>JAGSMU010000004.1:9731250-12227500 GCA_029286865.1 Teinopalpus imperialis
ACTTGGGTAGTGCTCAACTTCTTACATTTTAAAGTATAAGCGTTAATGTAGAGGATACTTAATCATGTAACAGTTACTTAAATAAATAGGAAAATAGGACTTAAAATAAAATATATGTAGTAGTTTGTGTATATGTATTCATTATTGTATTAAATCCTTTAACATGTACAAACACCTTTCTCATTCTGAAATCATCAAATCAAGATATGCAAGAAGAAATAAGAATCCAGGTTTGTTTAATCTCTTGTGTTATAATATTGTCAAATTTTAACTTTGAGCTAAAAGTGTGTAAAGATTTAAATATTTTTTATAAAATAATTAAATCTTTTACTTGTCCTAATTTCATATAAATCAACAAATAGTCTCTTAATATCAACAGCTTTTCCAGTCAAGTATAGAATAAAATTCCCTCACATCTGAATAAATAAATGTCTGTTGTACATTGACAATTATTAATTTGGTTTGTTGCATTATTTAACTCCAGACTATATTTTAAAATAGTCTTTTTAACAGTAAGTGAGTTCAATTCAATAAATGCATTAAAATCTGTTATAATCTAAAGAAAAGACTGCTTTCAGTAATCAAATACGGGATTTTATGCACTGACCCGTAATCTAATATTGTCTTACTGTTAGTCAAAAGTGTAGGATTCCAGTCTCGGTGGTTGGCCTTTCCTATATATATTAGCCTACCCACACAGTAACTTATAATTCAATTTAAACTGAATCTAACTGCAATAAAAAAAATGTAGTTGCAATTTATATAGATTCCTTCTACTTTCTGATGATAAAAAAAAGCTGTTACTATTTTCCTGATTATTGCATTATATGTAAATATTAGTTATATATATATATATATATAATTCGGGTTATTGGTTACGTTAATATGTTACCAATAACCCTGTATATATATGTGTATATATATATATGTATATATATATATATATATATATATATACCGACAACAGACCGAGAACCGATGAAATTTTTAATTACAATTTTATATGCTGATTTACCACGTGCTCGGGCGGTAAAGAAGAGGAAAATCGAGGCGTAAGAAATAATTATAATTTTTTTAATTGAATATGTATTGAAAAAAAAAGTCGAAGTTATACAAAATGCACCGATCCGCAATGCAACAGACGGAACGCCTCCTTACCTCGTAAGCACCATGACCAGTGAGATTTTATACATTAGTTACTTTAAAAGTATTTTTTTGTGCTCATCACATTTTGTGTATTGGCAAATAGTGCAAGGATATTTGATAACAGTATTTTGTTTGCGATACTTGCAATTTATTACTATGAGTTTAATTGAATAAAATGTACTGTATTTGACAAGAGACATCCCAAAAAGGTTTCACATGTCCCCTTACAGAGAAATTCAAAGCAGGCATCCAAGACATTCATCGTCATTACCTTTGTCTCAAACTTACCACAATTTTTTTTTTCGTGCTGATGGCCGCTGTTTGCCTGAGGGCTTTTACAGTTTCACCTGGTTGAGAGATGGCAGAGCGCTTATGGCCTCTATATATAGGTAACCAGCACAAGGGCTCCCACTTACCACAAACGCCACTTTATTACTAAGTGAACTTTTTGTACCTAAGAATTAAAAAATAAATATCATTAGTTGAACTACGCGGAGATTTGAATAAAATACCGTGAGTTCGGTGGAACCTAGCTTGTGGCTATTTGGAACACAAAACGTCGACCACCATTAATGTTTCTCTACCGGTGAAGAATCACGCCCTCATAGATTACCGTGAAATAGCAGCCTAACACTACGCTGTTTCGTGTGATGAGTAAGTGTAGAGATCCTGAGAACCAATTACGAGCCGTTCCATCTCAGTCCTTACGGGTGACAAGGTATGTGGATCTTGAATCCTTGTTAATGAATATAGATGAGATAATTAGTACTAATACTTAACATCAATAATAATACTAATTACTTAACATCAGGTGAGAAAAAAACATGGAATTCACTTACGCTAATACGGTCTATTTGGATGATTGAAGTAAGAGACGCGAAGGTTTCATTACGTGATTGTATCATCACAGCTCGAAAGTAACGTAAACGTAATTTTACATTATCTATGATTCGTTCTTAGTCCCGTGTCAATAAAAAAAATACAGTATCATCATTGTACAATAAGTACCCAATGCACAAATCTGCTTACACTGAGCGGTCAAGCTCACCTGCCAGGAACTAACAGCATACGACAATGCGTAACCGTAAAGGACAAAATTAATAAAAATGCATGAGGTTTCTCATAATCTCCAGTCAAAACGTCTTTATTCATACATTATTATATAAAAAGCTTATCGAGCCTCCTAAGGCGTGACACGCTTGGGGTCGCGCGGGAACATGGATGTTTTTCGGATATTGTCCAGCCCCAAGTACAACATGACTACACGTTCGAGTCCTATGCCTCCACCTGAAAAGGATAATATTTACATTTAGCTACAGATTTTGAACCTATATAGATATATAATATTATATTACCTTTTGAGCCGTGGTCATCGAAGTTTATACATTAGATATTACTTTTTGTATCTTAACTAGATACCGAGTCTTCTACTATTGTTTTCGAATATACCTATTCCTTATAAGTATTTGTTTTTTTTTAAATATTAATGACTAAAAACCATGATACTACATAATTAAATACATTAAATATTAAGTTGGTAAAAATAGTATTCATCGCATATGGAGAAACATGCTTGGTGCGGAGTGTGTTAAAGGTACAGAATACAATGAAAGAAAGCCATTACCAGCGACGCCGCTATCACAATCGCGTCTGTCTATCTTGCTTGCAGACTTCCAAATTTTACGAAGCGATTTCGTGGCGCTCCTGTCTCTTGACAACTCGAACATTTTGGCAGGTGAGCCCGGGGATCGGCTTTAGACTCGCTTAACGACGCATGCGACTCCGATGTCGTAGCGCCTTCTACGCCTACCTACTTTCCATTCACACTGGGTCACGCACCGGATGTGCTTGATTTTGATATTGATATTTGATTTGATATTGATACAGATATTGCCATCTGCAAGAACATCAACCTCGCCTTACAAGGGATAGAGGTAAGCCACGAGCTCGTTTCCGATCATCGCCCCGTTCTTCTTCGGTTAGAGCCCTCAGCCCCAACCTCACTTTCTACCAAACTAGACTGGCACCGACTCAGGAACGACCTGAGGGAAGCCATATCATCGCACCTAGGTACATATCTTCAGTCAACGACACGAACCTCGCAGTTCATGCCCTCACTAGGCAAATCCAGACCGTCGTCGAGGGAGGTTCCCTCGGAGGATGACCACCAATGGATCCAACGACAATAAATCAAACGACATAAAGGACCTAATGAATCGAAAGAATGCGGCGACTCGTGCCCACAACTTATATCCCACTGAAAGTAATCGGCTCCTGCTATGTACCCTTCAGCGTGAAACTCGATCACGCATAGCCCAGTACAGGAACTATCGGTGGGATAATCAACTCTCCAACATCGAACCGGCTCATCTCGCCTTCTGGCGACTTCCCAAATCCCTAAAAAGTGGACCGCCCAACCAATGCCTCCCTTAGCGCGTCCCAATAAACCTCCCGCCTTCGTAGACGAAGAGAAAGCCGGATGTCTGGCTGACAATCTCGAGCTCCGATGCTCACCGAGCACCCTACCGATCGAAGCTGTTCACCTTGCAATGATTGACAGCGAAGTCGACCGGAGGAGTAAGGTTACATGCACCGAAGTTGAGTCCATAATTAAAACCTGAGACTACACAAGGCTCCCGGCCCCGACGGCAACACCAATAAGGTGATAAAACTCCTACACATGTCCATTTTACAGCTACTGGTCATAATCTACAACGCGGCCATATCCAAAGGCACCTAGGCCCTCGAAGAACCCAACCGATCCATCACCCTATCGACCCATAAGCCTACTCAAAGTCTTGGGTAAGCTATATGAAAGACTCATCCTCGCTCGCCTTCGCTTCATGCTGTCCCAAGGGCTAACAATCAATGAGCAGTTTGGGTTTCGCACCCAACACATCAAGTGCACCGCATCATGGAGCACATTCTCAGTACATTCCTTCGGGGCTACCAAACTGACTCGACGTGGCGAAAGCGTTCGATAAGGTCTGGCACAACGGGCTCATATACAAACTATAAGGAAATCGGTGTGCCTTCTTCTTCTTCTCTCGAAGCAACAAAACGCCGCATCTCCCAACTATAGAGTTATTTGATCGTCCAATCCCCTGGGAAAAGACATTTCACTTAGGACACTACAGACAACTTAGGCGTCACTTCAGATGAAAGACTCGCCTTCGGTCCGCATATCAACCGTAGCTTGCACCTGTTACTCAATAAAAATAGCAAAATGTCCCTGTGTAATAAAATTACACTATACAAAGCTTGCGTCGGATGCAAGCTTTGTGTAGCATAATGACATACGCAAGCCCCGTCTTTGCGCATGGCCTCCCCGCGTCACATTCACCAACTTCAGGTAATACAAAATTATTTCATGCGCAAGCCGATCGGTGCGCCATGGTTCTTGCGTAATGAAAATCTACATATAGATCTTGAGCTGCCGACTATAGCTCAGTACCTGAAGCAGGCTTCCCGCCGATATTTCGACTCATACATCGAACGACGTCATACAACCAAACCCCTTGATAGTAAGTACCGCCACTTACAATCCCACGGTATTAATAATCAACGCGACGAAATCTTCAATTTCGTTTACAATCACCAAGTCGACGTGCTCCTAGTGCAAGAGACATTCCTCATACTGCACACTCGCAATCCCAACATTGCGAACTATAACATCATTATATGATAGAATTATATAATCATAGAATGATAGGACTTCCGGCGTTAAAGGTGGAACTCTTCCCGTCCCAAACCCGTCTACACGCCAACCCTCACCTTAGAAGCCTCAGTTTGTCAGCTAGCCATTACCAGCGACGCCGCTATCACAATCGCGTCTGTCTATCTTGCTTGCAGACTTCCAAATTTTACGAAGCGATTTCGTGGCGCTCCTGTCTCTTGACAACTGACATTTTGGCAGGTGAGCCCGGGGATCGGCTTTAGACTCGCTTAACGACGCATGCGACTCCGATGTCGTAGTGCCTTCTACGCCTACCTACTTTCCATTCACACTGGGTCACGCACCGGATGTGCTTGATTTTGATATTGATATTTGATTTGATATTGCCATCTGCAAGAACATCAACCTCGCCTTCCAAGGGATAGAGGTAAGCCACGAGCTCGTTTCTGATCATCGCCCCGTTCTTCTTCGGTTAGAGCCCTCAGCCCCAACCTCACTTTCTACCAAACTAGACTGGCACCGACTCAGGAACGACCTGAGGGAAGCCATATCATCGCACCTAGGTACATATCTTCAGTCAACAACACGAACCTCGCAGTTCATGCCCTCACTAGGCAAATCCAGACCGTCGTCGAGGGAGGTTCCCTCGGAGGATGACCACCAATGGATCCTGTCAAACGACATAAAGGACCTAATGAAACGAAAGAATGCGGCGACTCGTGCCCACAACTTATATCCCACTGAAAGTAATCGGCTCCTGCTATGTACCCTTCAGCGTGAAACTCGATCACGCATAGCCCAGTACAGGAACTATCGGTGGGATAATCACCTCTCCAACATCGAACCGGCTCATCTCGCCTTCTGGCGACTTCCCAAATCCCTAAAAAGTGGACCGCCCAACCAATGCCTCCCTTAGCGCGTCCCAATAAACCTCCCGCCTTCGTAGACGAAGAGAAAGCCGGATGTCTGGCTGACAATCTCGAGCTCCGATGCTCACCGAGCACCCTACCGATCGAAGCTGTTCACCTTGCAATGATTGACAGCAGAAGTCGACCGGAGGTAAAGGTTACATGCACCGAAGTTGAGTCCATAATTAAAACCTGAGACTACACAAGGCTCCGGCCCCGACAGCAGCACCAATAAGGTGATAAAACTCCTACCAATGTCCATTTTACAGCTACTGGTGATAATCTACAACGCGGACATATCCAAAGGCACCTAAGCCCGCGAAGGACCCAACCGATCCATCACCTATCGACCCATAAGCCTACTCAAAGTCTTGGGTAAGCTATATGAAAGACTCATCCTCGCTCGCCTCAAGGACTTCATGCTGTCCCAAGGGCTACCAATAAATGAGCAGTTGGGTTTCGCACCCAACACATCAAGTGCACCGCATCATGGAGCACATTCTCAGTACATTCCTTCGGGGCTACCAAACTGGACTCGACGTGGCGAAAGCGTTCGACAAGGTCTGGCACAACGGGCTCATATACAAACTATATGAAATCGGTGTGCCTTCTTCACTTCTTCGCTCGAAGCAACAAAACGCCGCATCTCCCAACTATAGAGTTATTTGATCGTCCAATCCCATGGGAAAAGACATTTCACTTAGGACACTACAGACAACTTAGGCGTCACTTCAGATGAAAGACTCACCTTCGGTCCGCATATCAACCGTAGCTTGCACCTGTTACTCAATAAAAACAGCAAAATGTCCCTGTGTAATGAAATTACACTATACAAAGCTTGCGTCGGATGCAAGCTTTGTGTAGCATAATGACATACGCAAGCCCCGTCTTTGCGCATGTCTCCCCGCGTCACATTCACCGACTTCGGGTAATACAAAATCATTTCATGCGCAAGCCGATCAGTGTGCCATGGTTCTTGCTTACTTAAAATCTACATATAGATCTTGAGCTGCCGACTATAGCTCAGTACCTGAAGCAGGCTTCCCGCCGATATTTCGACTTTCGATCGAACGACGTCATAAAACCCCTTGATAGTAAGTGCCGCCACTTACAATCCCACGGTATTAATAATCAACGGGACGAAATCTTCAATTTCGTTTACAATCACCAAGTCGACGTGCTCCTAGTGCAAGAGACATTCCTCATACTGCACACTCGCAATCCCAACATTGCGAACTATAACATCATTAGAATGATAGAACTTCCGCCGCTAATGGCGGAACTCATCTACTATAAAAGTCCTTGCACTGCGTGCCCGTCGATACGCCAACCCTAACCTTCCTAGAAGCCTCGGTCTGTCAGCTAGCCATTACCAGCGACGCCGCTATCACAATCGCGTCTGTCTATCTTGCTTGCAGACTTCCAAATTTTACGAAGCGATTTCGTGGCGCTCCTGTCTCTTGACAACTCGAACATTTTGGCGGAGATTTCAATAGCAAGCACACTCGGTGGAATGCATCTAAAATCAACCCCCGGGGGTCGGCTTTAGACTAGCTAAGCGATGCACTCGACTTCGACGTCGTAGCGCTTTCTACGCCAACCCACTTTCCATACACATTGGGTCGTGCCGGTGTGCTTGATATTGCCTTTTGCAAGAACATCAACCTCGCTTTACAAGGGATAGAGGTAATCCACGAGATCGTTTCTGATCATCGCCCCGTTCTTCTTCGGTTAGGGCCCTCCGCCCCAACCTCAGTTTCGACCAAACTAGACTGGCACCGACTCAGGAACGACCTGAGGGAAGCCATATCATCGCACCTAGGTACATATCTTCAGTCAACGACACGAACCTCGCAGTTCATGCCCTCACTAGGCAAATCCAGACCGTCGTCGAGGGAGGTTCCCTCGGAGGATGACCACCAATGGATCCAACGACAATAAATCAAACGACATAAAGGACCTAATGAATCGAAAGAATGCGGCGACTCGTGCCCACAACTTATATCCCACTGAAAGTAATCGGCTCCTGCTATGTACCCTTCAGCGTGAAACTCGATCACGCATAGCCCAGTACAGGAACTATCGGTGGGATAATCACCTCTCCAACATCGAACCGGCTCATCTCGCCTTCTGGCGACTTCCCAAATCCCTAAAAAGTGGACCGCCCAACCAATGCCTCCCTTAGCGCGTCCCAATAAACCTCCCGCCTTCGTAGACGAAGAGAAAGCCGGATGTCTGGCTGACAATCTCGAGCTCCGATGCTCACCGAGCACCCTACCGATCGAAGCTGTTCACCTTGCAATGATTGACAGCGAAGTCGACCGGAGGAGTAAGGTTACATGCACCGAAGTTGAGTCCATAATTAAAAACCTGAGACCACACAAGGCTCCCGACCCCGACGGCAACACCAATAAGGTGATAAAACTCCTGCACATGTCCATTTTACAGCTACTGGTCATAATCTACAACGCGGCCATATCCAAAGGCACCTAGGCCCTCGAAGAACCCAACCGATCCATCACCCTATCGACCCATAAGCCTACTCAAAGTCTTGGGTAAGCTATATGAAAGACTCATCCTCGCTCGCCTTCGCTTCATGCTGTCCCAAGGGCTAACAATCAATGAGCAGTTTGGGTTTCGCACCCAACACATCAAGTGCACCGCATCATGGAGCACATTCTCAGTACATTCCTTCGGGGCTACCAAACTGGACTCGACGTGGCGAAAGCGTTCGACAAGGTCTGGCACAACGGGCTCATATACAAACTATATGAAATCGGTGTGCCTTCTTCTCTTCTTCTCTCGAAGCAACAAAACGCCGCATCTCCCAACTATAGAGTTATTTGATCGTCCAATCCCCTGGGAAAAGACATTTCACTTAGGACACTACAGACAACTTAGGCGTCACTTCAGATGAAAGACTCGCCTTCGGTCCGCATATCAACCGTAGCTTGCACCTGTTACTCAATAAAAATAGCAAAATGTCCCTGTGTAATAAAATTACACTATACAAAGCTTGCGTCGGATGCAAGCTTTGTGTAGCATAATGACATACGCAAGCCCGTCTTTGCGCATGGCCTCCCGCGTCACATTCACCAACTTCAGGTAATACAAAATTATTTCATGCGCAAGCCGATCGGTGCGCCATGGTTCTTGCGTAATGAAAATCTACATATAGATCTTGAGCTGCCGACTATAGCTCAGTACCTGAAGCAGGCTTCCCGCCGATATTTCGACTCATACATCGAACGACGTCATACAACCAAACCCCTTGATAGTAAGTACCGCCACTTACAATCCCACGGTATTAATAATCAACGGGACGAAATCTTCAATTTTTTTCGCGATCACCAAGTCGATGTGCTCCTAGTGCAAGAGACATTCCTCAAACCGCACACTCGCAATCCCAACATTGCGAATTATAACATCATTAGGAATGATAGAACTTCCGCCGCTAATGGCGGAACTCTCATCTACTATAAAAAGTCCTTGCACTGCGTGCCCGTCGATACGCCAACCCTAACCTTCCTAGAAGCCTCGGTCTGTCAGCTAGCCATGATCGGCCACGCCCCCATCACAATCGCGTCCGTCTACCTGCCTTGCAGACGTGACGTACAAGTATTACGAAGCGACTTCGTGGCGCTCCTTTCCCTTGGAAACTCAGTCATTTTGGCAGGAGATTTCAATAGCAAGCACACTCGGTGGAATGCAACTAAAATCAACCCCCGGGGGTTGGCTTTAGACTCGCTAAGTAACGCACTCGACTTCGACGTCGTAGCGCCTACTACGCCTACCCATTTTCCATACATATTGGGTCACGCACCGGATGTGCTTGATATTACCATCTGTAAGAACATCAATCTCGCCTTCCAAGGCATAGAGGTAATCCATGAGCTCGCTTCCGATCATCGCCCCGTTCTTCTTCGGTTAGGGCCCTCCGCCCCAACCTCACCCTCCACCAAAACCATTGTAGACTGGCACCGACTCAGGAACGCCCTGAGGGAAGCCACATCACCGCACCTAGATGCTATTCCTAGGAACGTATCTTCAGTCAACGACACGAACCTCGCAGTTCATGCCCTCACTAGGCACATCCAGACCGTAGTCGCGGATTGTTCGAGGCAGGTTCCCTCGGTGGAAGACCACCGATGGACCCTGCCAAACGACATAAAGGACCTAATGAGGCACAAGAATGCGGCGACTCGTGCCCACGACTTATATCCCACTGAAAGTAACCGGCTGGTGCTACGTACCATTCAGCGTGAAGTCCGATCACGCATAGCCCAGTATAGGAACGATCGGTGGGATAATCACCTCTCAACATCGAACCTTCCCATCTCGCCTACTGGCGACTTCCCAAATCCCTAAAGGGGCAACGCCCAAACAATGCCTCCTTAGCGCGTCCCAATAAACCACCCGCCTTCTTAGACGAAGAGAAAGCCGGATGTCTGGCTGACAATCTCGAGCTCAATGCTCACCGAGCACCCTACCGATCGACGCCGCTCACCTTGAAATGGTTAACAGCGAGGTCGACCGGAGGAGTAAGGAACCACCTCGCGATTCCGTCACTCAAGTTACATGCACCGAAGTTGAGTCCATAATTAAAACCTGCGACCACGCAAGGCTCCCGGCCCCGACGGTATCACCAACAAGGTGATGAAACTCCTACCCATGTCCATTTTACACCTACTGGTGATAATCTACAACGCGGCCATATCCAAAGGCACCTTCCCGAACACCTGGAAGGAAGCCGATGTCATAGGGATTCTCAAGCCCTCAAAACATCCAACCGATCCATCAGCCTATCGACCCATAAGCCTACTCAAAGTCTTGGGTAAAAGGTATATGAAAGGCTCATCCTCACCCGCCTCAAGCACTTCATGCTGTCGAGGGCTGCCAATCAATGAGCAGTTCGGGTTTCGCACCCAACACTCATGCACACATCAAGTGCACCGCATCACGGAGCACATCCTCAGTAAATTTCTTCAGGGCTACCAAACTGGGGCACTTTTTCTCGACGTGGCGAAAGCTTTCGACAAGGTCTGGCACAACGGGCTCATATACAAACTATATGAGCTCGGTGTGCCAGATCGACTCTTACTTATCATACGAGATTTTCTCCGAAATCGAACCTTTCGTTACCGCGTCGAGGAACGCGTTCGAGTTCACCCCATTTGTGCCGGAGTACCACAAGGCTCTGTCCTAGGTCCTACTTTATACACACTCTACACCAACGACATACCGCGCACTCGCGGTGTAGAGCTAGCCCTTTTCGCCGATGACACCGGCCTCTACGCGTCTGGATTTAAACCAGACGCTATTTGTAAACGCCTCCAATCTGCAGCCAACACCTTAGGGAAATGGTTTCGGAAATGGAGGATCGAGGTTAACCCCATCAAAAGTGCAGCCATTTACTTCTCTCGGCGCAACAAAACGCCGCATCTCTAAACTACAGAGTTATTTGATCGTCCAATCCCCTGGGAAAAGACAGTCAAATACTTAGGCGTCACATTAGATGAAAGACTCACCTTCGGTCCGCATATCAACCGCGTACGGAATCGAGCAGCATTCGTCCTAGGTCGTTTGCACCCGTTACTTAATAAAATAGCAAAATGTCCTGCGTAATAAAATTACACTATACAAAGCGTGCATTCGACCCATAATGACATACGCAAGCCCCGTCTTTGCGCATGCCTCCCCGCGTCACATTCACCGACTTCAGGTAATACAAAATCGTTTCATGCGCAAGGCCACCGGTGCGCCGTGGTTCTTGCGTAACGAAAATCTACACATAGATCTTGAGCTGCCGACCATAGCTCAGTACCTGAAGCAGGCTTCTCGCCGATATTTCGACTCTGCCGTCACACACCGAAACCCTTTGATTGTAAGTGCCGCCACTTACAATCCCATCACGAATCACAGATTTACCCGCGTCCGTAGGAGACCGAGGCACGCCCTCGACGACCCTGACGACGCAACCACCAGGGCCCAAGCCCTTCATAAAACACAACACACATACATTGCACCCTCATATCGCCCCCGCCGACGGCGAGGGCGTCGCAAACAAAGTTATTCGCGATACCGCCATGTCACTGGCCGGTTCTCTCCAGTCCATACGATGGACATGGAGTTTCTTGCGCCACTTCTTCTCCAGCGCCCACGCATTCTGAAGTGGTGGTACGGGTAGTTAATAATAATAGTGATATTAATTAAGATAATCCTCTGTCAGAAGCAACTGACCGAGCCGAGGTTCGGCCCTCTCGGGCACCCTCGAGTCAGACGCTCTCGCGGAACAGGGTAACGGTGCCAGTCGAGGCTCCCTCTTGGGAGCCCTTGTGCTGATTATCCACTAATAGAGGTCTCGACTCAACGCCATAAGCGCTCGGTCACCTCTCAGCCAGTGAAACTGTAAAAGCCCTGGGGCTAACAGCGGCCATCAGCCCGAAAAAAAAAAAAAACTTACAATTCCATCGCGGATCATAGATTCACCCTAGTCCTAAGGAGACCGAAGCACGCCTTCGACGAACCCGACGACGCGACCACCAGGGCCCAAACCCTTCATAAAACCCTACACACGTACATTGCACCCTCATACCGCCCCCGCCGACGGCGAGAGCGTCGCAAACAAGGTTATTAGCGATACCGCCATGTCACAGGCCGGTTCTCTCCAGTCCATACAGATAGAAGCGTCGCTGGAGTTTCTTGCACCTCTTCTTCTCCAGCGCCCACGCATTCCGAAGTGGTGGTACAGATAGCCAATAATAATAATAGAGATATTAATGTAGATAATTCTTAGTCAGAAGCAACTGACCGAGCCGAGGTTTGACGCGAGTCAGACGCTCTCGCGGAACAGGGTAACGGTGCCAGTCGAGGCTCCCTCTTGGGAGCCCTTATGCTGATTATCCACTAATAGAGGTCTCGACTCAACGCCATAAGCGCTCGGTCACCTCGGTCAACCTTTCATTCAAATAGGGCGCAGAGCGAACATTGCTAAATTATGTAGATTTTATGAAATGCGTAAAGATCTGACTAATTAATAAAAGGGAGTTCTGTATTTCATGCTTTTACGTGTTACGAATAGTGTATAAGCGCCTTTATTTCAGTCCATCAGACAATACTGCATAGATAACCACAACGTACGATGCTAGGCAATTTAAAAAAGACATTAGTTACTTTAAAAATGTCTGTAATATTTACCTGCATGAGGTGGACATCCCAGCCTAAACGATTCTATGTACGCAGCGATGTTACTTATATCTGTGAAGTTGTGAATTTCATTAAAATTTTATAGAGATAAGTGTATTATTAATAAATAATACCTTCAAATGAAAGATGGAAGAATTATACTATTCCTATATTGCATATTATTAAATTGCTTAAATATTATTTAGGTAATTATATAAAATAATATATTGTTAGTAAATCTTTATATATAACATTGTTAAGACAATATATTCCTTTTACTGAGTATTATAACAAAATTATAAAATTGCAATATGCATAATCTTCATTCTCATTATTAATCATAAGTATTTATGAAGTATTAATTTTTCACAACCCTGAAGTTGTAAGCAGAGCGTGACAATATGGCGGATCCTTCAAAAGAACGCCGACGTAGTTGGATCTTAACCAGAGCTTCACTAATTTGTAAAATTTTATTTTAACAAATAATAGATTTAGGTGTTCTTTTAAGAAAATTACCACCTCAATATTATGTCCTTACATATGAAATTAGCACTTTCGCCACTTTAAAGGATCATTGATTCCATTGCTGAAAAAAATAAGGGAGCGATCGAAGATTTCTTGCAAAAAATTGTCCAAATTCCGAATAAAGTGGTAATCTGTAGGAGCAAGGTCCGGGGAGCACGGTGGATGTGATGAACGTTTCCGATTGTCGTACAGTATCCATTTTGCATCACAAGTAACGATACGATTCAAAATTCCCTCGTTATTGTGACGGTTGAGTAATGTAACGCAGCACTCGATGCGTGTTTGTTGGTGTGCGTCATTCAATTCATGTGGAACCCATTCCTCGAGCTTTTTCGCTGTTCCAATTTGTTTCAAGTGAATTAAAATTGTTTTGTCACTCACACTGAAGCCTGCCGCTAACCCTGACATGCTTACGTGGTTGGCGATGGATCCGCTTCCACGATCACCATTAATTCTTTATTGTCAACTTGGGTCTCCAGCCGTCCGCGGGGTATGTTTTGGAGGTCAAAATTTCCAGAACGAAAACGTTGGAACTAAAACCCTACCGTGTTTTCTTTTACACTAACTTCCCCATATGCATCATTAATCCTTCGGGTTGTTTCTGCAGCGCTGGTGCCACGGTGGAACTCATATTCGCAAATAAAGCGATATTTCAAGATTTCCATTTTGTTAACAGAATGATGTCAAAGAAAAAGAAACAAACCGATCACTAAATTCGGAACGCAAATACACAAGCCTAACATTTGAATTTGGAATTCCTAACTAAACGCCATATTATTTGAGTGAAGTGGACAGCTCGACAAAACGCCGAGTTCATATGTAAGGACCTAATATTGTATAAAAAAAAAAATCAGTTAAAATCATATATAAAATAATACTTTAAAGATGATTATGTTCAGAGCAATTTGCAAGCTGTTAATAAAACGCGTATTGTTATCAACAAAACATATAATTTACCAATGGCGTGGTGCTGAGCTCGCTGAGTGAGGAACTCGGGATCGTGGATTCGTTGAGCTCCACTTAAGATTTCTTCACCTCGCATGAACATGTCGTACGAATTTGAAGTTTTCTGCAAACATATTAAAGTTCATATTACAATATTTGTAAATTAGGGGATAAACGGTGTAAATTCACTGCCTAGCAAGTCGGACTCGCAACTTAGGATGCGACAATGTGGTTGTATAACGACACAATGAACGTGGTGCAGTTTGTTTCTAGCTGCAGAATGAATGGCTCAGCTCGACCGGGTTAGGACCACGCCCTCAGAATACCAGCGTGAAATAGCAGCATAATGCTGCTGTTTCGTTCTGGTGAGTGTAGGGATACGGAGACCTTCGTTACTGATGACGAAGCATTCCATCTCAATCTTCGAGGGTGACAACGCATCTGCATTATGATTTCTAGTCAAGGATGAATGTAGACGTCATGGGCCGCAGGAATCACTTGCCATCAGGTGAACTGTGAACTCGTTTGTTACTCTCAATATAAAAACAATGACTAGTAGACAGCGATGTCGCATAACGGTCAATGCCGACATAATAATTTCCGCATATGTAATGTGAAACTAAGAATGGCGAAGTGTGAATTGTCCCTGGTTGTCTTATTGGACAAGATGTCCACTTTTGACGTGCAAAATATCTCGTATATTCGAAATCCTGGCTTGTAATAAGTTTCCGTTTTTAGGATAATTACGCAATAATACTAGTCTGAAAGATTCGACCTCTTTATATTCGAGTGGCTTAGAACTTCGTGGCAGTCTGTAGGAAGCGTCTATCTTTAGCAGTGGACTGATGCTCGAATAATGACGAATAATTTAATTAGGGGCCGGCCATTTAAGTATTATTTATACTTGTACCAGGAGGCTCTCGTTTCTAAAACAGTGGCAGTGTTGCTGTGGTGGGCCGCGGGGTAACAGGGGGGCGGGTCGCAAAACCGCTTCTCTTGTTCCCTGCAGCCGAACAATGGTTGGGCTACAGAGGCTACTATATTCTCGCCTTTTCGTGGCGGGGAACTTAGAAACCGTGGCTTGGTGAAGCAAAGTGGAACCCAAACAGCCTGCCTTACAGCGCTTTGTGGCCGGCCCGAGGAGGCCGCTACGGGTGGCTCGTAAAGAGCTCGCCTCGGAAGGGTGTTGGTGGACTGTGGTGGGCGGAAGTGACAGGGCGAGTGACCGTCTTCCCCGCTCACAGCAGCCGAGGCGGAGTCGCGGAGGGAGGGTAGTGTATCTCATTATCTCCCGCGACTCGCGGGGGGGTCCACTTCCCACTTACAGAGGAGGCTCAGTAGGAAGGTGCGCTCGTTTTCCGGCGCGATTTGTCTGGATGGGTGGAGAGGGGGATGTCCTCCCCCCGGAGGAGGGGCTGCCTAGTCGTCCGCCGCAGGTGGGGTCGCGGATGTGTGCGATAGCGTTCCGTGACACCGCCATACGCGACGAAGGTGGTACGCCAAGGGATTTTAGTCGGTGCGAGTCCGAAGTAAGCCATCCTTGCCCCGCAGGGGTGAATAAGCCACTTCTCCAAAAGATGTTAGGCATTTTTAATAAGGGATAAGTAAACCGTTTGACGACTAACTGATAAGGGTAGGTCAGGCAAATGACCTTTTATTGGGCATGACAACCTCTAATTAGCACTAAACAAGTGCAAAAATGGTGATTAGCAATGACAACATGTTTTTGGGTTGTATTCTTAGAGAAGATAACATTTGTTTACATTATTAAAAGCCAAAACTTTAATAATTCAAAAAGACAATTATAATTCAGGGTTGTTATTTTTTTCACACATTCTAGACATTCCACCTCGTGCATGACATGATGCTTTAATCGATTTTTTTGCTCACGAGTATATGCATGAGATTGGGATAAATGTGATTTTATATGATTTACATGATTTCAAGAGCTTATAACGTAATTATACATACCGGATTGTTAGGGTCTGGCATGGTGTAGAAGGGTCGAACAGCCAAAGGATATTTGTCCAGAATGTAGAAGTCCGTGTCATATTTCGCCTTCACTAATCTTCCTAGAAGCTTCTCATCGGGCGTGGAAAGATCATCCTCCTCTCCAAGGGCAACACCTGAAATTAATATGGATAACTTAGACCATGTCCAGAACGAGAGGATTACGTGCAATCGTTTTTTTTTCGGGCTGATGGCCGCTCTTTGCCCGAGGGCTTTTACAGTTTCATCGGGTTGAGAGGGCCGATTCATATAAGCGTTTGCGTCGTATTGGGTAATATCATTGGTTGGCTAAACAGACAATTATTATTTTCTTTAGGTTTCGGGAGTATTGTGGTTATCCCTTGACACTGCCAGCCTATTCGAGGATCGAGGGTTGCTCGTGTATGGAATGTTGAAAGCCAGTGCTCTTACAATAAGCACAATTAATGTAGGTGTAAAATTAAAACATTTCTTTTATTTAAAAAAAACATTATTCTTTCTTTCTAAGGTACTAAAGTCTAGATGAGTTGTAATCTATGCCTCTTCATCATCATGAATATATGTTCCTCCACGGATAGCCACTAAGCAGGATCTCTAACATCATAAATTTGCCGACAACTTGTATAAGACATCGTTCCACATATTTCAAGTCGTTACATTCGGTTAATATATCCCGCGCAGTTGACGTATTTTTGACAATCCGGTCTTTTCATGATTGAAATAAAACAGCACCTATTCGCCGATGATATATTATAATACGAAATCAACAAAAAAAGATCATCAACAGTGATACAGTGAATATAAATAAATATAATAACGCTGCTATGTGATTAGGAAATTAGGAACCAGAGACCCAATTATTGAAAACGAGATATTTCATCTCGGTCAATGCATGTGCATCTTAATTCCTTATTGAGGATGCGTGTAAGTTTATGGTACTCAATTGTTATTTTCAATAAAATTAACTATTTCCTCGTTACCCTAAGATTCGTATAGAAAAAACCCATAGCAACTCACCAGCTTCCTTGAGCATCTGTATAGCCTGAGGGAACTCCAGTCTCAACGGGGGATCGAGGAATTTGAAAGGTTCCACTTTGAACTGTTGCCCTACAGTCGCAATTTCTGTCGCAAACCTACACACAAAGTTATCAAACATTGGTAAAGTGGCCGATACAACATGGATAAATAATTAATTAATCTAAAGATAAATTTCAGACGTGCGACTCACACACAACCCAATTGAACATTCGTTACAAAAATAATCAACTTTAAAGTGTTAGTGCTTGTGTATTCTTAGATACAACTGTGGACAAACATTACAGTTGGAATCAACACTGAAACACAGGACAGCAGTGTTCAGAGGTAGCTTCCGGTACGCAGCAGCGAAGTGCTGGAATAAATTCCACCACCCATAAGATCTTTGAGTGTCAAAAATATGTTTAGGAATAAAGTGAGAGAATTTTTATTTAATATACAAAATGTACTTTGAAAGTGCTGCCAGAATGTAAAATTAATAATGCAACATATTGTAACTTCAAATAATAATGGAATGTTTAAAGTACAATTTGTTTTATGTACTGAACTATAAAAAAGGTAAAAGAGCATGTGCCTTATAGTTATTTACAACATAGGGAAGTAGTCAGGTACCAGCAGAATACCAGTGTTGCCCTAGGTCAACAAAATGCTGAGCGGGAACCTTATTGATCCAGCATCGTCGTTATGGTTTTTTGGTACGAGTATTTTATGCATCTAAACCATGAATATTTTTTTTACACTTATTTCATTTAATCTTTTGTTTTACTGAATAACATATATTTTTAACATGTTTGTCTATGTTATAAGAAGAATTAGGCAAATGGTTAACATAAACACTATCATCAATTCTGAGAAATGGCATAGTTATATGGGGTAATTCAGTAGTGGCAGTTAGTCTTTTAAGCTAAGAGTGCTCAAAAAGAATCAGAGAAACACGTGGTACACACATTCTAGATAGTTGCAAACCACTTTTTAAAAAACATAAAATCTTACCGTTGCCCCGGTCATACATCCTAGAAATATGTATCTTTGTTAAAAAAAAAAGCACCCTCAATTTTTTGAAAAAGTTAGCTATATATAATATAGCTCAGAGAAAATTAGAACTATTTAAGAAAAATGTTTATTGTATTTATATTTAATAATTAACCTGGGCATATTATACAATTACCTTTTGATATTGTTTAGAGCTCAATTATATAATATAATTTGCTATTGAATTAATGTTAAACATTTCCTAGAAGATGAGCTAGAAAATCTGAATGAAATTATAAAGTAAGTAATTGACGACTAAAGTTGTGATACTATAATTATTTTAATAGATTATTAAATGGTTTTAAATTACAATTCATTATAATATTTGCACGCTATACGTGGCAGAATACGTTTGTGCGTTTAATTATATATTGTGTTACAATAAATGGTAAATATAAATACTATTTTATATTTACCATTTGTACCATTTACTAATAAAGAATTTGATTGATTGATTAATAATTATTTTTAATTTTGGGAAACATTATGAAAATGTATAATATAATAAGATATATCATAATATTATTATATTTATGATCATAATAATTAAAATATAATCTAGTAATAATGACAGGAAATCACTCACTGTTCCTGCAACCCTCTGAACATCTCAGTGAAGGTGTCGCCAATGGTTTCGAGCACCTCATGGTAGTGGTTCTTGAACGCCATCTCCAGATCGAGGCCCACGAACTCCGTCAAATGGCGGTGCGTGTTCGAATCCTCAGCACGGAACACGGCTCCCACAGTGAACACCTGAAAAAAACTATTTACTTCACGTCTTCTTTTATCTTAATCACAAAGATTGTATTGTTGGCAATAAACGAGCACACAGTTCACCTGATGGCAATTCCTGCGTTCCATGACACTCACATTTATCCTCGATATGGAATTATAATGAAGATTCGTCGTCACCCGTGAAGATTAAGATAGAATGCCTTTATGGATGCTGATGCATGACAAGGAGTGAATCTATCACTTGAAACATACCGCATAATTTTCGTGTACATATGTACAATTTCTACGGTTGTGATGTGTGGTTAGACACTCGGGAGGAGAACAATCATTTAGTAGCAAAGGCGGGGTGTATTTGGGTCCTGAGAGACAGCTGAAGGGGCTGAAAAAACTACCGACTTAAAAGAACTAATGACCGAGCCAAATTAAATTGGAGAAATTAAAGCACATCGCTTGCGTTGACTCAATTTAAATCAATTCAAATTTAAAGGATATATGGGTCGACCGACCGGCATTCGGACATTCGGTTTTCGAGCGACCATCTGGAAGGATTGAAGAACTTGAGCTAGAACTGTACTTCAAACTAGTCAACTAGTGTGAGACCAAAACTGGGACAAATGGTGTGTTCTAGTATCAAAGGCCAAGACTACGAGGTTCCTGCGCCACGGGTGATTAAGTACATAAGAAAGAGTAAGAGAAGAGAAGTTCGTACTAAAGAATCTTCTTCCATTTCTACTAATTAATTACTAGACCACTACTTCGATACATTGAATATAAACCTATATTGGCGTGTTCGATTTATTTTTCGATATGCCATTTTAATCTGAGCCCTTTCGATCGCTTTTTTTATGGCTGATGGCCACTTCTACCAACTGACTTGAGGGTGCCCGAGAGGGCCGAACCTCGGTTCGGTTTTTATTCGCATTTATGATGTGCATATGGTAAACTTGTTTTTAATATATAAATATATCAATAATCGACTATTATTCGATTTGTGTTATTTTACATTTAATAGCTTGATTTGAATTTGCTTAACATGAATTTCACTAAGTGTCAAGAAGTGGCAATACAGTCCTAGCTTAGTGTATCCCACCCAAAAAATAAATAGTATATTCGCAAGGATAAATTGACGAGGGCTAAAAATACGAGTACATTCCCGTAAGTATTATAATTTACAAAAGAAAAGTATGGAGATATACGACGTGCATTTAGATATCGGCATATCATTTTTTTTTTCTCTCAATTTAAGTCAACTACCAGTACACATAACTTGTATATATAAAATAGTATCGCTATATAAATCTAAAGTTAACGTGTCACGACGTTAACCACATTTTACTAACATAAGGTAAAAAAAACACAGAATTGAGCAACAGGAAGTACGAAATGATAACAAAATTTCTAATAAAAAAAAATATGAGATGAAAAAAGAATAAAAGATTAAGGACTTACGATTCCGAGGTTTCTCAGTAAAACAAAAAAAAACAGGGACTCGAATCAATAATATCAATAGTAAGATTTCTTTTTTTTGTGTGTTGAGTATTGCTGTTTGTCCAGTGACCTCTACAGCTTTATCAAAGTAGACTCGCGAGAGGGAGGCCCGCTGAGTAGGGAGACAAAGACGATGCTGCGAAGTCAATAGTAGGAAAGTGTCTATTGTAAGCAACAGAATCGCGAGCGTATGTACGACATTGAGATTGACAAACAAACGAGATGTGCTACGTGAGTGAGTTCTTATAGGAACTTTGTAACATAATGTTGTTAAGTGAAATACAATCATACCTGTTATGACACAATCCATAAAGAAACATTGTTTCGAGTTGTGCACGTTTAAGCTTAAGTTCCAGTAGGTTAAATCTGTCTAACAGATCACTGTATGACAAACGATTATGAAAACATGTATAATTCTTGCGTTGCAGAAATTGTTTTTGCACAGATTCAAGAACACGTGTGTTATAAAAAGGATTACATACGGACACAACATATTCTAATTGGGAACGGATTAAGGTTTTATAAATATAGAGAAAACGACGGTCGAGTAAATTTGGTACAGGAACGCATAGTAAATCCATACGTTTTATAAGCCTTACAAACTGTATTATCTATGTCGAGGTGTAATTTCCTATCAAGCGTGACACCAAGATCTCTGATAGATTCCACGATTTCAATATGGGTGTCCTGTAACATATAAGGATAACATGTAAACGTTTTCTTTTTGGTAAAGAGGCTAATTGGTGAAGCAGCTGAACCCAATCTGCTCAGTCTTGAACACAGGCGTAGGGTGGCTGGAGGCTTTCAATGTTTTACAGAATGCATTTTCGAGAGTGTGCTCAGGATCTTATTCCCCCATCCCCGTTCCACCATCGGAACTGTCGTGCACTGCTGGATTTCATCCTTTTGTTGTGAACATCCCTCAAACCCGAACGAAGCGCTTAGCTTCGTCTTTCGTTTTTTATTCGTACAGCAAAGGACTGCAATAGTTTGCCCGCGTCTGTCTTTCCCTCCGATTACAATGTGGTTGTTTTCAAGAGTAGAGTGTATAGGCATTTACTGAGCTAGTGCGCCTTACCATCCAGGACTGCATTTCCGCATCAGGTGGGATCGTGGTCAAGCACTTGCTTTGAAAGTTTAAAAAAAAAGAAGTTTATTTCATTTAATACACCTTTTAGTTCTTACTTTTATACTTCATAGAACAAAGATGAGATGATGAAGAGAGAGAATGCATTTTGAGCATTTTCTCATTCCATTCAATACCACCAACATCTTTGTTAATCAGTGTTTTGAAAATTATTTTTTTCACGAGGCCTAATCATAATTTTATAGTTTTGAATCGGAAAAATTACATTATGTTGTATTTATGTATATATGCTTGTCTGGTGCTACGAGGGGACAGGTGTAAGCAGGGCTTGACAAATTTGTACTATTAGTGATAAATAAATATAATATTCGGCCATTAATATTTTTAAACCTGTTTATCAGTAAGCAATTTAGTACTGATAAGAAATTAATTATATGTTTATTAGGTAAACTACACGAACAATTCATTATAGGTTTCATATATAAGTCACAATCGCGCCACTCCATTGTAATTAAATTGAAATCTCCTACCACGATGAAATTGTCAATAGTCACATCACCACAATGTAAAACACTAGTTAAATAATAAAAATGAGAACCCTAAATATCTTGATTCAATTTAGAAGGAACATAGACGGTACTATTTACTCAGTTATAGTTGCGCGGGCGCAGTATGAAGTGATCAATCGGCGGGGCGGAACGGACAGACAATACAATTACGTCTTAATTATGCAACAAAATATTCATATAGTGTTTAGTTCCCAAAGTGGTCCAGGTGACACTGAACGGGGTCTACGCTGGCGTGACAAATAAATGGGGATTCACAATTCGTAAGCGGGGGTCCACGAAAATTTATTTGTTTTGATAGTAAAAAAGAAGGGTTGGCTTCACTTCACCTATCAATGTAGGCAGATAATATTTTAAGAAGCTCAGCGACTGTTACTTATAGAAACTTGCATATTCCATATTCAGTACAACGTGTCAAGACATGCAAAGCGCCACCGCCGCCGACCGCTTTTCAGATGTGCAAAGGGACGAAATACGTCTTGTGATCTAATCTTCACATTTTTTGTCGAGTTTTGGGAATATGGTAGAAATGTAGCTACAGAAGGTCCACCGTGACCAGCAAAATTTCGAAAGTGGTCTATTAGAAAAAAGTCTGAGAACCTCTGACATAGAGTATGTGTAACTTTGTTCTTAAACTTCGACAGTTTTGATAATAAATTAACATAACCTGACTATGCATAGAGTAAACACAAATTATAACTAAGTAATATTAGTTGTGAAGTAATATCTGTAGCACTCTAATATTCATTTAATTTATTACTTGATAATATTTTATTTAATTTAATTTATACATTTATTTAATATAAAATATATCATACGATCTGCTACGCAATATAAATCTACCCACATTTTTAGGCTTAAAAGCGAGAAAAATAATATAAAGAACATAGTTACAAACAAGGAGTATTAAGCTTTGAATTAATAGATGTTTTTAAGAGAATATATAACCCTGATATTAGATATTGGCATTTTTTAGACCTAAAATTATAACTGTACTAGCACATAAACTTATTTGAATTTTGTAATGGCGATGAAAATGTCTAGCGATGATTGAAACAGTTTTCGAGCAATAATGGTTCCATGCTTGATCTATACGTATTTATAATTATTTTTTAACATCTTAGCGACACTGTCGAAATAATTGTTTATTACAGAGTTAATTACAGAAAAATGTTCGTTTTGATAAATATTGTATGGGCTACCTGCTATGGATTGTGATAGAATTAGAGGAATTGAAACCCTTTACAGTACGGTAGGCAGGGATAATATTATCACGAAGCAATCTGGAGTTGACTTTGACAATTACATTCTTTGGTCGCGAATTCTTTTTGTCGGGGTACTAGACACGCACCTACATTATGTCACTAGCTCATGTTGGATACTCGATATCATGTCCAATACAATCTAAATTTTTTAAAAGATTCTCGCTGCGCCTCACAGGTAGGTTTTTTTTCAATGTTGCCATTGTCTAGCCTGTTGTTCTATGACAATAACTTTGTTCTCAAGGACGTGTAACTGACATTCTAAAGCAGGAGATGAAATATTTTATCCTCGATAGTCTTCAAACGATTTTCGAAATCGTGGCGGCCAGAGGAAAAAGATTTTTCCATCTCAGTAAATCGCGCATTTTTTATATTTATATTGTGTGTACACTGCAGCTGTGATACATCGAGTAATCCTTTGATTCCATCCTATCATATGCTAATCAAACTTTTCTTCTAACATTGCAAATGCCTCGCACTTCGTTAACACAAGTCAGAGGGAGACAAAATATGCTTTGTCCCGTATCGCAGGGGAGGTGAAGTATTGGCGCCCCGCACTCGCGATAATCAGATGCAGTGCGAAACAGAGACGGCGATAATTAATTCGTAAAAGAAGATTAGCAGAGAAAATACTGTAATACAACCACTCTCAACTTTGATCAAATGACGAAATGATCATTTATTTTCTGTTTACGAGGGGCGATTAACGTATTCTCGGTATCGGGGTGATATACTAATGATGAGAGTAATTAAATTATCTCATTAGTCGAAGACACTGTTTGAATTTGCAATTAAATGAAATTTTATATTTATACCAATAAATGTAAAATTTCATATAATTGTCACTATTAGTATTCAAGATGTTGACAAAAATGAACGAGCATCGAGCTGTGATAAAATTCCTTACAAGGACTCAAAATGTTATTCACGAAGAAATGGTAGCTGTTAACCAAGACTTTGCTCCTTCATTATCTACTATTCCGAAGTGGTCTAGTGAGTTCAAACGTGGTAGAGAGAGTATTAAACACGACCCCCAGTCGGCCCCGACGGCATCACCAACAAGGTGTTGAAACTCCTACCCATGTCCATTTTACACCTACTGGTGATAATCTACAACGCGGCTGTATCCAAAGGCACCTTCCCCAACACCTGGAAGGAAGCTGATGTCATAGGGATTCTCAAGCCCTCAAAACATTCAACCGATCCATCAGCTTATCGACCCATAAGCCTACTCAAAGTCTTGGGTAAGGTATATGAAAGGCTCATCCTCACCCGCCTCAAGGACTTCATGCTGTCCCGAGAACTGCCAATCAATGAGCAGTTCGGGTTTCGCAACCAACACTCATGCACACATCAAGTGCACCGCATCACGGAGCACATTCTCAGTAAATTTCTTAAGGGTAGCCCTTAAGAAATTTACTGAGAAACTGGAGCACTTTTTCTCGACGTGGCGAAAGCTTTCGACAAGGTCTGGCACAAAGGGCTTATAAACAAACTATATGAGCTCGGTGTGCCAGATCGACTCGTACTTATCAGAGGAGACGCGTTCCGAAGTTCACCCCATTTGTGCCGGAGTACCACAGGGCTCCGTCCTAGGTCCTACTTTATACACACTCTACACCAACGGAATACCGCGCACTCGCGGTGTTCCGTTACTCAATAAAAATAGCAAAATTTCCCTGCGTAATAAAATTACACTATACAAAGCGTGCATCCGACCCATAATGACATACGCAAGCCCCGTCTTTGCGCATGTCTCCCCGCGTCACATTCACCGACTTCAGGTAATACAAAATCGTTTCATGCGCAAGGCCACCGGTGCGCCGTGGTTCTTGCGTAACGAAAATCTACACATAGATCTTGAGCTGCCGACCATATCTCAGTCCAGTAGTAACCTGAAGCAGGCTACTCGCCGATATTTCGACTCTGCCGTCACACACCCAAACCCTTTGATTGTAAGTGCCGCCACTTACCCGCGTCCGTAGGTGACCGAGGCACGCCCTCGACGACCCTGACGACGCAACCACCAGGGCCCAAGCCCTTCATAAAACACAACACACATCCATTGCACCCTCATATCACTCCCGCCGACGGCGAGGGCGTCGCAAACAAAGTTATTCGCGATAGCGCCATGTCATTGGCCGGTTCTCTCCAGTCCATACAGATAGAAGCGTTGCTGAAGTTTCTTGCGCCCCTTCTTCTCCAGCGCCCACGCATTCTGAAGTGGTGGTACAGGTAGTAAATAATAATAGTGATATTTATTAAGATAATCCTCTGTCAGAAGCAACTGACCCCATTCTATTCCCCAACCTCAAGATAGATCTCTGAGGTAAGCATTTTTCTGACGGTGAAGAGGGCGGCAGTTGATGAACATTTTTAGACAACGAAGAAAAATATTTTTTAGAGGGTATTGAAAAGTTACTTTCCCGCTCAAATAAGTGTAAGAATTTTCTACTTATTCTTTCATGCCTATATCGGAGGATACATTGAACGCCTCTCGTACGTTGTAATCATCTCTGTAACGCTGTTTAAGGCTGTCAGGGGAGGATGTTTAATAGTAGTGTGCATTATATGTATTTAAGTGTAGACCAACTTTATCAAAGTCCGCTGCGATGGCCATCTGCTTGTAGAGCTGTGGGCTCTGAGCGAGGTAGGCGGACGACTTGAAGTACGAAACGGTGAACACATTGGCGCCGCCTTCGGACGCCGCCGAGATTATCTTCGGTGTGTGGATCTCTACGAATCCTATAACAGACGAGATACGACTTCAGTTAAAGCCAAGTGGGAAGAAAATAAAACAAAAAATATCATAAGACTTATTATTTTTGAAAGCGTGAGAAACTAAAAGAAGAAATAAAGTTATAAGTTAAAATATTATTTTCCATTATAAGATAAAATCTTTATCCTTCATAATGGTTTCAGCACCTGTGGGTTAGATTTAGAAATTAGTAAATCTGAGGTTATGCAGTACCATTTACGATACAATACATTGCGTCTACTCACCTTTCGCGGTGAGTATATCGCGGAAGAGTCTGCAGACGCCTGCCTCTATGCGGAAGATGGCCTGGCTGGTTGGAGTGCGGAGATCCAATACACGGTTGTCCAGTCTCGTGTCCTGGTTAACCCTGATCCTGAGCGCTTCTGGGTCCTGAAAGAATCAGATAATTTTTTTAAATTAAAATTCCTAATGATACCCTATTATTTTTAATGTGATGAAATTAGTCGAAAAGTCTTGCCAGTAACAAAAACTTCCAAAGATTGAATATGATAGGGGAGATATAATTTGGGTTGATTTGAGTTTCGCTTGTTGTAATCATCTGGTCATTAACAGATACGGTACTAATACGAGCTGCGAAAGTTAAGGTATAAACGTAGGTTCGAATCCGCCATTCGTCTAATTTTAGTAATATCATTGCTAGCATTTTACATATATATTGTTTTTGTTAAATATATAATGTTTACAAAAAGCGGGCTTATTGCCCGGCGACATTCTCTGTCAGTCAACCCTGGGAGAATGAGAGAATATGTTGGTAGGCATCAAATAAAAAATTATTTAGATGAAAATATCAAATTACAAATATACATAAATATATATAACAAAATAATTTAAATATATATATATATATATATATATATATATATATATATATATATATATATATATAGTGGTGGTCATATAATTAGAAACAACAACAAAAGTATAAAAACAATATTTTTTTAAGTATTAGTATATAGTATTGTTATTTACGAAATAGCTACGTTCACAGCCTACCAACAGTTATAATTAATATTTAGTGGCGTATCCCTTATTTACAATATTGAAAATAACAGCAATGCAATGACGTGGCATTGATTCAATCAATTTCATACATTTTTCTAGGGGGATTGAATTCCATGCTTCAACAAATGCTTCATATAGTTCGTTTTAACTGGTGTTACATTTGTTTGAGACTTTCTTCTTAACAACATTAATTAAATAAGTTAATATAAAATCTCTGGTGATTTTCTATCGGGTTTAAATCCAGACTGGCCAGTCTAAAACGGATATACGCTGTTCACTAAGGAAACATTTGACGCTATTGGCCGTATGTTTACATGTCATTGCCATGCTGAAAGATCCAGATTACAGGCAAATGATCGTCCGAGTAGGGAATCATTGTGTGCTCTAAGATATTTTTGTATTGCCATTAATCCATTGTACCTTCAATCTTCCGAACGGGTCCAACTCCACATCCGGAAAAACACCCCCAAACTTTAATGTTACCGCCACCGTGCTTGACTATACTCCTTGTGTATTTATAATTAAAAGCATAACATAACTAACATAGCGCTTTCCATCGGAATTTACCATATTTATTTTTGTTTTATCTAAAAATAACACTTTTTTCCATTCTCGTACCGTCCAATTAACATATTTTTTAGCGAATAAAACTCGCTTCTCTCGGTGTTGCTTGGTAAGAAACGGTACCTTTCGAGAGATTCTTCTAAACAATTTAGCTTCCACTAATCATCGGCGTATCAGTCTTGACGAGATGTTTCTCGGGTCATCAGGCGAAAAACTTCATTTTTAATCTGGTTGGAGCCTTTACTTGGGTCTTTTTAGCAACACGAACGATTAGCGTATCTTCTCTGGGAGAGGTTTTTCTTGGCTGAGCATTTCTAAGAACATTTTCAACAGTTCCATGTGTTTTATAATGATCTATTTCATAAAAAACTTTCTTAACAGAACAATTTAAATGCTCAGCTATTCTTCTGTACGACCACTTATTATCTAAATGTAAAATAACAATTATTTGCCTAGTTGACGCGTATCAACTTTTATTTTTTGTTGTATTTTGAACAAAAAAAATCATTAAATTTTGAATTGCTGCCAAAATAATATAAAAAGCCAAGAAAGAAATGTTATTCTCCAATTTCAAAAAAAGAACGAGCTATAGATGGTTTTTTAAAATGTTTCTAATTAGGCGTCCAAGCGGCCAGTAACACAAAATAAACTCCTACATGTGTTAGGCTCATTTTGTTATTAAAAGTAAGGTATGTTTTATATTTATGCATTTATATTTTATATATATATATATATACATTTGGTTTGGAAGGGTAAGAAATTTTTACGACGATAAAGAGAATGCAAGGTGGCATCAACCTTACGCTTATTCATTATATTATTATATATTATATTATAAAAAAAATAGACAATGTAAACTGTGTGGATGTGCTGGATATACAACAGTGTCATAAGTGTTCGTATGGTTAGCCAACGCTTTTTTTTAGAACTTTTGAACGGGAAAAATTCCGACATACATTTTGTTTAATTTTAAGCTGAATTGAAGCTTTCAAAAGGATTCTTTTCCGTTTTTGCAACATTTTTCATTGATGTTCCGCACCTATTAATCGTAGCGTGATGTTACATAGCCTATAGCCTTCCTCGATAAATGGATACAATGCAAAAATAACTTTTCAATTCGAACCAGTAGTTCGCACGTTTGAAGGTGTAGAGTT
This sequence comes from Teinopalpus imperialis, assembly GCA_029286865.1. Classification (NCBI taxonomy): domain Eukaryota; kingdom Metazoa; phylum Arthropoda; class Insecta; order Lepidoptera; family Papilionidae; genus Teinopalpus; species Teinopalpus imperialis. The sequence goes on from JAGSMU010000004.1 coordinate 9,760,329, forward strand.
TGTATCAAACAAACTCTTGAGCTTTATAATATTGGGATAGATTAAAAATATAATGATGCTCTTCAATGGTATAAATATTTAAAGTTACACTAAATAATTATTAAATATAAGGAGCATTTTATGCTTGTCATGGCACACAGCAACAGAGGTCAATCCTCTCCACCGGCACCAATAAAATTGTTAATTGCAATTTGAAATAATTATTATAATAATTCACATGTTTTTATCCCAAAATATACATACATCATTCTTCTCCGGTCTAGAAGCATCTTCAATTTGTAGTGGTAGCTGTGGCTTGGCAGCGGACACTTGCCACAGCTCAGTGGCAAGAAGTTCCACATTGCTAACTGTGCACGATTCTACAGGCGCGTTGGTTTTTACTACAGTGCCCTTGACGTCCACTATTGATTCTTTTGTAATGCTGTGGATTTTATAAACTTGGTTAATTAAATGAATGGTACTTCTATATTTTTTATAATCATTACTTACTGTTTTATAGTTAAGATAACAAAAGAGTAAGCAGACACTTTATCACATGGTAGACCAACTGTGAGGGTTTTATTATTATAATATTAGGTGACAAACAAGCACACACTTAACCTGATGGTAAATAATGAACTCCGTCCAAGACATCTACATCATGCATCCTCAAAAAAGATACAGGATGCAAATGCCTGTTAGCCCTGAGAACTAAGCTAGAATGCTTTATGGCCTATGTTTGGGTTTCCAAATCCCTACACTCACCAAAGGAAACAGCACCAAACAAAATTTTCTGATCTTTCATAGTTGTACTGTGTGAGGATGTAGTGGAACACCTTGATCAAGCTGACCCATTCATATTACAGCTAGAAAATGGCTGCACTACTATTAGGCTGATAAATTTACATCTATTTAAAGAATGAAGAATATTAAATGAATTAATTGTATTTATTCTTTCATTCCCATTTATAATGAAGTCTATTTTTAAGGATGTAGGCTTTTATGGGTCCCAGTCATCATATACCACCAGGTAAACTTTGTGGTTATTTGTCACTTAGTTTCATAAATAAATATCCCATGCAAGAAGTTTCAAACATAAACAATATATACTGACTTGCCGGCAAACTTAACCATCTGCTTGCTAACACCCCCTCATCACTCACGCTGACCAGCAACTGCACTGTGCTCGAACTCTGTCGCAGCACGGCGAAGCACTGCTTGCCTTTCGCTCGGGAGGTTTGAAGACGGGCTGCAATAAACACATTAACATAGAAACAAAGGATTTTAGTTTGTGGATAGGAATCATATAGTCATAAACAGTACATCCATATATAATGCCCTTTATTTTGTTTAATATTACACTGATATATGATATAATGGGTGAAAAATAAGGACACAGGTCACCTAATAAATAAATAATTATTATAGATAATATCGGGAATGTGTTGTCATCACTGAGAATTAAGATTTTTTATTTTTCTTCAGTCAGAGACTATTTCTTTATTCCCTCAGTAATAGGTAAGTATCGCTATCAACTCTCCGTAAATGGTGGATCTACTCTATTCAAGCTACTCGTGCTATAGCTAGTTTAGAATTGTGACATGACTCTACCACGTGAAAAACCCTCCCTCTTTATCTTTGTCTCAAGGGTCTATGGTCAACTCATACCAAAATTAATGAAACGATTTCTATTCTTAAATGTAAAAGGCGTTTTTAGCAGGTTCCTACCTTCTATTATGAAAACCAGTTTATCAGCTGTTAAAATACAATGATTTTTATTTTTTTTCAATGATAATGCGACAAAACCTCACCTCTCACCCAAACATCCTGTCCATCCAAAATTACATTAAGGTCCTTGACATCTGTATAAACACGATCGCGATGTTCTCCTGATGACTGGATTAATTTTCGGATGCCGTATCGACCTTCTGAAACGTCTGGTTCGGACCCCTCATTCTGAGGCTGCCCTGATGACACCTAAAGAATTAATATAAAATAACTCAATATTTTCGGATGAAGATAATTGTGATATCCAAGAAGCTTCAAGATGCCATCTACCCACATTATATTATACCTGCTGTGTCACTAAGTTTGATGACAATAAACACACAACTCTAACACACTCATAGTAAGCAATTCTTGTGACCACATTCATCCTTGATAAGGAATCCTATCGCAGATGTCTTGTCAACCTTGAGGACTAAGATATAATGCTTCATTATCATTAGTAAGGTCGCCGGAAAAGCTTTATGCTGATATTCTGTAAAAGCATGGTCTTTCCCTGTCATACTGAGTAACTATAATTGTGCATATAGAACTATTGGTTTTCGGTGTGGGTTGTAGTGTATCCTATTCCCCAATTTACCTGGTTACCACCTTAATCTTCTGCAATCTTATTGCATATGCATTACACTAGTGAAAATAAATATTGCCTCTGTATACATAGTAGCTGTATACAGAGGCAATATTTATGTTGCATATATCCTGGAAAGTTGACATTATCTGTTAATAATCATCACATGCTAACAAACTAAGTCAAATATCTTTTAGTTGGTTCTTATTAATGCTGCTAGTCAACCATGCAGATACATAGATCAGAGCACAGACACGTTACTACTTAAGCAAGCAATCAGAGTATCCCAATCTGTTAGGGGTTTTGAAGGCCCAGTTAATGTCAATATTTAAGCAATACATAGTTATTAATTTTTGAAATGGGTCATATTTCCCCACATATATGATAATACAAATGACTCCTCTCATCTTATCACTTATGTGATAATAAAAGGTGTGAATGACTTGGTATATATGACTGTGCTAATTGTTACGCCCCTGTAGTATATTCATAGCATATGGCAACTTTAGATCAATTGGGCAGTGCGACCGTGGAAGAACTACACCCTTACCGGCTACCAACATGAAATGGCAGCATTTTGTGGCTGTGTTATGTATATTGTGTATTATAGGTAATGAGGCATTTAGTCTCAGTCCTTAGTGTTGATTGGCACATGTGCATTTTGAATTATGGTTTGCAGTCATCATTTATCATCATCAGGTGAATGGTGTGCTTGCTTGTCTAATATTATAAAAATAATTAAAATATTAATATGAATGTCTTCATGCATAAGCAATAATATTTCTTTTTATGATATACTATGGGTGACAAACACATTCACAGTTCAACCCATGGCTGCAGCCCAAAAAATTTTATTTCAATCCTCAACAAAGATTCAAAATGCACATGTGTTATCTCTCCTGCGGTCGAAGATGACATGATGTTTTACCACTAATTGAGTCTGGGGATCCCTACATGGGGAGTGCCATATAATATTATGTTATGCTGCCAATTAATGCACATTTTACATATATACCATGTGAATAGACTGATGTAACTAGATATTGAATATTAGGTGTCTGTATGCTAAATAGTTTGTGAAATGCTCTTATCGGAAAAGAAAAATGCAAAATTTTCAAACAATAACAATATACTTATTTATCAATAATAAGAATAAATTGATTAGAAACCAATTAACTTATCCAGTAATTGGTAGAAATAAAAAACTTTCATTGAAAGACTGCCACACAAAATAGCACTGTTATATCTTGCCTATTTACAATAACCTCCTTTATTTTCTGGCTGCAAATTTCAATATATTTCATATTATATTTTTTTGATAAATATTTTTTTCCAAAATGTTATGACCAGCATTAAATTCTGTCATTGTTAGGAAAGTGTTGAGATAGTTCTGTGTAGGAGTGTACATGATAATTATTTTATAGAAAAACTACAAAAATATTCTGGTACATATAGAACAGCATCTTATGACATCCATGAGATAACATAGGTTAATAGTTATGCTGTCAAATGGATATTGTCCCGTTAATATAAATAAATAGTATACCTTATGTTCTGCTTTCTTTTGCTGTTTTTCTGCTGCTTTTGCTGCTTTTTTAGCAGCTTTCTTACTTGTTGCAGCATCTCCCTCTATTGCAGGTTGTGTATCTTCTGACACTACCATTTTATATTCTGGCAATACAAAAAAAACTTTGATTAGCTTCATTTAACACGAAGTGATATAGGAGTCTATTTGGTAGGTATAAACCCATTTAGTTGACACTTGGCTATTATAGCAAGTTATATATATGATTTCCAATGAGCATGTATACATGTATGCACATACATATATTAGTATTATGCTTTAGCTACTCTGCACCAAGAGTAAAGGGTGGCTTCCAATACAGTAAAAAGTCTCACAAAATACAACATGTTAAAAAAATGGAAACAAAGCATGGCAAAGTCAAAGAAGGAACTATGAGTTGGAAAGGCAGTATCAAGGTGTAAATAATTAACATGGTCATTGAATTAAAATACTAATAACATACTTTGAACAAACATTAGCCTAGCTTGAAGTCAAGTGCAGTACTTGCACCTAAGATAACACTAAATGAAACCTAACAATAAAATGAGAAATAAGTAACAGAATTTATATTAATAAATCTATATATTTTAGACATATAATTATACCACAATTGTTCTGCAAAAATTTATTAACATTTATTATTTTTCTTCTTCACAACTCTGGGACAACAATTATTTATAAATTTGACAAGATAACAATGGATACACTTATCACAAAATAAACAAAATAATCAGCTATCACAATATTTACACACAATACCTGATATGAAATGAAAAATATACAGAAATTATAAAGTAACAAAGTATATACTAACACACTAACTGCAATTTATTAATAGAACATATTTATCATGTCAATGAGGTGTGTAGTATGATGCAATGTTTGTGTAACTGATAATACTGATTCATTGTTTTCAATAAATAACTATTCTACTTTAGTGGTGAATATAGAATCAAAAATACCATCCACCAATTTTAATTCTGAAAAAATATATAAGATTCTATTTTCTTTTATATTACCTACCATTTGTATTATTACATATCTTTTAATATGTTTCATCCATAAATTTATAACATTTTGAGAATAAATTTATACTTTCCCTGTATATAAACTATTCACTGTTAATATTAGACTTTGTTTTTCAAATTAACAAATTATTATTATTGTAATCTGTACTTATATATTTCATATGTTGATATTATTTTAAATGTATTTTGCAGCTTTATGTAATAAGAAAAACATTAAAAAATAAAGTTAATAGTTTAATTCATATTTTATATTCTATTTCATGAAGATAGAGCAACTTTCTGAAGCACATAATTGTTTTACATAAAAGGAATAATCTATGTGAATGTTAGTTATAATATATCAATATTTTTAAGTTAGATTTTCTGACAAAATTACCACTAAATATTAATTCAAATTAATTATTAAATTTGGGATCACATTTTACAAAAGAGTCAAGAGGAAGTCAAGAAGAGAGTGTGTTTTACCTGAAAGATTTTATCTTCTGTAGAAACTAAGATGTAATAATTAACTAATAATTATTATATAGAAGTTTAAAAAAGACAGAAAGTTAAAGAAAGAGTTGCAGAAATAGGTTATGTTTGACTAATCAGTCACTGTCGGTCACCTTCTATAATTTTGACAATTTGACATTTTAATTTATAAACTGACTTTATCCTTGAACGCTGCTTTAATGATTGTTACTTATATTTTTTATCTGTCACGAAATCATTTATTTTATAATTAATAATTTAATTATTTTAGTTTATTGTAGTTAATCCAGAATTTAAATAACAATATCACTATGATTACTATTAAGTTCAGTGTAAATTCAACAAAATATAAAACGAACAATTTTTACAGTTCACATTCTGTGCCTAATGTATTTGAAGTATTTAGCAAGTTAGAAGAAAATAAATATTCTAGTATAGGAGCATAATATGTCTTAGTGGCAGGTGTCATATTATACACATTCACTACTATTTGTTAAATAAATAAATTATTTAAAAGATATAAACACAGCTGTTATGTTTAAATTATTTGTTCAAAATGTCAAAAGATATTATCAACCCTGACCTAAATACTTCTGGAGTGAAATATTATTGCAACACTGTATATCATAGTGTAAAATGCCTGTTTTTACGGCAAACATACCCGGTATTCTTAAAATTGGCGACAAAATCGAAATCGGTGGAAAAATCAAGGACAACGCTCGCAAGTAAGATAGCTTGAATTGGGTTTTTAGTCTATTTATATTAATAGCCACCATTGCAATTCCTCCACCATTGAAAGATATCGATTTTGCTACATCTTGTTAGTTTTATGTACGTCCGCGTGATTTAGTGTCTCAAGTACCCCGGGCTCGATTCCAAACTGAACTAATATTTACACAACAGTTATTATTGGTTTTTCGGTCTAGGTATTGTAACAAACCCTATTGCATTCTAACTTTCATCCAAACTTACCACTAGTATCATATTTCCCATCTAGAGAAGGCTACTTAAAAATGCCTCTACGATAGCGCAAATAACGTTACTCATGTTTTCTTGGTTGTTCGCTTCTGTTAACAGCCAGAAGATGTCAGTGTAGTCGAATGCGTGAAATTATTCCTATATATGGTTAAGGGTAACGTGTGACAAGAATAAATGGAACCAAAAACCGTCTCTATTTTGAAGTTATTAATGTCAATTTATCAGATGCATGTAATTCTTAGGATGTCAGTTAATCTTTGCGCTCAAGAAGGAGAGGAGCCAAGGGACGTGGTGTTACACTTCGACGTAAGATTTCATCGCGACAATATCATCTCTTTGTCAAGGAAAAACGGAATCTGGATAGGAAGCGGCAACTATGATACTAACTATAACATGTTTGTGCCTGGTGAGTTTAAATGAATTCTTAATGATTGATTATTTATATATTTATATTATGCCTAATTCTAAAAAGATTATTATATAAATGATATAAAAATAAAGAAATATCCAAAACCATAATTAAAATTAACAGATATTCATGAGAATATTTTGGGAGCTATTTTTATATAAAAAAAATAATTATCTGAACGAAGTTAACCAAGCTGAGTAGTTCGGCATAGTTCTTTCACTAGTGATGCTCTTCTTAGTATTGGGCAAAGCTTGAGAGCTGAGAACATTTGGACTTGCCATATATTTGACGTAGACGTTGCCTGATCTTCGAATTTGACAGCGTAAAATATGGTATCCTTTATTTATTCTTCTTAAAATTTATACGAACAAGAGTTTGTGAGCCCAAAATTTTGTTACTCGTTTCGAATCGGATACAAGACCCGCGACGCAGCAGCCAGGTAGCCTGAACACTACGCTGTACAGTCTAAAAAATATTAAGAAGTTAAGGAATGTAAATAATAGGGATTAAAGAATCGTAAGACAATATTTATACCAGCTAAATTCAATAAGGACGGTCACTTTTTATTATTAACGGAAGGTTCTAAGCACGCAGGATAAACATTAGCATTTTAAGTATACAGGTAAACGCTGGGATAATACTCAGTTGTTACCTTCCTTCGGTTTTAGGTTTTTCACTGTCTCCAAACCTGCTTACGATCGCATTTCTAATAATAAAGGGAGACTGAGAAATATAAAGTTTTTTGGTTCTTTTATATTATCTCCATGTCAATTTATACTTCATTATTCCCAGTTAACATGAAGTAAATATCAATATTTGCTATAATAAAATCCGCCAGTAGCATATTAGTAACGTAGAACGAAATTTAAAAAATATTTCATTTCTAATTATATCCAGGGACGATATTCAGAATAGTTTTCGAGGTGAAGGACACAGATGTGATCACGATATACTGCCAGGGCAAGTTTCACTCCAACTTTTTGCCGAAGATCCCCCTGACTATGGCGCATTATATCGTCGCATGGGCCGACGTCGAGAGAATTACACATTGCTACTTCCATTTAGGATTGAAAGTAAGCTTACGTGATAGATTCTCCTAGATTTTACTAATTGGAAATTAAGATTTCGTACTCTCGGAATAGAGGACCTTATACCCATTTATTGAAACAGGTGTTATCAGAAGTTAACATGTACGCAGGAAGTGTTCTTAATTATTGTATAAGTGTTCTTAACTATAATAATTATTAAGGTAACCTACTCTAGTCGTATGTTTTATGTGCCCGTATACGGCTTTACGATGTATCTAGCGAATAGACAAATTCGCAGTTTTTTTTCATAAACGATGTAGCATTCGAAATAGCATATGACGGCTCAAAGTCGCTAACACGAAACAACAACATAGCAGAATCATTAACATTTTTCGCTCGCACAGATATTAGTTTCGTCTGTTAATCCAAGGACCTGTCACTAATAGTCAAGTCAGAAAGTTATTGATAACATAGTCAAAGGAGAGAAAAGAAGGTTACGTTGCTTTTTATTAATGAAATACCGATCTGATCATAAATTTTTTTACTAGGGCATAGGCGATGAAGCTGGACCAGGGTTCCCTCAGTCACCGTCACCGCGTGCTGCTGCGAATATGGTAGCCGGGGATACCAAACGATGGTAGATTTCTTCTTTGTTACTTTTTCGTAGAGCCAAGAGGAACGCGAGATCCGTTTCGTCAGCCTTTAGCACAGGGGTCCGGCCTCTCGGGGTTACATAAGTATAGGAATTGAATCATTTTATATCCCTTTTACACAATACATCTGACATCTAAGTGCATGGTTGAATGAATTTAGATACCTAGTTATGGAAGCACAGCCCGTACACATTGTGCGTATGTCAGCATAAAAGCACACCTGCAGTGCTTTCGTAACAGAGCATTGTTATGTTCCCACGTAGGTTAAGTTACAGTAAGACATTTTAACGTTTAGTTTGTAGTGACGGTTTTGGACATTCGTTGTTGGCATCCCACTATGGCAACACGCAAATTAAATTAGTTTGTAATTAAGTTTAGTGTTTTATTTTCAAAAAGTCCAAAGGACGCTCTCGAAACTTGATTACCTCGAGTACAGAGAATATGATATGTTTCATAATTTTTAATGGGTCCGTACAATAAAGTAGTAGAAGTAATATGCCTTTGTTCGAAAAAATAGTCTATAATGCCACTGTGGCTTTATCTTTACAAACAAATGAATAACTTACACCACTAATTTCTTTTTCATCAACTTGTAACGGTCTACTATTAAAAGAGGGAATATTCACCGTTGATTTTTTTGTCTTCTTGCTTCAGTAAAAAGCTTTTAACAGTTTTTTCATAATTAAAAGAAGCTATTTAATTGTTTCAATTAAATGGCTTTTTTTAATGTTTCAATAAAATAACATTAACAATAACAAATTCAGCACTTAAGTAATAGCAACTGACATGGCGATTGTTTTACACTTATTACACGTAATAATTACAATTGTCGTAATAATTACGATGCACGATGATACCTTCATTGCAATAAGTTGTTAATCTGTAATGCCATATATAAACCTGATGATTCATATTTTTTTATTTATCCTTAATTTGATTAATTATTTATCCTGATGGTCATAATTACGTTATTAGTTCGGTTATACTTGTAATGTTTATTTTTGAATAAGCTATTATTAGCTATTATTCCCTTGAATAACTTGAAATTTGGTTAATTGTATGATAATTAAGTACTTGAATGGGTTCTTTCAGCCAACGACCACATAAAAAACAACCGGGCTCCCCAGCACTCCACTCTTCTGAAAGTTCAGATGAAGAGCACGTAAAGCAAAGAGCAAAAGCTGATGGGAGAGCCGACAGATTTTTCTATGAAACGCTAATGTGTCAGCCGTCGGATTACCCAAAATTTAACGCAGAAACCAAATCCCGGCGCGATAAGAGTCAACCACGCGCGAGAGCAGAATATAGTAAAAAATATCGAGAAGTTTCCGATAGCGATAAAAACGAAAGCGAAGATTTTTCCGAAGAGATCGTATCAAAAAATATGGATACATCTGCGGTGGAGTCGGGGGAAATGATACCGGATTTGGGTGGCCTAAAAAAAAGATGTCGACGTGGAAAGTTTGCACCATTAGCTCAAGTCGTCAATTTTATGGGAAAGACGAAGAAAAATTAGTTCTGCGGCACGCCGGACAATGCTTTTTCCACTGGTGATATATTATCGGATACCTACTTTTAAATTTATATTTTTATATATGTTATTTTGTTGTAATACGAATTTTAATTAAAAATATGCATAGTTTATCTTTTATTTTTAGATAACCAATATATATTAAATTATCCATGTGTACGTAGTACTTCAATCAATATTAGGTCGTGTTATACTTCAAAGAATTTTTTGCTAGGACATGTGCTGACAGCTTGGAAAACGTTAGCGAAAGCTTATTTAGGTATGTATTATGTGTCATTAGACAGGAATCTATTCTCCCGACCACCGCTTGAAATTCATATATGACACATTCAAAAAGTTGCCAGATGAGAATATGAGTATAATTTTCGTACACGTTAGTGTTTTAATAATATATTAATATTAATAAATAATTTAATGGTTGTTAAACGAAGTATTCATATTATTCAAGTTTCTTTTAGCTAATATTAGATTCAGTGTGGTCACCCTTATCACATGGAAACGTTGGTTTATAAGAATGTATTTCGCCTTTTGTTTCTAATATCGGTAAGCATTAAGTACTACGTACAACAAATATTATCTATAGATTGTTTTTTTGCAGTTTTTTGAATAAGATTTGTACAAGGTATTATTTTATATATATATATATATTTATATATATATATATATATATATATAAATATATATAGCTATTATTTTATATATATTATTATTCGAGGACAATAATAAAACAAAAATGTTAAGAAAACAATCTGTTTCTTCCAATTTATCTTAATTATATATCACTTATTCTTAGTATTATTTTTTACTTACAGTTTCATGAACAGGACAGTTGCATGTTAACGTAATTTACTTAAATTTGAATGAACACTTATCTTGAACCTTATCATCAGTTTAAAGGAAGACTTATTTAATATTAAATTGCCCTATAATTTGACCCCCTATATTTAACACTAATCACTACATATTAAAACAAACACTAATATAAAGTTACACAAAAATCTTTTCGTTTCAAACGATTTATGATTTTCAAATCGTCAAGAGTATTATATTTACAGATATACCCTTTATATCGTAATGTACATATTATTTCCAAATAAAAATAATAAAATCATTAGAAGTGGCTAAAACATATGCTGCAACTAGTTAAATTCCCGCCAAATACATAAGTGACATTAATATTGACAAGCAAAGAAGACTAATTTATTAATTAATGTGCTCGTATCTTTTATTCCCACAGTGCTTAAATTATTATTCGAGTAGCTCCAAAACTCAACATCATAAGAATACTACACACTCCAAATTACAAGGAACATTATGAAACTGAAATGTAGAACAAATATGATCGGAATTACCACCATAAATTGTACTCAATATCGTCAGATTAGCTTACTATAAAGAAGTTTAAAATACATTCTGTAATGGAATAATATAGTAAAACTAGATTTCAAAAATTTACGTTTCAAAATATTGTTTTGTAATTTGTCTATTATCTATATAATCCTTCTACATATTGAATAAATTTATTTGGACAAAAATATACTTCAGTGACGAATTGTTCCAATACTTAATAATAGATACTGTTTAACTTTTAACAAAATCACAGATGACGCCAGCGCATTGTTCACTGACACCTATGTTCATAAGTTGATTCTTTGACACTAAAAACAATGATTCCCCGTCGATTTCATGTTCGCGTAATATTGACACAGTTTCTTCCCAGCGGTATTTTAAAAGATGTGCCGTCAGTTGTTCCACCTGAGAAATTAAAATAATATTTACATTTCTCTGATATTTTTTTTAAAATTCTAGAGAAGCTAATGTGCATATAGACTATTAATTCCCAGAATATGTGTGATTAGCAGATTAGTGTCACAGAAGATGAATGACAATGAAAGTGTGACAAACGAGCAAAATGAGATCCCCACCGTTAATGGCACTAACGTCAAATTTAGATGTGGAATCAAGAAGCAAGTGTGTTGCCAGCTCTTAATTATTGCTTAGTTTTCAAAAGCAGTAATGAATATTAGATCTGTATTCTACTGTAACATATTTTTTACTGTTTAGAAAAACTAATTATGTCACTTTTAATTAAATCGTGTTTACGCGTTCTTGCTTAACTTCTTTAAAACTTTTTTAAATGGAATAGAACGAGATAGCAAGGGATATCCATATTTCATCTGGGCACTAAGGTTCCAAACGTGACAGTGACGAGAATATCGTGGTAGATACAATGATATCACATAAATAAATAGATATTCAAAATCGATAATCTTTTGTAAGTAAAACGCATTTGGAGGTACATACCGTCCATGATTTTACAGTCTGTGCCTTGAGTTCACCAAAAGGATTATCTGTAAAAAAAAACAATTAAATTTTATATTTTTACATATTTAATTTTAAATTAAACAGTCGAAATAAAGATCTGATATCAATAAAAAAAAAAGTAGTTATTTGACCCGTAACACTAACAACAACCGCACTATCAAATACAATTAATTATTTATTTTAGTCTATGGCACAACTTGTTTTAATTTTTTATCGAGGTCGAAGAATACTCTTTGACTGGAATTTTTCAGTCGTCTGTCTTTATTTTGTATTCTATGACTTGCATCATATCAAATTTTAATTTTAAATTCTGGTCTCGTTTGGTGCAATGGTAGTTTATCTAGTGTAGCGGAAGGCCTTGCAGCCAATGCCACAACAAATAAAAAAAACCTTATAAGATCTAAATGAAAACAAAAGTCAAAAAATATAGTTAACGTTACCTTTATTATTCCCACTATCCTTGCAGACTTCGCTTTCCTCGTCATCAGTTAGTCTTTTTTGAACCTCTGCCTCCTCCAAATTCAAAAACGTTAAATTGAAGATCTTGCTACTGTTATCAGCTTTAACGTTTTTGGAATCTTCTTTTTTGCCTCCTGACTCTCCAACAATTTGTTGTACTGTTTTCTCTTTTAATGGCCTCCTGATCTACAATGAAAATTTAAATCTTAAAGACCTCAGTGTCTCGAAGAGCATAACATTATGATGGTAATGCCGCATATGGGTTGGGGACCCATCATTAGTCTACTGCCAAGAAGACGAAACAGGTCAGCTTCTCGAAAACCTGGACAGTTTTTCACCTCTATCTAGAAAAGTCGCCCTAAACAGTGTTCGTCAAGAGATTGCCATTCGAGAAATATCATATTGCGTCATATCATATCGAATTGCCATCTTAGAAACAACAAAGTAATGGGGAGATTTCGCATGGAGAGTAAAGAGAAACAGACACCCAGAACTGAAAACGAGTTATTCTCTTTTAGTCCCGGTGAACAAGCCCCGTCGCCTTGACTTTATGAAGGATTACATATCTATATCATAGATACTAATCTCTAATTTTTAATATTAAATTTGATATTCTTTAAAAATTGTCCTAAAAATATGAACGTTAAAAAGGAGCAAGCGCATATAAAACTTCTCAATTCTAAGATACAAATAAAATACTTACAGGAAAAGCAATATTTGATTCTTGGATAACGTATCCATCGAGCACATGAGTCAATACGAATCCATTTGGATCGTTCAATTTACTATTACCAAGTAGGTTAATTTCTTTTAAATTTGGTCCATCACCAGAATCTTTAGAATCTTTTACGTGCTTTGTCTCTACTACATTTGGATTTTCAATTTCTTCACTTTTGATATCTTTCATACTTTCATCTATTTTGACTACATCCTTGTTTGTGTCTTTTACAGGCAATGGTTCACCTTTAATATCGCAAACTTTTGTTTCTTCTATAATAACACTTGAATTCGTTATTTCTTCTTTATCCGTTAAAACTCGGTTCCTCGCTTGAGTAAATACTGTATTTCTTAACAATTTATCGGTCTCGGTAGGTTGTTTGGATTCTTTATCCACTTGATTATCTGTAGGTTGGAGATTAGGTTTTCTTCCTTCGTTCGTACAACTCAATGTGATGTTATGATTATTTGGAATTACATTTGGAGTTTTGTTATTTGGTTTGTGTAGTGGCACTGTATTCACTCCAACACTATTGAAAGTTGTTGCTGTTTGCATTGAGTTTGTTGTTGAGTTCGCTCCGGCCATAGTTTTTTGTGTTATATTATTGATTATCATTTTCTTTTGAATCTCATCAGGTGATTCACTCTTTCTCTTTCTATTAAATACGTTTTGTTCAGTTTTAACATAATTTGGTGTAATCGTAAAATTGTGTGTGTTTGACGGTTGTATTGGTGCTACAATTTGAGAATGGTTTGTAGAAATTAAGTTTGGTGGTATATTTCTTTGATGGTGCGGTCTCGGTTGGATAGGTCTATATGTGTAAGTAGGAACATTTTTGGGTCCTGCATTCATCAAAATATTTGCTGTATTGATTCCTTTTGGGGCAACTGCTGCCACCTTTCTTATTAGTCGTTCATTTGTTAAATTTGAAACTGTATTTGCAATAGGTTGTGGTAAGTTTGGGGTGTTCGCAATAGATTGTGGTAAGTTTGGTGTGTTTGCAATCTGAGATTGCATTGGACGTATTTGTGCCACGTTTTGATCAAGTGTATTTTCAGTGGTAGGTTTTTGAAGTGATGATATATTATGCAATGGAACCATTGTTATAGATTGTGGTAATGATGTTGCAGTCAGATTGTTTTCGTTTTGGAAATTTTGTTGAACTGGAATCGGCCTGTATATATTTTGATGTACTTCGTAATTTTTTGGAATAGTCATTGTATTAGTGACTGGTCTTGGATGTGTTTGCAAATTTGTAATGATTTGTTTGTTGTTAACATTTGTAGGAATAAAATTGATTTGGTTTTGACCAACTTGATTAGATACATTTGTATAGTTAGGCGGTAGTACTCTAAAATTAGACACCGAAGGGCCTACCGTACCTTCACTTGGTATATTTGGATTATATGCACCGGTGCTAGGTTGTAAGCTTTGAGCTGTATTCCTCTGTAGCATATTTGTCATTTGGACATTGGCAGATCTTACTTCCTTGTGTTGCGGTTGAGATATTATTTGTTGAGGCATCACTTGCTGAAAGTTGTTGAAGTTTTGATGTACGTACAAATGATTTTGACCAGTTTGCTGTTGAACATGAGGCATAAAATTGTTTGGCGCCATTTGCTGGACATATAGTATATGATTTTGAGGTCTGTTTTGTATCCATGGTGGTGTATTCTGGGGGTTTATAAATATCGTTTGATTTGGCTGTATTTGCTCGTCTGAAATAAAGCAATAATTCATTTCAATAAATATAGAATAAAAAAAATATTTCAGACTATTTATTTCAAAATCAAACTCATAGCCGAATATTAAGAAATTTGATATTACAACTTGAACTCAAACTTTTTTCTGCTTGTTAAGTCAATTTAAGAAATTACGTTATAAAATAAAATAACAAAATAAAAATAAAAATGTATGTATGTATGTATGTATGTAAGTGAATTAACAATACGATCAGAAGTGAACAGCATACCAGGTTGAACTAAAATTTGAGTCTCGTACACCAGTCTCACAGGACACAGGATCATCTGCTGCCCCGCTCCCTGCTGGCTGCTGGAAATTCAAACGGCTAAATTAGTTAAAGTTAGTAAATAGTATCAGTAGTAAATAGTATATAGATGAAATGAGAAATATTAGATTATGATTTAAATCCTCCTCTGCATTGGAAGACGTGTTCAAGCTGCTGGACTCGAATGGATATGGTATTAACATCAATGACAGAATCGGTGACCGACCTTACCACAATGCTCAATGATATTAAAAGTGCCTGCCATGTCTCCCATTCTTAGTCTTAAGATGAACATGAAAAAGACGTAAGTGAATGAAGAAGATCACAGTTGACCATGAACATTCGCAACATCGCAAATGCGCTGCCTGCCTTCGTGGAGGGCATAGGCTCTTTTCTTGAAGGTCTCTGAGTAATAAGTTGATTGGCAAATACCGCTGAGTGACTGACTGGTGATTCCACATACTGGTTGCGCGTGGCGGAACATTTGGCGTAAAGCGCACAGTGCAACATCAGCGTAGATTCAAGATACACTTGCGTAGTAACCCTCTTGTTATCAGGGACTCGGATGAAATACCTCGTTACCTATAGTTGGATCTCCGGTTCCCTACACACACCATATGAAACACGGATGAGCATATTCATGAAGCTGTTATTCGGTGAGAATGTGGTATTATTTCGATCTGACTCGTGAATGCTGTAGCCAGAACGCTGTAAAGAAAGAGCTGAAACATAAATCTTACCTTTGTTGCTCTTGATATAACGGCTGCTGCATCTGCAAAGTTTAAAAAAAATTATGTGAGACAAACATTTATGATGAATAAATTCCAAAATCACACAATTATATTGAGTATATAACGAGTACCGACCGCCGTAAGAAATTATATACCATTACCTATTACTTCTGGACAAAAATACTAATAAAAAAAAACTATTATTCTTCTATACGTGCCGATATGAAAATTGGCCGTTAGCGTTTCGTTAACCATTCTATTTATCGTCAGATGGAACACTTGTTCTACGGAAGTGATTTTGTATACTCTCTAATATTACCACAGTTTTTTACGTTACACATATTAAACATTGCAAATAGTAAAGCAACAAATATTAGTCTGAGGTTTTATGGTTTCAAACCAACCATCATACGAACAAGACCTGGCTGTATGGAACCTTTGCCTTTCCCATTAGGGATAAATTAATATCATCATCATCATCATCATCTGAGGTTTTGTATTACTAAATACCAGAACATTAGTGAGATGTCTACGATGTCGGCATAACAGTATTTCAGACTTGATTATTATTATATTTTAGACTTGTTGTTGCCCACAGCTTATATATGTATATTAAAATATGGCTCGTTGTTTGAGTCAAAAAAGCTAAAGGCCACGTAACGGAACGTAGTGCGGTTGAAAAACAGTGCACAACGCCATCTATCGAGCTTAGATGTAAACTTATGATGTAACATTATCTATGCAGCCTAATTTCATACATTGAATTACATGCCTCATGACGAACTTCCCATATTCATTCTCTTAGGGGTATATTGTTGAATAACTCCGACATACGTGTGTGTACACGTTTATTTGTAAACAGAAGCAGGTATATGAAATTTCGTGTTTCACACTTTGAAAATGATCGACTTCCATACGACCGTTCATCGCCTATTTAACCCCTAAGGGGTGAGATTTCTTTATAATTCCTATAAAACCTTCATCGGTGGTCACTTACAAAATCAAAGGCATCGACTACCGAAATGTCAAGTTTTAACGATTTAGGTTCTGCGATTATGAAGTAGTCAATCGGTCACATATATGTATAGATTTAATTGCCGTATTAGTTTACTAGGTGTATAAATTTAAATATAAATGTAATCGCTTTATACGATTCATATATTTTAAAGAAATTTAACAGTGCCATTTATTGACACTGGAATTTGACTCTTTCACACAAGAACCAGGAGTGAGTGCCTGTGTATGCTTACTATACTCTATCCTACGCAGTTTATGTTATCTGGAAATGATATCATAAAGTCGCCGTGGTCGAAACTAGACATCACTCGAAACTAGACATCACTCGAAAGTAGACATCACTCGAAACTAGACATCACTCGAAACTAGACATCACACGAAACTGGACATCACTCGAAACTGGACATCACTCGAAACTAGACATCACTCGAAACTAGACATCACTCGAAACTAGACCTCACTCGAAACTGGACATCACTCGAAACTAGACATCACTCAGCAGATATCTAGTGGATAAAATAACAGCGTCATTAGCATCGTTAACCGACTTTGAACCCACAACGCACGAATTATCCATAGGCCACTTTCGGGATCAACTGGGTATCGAACACAGGGCCCGCGTCATAAAAAGATCTAACCACTGAGCCATGAAGTCTTGTCATGCATTAACAACTCGTCAGAAGTCGTGGACCCACTCACCTTAACATTCCTGAACATTAAAGTAAGCTGAATGTTAACTTTTAGTACACTACTATTTAATTCGTAGCATTCTAGACCTTATGATCTGAGTCATACGAGGTATACACAATACGCAGACCCGAGATCTACCAATTTGTGATTTGCAAATATTCTTATTTGTCCGGGAATCAAACCCGGGACCTGGGGATATAGCTCAATCGCTCGATAAATAACAGAATACTAGTAACTCATATCCTCATCAGCTATTCCCATCAAGAAGAAACATCTGCTCAATACAAAATACTTCCAACTATTAAAAAAAAATAACTTTTTTAATTAGTAATTATAATAGTAAATAGTAGGCAACACCCAATTCTTGTACCTAAGACTACCAAATAATAATAATTTTGACATTTATACACTTGTAATAAAACCATTTAAAGTTTAACAACTCATTTTTAATTTGTTCAACTCATCGCTCCCCAACTCATTGACCCATTGGTGTTTCCCGTCAGACTCCATTTTTCACCCCACATAAATTATTTGTTCTATACAAACAGAAAAAAATTATGGAATTGTCTCCATTTTAAATTTGTATTATTACATCAAGATAAAAAAACGCAAAGTAAATTCTACACTATTCCGAAGCGATAAAGTATGTATTTATTTGCTACTTAGAAAGGGAATATTTTGGAGTGATATAATTGCTACTGAAAACTGAACCATATGTCTGATGCTAAAGAACACATTACGTATTGTTAACGTCCTCATCTTGTAAGTATTAGTCCCCTTTGCCTTGGAAACGGCAGACATTTTTTGTCCTAGTGTTGTCCCAGAATGGTAGTCGATAGGTTATTATTACCTTCGATTTATATATTACCTTATAATCTTATAAATTTTGATAAATTTCAAAAGAATCAATTTTATTCAGGATTTAAATTTAAATAAAAAGTTTGCTATTAAAAATGTTACTTACAGGTATAAATTTTGAACCACTAATTTCATGAATCATTTAAAAATATTATATTTCTCATTAAATAAAAATTACATCAAAATATACATTTAAAATCAGAAAAACAAAATAGGGAAAAGGACAGATGACTATCAGAAATGGAAACTTCGAAAGCGTGATTCAGCCGTCGTGGACAAATGAAAAATATTAGATATTCACATCGGTAAACCACGAGGTCGTCTTCCTCTTAATAACACAATAATACATGTAATATAATTTCATGAATATCTTTTATTAATTATATTTATATATTAAATTTATTATTTAAATCGATATACTTATTTTTATCGATAACCCAAACACTAAAATAAATATAGAGCGCCCTGGGGGGCAGCAAGTCCCGCGGTCGTCCTATAAATATATCACTAGTGAAAGAAAGAGAAACTTAGCGCTACACCACCAGCATGTCGAACAGAGACGCCCTAAGCAATCTAATTAAGGCAAGCAAGTCAAATAAATAACGTTGAATTTTCAACTTTATATCGTTGCCATAAGCACTTGCAATGCAACAAATTATTACTCGTAATGGCATACACATGTCACATATGACACGTTACATAAAAAGTTACCCGATATCAGACTATCAACTTCATGTTTACATTTATCACACCATAAAATAATATCCAAACATGAAAGAATCGATATTCGATATCGATATTTGTAAAGGTAAAAAGAAACAGTAATTATACCACCAAACATACAAAGTTTACTATAAAATGTTCCAAAATTAAATTTCGAACGAATATTATCGTCCCTTTCTAAATTTGAAAATGATATTAGTGACGTGCCGTGAAATACAACAGAACGCGAACGGAAACACTATCTCAAATGAAAAATACGTTCATATTGGACGAATATTTGACACCAAATTTAACAAAATATCTTACCTCTATCAATCTGTTCAAAACACAGTTCGGTATACACAAAAAATCAACACATCAAACAGAAAACGAATTCAAAACGCCATAAATACGCTCACTCCGGACATCTTTCGCGACGAAATGGCTGCACGAATAACGTAAAAGATTCATCCAACAGTGAGTAACATTGGTACCACGCAACGTCTACCGATAACCAGAATGCGACAGTATCGCTTTTAGCGTCTACAAAAGCGTTATTCGCTATCGATTAAATTTCAACTCTGCGTTTTTGGTACCGGTTTGGCCTAACCAATGATAATACGAAGGATACGAACGCACCGTATTGGACGGAACGTGTTTCGAAATTCAAACACGTGCTGTGACCTCAATACCCCCTCGTTAATTCAATTGTAAACGACGCTAACATACTTATCTCTTTCTAGCTTATGTATTTTTTCTATATAAATGAGAGAGAATACAAATTCTTGGGACAGTAAGCTTGTAATAAAATATCTTTTATTGCAAAGGATATTGAGTTTTATCGTTAAATTTATAAAGGTTAAAGTTTCATAATGCATAAAAATCGTTACGTAGGGATGATGTCATGAGTATTGTATGGCTTCTCTTGTGGTTTCTTTAGGCCTAACCTTTGTTTTACGTTTGTTTTAAAAGAAAAAAATATACATAATAATTTTACTGACATTTAGTTTATTTTAGTTATCTGTTTCTGATTTGCACATAATCAGAATGACTGCTAAATGAATATTTTTAAGGCAACTTATTAGACAATGTATTAGAGTCTTGTTTAATTTTTTTACAATTTAACGACTTTATTAATAAATAGTATCATTATAAAATAATTATCATTTTAATACCAGGCAATTATTTATTTTAAATTGTTCCCTTAGATTACCCAAGTTGATTGCTGGTACATTAAAAATATTTTTTTATAACATAAAATAAAGAAAATGTTTAAATAAGATTTTTCATATATTTTTTTTCTAAATATATGGACGCTCCTAAGTAAGCTTGTGCAGTTTAGATGCAATATCAAAGACAGTAGAGTACGGGCACATAGTATCCAGAGCAGAAAACCTTCGATTCCTAATTTTGTGTATATTATTCGTCGGCGGGCAATCGGTCTCAGGACCTGAACAACCAATGGACCACGCCATCGCATGCTTCATGCATTCTTCAGGTCTTACAACATTAACAAATACTGTGACATAATCACTCATTATTAACCAGATAACGGTGCAGTGGGCGAAGCTGACTTAGAGAGCGTCATTCATATATTTTTTATTATTAGAAAGAGATTGATAAAAGACATCATAAATGTCAAACGAACTCTGTTCACCTGATGAGCAAGTGAAAGAAGTGTGTTTCGTGGTAATCAAATGAATGAAACTCACATTCATCCTTGATGAGCCCCTCTATACAATGACACACAAACACAGTTCAACTGATGGGTAAGTGATTCCTGCGGCCCAAGCTGCCCATATAACTTGACAACGAATCATTATGCAGACCCACTGTAACGCTCGATTACTAATTTGGAATACCTCGTATACCAATAATATGGGTCTCTTAATCGCTCACCAAACGAAACACAGCAGCGTTATGGTGTCATTTTACAGTGGTATTCTGCGAGGACATGGTCAAAAGCAGCTATGCTATCACACGCTACGAATACCAGCACACGGACCCTTCAGTTCCGTGAACCCTGTGGCCGGTGAAGCTGTAAGAGCCGCATAGTCTAACAGCATCAACATCAACAGAATCTAGACGCTACGAATTATCCAACTTGAAAGCGCTGATGTAATTTTCGAGTTGAGCCGACCTGTTGAAATTTAGATAATCCATGGTCAGAAGCAACTGATCGAGCCGAGGTTCGGCCCTCGCGTCAAAGGCTCTCGCAGAACAGGGTAACGGCCCGAGCCTCCGCGCGGGAGCCTTGGTGCTGGTTACCCACTAATACTGGTCTCGGCTGAGCGCCATAAGCGCTCGGTCACCTCTCAACCCGGTGAACCTGTAAAAGCCATCGGGCTAAGGGCGACCATCGGACGAAAAAAACCCGACTTGTTAGTGCTAAACCTAATTTGCAACTGCAGCGTGACCAAGTACGAGATATCGTAAAAGGACGTTACGTTTTCTATATCGTCAAACAAATGTATCAAAGTCGAAATCTGGTCGAGCTGAGTTCTATTGGGAACAGGGCAGTATCGCTATCTAACAGGTAGGACGTAATCTGAGCCACCATAATCATAGTTGGGTTACTGTTATCTCCTTAGTAGGGTTAACAGTGATTGTAAAAATAACTTCGAATCTCTTGCATCGTGAATATGATTTATTTACGTGGGTGTCACTGGAACTACTCATAACCGGCCAGTTACAAATACTGGCAATGTAAACTTCTTTTAAATTTCGATTGTTAAACTTTTTGGATACCTATTGTGATATATTGCATTCATTTGTCATTTGTCATTGTGAATTGGCGGCAATTCCAAAAGTCTTGTTACATCTCCAAATTAATTTAACGCGAGCAAATTTCCGGTCCATGATTTGTTATGACTTTCGTTGTGGTCTTAATCAAAAACATAGATATGATAGACTTCGATTGGCATTTGATAATGAAACCCCATCCCGCGCTAATGAGTTTAAGTGTGGGCGTAGCTATCTCAGTGATGATCTGCGTGAGGGACGTCCTTCAGCGATATCTAAAGATAACATCAGTGCTGTGCGATGCATGATAGAGGAAGATAAGAGAGTGACCTACCAGCAGGCATTGGTATGAGTCAAGTACAAAAGTATATAGGCGTCAGGAAGCTTTGCACCAGATGGATTTCCCATACTTTGAACTAAGACCAGAAACGCCTTCGCATGGATTGTGATAAAACCTTATATAACCTTGATATACTACCACGAACCAGAAACTAAAAAACAATCTGCTCATTTGGTGTTTCCTTTTAAGGAAAGGGAAGAAAGGAAGAAAAAAGGATAATCGGAAAAGTGATTTGGCGACAGTTGTGCTGGAAGATGTAAGGACAGTTACTGCAGACTGGTATGTTAATTATTGTTTGCCTGTTGTCTTGGAAAATATTCGTCAGCAGCGCCCTCGAAGCAGGATCCTCCTTCTACACGACATCTCATCTAGTCATCCGCCGTATAGTGCTGAGCTGTCGCACTGCGACTTTCATTTATTCCCAACAACCAAAGATAAACTTCTAGGTGTTCGCTTTACGAGCTCTAAAGATGCAAAGAGTTCGTTCGAAAATGCTATAGAAGAGACCCTTAAGGAAGAATGGGTGCATTGCTTTTCTCAGTGGTTCCACCGGATGCGAAGATGTATAGAGAGGAATGGAGACTACTTTGAAAACTATAAAAGTAACGACAACTTTCTACATTGAGCCGTTTTTATTATGTAAACAGTTTCAGCGTGACCTAGGTTAGACATCATGTTCATAAAACGTATATACAGCCCGAATCCCAACGCATTGGCACCTGGTAAGGTCAATTAGTAGTAGAGTCAGATTGCAGCTACTTTCTATCTATGTCACGAATGAATCGACCGCGGTGTGGACCACAAAACCAGGGCGAAATTGTATATTTCGTCTAGTGAGTGAACCAAATACTTGCGACTAAGCTTTCGATTCTATTACGCAGGAATAACAACGTATATGTATTACTGTACCATAAAGAGACTTGAGATGGTTGTGATGGGCCGCACGAATCATTTACCATTACTTGTCTATGTTCGTTTGTAACCTCAATAAAATAAAAAAAAAACAAATCAAAACTTCGTCGCTTTTGCTAAGAGATTGAAATATGTGGACAAACATATTATAATATACAAACGTTACAAACTATTTGTTATAAAAGATAAAACGATAACGTTATTTATATGAAATGAAAAAGAAATTAAAGCAATTTTTTTTAAATAATACTTTTGTATTATATAATAATTATAGTCTCGCATTTGCAGTGACGATACTTAAACAAAAAGTTGTTTTTTTCGTTTGATTTTCGATTGATTTGTTTTATGTACACTACAAAATTGTTTAACAGATCATAAATTATTTGAGGATTTTTAATCATAGAAAACTAAAACGTTTGTCTTATCAACTTCTTTAGACATTTTGGTTATTTTAAAAACTAATGAACTAAAAAATAAAAAATATATTTTGAATTTTAAGAGCAAATACCTTCAAATATCCTATACAAGAGATATAAAGTGATTTTATTAAATAAAATTAAACAATCACCACTAATTAGTAGGGATAAATTATTTCTAGCGCTCAAAGCACACATACGAATTCGAAGT
The DNA here is from genome assembly GCA_029286865.1 of Teinopalpus imperialis. NCBI lineage: Eukaryota > Metazoa > Arthropoda > Insecta > Lepidoptera > Papilionidae > Teinopalpus > Teinopalpus imperialis. Next base: position 9,784,452 of record JAGSMU010000004.1, read on the forward strand.
CTAACTATTAGGGAGCCCTTATGTTTCTGACATTTTTGGTACGGAATGTAAAAAAAAAATTATTAGATGTAAGTAACCAATATGTATATTATAAATTATAGCTGTTATAGCACGTAACAGCTTGTTTATGGAGCGATCACGCTGTCACAGAACACCAGCACAATGCAGTTGTGTTTCGTATGGTGAGTGTAGTGTTCCAAAGAGCCAGTTATTTATGGATTTGCGAAGGAGGGAAATCAGAAAACCACTTCAGCCGCTAGTTCTTTCGTAAAATTCTGAACCATCACCTTGTTTTAAAGTTTGGAGCCGCTGTCGATCCTTGTTTACGGGATATATAAAGTTGGGTAAGTGTAAGTCTTAGACAGACGTGGTCATTTAAGCATGGGTCGTCACCATGCGCATACCACATTAGGACATTACGTGCAAGGTAGGGCACCTGGACCAGTTTAACTTGTATTGTTAATAATGTGGTTGAGCTACACTGCAGTTTGTTTCTAGCTGCGGAATGAATGGGTCATCTCGACCGGGGTAGGACTACGCCCTCACAGATTACCATCGTAAAATTCTAGCACAATTCTGCTGTGTTTCGTCTGGTGAGTTTTAGTTCACTGAATACGCTAAATAGCACCTGCTGTGTTTTGTCTAGTGATAGAAAGAAACAGAAGATCCAATCCAATCACTAGGCAGTTCGTCTCATTTCTCAGAAATGACCCTAGATAGATCTACTTGTCTTGTCGCATAGCTTCTTATCATAAGCACAATTAAATTGTTATTTTCGCTTTTAGAAGTACATAATATGATATATACATATTCTAATATAATTATATGAAGATATAAACATATATATGTCAAATAATGCATTGAACAATCCTCATTGCGTCTCATTTAACGTATACTAATTATCATATAAATGACTAACGTTATAGGGTCAAAGTTTTTGCTTACGTTTAAAAATATTTAAATCATATTTAGAAATTCGTGAGTCATTTTGTAGATAACTCCTTAAAATAATAACTTCTAACGGTTCAGTCTCTAAATAAAAATAAAAATTACATATTATTTCAAACTGCATCTCGTTGTTGCAACGTTCATATATGTATAAAACCAACGTTTATCATAATTCTGAATAAATTATAATATTATAAGTTGTCTGTGTATCAATTATAATGAAACATTTTGTGATACAGTTATAAGCATTTTATAATTTCAATGCGAAGATGGTAGAAGTTATGTCATAGTTACGAGACGCCGCAAAATGGCGGCAATTTCTTCGCAACGTGACTTTTCTTTTTTTTTACAAATCGCACTAGATGGTGGTAGACGACAAGATAAACAAAAAGTTTACTGGCGATTCGCAATACCAAGTGCATAATGAAAACAAAAATTGAAAAATATTTTATTGCTTTAAATTATTTTGAATTCTCACTTGAATTAAGTATTCATTTTGGATTATTCCCAAATGGATATCGAAACTATGTATAGTTTCGATGTCCATTTGGGAAGGTGCACTTATACTTATACACCATATGTGGCAGTGTGATGCATTAGCTATGAAATCGCTGTAGTACGCACGTATTCATCAATATTTTGAGAGGAATTTTTAGTTACCATATAATATGTATTACGAACAAAAGTAGTGAAGTATTATTATTTGTACGCTATGTTAAAAGTATCTACAAGATATCGTTGTACATATCTGTGGCAATACGCACTGTACGTGAAGCCATTTAAAAAAAAACCGTACATATCTGTTTTGAAAATTACTTACTTAATTTTATAACAGAATTTAATGAGTTTTTGAAGTACCGAATAGATTTTATTTTAATTTTAATTATTGATATTAAATTTAAAGTAGAATAACTGATATTGTTCTGGGAATCTTCTTTAATGGAGTCATGTATTTGTGTTTGTGTATTCCTGATATATTTTAATAAAATCAATTAACATTAACAATCATCCAACAATTCAAAATCAAAATTAACAATTTTGACGTGTAAAAAATATTATATATCATTGCTACTTACTCTTTTTCGCTCAATATAATATTTCTATTATGTAATAAGATTTATGGCTATAATATTATATTTACGTCGGTTTACTTTGCGTACATTTAACATTTATTACTTTGTGCGTTTCACTAAAAAGGTTCTTTAATAAGTTGTTTTGAGGTTAATTAAAAGGTTTGTTATGTTATCTTCCACAATGATCCAATTATCGAGTTCATCCAATATTATTTATTCTTTGACATTTTAGAACACTTCTTACTCGCAACTTCTGTAGCTTTATGCGTCACCTGTACACACTTTCGCCTTTTATACCAATTTTTCGATGCACAACTATCATATGTCTACCTTCATTTATGCGATTATTGTATAAGGTAGATCTCGTTGAGTATAGATTAAATTTAGTATGAAAAATATGCTGATAAAATTGTTCAAAATAATTAGTATGAGGAATCAGGGAACCGAAACATCTTATGAATGTAGAGAGAAACTGCATAAATTCTAAGCAAGGAGTTAATATTTTTTATTAAACTCTAATTTAAATGTGACTTCACCACGACGACCAAAAAAAAATATGATAGAAACCTAAAACTTTAAAAACGATAATAGGAACATCATAATCACTCTTATTTTTTTTATAGATGGCGAGCTGTCTTTTTTCGATTATTATACATCAAAAATATCCAGACCGGCGAGGGGTGCCAGGTCTGTACCGCCATCAACAAACCACCTGCCAAGTGTAGAGATTGCGGCCAAGACCTCTATCTCACTGTCTAACGTTTGATGACGATTTTAACAGACAAATAAAATGAATAAAATAATTCTTTGGACAGAGATTACCCTTAGGGTTAGGGAGACCCTTGTGCCGAATTAGTAGCAATAGAGGTTCAGGCTAAGCGACCTAAGAGCTGAGTTACCTCTCAATCCGGTGAAGCAGTAAAAGTCAGCTTTTCTGACTAATCTCTGTAGTTCGTCCAAAAAAAAAGAGGGTTTGCCACGTAGTATCGCCATAGTGTAAAGCATGGTCTTTTGGTCACATGCATAATAAGCGCCTACTAGATATAAACTGCAGGTATCGGGCCTAGGTATTATTCCCCCCACTACCCAGACATTCACTCGACATATTCTATATATTCTGTATTCCAAGGTTGGGTACCACAACTCGTGGATCATGTAGAGGTATTATGTTTACGTCGTGGCGTCACATACAACTCGTAGTCTGTGTGCTGCGTTACCTAGCAGCCGAACGCAATCGTGGTCTTTTGCGTCTGGGGATCTTACTCGATATCGAGAAGGCCTTCGACATCTGGCGTTCCCCATGGAAACTGCCTTAGGTCCCCGCTCCCTTAGGTCCCGCGGGAAGCGGGAAGATGACGTATTGTTGGTACTTTTTACCGACAACAGTGTTTATTTTACGTCTTCGCGTCAAGCCGACAACGCGGTCAGAAAAATGCAGCGTATGTTGGACGTGCTTCCTGACTGGCCAGATAAGTGGAGGTTAACTTTTAATGTTGACAAGTCAACCGACCTTATCACCGGTAGAAGGAAATACTTCCGCTCGCACTTGAGCTGTGCAGTCGAGCGATCGAGTGGAAAACCAGAGCTACTTATCTCGGGTGTTGTCTTGATAACGTGCTGCGCATGAAACCGCAGGTCGAACATGCAGTTTCGAACTGCGAGAACAGCCAGTGCAATGTTGTTTCCGGTATTGACTGGATTAAGTGGGAGCTTACCACTTCGAACTAAGATAGTTGTATACAAAACGTATCACGTTTGACATACGCCGCTCCGGCGTGGTACCCCCTGACGTCCACCAAGCAACGGAATCGTATGCAGGCCCAACGGAACCTGTCTGTTAGGAGCATCGTGGGAGCTCGTCGCGTCCAACCTCAAACTCGTGCCAATCCCGGAGTTCGTCATCCATACAGCGCGTCGTATGTACGACCGCGCCAGTTGCGGTCCACATCCCATTTGTGTAACATCGCTTCCCTTCCGAGTTGCTTTTATCGCCTCCATACTAAGGAAATAATAGGTCGAGGCGATAACAACCGACATTAGTTCGTGAGGATAAGTGTTTTTATCTTTCGCAATCCCCTAAAGGTTTGGTATGTCACGTGACGACGTAACATGAGCACTTCCACCCGAGCCACTAGTTGTGGCACCAAATCCCGACGGGTCACGATCCGTCGAGTGTATGTCCGGGTAGTGGGGGAATATCCCCGAAGCGATATATGCGGTCTATTTAAGGCCCGTAGAATAAACCCATTAGCTTTTTAAATTAAATATCCGACACACATACGCTGACAAGATGTCCGACAGCTCCGATATTGATGTGCATCCGACGCTGCCAAAGAAGAAAACAAACAATAAGGATCCTTCCAACCATCAACCAAAGAAGTTAACTACGAAAATGATGATTCATCAGGCATTAACTGATTTGAAAAGCAGGAAAGGGACTTCTTTTTATGCCATTAAGAAGTATATAAATGAAAATTTTAATGTGGATGTTGAAAAAATCAACTATATCATAAAGAAACTTATCAAAACAGAGGTAGAAGCTGGGACTATAGTGCAAATGAAAGGTGTCGGTGCCTCCGGATCTTTTAAACTAGTTACGGAAAAAAGCAAACCACAGAAAAAAAAGGAAGCAAAGACTAAAAAAGTTACGGAAAAAACCGCAGAGTCCGGAGAAAAACCGAAGATTAAGCAAATTAAGCCCGATACCAAAAAAAAGAAAAAAGACGAAGAGCAAGGGGAAAAGAAAGAAAACGAAAAAACCAAAGTTTCTGATAAAAAGAAAAAATTGAAAACAATTGTGGAAGATGAGGATAAAATGAAAAAGCCAAAAACTCTAAAGCAGGGGAAGTCAAAAGGAATGCAAACTCCTGCTAAAAAGAGGGCCGCCATGTTGAAAAGAAAAAGCATTGGTTCTATCATTAAGCCGCCAAAAATGAAGCCAAAGAAGGCAAATGGCTGAACCACATCAGCATGTTGATATAATTATTTATTGTTAAATTTCTTTTATATATAATTTTGTAATTTTAAATAAATGTGTAATAAATATTTGTAGTACAAAAAATATTAAACACAAAAATAAAACAATATGAAAGCATTAAAAGTGTACAAAAATGTTTAAATTAATTTATAAATCTTCGTTTTGTTATAAACAAAAATAAATAAAGTTGTCGGTAAGATATTCTTTGCATATGATGTGCATACCGTGATTGTGTGATATGCGATTTGAAAAATTGTAAGCAGATTCGCATCAGTATTTGTTCAAAATGCAAATAATTATATTTTTGTTGTGTCCTTTAATATTTAATTTAGGCATAGCAAGTACAAATAAGGTATTAGTAAAAAAAAATAATTAAAAACGTTAATATTTTTTTGAATGTACGAATCATATAAGTAATATTACACATTAATCATCAATTATAATGCTCTACACTGCAGTTTGTTTATAGCTACACAATGAATGCGTCAACTCGATCGGGGAAGGACCACGCCCTCACAGAATACCAGCTGGAAATAGCCAGCATTATGCTGCTGTCTTACGTCTGGTGAGTGTAGGGATCCGGAGATCTTTATTACTGGTGACGACGCATTCCATCTCAGTCCACAAGGGTGATAACACACCTGCATTATGTTTCCTTGTCAAGGTTGAATGTAAATGTCACCGAATCACTTACCATCAGGTGAACTGTGTCGGGCACACAGTTCGTTCGTTATTCTCAATAAAATAATAGAAAAAAAAACCCTCCATGCTTAGCAAAGATTTAAGATCACGTGTTCTCAATAGTGAAAATAACATACTCTCAGTGAAAAAGAGGGTGTCCCTAATTTGTAAGGATTAGTTAACGAGCTCGATTCCTAGTCAAAGAACAATAGTTTATATATCATGAATTGTAGGTTATTGGGTCTGCGCGAGTTGTATATATATCCCCATAGCCCTGACATTACTTCTTTACGAACTTTCCAACGATTTTAGTTCACATGCTTACAGCGGAATAAGTAAAGGATCGATGAATTAGTGTGTTTGCGCGTATGCTTTCTGGGGTCCCCAGATATCACTACTTGAACAGTGTTCTGAGGAAGTGGACCGCAGTCCCAGTCTGTTACCTGGGATGTAAAAAGATTATTGCATTACATTGTGGTTTCACCTGATGGTAAATGATTCATGCGGTCGGTCCATGACACCCACATTTATTCTTGATGAGGAATCATATTGCAGATACGTTGTCATCCGTGAGAACTAAGGAATGTGTAGGCTATGCTGATATTTTACGCCGAATTCTTTGACGGTGCGGCCCTTCCCACTCATGCTGCTGCTAGAAACAAAATGCTGTAACATGGTACAGATATGGTAAAGATATAATTTTGCTTGAGATCGCACCATCTCTTACGAGGTGGCGTGTATACTGGCGGGATCCATGCCTTGGAATCTGGAGGCGGGGCTCCGTGCAGCCATTTACCACTGGCGTTTGGAGCTTCGACCCCGGGGAGAATGGCTCTCACCAAGGGAGTGGGAATTATGGAGGTTCCACGTTCGACAGTCATTGCTTCTTAATTGGAAGGAACGACTGTCCCATCCTAGGGCAGGCAGCAGGACCGTCGAGGCTGTTCGTCCGGTCCTTGAAGACTGGATGAACAGGCGGCACGGCTCACTGACCTTCCGGCTGGTGCAGGTGCTATCGGGGCACGGGTGCTTTTGGTAAGTACCTGTGCCGCAAGAGAGCCGACAACCATGTGTCACCGTTGTGGATGGCACGAGGACACGGCGCAGCATACGCATAAAAAAAAGGGGATACACCTGACAAACTATCACGATTGGTTAAATTTATTCATATTAATATTCTAAGACTCACTTTCTCTCTCTCTGTGTGTCTGTGGCACAGAGGGCGGATTTTATGCTAATTCGCATTCTCTATGTCAGTCTAAGAGATTACGCAAATCGGCAGTGATTAGTAAATGTAAAGTTAATAAAAAGCGATTTTTTTAAACAACAGCCTTATGAGAGGGGATTCCCTTTCCACAGCTATTATTGATATTTTCACGAGAATAAACTGACTCATTGCGCCGTCTCAGGTCTGTATTTTTTCCTTATTATACAGCTGCGACTCTACTGTGTTTACAAAGGTTTTTAAGGCTGATGGCCGTTATTAGTTATGACTTCTACAACTTCACCGGATTGAAAGGTGGCTGGGTACTTAGGTCCCTACGATTGTCGGTCTGTAAGACTTTATACGTGAGGGACACCACCATTCTGATGCTTGTGAGAGTGTTGTTATTAGCTCGTGTTTCTACGGGTTGAAAGCCATGCCGTTTTCGTCATAGTAGCGTAGTTCAGCTACGCTGTTCTCATCTTTATCTTCCCCGTTGCTTGCTAATAAAACCTTTACAATTCACAAACAATATTCTAAAGTATATATGACTTATTATAATGCCTTAGCCTTATTTGCCTGATATTATTTATAACAATATTTCTTTCTCTTTTTTTTACATAGATATATATATATATGTATGTAATGTTTGTATTAAATTATTAGTGTATTATTTAGCTACTTAAATATACAAGAAATAGAAATTACAATTAGTAATTACTCAGCTTACTAAATTATGTAATGCACTGATACCCAAACATACATAACATGCATTATAGATATATTGGAATATAATAAATATAATGGAAGAGAGTGGGTAATAATCGCAGACAGATTGTACGGGATAAATAAAGAACGTAAATCATTTTTCATATAAATTCGGCATTTATTCACTTACGTAGTATTTACAGCGAAATTTTTATTAATATAAAAATATTCTACTTACAATACAACAAGGAGCCCTTCACACATATCCGCCATAGTATCCCCTGTAAACTAGGATCGATTTACAATAGTCCTTTATCAAATAACACTAACAACGGCACTCAAATTGAATGGTAACAAACGTTAAAACTAAAATTAAAAAATGCATGCAAATAGAAACTGTATTATGTTTTATTATTTATTATACATAAAATATTTTTAAAAGATTTTAGATCACATAATTTTCACTATATTGAACAAACTCATGAAAACGAAGACAATAACCCGTTTATAATAAAACTTCCTTCGTGTTTCGCGCATATATGATGAGGGTTTAATCATGATGATGATATCAATTTATCCCTAATGGGAAAGGCAAAGGACTTTAGTCCATACAGCCAGGTCTTGTTCGTATGAAGGTTCTATTACAAGTTAAAAAACTCGAGGGTTTAATCAGTTATAATTGAATACTATATAGATGTACAATCTCGTATAACATCACAGATATATCACGAAGTTTCTATTATGTTCCTCCTGGGTAATATAAAATAAATTGTGATGGCCAAGTTATTTGAATAATTCCTCACAAGTCACATACATTCAATTATAAATTAAAAACAAAAGATTCCTGTATTTAAAAAATAAACAACTGAATAATTATTGATATATGGCAACTATATTTCAACCCGGTGAAACTGTAAAAGCCCTCGGGCTAACAGCGGCCATCGGCCCGAAAAAAAAAGAGAAAAAAAAGGCAAACTGTACGAATATTTTTTTTATGAATGTAATATATTAAAAATAAAAAATAAGCAAAGATAATTACTTCTCTTTGTCATATTGTTTTGGATAGCTTTACAAAGACAGTTTTCCAAGAAATAAAAAGATTAAAATAACCTCAAATTCTAGTGTTATAATTGAAATGAAATTATCACGTTAAATAAATCCACCACTAACACAGAAACACTAGATGTTAAATAAGTCATGTGTTTTAATTATCTAAAACAAGCAACAACGTAACAAAGTAAAATCCATTTATAATTTTTTGCTCTTTTTATTCTATGTAAATTATTACGTGCCGCCATTGTGAAAAAAAGTGCAGGAAAATATTAAATTATTTTTTTAAGTGGCGAAAGTTATCAACTTAGTGCTAATGTACTTTAAACACAAATTATGAAAGTTCTGTTAAAAAAACCACATGAGAAGGAAAAGATGTGTCCATGACTAAAATATACCTGTTGTATTAATCTTGCAAATCTGTCTTATAATTAAATATTCAATAAATAAAAGATAATTAATGTTCTTTTTCTTTTTTATGTGGTGATATTCTTGCATTCGCTAATATTTTGGTATAGTTGAACATTATTGGTTAATATGTTATGACAATAAATATAGATATCTAAAGGTTTTTTAAAATTGTACTTTATTAAACTTAAAATAAATTAAAAATAAAATAAAAACCGTTGATGATTTTTTAAGATTTTAAGAAAGGATCTAAAAAGAAAACAATAATTATATATTGGTCTTATATGGTAATAGTTTGTCTTATAAGAAGCTAAATGTGTTCCCCTTTTAACTTATAAGTAATTCTCTCTAATATCGGCTGTGTAGTCTAGGTAGCTAATTATTATCACTTGGAACTAGGTGTCCTAAAATGCATCTAGCGCGGCTAAAGTTTCATCTACAAACGTGTCATGGAATTGACTCGGGTTGTACTTTAATAACAGATCAATGATTCATGGATATGGAAGGTTTTACAAGAGACCTATGGCTGAGTTTCTTTATGATTCATCTGATGAGGATTTACGAAGCACCGGTAGTCTCTTATATGATTGGAAATTGACATGTAAGAGAAGGCTGTTTGAAAAAATAATATCAGTAAATAACTGATATTTGTTTGTTTGTTCAATTGTATTCATCACTGCCATAAGTTTTGAGCAATATTTAGGTTAAATGTTTTTTTTTTCAGTATATTAATACCAACAGTGTTACCACATAAAATGCATTTTTTTTTTATATTTATATTAATTTTATTTTATTTATATTAATGAAATACTGATACAGAATTTTCGTCGATCGTTTTTAGAAAAGATTATTCAGCTTATATAGATCGATTATTTTTTGACGTTTTTACGTTTGTGCGTTTTAATGGTTTTTACTGAAGGTTAGGTAGGTAACCTAAAAAGGGAAGGTTATGATATTTTTTTTATTAATATGTATATATGATGATTGTACGATGTATTCCGTTTCTTACTGAATGTATTTAGCATTTCTTCCATTATCGTATTTGATATGAGTTATTGTAGCGGCAGTCATACTATTTTTTAGCACCAGACTTCGATTTATTTTGCAATGCTTGTATGACTTTGGGATGTCTATTTTATATCCATTTGGAAGTGATTAGAACAGTCCCTTGGCCTTGGATTCAGCTGCGAACTTCCTGACGTGCACTATGTAGTCCAGCATAACGGTAGCGAAGGCTGCGTCCAACACGAATTGCGGGATTTTACCTGGAATAGACAATCATAGGAGCCAATTAACACATGTTGTAGGGAATATTTTCGGACTCGGTGATTTGTAAGTGGTCATTGCATTTTTTATTACATTGATAGTAACAAACGAGCACACAGTTCACCTGATGGCGAGTGATTCCTGCGGCCCATGACATCTACATTCATCCTTGACAAGGGATCATAATGCAGATGCGCTGTCACCCTTGAGGGCTGAGATGAAATGCCTCGTCACCTCTAATGAATGTCTCCGGATCCCTGCATTCCCCAGAAGAAACTCAGCAGCATTATACAGCTGCTATGTTAAGCTGGTGTTCTGTGGGGGCGTGTTCCCACTACGATCGAGCGTCGACTGGACTGGCCAAAGACCACGCTCCCACAGAATATCAGAGTGAAATAGCAGCATAACGCTCGTGTGTTTCGTGTAGAGAACCTGAGAACCAAATACCGGTAGACAATGACAACGTTTCTTGAGGCTCGATGTAGGTTTGTCTGCCGTTTGTCATCCTAATTTTTATAGAAAAAATAAATCGCGGTTCCGGAGTTGCCTTTCTAGACAAGAGCAGGTTTATTCAACAGAAAATAAACATAGGAGTGTTCTGTCGCAATTACAAACGCACGTTTAATTTGAAAAGAACAATTTCACAAAATGTACATTCGTCCGGTAGATGAAAGTATATCTCTTTTTTTATATATTGTATGAACTTAACTCAGGTATATGTTGTACATACTGTGTACATTTGAATTATAGCAAATATTATATATATATATATATATATATATATATATAATTAAAGTAAGTAAATAAGCAACCAACCCCCATCGTTACTCTAAACTCAGTAAATCGTATCGGTCCCCAAGATATTGGATTCGCCTAGTGTGGGATAGGATACGTCGTCACTATGTAAAAACCTCTGCATATACATATAAATTCTATGATGATTTATTTATAAATAATTTTACTAAATTTTTATGCGACAATATTTTTGTTTCTTTCTTAAATAATTACTGGCAACAAGGTATTTCATCTTAGTTGTAAGAGGTGGATTTTTATAAAACCAATTTTTTTAATAAACAAAAGTTAATGAATTACTGTTATTACAATTATATCAAGATTTAGTGGTTTATTTATTGGAATGTAACCGGTGACGATTGGTAAATTATCTCGACTGGCACTGTAGTGATATACTGGACTTAGTAAATCACGACTAGGTCTAGTGCAGGTAATCCGTTTTCCATATTGAGATGCAAGTCCCGATTCTCCTTGCCCGCAGACCCAGCCGCATGCGGCTCAGGTGGAACATTGTAAGATTAGTAGGCAAGCCCGTAACAACCGATCCTTTACCGAATATATACAAAGGTTTAGCAAATCCATTTTTATATTCAGTTCCTGGCTGGTCAATATTTTAAAATGTAGCCTAAGAGAAAAATCTAACGAGTAGGACGCACACACATCCACATAACTCACCTTTCAGGTCGCAGCACATCAACCACTGGAAGATGGTACACTCTTCGATTTTGCCTCCTGCTGTTTGGGTCGTTTTGGGTTTCATCACCCAGCTACCCACTTTGTTATGGCCTCTGAAGAAATAGAAACACTTTCTTATAGTAAAGTATAGTTCATACTAGTATATGCATGTTTTGAAAGGGTATATCAAAAGTGTAAATATTGTTTGCATATTTATAACCGTGGTGGCGGTGGCTCAAGGTTTATGCTTTAAATTCATGGTACGTAAGCAACCTAAAGCATGTCTAAAAAAATAAATTAAAAAAAATATCTGCCTCGTTGAGAACAATGCTCTAACACCCTCTAGAAAGGCGGCTTATTTATCTATTTTTTAGGTTTAGCAACATTTGTTTACATTAATGACGCACATATTAAATTATAACTGACAGAATTCTAGTGTAAAAATAAATTAAACGTAAACACAACGTGCACTTCAAACTACAACAACACAATATACAAAAAGGAAAAGGACAAAGATATTTAATTTATTTAAATAAATATTACTAATTTTTTTTTAATACTTTGCTTTTCTTTTTTCGTATGCCCAACAGTGGAATATATATATCGTCATTCCTTGTAATATCGTAATAAACGCGTCTCAGTGGCTAATAGGCCGATATCCACGGCGCGACATCTCCGCCATATATTAAGCATGTATATGAGTGGTGTATCATTATATAGTTCACCTGACCCCGTGATATCTACATCTACCCACAATATAGATTAAAGTTCATTGTCAACCCAGCAAAACTGGCCTCGTTCCTGTAATTTGGTTTCTGTGCGCATTCTACGAAACGCAATAGCGTTATCCCACTATTTCACGCTATTATTCTGTTATTCGGAGCGTGAATCTTCATAGGCTGAGTCGACTCTCGTGTTAGCAGTAGTGTGAGAAAATTATATATATATTATATAAATTATATATATATATATATATATATTATATAAATTAAATCACAATACAATTAGTAAAACTTATATTCAGGGCACTCGTTAATACTATTTTTTAATAAAAATAATAGAAGCGCTTAACTTTACTAATATTCCGGTTAACCACTCCAACTAGGCTGAAAATACGTGTGCTAGAAGATGTTTCACGACAATTGCGGATTCGAATCTACGACCTTCAGTTTCGCAGACCGTATCCTAATCCATTAGACTGATAATACCATTGATAATAGTTTTTTAAAAATCACTATTATTTCGCATAGCGATATAATCGCGAAATGCTAGCCTAGAGACTAGATTAATGTAACGTGATCATATCAGATAAAGGTGTATACGTAAAAAACTACTTATAAAGGCTTTAAATATTTCTGTTTTATATACAGCTAAATTATACATGGTTAATTTCGAACATGGCAACATCTGGTTATAACCGAGACTTAAATGCGCAGGATATATTAACGTATGCCTTCGCGCGAACACAGGAACCACACACAGGATTCATCATCCACTTCCCTGCTTCGACTTAATGCACGTGCAACAGGATCTGAGGAATGTACAGATGCCGTATCATACATATACGAGTATTATTATTCCTATAATCTGAGACCCGCGATGGAACAATCGGGTGCTGTAACAAATACGCCGGACATTTATAGTCTGTCAGTGTAACATCAATCCATTATTGGACATAGACCCTTTTATTTTTTATACCTTTTATTTTATATTACATAAACGAGCACACAGTTCACCTGATGACAAGTGATTCCTATGACATCCACATACATCCTTGACAAGGAATAATAATTACAGATGCGTTGTTACCCTTGAGGACTGAGATGGAATGTCTCGTCATCAGTAATAAAGGTCTCCGGATTCCTACGCTTGCCAGACAAACTACAGCAGCATTATACTGCTATTTTACGCAGGTCTTCTGTGAGGGCATGGTCCTCGTACTACCCTCAGTCAAGCTGACCCATTCACTATTCATCTAGAAACATCTGCAGTGTAGCTCTACCACTGTTCGGAGTGCTGCAGCAGTTCCGTCTCAGCTTCGCAACATAGTTGTTGTCTCCCTACTCAGCGGGCCTCCCGCTCGCAAGTTTAATTAGATAAAGCTGAAGAGGTCTCTGGACCATCAGCAATAATCACACAAAAAACTTCCACTGTTCGTAATATTTCATCAAACACGATCATTAGCTACCCATGCATCCATAGGATTCATTTCGTCTACTAAAGAAGGTCCTCCTAAAATGGAAACAAGTGTAATTCGCTTGGACCAAACCGACTTTTCCGTTGCCAATGTCTGTATAAAAAAGTAGTTACCTGACCATATCCTTGCGCGGGGGATATCCGGGCACCTGCACACTGATCCCGCTGGTCATGTAGCAATACGGGTCGCCCTCCGTCACTCCTCCTTCGCGTGATACTTGCGCCGTCCGTCTCAATATGACGAAGTCCCTCGGCGCGATGATCCCGCGGCCACCCCCAGCCGTCACTTGGTACGACAAATCTATACCTGACCCAATTTCCTGTGAATAATATGATACTATAAAGCATTCCCTCTCAGTCCTCAAGAGTTCATATGAAATCTTTGTTTAGGTTGGATTTAGATGTTGATATTATACAGTGGTAGAGTTTGTTTCTAGCTGCAGAATGAATGGGTCAGCTCGAACGGGCTAGGATTCGGAGACTTTTATTACTGGTGACGAGGCATACCATCTCAGTCCTCAAGGGTGACAACGCATCTGCATTATGATTCCTTGTCAAGGATGAATGTAGATGTCATGGGCCGCAGGAATCATTTACCATCAGGTGAACTGTGTGCTCGTTTGTTAACCAATGTAATAAAAAAGAATGTCAAAGGCCGCAGACATTACATATCATCAGTGAACGTGTGTATATTTGTGCACACAATATAGTATTATAAGAAAAGTATATCATTGTGATGTAGTGATTCTAGTATAGATAATTTGTCGTATAATTCATTTATGATCGTTATTTTTATTTTTCATGGGATACAAAGGAATAATTCGTTAGTCTGATAGTAACTGTAATCTACTATCAAACTAATCGCGTGGTCAATGGCATCCACGTACTCCTTTAAATTACAAATAAAAAGAAACCCACGAGGACGAATGAAATTACTAGTTATCTGCGATAATGTGGTCACAAGACCAAGCATTTTAAAAAAATTATAGTTTCAACTTCTGCGTCATTATTATTGCATTTCTATTCCTCACTAATATTATTAGTTCAGATAATTGAGTTATTGAAGTACTTACTTTGATAAATTCAGTCTTTAATATAGTGGGGTTCCATTCAGGTAACTTGGCCATGTTGTTTTTAAACTCTTCGTACAGGAACTTAGCTGGACACTCCACTATACCCTGTAAATAGAAAATTCAATACAAATAGAAATATTCAATTTTTCTTTATTCCTTATTGCTTTACGGTCCTATAAGCGTCGTTCGTTACATTTGAAATTTATATTTGCTACGGAATAAATAATTTATAATATTAAACAGTTCAGAAGATAAGCTAGAATATCTAAATGAAATAATAAATTAAGTAAATGACTACAATATAAATAATACTTTAATTATGTTAATACAATAATAAATTGGTTTTAAATTTAAATTCATTATAATATTTGCACGCTATACGTGGCAGAATATGTTTGTGCGTTTAATGATCTCTTGCAACACCATTTGTACATATTCTGGAAAATAAACTATTTGATTGATTAGCCAACTAATTATGAATATATTGTTTAAGGAATAAGAGACGAACAATATAGTCTTACACCAACAATACACCGTAACGCTCGCATCCCTTTACCTACTGCTTGAACGGGTGGAAAAGTAATCGCTTTCTATACGTGCGCATAGCTAAATATTGATTCATTCAAAATTAACCGGTACGTCTATGTTCTTTCGCTATCAACCCAGCATATAATAAAAGAGACTAATTACTTTTTCAAAATCTAGGTATACCTAAAGTTAGGAATAATCAGATTCAATATATTAATGTCCAATAATAATTTGCGATCTGAATACTAATATGAGGTTCTGAGTATTTAATCAAAGAACATATCATCCGTCAATCAATACATCAATATTCGATTGAGGTGTGAAGAGAGAGCTGAATTAAACTGAAACGGAATTAAGTGTACCGGACTTCACATTTCTTAGCTTAATGTCGCAATGTTATTTGTTATTAGGATTGATTGTGTCTCGACAGACTACAAATTAGCTGTAACACGAAGATTTGTGCTCAACGTAGTAAGGAATTTCATATAGCATAAAATACTGCCTTAGCACTTTTGTAGTTCATCAGACCAACTGTTACAGTTGCCGAGGCAAAATAAAATTCTAGCTTAGTGCTATTGTAGTTCGTCAGACCAACCGTTACAGGTGCCGCGACAGCATTAAATACTAGCTTAGGGGCTTTTGTAGTTTGTCAGACCAATCGTTACGGGTGCCGAGCCTTTCCATTTTAATAGGCATCATAAATAACAACTTTGACTTCTGGCCAAGTAATAATGTGACTTACTTGAGCCGCAGGAGAAAAAAAATTAACAATTGACCATACATCATGAGGTTTATTCAGTGTTAGTTTAGTTAGTTTTAATAACAGTGAAGATATTGCAACTCACAGTGAACCTGTACACCTTGCCCAACTGCTCTATATTGGTAGACTCCACAATGTCACCTCGATGTGAGCCTCGCTTCTCCAGCCTCCAGTTAGGTATGTTAAGAATGCGCCAGGCAGTCTGCAAACTCTCCTCCGCTTGCTGTTTGTATTCGTCTATCTGTTGGCGAGACGAGACAAAATAAAGAAATAGCAACAAGCTAACAAGACAAATATTTCGACATAAAGAAACTACTTAGACTGCCTTCCACGTGAAGCAGTAGTTCGATTTCCAGCTTAAAAAGAATATATGAGTAATACCAATTAGTAATGATTTTGCTAGTCTAGGGAAGTAGATTGGTTGAATATATATCCCGTGTTATGGACACCGCATCTGAAATTTCCTGCGATCTTATTTCAACATACGTAACATATGGCTAGGGTAGGGGACTTAAATACAGCACTAATATATTTTACTATCAGTAATAAACAAATAAATAAAAGACTAAAAAAAAAAGAACATATCGCCTTGTATTTAATCAATTAGGACATCATCATAAGATATGACCAGATTATGTCAACTGCGCACGATCTATCTGATCTATCTACTAACACAGAAGTAGACTTCCTAAAGTAAAAAAATATAGACAATAAATGACATATAATTCTTACGCAATAAATAACAAGTTTGTGTCTCTGAAAACGTAAACTTGTTTTGATCATATCAGAGCGGCATAAGGCTGCAATTTAAGATTGCTTCAAGCATATTGAATGCATGTTTGTATAACGTAACTTAATACTTTTCCATTTATAAATCTAGACGGTTTCGTGCATTTAACTTTATTCTACTTCTAACGAATTTTATTTACATGTTATATTCCGTAGTATTGAGATCTGGGTCAAATTATAAAACTAGCACGAGCCATGATAAGACTTATTATACGGCATCAGTGGTGTTAATCTACTTAGAGCGGTGAATGGAGCATTGTACGCTAAGCGGCAACACTGTACTACCGGACTTCATATTTATTTGCAAGTGTTGCCATGTTATTTCACACTGGTTTGTACAATTATTGAAGATTAAAAACTAGCACATTAACAATTACGAGATGGAGTCGCGCCTCAGGTATAGACTAGGTATGACAGAAAAATTTTAACTCGACAGGGGGAGGGAAATCATTTTCATACAATAGTAGCGTTGAATCGCATAGCGCTTCATTTCCTCTGGTGGGTTAAAGAAATCGGAGACCATTACTGGCGATGAGTCTTCCCTTCTGAATTCTCAGAGGGTCAAAGCAACTTCAAATAATTCAATATCAAATATATGGGTGCAATAAGCCGCTGTAAACCTTATCTGAGTAGTGGTTGACCTATTTTCATGACAAAAATTTCAATCGACCTAACCGTATGTTCATTACATGAATAACATTAAACTAATGGACATATAAGATCTTACTATGCCCCACGGAATTTACTTAGTAACAAATGGCAGAATTCGTTTTGGATGAAATC
Source organism: Teinopalpus imperialis (assembly GCA_029286865.1). NCBI lineage: Eukaryota > Metazoa > Arthropoda > Insecta > Lepidoptera > Papilionidae > Teinopalpus > Teinopalpus imperialis. The sequence goes on from JAGSMU010000004.1 coordinate 9,802,363, forward strand.
ACAAATAATGACATGATAATCCGAAGTGCAAAGTATAAGATTTTAGATAATTAAGTCGTTTATAAGCATTCGAACCGACTTGAACAGTATGAAAAAGTTGGTTTTATTGCCCAACTTCCACAACGAAGAATGATACAATGTGTATTTTTTTAGTCTAGAAAAAGGTTTCTATGAAATTATTACTTGCAATGATTTGCACTTTATTAAAAGTAGAGGAAGAACTTCACACTTCATTGCTTTGGTGATGATAGTTATTTTTAGTCTCAACACATATTGATAATAAAAATAAAGGTGGGAAAACTAGTGCTGTGGTCTATCAAAATATTGTCCCCCACAAATTTTGTGGAAACTCTTTCACAAAAAATGTTAGAAAACCAACACTGGGTATTGCAACAAGATTCAGCGCCATCTAATCGGGCAGCAAGCACGCAAAACTGGCTGTTCTCCCATGGAATCGTCTTCATAAGCCTTCCTCCAGCCCAGATTTACACCAGTTGGATAACAATATATGGGACATACATTTTTCGTAATTATTTCAACATTTCATTCCAAACTTGTAAATGGATCAAACAGATGTTGCGTAGGGTTGTTTGTAAAAGGTTTAAGTAGCCGAGAAGCTCCTTAAATTCCAAAAAGCTCCTTAAAAGCTACATTCAGCGTCAGTTCCGATAATTTTCTATTTTTTTTCAGTTAATTATTCCTAATATTTTAATATCGCATATTATCTTATCTACCCATTTCATCTGTCTAATTTATTTGCTTCTGGTCGCTACTGCTGACCTCTTGGAAGATTCCTGTACTCCCTATGGAAACTTGGGATGAAAATTATCTTTATTGTCCTCTCAAAACTTGCCATAAAGACCAAATTCTGAACCACATGCATCGATCAAATTACCCAAAATTAATAATCTACAATAAATAAAATTATGTTTTCTATCCTAGGTGCGTAAATGTAAAATCAAAATTAAAATAGATAATAAAGACAAAAAACCTTGCTGTCTTTGTATTATCTCTCTTATAATAGATAAGACTAGACCGAGAATTAATTTCACTTTAGAATTTTTATATAGACTATCTAAGGTAGACCCTTAAGAAAGTTGAAAACCGTATAGTTATAATATATAAGTTAATTACTTACAGTCAACCATACGGCTTTGAACTCTTCATTGCCGCTTTTGTTAAACAAACTTTTCATCCAGTTGGTGATGAAGAAGCCGCCTTTCATCAAATGATCCAACTTCTTCTCCATCTCTTCTTGACTTTCGACATTTTCTAATTCACTAAGATTTTTCTTAAAATCTTCTTCTGTTATTTTTAATGCTCTTTCTTTGATAACAGAATCCATTTTATTTTATTTTATTATTATTAAGAACGTAATTAAAAGGTTTAAGTAAAATAGTGACGAAAATCAATCGAAGATCTTATGAAAAAAGACACACGACCGATCAGCACAAGTGGCGTTCGAATACTGCGGGTACTGTCTCATCAATCATATTCGACATTGCCAATAACAATGTGTAATTATGAAACATACAGGACTCGAGTTGAGTGCACACATATGTTATGATTATTGTATCTAGGAATGCGTACAGGCGAGAACAGTTCAACAAGATTTTTTTGAAATATTTGGTCCATATTTTTATGCATGTAGTATGTGCACTTTTATACATTTCTGTAAGCTGATGTCACAGAAATTTCTGGGCCGACTTCGTAACTCAGCCAATTCAAGTTTTTAACAAACTTCAATTTCAGCGAAACTTCTTATCTCTCTAAATACGTATAAAATATATAGAACGTAAATAAAATTGCAAAGAGTATGTGACATTTGTGTTCGTACGTCGACATCAATTATTGAGTTTATTTCAAAAATGTTACATGGGCCAACGAGACATGCGATGGCAAAAAATTGGCTGTAGCATAATTTCCCTAGCTCCACACAGAGAGGACTGCGCTTTTGTAGGGTATCGTATATTCAGGACTAAGATGGTATAGCTCGACACCGCTAAGTAACCGTGTCTCACCATACGAAACATGCTGCGGCATGTTTGGGTGTGCGTGACTCTACATCTGTTACTGATTAATGGTATGCGAATTATTGGAACGCAAAATTTATATACAAAGATTTAAAAAAAAAGATATTAATTAGATCATTGACTCAACTATCACATTTTGTGTTTTTCCCCGTGATTGTCCTAAAAATTATTATTTTTAATCTGCCCCGATTTACAGATATAGGAGATATTTATCGAATTTATGTCCTTTGTTAGACTCATATCTATACGATGCGGATTACACAACATTGTTGTAATAAACCAATATTTTATGCGAATTTAGAGAGATAAGTAGATTCGTTGAGTACATAAAAGAAAAACCAAACTGATTGTTTTAAATCAATTCAAGAGCAGATAGAGATTCCGTAGAATATATATACATGAAAATGCACACTTTACACGTTTAAAAATATGCACTGACAGAATACCAGCGCAAAATAGGAGCATAATGATGCCGTGCTGTTTGGTGAGTGTTGGAATCCGGTGACCAGGTTCCTGGTAGCGAAGCGTTCCAACAAGCACTTGCATATTGAGCCTTCGTAATAATGGATGGGAGTGTCACAAGGTGGTTAGCGATTGCTATCAGGTGAACTGTGTGCTCCTTCGTCTTACCTAATATTGATTATGAAAAAAAAAAAAAAACAAAGCTTCCTTAATTAAAGTTCCTAGTGACCTCTAGATAATTCACATTCATACCGTGTTACGAGGATGGCCTCTAAAAGTGAATCAATTTGAGGTGCGTCTTATCTTCCGAAGTGATGACTGCAGCCCATGATATCTACATCTATTCTTATCAAAAATTTAAGATAAAAATTCGTTGGGACAGAGGGAAAGAGTGTGTATAGGATTCCCAGCAAATACAATACACAGCAGCGTTATGCTGCTACTTCGCGTTAGGACTCTGTAAGAGCGTGATCCTTTTCCGATCGTGCTGACCTTTTCATGCACCAGCTGAACGTGCTCCTTTTTCAACTTACGCTCAAAAAAACATAGATACAAATATATAACATATATGTATTATAAATCTCCGTAAAGAATAACATAAGCAAAAGTTAAAAGGCGGGGATGCCCTTTAACATTTGCGCAGGTGGCCGGCCACGCGACCACGTGACAAGAAATTAAAACTATTAGAGAAACGCTCGAGCACTAGTATGAAGCTGCACGTGCCCAAGGAATTACAAGATATGAATGCGATGAAAGCCTCATTAATATAAATAACTCGATAATTTCTAAAGCCGATTCGAACGTCATACGTAATCTGAGGTGGCATTTGTACAATGGCTAGGCATGCACTCCCGACTACGTTTGCTCTTTAATGTGTGAAAATCTGAACACAGCGGATCGTAATGAAATCTTGTGACCCCAAAGCACACAGTCAGACTCTTCGTCTCCTACAATAAAGTCGCCGTATTCTTCAATCATCAGACGAAACACAGTAACCACATACTTCTACTTTACGCTGATATTCGGAGAAATTAATATGTGATTATGATTCTATTAACCTTGGAGAGTTATGTTGCTTGACAATTAATCATATTAATTCATAAAACTGTCTGAAACGTCATACCGTACGTAACCTTAAGAGACAATTGGAAAATGGCTAGCCATGGGCTCCAGACCCGTTTGCTCTTTAATAAACATTTTTTTAAAGTGAAAACGTGCACACAGTTATCGGATCGTATATAATTCCTGCGACCCAAAACACCTAAATTCATACTCCTCTTAATCTACGTTTAATGATCTCCTAGTTCTTCAATCATCAGACGAAACACAATAACCATATACTTCTACTTTAAGCTGGTATTCAGAGAAATTATGTGATAATTTATTTTTATGAATAATTGTATTAATTTTGCAACTAGACAGACAAATAGATTGATTCTGCCTCAACCTAGTAATGACAATGAAATAAGATTGGCTTAGTATCGATCATATTTAATCACATTATCTGTATTATAGAGGAGATTGGAATAAATCAACTTCCTTACTACTTGAACAGGTGGTAACCAGCCACCGTTACCTTGCTTGCTAATATTTTATTATTAATATATCTAATGGTATAATTAAAGTGCGCAGGAGTAAGTCATCGATAACTTTATATGTAATCTATTTAATCGTTGATTTTTTTAATATTAGGGGATGACAAATGAGCACATAGTCTACCTGATGGTAAGTGAATCTTGCAGTCGTCATCGGCCATGACCTTCATTCTCGATTAGGAATTACATTGTAGAAGCAATATCACGGTTAAGAAAAATACATATTTCCAAGAAAGCACTATCTAAACCTGGACTCTTAAACTCTTTGGCAGAAGCAAGGCCACCCGCATCGAGGGGATATTGATGACATATATTTTTTTTCCCACACTGCATAAGTTTCGATACTGGTATTTTTAATAGATGACATCTTAGTGGACGGTGTTACAACATACTTAATTTTTTATAAAGAAAATTTTTGAGTAATGCGTCACCACCATTCGAATAAAAATGCAATGGTAAACTTGTTCACCATTTCATAACGGGGATACACGGAGAAGAAATAGTGATAGAAACAGCAAGTTTCTCTTTTTATAATTTATCTTAAAATGTGTAACAAGATCGGAGAAAGGTTCAGATGCATTGTCATGGAAACGGTACACGTACAGCACAATCAGACTTGTAAAGCAACATTTTGTGATACAAATAAAATGTTCCTCGGCTGAGAATCGAACCCAGGAACACATTGAACCATTCGTAACGCAGCAAGCAGGTAAGGCCATCATTACTTTATATATGACAATAGAGTAAAGAGACAAAGGAAACAAATAAAAAACTAGTTTTTTTATTTGTTCTATTGAGTAAAATTATTTTGGCACGACTTAAAAAGAAGAATATAACAATTTACAATACAATAGTAATTATATAATATGGATTCTCTCTTCAATCATCAATTCTCGTTGTTTTCTAACATACGAGTCAATGTAGCTCGAAATAAACGTCATTATTGTTTTTACAATAACAACTTTAAAGGCACAGAAATGTAAAAACAAAACTGTTTATATTCTCGACGGTAACAATCAGTCACACGCAATTAAACTTAGCACGGTCTAATGACGGTAAATCAACTCTAGTAGATTACGAGAAAGATACAATAACATCAAAATCATGGCCTTTGTGTATTTTATTTATCCGGGTACGTCAGAGGCAAGGACAGCAGGTTCTGATACCCAAAAACACAGTACCATATAGGCTCTCGCTCCCGATATGACTTTAAACTATCCACCGCCTAAGAGGAAGGAAATGCTGTCAAGTGTTCCTGAGCCAAAAAGCCTGGATGAATCGGCGGCATTCATCTAGGATACCGACTCGAAGGATCAGTGACAGAAAGTCTAACACGTTAAGATTCAGAAGCAATGTAGCCCAGCCAGCTTCTTGGCACTTCGTCATTATATCCCAAAAAAAATATTATTTTTAGGTTAAATATAGTATATAGTTAAATATAGTCGTAGTCGTATAATTAGAAAGACTACCAACGGTCCTTGACATTATGTAAGATACTTCAGCGCAATCGTTTTTATTTTGAAATTGGGGGAGGTTTTTCTTGGACGAGCCTTTCTAAGAACATTTTCAACAGTTCCATGTGTTTTAAAATGATCAATTGCATTAAAAATTTTCGTAACAGAACAATTTAAATGCTCAGCTATTCTTCTGTACGCCCACTTATGATCTATATGTAAATTAACAATTATTTGCCTAGTTTACGCGTCACAACTTTTGTTTCTGCCCATTTTGAACAAAATAAAATTCAGATTTAACTTTGAATTGCCTCCGAAATAATAGAAAAAGCCAAGAAAGAAATTTTATTCTCCAATTTCAAAAAAAGAACGAGCTATAGATGCTTTTTAAAATGTTTCTAATTAGGCGTCGAAGCGGCCAGTAACAGAAAATAAACTGCTACATGTGTAAGACTCATTTTGTAATTAAAAGTAAGATATGTTTTATATTTTATGCATTTAATGAGTTTTTTATTTGAGTGGCTATATCATGATTATTAATTATTGAATGTGTATATTTTTTACGAACATTTGTACGTTTAAGTTATACTTTGTGTACATAGTTATACTAAGTGTTTTTAATTATATGACCACCATAAGTTCTGTTACAAATGAAAATGCATTTTTTTTAATGAAGTAATGTAACATTAATAAAATTTAAACCTACATAGGAGTCTCAGCAAAAAAATAAAAAGAAATTCTATTCGAAAGGTGACCACTTTGGCTTTTATACATGCCTTTAATCTGTTTGGCCACGTATCTATGGATTTACGCACTGTTTCCAAAGGAAATTTCGCCACTGCTTGCTCCATAGATTTTTAAGACTTTCAATGTCGCCGTGTCGTTTAGCAGGCCATGTCCTCTAAAACTGACCATAATTTGAAGTCTTGAAGAAGGTTGAGATCTGGGCTAGATGAGGGCCAGTCTTCAGCTATTATAAAGTCCGGAACGTTGGTTTGAAGCCAGGCTTGCGTAGTTCGTGCCTTGTGACTAGGTGCAGAATCCTGCTGGAAAGTCCACGGTATACTTTTAAAAAAGTGTATTGCTGAGAGGTTACACAACATGATCCAAGACTGTATCTTGATACATTTTGGCTGAAGTTTTCATTCCTTTTTCACAAAAATGTAGTTTTGTGACTCCTTGATAAAACACGCCCCACCAAAACATCACTGACACAGGATGATGACCACGTTGTACCTTGCCGCACACTTGAGAAGCTTCTTTAGAACTGTGAGCGTACACTTTATCATTTTGCTTATTGTATTGCTTTTCAATCGTGAAAAATTTTTCATCGGTCAAGAGGATATTTCTGTACTTTTCCTGCGTACCGCGACAGAAGGCGTTTTGATCGATCCACTCTCTTTAATTGTAAAGATTTAGGGCATGTCCTGTATATCGACGATAAGCACCGAGCTTCAGGTCTTGTTTTATAATACTTGACAGTCCTAGCGGGAATCTTTATATCTCGCGATAAGATTTTATGCTTCCTAATAGGGTTTCGATGAATTCTGGCATCAACAGTATTAATAAAATATAAATAAAATTTTGTAGTTCTAACAGCACGCGGCCGCTCCGATCTTTTCTGGTCTTCGACAGAGGAAGTGTTGTTTTATCTGTTGATAGTACGATATACGAACATACGGCTGATACCAAGCTTTTGAAGTGTCTGGAATATGACCGACGGCTCCATACACACTTTGTGCAAGGCGATCACTGCAATCCTATTTTCTGTAACACCCCATTCCATATTGTAATTTGATAATGAACACGAAAAAATATGTGAAATGGCGCAAAATCAAAAGAACTAACTTAATTTGCTGATGATTTTTTCGCGATGTTATTCGCGAGCTTTCTTTTGGAATGCAAAACGACTTTTGGCCATACTAATTTCGAGAGGTAGCTTTCGTATGTTCGCATTCCATAAAAGAACAGACTGTATAAAGAATGAAGAATGCATAAAGTCAGAACGGTGAAGAGGACAATGAAGGAGACGATTATGCGTGGAGCGAAGATTTTTGTTGCTGACTTCACAAATATATTGAAAATGAGGAGATATATAGGCTGAGGTAGTGGGAGTATCTAGAAAAGAATAAAGAGTGGTTAGTGCTCACAAGGAGCGTCGTTCACAAATAGATAACCACTGAAGTTTCGCACGATAAGAAGACACGTGATCATATTTACGAAGATTAGAGACGAATCGAATGCAGTTATTCAGTTATTGAATCGGTCGAGTTTGTTGAGGTGATCTGCATTCAGGTCTAAGTAGCACACGTCACCATGGTCCATAATAGGGAACATCAGTGACTGCACAAGCGTTACTTTAGTTTGCCTTGGTAAGAAGTTTTTCAGTCCATACAAGGAGCGCAGAACGCCTGTAACTTTCTGACATACACTTCCCATTTGAAACATCCAGCTAAGTGTTCTCAGTGATGATAGCGCATGGGAATCTTGAATCTTAGTTGGAGATGGATGATGATGTAGATGTCATGGGCCGCAGTTATAATTTACCGTTTCAACTGTGTTCTCGTTTGTCACCTCTTATATTATAAAAAATATAATATAAAGTGTGAAGTACTTGGTGTTGGAAGTTACTTATCAGTGGGTGCAGTTATTGACCGTGCGATAATGAACGATTTAAGGTAATCTTTATTCATTATAAGCTAATGACGCCAAAAACAAAGATGTACATAAAATATTAAACGTGTACGAAACGTGGTAATCCTAGATAAGAAATACGTAATTACTTTTTGATTTTTTCTTTTTCGGGCTGATGGCTGCTGTTAGTCCGACTGCTTTTACAGTTTCACAGGTTTGAAAGGTGACCGAGCGTTTAGCCAAGACCTTTATTAGTTGGTAATCAGCACAAGCCCTCGGCTTGGACCGTTACCATGTTACGCCGCGAGCGATTAGCTCGAGGGTGCCCGAGAGGGCCGAACCCCAGCTCGGCCAGTTGCTTTGTGCAGTTGCAGATGCTAAGTGATAACTGGGGCCCTTATACCTTGTCACCTCGAAGGCCTAAGATGTAATATTTTATTGATTATCTTGTCAAGTCTATGTTTAATACTCTGTTTATTTTACAGTATGATTTTTGTTTAAAAATATTGTTGCATTTTAAAATTGTTCTTTTTTCCTGCATTCACAAATTTGGTAAATTTCCTTACATGTTCACATGACTAATATATATATATATTAAATGAATAAATTTTGTAAAACGCACATTTTACAATTTTTCATACACACGGGACGATATCACGTACTTATGACTAATGGCATAAGAGCACACAGTTCACCTAATTGTAAATGATAATTGTGGACTACAAATAGAAACCGGCTAAAACCGGTGTTCTCGCCGCTCTTGGTCGGGACTACGGGGACTCTTTCGCACACTACCTCAGTCCCGAGGGCGTTAGTCCGCTGCGGGCCCGTATTTCTGTCTGTCTGATGTTGTGTAGCTGGAGCTCACCACCGAGCGCGCCCCCTCGTGGGGTCTCCGGTTCCCTACATTGACATACGCAAACCAGCAGAGTTATGCTGTAACTGCACGCTAATATTCTCTGGGCATTCGAGTGGACTCGTTCACAGTGAATCTATAAATTAGCAGCAACGTGACTCTACTACTCTGTTTTGAAGTGGGTCAACACTCACTTATTCCGTGTAATAATATCATTCCTAAGAAATAGCAAGATACAATACAATAGTACAGACTAATTATCACTATGGACTTAAGCATCTTGATACGTTTGACATTCACAATCTCTACAGCCGGGTTTTAGGTTAATACTTAATCCACGGTCCGTGGGCTGATTGACCCCAATTGTTAGCCAATTGACCTTAATAAACTACGTACGAATGGTAATCGATTGCGTATAAGCTATGCCTAGTTTATGAAGCAGGTGTGGGTAGAAACAAATTGCTTACCTAGTCTTTCGGAGAAGCTTTAATCAAGGATGTGGTTTATTTTTTATGGCATAGATGGCAACGAGTAAGCATATCACCTGATGAAAAGCCGCAACTTTCATGAAGGTCCGTAAGTCATATCAGTTCGGAAACACCGATGGCGACAGCTGATTCCACTAAGTAGTTGTGCGTGGCAGGAAATTTCGCGTGAAGAGCACAGTGGTAGATTGCCAACCACCGATATGATGAGGATAAAATTTTGAATTCTGACGTGATGTACGATGTTTAAACTCAGCGGCTGGAATTAATCCGAACAACTCCTCACAACACTTCCCATGGTAAATTCGGTAAAAAAACACATCTGCCCAGGCCCGGTAGCACTTATAGCGTGACGTTATTTTACAGGAGCGACGATACCAAGGCTGGCATCTGCCCCCGATTGGGACCATTGAGTATGGAATTGAGAGTTTCATTCTCTGAAGTACCACATCAGAGACAGAATCGGCAACGGCGTTGGGATGATCCAGTGAGAAGCAAATCCGCCCCCATGCAAAAAGACCGCATTCCGTCACAATCCGATGAATTATTTCATATTATTATTACGTATTTATTCAATTTGTACCCCGGGTAGGAGAGGTATAAGGTGTCAGCCGGAGAAGGTATCTGCGTCTCGGTGAGAAAAAGCAAGGCCGCCTGCGCCGTCTCGAGATAGTAGTGGACGGCGTTAAGGTTGGAATGAGGTCTCCTGATATTGCAGAAATCCACGGCGAGCGTGGCAGTGTCTGCCGTAACCTTTTTGGTTTGCCTCTGGCAGGATGGCTGTAGATCGGAATACGTGGGGCAGCTTGAGCCTACACGCTCAGGTTGCATAGGGTAGCCTGAGCGTGGACGCCCAGTGAGGTGTTCTCCAAAACCGAAAGTCCTGGTACCCTCCTGGGGTAAATTTTCCGAAATTATAACATTTTAACTACCATAACATTTTAGGTAAAATTCTCTATTTAATCTGACCTTGTTTACAACGAGGCATGATAGTAAAATAAAACCACAAAATAGCGTTTAATATACAGGAACAAAGTGTAAATTACGTTAAATATTGCGCATAATATCACAATAATTTAGATTTTATTAGCTCCAACAAACGCTGCAATGTTCCTTAATCTTCTAATTATGAGATAAATGTATGGATAAGACGTAAAGTTGCCTCCAACTCGTCAAAGTTTATAATAGTAATAACATGCGATATGGGTACATTTGAAATATAGTTTTAAATGTTCGAGATACATAAAAAAACAAGTATGCTGAAATTTGTTTGATATTTTTACAAAAATTAAGTAAAATACAAAAACATCTTAAATCTTCATTAAAGAACGGTCAGTTAAGTATGCCATATAGAATTAAGAAGCACATTAAATGACTTGGAATGTGTTGTAACATGAAATAGAATGTCATAAATTCTGTAAACAAACCAATTGCGAAGACTGTTTTTATTTTTAACTTAAAATAGACAAACAAATGATGGTAATAGATAATCATAGCCAATGAACATCTTTTTTTCATAGATTAGGTGGCAAACGACCAAGCAGATCACCTGATGGTAAGTGGTCACCGTCGCCCATGTACATCAACACCAGAGGATGCGCTACCGGCCTTTAAGAAAGGTGGCAAGCGTACAACCAACATCAACAAAGATACGCATGCGTTGCAACCAGAAACAGCAAAATTGTGCTGTTATTTCACACGTGTATAATGTTGCTCCTTCCTACGTCATTCCGACCCATTCGTTATACGGCGTGAGATGTATATACATATATATATACATATATATATATATATATATATATATATATATATATACATATATATATATATATACATATATATATTTATTTATTTAATATAAATTTTTAAATTGATTTATTAGTGATTACTTGAATTATTTTTATATTCAAATATTTAATTTGTCAACCGCAATCCGACGCAACATAATATAATTATGCATTCGAAGCACGTGTTGATATGATTTATAAAAAATAATCTAATCTAATCTATCTTCTGCATCGCGGTTAACAAATTTAGCTATCTCTGTATCATGTTTAGCATGGTGTACTTTATCCAAACACTGTAACACAATAACTAGGTGAGTGCCAGAGTAAGAGACAAATATACATTCATAAAAAACGCATCGCGATTAAACACACGAAAAATATTAAAATACAAAACTTATACCGATTTATTTCTATTCTAAATTACAATTATTAAACATATGAACATCGTAACTTCTTTACGCTTGTCGTTGTAAATACAGATCACTTACTAATCGATAGAGGCGGATATCGGTTAATCTGCCAATGATGATCAGTAAAATAAACAGTCAAGATATATTAATGCGCGTTAAGTAACTGCAGACGCACAGCTTTTACTGGTTCTTACCATTTTGGTAAGATTTTTCAGTTCTTGAAGATCGCTTCGCTTATATTGGATATATTTAAGGGTTAAAAGTCGAAGAAGCTCTGCCCCTCAGATCCAATAATCGATTGTATAACCTATAATATTGCCATTCGTACTCTCATTTATAAAAATCAAATAGATAGTAAATTATTCAAAAAATATTTTTTACCTTTTTAGGAACTGTGCAAACACAGAGGCGATAAGTTTTTAGTTTTTCGATTTCGGCAGAGAATGTAAATAGAACCGGGGAATTAATGAGCAACTCACCAGATCCTGCGTCAAGATCACCTGCTCGCCAGGTAACCGGGGCCGCGGACTGGACTCGGGAGTCTCGACTGGTGAAAACCAGTTGACGGTAGACTCCCCATAGGTGGATTGAACACCAAGTGGCCTGACAGGGTTGAGGAGTGGTGTCCTTTCCGATATACCACGGTGAACTGTAAGGAACTTATTATGAAATATATTTTTATAGAATCTTTTGAACTCCATCTCTATACATATATAATTACTTGTCCTGACTGACTGACTGATTCATCAACGCAGAGTCTTAATCGCTAGGGATACAAACTTGAAATTTTGGCAGTTGATGCCTTTTATGTTGTTAGCATAAAACTACACTACGGAAGGAATTTTGGAAATTTCAACCCTAAGGGGGTAAAATAGGGGATGAACGGTTGTATGGAAGTCCGTAACTTTTCGTTCTCATTCGTCCACAGGAGGAGGTGCATATATGAAATTTCACAAACCTGCTTCTGTTCAGAAATAAATGTGTACGTATATCAGCGTTTTTCAACATTTTACCCCTAAGAGGGTGAAGGGTGGTAAAGTTTAAGGAAATATATTATAAATTAGTTTACATCTAAGCTAGATGGCGTTGTGCACTGTTTTTGAATCGCACTATGGTTTCATTACGCGGCTTTTAGTTTTTTTGACTAGTCAAACTATGAGTCATATTTTAATATACATATATATACGTATGCACACGAAGCTGCGGACAACAGCTGGTAATTAATATTCTAGATATTATTTTATACCTAAAAAATTTGGTAAAGCGGGTACTGAAGAATAATAAACACTGCAGAGATAAGAGAGATAAGGATAAAAATTATCAACGGTACAATTTTTATATACCTTATTACTATATATGTATATATATATACCTTATTCATTATATACGTAAAAAATTCCCTATTCTTGAGGCCAAAGCAATTAAAAACGGTTTTCCGCCATTTTTCTATTGTTTTTCTGTCCTTCAAAGTGAATTTAACGAAAAAATTCGATACATTTTGTTTAGTATACAAGTTTTGTTGCAAAAAATGGAAAAATGTAACACAGGCCGCGAAAAATAATTGTGACGTTTATGGACTTAGCTCAGTATGAGTAAGAGTAGTACAAAATTGGTTCAAGGGTTTTCAGTTCGGGAATTCTGATGTCAAAGATGAAGCTCGGTCTGGTAGACCCGTTACAGATAAAGTCGATACCATTTTTGAAAAAGTGGAGCAAGATCAACATATTAGTAATTAAGACATAGCTGATGAGCTAGGTTTGACAAGGCTTGATCACAGAACAGTTTAGACCCATTTGAAAAAGTGTGGATATATAAAAAAGCTCGATATTTGGGTGCCACACGGACTCACTGAAAGAAACATAGTAAATGGTGGTTTACCCATTAGCGATTACCTATTGAAACATAATGAAACCGAACCGTTTTTGAAAAGAGCGATCACTGGTGATGAGACGGGAATTACCTACGACAAGAACGTGCGAAATAGGTCATGGTCAATGGACAGTCTAGCTCCACAGACTATAGCGATCTAGATATATATATACATTTATATATATATATATATATGTACATATATGTATATGTATATATATATGTATATATATCTAGATTAACTAGTAATAAAGTGATGCTGTCTGTATGGTGAAATTGGAAGGGCATCGTTCATTATGAGCTTTTACCGCCGGGCATAACCATCGAGTCGGATCTCTACTGCCAACAGCTGCTGAGACTCGAACAAGAAATAGAGATAAAACGACCGGAATTGATGAACAGAAAGAGTGTGGTTTTTTATCGTGTATGGTTAAATTGAAGGGCATCGTTCATTAATTGCTTGTTGTGTGGTTTTTCATCATGATAACGCCAGACACACATCTTTAGTAACTCAGAAAATATTGAGAGACCTTGGTTGGGAAGTGTTAATGCATCCACATATAGCACCCTGACCTTGCACCCTCAGATTTTCACCTGTTTCGGTCTCTTAAAAATTCTCAAATGTCACAGTTTTTTGATCAGGAGTCCCAAAATTTCTATAGCAATGGGATTATGTTACTACCTGAATAAAATGGTAACAGGGTATTGAACGAAATGGCACATATATATTATAATTAAATATAAATAAACTAGGATAAAAAGTATCTTGAATTTGTATATAAAATACGAAAAAACTTTTTCCCCGACCCAATATAAATGAGGTAAATAATATTTGAAATAACAGCAAATTGATAGAAGTTTCAAGAATAAATACAATCTAAGTATAAATTCAGAGAAAGAGAAAACATTTTTTTTTATGGTAAAGCTAATTCCAACATTATGTTCGACGGGAAAAGCCCACGTTTTCATCGATTAATAAAACTTTAGTAAAGTGAGTGGTTTGCCGTAAACTCCATCTGTCTGAAATAATGGACTATCTTTGACAATGTCGAATTTCACAAAATTCCACACACATTATTTAGCGCATACTTTTATTATATCACAGATGACAAACGAGTACAGAGTTCAACGATTAGTGCTTACTAGACCATGACGCCTATAATCATCCTGGATCCGGAATCATAGTGTTGACAGCCCTGATCCGCGGATCAGGGCTCTCAACTCGTCTATGCCTCGGTAGAATGCCGCGTCATCGGTAATGTCACCGATTTCTCACTTTCACTAGACAAAACTCTAGACCTAAACTACTATTTTATGCTAATACTCCTGAAAGCGTTGTCCTATTGTTGCTACACGTAGTTAATAACTGCGTCGAGATTTATAGTATAGTGAACAAAGTACATTCATATTCTAGGTAGACCTAAAACTAAGAATATGAATGTACATACTTCGTTCACTACTAGGTAGAAGTGTTGTTACTTATTGTTTATAATAACTTAAACATACAAAAGTTAAGCTTCTGTCGTATGTTTGTATATCGCACTTCAGACATGTACATATGTACACTACAGGCCAAAGGTTTAAGACCACCTTAATTAAAGTAGGAAATTAAAGTAAAACTCCAATAAAATATTGAATGTGTAATTAACCTGTTTAATAATCTAATAGAACATTGATTGACAAACAATATACTTTAAAAGCGTAAAGAAATATTAACAGTCCATGCAAAAAAGGCTAAAGTTAAACTGATTTTTCATCAAAAAATCCTCCTTTACATTTTATGACTTTTTTCACAAGTCTCGGCATACGGGCAATCAGTTTGTTATAGGTGTCTTGTGATATATTGTTCAAAATTTCGCATAAAGCATTCCACATTTCTTCTCCCGAGGATGGACTACGATTACGGACGTTCCTATCAAGCTCTTCCTACAAAAGTTCAATGGGATTGCGATCCGGGCTCTGAGGAGGACCAACCATGTGTTTTAACATCCCTTGTGCCTCTTTCTCTTCTAAATAACCTCTACATTATTTTGAGCTATGCTTTGGATCATTATCTTGTTGGAAAATGAATCCATCTCCAATTAATCGCAACCCCGAAGAAACGGCATTTTGATCTAAAATGTTTTTGTACTGTTCCTTTTTCAAAATTCCTTCAATTTTAATCAAATCGCCTGTTCCTTGGCTAGAAAAGCAACCCCCGACCATAATTGAGCCACCACCATGCTTGATTGTTAGGACTACACAATCTGACGTCGTCTTTTCATGGGCACTATGTCGAACGTAAATTCTACGTTTTGAAACGAATAGTTCAAATTTGGATTCATCGGGCCAAAGCACTTTTTCAGTCCAATCTCGATTGGCAAGAGCCCACTGCATCCGTTTTTTCTTGTTTTGCGGCCTTAGCAGAGGTTTTCGAACGGCAACGCGATCATACAACTTCACATCTCTCAGTCGCCGTTTTAGTGTAGTCAGTGATAAAGGTTTAACTCGGGTTTTGTTTACTTTTACGCGGATTTCAGGTGCTGCTAAGCGTCTATTTCGCTTGCTGGTAACAACAATGAAATTATCTTCACTAGACGTGAGCCACGGCACGTTCGGATTTAACTTCATTATGTAAAACAACGATGGCAGAACGCACTTCACTGCTAATTTCCCGAGCTTTTCCCATTTTATGACGTCTTCACTGTAGAAACCACAAGTTGAGACTAATTGAGTTTGTTTGTAAAAATCCAAGTAAACTATAATAATAAGTCAGAAACACGTGTTTTCAAGAGCTAAATAATCCTAATTATTGACCAATACGTAACAAAAGCAGAGTAATTAGTAATGAGGACATTATAAGAATATTATTACTACTCTACCACCTGGCTCTAGCGCAGCGTCTGTCGTTCTTTAAAAACAATAGATGTTTATTGTACAATAACTTGAAAGTAAACAAATAATGACTTCTTTAAATATTCGATACTAACAATAGAATATGCAGATGTGCATATATTTTATTTATCCTATGGGATTTTATTACAATTGATGGATAATGTTGTTTATGTGCGGTCTTAAACTTTTGGCCGGCAGGGTACATCCACAACTCGTCTGTCTCAAAGGCAGATACGATAGATCTGAGCGAGACAGTGCTATTAGAATCAGATGGGCCGTGAAAGCAGTCGAAGCCAGAATTAAACCAAAAATAAATATAAAGGAAAAAAAATCTGTGAAGTTATTATTACTTACTATTAGCTTCCATCTCCAAGGGGAGAACTCGGAAGTCCAGAAACCAAGCCTCACCCCATGCGAGGGTGAACGATGTCAATATGAGGAACACTTGGTATACCGGCTGAGCAGCATCTGGCCACTGGAACGATAAGATTATATGAAATCTCTATAGAATAGAGCATAAGTAATACAATGAAAAATGACAAGTCCGTCTGTGCTCTGTGTAAGGTGGAGCTCACCCCCAGATACATGTAGCATTAAATAAACCCCAGATGAAACGTGAACAAACTTTTCTATCTCTGTGTAGCTCGATTGGTATGAGACATGAGAACATATTTTTTTAAGTACCGTAGCAACTGGTCTTTGCTTTTAGCTGTCGTAAAATATCCTCTACATCCATCCATCATGTATCTGCTTACCTAACCGCTTGACTATATAGACGGCCATACGTACTGTATAGTGCATCAAAGTTTAAAAAATATATATATTAATTGCGTAATCAACATCTATCGCGTCTAATGTCCCTTTGCATGAATTAAACCACGAAGCACTGCTACGTAATTTGAAATAAGTGATTTAGCTTACAACTTTATTGATAGTATATCATGTAGCTAAATATAAGGTGTCTTTAATTATGTGACCACCACTATATATATTATATAACATTTAAATATTAAAATTCGATTCATCATCGGTGTGGTCATCGTCAGAATCGTCGTTGAAATTAATTATTATATTGCTATAGCTTGCAAATAAACTCATGTCATGTAGTATTCAAATGCTGACTGCATAAAAATAAATAACACAAAAGACAGCAACTCATGCACAATTTAATTGTTTACATGAGTTATTTACTGTCCTAGTATCCGTATCCATGATACACTCACCCCGGGATTTTCATCGACAACGGGCGTTTAACCCACAAAACATGATTTACATTCCGGCCTGTATCGAGATAGTAAAATCACTGTAGCAAAGACAAAGCCTGACTTCTACTCCCTATATATTTTAATTGTCCTGCTATTATGTCTACATTTTTTTTAGTATAACATTGAGAGAATTAAGCACTCGAGCACACAGCGCTAATTGGCAGTGATTCCTGCGGCCTAAGACATCTATACTCATCCTTGATAAGGAATTATAATGCAGATGTGTTGTTACCCTTGAGGACTCAGATGAAATGTCTCGTCGCCAGTAATAAAGATCTCCAGATACCCTCCACTCACCAGATGAAACACAGCAGCATTATGCTGCAATTCTGTGAGGGGGTGGTCCTACCCCGGTCGTGCTGACCCATTCATTATGGCACCTAGAAATAAACTGCAGTGTAGCTCTACCACTATGTGTGTCTCTTTGAATTATTTTATTGAATGTAATTTAGAATTACCTTGTTTGTATGGCATAACTTTTTCATTATGGAATGGCAACTAAGGTATAATGTATGCAAACTCTTAGCCAATTCATCATTGTTGCATTTCTAACATGGAGTGCATAACATTTAGTGTTTGTTTTATTTAAATAAATGGTCACAGACAGATATATGATATGCCAATTTTATAGTGCCAGCACATGGAACATTTTCTAGTATGAAATTGCAGGCAGCTGTGCCTGCAGTCTCTTATAAAGATTAAGCGAACATGTTAATTCTTAAGTAAGGATAAAAACATTTAGCTGTAGAAGAAACTGTCCAAATAATATTTAAAAAAAACTATTTTAGAATTCGCCATATATCTTATATATTGACCATGTTGAGTGATTAAATACTATACCATACTACACATGAAAAAAATAGTTTTAAAAATTGGTGTCTAGGTGACCTATGGTGGCCATCAATGATAAGGGCCCGGTCCTAAACCAGGATTGTAAGGTATGTTAACAAATTAAAAGAGTTAAAACTCAGAAAATATTCTGTTACTAAATAATAATTACAAAATGGAATTATTTACCTCATACTTACATCAAATACGAACACTTTGGCTATTAAGAAAGCACAAGATCCAGCAGTAGAGAGCTAAAACAAAAAATATCCATATTAATTTTTTCCAAAAATGAACTATATATTAAAAATAACACTAAATTTCAGTTAATAGGGTAAAAAATTTTTCTAAATATTTTAGTGGAATATAGTAAGTATATAGTAAATAATATATTCATAAATATAGTAAAATATCTTGTTTTATAATAAAACTAAAATTCTAGTTGCAAATAAGTTCTTTTGATGTCTTTTCTTTGTAATAAATATTACAAATAATGATAATAGGGTAGTAAATTCTCTTATTTAATCACTTCTGTCAAAAGCCATATGGTTGCAAGGAATTGTAACTATCACTCTTTTCTCTCATTTATGTGACAACTGTATGAAATGCATATGCGCAGTATTATTTATGAGTTTCAATCGAAGGTGCAATATAGAAACATTCACCCATAAAGGGCAGCAACATCCAAGGCAATCGGCCCTAGATTGCTTTGGTTTTCTATGGAAACGGCTTTAAACCAACAGAGACCTATATATAGGTTGTTATTGATTAGATTAGCATCATCTCTAGAGCCACTAGAAATTTCTAATTTTGTTATAGAAATGGGGAAATGCAAGTAAATAAATTATTTTTTATAAACATATATTAAAATGATTACTTACAGCAATAATACTCCAATTGTTTATGTACAGTACGGCATAAAACAGAATTAACAACAAAAATCTGAGCACCGCAACAAGCACTATGTCGAATAGGGATGTCTTTATATTGTATTGCACTATTTCTCGATTGAATATTTGAGCTAAAGTCTCGCCTTTCATCTGTAAATAAAATTGGATAATTTATAAATTTATTGTAATATTTGTAGAATTTTTTTATTTTGCAAAGTTTTAAATTAGTAATATATACCAGTGTTTTATCTTAAAAAAATCTTGATGCTGCTTTGCTGATAAATTATTACTGACTTTTCTTATTTCAAAAAAGTATATACAGCAACAGTAAGTGGTCACTGTGTCCATAGAACTGTAGAATACAGTGATCATTTAATATCACATCTATATGTACATTTATTCTCACTATCGGGTGATGATATATTGCCACTTGAAAGAATTGCAACAATGTTTATTTACTACAGATTATTGGCTCCTTATGGTTGTATAAATTCACAGTCCTATTTTATAGTCACAAAATAGACGTCCCATACACAATATTTTGCATAATATTAGTACCAAAAAACTAGAGTTAAGTTAATGTTGCTAAAATATCAAGAACATATGTCTTTTATAATCTAAGTCTTAAATTTGTCAGTACAGTAACAGAGTGTATAATAAAAGAAATCTAAATTATTATTATTATTAGTTATTAAAAACTAACACAATGGCTTGTTTCTACACATACTGTGACAATTTTTGAAATTCTTTAGAGTGAATACTTACATGTTCTATCTGCACCATATTGTAGGTATGGTGTAAGACCCATTATATTATTTAGATTTAGCTACTATTAGACATTTCAATAATATTACTTTGGTAATTATAATATATATATATATATATATATATATATATATATATATATATATATATATATATATATATATATATATATATGTACAAATTTAGAGCAAATTATAATTATGACAATGAATTCAATATTACCACAATCTACTGTGCTAAGCAGTGTACAAAAACTTTATGTGAAACATTTATAACTTTCAATATGAGGATTTAGACATTATATGAACCAAGAGAATACCCAAGTTATTATGTCTATGGATTCTCTGACTTACACCATAAAGCAAGAAAATCAGTGATTCACTATTTTATGCTGGTACAATGTAGTTACTATGAAGAAAGAATATGGTTGGTATTGCCTGACTCATAGTGCAATGCTATAAATAAAAATAAAACTTTTTTCGGGTTGATGGCCGCTGTTAGCCCAAGGGCTTTTACAGTTTCGCCGAGTTGAGAGGTGGCCGAGCGCTTATGGCGCTCAATCGAGACCTCTATTAGTGGGTAACCAGTACAAGGGCTCCCAAGAGCCTGTACCCTGTTCTGCGAGAGCGTCTGAACTCGAGGGTGCCCGAGAGGGCCGAAACTCGGCCCGGTTAGTTGCTTCTGACTATGAATAATCTACATTATTATCACTATTATTATTATTGGCTATCTGTACCACCACTTCGGAATGCGTGGGCGCTGGAGAAGAAGTGGCGCAAGAAACTCTAGCGACGCTTCAATCTGTGTTGATTGGAGAGAACTGGCCTGTGACATGGCGGTATCGAGAATAACTTTAGCATGTGAAAATTTATAACAGTATTTGTAATACTGATCTTTTACATAGTAGATTCACACTTTTAGTTTAGTTAGCACCCACACATTTAGTAGCATGTTTTCTAGGAAACCAAAATATAACTTAGTGCTATTGTGAAAGGCAAAATTACTGACTGTGGTGACAGACCTAATTACATCTTAGTATATCATAAAAAAAACTTCATATTAATTATATAGTATGAAGTAAAAAAATATTGAATTCCCATAACATCCAAACACTCTCAAAGCGCTTACCATAACACAAATGAGCCACATCAAACTTGTGAAGAGTAAATCAAATGTAACAAACAGACAGAAAAATCTCCGCACAGACGACATTCTCCCATGTGGCCTGTAACCAGCCAGCAGATCTTCTGTAGTTAGATTCACGGACTGTGAGTGAGCTGAAACATTGAAATATAATAATATATGTTTGATAAATTCTTCAAGCAGTGGAATAACATAATA
This sequence comes from Teinopalpus imperialis, assembly GCA_029286865.1. Classification (NCBI taxonomy): domain Eukaryota; kingdom Metazoa; phylum Arthropoda; class Insecta; order Lepidoptera; family Papilionidae; genus Teinopalpus; species Teinopalpus imperialis. The sequence continues at coordinate 9,823,911 of JAGSMU010000004.1, forward strand.
ATAATATTTTCATGTTGCATCTTTATCTATTCTATGATAAACACATGACATAGTCATCAACTTGAATTATGATGTATGTTTCCTGGCTTCTATTTTCAGCCAAGGAACAATATTTGTGTAACACAAGCTTTTGATTTTCAATCTAAGGTTTTCTTGGTGTATTGAGTGTATATTTCCCATGGCTTTGTCACTATGTACATGAATGTTCCTCTCATCTTATTACAATGCACTATATTGGACTAAGGCAGGTATGCAGCACCATCAAGGTAAGTCCATACTTTTTACAGAAAACCAATGTGAAATAGTAGCAAAATGCTGCAGTGTTTCGTCAGGTGAGTGAAGGGATCCGGAGACGGAGATTTATTACTGGTGACAAGGCATTCTATCTCGGTCCTCAAGGGTGACAATGTATCCGCATTATGATTTCTTTTCAATAATGAATGTAGATAGATGTCATGGGCCGCAGGAATCAATTACCATCAAGTGAACTGTGTGTTTGTTTGTTATTCACAAAGTAATTAAAAAAAAGGTAGAATGATGAATCAGAGTTTTTACATAAGCACTATAACAAATTCCAGCTCCTATTAAAAAGGTGAAGTCATCTAGTGATAACCAGAAGATATAGATGTGGCACCTATCATTTTCATTTATTGTATTGTACTACTATATTACTATATTACCGTCTAATTGGACTGAGCAATTTTCATATAGCGAATGAATCTAGACAAAAATTAAGAATAATGAGTTTGCTCAACCTCCTGCCAAAAGTGACAATTATGGTAACAACACAATTTATAATGATTAACACTGTTGATAAAGAGAATAAGGATAAAAATAGAAGTATTTGAATGTAAGTTCATTTTAAAAGAGTATCTTTATCAGTTTACAAAGTTAACATACTTGAAATTAAAATGAACAAAGAAAAAAGACATCTAAGGTAATAAAACAGGTAAATGAATGCTACTTACATGTTGTTCTATATCGTGGGTTAGAGACACTCTCAAGTAGAGATTCAGCTGCTTCCCTTATGTGGTGGTCAGCCATTGTGACCTCTGCAATCAATTTATCATAATTGCACTACAAAAATACACACATCAATATCAAATTGTTGGTAAACGTAAACAATCATTACAAAATATGTCACTTCTGGACAAAGACCTCACACATAGACAGCGGGTGATTATTCTTCGATTGTATTATCAAAAATATTATACTATGGCAAAAAATCTTTTTCAGGATATTGCAAATGTATCCTTGTTAGTAAAATATAATTTTCTATAAGATAATCTAAACAAAAGTGATCAGTTTCCTGATAAATCAAATAAATTAACCTTCTGTTAACTGTTCTACCCCATTGTTTTAGTGATTTCCACTGTTTCACACATAATAATTTAATCACTAAGGGGTATTTTTAAGTAACTGAAAAAGCACAATATAACATAATTAAAAGCTAAATTACTTTATGTGTAATAATTGAAACCCATTATAAATACATGCACATTTTATTTGTAATGCATTTACGAACAAAGACTTACTTTAATTCTTTACACTAATTGGAGAGCATAACTATTTTCACTATTTGTTGACACAAAAAAATTAAAAACACAACTGTAGTTTGGTCAAGTACATGGAATTTCAATCAAAACATGGTATCAAACCCTTATTAACAATGTTATCAAACACTTTTAAACAATGTTATCAAATTATAACAAATCTATTCATTCAACAACTATTCTATGAATTGAACTAATTAAAATGACATTTATTTTTCTATAACTTATTACGTTCCGTTACATTTTGATTTCGGACATTCACTCCTTACTTGGACAAAAAATTTAAATAAAGTAAAAAAATAAGATAAAATTTTTAATATATAAATTATTAATCAATATATTTTATATCTATTGCAAGAAATAATGAGTTTTCTATTTATTAAATCATTGTTATTGTGAGAGAGATTAGTTAAATGTACCTTTTACTTGGTGGAGCCACTTTAAAACTAGTTTCTAGTTGCAATATAATAGAAAAAAACAGAATTACATATTAGCAGTTTAAATTATGTTACTAAAAAGTAAGACTTTGCCTAAGTCAGTAAATTAAATAAGATTACATCATGGCATCCCAGGGCTCCGAGCGCATATGCAGGTGCGTATGCATCCCTAGGTCACTAAGATGAGGCAAACCGACTTATCATATATTTACCTCTGAACACTAGTAGAGCTGTTACGGACCAAAAGTATTAGGATTTGTAAGGATGAATAATGACATAAAATCCATTCGTACTGGTATTCTGTAAACATTTCCGACGCACGGCAATAGTGTGAAAGACCCATCAGCACCCAGCATTATTATGCCGTAGGCCGCGGTAAGCTCGCCGCATAGCGTATATATGGCGTATACATGGCCACGTATACATAGCCGCGTATATATAGGCTGCACGTAGAGAATGACTATCAAAAGGCTTTCTGTCAATAGGAGTCCTAATAGTTTTAAAATAAGAAATATATATATACATATCTTCAACGCTGATGTAGTCAGGCCGCTCCGCCTCACTCCCAACCTGTACATATTGGAGAAAGAATCCGTCCATGCCCTGCTAATTAACGTTTTTCGGAGCAAATCAAAGCCGCTGGTGTTAATGACCATGCTCTCAGAGAATACCAGCACGAGATAGCAGTATAACGCAATTGTGTTTCGTATGGTAAGTTTAGGGATCCGGCTACCCGAATACAGAGGTGATTCTTTGTTAAAGATGGAAGTAATGTCAGGTCTCAGTCATCACTTATCATCAGATGAACTGTAGAATCGCTTGTTACATGTAACATTATAAAGAAAACGTAAGCGAACTTATACTTTAGAATACTTAGAGTTACAATAGTAGTAGACACTCGACGATTCGACAAGGGAAGGAACACACGCTCGCAGAATACCAGCTTGAAACACCAGCATAACGCTGTGTTTTGTGTGGTGATCATAGAAACAAAGGAGATATGCCATGTGGACGGGGCGCATGTCGCTCGTCGAAATATAATTATAAATCACTATTCTCGTACAAAATTCTTTTAAATATTGAGAATGTAACTCAAATTTCTCATTTGTTAGTCTAAAAAAGTTACTTCCTAAGATTTTTAACTCGAAAATATTCGTTCTACAATTATAACCTACTAGAAATAATTGTTAACGAAGTGTAATTTGTGCAATTTTTCCATTGTTTAAAAAGAATTGTGACACAGTGCAAGTCTTGGTGAAATATGACTTTCTTTCTTTGCATATGCGGTTGGGCCATGCTGTCCACTCAGCTGACTGCCGATTAGCTGCTGCATGTAATGTTGGATCTAAATTTCGTCCATCGTTACATATCGACGCAAAAAGTAGTTTTCATTTTGTCGCAACAGCTCCAAACAGCGCTTGGAATATCGACTCTTTGTTTTTGGTCTCTGTCACATGCAAACGTGGTACTCACTTTGAAAACAGCTTTCTTGTAGACAAATGTTCTTGCAAAATAAAGCCTACACGTTTCTTTCATAGATTTAGAATGTCAGTTGTCTCCTACAACTTCGCTTTCTGTTTGTCAAAACGATTTTGTGGATTTTTTTGATGTTTTCCGGTATAACCACGTCAGCGCGTGGCGCATCATAGGTGATCGAACGGTCACATTTAAATTCAGTAAACCAGTCAATATGCGTCGATTTTCCTAGTACAGAATCCTAACACTTATCAAGCCACGCTTTCATTTCAACAGTGTTCTGTGTATGCCAGACCTGAAGTTAGTAATTACTAATTTATAAGTTTCAATTCTGGTAGCGCTTTAATTGCTATTATTCTGTATTATAAATTTTCGGCGAACCGTGAAGTGACTTGTTGGTTTGCTTGTAAAGATGTTTTAGATATTATATACATGTATAAATACACAATATATACACATACATACACCACATACAATTTTATAATTTATCTTTAAAATAAGAAATATCTTATTTTTAAACGGAATGCGAGTGACATTAACCTTTGTAATATTTTCGTTGAACAGACCTTTTTTTCGGACCTTAAACCATTAATCATTTTGCGTTTCTATCTTAAACAAATAAGTTTTTTTGTTTAGAAGATAAAGACAGAAGATCTGAAATAATTCGAACTAGCTTTTTCATTGGCGTTGATTAATGGAAGGGATATTTTATGTAATGAGGCATACAGGTCACTTGATGGTGTGATTCATCCTTCATAAATATTTATAAAGTAGATGCATTAGTGAAGTACTGACCCCGGTAGGCAATATGGATTTCATTACCAGTAATCGAAATTGTTGGTTTTTTCACTCAAGGTAGGAAAATGCATCATGCTATAGCTGTTGGCTATTCTGCTTATAAAATTAAACTGTGACTTTATTGAGTTTTCATCTCATTCTTTACATTTTTTTTTAAAGATAATCTGATACGTGGCAGGAAGTAGAAAACATCGATTCTTTTTAGTACTTTATAGTTCTTTTTTTTTTTTAAATGGCAAACGAGCAAGCAGCCCACCCGATGATAAGTGATCACCGCCGCCCATGAATATCCGCACCAGAGGAGTCCCAAATGCGTTGCCGTCCTTTAAGAAAGGTGTAGACTTTTTTCTTGAAGGTCCCTAAGTCGTATCGGTTCGGAAATATCACTCGCGACAGCTGATTTCACAGAGTAGTTGTGCGTGCATAGTGGTGTATTGCCAACCATCGAGATGATGAGACGAGATGTTTTGTTGTTTTATTCAATATCCTAAGGTTTTCGGCCAATTGATTTACTGTTACAGATTTACATACATTACTAAATTTTGTCTTTATTCGCTGAATGTATAATAAATAGCAGTTGTAAAATGCATTTCATCGCACTATTTTTTATTCTACTGCTGAAAATAGGCGAACATACTCGTAAATTGCCACTAAGCACGCTCCTGCGTCTGTACCTGGTTTTATAAGAGGAGTTGATTAATATATATTTACCAGATATATAATTCCTATTGGGCAGCAAGTGATTCCTTCGGGACCTCAAGCCTAGTAAGCCTAGCAGAAAGCATGTGAAGCCTGACAGAACCCCAAAATCCAGGTAGTAGCGGCGACCCATCTGTGAAATAGTAATGCGATTTTTAAGTTACTATGCTACATTCATGATATGATTTTTATCATCGACTGAGTGTTTGTTTTACTAAGCGACTAAGTGATCACTAGTAAGTAGACTTCGGTACTAGTTTAAGTTGAAGACAATATTTGTGAAATCTACAGGTTATTCTTTCGTATCGAATTTTCCTTCTACATTATCATATTGTTGGAACTTATCAAATTTCTTTGCAAATCACTTTTAAGGCTTAAGTATTTGTTTACATTTACTGTACTATTTTATTTATTTTATAAAAACTTTTCCGTAAATGAAAACATATAATTTACGTAATAAGATTTTGAGGCAACGTACGTAAGCAAGTAAGTACGTAAAAGTAAATAAAATTAATAAAAAGTCAATTAAAAATCAAACAGGAAAAATCAAAAAAATAATTGACAGAAAAAAGAAAAGGAATCTCTATAGACAGTAGAATTTTGCTTGAGTAATGTAAAATAAACCATGCGATGTTTTTTGTTTGATACCTATACAAGAAAATAATACAAACCAATAACCTAAATATGTTTGGTAAGAGATTAAAATAAAACATATTTTATATATTATAATTTTTTTTTTTTCATTTTATAAGAATAATTTTGTGTATCTTTGTATGAACTCAAATTCTTGTGGGTGCTACATATTATAGTATGACACTTACACTGTACATCATATAGAAGCTAAGTCCAGTCGTAAGGCCGCCGCACAGGGTCAGCATTAAAGCAGCAATGGTCAATGATGCAAACGAACTATTCACCGCCTTGAGACTTGACAGAGACTTGTATGTTTCCTCCGAGTACACAGACGGACTTTGTGGGGCCACCCTGTAAAATGAGTAACAAATTAATAATATATACTAACATGACAATCGATCATCGTCGACAACTAAAAATGTCCGTCGTTTTTGAAATCGAAAGAGTATCTTGAGATATAAAAAGAATCCTTATATTCTGTGCCACTAGATGGAGCGACGATCTATGCAAATTTACAGGAAATTACATTAATACAGATTTTAAAACTATGGAGGCCTGCGTTCAGCAGTGAACTATACACAGGCTGTGATGATGACGCTGATTCGCATGGTTTATTCTTTATTACTAATTTCTAATCTATGTGTTTTAATGATGCCTTCACTCTTCGTGCCTTATTATAAAAAGGGACTAATTAAAAAAAAATCACTTACAATAATAACTCAGCTGCGTAAAAACTAAATAATTTTTTTTTGTATTTGTAATCAGTTATATTTTTAATCTATTCATGAAAACCGTGTTTAGTTAAATTTTGCCTTTCTTTTTAAATTAATAAAAATATATATTTATTGTCTATTGTCTTTCGAAATCGTATTTACTTTATAAATAATTGAAATCAAATGTTTGGGTGCCACTAAGGTATGCAAAATACCACATAAGTACAAATATATAAAACTAATGATTAATTGTTTGAATTATTACTGCGTAATTGGAATATAATAAGTTTTTAAACTTAGTATATGTACTTTATATTTGAAATTTAAACACATCTACCTGGACTAGATATACATATGTGAATGTTTGAGCTGTACGATTAAAATTTTAGTTTTAGTTAAATGTTGAGGTTGGAGTTCGTAAGACTCTTGGCTCCGTAACGATAAGCGCCTCGTAAAAACGTGAGTCATGGTCAATATGCAGGCGCCCTCTTTTAATGTCACAGTACTCAAACAACCTGTGTTCTATTTCCCGTGTCGACACCATTACAGTTTATTAAAAAATAATGCTAGAATTGCTATTAATTTTACTAACATTCTGATTAAACACTCCAAATAAGCTAAAATGCTTGTGCTAGGAGATGCTTCAAGACAATAGTCGAATGGCAGATACGAATCAGAGACCTTAAATTTCGTATCCTAATCTATCAGGCTATTGACGCTTCGATTATATAATAATGAGGTAATAGATTACTAGGTGCTTGGCAGTGGGAAACCTGCATGTCGAAGGTATAAAGTAGAATTAAATATTGTACATTTGTGCACTGTGTTCCTGTAGGACGAATAATAAATTTCAACAGTGATAGAGCCATGCTGCAGTATATTTCTAGCTATGGCAATCAATGGGTCGGCCCGACCAGGCAACACGACCTCAGAATACGTGAGTGTAGGGATCCAGCGACGATGAGGTATTCAATCTTAGTCCCCACGTATCCGCATTATGGTTCCTTGTGGAGAATTAATATGGGTGTAATGGGCCGCAGGTCTTACTTACCAGCACAAAATGATTGATGAACACTGTCTCGTCTGGTAAGTAAAAGGAACGGGTGACCTTATTATTTATGACTAGACTTGTAGGCTTCTCCATTTTTGTATTCTGTGATAACAACGTATCTGCATTATGATTTATTATCTATACATTTAGATATCCCGAGCCGCTGGTATTCTATCAGTGAATACTTAAACAAATGAAGTTTGCCAATCAGCACAATAGAGACCCATTGTGGACTCGGCTTCAGTACTCTCTCCAGCGAGGAGGTCTCTGACCAGCCATCATACCAGAGTTAGATAATGTCCTACCGTTACTTGTCCTAATGTCATTTTGCTTATTACCTGATGACACCAAAAGCGCAGGGTATATTATTTAAAAGTAAGTAAACATAAGCGCAAACACACAAACTCTCACTTATCGTCCCCTTCACTTTTCCGATGATTAGATTAGCATGTGCTTAAAGTTCCTATGAAGGTTCAGATGCAGTGTTACGAACACCGGATATACAGACAACACAGATTTGAAAACATAAAAGTTCTGATGCATACATAAATAATTGAAATCAACTGCTTGGGTGCTACTAAGGTATGCAAAATACCACATAAGTACAAATATATAAAACTAATGATTTATTGTTTGAATTATTACGGCGTAATTGGAATATAATAAGTTTTTAAAAAATTAGTATATGTACTTTATATTTGAAATTTAAACACATTTTTCCACATTCTCTTAATAGATACGAGTAACAAATAAATTAAATACGTACCTTGGCATAATGATTGCCGTATTCTTATCTCGTCTGTGACTATCTCTTCCTTTGACATCGTAGTTTTTTCTGCTCTCCCTGCTCGCTTCCCTTCTGTCCATATCAAAACTTCTATCACGACTCTTCTCTCTAAAACTTGTAACAAATATGTCTTGTCTCTCGAATACTTCGGGTAAACCGTAGTTCAACTTTTGTTGAGCTTTCGGTGAGATTGGGGAAGTTCCTTGCATTAGTGATAAATTGGCACAAGATTTAGAAGGAGTCACTCCTTGGGTTGGTGTGCTGGATACCATTTTCTTCGGAGTATCTACGTATAAGTTAGGGCTAGTATGTTTGTTCGGTGTTATTCTTACTGAGGGTTGACTCGCGTAACTTTTTAATTTCCGCGGCGTCGACAGCAACTCATGAAGTCTCTGAGTTGCTATCAAATTTTTTTGCGACATGATTGGTGATGAGAAGGTAACATTCATTTTCCTCGGCTCCTCGTCATCAGACGGAACTATGGCGTACCTATGCATCTTACCGTTTACCGTCTTCACTATTTCTGTTGGTATTTCCTTCATTTCATGTTCATCTGGTCCATCTACGTTATATTCTTCTATTTCACTAGCATGTGCTTCAACTATTCTCTTCTTCGTCGGTGAGTAGTCTATGCAATCATCTATATCTCTGATAACTTCATATCGATGCTTCATTCTGCCATCTTCTAGATCGTCATCGCTTTCAGCATTTCTTTCATATTTGTTCTTCTGTATTTGCCTCAGTTGTGCCATTTCTAGATCCTCGCTGCGTGTTCTACATCGAAGGACTTGTCTAGTCGGTTTGCAAATTAATGAGGCTTGCCTTTGAAAATTCCGTTGGTATTTTGCTGGCTTCGGTGGTAACTCCGGGGGTTCCTCTCGAAGCCTTACACCTGGTGTCAATCGTAGAGGATTATCAGAAATGTCAGTTCTTACTATTCGATTGTCAATTCCTTTCTTCCTCGGCGTATTGACAACTAATGGAGACATTCTTCTATTCGGAGAGATGATCTTCGTAGCACATGATTTTTGTGAAAACACCACTTCGCTTTGAGCGCAAAAAGCGGGGTTTGAATAATATTTGTAAACGATTTTTGGCGAATCCATTCTGTAAACGTAGTCTTTCCCCAACGTTAACACTTGAACTTATTGTATATATGATTAATAAGGCGTTTCCTGTCTTAAGGGTGCTTCTTTAACCGTAACCGTCTCGGTCTTTTGGTTTTCATCGTGTTTAAACTTTAGAATATAGGCGGATACACAAACAAAACAAGTATCTACAGATAATCTTATAACTTATTAGAACTTTCACCAACTATATATTTACGTCACTCACAATTTATAAAATTCGACCCACGCAACATTGAATGAATTAATATCTGTACGAATGTAGATATTACTATAAATAAACTACAATATACTTAACCGTTCAACGCTCAACCGTCAACTGGCATGGGGGATTCCATTTAGAAAAAAACTGGGATCGGAAATGGCGCAAACGCAACCCCCGGTAAACAGACGCGCACGCGCTATACGCATTCCAATTTAAAAAGTAACATAACGTTCAATGCATTTTAAATCTTATTCAATATAACATATAATAACATTTCTATTAGTTGTCACTTATTTCTATATAACAGATAGGTCGTATGTTCTATAGGCCTAGGTAGTTTGTTTTCTACCTTTTTGTAGTTATGTAAAGTTTATATCTCTCTGAACCAATAAAGTAGCAGTGAATAGTTTAAAGTTTGCACAATTACTGAATGGAACCAACAAATGTAAAGGGCTTTCGTTAGCCTAAAGCTAAAGTCATATAGTTTTGATATCGTACAATATTTATTTATATAAAAGTGTTCACTATAACGCACGATCCCGAACCATTTGCACCCATCGACTTTCCGCAAACTCAGATAGGTCGCCGTTCCACCTAATGGTAGGCTATAGGCTCCCTCTCGGGAGCCCTTGTGCTACTTGCCCAAAAATAAAGATCTCTAACGATAAATGTAGATCTCGACTGAGCGCCACAATCGCTTGGTCACCAATCAACCCGGTGAAACCGTAAAAGCACACGGGCTAATAGCGGCTATCAGCCCGAATGAAAAAAAAATAGTGATAGGTTCTACGCTGAGGTTGCCAGTCCTTTTTTTACATCTAGGTTATCGTTTCTTCGAACTATATGGTCAGCTCACTTTCACTACAGCTTGTTGTTTTTATGACAATCTACGAGGGAGGTCCATTTTCAGAATTCTCGTAGCTCTTAATCGGTTAGCTAGTACACAAAAAACAATACCTGGAAGAGCCTTGTCGCTGCTTTATACTGGCTATGAATATGTCGACGCGACAATGAAATAACTTTTTCATCTCTATATTTCATTATCTAAATAGTCGCCTTTATTAGAATAGATGCTTTGTTAACCTTACTTTAAATTTTTGTAATTTTTGTATATTAATATATTTCCACTGCAATATTTTCTTAAGTGCCAATGGTGAACGTCATGCTTGGCATACGCATGTAATGAGAGATGTAGTATCCCCCTTCCAGTATTCTTGTGGCATTGGAAGAAAATGTTCACCTTTTAAAATTGAAATTTTATTATTTCGATTCGAAATCTTACACATGAGTGCCAGCCACTAGCTTCGGGACAGGTGATCTCATTCAGAAATTGCACGTTTGGCCGCAATGATCATAAATTATTGTTTATTTAAAAATATTACTTAACATATTAACTAAAGTTACCATGCTGATGTCTTCTGCCGTCACACACCCAAACCTGTTGATTGAGAGTGGCGTCATTTACAATCCCATGTTGAATATCCCCCGCCGCGTCCGAAGGAGGCCAAGGCACGCCCTCGGCGACACCGACGACGCGACGACCAGGGCCCAAACCCTCCAAAAAACGCTACACACATATACTGCCCCCACCGACGGAGAAGGCGTCGCAGACAACAGAATTATTCGCGATACCGCCATGTTCCAGGTCGTTTCCCACCACTCAACATCGATAGAAGCGTCGCAGGAGTATCTTGCGCCACTTCTTCTCCAACACCTACGCATTCCGAAGTGCTGGTACTGTTAATCAATAATAATTGAGATGTTAATTTAGAGAATCCATAGTCAGAAGCAATTGATCGAGCCGAGGTTCGGCTTCTCGGGCACCCTCGAGTCCCAGAGTTCCAGATTAATATTATACACTTACTTCAAATTGGATCATGCTCCGATAAACATCCTCGCAATAAAATCTTGTTCGACTTCGTAGCTAGCAAACGGGGTCTTGCCTTGCATCCTTGGCAATTGCTTTAAAATTGTTGTTCAGGAAGTGGTTTCGTGGTCAGATTACGAGGTTTAAATGTTGCGAGACGATTCCAGGCGAGTCTATTTAGTGATACAAAAAAAATGTTTTTTGATTCTGTATGTATAATGTACAGAAAATACTTTGTGACACTTATTACGTCCATGGGCTTAGATGATGACGATAATGACAGTCTAGATTTAGAAATGAAGATCTGAGGGTTAGCGATCTTATTGCATAATATTTTGCAAATGACCTGGAAGACATACTTTAGTCTTAGTAGTATTGCGGTTATAACAAAGCCTAATTAACTTAACAGACAGGAGACTAAGGACAGCAAAGTTCGTTCGTATTGGGCTGTTAGAGGAAGGTTGTTGGAGGTTTTGTGCGTCAGAAGGCGGGTTAAGCCAACGGTCCCGATTATTATAAGGTTTTAAGGACGTTTAATACTCCAACACAGCTTGCCATTTGTCATGTTGACCTTGATAAAATATTCAAAGTTTCTTGCTATCTGAAGGGCATATATATACACATTTACGTAAATATAGTTTAAACATGATTTTGTATTCACCTATATGTTAACCGTAGACGTGTAGTCTTTATTATCACCAACGTGCCGCATTCAATTGTTGAACGTTGGCCTTGCCACGTATCTGTACAGGACGTCTACTTTGAACCAGACTTTGATTGTTCTGCTATTTGATATAAGCCACAATAGAAATTGGACAGATTTTTGGATTGAGATTTGAGATGGTTTTCATTTCTATACTAGTTTTAGGTTATTATATTTCTTTAATTTAAACATTGAAAGACACAGATAAGAAAGAAAGAAGTAGCGGATATTGCTGCCGTCTGAGTATAATATATATAATGCTACTGCTGTTGCGTTGTTACGCAGGTTATATAAAGTTGTAGTGATTTTATTTAACGACCTTTCGAAATGTTTGACGAATAATAATAATAATAATGAGGTGTGAGGGGCGACGTGCGAGGGGCGAAGGGCAAAGAGTAAGGGACGACGGCACGTGCTCACGGCGCGTAACGGTCGCTCGCAGCTGCGGCTGCCAGCTGCCACCAGCGGTCTACAACCTTTTATTGCTAAGTAACAATGGCGAGTAAAAGAAACCGAAGACCTTATTACTGAGGTCGGAGGAGGCCGTTTAAATAACTCAAGGGTAGTAACGCATCGGCATTTTGATTCATTATTAGGAGGAACGTTGGTTTTGATAGTGGTAGAGCTACGCTGCCGTTTGTTTTGTAACTGCAGATTGAATGGATTAGCTCGACCGTGGTAGGACCACGCCCTCATAGAATACCGGCGTAAAATAGTAGCATAATGCTGTTGTGTTTTGTCTGGTGAGTGCAGGGATCCGGAGACCTTTATTACTGGTGACGAGGAATACCATCTCAGTCCTCAAGGGTGACAACGCATCTGCATTATGATTCCTTGTCAAGGATGAATGTAGATGTCATGGGTCGCAGAAATCATTTGCTATCAAGTGAACTGTGTGCTCGTTTGTTACTCTGAATTTAATTTAAAAAAAAACTATACAGTGGAGTACCTTAAGTGAATTGTGGGCTAGTTTATTATAAACATAGGTGTGGAATTACATGGTTGAATGATTGTCTTATAAAAAAATGGTGATTTAAAATATTGTACATAAATAATCAAGTTATAACATTATATCAAGTTTATAAACCAAATGTTTGTATCCCCTGCTCGCGCACCGGTCGTTGCTAATGCCCGCATTATATGACACCGACAGAAAGATATATGAAATCGATTATGACCTTGGCGTATTGTTTTTATTTTTTTATATTGCATATAAATATGCTAGCTATTGAATGAATGGGTCAGCTCGACCGGGGTAGGATCACGTCCCCCACACAATATTCCAGTGTAAAATAGCTACAGGATCCGGAGATCTTTATTACTGGTGACGAGGCATTACATCTCAGTCCTCAACAACGCATCTGCATTATGATTCTATACCCAGGATGAATGTAGATATCATGGTCTGCGGAAATCACTCACCCTTGTAATAAAAAAAAATATTTAGCACAAGTAATCGAAGTTAAGGTGCATTATACCATCTGAGTGCCGTAGTCTACCAGGTTTCTTCATTTGATACTGAGGCATTCCATCTTAATCCTCGCGGGAGCCTACACTAAAATAAAGTCATGGTTTTTAGGAATCACTTATCTCACACATAATATCATAAAAATATTTTTCAAAGGGTATCGTTTTAATAAACAAAGCTTATGGAACTCATACTATATTTCCATAACACTTGAAGATAGATTTATATCCATAAAACGATTTAGAAATATTTTTACTCCTACCCACCTTGATATTAATAATATATATCATATCTATTTCAGTAAATATTAGTCAAAAACTAATTTAAATAATACAAGTGAATTTTGCTCGACGGTATGCTGCAGCCAGTTAGTTAATTTACTTCAATGCGTTGGGTCGACTGGGGAAGTACCACGCTCTCATAGAATATCAGTGTGAAATAGCAGCATAGCTATGTTGTTAATTTATAAAGAATTATAAAAAATAAGTGAATGTACGGCAGAGTTAAGAACTTAACAAATTTTAATACACAACAGGAAAGATGTTTATATTAACACAAATAACGACGAATACTTTCCCTCGATTTGGAGTCATTTCAATAGTAAAATTAAGGTAAGGTAGGGTAAATAAATGAGACACATTCATCCTATAATCATTTATTGTTTATAATTGGATTGATGGTTACAAACAGGTACTGTTCACCTTAAGGTAATTGATTCCTATGACCCATAACAACCACATCCCTCGATAAGGAATCATAATGCAGATGAGTCGCAACTATACGAAATAAGATGGAGTGTCTCATCCTATAATAAGATTTCAGATTATTCTTTACACCAAACTAAAAACTGCAGCTCTAAATTACTATTTTACACTGGTACTCTGTGAAAGCGTGGTCTATTGACTCGACTTATTTGTAGTATAAGCTCGTATATAGCTACGACATGGTTCTACCAAGTAATATTTATATTATAAGCTCGTATATAGCTACGACATGGTTCTACCAAGTAATATTTGTAGTATAAGCTCGTATATAGCTACGTCATGGTTCTACCAAGTAATATTTGTAGTATAAGCTCGTATATAGCTACGTCATGGTTCTACCAAGTAATATTTGTAGTATAAGCTCGTATATAGCTACGTCATGGTTCTACCAAGTAATATTTGTTACCGTTCTCACAACCAATTATCTGAAATCAATTATCGAATAGGACTATCTCGTATTAGGCAATATTTGGTTCGCATTTTTAATTTTGTTATCCCTAAAAGAATTAAAGTTCACTTAGAACTGTTTGTATAAAATAAAGAACCTTTCAAGAAAGATTTGTTGGTGTTGTTGATTTTTCTTTCTTAGCCAATAGTTTAAATACATGTTTTTGCGTATGTTTTTATTCCTTATTCTTTTACATATTTGATTGCTCCTTTTCTTTAGTATTAATGTCAGTTATCAAGATGAAGTAAAGCAATGGCCTATACACTATCAATAGAAAATTTGATGCATTCCAGAGTAATCCACGCTGTTTATATGATATGACTAATCGACTTTACGCGTAAAATAGTTTCGCCAGGATAACAAAGGGCCCGCGAGTAAGGTCATGAAATCTCTTCGAATTCGAGATGTACGTAATATAGGGCTTTTTTTTAAAAATAAGAATGCTAGTAACGTTACTAATATTCCAGTTAACCACTCCAACTAAGCTGAAAATGCTTGATGATGGATGATGGTTAACGGCAAAAAAAAAAGTGGTGTATTCGAACCTCCGACCCTAGGTTTTGCTGATCGCTTCCGATACCGTGGGGCTATTGACGCTTCATGGTTTTTTTATTTAATTTACGCATTTTATGTGGTAAAGATACGAACCAGTTATACGCTAGCCAAAGCATAGATAAAGCAGTAAATTAGTATTACAGAGGCATTCTAGCTTAGTCCTCAAGGGTGACAATGATTCAGAATTATGACAGCCGAGGACAAATGTGGGTTTCATGGACAGCAGGAATCAATGTGCGCTTTGTACAAAGTTATTGTCACGAACACGTGTGTTCGAATCAGCTGTCGCCAGAGGTAATTCCGAAACTTATATAAAGGCTGATAAGGCATCTATAGCTTTTGCTCACGGACCCCTCAGTTCCGCGAGCCCTGTGTCCGATAGAAGCTGTAAGAGCCACATAGGATAACAGCATCAACATGAACAGAATCTGGATATAGCTTTTTTGGTGTTGCGGATGTTAATGCTCGGGATTATTAGCTTATCATAAGGTGAGATGCGTGTTTGTTTGCCACCTTTTCTATGTTAAAAAAAAAACACTTTACTCATCAGATGAACTGTGTACGTGTCAGTCTCTTATATCGTTAAAGTCTTAGTATTAATTTTGAAGTTCAAATTACATAGACATAAAACAATACTTCACTAATAATAGTTAACAGTTCATACCATGAAACATATATGAAACTTGCACTGATATCAAGTTGTAAAAAAGTAAGAGTAAGTCTACATATTATACAGATGTGGGATCTGTATAATATGCTGGGCCTTCAATGCGGATTTGCGGACTTCACAAATCTTTATTTATATATTCACATATTTTTATATATATATATTTACTCTATTTTATATATATATCCTAGGTTTGGATTAAAATCGATTGTAATTTTGTAATATCGTTGTGAATTGTTTTATATCTTAATATTACTCATATATTACTTATGAAAAAAAGAGGACCATCGATTCTCTAGAATAGCCTTTACGTAAAATCGGGGCCTTACACAACAACGACAACTGAATCCCTTTCCCTATTTGGCGAATAGTATTTTTCATTCTTTTTCTTTTCTCTTAAAAATATATAAATAGTTCATTTTTGATTTGCTTTATTTATATTGAAATTGTATCTCTGTGCAAAAAGATTTTCCTACTTACTTTTGTATGTTATGGGCCAAAAAATGGAAATCTTAAAAAAAATTCAGTATTTTATTTTTTTTATGATTTCCATTCTTTCTGCACTTAGTTTTCACGAATATTTTTTTGACAGTTTGAACAATTTCTCGATTAAAGTAAAGAAGAGGGCAAGGAGTATCTAATTTATTTGATTTTCCATGATTATTATCTTATTTCTTATAGACATCAAAAGCGTCATCTACCACTCACAAGATGCGTAACTATAAAAACGAATATAATGAGCGCTTATGCACCGCTAAAAATTAGAATAACCAAGTAGAATAACCATAGATTTTATCTACAGAAAAATGTCATCAAAAATAAGAAAGAAGACGAAATCGCGTTCTTCACGCGCCGGCCTACAATTTCCAGTTGGACGTATTCACAAGATATTAAGAAAGGGGAACTATGCACAAAGGATAGGCGGAGGCGCCCCCGTGTTCCTCGCCGCAGCTCTGGAGTACCTTTCTGCTGAAATACTAGAACTGGCATCAGAAGCAGCAAGGGAGAACAACAAGAGTAGATTAACACCTCGCCATATACTCTTCGCTATAAGAAACGACGATGAACTGAACAAAATGCTGTCAGGAGTAACAATATCTCAGGCCGGCGTGCTTCCTTCAATCCTGCCACATCTGCTGCCGAAGAAAACTGTCAAGAGTGCCTCGCAGTAGGATTTATGTATTCATATAATTTATTTATTTATTACAAAGGCAAAACTAAGCAAATTAATATCTTAAGAATATAAATGTTTTGTTAAGTAATATATTGTATTTGGATGATGGTCGAATGAATGGCCTGATTGACAAAGCCCTTTGCAGGGCTGCATTATAAATAACAGTTTCTGATGGAATTAATGTATATATCATATAATAAATAACTTATTGATTGTTTCGGTGCCATTAGAAGACTTGGCAGTTTTACTGAATTCTTTATGATTTATATACATATATGTAATATTTTTACGAATATTTTGCTGTAACATAATTATTATAAATTAAATATATATTATTATTATTAATATATAATTGTACTATTTAAATGATTGTAAAATAACATTCAGGGAATATATAAAATTGTTTAAATGATTTTTCTATGTAAAATTATAAATGACTTAGACCGTGTTACCCGTTTTTTTTTTCGGGCTGGTGGCCACTGTTAGCCCGAGGTTTTTTACAGTTTCGCCAGATTGAGGTGCCCGAGAGGGCCGAACCTCGGCTCGGTCAGTTGCTTCTGACAGAGGATTATCTCAATTAATAGTGCTATTATTATTAACTACCTGTACCACCACTTCGGAATGCGTGGGCGATGGTGAAGGCGCGACGCTTCTATCTCTATAGACTGGAGAGAAACGGCCAGTGACATGGCGGTAACGCGAATAACTTTGCTTGCTTGAGGGTGCAATGTACGTGTGTTGTGTTTTATGAAGGGCTTGGGCCCTGGTGGTCGCGTCGTCGGGGTCGTCGAGGGCGTGCCTCGGTGTGATTTATGAGAAAAAAAGTCTGGAACTTCTGGTCTAGTCATTGCATCTAGAGGGGGCGCCCTATAATACAATGACCAAAACAAGATTACCACTCGAAAACCTTTCTTCCCCCCTTTCGTTATCGGTTGTTTGTCATGTGTTTTTATTTTGGCGTTTAGTGCATAGAAACAATGAACAATTGCAGCCCTGAAAAGGGCTTTGTCAATGAAAAGCCGTAAACAATGTTTAACACTTACATATATTAATATTTATTCTGCGTCAATTACAAAAATGGAGCGAATCATGCACGCTCGCCACGAACCCTTCTCGCTAGTTGAATATCTTTAGGCATTATTGTCACCCTTTTGGCATGAATGGCGCAGAGATTCGTATCTTCGAAGAGCCCAACTAAATACGCTTCACTGGCCTCTTGTAATGCCATCACCGCTGAACTTTGGAACCTTAAATCAGTTTTGAAGTCCTGCGCTATTTCTCTGACTAGGCGTTGAAACGGTAATTTTCGTATTAACAACTCAGTGCTTTTCTGATAACGCCTAATTTCTCGCAACGCAACGGTGCCCGGTCTGTAACGGTGAGGTTTTTTGACTCCGCCAGTCGCTGGAGCGCTTTTTCTAGCAGCTTTCGTGGCTAATTGTTTCCTGGGTGCTTTCCCGCCAGTGGACTTTCGAGCTGTTTGCTTGGTTCGCGCCATTGGTGTTTTTTTGGTCTGTCAGATACTATTATTGTCGTCCTTAGCTACAGAGTTTTGATATTCGGCTTTTATAGTCTTTTAGTTCTCCCCACTACTCTGAATCTGTTCTTTAATTTACAATAAAAAGTACGGTAGATACAATAATCGTAAAACAAAATATACCCGTCACACGAGCAATACGCGGAAAAAAAATACAAATACAGAGCAGTATTAATAATATTATGGATTTTCAGTGTTACTTATTCAAATATTAATCGCTAACAAATTAATACTAATGTTATTAATTGCTATATTTTTGTATTTTGTATTTCCACATATCACATGTATTATATATTATGTATACTTTATTATATTACAAATTAAAACAATATAATAAATTAAAAATTAGAATGAGAATAATTGAAATCAACCCAACTACGATTTCCCTACCCTTAAGGGTTTCTATTCCCTTTTTTTCTTTAACAATTTAAAGAGTAGAAAATGTGAAGACCATTTTCAATTAACTCATTAGGCTCATCCCCATTTTGGGAATTTTCCCAATCTATCGAAAACAAAAACTGGAAATATGTCACTAAATAGTGAAAAATATTTTGTAATAATCATCATATTATTTGTGTTTATTCTGGTGGTTCGTTACTTTAAATATTAAAAGTAATATCATTTATAATTATAAATAAAAATCGCTCTTAATGTCAAATATTTTTTGCCCTCACGCAACATCGTCTCATCGCTCAATAGATACATTCTAAACGTACGTGTATCAATTAGTGTAATAACTAATAAACTACATACATTTAGTTTTCTGTAAACCTACGAAAACCATACCCGGTTTTTACAGTAGTGTTAGCGCAATGTGTAACGGTAGTAGTAGTAAGTAGGTGGTGGACCCTGTAGTTTGTGTTTTACAGCTCGACCGGGACTACACCCTCACAGAATACTATCGTAAAAGAGCACAGTATAACGGTGCTCTTTTGATGGGCGAGTGTAGAAATCCCGTGTTTATTACTGGTAGCGAGGAGTTCCATCTTAGTTCTCATCATATAGCGCATATGCATTACGATTCCTTATCGAAGATGAATGGGGGTACCATTGCCGCAGGAAACGCTAACCTTCAAGTGAACTATTTGCTCGTTTGTTACACTCAACAAAATAAAGAAAAATACCATATACCTAAGACAATGTCAAATGCACATAGTTGTTTGACTAAAATTACTAGTATATTAAACAAGGTGTTCAAATAAGTCCAAGGGAATCGATCCAAAAATTTCGATATATGGCAGCGATATTACGTTACCAGTATATAATTATCATGGATATAAATTTAAGTTTTATGGACTTGGCTCATTACGATTAGAAATTATAATTATTGCACTCAAAGCTTACTCCGCAACTCATGAAACGGTAACTAAGAAAGACGTCTATTTAGAAACCATGTAATTTGCGGTCCTTAAAAGGACCTTGTCGTTATTAATCCAGAATAAATTATATTTCACAACAATTGAAAAGTTTACATTCTATTTGATTTTGAATATATCTGTTGTTTTTTTATATATTCAATTAACCTCCAAAACCGTACAACGTTCTACCTTGTCGTTTTAAAGCGTATACAACGTCCATGGCTGTCACTGTTTTTCTTTTAGCGTGCTCTGTATACGTCACGGCGTCTCGAATGACGTTTTCGAGGAAAATTTTTAAAACTCCTCGTGTTTCTTCGTATATGAGGCCGGATATCCTTTTAACTCCTCCACGTCTCGCTAGTCTTCGTATGGCGGGTTTAGTTATTCCTTGAATGTTGTCTCGGAGAACTTTTCTATGGCGTTTCGCACCACCTTTCCCTAAACCCTTGCCGCCTTTGCCTCGTCCTGTCATTTTGACGCTTGTAAGTGAAGTGACGTACGAAAACACGTTGACGCGTCTTTTTATAGATGCGTTCTACCTTTTTTTTAATTAAAATATCAATTAATTGTAGGGTACTTTGTTATTTACTATTTATTAATTCATATAGTACGTGCTCATGAATAAATGTTATAGGATTTAGTAATATACTTATAGTCTATAGTCTAAATAACTACAATATCAATATTATATACAATATTGATATTGTAGTTATTTAGACGCTTTGATATGATTAAAAATTACGAGTAAACGACGAGAATTTTATTTATTGCCAGACCTGTCTAAATTAATTACCGAGTATAGTGAATATTATAACTCTTCTATTAAACTAATTTATAATGTACACAATCAAAATCCTTCCCGAATATAGCATTAAATAATGAACAACTATACTTTTTACTATAAATGATCAATATTTAAACGCTAAATTTAGACTGATTTAACGATAAATCTAGTATGGTAAAAATAGCGTCTAAATTTATCGCAACGCGACGTTATTTGTTTCATATATACAATTAATGAAGAAAAGTTAGCCCGAGGGCTTTTACAGGTTCACCGGGTTGAGAGGTGACCGAGCGCTAATGGCACTCGGTCGTCGTCCGAACGTCTACATTACCTAAACTAGGTCTGCAGGGACCGGGCCCCGGGGATATTCCCCCACTACCCGAACATCAACTCGACAGATCTACGGCCTGTCGGAATCAGGTGACACAACTCGTGGCACAGGTAGAAATGCTACGTTACGTCTTCACGTCACATACAAATCCGGAAGGGAAAATGCGAAAAAGTAAAATCACTTATCCTCACGGTCTGATGTGCAAGTTACCTTCTCGACCTACATTCCCTTAGTCGGGAGACGGTAACAGCAGCTCGCGAGGAAGCGGTCGCCCGTCGGGGGGGCGTGCGTGCAGGGGAGCGATGTTACGCAGATGGGGATGTTCTCCCGTATCAGCGCGTTCGTACATACGACGCGCGATACGGGTGACGAAATCGGAGATGGATTCTAATTTAAGATTAGACGCGATAACATCGTTCCTGACGTAGCGACCTGCTCCCACGATTCTCCTAACAGCCAGATTCTGTTGGGCCTGCAGCCGCTTTCGCTGCGACGCGGACGTGAGGGGGTACCACGCCGGAGCGGCGTAAGTCAAGCGCGATCGAATGTACGTTTTGTAGATTCCTATCTTAGTTGACGTAGGTAGTTTGGATGACAGTACTGGTCCCAGCATCGCACTCGCTGCCCGCGCAGTTCGAACTGAATGTTCGACCTGCGGTTCCATGCGCAGCATGCTGTCAATACGGCATCCGAGATATGTCACTCTGGTATTCCATTCGATCGCTTGTCCGCGGAGCTCGAGCGGGGGGGGGTATTTGATCCGTCTTCTGGTGATAAGGGCGGTAGTCTTGTCAACATTGACAGTCAACCTCCACTTATCAAACCAGTCAGGAAGCAGGTCCAACATTCGCTGCATTTTTCTGGCTGCGTGGTTGGCTTGACGCGAAGACGTAAAGTACGCACTGTCGTCGGCGAAAAGCGCTAACAGACCGTCATCATCCCGCTCCTCCGCGCGACCTAAGGAGCGGGGATGTCGTCGGTGTAGACCGCGTACAGTCGCGGCGCAAGGCAACTCCCCTGGGGAACGCCAGCTTGAATAGGCCGTACCGCCGAATCGGCTTTATCGACGGAGACGTAAAAGCTGCGACCCTCCAGATACGATGCTATCAAACGCACGAACTGAGGCGGGATGGTGGTATTCTCTATTAACTTGTACAGCAGTCCCGTATGCCACACCCTGTCAAAGGCCTTCTCGATATCGAGAAAGACCCCGACGCACACCCGATCACGATTGTGATCGAATGCGAGGTAGTGTAGCACACGTGCCAGCTGCAAAGTAGTAGAGTGGCCGCGACGGAAGCCGAACTGTTCATCCCGTACGGTTATGTACGGGTTGATCCTCCGCAGCAGCAGCTTCTCAAAGAGTTTCGCTACGTGTGATAGCAACGTAATAGGACGGTAGCTTGCCGGTCGTCTCCTGTCTTTACCCGCCTTCGGCAGCACGAAAATCTTCCCCAGTTTCCACTGTTCCGGGAAGTGGCACGTGCGCAGAATCCCGTTGTATAAACGGGCTAGCGCAACGACACCTCTCCCCGGCAGAGCCTTAAGCGCCGCGGTGGGTATTCCGTCTTGTCCGGGTGCACGGCGCAGTGGTAGCCATTGAATAGCTCTGCGCACTTCCGCTGGAGAGAAGAAGGCTTCTCCTGCAGAGGCTCCTCAGGACATAACATGAATTCCCGTACGCGGTCCTCTACCTGCCTATGATGTTGCGCGGCCGCGATTAGGGCTATGTTTGGTGTGAACTGCCCCTCTAAATGCGTAGCCAGTATCTCGGCCCTGTCCGATGCTTCATAGTGAACGCGACCCGTATCATCCACTAGTGGAGACACCGGTAAATGGGTGCGGGTAAGCTGCCTATTTAAGTGATGAAGAGAGGTCTGGTTTTCCGAAATCCGATCGAGATGACGGTTCCATGACTCTCCCCTGTGCAGCATCACTTCCTTAGACAGCTCCTCCGACAGCCGATTTAAAAGTGTCTTCACGCGTGGGCAACGAGTGCGTGCCCAGAGTCTTCTGAGTGCCTTCTTACGGTTCAGCTTGATGTTCAGCTTTCTGGGAAGCTCACCACGCCACTGTGACGATGACTGGACGATTTTGGTGGCCGCTTTGCACTCCTCCGATATACGTTCGGTGATGTGCTTGGCGACCACCTCGACGTCTTCGGCCGTCCTGATGGGACGGCCTGTGTCCATCGTCACAAGTGCGCTTCTGTAAGCCTCCCAGTCCGTTCTTGTGTTGGGCGAACTCAGAGACACCGAGACTGCACTTAGGTCCGTCACTATGAGCACCGGAAGGTGCTGAGTATCCGCGTCGTAAAGGACCTCCAGGTGGACGGGGGTCTGGATACACTGGCTAAGCACTATATCCAGGACATCCGGTTTGTATCGACTGCAGGAGGAATATGCGTCGGCTCGTTCGGCCCGAGCACGTCGTAATCCCCTCCTGCGAGTCTGCGTACAGCAGCCTGCCCGCGGGGTTCTGGTGGTCGACCCCATGCCGGGTGTTTAGCGTTGAGGTCCCCGGCAATGATCGTGGGCGTGCTGCCGTCGAATACATTCCGGATGTCCGTTGGATTGAGGGAGTGCCGGGAGGACGGTACGCAGCGTAAAGCCGCAGCGTCTTCCCGGAGGCTTTTAGCCGGACGCCGATGGAGCGCATGGAGATGAAAGGCTGCAGCTCTATTTCCTCGTGCACGAGATCCCTCCTGACCAGTACGGCCGTGCCACGGTAGGCCACTCCGGCAGGAGAGACCTCATCGCGACGATACACGTGGAAATTCGGCAATCTCAGACTATCCGAAGGTGTTAGTTTCGTTTCGCCCAGCAATACAACTTGAATGTCGTATCGCCGGACGAGAGCCTTTAGCCCGAGCAGCTTGGTGGAAATGCCGTTCGGGTTCCAGTACATAGCCCTAACTTGCGGAGCCATTTCGAGCCGTGCTAAGAGATTCTAACACGCGTGCGATCGCGGCGAGTGGATGTTCCCCGGTAGTGACGGCTACGAGAATATCCCCGAGGAGTCCCATAACCTGCCTAACAAAAAGTATAACCACGTCTTCGAACGACGGCGCCACAGTAGCCGGTGTTGACCCGACTTGGGGTGTTCTATTGACGGCGTTTAAAAATAAATTTAGCATATTTGTGTGCTGCGGTGGAGCCCGAGATTGTCCTTCTCCTCCCGGTGCTACCGTCGATGGTATTTGCGACCGTTGGGTGGTGCTCTGGGCTGGAATCGGCGTCGAGGTGGCTCCTTCGGCCTGGACCCTCCCCTTCCGCTTCCTCTTACCCCTCTTCTTTTTAGCCTTTGCACCTTCCCCCCGCTCTGTGGCGTTGTTCGCCGGGGGGATGAGCGTGGCACCAGTAGCTGCTGCCGAAGTTGATGCTACTGCTGGTGCTGGTGCTGGTGCTGGTGCTGGTGCTGGTGCTGGTGCTGGTGCTGGTGCTGGTGCTGGTGCTGGTGCTGGTGCTGGTGCTGGTGCTGGTGCTGGTGCTGGTGCTGGTGCTGGTGCTGGTGCTGGTGCTGGTGCTGGTGCTGGTGCTGGTGCTGGTGCCTGGTGTTGAGGTCGTGGTGCGACTCTCGGCGCTGTTGATGTTGATGGTTGGGGGGGGGCTGGTTGCTTCTGTCTCGCTCTAGGGGGCTGAGGCTGAGGCTGAGGTTGGGGGGGGGGTCCGGCGCGGGGGGGCTGCCTGCCCACCTGCGTCCATCCGTCCTCCGTTGCAGTCTGTGCTCTCCGCTGCACTTGCGGGGGAGGGGGTGGGGGGATGTTAATGCCTTTCTTTCTTGCGATGCGCTGTATCACAGCGCACCGCCGATCATTGGCTGCATGGGCCTTAGCGCAATTCGCGCACTTGGGTTGTCTGTCCTTAGGGTGGGGGCAGCTGGACGCCGGGTGTTCTTCTGCACATCGGACACACCTGTACGGCCGGAAGCATGTGAATGACGAATGGCCGAAGCCCTGGCACCTATGGCATTGCGAGGGCCCTTGTCTTCCTTGCCAGGCAGAGATGGTAATGCCTGGCATACATAAAAGTTCGTCAATGCCATAGAGGCGTTGAAGTTCGTGGGTGGCTAGGTGCGTCAGTTTTGCGTGGAACACGCATCCCGGCTTGTCTCTTTTTGGCGGTATTAACCGCACGAAGGTAACGGGGAAATTCATCTCCTTCAGCGCCTCCTCGATGGCGTCTACAGGCGTATCCATGGGCAGCCCCCGGATGCTCACTTTAGTAGGCAGCTCTTCGGCAGGGGTGTAGCAGTACCAGATTATCGTCGAGTCGATTCCGCTCTTCTCTATGAGGTAACTCTGGATTACCCGGTATTCCGCCGCGGTCTGGGGTCGGAATCTAACACCCTTCCCGAACGGGCGGGCGTTGGGAGCATGTCCTAACCGTTTGGTTAACTCCTTGAAATGGCTCGTCCAGCTAGGTAAGGATTCCACAATAATGGGAGGGTATTTGCGGTCATCCGCCGTACGCTCAACGGGGCGCTGCGGCGGATGCGCGGAAGGGGGAGGGGGAGTAGCACGGCGTGGAGATGCCGGCTCGGATGCCATCTGGGCATAGGACGTCGATGGTTGAGGGGAGGTGGGGCGGGGGGGGGGATTTGTCGGTGCGGGGGGGGGAGCTGGTGTAGCCACGCCGCGGGGGGGGCGGGGTTCATCCGATATCGACGGAAGGGTCGCGTAGGACGTGGTGTCCCAACCGCGTTCCCCTTCCGGCGATTCCTCCTCGAAATCGCGCATCTCCGCTTCTTCCTCCGATCCTCTTCTTTCCTTCGGGGGTGTTGGTGACGCTGGTGGTACTGCGTGCCTCGTCACGGATGGTGGAGTAGGCGTCTTCTTGTCGTCGACACGTGGACGTTTGTCCTCATGGACCACATCGTCTCCTTCCGAGGGTGTGCGTCGTCGGCCTGGTATTCGGCGAGGTAGGGGCGCCGGTTCGACGGCGCGTGAGGTCTCAGCCTCGCGTTCGTCGAGCGCGACGTCCGATGCCGGTCTTCCTGGCTTCGTCCGCGTGAGGTAGCCCGGTGGCAATATGCGCGACGACCCGGGAACGAACAAATTTCGCTCTACGAGCTGCCTATCACCTATCGCCTTCGGGCGCCTACTTCTATCAGGGCGGGGGGGTGGGGGGTCTTCTTCTGGCTGCGACATCTTCTTCGTGGAGCCGGAACGTTCGTTACTCTGCTCTCAGAGCTGTGACTGGTTACAGTCCTGTTTGGTTGTGCCTTGGCGCTTGCAGAACGCTGACAGGGCGGTCGCTGCGGGGAGCTCCCCCTCCTTGCGGGGGGGTACACACCACGTTGAGAGCCAAGTCAGACGTTGCTTGCGGATGGAATTCGCGTTAGGCTAGTCACCGCCCTAATAAGGGCGTTGCACTAGGTGGTCCCTTTCTCAAAAGAAAGGGGACCTAGTGCAAGAAATGCTCGCGGTAGTCAGTTGGCACAATAAGGGCGTACTGGGTACCTTGAGCACAGGGCGATCTCGCGGTCCTCCGAGGTCCTCAACGAATGCAGGAGTTAATAACCTCGACTGCAGACGGAGGTTCCGCTTTGGACGTTGGTAACGTAGCTCTTGTGTTTTCCCCTAAGGTACTCGCAATCGAACTACACCGCACGAGAACGCTCTGTTCCACTCGGTCGAGACCTCTATATATAGGTAACCAGCACAAGGGCTCCCGAGAGAGAGCCTCGGCTTGGACTGTTACCTGACTCGAGGGTGCCCGAGAGGGCCGAATCTCGGCTCGGTCAGTTGCTTCAGACAGAGGATTCTTTAAATTCGCTAATATTATTAGCTATCTGTACCACCACTTCGGAATGCGTGGGCGCTGGAGAAGAAGTGGCGTAAGAAACTCCAGCGACGCTTCTATCTGTATGGACACAAGAGAACCGACCAGTGACATGGCGGTATCGCGAATATTCTTGTTTGCGACGCCTTCGCCGTCGGCGGGGGCGATATGAGGGTTCAATGTACGTGTGTTGTGTTTTATTAAGGGCTTGGGCCCCGATGGTCACGTCGTTGGGGTCATCGAGGGCGTGCCTCGGTCTCCTTCGGACGCGGATGAATCTGTGATTCGCGATGGGATTTTCGCAAGGGGTTAGAGTGTGTGACGGCAGAGTCGAAATATCGGCGGGAAGCCTGCTTCAGGTACTGAGCTATGGTCGGCAGCTCAAGATCTATGTGTAGATTTTCGTTACGCAAGAACCACGGTGCACCGGTCCTTGCGCATGAAACGATTTTGTATTACCTGAAGTCGGTGAATGTGACGCGGGGAATAAATAATGACTTCATGAAAATTACTATGGACGTAAATTTAAAAATTTAAATTAAATTTATTTACTTACCTAATTTTTTTATTTTCCCAGGTGCGTCTTAGATGGATAAAAATATCAAAACGTATTTTTGTAATCGTGGACAGTTACAGACACTACCCAAATAAGACTAAGGCAGATGATGAAAGATGTCTGAATTTTTGCTCAATAAAACATGCAAACATGTGCTGGTTTTTAGCCATATGAATTACGCTTCTTTTCTTGCTTAGTCAAAAGCTCTAAAAATCGGACTAATCAGAATGGCTAAAAGTCGCTTAGAGTTTAAACGAAAAATTGATATGTATATATAATTGTATAAGCATTTAGATGTACTGTATGCCTCTTTTTTCTTTATTGTTATTCATCTGTCCCTACCTTAATTTCTCTGAACCCTCCCAAGGTTGACTGATAGATAATGCCTTAGGCATTAAGTCCGCCTTTGTTTATATGTTAGTTGTACAAAAGTTTATAAATAAATAAATAAATAAAAAGAAACTAGGAAGACCTTCGAAAGCAGGTGCTGTGGTAATGTTGCGTACATATATTTACGTTTTAAATTTAAAGTTATTATTCTAGAATAATAACTAATAATACCAATGCGTAATATCGAACACTCTAACGTGAATTAATTTTACTTATGGTAATATATTTTTCATATTTTCGTAGAAACGGTAAAATTTTAAAGTCATATTATACGCTTATTAAATTTGATTGTGTGTCCTCTAAATTTCTTTTAATATTTATCAATCCTTTTAAAAATACACTAATAAAATTAACGAACTAGCCGATATAATTCTATAACAAACAGTGTAAAGCATAAGCGATTTTATGGACCGATTTCGTAACTAATACACGCTAGTTGCGTTACCGTAAAATGATATAAAGAACTCTGGAATAAAATCGGATACGAGTATAATAAAATTTGAATAAAATAATAAAACTATATAAAAAATGGCGCCAGTTAAACCACCGAAGAAAGCGTTAAAAACGATGGAAAAACCACTTGAAAAATCCATATCCAAAAGTAGAAAAATAAAGAAGAGAAATTATAATAGCTTTGAAAAATACCTTCACAAAGTACTTAAAAATATGACGAAGGATAACATGGGTATATCCAGGAAGTCAATGCTAATTATGAACAACTTCGTGAACGATATGTTGGAGAAGATTGCAGAAGAGGCCGCGAAGTTGGCGTCGCATTCTAAGAAGAATACATTGAGCAGTAGGGAGATACAATCGGCAATTAAACTCCTGATCCCCGGAGAGTTAGCAAAACACGCGAACATAGAAGGAACAAAGGCAGTCACAATGTATATGAACAGCAAATCCCAGGACGCGGGGATTTGAACGCCGTAATTAAATTATTTTTTTTAAATCTACTTTATAATATTTAAAAATGAACATTGTATAAATACTAATTTAATAAATTAAAAATTATTTAAAGGTTCTTTTCGGAGCCGAAACTTTAAATGTTTCTGAGAATAGAACGGGAGATGAGATTAAACATACGTCACATCTACCACAAACCTGCTAGGTTCCTTAAACCGTCAACGTTATACGTGCATTTTGACTCGGCTATTGGTGATTGTATTAGGTATATTAGGTATCGGTTCATTCTAATCTTAAATGTAGTGTGTGAAATGTGGAAAATTAGCATATATTTAAAATCATAATTTGACAAATTAAATTGAAAAAATATATAAAATATATATAAATAATTTGAAAAAAAAAGACGGACAAATAAAAAGTAAAATTCAATATCTTAAAAAGATATATCTTCAATGGATGGATGTAGGTGTCATGAACGTGGTCATCATTTTCGACAGTGGTAGAGCTACACTGAAGTTTGAGTCACCTCGAGCGGGGCAGGACCTAAATATATATATACCTTATAATACAATACCGGCGTAAAATAGCAGCATAACGTTGCTGTGTTTCGTCTGGTGAGTGTAGGAATCCGAAGACCTTTATTACTGGTGGCGAGGCATTTCATCTCAGTCCTCAAGGGTGACAGCGCATCAACATTATGATTCCTTGTCAAGGATGAATGTAGATGTCATAGGCCGCAGGGATCACTTGTCATCATGTGATCTGTGTCACTCGTTTGTCTTCTAATATTATAATATATAATAACTAATATTATGAAAAAATATGTAACACATTGAGATATATCGCAATATCTCGAACGATGCCCCGTCGAGCTGAATTAACTAATTGACCTCCTATATAACGTTGAACTTACCTGATTTTTGGTTAAATGTAAAAAATAAAGTCGTGATGAGATGACGTCAATAATGTAATAATCTTTATCACGCCAGAATTCAAAATTGCATCCTCGTCACGATGGTTGGCAATCCACCACCTTGCGCTTCACGCGAAATTTCCTGCCATGGAACAACTACTTAGTGGAATCGGCTGTCGCTAGTGGTGTTTTCGAACCGATACGGCTTAGGGACCTTCAAGAAAAGAGCCTACACCTTAAAGGCCGGCAACCTATTTGCGACTCCTCTGGTGTTTGCTCGTTTTCCACTTATTCGATATTAAAAAAAAAATATAGCGACCATAAGTTTGTTTGCCGTAGTGAATAGAGTATCTGGTTGCTGAGTCGCGGGTCCTGAGGTTAAAGTTCTAGCCAAGGAACAATTTTTTCTTGTATTAAATTTTTTGGTACAAAACTACACAGTTCGCCCATTACTAAGTGATCGCTGTGGGATCACATGACGCATTCTTCTTCATTAAGAAATCGTAGATACGTTTTCACCGCTGAGGACTAAGATGTAATGCCTCGTCATGCTGGTGACGTCGTGAAGGTATATTTGTGCCTCACAACACAGTATACAGTTTTTTATCTATCGTATCTATCGTAATATGTTGGATGACAAACAAGCAATTTATTTTAACATACCCTATTCTCGCCGATATTGAACAAATTGACATCTTTAATTATTTAACGCCGCATTAAATTTACATTTAATGCAAATATTATTATTTTTAACACTGTAGCATAATGACGATCACATGAACAAAGTCGATGTTTAAGATATCTTTCAAAGATTCTTTTGTTTTATCGTACACAGGGGTAAATCTATTGTAAAATAATTTCATTAACAATAGACAAAATGCATTATTCCTAATTAAGTTAAGCTATATTTAATAATGATAAAAATTCTATATTTTATAATCTAGCCCGCCTAAAAAGCGGAGTTTGGCTAATTTATCAGTGTGCGCTGACCAAAGAATATCATCACGTATACTCATGAAAATAATTTATAACAAAAATATTAGTCGTCAGCAGATCTAAAAAATGGGATAAAATTTGAGCTGAAAAAATGTTGTTTCTATTAAAAAATTATCGAAGGTGACATACGTGCATACGATTCACCTAATGATAAATGATTCCCGCGGTCAATTCATCCTCGATAAGCAATAATGCAGACGCGTTGTCACAGGACTCTGGGATTGTCTCGTCACTCTAAAGTAATAACAGTCTCCGGATCGCCTACACTCACCCGAAGAAAGACAGCAGCATTATGTTGCTATTTTAGCTATTATTAATTTATATATATATATATATATGTAGGTATGTATATTATTAATTTATAACATTAAGCCTTCTACGATCGTGCAGCGTTAGAAACAAACTGCAAGTTGTCTACACCTGAAATGAAAATATTGGTGATGTTTTAGAGGAATCATATGTTAACACTTGTGGGTCTTGTGGTATGACTTTATTCAGACAGCGTAACGTTGTGCAAGAAATTACTTATACGAAAAATACCAGCACAATGGCGCTTTATATAAAGTTTATTTTATGTATTTTATGAAGAAAAAATTTGACATTTTTTTGGTGTCTCCCAATGGTCTTTTCAATAAAAAATGTACACAGTGAAGCAACATCTCTACACAATGCCAACATAATGTACTACAAAAATATTAGGCATCAGTAAAACTCATTGTTTTATGGTCTAACAATATTCTGCTCGCGCCTTTGCATTAAATGTACCTTTTGTACATAAAAGTAGCTTCTGTTATTCCAGGTTGTTATTCTATGTATTTGTAAAGTTTTTTCACCATCCGACCATTTAGTGATAGCAAAAATTCAATTACAACTTTTGTACGATTCGTTTCACAAATACCTTCCCGAACACCTGGAAGGAAGCCGACGTCATAGGGATTCTCAAGCCCTCAAAACATCCAACCGATCCATCAGCCTATCGACCCATAAGCCTACTCAAAGTCTTGGGTAAGGTATATGAAAGGCTCATCCTCGCCCGCCTCAAGGACTTCATGCTGTCCCGAGGGCTACCAATCAATGAGCAGTTCGGGTTTCGCACCCAACACTCATGCACACATCAAGTGCACCGCATCACGGAGCACATCCTCAGTAAATTTCTTCAGGGCTACCAAACTGGGGCACTTTTCCTCGACGTGGCGAAAGCTTTCGACAAGGTCTGGCACAACAGGCTCATATACAAACTATATGAGCTCGGTGTGCCAGATCGACTCGTACTTATCATACGAGACTTTCTCCGAAATCGAACCTTTCGTTACCGCGTCGAGGGAACGCGCTCCGAGTTCACCCTATTTGTGCCGGAGTACCACAAGGCTCCGTCCTAGGTCCTATTTTGTACACACTCTACACCAACGACATACCGCGCACTCGCGGTGTAGAGCTAACCCTTTTCGCCGATGACACCGGCCTCTATGTGTCTGGGTTCAAACCAGACGCTATTTGTAGACGCCTCCAATCTGCAGCCAACACCTTAGGGAAATGGTTTCGGAAATGGAGGATCGAGGTTAACCCACCAAAAGTGCAGCCATGTACTTCTCTCGGCGCAACAAAACGCCGCATCTCCCAACTATAGAGTTATTTGATCGTCCAATCCTGGGAACAGACAGTCAGATACTTAGGCGTTACTTTAGATGAAAGACTCACCTTCGGTCCGCATGTCAACCGCGTACGGAATCGAGCAGCGTTCGTCCTAGGTCGTTTGCACCCGTTACTCAATAAAAATAGCAAAATGTCCCTGCGTAATAAAATTACACTATACAAAGCATGCATCCGACCCATAATGACATACGCAAGCCCCGTCTTTGCGCATGCTTCCCGCGTCACATTCACCGACTTCAGGTAATACAAAATCGTTTCATGCGCAAGGCCACCGGTGCACCGTGGTTCTTGCGTAATGAAAATCTACACATAGATCTTGAGCTGCCGACCATAGCTCAGTACCTGAAGCAGGCTTCCCGCCGATATTTCGACTCTGCCGTCACACACTCTAACCCCTTGATTGTAAGTGCCGCCACTTACAATCCCATCGCGAATCACAGAGTCACCCGCGTCCGAAGGAGACCGAGGCACGCTCTCGATGAACCCGACGACGTGACTACCAGGGCCCAAGCCCTTCATAAAACACAACACACGTACATTGCACCCTCACATCGCCCCGCCGACGGCGGGGCACGTCTAAATACTTCGCGATACCGCCATGTCACTGGTCGGTTCTCTCCAGTCCATACAGAGAGAAGCGTCGCTGGAGTTTCTTGCGCCACTTCTTCTCCAGCGCCCACGCATTCCGAAGTGGTGGTACAGATAGCTAATAATCATAGCGAATTTAAAGAATCCTCTGTCAGAAGCAACTGACCGAGCCGAGGTTCGGCCCTCTCGGGCACCCTCGAGTCAGACGCTCTCGCGAAACAAGGTAACGGTCCAAGCCGAGGCTCCCTCTCGGGAGCCCTTGTGCTGGTTACCTATATATAGAGGTCTCGACTGAGTGCCATTAGCGCTCGGTCACCTCTCAACCCGGTGAAACTGTAAAAGCCCTCGGGCTAACAGTGGCCTTCAGCCCGAAAAAAAAAAAAAAAAAAAATCGTTTCACAACGTGCTCTCGTGCTGTCGTAACACAACGAGGGTTAACCTATGGGGGGCATTACCGCCCCACGGATGTGCTAAGGCTCTGTGTGGGCCGGTGCCAGTGAGAGGTGTAAATTCTACATAACTCTCTTCTTCTCTTAGGAGTAGGGTACCTTTGAATATTCCTCTCCGCTCTCCAACAATAAAAAAGGATGCTTCGGTGGAGTTCTTTCACAGTGCGTCAACAGATGGGACAGTGATGTTCCACAGAGATTACCGGTGAGATTCGGCCAACCAGGTATGTCATTAAGGGAAATCCAGGAGAGACTTTCTAAGGTTGCAATTTATAGATTATCTAGAAATTTATCGGCCCGAGACCTTATAAGTTTGCGGGTTCATATTCAGCGATCTTTTAATGGCATAATGGGTACAGAGTTCACAAATAAAAATATATAAAATTTTATTTGTTTCTTATTAAAAATGTACAATATTTAATTAGTTTAAGAACTATTCTTCTATCTTATATTTTTACTGATAATGTACTCAACTAGATGTTTTTTATTACATTAAATTTATCTTATATTATATGAATTATTAATGAAAGTATAACAATTAAATACATACGTCTGGTCTATTACCGGACGAAATAAAAAAAAAGTTGTCGAGATAAATGTACTCAGAACTTTCGTAAGCTGTTATTGCATCCGTGTACCTTCGCGTGAACTTCCATGATCTTAATTAAAATTAAAACGTTTACAATTTAATTATTCATAAATAATTTAGTATATATATTTAAAACTAAACAATTTTATATAAATGCAAATAAAATGCAACCGCTTTGATTAGTTATTTAATAAATTCATTCGCCTAAATTGTCGTGAAGTTTCTATATAATGTGACCACAGAAATTGGCCATAGGGCGACAACACGACACGAACTATCGCCCTAATATAGTACATACATATGTAGTGCAATCGTCATGTGAAGTAAAAATCCATTCACTATCTAGAAATAAGTCACCAACGCTACTATGTCAGTTGTCATTCCCCAGTCGGCTGATAGATTTGTGCTGCAGCTAATTCATATCTGCGAAGTGGCTATACCACGTGGGTCATAGGGTTAATACACCCCTATATTGCTGAGTATGTGCGTGAGTATCATCTGATGGACGTCGCGGAAGACGGTGCGTACGTTATGAGTATCAGTGGCCG
Source organism: Teinopalpus imperialis (assembly GCA_029286865.1). NCBI lineage: Eukaryota > Metazoa > Arthropoda > Insecta > Lepidoptera > Papilionidae > Teinopalpus > Teinopalpus imperialis. The sequence goes on from JAGSMU010000004.1 coordinate 9,858,417, forward strand.
TGGTGAAATGGAAGTAGCACTCGCGTGGTCTGCTGGCTTCCAGGACAACGAACCTCTCCGCTGACGTGATGATGTTGCGCCGCTCTCTCTTCTTAGTTGTAAGATTCTGAAGAGAAGTTAAACCCAGTGTAGTGAAGTAGAAGTTTTGTTTCTTTTTTTATCACATTTGTACAGTAAGTGATTCCTGCGGCCCGTGACATCTTTATTAATCCTTGACAAGGGATCATAATGCAGATGCGTTGTCACCCTTGAGGTCTGCCTCGTTTCCAGTAATAAAGGTCTCCGGATCCCTTCACTCACCAGACGTAACACAGCAGCGTTATGCTGCTATTTTACGCTGGTATTTTGTAGAGGATGATGGGTCCGAATTGTATATAACTTACGATATACCAAGGACGATCTGTCAGTTTTTACGGTGTCAGGTCACGAAGGGCAGTATGATATCCAAGGAACGATGCACCCTTGGATGTTGATTAATCCTATTTCGACCTTTATGGTTAGTTCAAATGTTTAACGAGAATGTTCTCTAATAATCTTACATATATAATTACAAATTGTTTGGTTAAATTTATCTCTTTCACTAATAGATTAACGCCTTTTTAGCGTAACGCCTTGTTACTCACTAGAGACGAGTGACGTAGCGCGGTGTGTAAGTAAAAGGAAGTTCCCTACTCAGCGGGCCTCCCGCTCGCGAGTCTGATTAGATAAAGCTGTAGAGGTCGCTGGACTAACAGCAATACACATGAAAAAGAAGGAAGTCGCAGCCGTTTGAGTGTAGAAAACACATCTGCAGCCCGTAGCCGACGGAGACCGTTTATATGTTAACGTAGTTTATATATATTTTTTTAAAATATATTGTCACTCGCCCCCCACCAAATACGTCATATATGCTGTATTAAACTGGTGTTCTGTGAAAGCTTATTCGTTCTGGTGTAAGCTGATTGACTGATGGCGCTGAAGTTAATTGAAGGTTATAAAAAAATTACGAGTTACCACAAACAAACTCCTAATAAATAGCTTTGTCCTGGTATACTCGTCCCCGGATGCCTCGAAATGGCTGTATTTGGGAAAGTAGGGTGCTATACTCCTGCCCTGCTTGATCTTCGTCTCCAGAAGGTCCTGCTTGTTGAGGAACACTATTAGACCAGCCTCGAGGAGGAATCTGGAACAAATATTTATTAAGACGTCTTCATAGTCACACTAATAATAATAATAATAATCTTTATTTGTAACTTTACATAAGTATATAAGTACGTAGTAAATCCGAGGCTTTTGTGCTAGTTGCACATTGTAGTACAGTTTATACAATTTGAAGTTTATGTTAAACTTTAAACCATAGATTTTCAATATTTCTATACCCCTAATTATCCGTTTCGATATATCCATGTCAGCGAGCAAATAATTACGTGTACGCACGTGATAAAAATGAGAGTCGACAAGACTGGACTTCATTTACGGAGGTTACGTTAACCTGTATCCTGCAGCATGACTGCAGCTGTTAATAAGACTTTTTAAATTGAATGAAAATCCATATAAGTAAGCAGTTTACAGACGGATGATCACTGCGATATGAACCTTATAGCCAGTGACGATGCATTCCATCTCATTCCTCAAGGGTGACAATACACATGTATTAAGATTTCTTATCATAACGTCATGTGCAGCAAGAATCACTTACCATCAGGTAAACTGTGTGCTCGTTTGCCACTCACTCGCGGGCTATTATTTCAATAAAAAAAATGAAAATATGCAAACAGTCTCATCCAGGGTCAGGGCAAAGTTAAGGATTTACTGCTTATGTATTTCCAATGTAACATTCCGGGTTCCACGGGGAACAAGCATATGTCAATCCAGTCCTCAAGGTTGACAACGCATCTGCATTATGATTCCTTGTCAAGAATGAATGTAGATGTCACGGGCCGCGGGAATCACTAACCATCAGGTGTATCGTGTGCTCGCTTAATACTATAAAAAAAAATCCAACGTCTGACGCTGACACTGCATTTGCCAATAAGGTTGTCACGAAACGTTATCGATAAACTTTTTTTTTTGAGATTTCTAGAATTACTATTAACATTTCTGACATTCCGGTCACCCACTCCAACTAAGCTTAAACGTTTGTGCTAGATGGTTTACGACAATGGTCATATGAGGGATACGAATAGACGACCTAAAAACCATTAGGCTATTGATTGACACTTCGCATTATTCCATCGTCCATAAGGCAAGATGAATTTTATAAATCGTCAGAAACCTGCTTTGCCACACGTCCTCGAACAAGATCAATGCTTCCTTGAGACGGTTCTGATAATTGTCTTCCCTCAAAGTCTGGTCGAAGTCGCTGCACGCCACCACGAACCAGATTGCGTGGATTCCTTCGAAAACCTGCAATTTTAAAATTTCTCTTAAAACAAACTTTATATGCGATCATAATTGTATTAATACTTTACAGTATTTTAAATCGTTTTCACAGATTTGGTATAGTGGTACAGAATACTCCGCTTCTTTTTTTTTATTACATTATGAGTAATAAATAAGCACACACAAGAAATAATAATGCAGATGCGTTGTTGAGGACTGAGATGGAATGCCTCGTCACCAGTAATAAAGGTCTCCGGATCCCTGCATTCCCCAGACGAAACACAGCAGCATTATACTGCCATTTTACGCTGGTATTCTGTGAGGGCGTGGTCCTACCCCGGTCGAGCTAAATTCTTCATCTAAAATAATCTGCAGTGTAGCTCTTCCAGTGTAAAAATCTGCGTTGCGGTCCTGAGTTTGATTCCAAACCGAAACCAACAATTGTTATTTATTTCCCGCGTCTCTGTTACTGTATTCGAACCTTCCTCCTATGTCAGTGAGAAAAATGTGTGAACGGGTATGTGTTTGAGACAATGCTTAAGGCACTGTAATATTTGCGAAGTTGATGATGCCATCTGTTACCAACCAGAAGACCAAATCGACAAGGAAGACGACACTTTTAGCCATTAAAAGAAAACAAGTTTCTCATTATTCTGGTATTTTATTCGTGAAATTGTGAAGCACATTACAGAATTGTGTATCATAAATATAGTATATTATATATAAACTTGAGAGAGTGTATAATACACTGGCAGTGCCTTGTCTAATCTTCAACCAAATTTAGTACTCGACTATGATAAATTGACGCTTATAAATGGATGCTACAGGCCAGTTCACATAGCAAAACCTTATCTGCCGTAATATTGTAATCTGTCTTTCGTGTAGTGCTATGCGTGAATGTCAAATGTATATAATGGTATATTTATAACCTGTATCCACTTTTTCCTCTCGCCCGCTGCCCACCGACGTCGAACATCCAGAAATCTTGGGTACCACCGTGCATAGACTTTGGAACCTGGAATGATATTTTCCTTTCAATAAATATCCTGCTTTAGCTAACAAGAAATTTAGCTTGAATATTTCTATTCCAAAATAGTTCGCCATCGCCTATTGTTAATTATATCGCTCCATATTAATTAAATCTTGCTTGATGTTATTAATATCACCTTAATACCCAAGTTAATACTAAATAATATAGTGCCATGTAACAAGACAAGAACTGCTTTAGTAAGATCGTGTTATATTTCCACATTGCCGCTAGATGTCACTGTCAACGTTACCTTAACTTTAAACTCAATTTTCTGTATGCCCGTGGTTTTCCGTCTACACCTCAATATGTCTGCATCTGAAGGCACGTAATCCTCCTTTCCAATCAGATCTATTCTGTCTAAGAAACTGAAAATAAATAACAAAAAATAATATGTCTTGAGTGCTTAGAATTCTGTGGCAAATAAAATAAAAAAGATATGTCATGTTGTAAAATTGAGGCATTTTTACACTAACAATTAAGGAGCAGTACTTAATTTTTATAATCAAAGTGGTGTTAGACCCGTAATTAATTTATTACTTATTGTAATCCATTTATACCCAATATGTCAATGATTTAAATCCATTTATCCGTGCAATAAGAAATAAAAACCACACTTAACAAATATACTACTGTACATTGAGTAAAAAATAATTAATTACTGAAATAAAAACGTACTGTTCAACGTAATTATGCAAAAAACTAATATTGTGAACCTAAAAGATTTCCTCAAAGATCATTTCTGCCAGACACGAGAGGAGCCAGATAAACTTTTTACTTACTATTCAGCACTGTCAATTAATTGGTACTCGTTGGACCTTTTGAAGCACTCCCTTACGCCACCATCTTGCCACAAATCTCGTACATTATCGTAGTATTCCTAAAATATAAACCCCTGTTATGACTGTACTGTAAAACATCGACAGTGTATTGGTTAGACCAATGATGTAGAACTTTCGCTAAAAAGAAATTCGAACAAATGTTATAAATTAGAATAACTATAATACATATATTTTCAAAAAGAAGAATTGAAAGGGGAGGGGAAAAAAAACTCTTATAGAACACTACCTTATTACCGGATTCTTAAAGTAGAACAAATGTTATAAATTAGAATAACTATAATACATATATATTCGAAAACAAGAATTGAAAGGGAGGGGAAAAAAATTCTTATAGAACAGCACCTTATTACCGGATTCTTAAAGTAGAACAAATGTTATAAATTAGAATAACTATAATACATATATATTCGAAAACAAGAATTGAAAGGGGAGGGGAAAAAAAACTCTTATAGAACACTACCTTATTACCGGATTCTTAAAGTAGAACAAATGTTATAAATTAGAATAACTATAATACATATATTTTCAAAAAGAAGAATTGAAAGGGGAGGGGAAAAAAAACTTATAGAACACTACCTTATTACCGGATTCTTAAACTAGAACAAATGTTATAAATTAGAATAACTATAATACATATATTTTCAAAAAGAAGAATTGAAAGAGGAGGGGAAAAAACTCTTATAGAACAGCACCTTATTACCGGATTCTTAAAGTAGAACAAATGTTACAAATTACAATAACTATAATACATATATTTTCAAAAAGAAGAATTGAAAGGGGAGGGGAAAAAAAACTTATAGAACACTACCTTATTACCGGATTCTTAAAGTAGAACAAATGTTATAAATTAGAATAACTATAGTACATATATGTTCGAAAAAAAGAATTAAAAGAGGAGGGGGAAAAAGTCTCTCATGGAAATGCACCTTATTACCGGTGGTGAGGTATTCCATCCTAATTCTTAAGAGTGACAATGCATCCGCATTATGATTCTTTATCGGTTTTCGGTGATCGGAGTAACATTTAAAATACAATTATAACACAAAGGACTGCGGGAGCAATTTTTCGAATGACGCTACGAATGACAAAATAATACACCGTTTACCAGATGGCAAGTGATAACTCTTTCTGCTCATATCTGTAGACACCTATATCCTCAACAAAGATTTAAGATACACATGCGTTGTCACTCGAGAGGATTGAGATGCAATGCCTGTAATCGGGTCTGTCATACAAAATTTACAATTGCATTGTACTTAAAATAATAGTTTAATGCAATTGTGATTTGTAGGCTAAAATAAAGAAACCGGAGATATTGGTTCATGAGAAATTCCATCTTAGTGACAACGCATCTACATTACTATTCCTTCACATCTTAGCCTATCAATAGCCCACTTCAGAATATAGGCGTTCTCAATAGAAAGCCGTAAAGCACGGTCCTGAGCTACCTCTTACACGACTTCCCGAACTTCGAGCTTGAGCAGCTCGTTGCTCTATCTAGTTGGGGGTCTTCCTAAATTGATCATAAGTTATTTCTTATCGAAGTCACCCATTATCAAGAGACCTCTCTCCCTAACATAAAAATAAAAAAATAAAAGTTTAAGTTGCTAGCAGTAAGAGTAACGCCGACGAGAAACCTCTTGACCCAAGTAATACAATTTGTAATACTAGAAAAACGGCTACATACGAATACAGACTATTCTGTTATGCCTTCACCATTGCAAAATATTGTTTTATTCAATACGAGAACATATATTAAAATTTTCAAATATTAATATATACCAGGCCAAAGTGAACAGACACCTTCAAGACAAACGTGTTCCATCTTAGGCTTTATCTTCGTCTTGCATCAAGCGATATTAAAGTCAAAATTAAGCCTATTTTCTATATAAAAAAAAAATATATATAACCAATCAAAACGAATATAAAGATATATATATTTACTTCGGACCTCTGAACGTTATTTATTTTAAATACGAACCTCATTGTACTCGTGTGGTCCTTCCGGGCCAACCTTGAGAAGATACTGCTGTGCGCGGACGTTTTTAGGGTTCAGTAAACCAATGCTCAGTACTGGCATGTTGTGTATAATCTCGTAGATTGACTCGTGGGTGTTGAAACGAATGTGAGGTATCATGGCTGTTCGCTCGCTGAAAAGTTAAATTCATCGGTGACACATGAGTACATAGTTTACCTGAAGAGAAGTGATGACTGCGGTCCGTGTCACATTTACTGTGTATTAGGAGACCGTTTCCGAAAACGAAGGCAGACGATAGTGCTAATGACGCCTTCGATGATGGGACGGAAGAAAATCATATTTTTAAAGCGATCGCACAAATACTTAATAAGTATTTTTATCGGCGATCGTTGATCCGAGTATCAGCTGTTTTGATTTTGTGTTTCATTGCTGGTTATTTTTTTAGCAAAGTAATGTATCGTTTCATTTAGCTGTACTAACGTAATGGAGCGTAAATAATACTAATAAAACGTTTTAAAAATATGATTTTTCTTTAATCATTCGATCATCATCATCATCGATTTTTTTTCCGTCCCATCATCAAAGGTGTGATTAGTACTATCGTCTGTCTTCGTTTTCGGAAGCGGTCATCTAAGACCATGTATAAGATATAAGAAGAGATAAGGGATCGATGTCATCCTTGAGAGTTAAGATGTCCTGTCACCAATAATGTCTCCGTTTTCTTTCGATCATCGTGAGAAACGTTAAACTATTATTTTACACTGGTATTCAAAATGCGTGGTCGTCGCCCGGTCATGTTGATCATTTCATGCTGCAGCTAGTTCATTACTGCGGCGTGACTCTACCACGTCATCTCAGTCCGTTAATCCCACTTTCGTACTACACTGCATTAATTTTGTGTATTCTTACTCAATGGATATCTAGGAGATCAATGGCTCCAGCTTATTGTGATCAATAAGCACCTTCATTCATTCTCCAAAACAGTCGAGAAGAAAAGAAGAGAAGTACCTAGTTATAAGTTAGACCCGTTGCGACTTTAACTGTAAGAGTATCTGGCTTCTATGTTGCGGATTCGATTACCACTGTAGGAACTTCATATCTGCATCACAAATGTTCGATTTTTGGGTCTGGGTATTTTGTATGTATCCCGTGTTCTCGTCACTGCATCGTAATGATAAAATTTCAAATGTATCACATCGCACTAATCCGTATTATTAAATGAATTACCACAAGATGTCACAGAATTATTAGAAATTAAATCTGGAAAACAGCACGTTATCCGCGAAGTCTTAACGAAATAAATACCAACCTGTGATTAAATCCCTTTACGTGTAATATTTTCATTTGTTTTATTATGGTCGTCTTTCCACTCTCTCCGGTGCCTAGTAGCAGCAGTTTGATTGCCTGCAATATAAAATATATCAAATTATTGTATATATATATATATATCGACTGCGTGGTGTAATGATTAGAGTAACTGGCTGACGTCATCTGGTGTAACCAAAAGATATCGCAATGGAAGAAATCGGCCAGGAGGACGTCATATAGTATGAAAGGAATTGGCTAACATGCAATGTCGGTCTGTATATCTGTGGTAATTTCGTGAACTACTGACCAGACATCGAACGTAACCTTACCAGATGTTAAACGGTTATGTAGTTTCATACAATATTAGCATCAATCTCTTAGCAAAGTGCTTGGGGGTGGCATAACTATTATGTCATTTCAAACTAAAATTATTACTATATCGTAAGTAATAGAGGTCTCCGGAACCCTACACCCACCTGACGAAACACAGCAACAATATTCTGCGTATTTTCCGCTAAAAAATCTGCAGTGTAGCTCTACCACTGTGTTACTATGTATAATTATGTACTTGGGACTATGGAAAGATACCGAACCATATCATAGAAATTTTATCTAAAACTAAACCTAGTGTCTAAGCGCTCCCTTAAATTTAAAATACGCAAAGCGAATAAGCAAACCAATTTCGATCTCCGATGGCGACACCAATTAAATTTTAATTGAAATTTTTAATGCTGATTGACCACGTGCTCAGTGAAGTAATACATCGTGAGGAAGCCTACACATGTAAGATGTTAATAAATAAAAAATCGTAGATATGTTCTCGTCGTAGATATTTCACATCAGGTCATATATACCTTGATAGTATAACATTATGTAAAACCATATGCCTACGCTGGATCCTGGAATATTTCGGTCACATTGCCAGAAAAAACAGTGACAACTTAGAAAAGCTGGTTGTCACAGGAAAAATCGACGCGACAAGACCTAGAAGTGGAAGCCCAACACGTTGGTCTGACCAGATCTGCGCCACTCTCGGCATATCGGTTAGCAATGCTTTTGGCCGTTTGCACACGGCGGCAGATAGGGGAAAGTGGCGACGTATCACCAACCACAGACTGTTCCCAGGAGATGCTTACGACCCTCAGCATTGAGGAAACCGACGCGAGGAGGAGGAGTATTATAATATTAATTCGAAATGTAAAAAAACTCCAAATAAATTATTTTACAACTACTCAGTACAAAAAACAATTGGCAATAATTTATTTAAAGAATTTTTGACTTTAAAAATAAAATTTAAGGCAAAATATATTACATTAGCGAACATATACTTCACAATGGTTTTAATTTTATTTATCATAATAAGATGACATGCCATTTGTTTAGGTATACTATAGTCTGTTTCTACGGCAGAGGGGAAAACGAACAGGCCATTATTTATACGTCGTCAAAGATACCATAGCGGTAACCAAGATTATATTACGTTCATTTTTATAATCTTGCTAGTTAAATCGTTTATTTTTTTATCTGTATAGTATGTAACTATGTCGCCATATAAGAATACAAATAGGTCGAGCGGTTATTCTAAATATTTTATTAACCTCAAAATAAAATGTTATTAATTGTTTGTACGCTAGAAATAATTAGATGTTTGTCCTGCAACATTGTATACTAACATGAAAAATACACGCATTATGCTAACTGAAATTAATTAAAGAAATAAAAGAGATCCCGACAACGCGACAAGAGGAGGTCGAAAAAAGTATACAGAAGATAGTGGGGAAAAACTAATTATAGTTGATTTAATCGCAAAAATAGTAAGCGCCAATACTACGAATATTAAAACTGTTCACTATCCTTATCATAATGCGGCAATTATTCAATATCTGATTGGATCGTTTATCTTACAATCTATTCGTAACATCGCCTGGTTAGCGTTTGAAATTCATCAATGCCGCCCGGGACGGTGTTAGCGAATCGATTTAAATATTAGATAGGTAACATGTATAGTTCATGAGTAAAGTGATTACGTACATAAATATTCGTAACGTTTTCATATGTATATTTCCTAATATATAATAAATGTATTGACATATCCACAAAATTAATTTAAACCTTTTTTCTTTAAGGTTAATAAGGTTTCCCCACAATGTTTTCCTTTATAGCCGAACACGTCGTAAATTATTATTAACAATTTTTTTGGTACCGTAGATCGTACTCGATTTGCTCGCGTGCCTAAATTAAAAACGAACGCACGGTTTGAGAGCACGGTTAAGTTTTAATTATTATTTATATATTTGACATTTAATAATTTTATAATTTTATTGGAGAAGAATTAATTGTTTATTGTTTGTTTGTTTTATTTTCTTTGTTTATTTCATGTTATTGTCTAATTCTTAAATCGGTCTCCATTCTTTTATTTATATTGCAATTAAACATTATTTATAATAGTTCATAGAACTGATAACTGTAGGGTTAGAAAAGATCTCGAGAGACAGCCTCGAAAGACAATTTTTTTTAACGTGGGGCGTGGTGTTGAATACCTTTTATTATTACCCACTCTAGCGGAGGCAAAGATGGGTTATGTCAAACTCTCACCGACTAAAACCTCCCGATGTTCCATCTGCAGGGCTACAAGAACACTTGCGCATACATACATACGAAGCTCCACCTGCGCCGGCAATCCTACTCAACCTCTCATGTAAATGGGTAGCGAATCCCTCCGAGTCCGCCGCCACCTAGAGGCCCTGGGAGCCAAGAAAGTGAGCACTACACAAACTACCCTAGCTCCCTGCAGCGGATCAACCTACGGCTCCGCTGCCGATCATAATTCGGCTGCGGAGGATAGGGAGAGCGGCAACGGCAACACCAGCATTCCTTTCCCTCCGTGACTCTCAGCCGCAACCTTGGCTGCAGATAGGGGGTACCTCGCAACGTCACTTCCGCACCCCGCAATCCACCAGTACGCGTCCAAGATGCGCTGAGAGAGCCCTCCTTGAGCGTGATGGCAATCTTAGTGTATGACGACCCTCCATGGAATGAATAGGTCTATTGATTGAAGTATTCCCTGATAGTAAATTCTTTAGAATAGTAAAGCTTACCTCGTTGTATGTTTTGATCCATTCCTTGATCTCTCTGTCTATTTGTTTGGAATGATCCACGTTCTCATCATACGATTTTATACACGGAAGAAGTCGCATATTCTGTTATTGTACAGGATGTTTTTAAGTTCCACTTCTGCAAGAGATCTTTATGAGTTGTTTAAGCCTATTGTATGCAATCACAAGTTATAAAAAAATCAGTTTAATTCAATTGTAGAACAAAAATTATAATATCTTTATTCAAAAATGAGGAGAATTTTTTTTTGAGATTTCAAATGTGTTTTAACACTAGTAGAACAAAATAGTGCAAAATAGCGCTAGGCATGTTTCACCTGGTAATTAAAAGAAGTGCGTCACCTAATTTTGTTATTGATGACAATAATAGGAATGTCATTGGTGTCCTATATATGTGTTGATAACGAGTAATATTATATAGCTTTGCATTATGATTGTTTATCTAGAATTGACGTAGGGACAGCCTCGCGGGTTGTCCCTTCTTCAATAAGTATTACAACGGCGCATCCCGAAACTTCCCTGGACACCCGGGTATACGTTAATCGGCTTCAATATTTCTTTTATTCAACTTGCGAAAAACTGCAGCACTAAACTGCTACTCTGTGCGAAGTTTCTAGCTGCAGTGTAGTGGTTATTATACATATACCAATGACTGATGGTCACGTGGTCTAGTAGTCAGAGAACCTGGTTGCAGTGTCCTGGATACGATTCCCAGTCGAGGACAATCGCAAATTGTTGGTTTCTGGTTTGTGTGTGCAAAACACAGCAGCGTTATGCTATTTCCACTGGTATTCTGAGCGGACGTGGACCTTAGTCGAGCCAGGCTCTAAGCATAAACTAACCGGAGCGTGGCTTCCAAGTTTAAGAAGTTTGTGATAGAAAGCGTAAACAAAATTAAGTCTAAAAATCACAATCATTCTACTTTTATAACTATTATAAAAATATATTTTTAAGTTAAAGCAGTTAGTTAGCCATTACACCAAATAACATTTTAAAAATGATTTTTCAAACGTAAAATAACACTTAGCACGATCGTTTTACACGTCAACACTGAGTTTATATTGAATGTCACGTGATGTGATTGTTTATAGATGGCAATATACCAAAGAAATTTAAAAAACAAATCATTACCTTGTTAGGTCTCCTCTACTTGCCAAAACAAAACCAACTAATATTTTTAAATATTACAATCAAATCTCGGTTGTGTGCCGATTGACCGGCGCAGTGTTTCATCTTATCGATGACAGATAACTTTATCTACACTTCGATTCAAGATAATTACTACGAATCATATTTATAAAATAAGCATTATTTAACAATGAACAGTAATCCGCGCTATAGCCAACTTCACATGTTTCTTTGTCTACGTGCATGTCATAACTCGATGAGAACTTTACTTATAGTAGTTTACTTTAGTATATATATATATATATATACTTTGTTTCGTTGTAATACCTAGCTACCACAGCTCATTCTATCTAGCTATCTGCGTGCTCGTTTTAATTCACGCTACACGAGCAAAAGGAGTTCGATTTTCCAAGGAAATTGTTGATTCTAATTTTCAGTGGTGATTTATCACGTGCTCGGCTGTGTAGGACAACATAGTGACCTGCATGTCTAAGAAATAATTAAAAAAATATATATTTCAAAGACATGTGAAGATCGCAAATCCGCAGTGTTGCCCTTACACCCTTGAAAGAGAATTCTCGGCTACGTCACAAACCTTTACCCAGAAGCAGGATTTATATACAGGCTGTTCCTTTTTTTTTTAATGTATTTTCTTATACAAAAGTGTTACATAAAATTAGTACAGTATTATAAATTCGTAAGTTACAAGAGCCGTTTTATTCTATTAAATATAAAATGAAACGGCTTCCTTTTACCGAGAAATCTAAGTTCGATCATGGTCTAAGTTCATCACCATTGAAATTATGACATGAAATTTTAAATGCTTAATTTGCTGATTTATTAATCCCACGACCACAATCCAATACTCTCTATAGAGAGGAGGCCTGTAGCCTGGAGTCTACGGCCTATACAAAAATATCTAGTTATAGCAAATTATACACATTAATTTTGCAAGATTTTTTTATAGAATAAGTCAAACGAACAAGCAGATCCCTAGGTGGTAAATTATTACCGCTGCACGAACAACCGCAGTACCTGAGGAGTCAGGCAAGACAACCGCCCTATTCACCAGACGGTACACAAATTTCCGACCCCCCCTCGAGTTACGCGGTCAAGCGATCGAGTGGAAAACCAGTGCCATCTAACTTGGATGTCGTATAGACCACACGCTGCTTATAGTATCTATATTCTGTTGATGTTTATGCTGTTAGCCTATGCGGCTCTTACAGCTTCATCGGACACAGGGCTCACGGAACTGAGGGGTCCGTGAGCTGGTTTTGTTGACCGTGTTGCCTACTGTGGTTCTCTTACTTACACAAAGCGCTCATAAACTGAGCGTGTCGCTCTACTCTTTGATCTCACACCTATCTGATGATGCCACCCAAGTTGCCAGTTCCCTAGCTATATTGTGATTCTCCCGAGTGGAGAATGGATGGTGATGACTAATGGCCGTCCGAGGTTTCGGTATGCGAACCTAGCCTCTGACGGACGCCACCTGTAATCATATTAATCGGAAGCTGTGGGCGGTGAGAACCGCCCTGACACGCGGGTGTAGCGAGTGTACGCGGTGTCGCGAAGATTGCGTCGCGCTCGGAGGCGAGGGCGACGCGACGAGGTGTTTGCACTGTGTGTGGGTCCGGGGTCCGTTGAGGACGGACTGGCATTAGGTTCCCCCATGTAGTGGGGGTCGTCAAGGACGTGACGGGGCCTACGGTTCACCTGCCGTCTGGAGTTGATTAATTTTGATTTCGGCTACGTGGGCGAAGACGACGCTGGCGTAGGTCATAATAGGCCTTACGCAGGTCTTGTACAGAAGGAGTTTATGTCTTACGGACATTTTGCTTTTGGCGCAGATGAGCGGGTGAAGCCGGCTCATGACAAACGCGGCCTTATTTCTCGCATTTTTAATATGCGGACGGAAGCTGAGTTTACGGTCAAAGGTGACCCCTAGGTATTTGACCGTTTCTACCCAGGGAATGGGACGGTCGAAGATCGTGATGCGTCTAACTTTCTACGGTTAGGTACTGATGCAGTGCAGAATGGATTGGATGAGCCTCTCCAGAAGAAGACTGCTGCACTTTTATCCGGGTTAATTTCGATTCTCCATAACCGAAACCACTCGGCGAGGCGGTTGGCTGCGGCTTGGAGTCGGATGGTGATACGGCCCTTGTGTAAGTTTGAATAGTATAGGGCGGTATCGTCTGCGAAAAGCGCAAGACTGACCTGCGGATCTTTCGGGACATCACTTGTGTAAAGTGAGAATAAGAGGGGAAAGAACGGAGCCCTGAGGACACCTGCTAGGAGCAGCCGGCTTGTGGAGCGCGTGCCGTCGACTCGATATCGAAAAGTGCGATTCGACAAGAAGGCTCGTATGATGTGCACGAGCCTGTCTGGTATGTTGATGGAGTGAAGTTTATAAATTAAACCGTTATGCCAGACTTTGTCGAATGCCTTTGCGACATCGAAGAATAGTGCACCAGTACCGATGGGGTTTTCAGGGTTAACCCTGCAGAATGTGTTCCGTTAAGCGGAAGGCCTGTTGAACGCAAGAGTGCGTATTCCTAAACCCGAACTGTTCGTCGGGAAGTAATCTATTAGCTAGGACGTGTTCTTTAAGTCGCCTAAGAATAATCCTTTCGTATACCTTGCCCACGGAGTTCAGGAGACTGATTGGGCGATAGCTGGTGGGAGGTTCCGCGGTTTGTGCGGTTTGGGTATCCCGATGACATCCGCTTCCTTCCAGGCATCCGGGAAGGAGCAGCTGGAAGGAGCGTGTTGAATATTGCCACGAGGAGGCAGATGATATTAGCGGGAAGCGCTTTAATTATTTTATTGTTAATCCCGTCGGGACCGGGAGCTGACCTCTTTTGAGGTTTTATAATGTTCGTGACCTCGTCGGTGGTCACGGGTTCTAACAGTTCGCCGCTGGTGGTAACGACGCCTAAGCGCCACGTCGGCGTTCACCTTTCGGAGGTGGTCTTGGTCCGCGGGGAGTTCGACGGGGAGCATTGGCTCTCTAGACTGTCCGCGAGATATTCGGCTTTCTCTGAGTCGTCGAATGCGAGTAGCGTTATCCGGTAAAATTAGAGGCGGCATTTGTGTGATGGTGTCTGCTTTGAGACCCTGCGCCACACGCCAGTAGGCGGTATTCGAAGGCTCGAGGTCTGCTAGCAGGTCGCCCCATTTTGGTTATTATAAGATTTTATGCGCTCTTTGACCTCCCTTTGGAGGTGGCGCAGTCTAACGCGATTAACATCCGTCGGGTATCTATCGTGAAGCTTTGCTGCGCGATTTTTGATCTTATCAGTCGACGGAGACTCGAGGAAGGACCCGAATTGATCGGTCGACGCGGGGACCGTCCTTTTCGAGTCTTCGACGGCCGAGCTAAGGTGTGAAGTTAAAGAGTCGATCGCCCGAAACGCCTTGTCAGGTGAGTCGATCTCGTTGATTGCAATATCTAGCTGCTGGGTGGTCGTGGCTCTGAGTTTACCTTCGAGAGCACGCCAGTTGACTACGGTTTTGGTCTGAGGGACCTCGCCTGTCGATTGGCCCAGCGAGGAGCACCGGCCTATGATCCGATGATAATTCGTGTAGCGGTTCGATGGAGTCGACCGCTAGGGTTAAATTTTTAATTAGCGCAATATCTAAAACGTCAGGTGTTTGACGTGTAAAGTATAGAGCGTAGCGTGTCAGAGTCGGGGGCTATAACATCGAAGTTATGAGAGCCCATGAGGGCGTGAAGCGCCTTTCCGTTTTATTCTCCCTTTTTGAATGCCAGGAGGCATGTTTACTGTTTAGGTCGCCTGCTAAGACGACCGACGGCCTAGGTTGATTAGGGTCCTGATGTCCGATTCTAGAACTGTTTTCGTCGGTGATAGATAAACCGAGGCGATAACTATCGGGCTATGACCGGTCATAGCCACCCTACGCAGTGGCTTCTATGTTTGTTAATCGCGGAACCTCGAGCGGTACGCAGTGCAAGCACCTTTGTAGTAGATCAGGGTGCCGCCTTTGGGGGCGGACAACCTGTCACCACGGATGACTCTGTAATTTGCGATCTTGGGATCGCTGTGGCTAGGTTTTAAGAAGGTTTCTTGCACTAGCATAACGTCGACGTTGTGTTTCTTTAAATGGATCGCTACTTCGTCTTTTTGAGACCTGAGTCCGTCCGCGTTGAAATACGAGACAGTCAGAGAGCGGGGTTTGACTCTACCTAATGGTGTGTTAGCCATTGGAGACAGAACTAGGGGGTTGCCCTACTGGGCATGGGACCATTCTGGAGAGCCCAGAAGGAGCGTATGGTGCCCATGTGTTCTGCAGTGATCTGCAGCATTTCGAAGGGCGTTTTGGCCTGCTGGAGGCGGATCCCCATGTTGGTGAGGTCCTCCAGGGCGTTAAAGTCGAGCGAGCTGATGAAGTTAAGCGAGTAGGTAATTGGGTTTTGCATACCCAGAGGTTGAGGTGTGGCCTGCGCTGGTGGCAGGCTGCACGGGGAGGTTTGGCCTAGTGATAGGCGCGACTTGTTTGCGCGCCATAGCAGGAGGCATTGCCCAGGCTGGCTTTGCAGGGGCCTTAGGGGCTTGCAAGGGGGCAGCGGGTTTGGGGGCTGGAGCTGGAGCTGCAGCTGGAGTGGGGGCGGGCCTGGGAGCAGGCGCGGCCCTTGCGGGCATGGCTGGGGTTGGTGTCGCTTTTTTTGATTTGGCTTTTTTGCCATTTTGAGCAGTCCCGCCGCGTTGCCTCTGCGGCGCTTTGGGACACCCGCGATAACTCGCTGGGTGGCCCTCTGCCTCGCATAGGCAGCACGCTGGGGGCTCTGTCGCTCCGGAGGGGCGCGAACAGTCCGGGGTGCCATAGTCCCCGATGCATTTGACGCATCTGGGCCTGGCAAAACAGTTTCTGGCCGAGTGGCCGTAAAATTGACAGCGATGACACTGTCCTACGAGTCCGCGTTTGAGGGGGGCCTCCACAGATATGCCGGAGAGGCCGCAAAGCGTTTTGAGGTTGAATATGGCCTTGCCTTCTGGAGCCAGGTCCAGGGTGGCCAGAATTAGGGGCATTGGTTTTTTTGTGCGCGGATCTGTCATCCTGCGCGCATCGAGGATTGGGAGGTCTTGATCCTTAAGGGATCGGATCACTTCCTCCAGTTCTGTCTCGAATGGGAGACCGCGAATAACGACCAGGTTTCCTTTCTTCCGGGAGGGCATAGGTGTGGAAACCTATGTTTTCTCGCGCAGCAGTTTCGTGGCCGCGCGGAAGTCACCTACTGTCTGTAGGTTCAAGCGTATGCCTTGTGGCGTGTTTGAGCCTTAGGGCACGATATTTTTAGGGTGGCGAACCACCTCGGACGTCAGTCCATTTGGACTTTCCTGTAGCATCACAGGGGCGGGGTTTGGCTTTGCGCTCCGCAGAAGGCGCTGCGATTTCGGTGTCGGCGGGTGTCGGGTCCGGAGACTGCGGGCTGTCGCTGAAGGCGACCCGCGGAGCTTCTAAATGGCGCATAAAGGAAGCCCATAGTTCGGGGCTGGCCGCCTGAAAGAATGCCTGCATCGTGCTGGCGTCCATCGCTATTTCGCTTTGGGGCTTAAGGCCCGTCCGCGGGAAAAACCGATGTTATTGTGTAAAACCTAAAAACTATACAATAGAATCCTAGCGTCTTGGGTACGCTTAGGGTGAGTACCTGTCGGTCGCCTAATGCGACAGAACAAAGAAATACAATAGCCGCCTCTGAGGCGAGCGGGTGTGGCAACTTACGGGGTCGCTGGATCCGGTGGGCGCGCAGGTAGGCGCGCGCAGGTGTCCTGCAGGTGCGCGGTGACGCACTCACTTCTGAGGGCAGCTAGTGCTATGTTCTCACCGATACTGGCATCAAACTACCAATCAGTGCCAAGTTTGGCATCTATAAAACCTACATCCGCTCTCGCCTGATTTACGCCGCTCCAGCGGAGTATTCTCTCACATTTGCCTCGCAACGGAAACGCATGCAGGCCTAACAGAACCTGGCTAAATCGGGAAGGTGGTCGCTACGTCAGTTAAATTAGAGTTCATCTCGAATTTGTGACCCCTACATACGACGCTGGTATTTACGGTGCGCGGTGACGCACTCACTTCACAGGGCGGTAGTCCGCCCGCACTTGGTCACACACATGCACTGTCGGTTTTTTTCTGGCACTTTTGGTACTACCACTACTACTGATGATGACACAGATACTAAATAACACACTGTAAGTATTAGTTGTATCTTCGTCTGGCTGGAGGCGCATGGAAAGCACTTCCGGGACGACTGCTCCACTCGAGGGATCCGAGTGGAATGTCGCTGCTTATAGTAGCGACAGACAGGGCGACATTCGATTAGAACTACGAGGGCAGCTAGTGCTATGTTCTCACCGATACTGGCATCCAAACTACCAATCAGTGCCAAGTTTGGCATCTATAAAACCTACATCCGCTCTCGCCTGATTTACGCCGCTCCAGCGGAGTATTCTCTCACATTTGCCTCGCAACGGAAACGCATGCAGGCCTAACAGAACCTGGCTAAATCGGGGAAGGTGGTCGCTACGTCAGTTAAATTAGAGCTCATCTCCGAATTTGTGACCCCTACATACGACGCGCTGGTATTTACGATTGCGCCAGTAATGGGCCTCACCCTCATCTCAGGAACATCTCTCCTCTTCACGCTCGCCCTAGCGATTGTCGACGACTCCCTCGAGAGTTGTTACTTTCGCCTCGCGACTAAGGGAATAATAAGTCAAGGCGGTAGCACCCGACATGACCCGATGATAAGTGATTTTAACTTTTCCATTCCTAGCCATTTAGTATGTATGCGCGATGACATGAACGTAACATTTCTACCTGAGCCATCCATTGTGGCATCCAATCCAGACGGACGTGAAATCCGTGTAGATTGGATGTTTGAATGAATATTCACCGAATCCTACAGCCCTTATAGCTTGTAGATGTTCTCTTAGGAGTCAGAGGTGCACTGCTGCATTTTAAGAAAATTGTACCCTTTCTTAAATCGTATCGTTTCCAAAATACCGCTGGCGACGGAGTGATGATGCGTGGCAGAAAATTTCATATAAGGCGTATAAAGATATTTGCCCAGAAATAGATGCGTGAGTTTTCTTATCTAGTCCAATATAACGCAATAATATTAGAGGATGCTACAAATGAAGATGTAATCGTAAATGCAATCTCAACGATAGCGTTGGTTGATATGTACGAGATACTCATAACCGAAAACAGGCAGTTTGTGATGAACAAATTCTGTTGCTCACCTGGGAATAGAAGTCAGGGTTTGTAACGTAGCCGAGAACTTTGGCCACTCGTTGAAATATTATATTGTATTGCAACAAGCTTCTACGGAAGTTAGATACTTGATAAGTCATGATGATAGCGGCGGTAACACAGTGTCGCTATCTCATGTCGGCGATCTACAGTCATTACAATCAAAATAACCTCCTATATGAGTAAAGTAATGCGCGTACTATATGAGTACCGCTTTGTGCGTAGCGAAACAGGAGAATATCTTGTCGATTCTAAACCGACGTGTCCTCCATTCCGATAACAATTTGTCCCGAGGTCTCGTACCTCCTTAAGAGAAGCCCTCGGATCGTTACTCGCCGCCCTCTGTCGCCGTTGTCTTTCTTCGTCCACGGGGATCGGAGTCCAGCGGAGTTGAAGCCACCAGTGAACCAGCAGCCTCGTCTTACTCCTCACTCGTGGGGCCCCCTGCTCGCGAGTCTGTTCCGGTGAAGCTGTAAATTAAACAGCAATAAACAATTTTACAAAAAAATGTCTTGTCATTGAAAAACCTTTCCGTGTCAATGATGACGGCATTGAGTTTAGAAAAAATAGCAATATTTTAAATGTATTATGTATCAACATTTAGCAAATAAATTAGTCTCAGTCTATTTCTTTTAAACTTGATTGATTTTAAAAAAAGTATTAGATAAGACGTGTGCTTTTACAAATACGATTTTGCAGATTTAAATATTTAGGAATACTTATAAATTTTATGACTTAACAAGAAACAGGAGTGTAGATAACACAAATTAAAACAAAAAATGAACTATAAAACTTTAAATAATATGATAAACGAAATTAGAAGCTACTATGCTATGCTCAAGATTTCTCTTCAAATATCTTTTAATAATAATTTGCTAACGTAGAAGACAGGACGATGATATGATATGTACATTACATATCATATCAAACATCCAATAGAAGTAAACCTTTCGGGCTGTATCGATAAATGTTCCAAATTATTTAGCGTAACCTACTGCATGCAAACTTTGAATTGATTTCGGGGAAACCCTCTCGGTTTTTTCCCGAAGTATATAAAACTATAAAGTCCGTGACTTCTCACGTCAATTGGAAGTAAAAGTAATGATTACTTATAAGTAAAACAATAATATATAATTAAATTAGCATATTATATGGAAAGAGTAAAAAAATGATTTTTTTAAGAAATTATATATTAATCAATCGAAGTATGTACCATAATTATCTATGCACTTGTTAAAAAAATTGTTGGGAGTGAGAATCAATAAAATCTACGAAAGCTGTTTGGACTGCCTCATCGGAATTGAATTATTTTTCCTTTCAAGAAATTGTCATGTCACTACTCACCACTACCAACTTTCCCTTGGGACAGGATGCCGGTTCTCCTGGGTGGAACCACTGCGATGATCATTTCCGATTGTCGTACAGTATCAATTTCTCATCACAAGTAATAATATAAATAACAAATATAACGATTCAAAATTCCCTCGTTATTGTGACGGTTGAGTAATGTAACGCAGCACTCGATGCGTGTAGGTTGTTGTGCTTCACTCAATTCAAGTGGGAGCCATATCTCAACCTTATTCACTTTATCACTAGTGAATTAAAATTCTTTTGTCGCTCACAAAGAAACCTGCCGCTAACTTTGATGTGGTTTGCGATTTTAATTCTTTACTGTCAACTTGGGTCTCCGGCCGTCCGCGGGGTTTGTTTTGGAGGTCAAAATCTCCAGAACTAAACCGTTGGAACCAAAACCGTACTGAGTACCTTTAGGTTTGCTAACGTGTTTTTTTTACAATAGCTTCTCCATACACATCATTATTCCTTCGAGCTGTTTTTGCAGCGCTGCTGCCACGGTAGAACTCATATTCGTAAATAATAAAACAACATTTAAAATAATCAAACCACATTTTATTAGTGTCATAATAACAAAGAAACAAAACATATTAGTTTCCAATAAAGAAATAAAAATAGTACTTTGCTCTTATTTCTATTATTCTGGGCGTTTAAAAAAAGAACGAAACGACTTCCTCCATCTTTCCATAACAATTACTATAGTCGAAGCATTTTAAACCGTGTCGTCGGGCAATAAATGTCACCGACAGTAAGAATGTGCACGCAATGCAGCCCGTTATCGATACTTAGCTACCTGCGCACGCGGCGTCGATGCGTCATCGCGACCTTCATTAGCACTCTGACTCCTGATTGGTCATTACCAGTAAGGGTTGTTGTTTTTCTATAAACATAAGATTTTTTGTTATGACACTCATTACATTACTTACGCTTCGTTACGCAATACAGCACAATGGAGAATTTATTTTCTAACGTGGTTTTGAAGAAATATTTTCAGATAGCGAAAAATTATTCCTATTAATACTTAACATAATTTAGTATATCGATCTTACCTATCCCGTTATCGATATACCTCTACAATTCTTACGCACATCACTACACCTCTCCGTCAAAGTGCGAGCGAGACAGACAGATAAATATGATTTATGACCCGAAGCCTCAGTTCATAATGCGTCGACTATAAAGTCACATACTACAATAATTGTGCTAACGCTACCGTAAGAAGCTACTGCAAAATTCGAGAAGTCGAGGATTATTGAATAACCATCTCGCAATAAGTATCGGTCCGAACAGATCGAGTTTGTTATTTACTAATTTCTCTGCAAAACACAAGAAAGGACTTGACTTTCATTGAATTAAGCAAGTCTATTATAGATAGTTAACGGTAAGTTAAAATAATTTAGTTTTATTCTCTTACTACATATTTTTATGATGATACAATTATGCAGTTTTTTCTTAGGGCAACTATTTTCCGAATGCAATTTAAATAACGTCGAAAAATAAACAATTTCCATTTTACTCCATATTAATAAAATTTAATGCCTTTTATCGGAATCGACGTAGACAGAGAGACAGATAAAATATTTCACCTAGACGGTATGAACTAAATAAAACAGAAGTGGCGGCTAAAGCCACACGCGGCTTCGTTCGCTGATTCTGTCGTTTGATTTAGTACTATAACTTTACAATAGATGGCGCTGAGATAAAAATTCCACATACGGACATACCATATTAATATAATAGATATTTATTATATTTAATTAAAGTAAAGAACGTGCTTCCAGCATTTCATTGTTTTCAAACTTGCAGGAATTGGTTGTATGAGTTTATAGTGCTGGTTTGTTCCAGATACTGTCGTCCAGCTGAAGATGCACCATCTGGTTACCATTAAGCGCATCATCACGAAGTAACACCTGAACATTCAGCTCTGGTTGCTCCTGTAATCACCAGCTCATTATTATATAATATTTTTCATATAATGCTTGCTCAAAAAAAGCTGATACAATACATAGAAGAAAGAATACATTTACATATATAAATACATAGAAGAAAGAATGATTGATCTGCGCACACTCTTTTCTTTTTTTTTGTGTATTACATGTATATGCTGTCGGTCCAGAGACCTTGACAGATTTATCTAAATAGACTCGCGAGAGGGAGGCCCGCTGAGTGAGGAGACGACGATGCTGCGGAAGCAGGGGCGGAGATTGCTGCTGCACTCCGACCCCTGTGTACGAAGAACGTCGACGACAACAGAGGGGGCGATATTACTATCCGAAGGCCCCTCATAAGAAGGCACGAAATTTCGACTCAGATCGCTATCTAAAGGGAGGAGATCTGCTCACACTTACGCGCCGTTAAATGTTTGAGTAAATACATTTCATATTTATATAGCACCGCTGAAAATTGGAACTAACTGCAGAATCTGTTTGCTAGATACCAGCATGAAATAGCAGCCCTATGCTAGAGCTAGATCGGTTCTCAAACTTTTTACGCCACCGCACCTTTATCGGCGAAAAATATTTCACGGCACAGGTAACCTTAAAGCGGTTTGATGAAAAGAAGAAAAACAGTGCAAATTTTTGTCTTCAATGCGATTAATGAAATTATTTGGATGAATTTTTCATTATTTCCTTTATGTTTATGGGAAGTTTAGTTAATGTTACCATCAAATCAAAATCAATATTTTTAGCCGACTTTTCCTGATTATTGCCACGGTAACCCTAGCGTACGCTCGCATCCAGTTTGGAAACCTAGGTTCTAGAGGATTCCATCTAAGTCCTCGGGGCTGACAACGCACAACGTAACTTTGAATATTTTATATGCATGCATGTAAATGTTTATATGTTGTGTATTAGATTTTTTTTAAATTATCAACCATATCACCTCCCCACTCGCATCAATTGTCATAGGATATGCATCCGGTTCTAGTTCGGACTCATCGTGAGGATCTTGAAGGAATTTCGACCGCCTCGGGTTCTTGGCTATTCCTCTGCCACGCCGGGCTGGTTCGAACACGTCTGTAAGAATAACAAAACTGTCAGATAACAAAATTACATCCTCATCTCCTCCATGGTTGGGAATACACCACTGTTGCTGTCGCCAGCGGTATTTACGAACCGATACGACAGAAGGGACCTTCAAGCAAAAAGAGCCAGCACCATTCTTAAAGGCTGGCAGGGTATCTGTGACTCCTCTGGTGTTGCGAAGTGCTTGCCCATTTTCCATCTATTCTCAATAGAAAAAAAACGAAAAATAGTTTTATCTTAGTATTTAATTTTATATAAATTATTTACTTTTTATCGTATTACATTTGTATGCTCATTACTTATTTATAAGAACAATCAACATAGTTAAATTTCTTTGTTGTTTTGTTCGATGTTTTATGTACAGTAAGAGGTAAAGTTAAGTCATATTATTATTATTAAAATAAACATAGTTAAATTTCTTTGTTGTTTTGTTCGATGTTTTAAGCAGTCAGAAGTAAAGTTATGTCATATTTTTATTATTAAAATCAACATAGGTAAATTTCTTTGCTGTTTTATTCGATGTTTTATGCACAGTAAGAGGTAAAGTTAAGTCATATTATTATTATTAAAATAAACATAGTTAAATTTCTTTGTTGTTTTGTTCGATGTTTTAAGAAGTCAGAAGTAAAGTTATGTCATATTTTTATTATTAAAATCAACATAGTTAAATTTCTTTGTTGTTTTGTTCGATGTTTTATGCACAGTCAGAGGTAAAGTTATGTCATATTATTATTATTAAAATCAACATAGTTAAATTTCTTTGTTGTTTTGTTCGATGTTTTATGCACAGTCAGAGGTAAAGTTATGTCATATTATTATTATTAAAATCAACATTGTTAAATTTTTTTATTGTTTTGTTCGATGTTTTATGCACAGTCAGAAGTAAAGTTATGTCATATTTTTATTATTAAAATCAACATAGTTAAATTTCTTTGTTGTTTTATTCGATGTTTTATGCACAGTAAGAGGTAAAGTTATGTCATATTATTATTATTAAAATCAACATAGTTAAATTTCTTTGTTGTTTTGTTCGATGTTTTAAGCGGTCAGAAGTAAAGTTATGTCATATTATTATTATTAAAATCAACACAGTTAAATTTCTTTGTTGTTTTGTTCGATGTTTTATGCACAGTAAGAGGTAAAGTTATGTCATATTATTATTATTAAAATCAACACAGTTAAATTTCTTTGTTGTTTTGTTCGATGTTTTATGCACAGTAAGAGGTAAAGTTATGTCATATTATTATTATTAAAATCAACATAGTTAAATTTCTTTGTTGTTTTGTTCGATGTTTTATGCACAGTCAGAGATAAAGTTATGTCATATTTTTATTATTAAAATCAACATAGTTAAATTTCTTTGTTGTCTTGTTCGATGTTTTATGCATAGTAAGAAGTAAAGTTATGTCATATTATTATTATTAAAATCAACATAGTTAAATTTATTTGTTGTCTTGTTCGATGTTTTATGCACAGTAAGAGGTAAAGTTATGTCATATTTTTATTATTAAAATCAACATATTAAAATTTCTTTGTGGTTTGTTCGATGTTTTATGCACAGTAAGAGGTAAAGTTATGTCATATTTTTATTATTAAAATCAACATAGGTAAATTTCTATGTTGTTTTGTTCGATGTTTCATGCACAGTCAGAGGTAAAGTTATGTCATAATTTTATTATTAAAATCTAACCTTAACGATTATATTAACAATGTACTGAGATAGCGTTGCGAATACGTATGCGTTCTTACTAAATAATAATTTTACTAGTTTAACAAAAACTAAAATAACACATTTTAGTACTGCATTCGTTTAATAAATGTTTTGTCATCGGTTGGTAAGCTGTATAGGTAAGACTTACCCACGTTGACCGGTGCTGGTGATTCGCAGGTTATCTTCGTCCGCGGTACTGCACTAAGTAGAGATAAGGCGCGGGTGCTTGTTGGCACTATACTGGTGCTACCCTGCGGCACCCAAGATATATATAGAAATTAAGAACCATTTTATTTCTTATAACAAAATAAAATAAAATCTATTTCATTAATGTATAGGCAAGTAAATGAATCTATCAATCATACAATTAAATTATTTATGCCTTCTTAGAACACTTGAAGATGTTCGAAGTGGTGTAACATTGCTATCCAAAGAAATACCAGGGGCCAATTTTATAAAGTCCAATTCACACACTCAGATCAAAAAACCAATAATTTTTCATGTACACTTATACTGTTCCTGGAAATCGAGCCTCGGACCCGCGACGCAGCAGCCAGAATTTTAACGATTCCGCCATGCGCCTGGTAAAATATGATAAAAGTAGGTATCTATTGGACATTCGGACGATCATTCGCGTCAGAGGAACTTTGTAATAAGCTGTGCATGTAATCTTTACAACAAAATCTACCCTTTTTTTTCTGGCTGATGGCCGGTTTCACCGGGTTGAACGGTGACTCAAGGCTTATGGCGCTCAGCCGAGACCTTTATTAATGTGTAACCAGCACAAGGGCTACCGAGAGAGAGCCTCGGCTTGGACCGTTACCCTGTTACGCTCCGAACCTCGGCTCGGTCAGTTTCTTCTGACTACGGATTATCTATATTAATATCAGTATAATTATTAACTATCTGTAACAAAAAAAGAAGAAAAATAAGGTAGATATTGTTGTAAAGATTACAATGTACCTTTTCAAATGACATCTTGGTGATTTCTATGATCCTTTCTTGTGCGATGTTGTTGTCCAGGAGATGCCGCATTACCTCTTCCTGGGTTGGATTCAAACCTTCGATCTGACGTTAAAACAAACATAAATAAATTATCAATTTATGAGGTAACAAGTCTGCGTGTTCTTTACTTGACGGTAAGCGATTCTCATGGCTTATGCGCCTATATTTTTTTTTTATTTATTGCATAGGTTTTGAGAGTAACAAACGAACACACAGTTCACCTGATGGCAAGTGTTTCCTGCGGCCCATGACATCTACATTCATCCTTGACAAGGATCATAATGCAGATGCATTGTCACGCTTGAGGACTGAGATGGAATGCCTCGTCCGTCACTCAACGCACGAAACACAGCAGTATTATGTTCCTATTTCTCGTTGGTATTTTGTGGGGGCGTGTTCCTACCCCGGTCGAGCGGACCCATTCATTCTGCAGCTAGAAACAAACTGCAATGTAGCTCTACCACTGTAAAATTCCTACTGTATATTCCTCAGTAAATGTTTCATAATGTTGATAAGTTATCAAAAACTATTAATTCGTGGTTGGAACGCAAATTTCCATAGTAAGATCTAATCTTCACATTTTTTGTCGAGTTTTGGCAATATGGTAGAAAAACGTAGGTTGAGGGGGTGCAGTTGGTCCACCGGAACCAGCCAAATTTTTAAAGTGGTCTATGAGAAAAAAAGTCTCTGAACCTCTGATTTAGATGAACGCTATAAGGCCGATAACGTGTTCGTATATGATTCCATCTTTTTGTCTTGCTCTAACATACGCATGTCTTGCTCTAACATACGGTCTCTATTACTTGTGTATTAATCGATATTTTTTATTTCAACAGGATAACATATATTGCTCACATAAGATGTGGCATAAGTCAACAAGAACCTTCTAAGGGTGATTGTACATGATATATGTTGCTGCATGCCTCGACAATGACGAGGGGAGTTGGATGCTTAAGGCGCAGGTGTGCGCGCAAGTCGGAACGGATACGGAACCGTTTGGGACAGCGTCCGAACGCCCAAGCGCGCTCGTCAAAATGGTTTTAAGGGTGATTGTACATGATATATGTTGCTGCATGCCTCGACAATGACGAGGGGAGTTGGATGCTTAAGGCACAGGTGTGCGCGCAAGTCGGAACTGTTTGGGACAGCGTCCGAACGCCCAAGCGCGCTCGCCAAAATAGTTTTAAGGGTGATTGTACATGATATATGTTGCTGCATGCCTCGACAATGACGAAGGGAGTTGGATGCTTAAGACGCAGGTGTGTGCGCAAGTCGGAACGGATACGGAACCGTTTGGGACAGCGTCCGAACGCCCACGCGCGCTCGCCAAAATGGTTTTAAGGGTGATTGTACATGATATATGTTGCTGCATACCTCTAAAATGACGAGTTGAGTTGGATGCTTAAGGCGCAGGTGTGTGCGCAAGTCGGAGCGGATACGGAACCGTTTCGGGCAGCGGTTGCACGCCCACGCACGAACGCCCGAGTGGATCAGCCGATGGTTGCGCATCGCCGTCGATCTGGTACATATTTTTTTATAGATTAAAGTGACAAAACAGCACGTCAATCATTCGATGATATTCCTGAAGCCTAAAACGTAAATTCAATAATTGGGTCTGCGGTTTTCTTTACTTACCATGGGCTAAGTTGCTTTTAAGCTGGCATTCTGTGGAAGCAGGTGGCTCAGTATCAATCAATCGAATAGAATCAATCAAAATCAAAGAGCAGTAGGTCTAGCAGTGGAGTGGACGGTAATGAATGAATGTATTGAAATAATTATGTTGAATCTATCGAAGTGTTCATAGTTGATTTCGGTTTCGGTTTAATCAAACCTTCGTTAATTGTATTTGATATGCTTCTTCGATGATTTTATCGTTTTAACATTTTTTTTTACGCCGATGACGATAACGGGTGTGCATAAGCCCACCGGTTTTTTCTTTAGTGTTCATATTTTATTTTTTCTTTCGGTTGTAAGCATATGTTAACTGTGAAGATATTTCCCCCTTACCTGCGGAAAGCGACCCCGCAAACATCACAAGGGTAAGGGCGTTCTCCGGTGTGTATGCGCAAATGTTCATTCCGTACGGACGCCGAGCGGAAAACGCGTCCGCACACTGCGCACGCGTGCGCCCGACCTGTACGCACTTCGCTCTCGTGACCGTGTACTTCTCTGTAATATATATCTTTTTTGTTGAGAACTGATTTAAATCTCAATGAGAACCTTGTAAAATGTAAAAACTTAATCAAATTCTATATAAAACTGTTAGCAACCTATAAGGTAAAACTGGAAGTTACTGAATATAATATACTAGTCATCCAAATTCCAAATTATGCTATAGAATGGCTAAATAAACCTCATCTAAACTATAGAACGTGAAAATATAAACATCTAAAATTGGTTGTTTGTTGGTCCATCTATGACGCAGGGAAAAAACCCTTATTTATCTCAAAAAATAATTAACTATGACTATTCGGTGCTGGTTGCTAGCACTCGAGCTCGCTAGTGGCTAGCGTTTGAAGGGGAGTTAATTTCCTGGTCGATTTCACGGCGACATTTTATATTTGTATTACCAGATGAAATAAATTAATGCAAAATAGACAGAAAAATGGAATTTTTAAAGAACTATAAGTGATGAACGTGTGTACAGACCACCTGACGGTATCTATCCTCAGCAAAGTTTCAACATGTCATAGTCGAAGACTGCCGCCCTCATAGCTGTAGTTAGGTCCTCGGTTCCTTATTGTAAAGAAGAAACACAACAGCATTGCACTGTTATTTCACGCTGATGTTTTGTGAGGGTTGGGTCCTTTCTCATTCGTCAGCTGCTAAAATTAGCTACAGTGTGGACCCCACTATTATATGAAAACAAGAAAAAAAGCCTTTAAATTCTTAATACCAACGTTTTTTTTACGAAGTGCGTTAATTAAAAATAAAACTAACCTTAGATGTCGCTGCAGGGCGGCGGGTTCGGTGAAATTGTGTCCGCATTTGCAGCATGAAGTAGCTCTCGGCGCGTGCGTATGTACTTGCGCTGTGTGGATTAAACCTCTTTTATGTAATCGATCAAATGTCGAAGCAAAATTCTAAATTGAAATTGATTTTGTTTTAAAAACATGACATTCTTTTTACAAAGTCAATCTTTTGTTTATTGATTAGCTTTGTATTTTCGTTTACGGAGAGAACATTACAAACGAACGCACAACCCGTTATTGGTTTGCCCGGTTCCGTTCTGGAAATTTTGATTTGAAAAACGAAGCTCGTGGTCGTCCGGACAAGTGTCAACAATGATGAATTAAAGGCGATTTGGGAAGCTAATGATACTCAATCTACAGCCGAGCAGCTTTTGATGTTAACATCAATACAATATTGGTCCATTTGTGACAAATTGGCAAGGTAAAAAAGCTTGATAAAAAGATTGAAAAAGATTGAAAAGTTAACGATCGCCAGCGCAACGTACGCGTTGAGAACTGCCTCGCGCTGCACAACAGGCACAGAAATGAAAGTACTTTGAACCGAATTGTTACGTACGACGAAAAGTGGATTCTGTCCGACAATCGAATGCGCTCAGCAAGTTGGTTAGATCCTGGGTCAGTACCAAAGCAAGGCCCTAAACGAATAATGACCACTTAAAATGGCACGATTGATTGTCACTGTTTGGTGGTCTAGTGTGATTCATCACAGTTTTTTACCAAACGGCATGAGCATTACTGCAGATGTGTACTGTGAAGAACTGAAGACAATGATGGAGAAGCTCGCACATCTGCAACCAGCTTTGGTCAATCGGTCGTCCCCGCTGCTCCTACACGACAACGCGCGAACCCATACTGCACAATAGACAGTCTCCAAGCTGCAAGAGTTGGGGTTGAAGCTCTCGCTCATCCACCGTACTCACCAGACCTTGCACCCACCGATTATTACTTTTTTCAAAATTTGGAAAACTTTTTAGCGGGAAAAAAATTCAATTACCGAGAGGCAGTACAAAATACCTTTGAAGAGTTTGTTGCCTCCCGTCCAGCTGATTTTTACAAGAAGGGCATCAATAAACTACCACTGCGTCGGCAAAGATGCATCGATTACATGGGTGATTACTTTAAATAACAGAAATAAAAAAGTTTAAAAAAATACTTTAACTTATTTCATACAAAACGGCAATTTCATAGGTAAAGACCTATTATAATTTATGAAATATGATGCTATCTTCAAAACCACAGCCTGCATACTCCACTGCTGAACATAGGCCCCATATGTTGTCATGTAGCACGATCCTGGGCCGTCAATCATCAATCAGCAGTCGCTAGCAGTATTTAGAACCGACACGAATTAGGGATCATCAAGAAAAGGGCCTACATGTCTCAAATGCCGGCAGCGCATCTGCGACTCCTCTGCTATTGCGGATGCGGTAATCATTTACCAACAGATGAGCTGCTTGCACGTTTGCCACCTATAATATAAAATTCCTATGTGCATACTTTGTTACGTCTGGTGAGTGCAGGGATCCGGAGACCTTTATTTACTGGTGGCGGGGTATTCCAGCTCACTCCACAAGGGTGACAACGCATCTGAACTATGATTTCTTGTCAAGGTTGAATTGGATGTCATGGGCCGCAGGAATTGTGGCCGTCAGATGAGCTGTCTGCTCGTTTGTTACTCTCCATGTAATAAAAAAAAATCCGTATCCATCGACAACTCAGTTTGTTGCCCCATCCAGTGTTATTTAACATGTGAACTCGCACAACAAACAAAGTCCCCCTCTGTTGTCGTCGACGTTCTTCGTTCACATGGGTCGGAGTGCAGCGGTGGTGCAGCACCGGTCTACGTCGTTGTCTCCCTACTCAACCGGCCTCCCGCTCGCGAGTCTAATTAGATAAAGCTGTAGAGGTCTCTGGACCAACAGCAATATTCATACACAAAAAAAAAAACAAACAAAGTTACTTTTGTATGGTAGATATAAATATAACCATCGGGATGGGAGGAATAATAATTAAAAATCTTTAACTAACCTTGTTCATCGCTCATGGAATGCGTAATGTCACTATGCGCCTTCTGTCTATGAGTATAAAGTGCAGTTTTATTCGGCAAAACCTCGCTGCAGTCGCGGCACGGTATCCTGTATGAATATGTATATTTTTTTATATGGCAAGTTATAATTATTCAAATAAAATCTTTCGTTTCTATTTCCTGTTCAGACACCATTATTAGGTCCCGTACCTGGCAACTGCATCGTGGGTTCGGTTTACGGCCATTACAATATCATAAAGTTTAGGTTTACGGTTCTGGGTGTGTTGTATGTATGCCTCATGTCCTTGATTTTTTTTTCAATTACTTTGAGAGTATCAAACGATCACACGGTTCACTTGATGGTACATGATTCCTGCGGCCCATGACATCTACATACATCTTGGACAAGGAATCATAATGCAGATGTGTTGTCATCTTTGAGGACTGAGATGGAATGTCTCGTCACCAGTAATAAAGGTCTCCGTTCCCTACACTCATCAGACGAAACAACAGCATTATGTAGCAATTTTACGCTAGTATTCTGTGAGGGTATTCGTCCTACCCCGGTCGAGTTGACCCATTCTTTCTGCAGTTAGAAACAGGCTGCAGTGTAGCTGTATCTGAATCAAACCTATTGCAGACGCATATACCTTGGAGTAGGGAAGGAGACGTATATATTTAGCGCTGTTGATATCTTCTGATGATATTCATCAGATATCGTCGTGGTGGAAATTGACATGGAAGATGTCAACATTAATTCAATCCATCATTTCACTGCTAAACATAGGCGACTTGTCAGGCGAATGTACCGCAACGTGATCCTGACTGACCCATCTATATTCATCGACTTCATGAAAACTTCCCAAAATTCATATCTCTATTGAGCTGTCTCTCTGTAAGCTGTGAGGATTTAGCGTTTTCATTCATTAGTTGTTTACAAAATTAGACTTTTTCATAAGATACATACTGCAGAACTGACCCACCTTGTTTTTTTTTCAATTATTATTTAGGAAAAATTGAGTCGTTTTGGTAGAAAATAAAAGTGAGATAGACTAACTAGAATGAAAGGGACAGCAGTAATATGTTTAGGAATAAAGTGAGAGAATTTTTATTTAATATACAAAATGTACTTTGAAAGTTGCTGCCAGAATGTAAAATTAATAATGCAACATATTGTAACTTCAAATAATAATGGAATGTTTAGAGTACAATTTGTTTTATGTACTGAACTATAAAAAAGGTAAAAGAGCATGTGTCTTATAGTTATTTACAACATAGGGAAATAGTCAGGTACCAGCAGAATACCAGTGTTTGCCTAGGTCAACAAAATGCTGAGCTGGAACCTTATTGATCCAGCATCGTCGTTATGATTTTTTGGTACGAGTATTTTATGCATCTAAAACATGAATATTTTTTTTACACTTATTTCATTAAATTTTTTGTTTTACTGAATAACATATTTTATTTTGTTTTCTTTGTGTGTACATTTCTTTTATGATTTGTTTTTCATCTTTGTATTTATTGTTTAATTCCTCTTTTTTATTTTTTTTTATTATTGGCGCTGGATCGATTAAATGAGTTATTATGATTATTATTATTAATATGCCAGTACAATTAAATAAGCGAAATAAATTAGTAGATAATACTATTTGTACATAGATAGTTGGGAGATGGTGAACGGCTCCTCTGGACACTAGCTGTAGTCTGAGAGAGTTTGTTCAAGAGAGGAATTACCAGCTTAACTTTACCATATTCCGTATGGTGAGTGAACAATACCGAAAAACAACAATTAGTGTATTAAATCAGAAATATTGACCTCGGCTGGTAATTGAACTCGCGAATTAGATTATGCGTCATTAGCCTAATGGCTTAGGGTACGGTCTGCCAGACTTACGAGTCGTAGGTTCGAATCCACCATTAGAGTATTGTCGTGAACCATCTCCTAGAGCAACATGTAAGCTTAGAGGGAATATTAGTAATAGCAGCACAAAAAAAAAGTAACAAAAAAAAAAAGAAAAAGGAAAGGAGGACCGTTTATTTTAATAAAGAGAAAATTGATCTCACTTGTAATCGTCTCTAGCTATCTTAGTGGCGCCGCCACCGTCCTCCGGTCCACTCTTCCCGTGCATCTTCTTCCTATGATACGCCACACTCCAGCTGTTTGTTGTAAATTATGTTAAAGTTATAGTTATTAACACATGGTCGATGAGCAACCGGTTAGAGTTAGTAACGCTATGGTATATGATAGACTGGCACATTGCGAAATTTGCCAAGTGCACTATAGTTTTTTTTGTCTATTTTATAACAACAAACGGATACCAAACACTAATTAGAAACGAAGTGTAATAATACAGATCTAATCAGATAACTATCGAGCACATAGTATTAGGTCGCGGCACATAAGTCTAGCGGTGAACGAAACGTGGAGGGGATAGCTGCGCATGGGTACTGTCGCGAACGCAAGTGTTCATTTATACAAATTGATGACGAATAGTGTTTTTGTTTGTACTTATTTATGTCTAAGCTAGTTATATAATAAATAACAATTATCTTGTATAGGTCGCGGTACATAAGTCTAGCGGTGAACGAAACGTGGAGGTGATAGCTGCGCATGGGTACTGTCGCGTACGCAAGTGTTCATTTCTACAAATTGATGACGAATAGTGTTTTTGTTTGTACTTATTTATGTCTAAGCTAGTTATATAATAAATAACAATTATCTTGTATAGGTCGCGGTACATAAGTCTAGCGGTGAACGAAACGTGGAGGTGATAGCTGCGCATGGGTACTGTCGCGTACGCAAGTGTTCATTTCTACAAATTGATGACGAATAAAGTGTTTTTGTTTGTACTTATTTATGTCTAAGCTAGTTATATAATAAATAACAATTATCTTCTATAGATCGCGGTACATAAGTCTAGCGGTGAACGAAACATGGAGGTGATAGCTGCGCATGGGTACTGTCGCGTACGCAAGTGTTCATTTCTACAAATTGATGACGAATAAAGTGTTTTTGTTTGTACTTATTTGTGCCTGAGCTAGGTCGTTTATGTTCAATTTATATAATAAATCATCATCTTCATCTCACTAATATCATAAATGCGATAGTTTGGATGTTTGTGTGGATGAAATTTAGCACGGACATAGACTATAGTCTGGAACGGAACTTTTTTACGCCGCGAACGAAGCTGCGGTCGGAAGTTAGTAGTTTTTTTTTATTAATTACAAACGTACAGAATGAACATTTCAGTATACCACTTTCCACAAAAATAAAAGTGTAAAAATTTATTCACAACGACAATTTAGAAAGCGAGTGTACACCAGGAGCAAGCGGGGTATCGTATCGGTGCGCGGGGCTGAGTTCGACTGGAGAGCCAATTAGCGCATACGCATGGCCGCCCGCGCCCTCTTCACTCCCCGGGTATATATAGAAAGGCGTAGGTTCCGAAATACCGTTGGCGACAGCTGAATCCACAGAGTAGTTGTGGGTTGGAGGAAATTTCGTGTAAAGCACACAGCGGTGTACTTCCAATCATCGAGATGATGAGGATGAAATTTTTAATTCTGTGATGCTTGTATATTACTTTTAATCGATAAAACTATCGTATTGTTACAAGACAACCATTAATAAGAAGTAAATTAGATCACCTGTTAGGAAAGGTAAGTTCACACTGGTTGCATTTGTAGAGGAAGTTTTCATTGGCGTGCTTCATGCGTCGGTGAACTTGCAGGTAAGTCCAGTGCAGATATGAACGACCGCAGTCCTGGTATCAACAGTTTACTGATCATATCCTAGTTTATTAACCTATAGGTGTGATACGTGGGGATTTCATATTAATCAATCATCAATCAATATATGAATCTTGTCAAGGAATCGAAGTCATGCACCGTTTTTTACCAGATTTACTATTATTAGCCCAAACTTGTGTGATTGGCTAAATTAAATTATCTAGTAAGGGACACAGTAAATCACGTGGTGACGATGGTCTTTTGACGTATCCAGATGCAAAATCAGTGATTCATTCAATCATAAAACCACCCGAATTCCAAAATTAAATGATCTAGTCAGTGACACGGTAAATCACGTGGTGACGATGGTCTTTTGACGTATCCAGATGCGAAATCAGTGATGCATTGACTTATATAACCACACAAATTTTAAAATTAAATGAACTAGTCATTGACAGTAAATCACGTGGTGACAATGGTCTTTCGACGTATCCAGATGCGAAATCAGTCTTGCATTCACTTATAAAACCACCCGAATTCCAATATTAAATGATCTAGTGAGTGACACAGTAAATCACGTGGTGACAATGGTCTTTTGACGTATCCAGATGCGAAATCAGTGATGCATTCAATCCACTCGGATCCCTCGAGTGGAGCAGTCGTCCCGGAAGTGCTCTCCATGCGCCTCCAGCCAGACGAAGATACTCTAATACTTACAGTGTGTTATTTAGTATCTGTGTCATCATCGGTGGTAGTAGTAGTACCAAAAGTGCCAGAAGAAACCGACAGTGCATGTGTGTGTGACCAAGTGCGGGCGGACTACCGCCCTGTGAAGTGAGTGCGTCACCGCGCACCTGCAAGGACACCTGCGCGCGCCTACCTGCGCGCCCACCGGATCCAGCGACCCCGTAAGTTGCCACACCCGCTCGCCTCAGAGGCGGCTATTGTATTTCTTTTGTTCTGTCGCATTAGGCGACCGACAGGTACTCACCCTAAGCGTACCCAAGACGCTAGGATTTTATTGTATAGTTTTTAGGTTTTACACCCCCGCCGCAAGGCGGGGACCATAAAATCGTTTTTTTCCCGCGATCGGGCATTAAGCCCTACGCAATTAATATGGACGCCAACATCCTTATGGCGTTCATCCAATCGACGTGCCCCGAAGCGTGGGCAAACTACGTCCGTCAGCTTGAAACCCCGCGGGTCGCCATCAGCGACAGCCCGCAATCTCCGGACCCAACTCCCGCCGAAATCGCAGCGCCTTCCGCGCGCCCTGCCACCGCCTCTCCCCGATCACGGTCGACCTCCGACTCAGACTCGGAGTCCTCCGCATCGGACATGAAGGTAGGGCCAGTACCAGACGAGGGCTTCACCCTCGTCACAAACAAAAGAAAACGCCCGCGCAGCCGGCCGTCATCAACACGGCCACTTTTTCCAGGCCGGGTTCAATCTCGCCGACCGCCACACCGGCTAAAAGGCAGCCCTCAGGCTCGCCAAGCGCCCCTTCGGAGCGCAAAACAAAGCCCCCTCCCCCTGTTATCCTACAGGAAAAATCGAAATGGACAGACGTCTCCAGGTGGTTCGCCACACTCAAAATATCGTGCCCCAAGGCCCAAAATACGCCACAAGGCATACGTTTAAACCTACAGACAGTAGGTGACTTCCGCGCGGCCACGAAACTGCTGCGCGAGAAAAACATAGGTTTCCACACCTATGCCCTCCCGGAAGAACGGAAACTCCGGGTTGTCATTCGAGGTCTCCCATTTGAGACAGAATTGGAAGAAATAATCCGATCCCTTAAGGATCAAGACCTCCCGATTTTAGATGCGCGCAGGATGACAGATCCGCGCACCAAAAAACCCATGCCCCTCATACTGGCCACCCTGGACCTGACTCCAGAAGGCAAGGCCATTTTTAACCTCAAAACGGTTTGCGGCCTCTCCGGCATATCTGTGGAGGCCCCCCACAAACGCGGACTCGTAGGACAGTGTCATCGCTGTCAATTTTACGGCCACTCGGCCAGAAACTGCTTCGCCAGGGCCAGATGCGTCAAATGCATCGGGGACCATGGCACCCCCGACTGTTCGCGCCCCTCCGGAGCGACAGAGCCCCCAGCGTGCTGCCTATGCGAGGCAGAGGGCCACCCAGCGAGTTATCGCGGGTGTCCCAAAGCGCCGCAGAGGCAACGCGGCGGAACAGGTCACAACGGCAAAAAAGCCAAAAAAGTGACACCAACCCCAGCCATCCCCGTAAGAGCCGCGCCTGCTCCCAGGCCCGCCCCCACTCCAGCTGCAGCTCCAGCTCCAGCCCCCAAACCCGCTGCCCCTTTGCAAGCCCCTAAGGTCCCTGCAAAGCCAGCCTGGGCAATGCCTCCTGCTATGGCGCGCAAACAAGTCGCGCCTATCACTAGGCCAAACCCCTCCCCCGTGCAGCCCGCCACCTTAGCGCAGGCCACACCTCAACCTCTGGGTATGCAAAACCCAATTACCTACTCGCTGAACTTCATCAGCTCACTCGACCTTAACGCCCTGGAGGACCTCACCAAAATGGGGATCCGCCTCCAGCAGGCCAAAACGCCCTTCGAAATGCTGCAGATCACTGCAGAACACATGGGCACCATACGCTCCTTCTGGGCCCTCCAGAATGGTCCCATGCCCAGTAGGGCAACCCCCTAAGTTCTGTCTCTAATGGCTAACGCACCAATAGGTAGAGTCAAACCCCGCTCTCTGACTGTCTCGTATTTCAACGCGGACGGACTCAGGTCTCAAAAGGACGAAGTAGCGATCCATTTAAAGAAACACAACGTCGACGTTATGCTAGTGCAAGAAACCTTCTTAAAACCTAGCCACAGCGATCCCAAGATCGCCAATTACAGAACCATCCGTGGTGACAGGTTGACCGCCTCCAGAGGCGGCACCCTGATCTACTACAAAAGGTGCTTGCACTGCGTACCGCTCGAGGTTCCGCGATTAACAAACATAGAAGCCACCGCGTGTAGGGTGGCTATGACCGGTCATAGCCCGATAGTTATCGCCTCGGTTTATCTATCACCGACGAAAACAGTTCTAGAATCGGACATCAGGACCCTAATCAACCTAGGGCCGTCGGTCGTCATAGCAGGCGACCTAAACAGTAAACATGCCTCCTGGCATTCGATAAGGGAGAATAAAAACGGCAAGGCGCTTCACGCCCTCATGGGCTCTCATAACTTCGATGTTATAGCCCCCGACTCCCCGACACGTTACGCTCTAAACTTTGCACGTCAAACACCCGACGTTTTAGATATTGCGTTAATCAAAAATATCACCCTAGCGGTCGACTCCATTGAACCGCTACACGAATTATCATCGGATCATAGGCCGGTGCTCCTCAAACTGGGCCAATCGACAGGCGAGGTCCCTCAGACCAAAACCATAGTCAACTGGCGTGCTCTCGAAGGTAAACTCAGAGCCACGACCACCCAGCAGCTAGATATTTCAATCAACGAGATCGACTCACCTGACAAGGCGTTTCGGGCGATCGACTCCTTAACTTCACACCTTAGCTCGGCCGTCGAAGACTCGAAAGAACGGTCCCGCGTCGACCGATCAATTCGGGGTCCTTCCTCGAGTCTCCGTCGACTGATAAGATCAAAAATCGCGCGGCAAAGCTTCACGATAGATACCCGACGGATGTTAATCGCGTTAGACTGCGCCACCTCCAAAGGGAGGTCAAAGAGCGCATTAAATCTTATAACGATCAAAATGGGGCGACCTGCTAGCAGACCTGGAGCCTTCGAATACCGCCTACTGGCGTGTGGCGCAGGGTCTCAAAGCAGACACCATCACACCAATGCCTCCTCTAATTTTACCGGACAACGCTACTCTCGCTTTCGATGACACGGAGAAAGCCGAATATCTCGCGGACAGTCTAGAGAGCCAATGCTCCCCGTCGAACTCCCCCGCGGACCAAGACCACCTCCTAAAGGTGAACGCCGACGTGGCGCTTAGGGCGTCGTTACCACCAGCGGGCGAACCGTTAGAACCCGTGACCACCGACGAGGTCACAAATATTATAAAACCTCAAAAGAGGTCAGCTCCCGGTCCCGACGGGATTAACAATAAAATAATTAAAGCGCTTCCCGCTAATATCATCTGCCTCCTTGTGGCAATATTCAACACGCTCCTCTCCAGCTGCTCCTTCCCGGATGCCTGGAAGGAAGCGGACGTCATCAGGATACCCAAACCGCACAAACCGCGGAACCTCCCCACCAGCTATCGCCCAATCAGTCTTCTAAACTCCGTGGGCAAGATATACGAAAGGATTATTCTTAGGCGACTTAAAGAACACGTCCTAGCTAATAGATTACTTCCCGACGAACAGTTCGGGTTTAGGAATACGCACTCTTGCGTTCAACAGGCCTTCCGCTTAACGGAACACATTCTTGCAGGGCTAACCCTGAAAAACCCCATCGGTACTGGTGCACTATTCTTCGATGTCGCAAAGGCATTCGACAAAGTCTGGCATAACGGTTTAATTTATAAACTGCACTCTATCAACATGCCAGACAGGCTCGTGCACATCATACGAGCCTTCTTGTCGAATCGCACTTTTCGATATCAAGTCGACGGCACGCGCTCCTCTAGCCGGCCACTCCTAGCAGGTGTCCTCAGGGCTCCGTTCTTTCCCCTCTTATTCTCACTTTACACAAGTGATGTCCCGAAAGATCCGCAGGTCAGTCTTGCGCTTTTCGCAGACGATACCGCCCTATACTATTCAAACTTACACAAGGGCCGTATCACCATTCGACTCCAAGCCGCAGCCAACCGCCTCGCCGAGTGGTTTCGGTTATGGAGAATCGAAGTTAACCCGGATAAAAGTGCAGCAGTCTTCTTCTGGAGAGGCTCATCCGATCCATTCTGCACCGCATCAGTACCTAGTCGTAGAAAGCTAGGACCTATCACGATCTTCGACCGACCCATTCCCTGGGTAGAAACGGTCAAATACCTAGGGGTCACCTTTGACCGTAAACTAAGCTTCCGCCCGCATATTAAAAATGCGAGAAACAAGGCCGCGTTTGTCATGAGCCGGCTTCACCCGCTCATCTGCGCTAATAGCAAAATGTCCTTAAGACATAAACTCCTTCTGTACAAGACCTGCGTAAGACCTATTATGACCTACGCCAGCGTCGTCTTCGCCCACGTAGCCGAAATCAAAATTAAACAACTCCAAACGGTTCAAAACCGTTTCACTAGAATTGCAACCGGAGCAGAGCCGTACCAACGCGACATCGATCTGCACAGTGACTTACGTCTCGTCACCATACCGGAATACCTCAAATCCATCTCGCAGCGCTTCTTCGAGAAAGCGCTTTCGCACTCTAACCCGCTAGTGGTAAACGCCGCAACCTACGATCCGGATCCGAATCCGGTAACTGTAAACCGTAGACCCCGTCACGTCCTCGACGACCCCCACTTCATGGGGGAACCTAACGCCAGTCCGTCCTCAACGGACCCTGGACCCACACACAATACCCACACCTCGTCGCATCGCCCTCGCCTCCGAGCGCGACGCAATCTTCGCGACACCGCGTACACTCGCTACACCCGCGTGTCAGGGCGGTTCTCACCGCCCACAGCTTCCGATTGATATGACAACAGGTGGCGTCCGTCAGAGGCTAGGTTCGCATACCGAAACCTCGGACGGTCATTAGTCATCACCATCCATTCTCCACTCGGGAGAATCGCAATATAGCTAGGGAACTGGCAACTTGGGTGGCATCATCAGATAGGTGTGAGATCAAAGAGTAGAGCGACACGCTCAGTTTATGAGCGCTTTGTGTAAGTAAGAGAACCACAGTAGGCAACACGGTTGAAAAACCAGCTCACGGACCCCTCAGTTCCGTGAGCCCTGTGTCCGATGAAGCTGTAAGAGCCGCATAGGCTAACAGCATAAACATCAACAGAATCTAGATGATGCATTCAATCATAAGCCACCCAAAACATTATTGAAATTGAGTTTTAAAAACCTAGTCGACGCACATGGTAAAAAAGCATCATAAAAACTAAAAGCAAAGCCAGTAAACAGTCTGATAAAAGATCTCACTCGATGTATAATAATGCTACATATATATATATATATATATATAATAATACTACTATATGATATATAACTAAACATGCTATGTTAACTAATATAGATCACCTCGCATAAAAAGTGTTTAACAACAGGAAAGCCTCCATATCCGAGGATTCCAGTAGCCGACGGCCCAGCCTCTGATGTCCCAGGAATTTTGGCAGAGTTCTTACAATCTGCCAGAGAACGTTTGTAGAAACCGTGAGTCGTCTTATGGGTAGTACACCTGAAAATAAATTGTTACATAACATTAGGTAACAGATTCCGAGAAACGTTATTAATCTAATTTTAAAGCTAAACTGCAGTTTGTTTTTAGCTGCAGAACGAATGGATCAGCTCAACCAGGGCAGGAACACACTCTCACTGATTACCAGCGCAAAATAGCATCATAATGCTGCTGTGTTTCGTCTGGTAAGTGTAGTGATCCGGAGACTATCTATTACTGGTAACGAGACACTCCATCTCAGTCCTCAAGGATAACAACGCATATGCATTATGATTCCTTGCCAAGGATGAATGAAGATGGCATGGGCCGCAGGAATCACTTAACATCAAGTGAACTGTGTGCTCGTTTGTTGCTCTCAATGTAATATATATTTTTTAATAATATCAGGATTTCTATGTATTATATATACATAGAATAGGAAATATATAGAAAAGGATTAGGATATTGATGAAACGCGTTCGTCTTCTAACACGGGTTCAACAAACCTCTTATTCCGAGGCTATTTTTTATTGATACATCAATTTACATAATAATATATTAATTTATACATATAGAAAAAGTGTTGTAGCGAAAACCGAAATCGATGTCCGAATGTCCAGGTAATGAATATAAACATGTGCTCCAAAATCGTTTCATTTGTTTTTTTTTTATTTATTAATTAACAAAAAAAACTTGTTTTTGATACAATAAAAATGTGTTTGAATATATTTATAAAATATTAAAAAAAAAATATATACAAAACCATATCATAAATTCGAAAAAAAAAAGAAATGTCAATTACAAAAATTATAACATAAGTCAAATTAAATATAAATTAAATGTCATTTCCATTTTAGTAATTAGAAAAAAATCGGTAATCGATTTGGACTGCTGTGAACACCATGAAATAATATATTTTTTAAAGTATTTATTTGAAAAAAGGTATTCTTAATAATAGGATTAAAACGCTCACTTACCTGGAATATGTAGCGAAACTGACTTTACATATGTGACATGTGAAGGGATTC
The DNA here is from genome assembly GCA_029286865.1 of Teinopalpus imperialis. Classification (NCBI taxonomy): domain Eukaryota; kingdom Metazoa; phylum Arthropoda; class Insecta; order Lepidoptera; family Papilionidae; genus Teinopalpus; species Teinopalpus imperialis. Next base: position 9,900,627 of record JAGSMU010000004.1, read on the forward strand.
TTTACGCCTTTGTGGATATAGCGGTGGCCGTTCAATGCTTCCTCTAAGTAAAAAACACTGTAAGAAAAAAAAAAGCACCATTTAGAGTGTTTTATATTTTATAAATCTATTTGATAACCTACGACTGAATTAACGACGAACTATGCAAGTTTGTGCGAATTCGATATTGGTCAGGGTCTTGCTTTGCAATCTATGGAGGACCTATTTTCAGCAGCGGACTATTGATATACTGTGGCAATGATAATATGCAAGCGCAGTGATTTATTAATGCTATCTCGGCTTTACATTTCACTGGGTAAGGGGGGTGGGCTATTGACAGGAAATGCTTTCAGGGCTACATTATGTCCAACGCAGTTGAATTAATCAGGTAAAACCACAAGATATCGCCGTGATCAAAAACGAATTAGAGGACATCGGTTAATATGTCTGCGTAAATCAAATATATTTTCTTAATAATTATGTGAATAGTCCATTGTAATTTGATAGGCATTGCCGGATTACTGGACGGTGGATATTATTGGAGTTACCCGTGAAAGCTAAATATAACAATATTTTATATATATATATATATATACCATGAGAATACCATGAGAAAAACATATATTATTTGCCTTCAAATAATGATTTTTTTTCTCGCGTTTATGCTGTTTCAGAAATTTCGCCAAAAAAGTCACAATACCAAAACATGAGGCGATGAATTCTCTGACACGCAATGACCCAATGATAATGAAATAGAAAATATAAAGGTATATGTTCCATCTTTCTTTTAACAATGAATGTTAAAGAAACTTGTAAAGAGGTTTGGTTTGTCATAAGAACCTCGTTTCAGCACTGGCAGGCGCCATTTGTTTAATATATACACCGTTTTATTTTGTTTAATATTTACACCAATACATTTACAATACAAACACTGCTAGCAATGTGAGAGCGTATTTTACTCTGGTCTAATTTATACACAAAACTAGCTATGTATACAATATATATGCTAATTGAAACACAAAACTAGCTATATATACAATATATATGCTAATTGAAACACAAAACTAGCTATGTATACATTATATATGCTAATTGAAACACAAGACTAGCTATATATACAATATATATGCTAATTGGTCCACAAAACTAGCTATGTATACAATATATATGCTAATTGAAACACAAAACTAGCTATGTATACAATATATATGCTAATTGAAACAAAACTAGCTATGTATACAATATATATGCTAATCGAAACACAAAACTAGCTATGTATACAATATATATGCTAATTGAAACACAAAACTAGCTATGTATACAATATATATGCTAATTGAAACACAAAACTAGCTTTGTTTACAATATATATGCTAATTGAAACACAAAACTAGCTTTGTATACAATATATATGCTAATTGAAACACAAGACTAGCTATATATACAATATATATGCTAATTGGTCCACAAAACTAGCTATGTATACAATATATATGTTAATTGAAACACAAAACTAGCTATGTATACAATATATATGCTAATTGAAACACAAAACTAGCTATGTATACAATATATATGCTAATTGAAACCTAAAACTAGCTATGTATACAATATATATGCTAATTGAAACCTAAAACTAGCTATGTATACAATATATATGTAATATATATGCTAATTGAAACACAAAACTAGCTATGTATACAATATATATGCTAATTGAAACACAAAACTAGCTTTGTTTACAATATATATGCTAATTGAAACACAAAACTAGCTTTGTTTACAATATATATGTAATATATATGCTAAAAAGCCAAAACAATCTGAAACGTAAGGATTATTTATTTACTCACTCCTCACAGTATTCGCATCGAAAAGCTTTTTCAATCTCGACCACATTGATGATTATCCTCGCGAAGTCGGTAAGTGGTGCTAATAGGGCTTCGCCCTCCGGCCCGCAGTTCATTTGTGGGGATTTTGCTAAAGAACAGTATAAAATTAAATATAAAGTATAAGTGTCGATTTTTATTATATTTATTATTTTATATTATATAGTTTTTATTTTTTTTAAATAAAATTCTAATCCGGATATACTATTGGATAAACTGGCTACAGCTGAGACGTAGGCTTCACGAGTTGAATATCATATGTTTTAATGAACTTGTGTAGATTACATTTAACACCTAAAAAAGTCAAGGTATAATGACGATTGCACTATTTCGCCTTTCGATCCAGATTCTGTTGATGTTGATGCTGTTTGCCTATGCGCCTCTTACAACTTCATCGGACACATGGGCTCACGGAACTGAGGGGTCCGTGAGCTGGTTATAAGTGTTCCCTGTGTTTGTGGTTCTCTTACTTACACAAAGCGCTCATTAACTGAGCGTGTCGGTCTGCTCTGCACTCGTACCTATCTGATGGTGCCACCCAAGTTGCCAGTTCCCTAGCTATCGAAAGATTCTCCCGAGTGGAGAATGGTCCTGTTCGATATGAGTTTTAAAACGAAGACTGGGACGTCGCCCCGGAACTCTTAGATAAACACGATAGCTCCCAGAAACCGTCTTGTGTTACTCAAGTGCTCTTGACAAGAAAGTGAACGGGCTATCATGGTCCTTCTTCCTCTTTCTACCAGGGTAGAGTGAAATTAAATGGTAATTAAAATATTATGGTACGATAAAACTATGTCAAGTAAGATATCGTAGAAACGTTAAGAGTTAGATAAAATACATCTGGTGCGTTTGAAACTATTAAATTCCCGACGATAACGCCGCTCAAGCAAATCGATAGCAACCAGAAATAAGTCGAATAATTCTATTGGTTCAATTTAGGTAAATGTATTTTTTTTAAATTGTATTGAGTGTAACAAACAGGCAAGTTCAACCGATGTTAAGTGATTCTTGCGGCCCATGACATCTAGTTTCATCTTTTTTTTTCAGTCTGACGGCCGTTGTTAGCCCAAGGGCTTTTACAGTTTCACCGGGTTGACAGACGACCGAGCGCTTATGGCACTCAGTAGAGACCTCTATACTCTACATTAATCCTTGAAAAGGATTCATAATGCAGATGCGAGATAAAGGTCTCCGGATCTCTTCACTAACCAGACGAAACACTGCAACATTATGCTGCTATTTCACGCTGGTTTTCTGTGGTCATACCCCGGTCGAGCTGACCCGTTCGTTCTGCAGTTAGAAAGAAACTGCAGCGTATAGCTGTACCACTGGAAAATATCGTATATCTGTTACTATGAAATTTGGATCGACTTAGGGTATAATTACAGTTATACCCTAAAGAGTGTATCAGCTATAACTTACCTACAACAGCTACATTATTTGTGATCAGACCGCTGGTAGGTGACAACTGAACTGAAACTTCGTTCTCTTCTTTAACCTCTGGACATAGCTCCTCGATACACACCTTCGATTTTCTGGCGTGCTCCTATAGTCACATCAATAATAAGGTTTATCAATTTAGCCTGGTAAGCTTCTGAAACTTTGATAGCGTGATTCAGGCTATCGCTGCTTTGTATTGTCAATCCGACAGCACTGCTAATTTAGATTGATTAGATTTTTAGAGGACAGCGTTACCGGCAAAAGAGGCGCCGTGGTCTATATATTGCAGAATTGTACTGTAACTCAGTTACTTTAATATTGACTAGCGGGTTTTGATTGTAATCTTTATCAATAACAAGTTATATATGGAAAGACGTAAGACGAAGATTTAACTCCAGACGTTAATTGTAACGAACGAAGAGAAAAAGATGTTTTTGGGTATACACTTAAACAGATAGCAATATTATAGACGAAAATTTTTACGAGTTTAACATAATCATCATTGGTAATTTCAGCAAAAAATACACCGGCCGAGGCTTGTACGGTTATAGATTATGATAAGAGAATACGTATTCAGAATTATTTAAGCAAATTTCCTACAGAAACTTTACTCTTTCTAATTGCTTCTTGGCTTGGTAACTAGTAATATTGTAACGACTCACGCAGTCGTCAGAGCGATCAGAGTAACTGGCTGTTGCGTAGCAGGTCCCGGGTTCTATTCGCAACCGTGGAATCAATATTAGTGCACACAAAATTGTTAGTTTTCGGGCCTGTGTCAGCTTGCTGTTTGTTTGTCCCGTATCCCTGACGCTACTTCATAACCTTCTTCTGACCTTCGGACTAGGGATGGGGACGTCTAGCGAGGGTTTGTGTGCACTAGAATATTATTTCCTGGTTGTTTTTTTATTACATTGAGAGGAACAAGTTCACCTGACGGTAAGTGATTTCTGCGGCCCCTGCCATCTACATTCATCCTCGGCAAGGAATCATAATGCAGATGAGTTGTCACCCTTGAAGACTGAGATGGAATTCCTCGCCCACCAGTAATAAAGGTCTCCGGATCCCTATACTCACTGGGCGTAATACAGCAGTATTATGTTGCTGTATTACGCTGGTATACTGTGAGGGTGTGGTCCCCGGTCGAGTCGCCGCCAGAAAGAAAACTGCAGTGTAGCTCTACCATTGTGAAAAATATTTCTTGCCATGTGGTAATAATCAGATCGAATGTAGTAGGTGCACAACAGTGTAACAATGTACTTCGGCATCGCTCGTGTCCCTAAAGGCACGTCCACACGCAGCGCACACCAGCACCAGACGCGGCGACAGTTCCTCCTCGTGCGCGCGCAGGTGCATACGCAGTCGCGAACGACGGGTCAGTTGCTTCAGGCAGATGTGACATTGGAACGGCTTTATCTAAAGCAATGATCACGTAATCATTACAAACGACTATGACAGATATACATGTTCTCAATTTAAACATAAATACAAAGAAGTCTTATTTATGAAATAATAATAAATCAGACTGTATAACCCACAAGAAGTAACTTGAGACCTGAGCGGCCCGACCCCCGCCTTCTTACCGCTCTCGCCTTCGACGCGTCAGTACCATTAGCAATCTCACAATTAACGTACGTGCGTTTGGTTTCATTCATTTTATTTACCTGATTGTATCAGTTTGGTAGTTTTATGTAAACATGGGTAAGACTATACACAGTGCTGAAGGAAATCTTACTTTAAAAGTGATAACCTATTTTGAAAATGAAAAAAAGAAACGTGCTATCATAATCATTCAATTAGGATACGAGAGTGATTCAGATTGTGACAGCTACTGTACAGACAATGACAGTGACATCGACTGCGAATTATCTGGAATACAATCTATAGATAACCACTAAATAGTTTAAGTATATAAAAAAAACTTTTAAATTTTCTGCTTGTATAATTATTGTGTATAATTCATTACGTTACTATAATTAATTATACACAACACTATAATAAGACCAATACAATTAACCATAATAAAAAAAATTGACAAATAGACGATATATTTTGTGAGTCAGTACCTTGCTGTACGTCATCCGTGCGAAGTGTCAAGTTAATTCTTGCGGGTAGTAGATATAATTATGGAAAAATAGATATGCAATTATAAGAAATAGATTACAAACAATACTCAACTAATTTATATATTTTTTTATTAATACTTTATTGCATTTACCTTCATAAAGAATATGGTTAGGATTTAATGCCTATTGACATTCCCTACCAATCAACCTAAGGTGTCAAAAGATAATGTGACAGGAGCAGGAATCAAATATAACTGTTGGTAAAATAAAAATATTGTACATAATAAACAAAAAAAGGAACAAAATATTATGCAGTAATAAAAAGTAGGATTGCAATTTTGTTCGGGATGACGATTAGATGCTATAAAATGTAATAGTTTTGTTTTTAATTAACACTACATAAATATATGCCTACTTACATATGTATTTTAATAGTTATATATAAACTTCTATACATAGTTAAATATATATAAAATACACAGATATATAAAATCTATAACCTACAATGAAATGGTAGAAGAATAAATTAAGTCTAAATATGGTACTCGTATAATTCATAAATGTTGACTTGAATGAAGTCTCATTTTAGATACCTATATTTAAAAAAATATATTTTCTTAATTTATTATCGAAGTACATACCAATAAAATTATTGAGGTTTGTAAATATATACTTGAAAAATACCTATATTTTTTTTTTAGATACAAACATTTCCCATACCCACAACTGCTTGTGCTAGAAAATAGTATGCGACAATAGTCGTATATGGGTTCAATCTTACGCTAAGTATTCACAGTTCTATCTATTGAATTCGCTTTGCGATCGCCACATATGAGCATGGACATCTTATAAAATCGTTATAATAATGTACTTTCAAGAAATATATAACCAATGAAACTTAGTCAAATTATGTAGTTCGCATAAAACAGAAAAAAAAGCCATTTTCCATTTTACTAACAATGTACTTGGTAATATGCACCAATTTTTTTATACAGGTTTTGTATAAGATCACACACTTAAAAGTATGCACAAAAAATATTGGTATCCTCTATACAATTATTTATATTTTTTTATGATATACGGAAATAAACTACATGATCTAACTATCTTTTACTATAAATGAGGGAAAGATATACAATTTTCTGTATGTATCTGTCTTGTCAGGCTTCAGCCATGTAAACCTTTGTCAAAAAAAAAAACTTACTTGCAGGTGCGTGACGCCGTGCTCATCGAGGGTCTGCTTGTCGAGAAACCGTTTCCCGCATGTCACACACACGTAACGACGCGTGTCCGTGTGCGTGCGGCTGTGCTTCGTCAGTGTCGCCCTTGAAGAAAATTTACAGTACAGTAGACATTGAGATAATTCTATTCACTATATATATAATATATAATCTTGTGTTTAAATGTTTTTGCTTTCTAGAAAACATGGGTCACGCAATATTGAAAAAAAATAATAGAAATAGATATGTCTTTTTGTGAAGAACGTTCCTACATTATTTTATAATTAATGTCTAAAATAATTTTGATTGTAAATTGATAACTTCTCAAGCACATGATAGAATTATTATAAATTAGATAGATTCACCGTCAGTTCTTTGTAAGGTTTAACAAACCACGTTACCTCATAACTGAAAGCAATCAATCAATACAGTTATTTTTAAGAATATGATACATTATGAAATAATACATAAGTTGTTAAAAAAATAATATGAGATCTCCATATCCAACCGTGTACGGCATGCAAATTTCTTTATAATAATGCAAATTAACTTAAGTTCTAAAATTCATAGTGTCAAAAGATTGTATATTGTAACTTGACAGTTATTAAATAATGTCATATATCAAAAAGGATTAGATAGAATTGAGAATAAAATGACATAAATCTGAGTACATTCAAAATACGGTTATCACAATAAAGTCAATAATCCAAAATTATTTGCGCCTTTAAAATTTATAATATTAGAAAAATATTTTAACTTTCTACGAGAAACATGATGAGTATTTTATTTTTTATATTAATTGGGGAAATTTGTTATAAGATACTACGCCCCTAAAAAATATATGATACTATATAATTGCTAAAGTGTCGTTTTACATTTCGCGACACGTAGGCGGTTTTTGTCTTCGGATCTGCTAATCCTTTCATAACTTTTAATGTCTTTCCTAGTTAAAAACACAATTCATAAATAAGTATCGAAGTATAATCCCATAGGGATATATATATATATGTATGTATACCTCAAATAGAATGTCTTGCCACAGTCTTCGACGGGACACTGCCAGCGCTTCTGCTTATGATGCTGGAAGTGCAAGTGGTCGAAGAGTTCGCTCTCAGTGGGAAAGTTGGCACCTTCGCACTCCGGGCACACGTACTGACCGTCCAGGTTTAGCAGGTTTGTGGTGTCGTGGAATTGTCTGTAGTTATAAATGAACTGATAGCAACATATAGTCTAAACCATTTTTTAGTTTTTTTTTCTACCATTTCGCTAAGGTGTTCGCTGCAGATTGGAGTCGTTTACAGATAGCGTCTGGGTTGAATTCAGACACGTAGAGGCCGGTGTCATCGGTGAAAAGGGTCAGCTATACACCGCGAGTGCGCGGTATGTGGTTGGTGTAGTGTGTATAAAGTGGGATCTAGGACGGTGCCTAGCGGTACTCCGGCACAGATGGGGTGAACCTCGGAACGCGTCCCCTCCACGCGATAAAAACACTAAATGAGAGCCCCAATAGATTCAGCCATAGTGGAGATTAGCGTGCACAAACTTACAGACAAACATACAAAAATTTGTTTACAGTTTTATTAGATGCGTAGAAGATGACTCCAAATGGTCGAGGGTTAGGGCGTAAGGCAGAGAAACCTGCGGACTATCAGCTCCGAGCTGCCCGACCCGGAGTCCCAACCGCCTCAGGTGTTTATTATTATTCCTTTTAGATGAATGTGGATTTCACGAGCCAACCATTAGGTGAACTGCGTATTAGTTTGTTGACCTTAATATTAAAAATATTACACGTAACTATGATCGACTACCAACTTCTTATTGGACAAAACTTTTGAAACATTTCATTACATACTAAAAAAAATACTATCAATACGCCTAGGTTACATCAAAAGTTAACTCACATATGGAATTTGAGTCTAACTTTAGAGGTAAAGGACTCGTTGCAGTTGTGGCAGGTGACAATCTGTGGGTCGGAGGTCGGCTGCCTATTCTTACGCTTTCGGGGCCGCTATACAAAAAGTTAATTTTATTAAGACATATATATGCGAGACAAGGTTTAATAGAAAATATTCTACATTTTAAAAGATTGCCTTTGATATCCTTTTGACGTATTTCAACTAAGATCTTATATTTTGACAACGATGACGCTGTCTGGGAACAGATCACCCTCGATTACCACCACGGCGACATCTCTTGGTGATGATAAATTGATCTTAAGTACTCAGGATGATATAAATTATTTTAATTATAATAAATGAATACATGCAGGGAACAGTGTTTCTCACCGTTCCCTAGTCTGTTGTAATGAATGTGTCGTGAAATGATCGACGTGACCACCGAAAGACCACACCCTAGCTGGTGTAGCCAACGTAAACCAGCAATATAAGAATGTGTTTAATGTGGTGGATACAGGGAACCGATGGGTATTGTTTACGATTTACATAATGCGAGTGCGACCGAACATTGAGCTTACCACCGCAGCCTGAAAAAAAAATGTTGAATCATTTTTTTTATTACATTCAGAGTAACCAACGAGCACACAGTTCACCTGACCCATTACATAAATATTTATCCCTGACAAGGAATCATAATGCAGATGCGTTGTCACCCTTGAGGACTGAGATGGAATGCGTCGCTACCAGTAATAAAGGTCTCCGGATCCCTTCACTCATTATACGAAACACATCAGCGTTATGCTGCTATTTTACTGGTATTGCGTGAGGGCGTGGTCGTACCCCGGTCGAGCTGACCTATTCATTTTGCAGCTAGAAACAAACTATAGCGTAGCCTACACCTTTCCCTAAGGCCGGCAACGCATATGCTATTCCTCTGGTGTTGCCGATGTTCATGGGCAGCGGTGATCACTTACCATATATCTATATAAATAAAACCACTCATTTAATAATTTGATATATCTCAATACTTACAACTACCAGCAGATCGTTGTCAACCGATTCCTGCTTTTGTCTAGGTCTGCCTTGTGCTCTCTATAAAATAATGTAACCATGTAGAAATCCAAAAAAAAATACTTTCGTTTTTTCTCGCAACTTTGAAGTCACGTTCAGCGGTGAATATTCCCACAGATTAGATTAGATAGAATGGTAAAAATCAATAAAAATAAGTTTACTGCCACATTACCGTACGAAGGCATGTACTAATAAAATAGGCAAGTGGACAAGATTTTGTTTTTGCTTACATAATCGGTCATGTACTATTTGTATACAGTACTATTATTTAGCTACTCTCTTCTAGCGGGATGAATATACTTATGGATTCAACTTATATATAAAATTATATTAAAAAAAAACTGCCACAAATACATATACCAAATTTTACGACTAAAAAAGTAAGTTCACGCAATATCCTTGGAAAAAATTTACAGTAAAATTAGCTGTTAGGGCAGATAAAATGAATATCTTCTTTTTACAAATAGTTTACAATAAGAATTAATTTATCTTATTACTCATATATTAATCACAGTTTCAATGCTCTATCCATTTTCAGATTATATATATTACGTGTAAACAAATGTCAATTAACTACTAACGGGGTAGACAGAGAAGTATGGACTATTAATGTTTCACATTTTAATCCCTAAACGCGAGGTAGTCCGCTGTGAAATGTTAACACAATTCACATGATGGTTAGTGATAACATCTTCAATAATCAAGATCCACATGCGTTGTCATTCCCGACGACTGTGTCGGTATCCGTAAATGGTCCCTGGATAAACACGCCTACCAAACGGAACATAGAAGCTTTATGCTGATATTGTGAGTGTTCATATAGTAGCTAGTAACTAGCTACAGCGTGGTTCTATAGGTATATAAATAATGCCAATAATTAGATATTCGCGTCAATAGCCTAATGGTTTAGAGTACGGTCTGACAAACTTAGGGTTGCAGGCTCGAAGCCGTCATAAGACTATTGTCCTGTTATTTTAGGTAATGTGATCTTCTGTGAGGGCAAAGTGCGTTAGATAGAGCGATGGTAGAGCTATACTGCAGTTTGTTTCTAGCGACAGAATGAATGGGTCAGCTCGACCGGGGTAGGACTACGCCCTCACAGAATAATATCAAATAAATAAAATACCAGCGTAAAATAGCAGCATAATGCTGCTGTGTTTCGTTTAGTAGGTACAGGGATCCGTAGACCTTTATTACTGGTGAAGAGGCATTCCATCTCAGTCCTCAAGGGTGGCAACGCATCTGCATTATTATTCTTTGTCATGGATGAATGTAGATGTCATGGCCACAGGAATCACTTACCATGAGGTGAACTTTGTGCTCTTTTGTTACGCTTAGATATTATGAGTACCTTCAAAAATGATTGTACGCTAATTTTATTGTAAATTATGTTGTACCCTGATAAAGTCCTCTTCAGACGGCACGCAAATGACAGAGTAGTCTTTGTTAGGCCCTCTTAGCTTTCTTCCACGTCGTCTACACTTGTGGATGGCCAAACTCTCCGAGGTCGGGAATATTTGACTGAAACGTAATTCTTCATGCAAGACCATACTTTGCTCAAATATAACTAAATATATTTCGTCGCTTTTTATTTGCACGTTTAGTCATTAGGGCGGAGTAGTCCTAAGCAAGTCAGACGCGTGAAGCAATAGTCAGAGTGAGTATCCTCTAGCTTCAGAACCATGAGTCTTAAGTTCATAGGACATTGAACCTTCATCCGATTTTATTGCATATATTTTACTAGGCTAGGGAACGATCGACGAGTTTTTATTATAACTGCACAAGTTATGTCATGTTATTTGATAATATCCAAAACTTAAATAGTTGTGACTAGACATGACCACCAAGAGTGAGCAGATATATTAACCGAATTTACTAATACAGAGTAGCAGGCATAAAAAGGAGAAACAATCGCGATAACTCAGGCCAGATAAATTTAGTCTTAATACAACAAAAGTGAGTCAGTAGAGGCAACTTGTTTCAGAAGTGGAATAAAAAATATCATCAAGTCGTGAATATAAAAATCTCGTTGGAGACTCTAGAGAGTAATTTAATCCGTTAGAAGCAACTGACCGAGCCGGTTTGGCCCTCTCGGTCAGCCTCGAGTTAAACCATAAATGAAGATCTCGGCTGAGTGAACACCCGTTCAACCCGGTGAAACTGTAAAAGTCCTAGGTACTGTTAGCCCGAGGGCTTTTACAGCTTTAAAAATCAGCCATAAAAAAATCTAGACATTACGTTGTCAAATAAAAGGACTAATAATAATTTGACAACAAAAAGTAGGATAAATAATTACCTGCAGCTGTTACATTTATGTTTTTTTCTCAAATTTCCTTCCTGACTTTCGTCTTTACCCTGTAAGCAATACCTATACGTATACAATTTTGAAGTTTATTAAGACATCGTTTTCTTAGAAATTGTGTCTAATTGTACTACTGTAATCTACGTTTGAAAATCGCTGTCAGCTTTTATGGCTGTCACAAATACATAATCTGTGGTAGGTGATGTTATCAGCCCATAAACACCTATCTCACCTAACCCTCTACAAAGATTCAGGATGCACATGCTTTGTCCTCCCCGACGACTGTGATGCCTGATTGATAGTAACTCGGTCTGGAACTTCGCAAGCGTACACTAAATTCACTTGACAGCGCAGCGTTATATTATTACATACTTTTCATCAGTTGTCGACTTTTAGGCAATAATTATTGTAAACATAGTATATAGTCTTACACATTTATAATATATATATATTATAAATGTGTAAGACTTATTATGATATATCTATATATATCATAATAAGGACTCAATCTACATAAAATACAACTACGATCACAGATAACCAGAAATTGATGAATATATAAAAAAACTGTGATGCTGTAGTCCTACTCCGTAGAGAAACTGAGATCGTAATGTGGCCCTGAAAAGAGCCGTTTTTATCTTTTCTGGGGATGACGCTTCGACCCCGCGTGCGCAGGTAGCTAAGTATCGATAGCAGGTTGCATTGCGTGCACATTCCTACTGTCAGTGACATTTATTACACGACGACTCAGTTTAAAATGCGTCGACTATAATCACCAGTAATATGGGCACCGTGTTCTTCGTTCACCAGACGAAACGACAGTCCTCAGCTACTATTTGAGATACGGTATTGTTCTTCTTCATCAGATGTCAGTGGTCATTGTTCCATTAAAATTTATAATAACTTCAGAGTTTAAGGTGTTAATTAAAAATATATAATTTGACGTGTTTTTATTTTCAGTATACAGGATGTCCCAGAACTCAACGTCAAGCCGAAACGGGGTGATAGGATTGATCGTAACCATCATGAGAAAAATCAGAAAAAAAATCAATCCCATGGAGTTTGAAAATTATGGGACATTTTAAGAAAAACCTAGAAATCAAACTGTAACCATTTTTCGGTTATTGTGGTTAATTTTTATTATTTTTGTTCATTTAAATTTTGGAACCATAACCCTAAATAACATATCTGAATGACAGTCAAAAATAATGACACAATTGCCCCTAAACAAGTTTCCTAGAATTAAGACTAATTTGTTAAACTATGAATTTAAAATTTTCTAAATTTGTAGACTTTGAAAGGCCCTCCTTTAAAAAAATTGTACCAGAGCGCCTTGGCAAGTGGCATTAAAAGTTGGCGTATTTAATCAGGAATCTAAAATGGTACTACTTGTTAGTTTCATACGAAAAAAAAGGAGTAAAAAAATAATATCAAGTTACCCGATTGTTGCTAACCCATTTTACTCAGTTTAAATGTTTTGATTCACACAAGTTCTTGGTAGGTTCTTAATTTTACGGCAAAATGATGAGAGAGATGGATACTGGACATGTTGGCCATGAGTGAGCGGGACAGATACTGATTTCGTAATTCGGGCTACAACATATTATAAATCCATTCTCCACTCTGGAGAATCTTCTGATAGCTAGGGAACTGGCAACTTAGGTGCCATTCAGATAGGAACGTGATCAGAGCAGACCGACACGCTCGGTGTATGAGAGCTTTGGTGTAAGTAAGAGAACCAAACTCTGGAACTAAGGGGTCCGTGAGCTGGTTAGAGAAGTGTGTCCGATGAAAAGCCGCATAGGCTAACAGCGTCAACATCAACAGAATCTAGGATAACATATTATTTACACTGGCCGTTACTACGAATACGAGTATCTGTAAAATACTAATAATATACGAGGAAAACGGTTCCGTAGTGTTAATTCTAAATGATATAGTAGTTACCCGAATTTCATTTATAATTCGAATTCGGATTATCGACCAAGTGTAATTGCACTTTTAGGAGATGAGCTGTTTTTGGTTCAGTAAACTGTTCATAACAATGGTCTAAATATTCGGGTTATTATATATTGAATTATTAAACAACATAGCATCCGTTCCTCACCCCGGCAACCTTCAGCAAGTTCTCCAGCTGTTCCGACGCCTCGTGGCCGTCTGTCTGCACGATCCATATCGCCTCGTCATCGCTGCTGTCCAGGCACTCTTGTTTCACTTCAGTTTTGACGGTTAACGTTGACTCGTTCTAGTTTTTAATCCCATTAATGTTAACCTTACTAATGGGTAATTACTAGGCTTTGTAATAATTTAAGGAGTGCAGACCGACGAAATGGCGAATAGGTTGCTTCGCTGCCACTTCGTCGGTCTGCACTTTCCCTAAAGCTCCGTGTAAACGGTCTATTATCTGCGTAACTATCGTGTTATTAATACAATATACAAAGGAAATATAATACAGATCCAAAAAATAAATTTTTCCAGGTTCGTTTAGCGGAATTTTAAAGTTTGGTTGCGATAATCGATATTTGCGTCGGGTGTTTATAATATACACTTGTGTTATAAACACCCGATAAAAAATGTTTCAACAGGAAATAAAATATGTAATTTTATTTCAATTTTAACGTGCCTAAAACGAACTTTAAAATTTAAGATTTTAACATTCTTCTAGGATTTATCTATTACAACTTAACAATATTAGATTCTGTCTACACGACTACATTTTAATCCATTTTACTATAATCTACCAAACTTCACACGTTTTGTTTGTATGCTACACTAAAGTTTTGAAATACTAACGGATTCCAGTTTCATCGTAAAATTATTTATGCCTTCTGAAGCCTCGGCCGGAGTTTCTAAAATATTAAAAATAAAGTAAGTGATCGTGATCAACTGGATGATTTGTTACCTGATTTACGTGCAGTGATCACATCAGATGACATGGAAAGCAAAGTATTAAACAAACACACAGGTACCTTGCCAGGTACGATGTTATGTTTAGACGCTAAGATATAAAAAGCAATGGGCAGCCGGACTTACAAAAATAATTTGAAATTTCTGGTAATTGCTGCATAATGACCAGCAGTGGGATAGAGGAAAAACAGTGTAAATATATATATAAAGTATATTTTGATTTAGAGTTATGCTTATTATTTCATTTAATTATTTATATACAGGCTTATTTTATTTAATACTGCAAATGACTAATTAGCCATTTTTCAAATCTAGTTGTATCGCAAAGGCTCATTATAATTCGTATCTATAACTAGTCTTTGGGATCTTTCATAACTAGTAAGTTGAACACGATACGGGTGGCATCAAAATTACCTTTCGTGAATTGTTTTTATAAGTATAAGACCTGTTTTTCTTATAGTTTTTGGGAGTGACACACGAGCACACATTTCACCTGATGGTAAGTGATTCCATGCGGCCCATGACACATTCACACTCAATATTGACTCATAATGTAGATGCGTTGTCATCTCTGAGAACTAAGATGGAATGCTTTTTCATCAATAATGGTCTCCGAATCCCTTACGAGGGGGAAAAACAGCAGCGTTATTCGTCGTGGGCCTTCCCTGGTCGAGCTGACCCATTCGTGCAACAGATAGAATAAAACTGTAGCTTGGCTCTATCAGTGTTAACGCTAATATCTTGAAAAAGTAGATGTATCTTATTATACGTGTGAGTGGTCTTTGCAAGAAACTTGGCAGTATATGTATGAGTGAAAACGCGCTAAGTAACCAACCAATTCGTGGACTATCAATAAACAATCGATTAATAATGGTCTTCCGTACATTGATAATACACTTCCATATATTAGTCCGTTTTGGTACAAAAATATAATAGCAATGCATAGACAAAATTAACATGGCCGGACCTTTTTCACTTTCGTTTTCGAATTTTCTTACTGCACTTCTCGTTCTCTTGGCCACTGGAGATAAGTCTGAGGAAGTAGCAGCCTCCTCTAATATACATAAAAACATTTTCATCATCTCTTATGTTTCATTCATAAATCAAGGAAATTAAAACATCTAAAAACTAACATTCTCTTGTGTGGTTATATTGCACATTTTACAGCCTCTGAATTTCATAAATTTTTTTAGCTCAGAAATGGTCTTATGATACAATGATAATAAAAAATAACAACTTTTTCCATATTTTTTACTATATTTTTCCCTCACACATAACATTAAAGTGATTTGTATGGTGGGTATAGGGACCCAGTTACTGGTCACGGGGCATCCCATCTGTCTTCAGTGGTAACAAGTAATCTTGAATCTTAGAATGCATTCGTGTCTATAGACCGCAGCCATAATTTATGATATACTTATGAACTGTGTGTCCCCTTAAGTATAAAAAAAAAACATCTTTATCTATTCGCGGCAACACATCAAGATATGGATGCACTCCTAAAAACTAAGGTGTAATACCTTATTACCAGTAATAGATATTCCGTTTCCAAACCATTCATTGCAGCAGTGTTTAGCTCTTTCACGATATTTCATGCAAGCAATAAGATAAGATTTACCCAAAAGCATTCATCTATTTATTCCACACCTAGATTCTGCCTGCATTATAACTCTACCACTTTTAGAATAGACACAAAAAGAGGTATCTTGTATCTTTAGAGATGAAACATGTATCAGTTTAAAATAAGATGGGCTCACCTTTCAGCCATTCTTCAGCACCATCTTCAGATCCTTTTACCTTATCATGAGCTGCTTTAAGATGCCCTTTCAGCCATTTAAAATTAGCGTATCCTAGAAATATAAGCCGTAACGGAAATTGAACTCATTGGTACACACCCAAGTTTTACTTCTTTATATAAAAGAACTTTATGAGATATAATTAAATATTGTTTGCCTTTCTATTAAACGTTCTTACATATAGTCCTTATTATTAGATTTTTCTTAATTTGTTGTAAGTATCGATACGTTGCTCTGGATAATTTCTGTAATGTCTGATAACGGTCTTCTACTTATTACCAGATAATATCAACTCAGCAGAATATAGTATAGTGTAGTTATAAAAGCATTTAGGCAAACGCAGAGGCACGCAAACGTCGTCCAACTTATCTTCGCCCGATATGATGGATGTGCAATGAGATGGAAGGAAGGTTCCAATGCAATGTTAAGGACAAGAGATTGTGGGAATCAAAGGATGTTTTTGTAAAATTATCGGCATGGTATTGACTACAAGAACAATATTTATATTAAATATACCATAATCGCACAGAGGACATGGGAATACTTCGCCATCATCCAAATTATGTTTATGCTCTTCCCCGTGCTCCATCACTTCGGTTATTGACTCAAAAATACGATCGCAGAATCTGTAAATGTCTTTCTATTCTTAACAAGATTCATTATTCAAAATATTTTCTACTAGTAAAAAAAGTTATAATCTGAAATTTGATTTCACTAAAGTATAGACAGTTCAATGGTTACAACAATAATAGAGCCATGCTGTAAAATAAATGTGTTGGCTTGCCAGGACAAGGACCTTGCCCTCACCAACTTGATATACTTTCTTATCATGCAGCGAAAACGAGATCCAATTACTGGTGACAAGATAGGATGGATGTAGGTGTTTATAGCCTAAAGCAATCAGTTAATATTTAGTTTTAGAAAGGAGCATTCACGGAGTTTCAGACCAACCTTCATACGAACAAGACCTGGCTGTATGGATTAAAGTCCTTTGCCTTTCCCATTAGGGATAAATTAATATCATCATCATCATCATCGGAGCATTCACGCAGAAGATTCTCTAGTATACACTTTTCGTTTTTCCAAGCCGATGTATACATATGTGCTATAATTTATAATTCTAGTAATTAGAAGGCATTCGAAGAATTTACTAAAATTCATTATCTGTCTATCTGTTTATCTGTTCCCATCTATTTTCAGTGTCAGTCAATCAGTACTTAATGCTCTAGAGTTGTTTCAAGTAAAATCTGGCGTAGCGCTTCACTCAATCCGGAGAGGAATAAACAAAAATGCCATAATAAAATATAATTAATATGTAGTCTAAAACTAATCAAATAATAAAAAAAAATGCCTGATCCAGTAGTGCCGCGATCGTTATCACTGCCAGTAATGCTCAATATGGTCCTTGAGGAATTGCTATCAAGTACGATACCTGTATCCAACGACTTCCCACATAATTACACTCACTCACTGTATTTATTATACGAAGCTGCCACTCGAGAAACTTTATCGATACAAGGTATCGGTTCTACAATACGTGTGGTCATATATTGCAATTATATTCGTAATTATTTTATAACGCACCTGCATTTCAATTCCTTGAGTTTATCGCATTGATATATACCCAAAAATTCTTTAACCTCCTCATCGGCTTCTTCCAAGTTATCTATTATTCTATCATCTATATCATGCTCATTTTCTATGATTTCAACATCACTGGAACTTTCCTTTTTCTCATCTTTTACAATGACTACGTCATAGGAAGACCGGGTGTCATTATCTATACATTTAGTAACAATTTCTCCATCGGACCCTATTTCGACCTTCACGAATTCAAGTTTTTCACTTTGATGGGGCTCTTTAAGATGTTGAGATTCCATGTCAACGGTAACTTCTGTATTATGGGCCACTTTAAATTCCATTACCTTTTGAAATATGAATTGCTGGTTATTTTTTATAACCAAATATTCATCGGAGCTAAGAGATTGCGTAGGACTTTTCATACGACTTGGTTTAAAATTTTCAGCTAAACAATAGTCGCATATAATTTTAAGTTGCGACGGATAGTTTCTCGGCGACGTGCATCGATGTAGCTTCTGATCTTCATTATCAAACAAGTACAACTTTTCCACGTTATTATCGAATTTTCCGCAAATGAAACAATTTTGTTTACCCTTGTCCCCTAGTTTTACGTCAATGTAGGGTAAAGGTCTATTATTCCAATTCTTATGCAGCCGAGACGGATCTGTTTTGCGGATATGTCGTCTTTTTTCGTTATAACTTTGATTTTCTTCGTATGGTAGGGACGTGACGGGTGAGTCCTTAAACATATTAAGAATCTCCTCGCGAGTAAAACTTGAGAAGTCATCTTTGCAACGTTGTGTTTGATAATCGTCATCGTAGTTTTTGTAATTATCTTTAATTAAACTTCTTGGAGATCTATTTCTACTAGCAATTGGATTCAAAGTTGCGTACGTTTTTGTGCTGCTCGATTCTAAGTATTTCGTGAATTGAGCTTCGAAATTAGATGTGTTTGAGCAGACAAGTTTGAAAGGCAAACTGTTGATAAAACTACATTTAGGGCTAGAGTTTCTGCTTGACCAATGTTTGACGGGACTTTCAACTATGTTAATTTTTTTCGTATCTTCAACATTTAAATCTTCTAACTCGTTGTCCTCTGCGCTATCATTTCCGTATTTTACAAACGGTATCTGTTCTGCTGTTAGATCTACAGGAGGATCATCATTATCGAAATGTATTTGAGAGGCTCGTATTTGTGTGCCATCGTCTAGGATATACACAAATCCATCAGGGCTATGGGTGTCTTGTTCTAACGTCCGATCAAAATTTTCTGTACTTAATTGAGGTTCATTTTGAAAATTTAGTTCTGAATTTAAGAGATAATGGTATATGTTTTCATTTAATGAAACCGAATGATCCCCGGTAATGGAATTAATGTCAACATCGAAACCTAGTGTAGATCTGAAAAAGAATGCTTAGTACTATACTTAATCATAAAATGATGAGCAATTAAATATGTATCAATAATTTATTTGATTATAAGAAATATTAATAGCATTATATGTAGTGTATTATAGTGGCTATTACGATCACAACTAGAACAAACAATTCTAGCAATCTAAACAAAAATATATTAAGATGCCTTTTAGAACAGACTTTTTATAATGAAAAGTATTCAATACAAAAAAATCTTTATTTTTCATTAATCTAGTTTTATTTTGTCACTAAGTATGGTCTTCATTTTTTGACAACCATGGACAATAAACTCCTACTATCAGTACCCTATAGTGTGAATAAGCCAGTTGTGTAGGAATGGCAACATTAGATGCCTAGCAATTGCCACTAGTCTTATCAATAAGATCTGAAAATTGTGATGTGTATTCCTCCACCTGTTAGCGAGTCAATTATCTTATGGTCTACCTGCGATTGACCCTTTATACATATATCTTTTAACCTGTCACAATAATCAAGGGATGGAATAACTAGAGATTCTCTGAAGCCATCAAAGCTGCATATTTGATGGAATATAAAGATCAGCTTAAAATGAATAAGAATAAAAGTTTAAAGGATCACAAGTACTTGGCTTTTTCTAGAAAACGTTGGAAATCATCATTGGGTTCAATGTTAAGTGTAACTTCTTCACCATTAATGTTCTCCATACAAAGTATTAAAGGTGGAAGCTGTTGCTCCATATTTATGACTGAAAAACAACAATTTAAGCATTATTCATTACTTACATTTTGGGAAGACTGGAGACAAATAAAAACCTACCTATTTCATTAGCATTCATATATATTTAAAACAGATGAGTCCTTGTTTATGATCATTTAAGTACCCAGTCATACATTGTAGCTGTTCTACATAAAATATGTTAAATTTGCATGATTTACAAAATAACTATCAAACTTTGCTCATACTACTGTAAGTATTATAAGAGAAATTGAAGGTAATTTTTGGTTACATTTATAGATGGGGCTGATTTTCTTATACCACTACAACACAAATCTACATATTTACTTAGTTTATATATATATATATATATATATATATATATATACAAATATTAGATCATACATAATCATATATTATATAGAAAGTATGTATAATTTGTTTATTTTGACAATTTAGACTTTACTGTATAAAAAAGTACAAAAATAAACTAAAGACAACAGTCAAAATAAAAGATTTAAATATAAATTAATAACATTTTTAATTAAAATGAGTTATAACCATGTAACACTATTAATTTAATTAAATTAATAGTGTTACATTTAAACTTAAATTATCATTGAGGTGATTTTTCTTCAATTTAGGTCTGGTGATTACCATTAATAATATAATGGTATTTAGGTATAGCAAAAATTACTAAAAGAATGTCATGCTGTAAGCCATAGGAAAGGTATCTGAAAAGTTGGTTTTTACTACAATTGATTGCCCATTGTGAAGGTAAATAAAATTTATGTAAATGGTTAAAAGTTTTATACATAAAATAATATCCATAAAAAGTAAAATCATTATAATCATAAAAAGATTATAATGTAGTAATTAACATAATTTGTTTATTTATCTTAAATTGAAAATTTACGAAAATGTAATTTCCAGCCAAGCTACTATAAAAGTCAAAGCGGGAAAATCAAAATAACATTTTGTGACAGGCCACTAAAATAATAATGATGGCCAGTGACAATAAACTAATCGTATCATATTTTAAGGAATATATTAATAATCGGGTGAAATAGTACAAAAATGATATACTAACCGTACACTTAGCTGTAACACACTTTAATATATTTTATAGCAACTGGCACATCAAAAATTAACAAATGAAACAATTAGGAATCAGGATGTCATTTCAAAACAAAAACTGTAACCACAGAGAAAACTGTTGCTATTGATACCGGTAATATCAGAAAGTCTGCAACATGACATTTTATTTTTTTAATTTTATTTTCTATTACAAATTCAACCACTAAAACAAATTATTTATAAAAAGTTTACTTCGGTAATAAAATAAAAATGTATATAAATATAATAAGCATTTCATTTACATCAGTTTTGAGCAATTATCAGTATTTAGAAATGCATAACAAGATCTATTTTTATATAACAGATAACACATATAATTTTAAATTAGTTTTATAAAGTAAAATTTTCTGTAAACCTTACATTTGAAATATTTTCAACTATAAATCATTTTTTTTTCCAAATATTACCTAATTTATAATATATACTGAATATTTATTAATTATCGAGAAAATATCTCAAATAATAAATTGGACAGATAAAATCTTCAGAGTATTCACTGTTTTACAAAAACACAGAGCATCGCCATCACGCTAAATTTCTTGATTGGCAACTAAGCTGTCATTTACATTAATCACATTCAATCGCAAATAATGTCCGATAAGTTAATTTAATACGAGGTAGACGTATGACTTTACATTAAAAAGTGTATATTACTTAGTAATCAAGTGTTAATTTGTTTGTTTGAATGACTTAAAAAGTGAAATTGCGGAATGTTTCCGCTAACGCCGCCAGTAGTGAAACGACTTTTAGAGTGGAAAAAAGGTTCTGAAGGATCATCAGCCGCTGAGGACAAATGGTCAGAAAAGGCAGTGAAAAGTTTAGTTAAGAAACTAAAGAAAAGTGGGGCACTTGAGGAATTAGAAAAGGCTATATCTAGTCAGAGTAGTCATACTAAATGCGTCACAATCCCCAGGTGATTCCTAAAATTGATCACTTTATTTTTATTTTGATAACAATTACATTAGTATCTCTAACATCTAAAACGATTGATTGAATTTCTCATAGTCCGGTAATTTAGATCTAGAAATTTAGCTAAAATTTTATGCACCAATTTTCGAATTATTTGTTATAATAATGGATATAATGGTGCCGTAGAAATCCGGATATCTGATCCGACTATTAATATACTTTGTCGAAGGTAATGACAAATTATATAGGATATTGGATTTTCGAAAAAGTTTGTAAACAATAAACAAAGTACTCGAATAATTTGTCATATTTTACGAATAAACTTTTTCATTGAATACTATTGATATGTACCTTGTGTATCAATGGTTGTTGGCATTTAAGGCTCACAAATAAACTACCGTTTCGAATCGTATGTTCTATGGAATATATTATATCCTTATATTTTTTCCCGTGTTACTATACCTGGCGTTTATATTATATATATACATATATATATATATATATATATGCATATATATATTTAGAGGTAGTTATAACCCTATATCTGCCGTTGCGACCAATGTAACCTTGCCAAATATCGATGTAACGAAGGCTTGTCGTCCTCGTAGTTAGTAATGACCATTGTATTTTGGTTACATAACCTCAGACAGGACGCAAAATCCAAAAAGGAAGGTCAAATCGCCGTCAAAACAATCGAAGCTTTTTATCAATATGGCGGCGAAATTTAAGACCTTGGTTTTTCTAATTTCCGTACGAAGTTATTACTGAACTTTGTAAAAATGTGCAATATAAGTGCCAGAAGATCAATAACTGTGTAATGAGTAGGTCTTGTGAGTTTTATTGTACGTATATGTGTAACAATAATAATTAAGGTAATTAATATTTTCGATATTATGGTGGCACTTAGAATTTACAACGACATAAAATGTTTATTTTATGGAAATATTTGAATAACTGTCATTAATTTATTGTTTAATTATTATTTTTGAGGTATGCTTTTAACTTGTACATTGACCTTGGATTTGGCATTTTCATTACCATTTTTATTTGTGATATGAATTCATTTCGCGCCGGCACCTTTTAGAATTTTTTTTCCCGAAAACTATTACTTTAATTAAGCTATAAACTTTTTGTATATAATATATTTCTTTTTAATTAGTGATAACTAATAGTCTTTACGAATAGTTTATAAAAATAGTTATATAAACTGATTTGCTAATATAATATAATGTGATCTAATTTCACACTATGTCGATTTCTTATAGTCTAACGTCGTCGTAAAGTTAATATAAAATATACTTATGGGACTTATGATCTTTTTGTTACGTTATAAGTATTGATATTAATATTTAAAAAACGAATTTAATAAGATAGTTATGACTTTAATTATGTATTTCCTACTTTACTACAAAATATAATAAACTACAAAATTTGGTTTTTGTTTAAGATTAGTTATGCTGATAAGATTATATATTTTTAAATAAAAATATATTTAAAAATATATAATCTTTAAATAAAAATAAAAAATATTTTTAAATATAAATAAAAATAAATTTAATCATTGACTTTACTAAATGTTTTAATACTGAGAAAAAAATATAATGAAAATTCGTAAATTGCTAGTTTTGCATAAGATAAGATACTTTGGTTTTTAAATATAAAAAAAAATTAATAATAAAGGACTTAACAAAAATAAAAGAAAGCATATTTGAGTCGAGAAAATATGTGGAAACTATAAATTAAAAAAAATACTTGTTTTAGTATTAATATAATGTCCACAAATCTAATTGCAAAATGACTTGCCTTTTAATTAAAAATTTTTAGCTCAAAAAGAAATATTGCAAATGTGCTGAGTTTATCCTACAAATTTTCATTATATATATTTTTTCAAAATCAAAATAAAACATTTTGATTTTTAAATAGTGAATATGTTTATGATAAACATCTGCAATTTTAATTTTTTTTTACCTTCTGAAAAATTATCTAGAATATTACCACATATTACATAATACAGGAACAATACAACTGACATTGTTTTTGATTGTATGTAGTTTATATTATGCATTGGTACAAATATACTTGTGATGATTATTAATTGCATTGATATTAATAATATTCAAGTTGTTTAAGATTAATTTTCTTACCCAATACAATGGAGGAATTAACTTTTTTAGTTATTGGTAGCTTTACATATATAATTGTAAATTTTCTAAGACTACAACATTTAATGGTCACCAACATACTGCAATATGCTTGTCAAATACTAAATGTAATAATGAAGGTGAAAATAATAGTACAAACAAAAAGGATTATAAGAAGTATAAATGTAATGTCTTTTTAAATGATGAGATAATAAGATAAAATCTGTCGGAACATATTATGTTATATCACCTGGACACAATCCTAAGTAAACATGAGATTTAGGTTCTTCATAATTATTATTATTTGTCACGATTGTCCATATCAATCATGATTATAAGTATATATAGATATGGACCTTATTTAACCTACATTAATCCATGATGAGAAATTAAGTTACGGATGCATTGGTTATGTATGTGTTATGTTATATGTTTGGCATACATGGCTAGATCGAAATGGAATGTCTCATTTCTCAATTAAGGTTTTAAGTGTTATGGATAATCTGTAAGGCTTCATTTGTACATATACAAATATATATATATATAAACTTCATCATTTCAGAGTCAAACCAAACGATAACATAGTCAGCGGGCAGTATAGAAAGGGTTTGCCGCATGTCATCTACTGTAGGCTGTGGCGGTGGCCGCAGCTACAAGTAAGTTATAAATTAAAATATTTTATATTATGTGTCATTTAACAGCTGCGTAAAGTAGTGATTAGGCCACCTGGCTATTGCGTCGCGGGAACTGAGTTCGAAATTATCTTTAATATTTAGCAGTGGTAGACATGTAGCCAATAAACTGTAGTTATTTGTAGCTGCAACATGAATGGGATGAATCGACCACGAAAGGATCACATCATCCTAGACCTAGAGATCTAAGACCTGATTACAGATAATGAAATATTCCCATCTCAATCCATTCAGGGGTGATAATGTATGTGCATATTGAATCTTTATTGAGGATGGAGGTAAATGGGATGGACAGTGGTTATCACTTAGTATAACGTGAACTGCGTCGTCATTTGTCACCCCTTATATTATAAAAAATATATAAATATTAACATTAAAAGTACATTTTTACAGAGTCAACATGAACTTAAGCCAGTAGATCATTGTGCCTATGCATATCAATTGAAAAAGGACGAGGTCTGCATCAATCCTTATCACTACAATAAGATTGACTCACCCGGTAAGAATAAACTTTATGTATTAGCTCTGTATTTCTTATGTAGTTCTTTATTAGTACCACTCTCCATAATTTGTGTCTTTAATCAAGATGAAAATAATGTAAGAAAGATAGCTTATAGATATTAAAAAATTAATTATCTCGTTTTGAGGTAAAACATATGCATATGCATATAAACGAGAACCACATTACCGCACTAATACTAGATGTGTTAATGTAGTGGTGTGAGTCTTGGATTTTGTGGTTTGGTGGTGGTTTCCGATGGCTTTAGTAGTTTGCTTTCACATGCTATTGAGGCAAAAGAGACCTGCATATTGATACAAAGTGAGAGCCACCAACTTTTCTATTTTATAGCATACCTTTATTATAGTGGCTCCAATTTTAAATGTGTGTACTATATGTGGCCAAAATTGGAACTGAGATTTTAAAATGATTTTCTGAACAATCTGGTTACAATTCAAGCAATCTATAATATATAAATAAGAGGATAAGAGGCCATAACCCCAACTACTTTTAACTTTTATTTTCACTTAATCATAAAATGGTGACAGACAAGTGTAATACCGAATTCTCTATTAGCACACTGTTAACCAAACAGATAAGTTGGTAGCAATTTTGTATGTGGTTATAGATTTGCGTGATGAAAAGTATCCACCATTTCATTCCCACCCATTCACATAAATTTAAATATTCTATGTGGTAAAAACTAGGTATAGCTTGACTCAATAATCACTTTCATAGAATTCCTGTATAAATAAGCACCTCCAACCATAGCTGTTTCATATATGAAAGAAACTAGGGAAGCAATAACTGGTAACCAATAAGGATGTAACAGTGGTAGAGCTATGCTGCAGTTTGGTTTCTAGTTGTTCTAAATTTCGATAGTGAAGCTAAATCAAATCAGGCCTCCCCTGTATAAACGTTGTGAGATATAATCCACTACATAATTCCTCTGCAGATTATATGTTTTCATAGAAATAACAATTAAAAATAAAAATTACAATTAGCAATTTCATTGATACCGACGACAATGGGAATGAATTTGGTTTGCTGGTCTATTGTTAAGTTAAAAAAAGAGGCCAGACTTTGAGTTACCTTTGCTCCTGTTTTCTTAAATATTAAAAAATCATATATAAATACAAAAAAGATAAAGCATGTATCTTATCTCTTGGCTAAAGCAAACAATATGGCATTCAGTATGATAACATTTTGTAAGATCATACAAGACCAATTGCAATTCTAACTAAAAATGGTTTTTTTCTTAAACCATATCAATGTGGGTTGGTATCATTTGACATAACTAGGTCCAATTTTTCGGTTTTCAAGTAATTAATACAAAAAAATTATTAGAGCTTAACTATTCACTTCATTACCTCCTAGCTCTACCACCGATATTGGTGCCACGCTGCGCGGAGGGCGAAGTCCGCGCTCCTCCGCCATACACCGACTACCATCAGCCGCATCACGAACATACAGACGCGTAAGTCCTTGTTTCTGTGCAGAACAATACATTTTATTTATTTTATATTTTTCATTGATCACAATTTTGTTCCTAGCTATTAGAACCACCCTAACTGTTGATACCAACATGACTTGTTCAATCATTATTTGTTGTTAAATATATATTGCATTGACACTAGTAATAAGGTTTCCGATTAACTGTTGCTAAAATATTCGTTCGCTATAGACATTTGCGTTTAAACATTTAATATACTTGATAATCAAAGTAACATTATAATGACCATCTCTAGGTTGTCACTGAGCGTGATGCAGAGCGGCGGTGTGGTGGGGGTCGGCGCGCACAGCGCCCTCTACCTCGAGGCAACACTCGCGCAACAGGTGCCCGGGAATACCACCGTGCACGTGTGAGTTGTGTCAAGTGCCAGCCCCGCAGCATGCACCCAACAGTACTACACCCGGTCCTCTGCCTCGAGGCAACGCTTGCGCAACATATGCCCACCCATACCACCGTGCACGTGAGTGGGTGCCATGGGCCAGCTCTGCAGCATGCAGCCTACAGTCCTGCGTCTGGTCTGTTCTTTACCTCAAGGCAACATTCTTGCAATAGGTTCCCGGTAACAATACCATGCACATGCTGGTTGTTGCAGCCTCGCAGCACACAACATGCACGTTCACATAATACTATGCTTTAAAAGACATAATTATCTCAACATAAACCATCCCACAAGCACTTCCTTGACCTTTTATGTAATTAATGCTTCTTATCATCATTTTAAGTATGCTGACAGTATAATCTCTGGCAATAAAACACTGGTTAACCTACCATGCTGGATAGCCTACCCATGCTGAGCGATGGTTATTCCCCCAACATTATCTGTGAGAACGGAATCTCCATGTCGCAATGAAATCTTCCCTTTCAGTAGATCCTTTATTAATAGGGTATGTAGATATAGCACAAGTGCATGATGATACAAAAGGGTGAATGTGATACAAACGGAATAATCTTATGTGGGATATCCATGTTATTATTTATGTTATATTTTTAATATTTTATTTCTAGGAGTTCATCTACAGTGGAGACCCCACCACCTGGCTATATGAGTGAAGACGGAGATCCAATGGATCACAATGACAACATGAGTGAGTTTGTACTCCTTTTTTATTTTTGTTAATTAAACTATTGATATTTTACTGTGTGTCAAACTTTAATTTCAGCTCATAGTTTATGTAATTTTGTGTTTTTGTATTTGGCAAGATGTAGTAAATATGTCTTTATAAACCACTGATGAATAATAATTATTGTTTTACATATTAAAGACAAGTTTTTAGTAAATTAATTTGCTAAAGATCTCATGATTTTTTGAAATTTATATTTATGCAAGCTACATGGTTTCTGACACTGGCTATCAAGAATGGAAATGAAATGTTCTGAAATTTTGAACTATAACTTTATTATGTATGGGCTATGGTTAAATCTTCTCTTAATTTATATAGAATAATTTAAATTTTATTTTAAAAACCCGCCAACATTGGAGTCTAGTGGGACTATATTCAAAACCCTTTCTAGAGAAATAGACGGTCCCAGTAGAATGAAACTACTACTTTCGATCTATTTTTTTAACTCTTTTATTAACATATCAAAAACATTACATTTTTTATAGCTTATTGTCGCATGTTTTATCTAGACCTGACCCGATTGACTCCATCGCCGCCGGGTCTCGCTACTGAAGCGGCGCCAGTGCTGTACCATGAGCCAGCCTTCTGGTGCAGCATTAGCTACTATGAGCTAAATACACGAGTTGGAGAGACTTTCCATGCTTCACAGCCTTCCATCACTGTAGATGGATTCACTGACCCTAGCAATAGTGAGAGGTGATGTCACTGTCTTAGTATGTTCTAATATAAGGGCTTCCTCAATCAATGAACTGTTGATGAATTGAAATGAACTAGTTGAAATACTTATATCTTTTTTGACATGAGTATCTAATGATCATAGATTTCTTTAGATTGAGATAATATTAACTACAAAGTATATAAATACTTTTGCATTTGACAAAGGATAAATTATATAATTTTGTAGAAATGCTTTTATAAGATTTATTGACAATTTCATGGAATTTTTTTCATTATTCATACTTCGTTCTGGGCTCACTTAATAGCGTGAGCCATGTCCATGACTTGTGACACTACTGCAGCTCTTTCACTAAATATCAGCAATTTAACATGCTATATTTCATGTGGTGCTCCAAGAAAATTAGAAACTCAATACTGATATGAAGGCTATATCGTAATTGTGAGTAAACACTTTTTCAATTCACTGAACTGCATTCTTGTTGGTCTGAACTGTACTGGCCTTTTGCTACAAGGTATGGTCCACTAATAATATTATTCTTAACTTATTTCTCTAAGAAAAAAGATTATATATTAATTTTAGTATATATATAATACATTAGTTTATATTATATTAATAAAAAAGTCATATATTTCGTAGTACTGATAATAAATAATTCAATAATATTGCAGATTCTGCTTAGGACTGTTGTCAAATGTGAACAGAAATGAAGTAGTGGAACAAACACGTCGGCATATTGGCAAAGGAGTCAGACTGTATTATATTGGAGGTGTGTAATTCATGTTGTTTGTATGATTAATGGTGATAACATCCCTGCAATTTGGTATCTTACATATACTGACTAAAATATGAATCAATTTGGGGATAATTTGAAGTGAGACAATGCAATCTATTCTTGATTCGTTTTTATTTTATGTTGTCTACCAACCAACCATTTATCAATAAGCAAATTGATTTAAATTGAAAATATCATTTTTGATAAATTAGCATTGACTTCAAGCCAAGCTACCAAGATTAAGGAAATACATATTTGAAATTACAGGCGAGGTGTTTGCCGAATGCCTCAGTGACTCCTCTATCTTTGTACAAAGTCCCAATTGCAACCAGCGCTATGGATGGCATCCTGCCACTGTTTGCAAAATACCTCCTGGTAAGTTACTCAATGTAAAATATTTTAATATACATTTGCTAAAACAATTTTTTACACCAAAAATTTTGTGATAATTATTTAGCCTTTATAAATGTAGTTATGTTGTGTATAAATCATAATCATAACATAACACATAAACCTTTATTTATATAATTATCTAATTTTTTTTTTGTGTATGAGTATTGCTGTTGGTCCAGTGACCTCTACAGCTTTATCTAAATAGACCCGCGAGAGGGAGGCCCGCCGAGTAAATTTATCTATTAGTAAACCCACTTTACTATTGGATTTATATTTAGCTGGATAATTACTATATAATAATCCAAGACCTCAATTTGATTCAGCACCTCAAAATCACTTTTATATAAAAAAAAATATGCACTCAATGATGATGATATCCTCCCATTCGATTTCAACCTTGGCGACACTAATAGTTATGAACAAAACAGATAATAACATCAGCACAGTGTATATATGTGCTGAAACCATTTGCACAAACATTGAACTCACTCATCTCCTTTGATGTAGTTCAGATGCATTTTCAAAGACAGGACCATACTATAACCAAATTTGAAATACACAAATATTAATTATCGCGCGCGACGCAGCATCATAGGTCATCTAACCGTAATTCCAAACGCCCATCCAAAAGATAGTACTTGTGAAGTGTTTTTTTTTTTATTTGTCAATTAATCAATTAATATTGTGGCAGGTTGCAACTTGAAAATCTTCAACAACCAAGAGTTCGCGGCCTTGCTGTCACAATCAGTGTCGCAAGGCTTCGAGGCTGTGTTTCAACTGACTCGTATGTGCACTATACGGATGAGCTTCGTTAAAGGATGGGGCGCTGAATACAGGTGAAATATCATTGTAGAAAAGAAAATTTAGAAAATTTAAAATTCATTCTCGTTATGGAAAATAATTTAATATTTTTCATAATGAGAATGAATTTTAATATATATTTATGTACAATTTGATATTTTTATCTAAATTTGACACGGGGTTGACTGGTAGAGAATGCATTAAGGATTAAGTCCGCCCTTGTAAACTTGTTATATAAGGTACATAAAGAATAAACAAATAAATCTCGTGTAGTACTTTACGAATTGTCGTGATTTTATTTTAACACATGTTATACAGTCACATAAAGTAAACTAACAGACCAGGCCTCTTGGTTTATCGCATAGTCCCTGCAGCTCTTGTACCTAACTCGGGTAGCTCTCATACCATAAAATTAAAAATGAACACCAGCTTTCATAGTGCGCTTATTTCATTGGTGAACTGTTCCTCCCTTTAGGTGGCGATCCGAGTCGAGGTTTTGAGCCTCCGTATGACAGGCCCTCGGAATCGGATATCGCTTCCCCCTCAGTTTCCGTCGACGTTCTTCGTCCACAGGGGTCGGAGCCCAGCGGTGGTGCAGCAGCAGTCTTCGCAGCATGGTCGTTGTCTCCCTACTCAGCGGGCCTCCCGCTCGCGAGTCTAATCAGATAAAGCTGTAGTGGTCTCACGACCAGCACAAAAAAAAAATATTGATCTGTTGTTCTACCTCTAACAATATTTTAATTACATTTGATTGCAGACGGCAAACAGTGACCTCTACTCCATGCTGGATTGAGTTGCACCTGAATGGTCCTCTACAATGGCTGGACCGTGTTCTCACGCAGATGGGTAGTCCTCGTCTGCCCTGCTCCTCTATGTCCTAGGTAACACTAATATTACAGTTAACAAACTTTTTTTTTTCGGGCTGCTCGCGCTTGTATAGCCCGAGGGTATGTTTATGTATGTAGGTCTCATTGGTTGACGGTGAATACTTGCTATGGTCACAATTGATGAGTATTTGTAACCAAAAATGCTGGTTATTTTACAAATTAGTTACAAATTAATCTACAAATTATCAGTAATGTTATTATGTGTTCTTAGATAGTGATCACTAACCTTTTTTTAAATTACATTGATAGTAAGAAATGAGCACACAGTTCACCTTCGTTAAGTGAAGTGATGTGAATGCCTCGTCACCAGTAATAAAAGTCTCCGGATCCCTACACTCGCCAGACGAACCACACCAGCATTATGTTGGTATTCTGTGGGGGCATGGCCCTACCCCAATCGAGCTGACCCGGGCTTATGGCCACTCTTAGCCTTAGGTCATTATGGGTCGGATGCACGCTTTTTTTTACGTAGTTAGTACGGTAGTTTTATTACGTATAGACATTGTAAAATTTTTGAATAAGATTACTACACATACAAAACTTATTGTTTTTCAGACATCGAAGTGACGTTGGAAACAAATCGGTATGTTAATCACTTCAGTTGTACGGAAAGAAAATTAAGAGTAGCTCAAAAACAAATACCTCCAATATGAGTCTTAATAACATTGTTTTTACTATAATTTGTAAAAGTTATATTGGCAACAGTTTTGTCGTAATCCATTTTAGAATGTAAGTGACAATCTTTTATATTTCAATCATGTATATACAAAACACAGAGATATTATAAGGGACTCACTTGAACTCAAGTAACTTATTGTTATTAACAATTTAAAGTCACAGGCTAAAGTTGTATTAAATAATGTCAATTTAGGTCAATAGTTGTACTAGTGGGAACTGAATCACATGTTAGTTTGTTCAAAACATTTAATATCGGAAGCTCTAAGTAATCAACACAACAGAAAGGTTGTCTGTTACCCACAACGCAAGGATTTGCCTTCCCAAAGAAGCCTGAGAAATTAATGTGTTCCTTTTTAAAAGGTTGACTATGATACCATAATAATAATAGTGTAAATACAACTGGTCTGACGTGTGACAAAATTATGTAAACCTTGCAGACTTATACAAATGTTTGTATGCGAAGTATATATTATCAACTAAACATAACTAGATTTTGATGGTTACTCTTGCCAGTTTGTATAGGTCAAGGTAGGAAATGAGTAACTGTTAAGTGAGTCTCGCTCCACGGTTTTCACTAATATTATAATGTTACTTATAAACATGAAATATGTTAGGTATCCTGGAGCATTGTATATAGATGATTTTAATGAATTGTATTTAGATTACCAAATTGGTTGGACTATTACTAATCATTGAGAAAATTCAAAGTATACATACATTGTTGTCTTAAACTTCTGATAATTTAAATAGTCAAACACACAAAATCAATTTAAAATTTAGATATCAAAAAAATATATAAAAAGACAGTCATTAAATGCTTCCAGTCTGTAACAAATATGTAGTTACACATAAGTTGTGATAAATGAGCAAGTGTTTAATTGTGCACAAGCAACCCAAGTTTTCCCGCACTTCAATTGCTGATTCACTATACATTATCATCTACTTTGGTATGAAAGGGTTAGCTGAAGCATGTATGTCATAAAATATTTCAAAGGCATATAAAGTCAAGTACACTGCAGTGGAGCACAGCGTGGTGGACGCCCCAGGGTTTCTATGAAAGAAACCTAAGCATTAGCCACCAGTTGAGGGCCATATGTGTTGTTACTTTACTTTAGATCCTGCAGATATTTCCAGCAGCATTAAAGAGTCCTGGTATTTGATATAAGTAGTGTATTTATGATATTTACACAATATAATAAATTTCTGAGCGATGCTTTTTATTGCATGACTTATTTTGAATAGGATTTAAAACTTTCTTCAACGACAATATAGTTTTTAAACATTTTTTAACGTGTACAGGTAGAATTTACAATAGCATAGTAAACTGCATATAGAAAAACTTAATTTGATCAATTTTAATACTCAGATATTTGTTAGAAAGTTTTTGTCGTGGCAATTGTAATATACACAAATAAAATATATAATCTTATATTTTATACGCAATATGTAAATAACTCCACAGTTAGATATTTTTTTTAATTATAAATATATTTGCCATCATAGAAGCATTACATACATTAGCATACAGTTATCTAGAGAATCATTAACAATCGCTACCATGTTAGATTTTTTTTACTATATAGTTTCAATCCAATACACATAGGCATAATAGGATTATTCAGTTTTTGTTTCATCACAATGTTTGTTTGTATGTTTGCAATTTAATGGATCATGTTTAGGTTAAGGTACTTGTATGTGGGGTTGCAACAACATAATTGTTAAAACGCTCGCCATTAAATGGCAATACTATTAAGCAGAAAAATGAAATAGAACAGAACAGTAAGGGATATATTTTGATAGATTTTCATGGCAACTCTGCTTATATCCGTTACTTGTTAGGATGCACCTATCCATAGCACGGAAGTAAGGACTATTTAAGTTTAATATGTCGTATACCTACTTATTCATAAGTTTCATTACAATGACAAATGTATTTTCATCAATGCCAAGGTTATGGAAGAAACATTTTTTTTATTTATTTTCATGTCGCCAATCAAAGCGTAGGGTTAGGGATTGAATGGAAATACATTTGTTCCATTGGTATTTCCGACGTAAAGCATAATTAAGGTAATAGAAGTATTATTCCTTAAAATGACGCCAATTTTACATAAATGGCGGGATAAAACATCCATAATTATATATGTTCTGTTTTGTTGTTTTACAATTTTTGAATTTCCCTTCTATAGCCTTAAGGCAGGCACATAATTATTGTATCCCTATAGTGATACACACTTATATTTTCGGAGAGAAAACAAAATTGATGTTTAGAAAGAGAGGTTATTTTGGAAATGTTTTATGAAAGAAAGAGATAAAAGATTATTATAATGTTGGTATATTGTTGGAAATGAATGTAATGAGATATCTACGGAACGGCATTATGAAGTGAAGTAGGAACTAGTATCAACTTTCTTTTTAAATACACTTTTTTTATTCATAATGCCCTTCTATCGTATTTTTAGAAATAGGGGATGTAATATATAACTTCCAATTCACCTATTGCCTTAACAATTCTATCTTTAATTTTTACTAATATATTTTAGTACTAATATAACGTGAAAGTTGGTTTATAATCATTAAGTGTATTCGTTTCGAAGAACTGTAAAAGTGCATGTTTAATTGCTTATTTCCGTGTAGCCATAAGTACATGTTTCAGTAGTAACGTGTGATGCGTCAATAGTAAATTAATAATTTAATCCAGTACAATTCTTCCATTAAAATTCGTATAAATTCTACCCGACAATATGATATAAGCAATAATCACTGCCTTCAGCATACTACCGTTCATATGGGATTTATAAAGGCAAATATGTATGATAAATGATTAAGACTCGATCGAAATTCATAAGAGATATGATTTTTTTTTAATTTTTCAACATATTTCTTATGTGACAATTATGTAATGTAATCAATTTTACATTCACTTGAGCGTAGCCATTTTTCTATTAAAGAAAAGATTTAAGTTAATCTTGTAAATATTGTATTTCATGAAAAGATTTTTTTTGTATTACAACATTGATTGATGTTACTTTTTCTTATATATACTGTTATTTCATTCACTTAACTTTAACTTGGAACGTCAGCGCTTCTGGGATGAATCGTTGTTCCACCCTTGCTACGCTCAAGTGGATGTAAAATTGATTGCTACCTATCATCCACTGTAATCTATATAGCCCTAACAGCAAAACCACTTTGTTATACTAGTCATTCTATCCCGACGAACTGTTTTATAGGTAACTTACTGAAAGTATAGGACGTTCTCGCGAAGTGTTAATATCACGGTGCGGTGATACGATGGAATCTGAGGAACCCTGTTATCTATTTGAGACTACTATGGATTTTTATGTGAGATCGCCGATCTGTTCCCATAGTTATTGATTTTTTTTTTAATTATACTTTAGGTGTACACGTAGCCTCGCGGGTCAATTTAGATCACATCGATAAATTCTGTTTGTTACGGGGCGATATTAACTTCGCAATATAGAGTTCTAAGCATTTGTGGATAGTTCCGCACCGATATAGTACATGGGCAATAAGATAGCGAGGAACAGATGTTAAACCCAACTTAGAAAACCGCCCTAAAGTTTGTCTTACAAAAATATTGTTTCCCGCCCTAGTATTGAACTCTGGAACCGCGACCAAGAAAACAAGGAACCAAGTACACTGACCACTGCTTTTCATGGCCGTTAGAAAAAATATCCATATAATGACAGATCATAAAGGCGCAGCGCTCGTTTTAAGGCCATTTCACAGATGAACAATGGCATATGTCGACCGGAGACCATATTAAAAAAAAAAACCTAGTATAGATATATTAGATACAGTGTGCAGTGGGGGTACAAAAAAGGTTCGTCACCTTACATTTGCTTGCACTACGGTAATTATTAGTCATGCCATTTCATTTCAAACGAAACAGAATTTCGCAATTAAAAAGGTTTGATGTTGATATGAAATTAGATTATAAATCAAAGGTGTATACTATACTGACTCTTGCCATCATTCCAAGTATAATTTTATATGCAGTTGTCTGCTTAGTGATTTAGTATCATTAGTTACTAACAGGCTATGACTTGATGAAGGAATGAATTTGAAAACTGACGAACGTTTTTGTTCCCCCGACTAACTAAAACTAACTCATATACCTGTTATAATTGACCATTTTTTTTTGAACCCGCTGTCGACTATTTAAAAGGCATGACCTGCATCTACAGTTTTATGATTTTTAGTTATAACTGAATCGATTCTGGTGTGTCATGTGTCAGGTTGGTTGCTTAGATCATTTTTTGAATATTGGAAATGTGGTAAAGCTGCGTGTATTAAAATTTGTATAGCAAAAAAAAAGGGAAACCTCGATTCGTCTAATTGCACATTAATTATGTATATATATCTTCTGAACTTTGTATAATATATAAGTTCATTCAATATTATAATATAGTTAAATACTTTTTTCTATTAAATTATAATGTTGAATTTAAACATTCGACAGATACGTAAGATTTTAGCATTGAACAGTAATATTTTGTAAAGCACATCAAATTATTTTTATTGTATAATCCGTAATGTTATTATGGTTCATAAATTTTGTTGTGGATATATATATATATATATATTAGTTATAAATAAAAAGCACAATTTTACTTTCAATGTATTTTGGCTTCTTGCAATGAAATGTTTTATATGGCAATACTCCATATGTGATATTGGCTACAATTTGTTGTTATTTATCGTTTAAACACTGTTAATTATTTTTGATGCTAAGCAATAAGATATTTTATAGGTGCATATATTACCATTTATCACGAAAATATATTTTAAATTGGTTTCCGATACTGTCTTTAGATTTTCATCTGTTATTTTGTACAAAAGATAATGTTATCTTCGTGTAAGATTTTTGATGTGTTTATATTCTCTTGCAGTAGGTATATGAAAGGAGATTGAAAACATGGCTTCCATTGTGTTACGATTTATTTTGCTGTTTTCTGTTGGCGATCTCACATGTCGAGTGGGAGTTGTGTAGAAATTATTAAAACTGCAATAAACATGTGTGTTTTGTATACGTTGATTGTTTTATTACTTATAGTGAATCCTTATTATGATAATATTTATATTATATAATAGTCCATATCATAATATTCTTGATGACACGATGACGTCGGTCGGCAATCGGAGAATTTTCTATTTATAACATTAGATGTGTCAAACGAGCACACAGTACAGTTCACCTGATGGCAAGTGATTCCTGAGGCCCATGACATTACATTCATCCTTGACAAGGAATCATAATGCAGATGCGTTGCCACCCTTGAGGACTGAGATGGAATGCCTCGTCACCAATAATAACGATCGGATCCCTCACCAGACGAATCTCGGCAGCTTTACGCTGATATTCTGTGTGGGCGTGGTCCTACCCCGATCGAGCTTACCCTTTCATTCTGCAGCGTAGCTCTACCACTTATACAATAATATTAAAATGCATATGATTTTTCAATTTTTCGTTGTTATCATTAAGGACAGTTGGAATGCCTCGTGACCTGTGTAATTGGGTTCCCAGAGACTTAAACTACAGGTGTCATTAAAACTATCCTTTGCTAACACCCGACAACGTTCGACCAAGGTGAAACGAAAATGTGAAGTTTAAAAGCGCACACGCGTTATTATATAAAATGATCTAGAGGGCACAATACAAAATAAGTGAATAGATTTACGTATAGTGCGCTGTATCATAACTATTAGAAAGCGCCATCTTTATCTGGATCATCGAGATTAATATGTTGCGCGATCTTACACTGCCTTCGTGACCTTGAAAATTCTTGCATGTGGATGACAATAATTAACATCTATGTCGATGAAATTATATTGCCTAATGGGTATGGTCTGCGAAATTTTAGTTTGTAGGTTCGAATCCGCTATTCGACTATTGCCGTGAACCGTCTCCTAGCACAAGCATTGTCAGCTGAGTTGGGGTGGTTAACCGGAATATTAGTAAAAAAAAAAAATCTGTGGCTCGTCCGTATACAGAGACTTACAGTAAGTTTTTCTATTCCGATGTATTTGCATGCATGTGCATAAGATTAGGCGATGACCAAAAAACATTTCTAACTGCTCAAGTTGGTCAATATTCAACTTATATATTTTTTTTTAAGATTTGTTCGCAGTGTCTCAACCAGACACGAAAGAACAATTTGCTTTGCATACATTATTTCTAGACTGGGAATTGACTACACCACCGGGCCCCCCCCGGGGGCTCCAATTGTTACATAAAGAATACAAAGAAGGGATTTTCTGTTTATATTCAAAATCAATGGAAAAAGCGGCACTTAACAAAACGAGTTAATCATGCGTGTACAGCTTTACTGCCTGGTTCCCATTTGTAATTATTGCAACCCGTCCGCTCTCGCTTCAGCATGTCACTCATCACAGAGGGCTTCTTGATAGACTCTAGTGATGAATAGTATATAATGTTGGTTGTAGGATCACAACTTTCGCTTCTAGCTGACTTCTGTTCAGATATGGATCGGGTGAGGGTGGACGAAGTATTAACTCGATGGATTGTGGAGAAGTTGTGCTCATCTTCTTCCGAGTTATCTTGATACCGTTGGGGACACATTGCGTCAAGGCTCTGATGCTTGGAGTTTTTTTTTCGACCACGGTGCTCCATAC
This sequence comes from Teinopalpus imperialis, assembly GCA_029286865.1. Classification (NCBI taxonomy): domain Eukaryota; kingdom Metazoa; phylum Arthropoda; class Insecta; order Lepidoptera; family Papilionidae; genus Teinopalpus; species Teinopalpus imperialis. The sequence continues at coordinate 9,939,758 of JAGSMU010000004.1, forward strand.
TCACGTGAAGATTTAAACGCTGTCTGAAATTTGTAATTGAAAAACACTAGTTAATTTATTAAAAGGATTCACATATTTGCTGTTAAAACGAGTTCGCATTTATAAAGACAAAAAAAAATTATTCACGAATTAAACAAAGTTTAAATTATATGACATCTCGTTTTTTTATATTTAAAAAGAGCGTACAATTTCTATTTTACGGCGGATTTTTTTTCATCAATCGATATACTAGTTACACTTTAAGGATTCATAAACAGCTAATTTAAATATCAGTGTGCGCTGCATAAGCCATTAGGAGTTACAGTCCCGAAATCACAACCGTAGTTTTCTATCTATTAGTAATTCATTTATCTCTTTAATCGCTCAATAAAACATCTACAGGGCAAAATAGGAGAATAAATCTGCATCTATCATTATGAGTAGGATCGGGTAATTGTATCGTTGGGTATAATACTATGAGTATACGTGTAGCCACGCTGAAATTAAAATGTAGCTGCAACACGAATAGATTGGCTTGGTTAGAAGAGGTTTACGATGTAGTTTCCCCACCAGACTTGAAAGTCAACAATTTGTATTACACAAATATTGTCTGGTAATCAATCACAGAATCCATGACGAAGGAGTCAGGTAATTTGACTAGTACACCACGAGGCCAGTAATGACGAAGGAAATAGTACTTACACGTGGTCGAAATTTTTTCCGCACATTTCACATTTCACTGACGATATAGATGAACGATCTGAGAAAACATCCGAATCAGGGGGTGAAATAGACTTTCCGTCGGCCTTTTGCAAATATACACAGCTGGATCTTTGACAAATTGAATTAGATTTTCAATTTCAGAAATTGTGGAATCCATTATAGAAGAGCGACGTGTTAGATTTAAATTCGAAGCGGACTGGCGACTTTTCTTTAATTCAGCAATTATCTCTTCTGGATCTTCTATTTTATCAAAGAATGACACAATTTTCTTCAGTTTTTCTTCGTTCACCTCCAGTTTTGGCTCAGGATCGGTCTGGGTCACGCTGGCGACTTTCGATTGGCGACTAGAAGTAAGATTTGTGCTAAGTTTGGAAATTCCAATATGCTCATTTTCATGTAGCAGCTTATCACGCTCTATCTGGAAGCCCTCGTGACAATAGTGGCAGTAGAACTTGCGGTCGGTGAAGTGGCATAGATTCAAGTGATCATTATAGTTAATGATACCTGTGAACAAAATTAATTTTATAAATGATGAATTACCAAAACATTCAAAAGCTTTACAATCCTGGACGAACTGGTGGGAACTGGACAGGTATAGACTAAGAACGATCTAAGTGACACTGGTGGGATCTGTGTTTATCAGTGGACTGCTATAGACTGCTGCTGATAATGACGAGGTACATACCTCTGGAAGTAAATTTGAATTCCATATCACGACTGAACAAAAGTTTTCATACCTCCATCAATCAATTCACACATTTTACAATTTTTTTTATATATGAAAATACATACTGTAAATAACGTAAAGGAGAAACAAATCAAGAAATAGACCCACCATAAAAAATCATCCTACATCCCATAAATGGACATTGCCGGGGCGTGGTATCCATTAAACAATTTTTCTGTACGGACTGAACGTACGTTAATATCACCGGGCTTCGTCCATCCCTCAGCGTTGTTTCCGAATAAGCTTTCTTCGTACTTCGTAGCCTCCGAAAACGAAGACCACGCCTTCGTCTCTTTTCGTAACGGTTGCTTATATTAATGTCACTCGCCGCGTACATGTGGGGGTTAGGCAATACGACATTAGGCTTCTCTCGCCTAATACCAAGGATACGTTGAAGGAACATCTGGAATCGTGTAGGTTTTGGTTGCGAATCTTTCACCCTGATAAACGGCATCTGTAGAAGCTCCGAGGTTTGCGTGCATTCGCACTCCTTTTCGCTGGTGGTGGTTGTCGAAAGGAAGTCTTTTGAGTCCTGTGTAAATTTATCACGCCTATTCAAGCATTCGGAGTCCGTTGTTGTATATTGGAGTTTCAAATCTCTAATGACTGCTGTTGTTATGGACCGTTTCTCAATTGGTGCGTGAACATTACCATAGGACACCTCGTTCGTCCCCGAGCATGCGTCCGTCTTAGTTCTATGCGAGCGTCTCCTCCTCGAATGCTTTCTTTCCTCTCGCTTCTCAGGTACCGCATTCGTTTCTGGAATTATGCCTATGACACTAGCATCATAGATTTGAAAAAGCTTCTTGAGACATTTGTACTTCGCTTTCAATACCTCGTGCTTTTTCTTAGGTATCCATTTGCATACTACTCCTTCATCAGTTTCTTCGTTTTCGGAGTTGCTCATCAATGTGGGACGTCGCTTATCTAACATTGATATATAACTTGAAACGAAACAAAGAATTTTGCAAAGTAAAAAGAATGACACACTCGCGTAAATTTGAAAATGATATGGTATCATAACTAATGCACTTTGTTAAATGATTTTGCGTATGTTTTTATAAATTCGAAACACTTCCCGATAGAGTGCATTGTGTAGTGACATTTTTGTCAATTCAAAAACGAAACTGACTCTATAGTTTTATTTTTCTAGAAACATCACAAACATACAGTATTAAGAGTATTTATTGTACGTAATGACCTGGTAGTTATCAACAATATCGTACAAATGATGTAAACAGACAATATGTTTTCGATACAGATACGATTAGGTACGTTAGAAGTAAGTTGTACACCGGTGGTAAGTATTCGTTGGTTTTTTTTTTATAGAATAGGTGACAAACGAGTAAGCAGCTGATGGTGGAAAGTGATCACCGCTGCCCATGAAAATTTGCAACGTCAGGAGAACTCTTTTCTTGGAAGTCGTTAAGTGGTGCTGGTTCAAAATACCGCGACAGTTGATTCGACAGAGTAGTTGTGCGTGGCAGATAATTCCGCGTAAAGCGCACAGTTGTGGATCGGCGTACACAACCGACACCGTCTAATTGTTCGATCGTCCCATCTGGGTGAGGACTGTTAAATACTTACGAGTCATGCTAGACCCTCACTCACCTTCGGTCCACTCATCACACGCGTTAGGAACCAAGTGGACTTCATCCTCGGTTCCCCCACAATAAAAATACACTATATAAAGCGTGTATACGACTAACCATGACATACGCAAGTCCCACCTTTCCACATGCCTCACCGCTTCTCATACACACGCTTCAGGCAATCTAGAATTGTTAATTGCGCGTGGCCACCAGTGCGTCGAAAATTTTACAAATCGATTTCTAGCTTCCGACCACCTCAGTATCTGAAGCTCGCATCCAAATTCGACTCTGGCATCACGCACCTTAATCAACTGATTGTAAGTACCACCGCTTAAAACCGCATCGCGTTTAGAAATACTCGGATCGCGGAAAAAGGAGACCCATTCATATCCTCAACGCGATCACTAGGGCCGAAATTGTTCTCACAACACTTAATAAACTTACTAGAGAAATGCGATACTGCCAGATCTCTGGTGGGTATTCACCAACCAGTATAGGTAGAAGCGTCGCTGGAGTTTCTTGCGCCACTTCCCTAACGTCTACGCATTTCCAAGTGGTGATAAATATAGATGTCCCGATAATGACGATGACGACTGCTGATTCGTCAGAAGCTATTTGCGCGTAACATGAGGTATATACATGCACTCACCTATGTAAGGCTTTTGAAAGGGTTTTTTTTTTATTACATTGAGAGTAACAAATGAGCACAAGAGAGATGGAATGCCTCGTCACCAGTAATGAAGGTCTCGAATCCCTGCACTGACCAGAAAAAACACAGCAACATCATGCTACCATTTTACGCTTGTATGCTATGAGGGCGTGGCTCTACCCCGGTCGTGCTCATTTTGCAGGTAGAAACATACTGCAGTATAGCTCTGCCACTGACAAGGCAAGACCGAAGGAAGCAAGATTGCAGGAAAGTTCGGATCTAGTATCACTAACAGGATATATTAGAAACATCCAGAATTGAAAATCTAAGTAAATACTTTTTGTCTCGACTAGAAATGAAACACAGCACCCCCGACACTACTCTGGCCAAAAGGCCACATCGCCACCACGTGTTGTGAAAAACTGTGCACAACATTGCGCCCTAGTGGAATATTTTAGGCGTATCCTACTAGCGTATGCAACTTATCGCCGTAGGGTCGAATCCACATTTCGACGAGTGTCGTTAACAATCACTGGTCCCAAATTTTAACTTAGTTGGAGTGGTTAAAGAAAACCTAATGTTAATTTCATTGCTAACAATAAAAATGTAATGTAATAAAATAACTGTTTATAACAAAAGGTTTTTATCAAATTACACATATAATAAATAATTACAGAACGTACAATTACTTAATTAATAAATTATAATGCGTTTAATTACGAAGTTACGTCATAGATTATCTCTATATAGTTAACCGAATGAACCCTCGGGCATAAGTAGACCTGGAACAAAGAAATCAGCGATTTTAGAATCGTCTATGATAAATAATAGTGCAGTATTTAATAACATTGGCTAAAATCTAGTTAGTGATTTCCTCTAAAGGCAGCGAAGGCGGCCCTATGGCGGCGTGACTTATTTAGTCTTGTCTATACACTTATCTGTTAATTTAACTTCAACTTAACTTTAATATACTACTCGAATTAGTAATACATAACGCAATAAAATCACAGTGAGAGGATATGATTTGGTTTCGCAATGTCAATATCAGCCGCAATACTCGATCTCATTAACAAGATCTCCGGTTTCTTCGTGAAACAAAACAGTTGCTGATTACTAAAGATGCTTTCATGCCAACGAAGATACTGCTTTTGGCATGAAAGCTTGGTCCTAGGTCAATATAATCACACGTAACAAATACCCTTTTTTATTTATTTGCGTTACAGCTAGTTAATAGTATCTGCGTGGCTCTAACACGTAAAATAACTAAAACTGCATAATCTATGTTTGGTCCACGAATAAATCATTCACGCGTGACATTATAATATTTATTTGATAGTCAATATGATAATTACATTGAAACAGAAATATAAGTAAAAAATTACCTGCTATGCAAGCTGTCATGAAGCATATTCCGCAGCCGGTAAAAAATGCTCGCACAGCAACCTGAATAACAAATTTAATGTGTTTTATATTACACATATGTACTTCCGTGACAGCGTGGCATAGTGATACAATATACTACTCGAATTAGTAATACATAACGCAATAAAATCACAGTGAGAGGATATGATTTGGTTTCGCAATGTCAATATCAGCCGCAATACTCGATCTCATTAACAAGATCTCCGGTTTCTTCGTGAAACAAAACAGTTGCTGATTACTAAAGATGCTTTCATGCCAACGAAGATACTGCTTTTGGCATGAAAACTTGGTCCTAGGTCAATATAATCACACGTAACAAATACCCTTCTTTATTTATTTGCGTTACAGCACTCTAACACGTAAAATAACTAAAACTGCATAATCTATGTTTGGTCCACGAATAAATCATTCACTCGTGACATTATAATATTTTTTTGATTGTCAATATGATAATTACATTGAAACAGAAATATAAGTAAAAAATTACCTGCTATGCAAGCTGTCATGAAGCATATTCCGCAGCCGGTGAAAAATGCTCGCACGGCAACCTGAATAACAAATAAAAAATAATTAGACAATGATATAGCAATGTTAATGTGTTTTATATTACACATACTTCCGTGACAGCGTAGCATAGAGATACAATATACTACTCGAATTAGTAATACATAACGCAATAAAATCACAGTGAGAGGATATGATTTGGTTTCGCAATGTCAATATCAGCCGCAATACTCGATCTCATTAACAAGATCTCCGGTTTCTTCGTGAAACAAAACAGTTGCTGATTACTAAAGATGCTTTCATGCCAGCTGAAGAAGGATTGGTGAATCCACACAGCGCGTACGTGGCTATCAGCTCACCTCTCGACTGTTGATATAGTGGAGATATACAATAACATTGAAATAAAGAAACTTAATAGGTCGGGCTTAATATTGTGTTGAGGGGGTCCTGATTTCGATTCCCTATAAATGTATTTATGTGTGTATATGTATGTATGTATGTATGTATGTATGTATGTATGTATGTATGTATGTATGTATGTATGTATGTATGTATGTATGTATGTATGTATGTATGTATGTATGTATGTATGTATGTATGTATGTATGTATGTATGTATGTATGTATGTATGTATGTATGTATGTATGTATGTATGTATGTATGTATGTATGTATGTATGTATGTATGTATGTATGTATGTATGTATGTATGTATGTATGTATGTATGTATGTATGTATGTATGTATGTATGTATGTATGTATGTATGTATGTATGTATGTATGTATGTATGTATGTATGTATGTATGTATGTATGTATGTATGTATGTATGTATGTATGTATGTATGTATGTATGTATGTATGTATGTATGTATGTATGTATGTATGTATGTATGTATGTATGTATGTATGTATGTATGTATGTATGTATGTATGTATGTATGTATGTATGTATGTATGCATGTATGTATGTATGTGTGTATGCATGTATGTATGTATGTATGTATGTATGTATGTATGTATGTATGTATGTATGTATGTATGTATGTATGTATGTATGTATGTATGTATGTATGTATGTATGTATGTATGTATGTATGTGTATGTATGTATGTATTTATGTATGTATGTAACGATGTATGTATTCCTCGATCTTATTGCACATGTGTAATATTACATCGGAATAGGGAAGGGGACGACGAGTGAGTGCTTCCGTGTTTGCGCAAATGCTTACGGCACTATAACATATTCTGCGCAGTTAATGTCATCAGGCAATATCGTCGTGCCAATTGAAATCGAAAACGTGTCTCCATTGTAAGTCAAGTAACACAACCTATCGCTTCTGCGTTCAGCGGTCGACTAATGGTGAAAATAATGATGAGTAAAGAACAAAAAAAGAGTAAGTAAGAATAAAAAAAATAATAGTCCTATATCCCATTGATGTGTGGTATACCCACTTTACACTGTTATGGATAATAATTTGCCTCGTAGCGATAGGCTAGCCATTGCCTGGATTCATATGTTTAAAACTAATTAGTCTGTAATTGTTCCATCAGTCTTTTTTGGTCCCCAGGACTCGGATGAATTGCCGCTGAAGCAAACTAATGTTGTTGATTCCGTGTGATAAAAGTAATCATCCTGAATAAGTCTGAAATGTAAAGACAAGTGTGATGGAATAGAGATGGCTATGAACGAGTATAAGTAATAACAAAATAGGCCAAAGAGAAGGAAGCGGAAGTTCATAGGTAAATTAAAAAGAGTTTTTATATTTTCCTACCGAGAGCAAACCTTCTTTCTTCATTTCTCCCATGCGCTGGTATGCCACAAACTCGTTGACCACAGTCTTTAGGCCCACCAACGTTCCTACGTGTTCGCACTCTTCCCACGGGACACCTAGTCAACAGCAGATGTAGTTTAGCTTCTTACCATAGCATGGATTATTATGTATTAGTAGTTAGATGGACCCCAGTTATCAATAATCATCATCAAGTGAACTGCATGCTTGCTTATCATCTTTCTATTACATCGTATCGTATTAATATTATTACATCGTCCTATTCTGGACAGATTATATATGCGACAAAAAACTTGTAATTAGAACGTAGGACGATTCAATCTATATTAAAAAGCCTACATGAAAACAATTATGTGTTGGACACAGCTACTGTTGACTGTCTAAATATGCTCTTCTCAAGAAATAACTGCTTTCAGAGCGGTTTCTTTTTTTTTTTTTTTTTTTTTTTTTTTTTTTTTTTTTTTTTTTTTTTTTTTTTTTTTTTTTTTTTTTTTTTTTTTTTTTTTTTTTTTTTTTTTTTTTTTTTTTTTTTTTTTTTTTTTTTTTTTTTTTTTTTTTTTTTTTTTTTTTTTTTTTTTTTTTTTTTTTTTTTTTTTTTTTTTTTTTTTTTTTTTTTTTTTTTTTTTTTTTTTTTTTTTTTTTTTTTTTTTTTTTTTTTTTTTTTTTTTTTTTTTTTTTTTTTTTTTTTTTTTTTTTTTTTTTTTTTTTTTTTTTTTTTTTTTTTTTTTTTTTTTTTTTTTTTTTTTTTTTTTTTTTTTTTTTTTTTTTTTTTTTTTTTTTTTTTTTTTTTTTTTTTTTTTTTTTTTTTTTTTTTTTTTTTTTTTTTTTTATTTATTTGCGTTACAGCTAGTTAATAGTATCTGCGTGGCTCTAACACGTAAAATAACTAAAACTGCATAATCTATGTTTGGTCCACGAATAAATCATTCACGCGTGACATTATAATATTTATTTGATAGTCAATATGATAATTACATTGAAACAGAAATATAAGTAAAAAATTACCTGCTATGCAAGCTGTCATGAAGCATATTCCGCAGCCGGTAAAAAATGCTCGCACAGCAACCTGAATAACAAATTTAATGTGTTTTATATTACACATATGTACTTCCGTGACAGCGTGGCATAGTGATACAATATACTACTAATTCTAGGTCTTGGCTCCTAGGTTTGAAACTCGAGGTCGTCGAGGGTGGCAAAGAATCAAATTGAACACACAGTTAACTGTCACCTGGTTGTGGTTTGCAGCCGAAAACATCCACATCCAAGACTCAAAATGTCTTGCCACCTAACTGACCTCTGGCTACTAGTTATTAGGTTTCTGGATTCCTAAACACCGAACGATGCACAGAACATTGCTGAACAGTGCCGATATTTCGAGCTGGTGTTCTAAAAGGAGGTGGTATTTCGCCGGTCAAGCCGACCCTCAATTGTTCATGCTAAAATATGACTTTATTACTGTAACTCTACCATTGGTTTTACAGTTCATAATTATTTCTAAATATAAACACATGAAAATAACGTGCAAGTCAACTTACGCTGGCCAGAGTCTCCCTCTGGTTGGGCGCCATAGCCGAGATGACTCCTATCATGATACCAGCTGAAGAAGGATTGGTGAATCCACACAGCGCGTACGTGGCTATCAGCTCACCTCTCGACTGTTGATATAGTGGAGATATACAATAACATTGAAATAAAGAAACTTAATAGGTCGGGCTTAATATTGTGTTGAGGGGGTCCTGATTTCGATTCCCTATATATGTATTTATGTGTGTATATGTATGTATGTATGTATGTGTGTGTATGTATGTATGTATGTATTTATGTATGTATGTATGTATGTATTTATGTATGTATGTATGTATGTATTTATGTATGTATGTATGTATGTAACGATGTATGTATTCCTCCGATCTTATTGCACATGTGTAATATTACATCGGAATAGGGAAGGGGACGACGAGTGAGTGCTTCCGTGTTTGCGCAAATGCTTACGGCACTATAACATATTCTGCGCAGTTAATGTCATCAGGCAATATCGTCGTGCCAATTGAAATCGAAAACGTGTCTCCATTGTAAGTCAAGTAACACAACCTATCGCTTCTGCGTTCAGCGGTCGACTAATGGTGAAAATAATGATGAGTAAAGAACAAAAAAAGAGTAAGTAAGAATAAAAAAAATAATAGTCCTATATCCCATTGATGTGTGGTATACCCACTTTACACTGTTATGGATAATAATTTTCCTCGTAGCGATAGGCTAGCCATTGCCTGGATTCATACGTTTAATACTAATTAGTCTGTAATTGTTCCATCAGTCTTTTTTGGTCCCCAGGACTCGGATGAATTGCCGCTGAAGCAAACTAATGTTGTTGATTCCGTGTGATAAAAGTAATCATCCTGAATAAGTCTGAAATGTAAAGACAAGTGTGATGGAATAGAGATGGCTATGAACGAGTATAAGTAATAACAAAATAGGCCAAAGAGAAGGAAGCGGAAGTTCATAGGTAAATTAAAAAAAGAGTTTTTATATTTTCCTACCGAGAGCAAACCTTCTTTCTTCATTTCTCCCATGCGCTGGTATGCCACAAACTCGTTGACCACAGTCTTTAGGCCCACCAACGTTCCTACGTGTTCGCACTCTTCCCACGGGACACCTAGTCAACAGCAGATGTAGTTTAGCTTCTTACCATAGCATGGATTATTATGTATTAGTAGTTAGATGGACCCCAGTTATCAATAATCATCATCAAGTGAACTGCATGCTTGCTTATCATCTTTCTATTACATCGTATCGTATTAATATTATTACATCGTCCTATTCTGGACAGATTATATATGCGACAAAAAACTTGTAATTAGAACGTAGGACGATTCAATCTATATTAAAAAAAACCTACATGAAAACAATTATGTGTTGGACACAGCTACTGTTGACTGTCTAAATATGCTCTTCTCAAGAAATAACTGCTTTCAGAGCGGTTTTTTTTTTTTTTTTTTTTTTTTTTCGGGCTGATGGCCGCTGTTAGCCCCAGGGCTTTTACAGTTTCAGCGGGTTGAGAGGTGACCGAGCGCTTATGGCTCTCAGTCGAGACCGATTTTCAGAGCGGTAGCTGTTAAAGTTACTACTACATTTAAAGTTTTTTTTTTATTATTGAAATGCCTCGTCACCAGTAATAAAGGTCTCCGAAAACCTACACTCACCAAACGAAACACAGTAGCATTATGCTGCCATTTTACGCTGGTAAGCTGACCCATTCATTCTGCATCTAGAAACAAACTGCAGCACAGCTTTACCACTGAGTCGTACGTGAGCCTATTATCAATTAACCTATATATCTTATTAAAATTCAACCAGGTCACGGACCCCTCAATTCCGTTAGCCCTGTGTCCGATGAAGCTGTAAGAGCCGCATAGGCTAACAGCGTCAACATCAACAGAATCTAGATAAAAATATTAAAATTAATGATATTAAGTTTTATGAAATAAAGATCAATATACCCATGAGCCAGCACAACGGTATGAAGATCTTTCCAAAGATCCACTCAAGGTTAATGTCAGGGTTTCCCAATAGACCACCACAGTAGCCCAGAATGCCGTTAAGGAACGCGACGACCGCCACAAACGCCACTAAGTTGGCGATTATATTCATCACAAGGGCCACCCCGTTGGTCGCTCCTCTAGTCGCCGCTGATAGGGCCGACTGGTCCTCGCTTGTAAATAATATTTTCATTGATAAAAAAAAGTATATTTAATAATTCAAATTTATGAATTCATGGTGGACTGGCAACACTAATTATATCCTTAAAACATACGTTATGCGATGATCATGCTAATCACTATCTAAAAATCAAGGGTTTTACATTTTTTTCACAATTATTTTTAATATAATTTAATTTTCGGGCTGATGGCCGCTGGTAGCTCGAGGGCGTTTACAGTTTCGCCGGTTTGAGAGGTGACTGAGCGCTTGTGGCGCTCAGTCGAGACCTCTATTAGTAGATAACCAGCACAATAGCTCCCAAGAGGGAGCCTTGGCTTGAACCGTTACCCTGTTTCGCGAGAGCAGACTCTCTGACTCGAGGGTGCCCGAGAGGGCCAAACCTCGGCTCGGTCAGTTGCTTCTGACTAAGAATTATCTACATTAATATCTCTATTATTATTATTGGCTATCTGTACCACCACTTCGGAATGCGTGGGCGCTGGAGAAGAAGTGGCGCAAGAAACTCCAGCGACGCTTCTATCTGTATCGACTGGATAGAACCGAACTATGACATGGTGGTATCGAGAATAACCTTGTTTGCGTCGACGAGAGCGTGCCTAGGTCTCCTTCGGAAGCGGGTGTTTTAATATAACTATTTAATAAAAGGTAAAGAAATTTAACAGACATCGTCGTAGTACGAATAGTAATGACAGAGTAGTTCTTTAATTCTATTCTATACCCCGATCTAATTTTTATCTGCCTAATTTATTTTTATAGCCTTTGATAACTTAACTACACTATGAAAAACTTCCAGCCATACTAAAAATTCATAAAATGATTTTTATTACAAAATAGTATCTGACGCGGTGTAATTAAAGGCGAAAGCTATTGGCAATACTAAATTTACACACAGGTATTATTAATGCTTTCCGCGGCCAGATAGTCCGTATTACTACCATGTTAGTGAGAGACTGAGAGAGAAAAAACGGTTATCTAAGAACTATACTATCTGAATTTGTCTCGAAAACAAATGCCTATAACATATAGTCTATATGTAATGGGCATTTGAAATCAATTCTTATAATACTTTTTATAATAATAAAACTGTAAATTAGAAAATCAGCTGTCGAAGGAAACGATGTTGATCATTTCTATCTGATCATTTCTAGCCTTTCAAACACGAAATTTCCCATTAGTTACTCGTTCGTTAGAAAATCTAAAGTACTCATAACATTTAGATTCATTAAATATTACTTGCGACTAACATAGAAGCATTGATTGAGTCTCCCGACCATCCAATCATTTTGACCATTATTCTTACCATCCGGGATCTTCTAAGGCTTTGTTTTGCCCAACCGGCAGTACAATTTTAATCAATAAGATTTTGATTTTTGATTCTCATGTGGTACTATCGAAGGATAATTCGAATGCAATGTCAGTGACATGTGGATTAAACACACTTGTGTGTCGGGGCATTTACAGCGTTAAGGGCAGCAGATAACGGCAGATCTCGAGGCTATACCCGGGCAGGATGCCCGAGGGGTAACGACCCTTCCGCTCGCGAGCGACGCAGTAGAGTATACACCACTTACATGGCCACTGGCTGCAGGTTGTGCACGGCGGTGCGCGAGCGGCGACTCTCGGGCAGCATAAGCTTGGCATAGCAAAGCGCGGCGGGCGCCGACATCACGCTCGCGGTCACAAGGTGCGCGGGTTCCGCACCGAACGCTATGTACGCCGCTAGGATTGTACCTGATCACGAAAATCATTTTTATTATCAAGCATACGTGATATGATACGTTTAAAAAATATTGCATTCATAAAAAGCGATATATATAAAGTCAGTACAGAGTTCTAAACATAAATATCTTGTACACTAAAGTAGATCCAAGAAAATGTTTTGATTTCTATAAGCTAAATATATTGATTCATATAAAAGCATTTATGGTAAATGGAAAAGAAATGATGAAGTTTATTTAATTAAAATAATAAAACCCAAGTAAAAGAGCCATGCTGTGGCAATAAACTATGTACAATAAGAATAGGTTGTTGTTGTAATGTAGTTGGCGGTTTTTTTTTGTGTGTGAGTATTGCTCTTGGTCCAGAGACCTTTACAGCTTTATCTAATTAGACTCGCGAGCGGGAGGCCGGTTGAGTAGGGAGACAACGACGTAGACCGCTGCTGCACCACCGCTGCACTCCGACCACTGTGGACGAAGAACGTCGACAACAACAGAGGGGGCGATAATACGATACGAGAGCCCCTCATAAGGTGGTACAAAACCTCTATTCGAATCGCTATCGATATTTAGAAGCGGCCTAGAACACGAGTAAATCGCGTGTAAGCCATTGTGCGAGAAAGACGACGTCGCGCTCGCCGGCGAGTGCGGTGTGGCGTGTCTTAATTTACGTGTATTGTTTGTGTAATGTTGGTGTGTGTGCGCGTCGGTGACTTTGGTCGGTGCGCTGTTAAGCCCTTAAGGCGTTATGATTGCGCATTTAAGTTAGATGGCGGAACCATTACGCTTTCACAGAATACGCGTAGGAGTATAATTTTTTTACAATCGCATTCACATAAAATCAATTCGTAATCAGCCTAAAGATCTTACTTTACTTTAAAGACCATATTTTATTTTATTTTTATGATGAAGATGATCTTCAGTCCTCCTGATGTTAAGTGATGTTCATAAACGCCTATCGTTGTGAAAAAAGATTGAAATAATATGATAATTGAATAATAATGCGTAATAACACATAATTGATTTTACATTGTACAATCACATTTCCCACATGTCCAAGTTGCTCCACTACCTCAGTTTTAGGATATTTGAAATAGTTATTCCACTATTTGTCTGGAACCTTTAGAATTTTACTGGCATTTCGCATTAAATAAAACAATAAATCGTACAGAACGAAAAACGAATTATAAAATATTAGCCTTAAGTAAGGTAAAACTTGCCAGATACCGTTGCGAAGCCAGAAGACATCACGACGTGTATCTCCGAGGGAGTGAGCAAAGAGAGATATGGCTTGATTATCAATACTGATTCCGACTGCAAAGTGAAAGATATTACCAGAATTAAACATTAAGTTAACTTACAAATTAAGTTAATTAACAAAAAGTTAAAAAAGAAACGGTCAATTTGTATGTTAATTACCAAAAAAGTAAAAACGGATTCAATCAATATATAGGGTAATTCGACGTTCCTGAAATTCGGTTAGGAGGTAATAGGGGTGACTATTTGCGATAATTTAAACCCCCGTATCGTTTCCGAACTGAACTTCAGGTCTAAGGCTTAGGTATGCATTAAACCTATTTGCAAAATATTCGAACAGCGATTTTAGTATATTTATTTATTTTTGACTTATTTTGAAAAAAGCTTAAAAACAAAATAACTCAATAATGGTTCACTTTTGCATTATGCATATGGGGGTTAAAATTATCACAAATAGAGAGAAAATTTATCAACACATCCTATTTTTCTCATTAACACCATTTTGGGTATATATGGCACACTATAGCTAGTTTCCAGCTTCATGTTACATGAACGGGTCGGCTGTCGTGGAAGGACAAAATACAAGCATTAAAATTCTGTTTCGATTGATGATTGAAAAGAAATAGAAGGCATAAATGGTAAGGCTTTCTTTGTTAGTCTGAAGGGTATGTCAAGGCATCTATATCTTGACTTCTTTACGACGATGGATGTCGGTGTCAGTAGCTTGTGGAATCACTAACAATTTGCAACAATATTCAACTTGCAAGTAAAATGTTAGTCGAACATAATTTAATTGTTGGTAAGGGAATTACAGCCATTTTGAGGATGCAGATAATATCCTCAGCAAAGACTCTAGATGAAGGAATGCCTGGAAGGCGTTACCAGTTATTGAATAAGCAAGTTTTTCTTCACCCTTCGCGACCTTTCCTAGCTGGCTTATATAATCATGTCTTTGGGATCCTTAAGTACAAATATATCAATTGTTATTATTTCTTGTTTTATATAGGTTCACATTCTATAATGTTTTGATACCTCATAAGCTCTGTTCACCCAGTTTTTGAAGGACGTGATAGCTATTCGATTCTTACCTGCCCGAGGAAGACATTAGCGACAGCGATAACACTCTCGCAGACCGTGGTAGAAGTAAGCGTTTGCAATAAATGGCCGAGCTTCAGGCAAAACCACTGCAGCGCACCCCAGAAAAACAGCACCTCCACCAGCATGCTGAAGAAGAAGATCACTGGAAGTGTCTGTAAAGTTTAGCAAGGGTTTCGATTGAAGCAGTGATTCCCAGAATTTTTTCATTCATGGACCATAACAAAAACTAAATAGTAAATAACTCAAGTTAATTAACTTTTAACCCAAGTTAATTATATATTTATAAGTACTTATAATATTCTACTAACAAATTTTAATAAATTTAAAAAAAAAAATTACTTATATATTTTAAGTTATATTTACTTAAATAACTTTTAGTGACAAGGATGAATCTGGCGGGGTTCGATTTTTGTCTATTACAATTTCATCTGTGAGTCAATCGTAAACTATATGTTTTGTTACCGGAACCTGCTTTACAGTCAACGTGAAACAGCTCGAAATATAGATGAAACTTTTACCAATTTATTTTCGGTCTATTCTTTTTTTTATATAGAGTATAGATGGCAGACGAGCAAGCAGCTCATCCGATGCTAAGTGATCATCGCCGCCCATGAAGGTCCGTAACACGTTGCCGGCCTTTAAGAAAGGAAATACCGCTGAAGACAGCTGATTCCACAGAGTAATTGTGCGTGGCAGGAAATTTCTCATAAAGCGCACAGTGATGGATTGTCAACCGTCGAGATGATGAGGATGAAATTTTGAATTCTGTGGTATTTCGATTGGTTCAGATGTTGTGAAAGTTCAAAAGGAGAATTGAAATTTGAATTAGCTTACACTGAAAGCAAAGACTCCTTCAGTCTTGACGAGAAGATCTCCAAAGACAAACGCAGCGCCCTCCACACCGTACGAAAGGAATGTTGCTACCTGAAATTGGAAAATACTTAAGATGAAAGAAATAGATATAACTTAATAATAAATATATATTGCAGGTATAAAAATGTATATTGCTCTACCTACTGGCAAAAACATTTCCTTCAAAGCGCTTACATAATTTTTAAAAAACGGTAGCTAATTGATAAAACAGTGTATGCATTACTAGAAATATATATATACATATATATATATATATATATATATATATATAAAATAATGTTATATGATACTAGTGTTAATTGAAATTTATAACAAGAATTTATATTAATATTTGTTGTGCTTAAATCATAATCAATTTCTTTAAATCATATTAATTTAACATAATTTTATTAACAAAGATTACTACCTTATTTTGCAAAATTTTGTATGTTACAAAAATGGCTAATATATTCGGAACATTTATTAAAATTGTAACACGTACTATACTCACATTAAACACAAATAAAAATCAAAACTAACAACAACAACACAATAGTTAAATATATATATGATGTGATATATTTTATAACGAATCGTAACCGACATCCGACCACGGCATTTTCTGGTTACCAATAAGAGGCATGATTCTTAGCCAGCAGCTACCATAACTAAAATAGATTACGTATTCATTATGGATAATAGTGAGTAATTAATCATTTAGATCGATAGACATAGTCTATTTCAAAAATAACAAGGGCTAGATGGCAATATTTTAATTGTATCTTAATCCAATATGCGGTCCGCGGTAATTCTTCATCCGAGGTAAGGACAAAGACAAAACTGCAATTTAGTAGTCTGGAGTAGTACTAAAACTTAAACAAGTAAAACAACTAACCTTAATAACATAATTCTTAGCAATAAAATCCTCTATCCAAAAAAATAAACCATATCTTACCTTATCAGAAAAACATTGCAGCGCGAGTCTGCCGGAATCCCATCTAATGAAGATTAACCCAAAGATAAACTGTATAAGGAGTCCCATGCTCACAGTGCGCCATTTTATACGTCCAGGATGTGCAGAGAATACGAAACCTGGAATCCAAGATTCCCATTTAGTGCGAAAGTTATATAAAGTAATTTATTCCTTAGTAAATTAATTCCTAAAAGATGAATTCCTAGACTGCCCTTAATGCGATAGAATGATGCCGTTGTCTTGGAACCACAGTTGATGGTAGTCTAAAAGGAAGATAACCCTACATTGGAATATTCAGCAGAGGAAATGACGTTAGCTTCTATTGTTTATAAAAAGGTGTATGGCGTAGTGCTCAGAGCTCTTGGCTAACGATTCGTGATTACTGGGTTCGATCCAGGGACAACATAAGTATATTTATTACGAATTATTGATTTTTAGATCAGGGAATTTCCCGTATGGTGGCCACAGTATACACAATTGTTAAGTTTTAAAATAATACAAATTTTACGGATTTTATCGCTTTTCGGTTCCTCGAGTTCATTAGCAGATCGATCTTACCGTAACATCACATTTGATGAACCACAAGTCCCCGTAAAGAAAATCGATGACTAGTAAGGACCATCCATTATAAAAAAAGACCCAACCCAAGCATAACACTGCGAGACCTAATGATAATGTGTGCTCTTTATGCGTATATGGGATCAATAATCAACGAGCTATAAGAACAAGAAGCCCCAATAGTCAAAAGCATTAAAAATGATACGCGGTAAAACATCAGAATCAATAAACATTTCCATAAAACATCGTAGTCAACGACTTTTTTAAAAAGAAAAGAATTAAAGCAATACTATGAACATTAACCATTCGTAACTAATCGTAAATTATTATCAAATGTTACGACCTTAAACTGTGTAATAAAGGAAAGAATATCTACAATCGATGATAATTTTAATCAAAAACAAAGATATGATTTGCAAATTAGATTTAAAATAATAACAATTTTCTCTATTTCACATAACGATGTCTTCCTGGTCGATTTCGATAAAGCGATATCTTCTTATTTTTATTGTAGTTCCACAAGTAATTGCGCATTGTTCCCCTCCCTTGTCCAATATAATCCATGTGCATAGGCTCAGGTGCAAATTCAATGACATGGGACATACTACATACAACAACGATCCGAAAACCAACAATTGACACAATCACACACTTAAAATCGCTGTTTAAATATCTTGCAAATAAGTTTAATGCGTACCTAAGCCTTAAGTTTAGTTCGAATACGAATTTCCGCCTGCTTCCTTTGTGACCGTTTTTTTTTTCAGTTTTGTTTGAAATAAGTTCCTAGTTTTTATGCATTGTTGGAGAGCTAAGAAACGGGTACGTTTTTAAAATAATCTGCAAGCCAAGTTTCAAAACGTTAGTTTTGTTTTTAGGGCATTTTAGTGGAAAAAAATCTCAAAATAACAACAATATTGAAATAATATCGTTTTTCATTTCGCACTTTTAAAATTGGATCGATAATTGTTATTTTAATATTGATAATGAACCAGTGTTTAATCGTTTTTATAAATCTGAAGAAAAAAATAGATTTAAATTGATACTTTTTTAATAATAAATTTTTGATGTTGCATTTTTGACTTATTTTGAAAAAAGCTAAAAGACATGATAACACAAAAATGGTTCACTTTTGCATAATGCATATGGGGTTTAAAATTATAACAAAATTTCACCCCTATCACCTTCTAACGGGAACACGTCGAATATCCCAAGAATATATACAGGGTATAATAAATACTGGCACCTACAGGCGACGTTTCTTCATCTCAAAATAAGGTGTTTACAATTGAAAATTAAATATATGAAAAATAAAGAGATATTATAAAAGGAACAAGACGGGCAAACCATTAAAGACTAGGGTTATTCTCGTTATACCGATTCACTGCTGTATAAATGGCTAAATACAATAAAATGTATAGAAAGTAAAAATTAGCTAAATAAATATAATATCGCTAACGTCTTAGAAAAATTATAAGCTGTCTAGCTATCATGATCAAACGTCTAACAATCCCACGTACCTAATAATATGAGGACGATGAGACCAAGGAGTGAGATCAGTCTTTCCGGAGCGTCCCTGGTGTCCACGTACAAGAACACACCGATCGCAACGAGGACCGCCAATGAGAAACACCAGCGGAACAATCTGTGGTACATAAGGTTTTTAATAAAATTATTTTAAATTTGGTGGTGTGATGGTAAACTCTGCGGGCCACGACACCCTCGTACATCCTCCAAATGTAGATGCGTTCTCAATACCGATGGCTTAGATAGGGAATGCCCCTTCACCAGGAACAAACAATATATAATAGGTTTCTTTAATTTGACCAAAGCATATTTTTAATATATGAATATTTTACTTTTATAAATAAAGAAACAAATTCATCAATTCTCAAAATAAAAAACAATAAAAAGTTATTTTAAAAATTACTTGTTTATTGCAACTCAAAAGAATAAAACATCCCTTACACATATTTCCAAAGGCTTTCAGAAATACTTTCGACCCTTGTCCAAATGGTTTTCTCGAACCACTCGCCAATATACCTCTTTACCACGAGGAAATAAATCACGAAGAAGTAAATTATACTAAGAAGTGCAATCAAACTGCCGAATCCATTGCAAAGTTCGAGAGGTTCGTTGTCTGTGGACAATAAAAGGTATATAAATACCATAAATGTAAATAACAATTAAATACCATTTTTAAAATCATCGGTAGCTTAAAAATAAAACATTTTTAAAAACAAAATCATTTTAGGCGAGAGGGTAATTTTGAGGGCAGTTTTAAAACAGTGACTAACAATTGTATACCAGGAGTATATATCTTATATACACATTTCTATACAATTTTTAGACATACATTATACTTATTTCCCATTATATAGTTTAATGATAGTTGATGATATTAATAAATTAAAAATATTAAATCTAAGACAGTATTGTCTTATATATACAGCAATAAAAATAAATACATAATGGATATAAATATTAATATATATTCATATGCAATAATCCCTTATTTAAATGTAACCAAATTTATATGTTTAAAACATGTACTTACTATAATTCAACCAGTAATATAAACATCCGAAGAAAAACCCAATGACCAGGCCATTGAAGAGGAACACGGCGATAGTTTTCATTGCGGAACTATTGTTCTTAAAAAAATAATCGGTGGAACTGCCTACCCTATTCAAAGTCACCTCGAACCAGCCAGTCGGTTCGTACTCTATCTTCTCATGAAACACCTACAACACATTTAACAGGACCTGAGACATGCTCATTTATTTTCAATTCTATTTTTTTAGAACCTAAAATAATATATTAAAGGTTAAAACTTTATTTATTAAAATTTTAAAATACATAAAAAAAGAGCATGAAATAATGAAATAATTAATTGGTATAGGGGTGATCGATGGACTCATGACCTCGTTGTCGATTTTGATCACGGATGCAAATTAATTGTTTCCAATTGGCATTATTTACGAAATATGTACATATATATATATATATATAATAGCCTTGTATGTATTCGCAGAGTAAGAAGTAAGAATAGTGATACTCGTTAACTGAAGAGTGTCTCTATGCTTACGTTGTTTTTAATGGCGAATAGATTATTATTTGCGGAATTTTATTAAATATGCGTAAGCTATTGCCCACGAACGGTTTCTGTACCTTTCGTAAAGAAAAATAGGTGTCACAAGTTTGTTTTTGTATTGATAGCGTGTACATCAGCTTTTGTAGAATATTTTTGTAAGTTCTTATGTATAAAGAATATGCTATCGTAAATATATATTGTAACGTAGCCGTTAATATTCCTAGTTCTTTGAATTTTTCCTTATCTTTCTATCCATATTACACTAGTATTATACAAGATCGTGGTCCGAACCTGGTCAATCCAAGGCCTATTTGTGCTATAGCCAGGTTCAATGGAGAGTGGTTTTACGGCATAATTAGTTTATCAAAAACACTGGTATATGTTAAATACATCATATAAGATATTGGCCTCACCTCTCTGATAGAGTTTGCTGCTTCTTTTTTTTGCATTTCGCCCATTTCGACGAGGGTTCCATCTGCGGTCTATAAAAAAATACAGTATATAAATGTGACGATAAGGGAAATTGCACAGGATATATTGATTCCAAAGTTTTGATGCCGTTACCTATAGATATCAAACTACGAAGTCAATAATAGACGCACAATATAGTTATAGGAGAATAGTTGTCATAGCTTCCGTGTATGTGTTATATATATATATATATATATGTTACTAATGAAACTAGATTAGCAAGAGCCATGGAAATGTTTGATTGGAAAAAAACATTTAATTAGTTCCAAATGTCATTTAGTAAATAATAATAATTTGAACTAGAAGGAAAAAAACCCTACAAAATGCTTGGATGTTTAACAACGGGATTACATTTTACACATAAAATTATTGTAATTAATTGTAATTTTTTATGATTGAAACAAATTATGATTTTAAACTCGTTTAAACGTTAAATTCGTGTTGACTTACAATCAATGTTGCCATAATAAAACTTTCTTTGTTGAATTAGATGCCGTTACAAAAACACATTTTGTTCTTTGTGCAAGTTTCTTTTTCGGAGTATTTATACAGTTACAAAAAGTTAGATATATTATAAAAAAGAAACTCATGATATACTCTAAGCCTATTCATAATTAATTTAGATAAACACAGGTGAAAAGAGCTATCTACTTGACATTAATAAATCTCAATTTAACTTGAGTTGACTCTATTGTAATCGTCCATTGAACATATATTAACGAGTTTCTTTTACGCAAGATTCAAAATAGCAGCAACTTATTGATACACGCCACAACGTTCCAGACTTTTTTCGCTTTTTGTCAACCAATTCTTATGAAACAAACATTACATGTTAGCCCAAGCTTATCTCAATTAATCACTAAACATCTACAATCCAAATTGGTCTAATAAATTGTCAATCTACAGCCACAGTGAAGATTAGCGTTCACAAACGCACAGACAAACTTTATTACATTTATATTGTACATTTTTTTTTAAGGTGAAATGTGTAATAAAATAATTATCATAAAGTAAAAAACCACTTTGATGATTGACTATGCCGAAGTCGAAGTGGTTCTTTACGAATAGACAATAAACTTTTAAAAATATTTACGTTGGGGGTCTATCTTCTAAATTTCATCAGAGAAAGAAAAGTGAAGTGTCAGACAATAAAACACAAAAGTCTGCTCCTTCCTTAAAATGTTAATATCTCTAGTTTTTCTTTACATTTGTACCTAGCAAAAGCAATTATATAGTGTTTTCACGAGACAGGTTCATTAGGTGCTGGCCGCATGGCTTCTGGTTTGACTTCCTGACGCTGCGCTATATGCGCTATATGATGCGTGTCACAAACTGTTCATTTTTGTGCCATGGAAGTCATCGAATTAGGAAAGGGGACAACGAGTGTTTGCAATTCGCAAATAGTGAAGGCTATATAAACGCAATAATACTGCACCTTTAACAACATATGATAATTATCAGAAGATATTGCCGTGGTCGAAATCAACTAGGAGGCCACCATAATTAGCAATAATTAAGCGATTTGTGTTCAATATAGAAACATCTCAAGTACTTCACGTGATCAATGATAAATAAGAACTGTCGTAACGGATAGTAATGTACCGTTGTATGGGGACCACAAGGAGATTCGTTGGAAGGTAAAAACTTATATTTGCAAAATATCATGGAGTACTGGCATATGTTACGTGGAAGAGGCACGCCGTAATTATAAACAATTTACTAGCAATAATATATTATCACTACTAACCTGTTAAGTACTCCAAATAAGTTTAAATGCTTTTCTAAGCTTGAATCGAACTTGCGAGATATGACGGCCAGCTTCTAAACAGTGAAGTGAAACTTGTTTACTTTTAAAAAAATGCTAGCAGTTCTAATACCATTAAAAACGTTCACCAATCCAACGCTTAAATGCTTGTGGACAGGGATAATCCACAACAATAATCGAACGGCGAATTAGAACCACGTTAAACGTTGAAGACACTGTCGTAAGTCTACACAAGTCAAGGCTATTGACAATTAAAATAAACTTTCTGAACAAGGATGAAATATTAAATAAATCTCAATTCAACTACTCATACCTCGCTCGTTTTGAACTATTTGTTTCGAAAGCGGAGTGAAAGGTCGGTTTTTTTTTTACTCTCGTGAACTTTAAAAGTCCTTCAAACTTCAGACTGAATCAAAAAGGTTGACATACATTTTAGAACTGCTATAAAGAATTATAAAACCGTTATTTATGTGAATCCATAATAAACATCTTTATGGTGAATTCCTTATAACATAACGTGCAAAGATTTAATGAAACGCTTACCAATATAATTACGATTTGTAATATTCTACGAAGCCACTACCGTATCGCTTTAATTCTTAACGTACAATAAATTTAACTAGTCCATGGTAGGTGATTTTAGTTGATTTCCAAGCTTAGCGACTGCAATCAAAGCAATGCAGAATTCGTGCCCGTAGAAGCGAGCTATACCTACATGTTTGTTGATAAACAGAAAACCTAAGAGCGTAGTCACACTATCGTCTAATCTCGACAATAAACGAATTTCACAGTGGTTACACACCCCTAAAATGAAATCAATATTTTTTTATTGTATCGACGAGCACGAGCACACTGTTCATCTGATGATAAGTCATTCTTGCGGCCCATGACATCCACATTCAACTCGTCAATCATAATGTTGATGTGGTTTCAACCCTGAGAACTATAGAATGTCTCGTCACCAGTAATACCAGACGAAACAGCAGCGTAATGCTGCCAATTACGCTTGTATTTTGTGATTGCGTGATCATTCTACGATAGAGTCCATCTAGCAGCTAGAAAATAAAAAATTGCAACATGTCTCTACCATGTAAAGAATGTAACGGTTCAGATTGAAAATTGCAATGCATTTTATTGGGCTTTCAAAAGGTCGATGTTGAGAATTATTGTTAAGAATCTTGACCCATGCATAAATCACATGCTATTGACACCGTGAAGAATAATATATAGAAGAGAATCGGAATGAATTTAAGAGATATACATTTTATATGTGCATCGTACTGGAAATTATATAATCATGTCTGTAACAGTCAACCGGTGCCCCAATTTTGCAATCATAAAGCGCAGTTAAATATTGTGTTTTATACATGGTTTTTGCATATTAATACATTTGTGATATGCAAACTTACTAACGCTATTAAGGTGACACCCTATATTCTATTGTTAATAAATGTAAACATAAAATATTTTCACGATACCCATTTTACAACACTTTCTCGTAAACATTAAAACAGTAAACTCACAGAGAAAGATATTTATACTATTTCTTCCATTACTTTAATTAAAAAGGCACTATTATTTTGTAATTGGTAAAACCGAATTATTGTTGTAATGCTGTAATATTTAGGATATCAAACCTAGAGGTTGTGAGATTGCATCTTAATGGCTTGTACTATACACTTGGAGTCTCTTTTTCATGTGTTTATACAGAACTCACTTCTCAAGTAAATCACGTCTTTCAAAAGATCCAAGCAAAAAGGGGATAGCGCGGGTGGAGTGTAGTAATCTCTATCTACTCCGATTGGGATAAAAGAAGAGAGAATCAATATATTACTTTTAAGTGGTAAATTTAATGCAATCTAGTAGTAAATATTTTGTAATAGTGTTAATTTAAGGTTTAATTAACACTATTAGAATATATTAATATTTTAAAATTTCAAATACTTTTATTTATAGTGGGAGTGCGAAGAATAAAGTATAAGAAGGAATGATATGTGTAAGAACTTTCTTCTGGCCTATTTCGATCTAAGATTATTATATTTAATTATAATAATCGTGGGTCGAAATCGAATGAAAAACGTAATCTGAATTATTATACTCGATTACGGGTATTAGAAAACATCACTAGAAGTCCAAACACTAAAAGCACTACACCAACGACACGATTTTTCTAATTTAATAGAATTAAACAAAATAATTTCATTTGCTTTTTAATAATAATTACTTATATTAACGCGAATACTGCACATGAAATAAAAGATAAAAATAAATATATTTTTTATCATGAAATTTCAAGAAAAAATGTTTAAATGTGCATTATTTGGTAAAATAAATCATTATTAAACAACAACAACGGATCTCAATTTTAACTCTTTATCAATGACTTTTTTAACACTATTCGGAATGAATTGATTTACTCTGTGACGGGCCATACAAATACTCTGCACTTCAGTAGTAATTAGGCAACATGTGTTGGCAGCACTTGTCACTTGTCTTTGTCCCCCAGTAAACAGATGCGTACGTGCTGTCAAGTGTCAAGTACTTGCGTGTGAATTGTCATTGACAAAAGTTTCAGACCAACCATCTTACGAACAAGACCTGGCTGTATGGACTAAAGTCCTTTGCCTTCCCATTAGGGATAAATTAATATAATCATGTACTTGCGTGTATTATAATAATTTTCCTTCAGATTGACATACTCCAGTCAAAATGAATAAATTTACGTCTCCTCGTGCCAGTTCCGAGAGGACATTATTAATTTGCAATAGATAATTTGTAATTGTAAAATATTTGAATTTGGTAGAATTACACAGTCATAATTTGTTATATCTTAGATTTTGACATAACATTCGGCGCAATTGCTTGGGCTGAGTAGACTCTGATATTATTATTTAAATTTCATAAGCATTTTGTTTGGAAAATTGGAAATCGAGCCCCCTTGAAGCAGAATATTGGAAGAACATATTTAGGTTGCGTTCTACGTTTGTACACGTATTACATTACACTGTTGAATTGATTCAGTCAGGCGAAGACCCTGTAGCAAAAGAAATCCCAGGATGAACAGGTGAAATTAGACTTAATATACTAACTTGGTTTTTCCATTTTATTGTAAAGTTCAATTATTAACTTTAAACGATTTTATCTCCGGGTTATTATTGCATTTCTGGGGTTTGGTATTTACTCTCATTGTCAACATTTTGGTTGGTCTTCGACGTCGTTGTTTTGTGGCCTCCTCTTTATATGGGCTCGACAATGGTGACCCTGCATACGCGTTAAGTCACCTTTAAGATTTTAGATCGTAAAATACAAAATAAGTCCTATATCGGTTTGTAGTGGCTACAGGACTTTTATCTATGTGGCGCTGTGCAAAGAATCAAGTTTACAAATTGTTCCAAAGATCAACGAATGAATTATATTCATTAATAATCCGTCCCTGTTCAAGCTTCTTTTCTTGAAGCCGTAAAATTATTTAATGTTATCAGAACATAAATTCTATTAGATTATGACTTCGTAGTTGTAAATGTGGAAGTTGGGTATTAGAGTTTTACGATGTCGCCAGTAAAAGGTTTATCGGTGTTAGCGTGGTCGCTACTTTAATTGCAATTTGTTTATTAATTAATAACTGAATTAAGAAAACTGTAAACTGTAAACCAGGCGATGTATTGCTTAATATGGATCTTTACCATCTTGTTTTTATATTTCCGGCCTCTGGTTTTCAAATTCAGTGTTAGAAGGTGGCCCAGCGCTTAGCTGAAACCTCTATTTTTGGTCAACAAAAATAAGGTTTCCCAAGAGGCTGCTTCGGTTTAGATGTTACCCTGCGAAATATATGCGAAAATAACCGACTCGAAAGTGAACGAGAGGATCTAATCCCCTCTGTCAGTAACCTCTAACAGATTATTTCTTACTCGTAAGGCACATATGACAGAAGGAAAGAAACTGAGAGGATTAATTACCTTTTTATAGCTAACAGCCAAGGAACAATATTTGTGCATGACCTTCAATAAAAGAGCCTACACCTATCTTAAAGGCCGACAGCGCATCTGAGAGTTCATGGGCGGCGGTAATTACTTATTCATTTACTTTATCAGGTAAGTTGCTTGTTCGTTTGCCACTTATTCTATATAAAAGAAGTATTGTTCGAGTCTGTGTTACGAGTATATACGCTTATGACACTGACCTTCCTATGATCTATTGCAAACGGTTAACCTCTATCTTTGGCGAATGTTTATTTTCTACAATAATAATAAGAAAAGTATCCTAACTGAATTTTCATCGTAGCATGTCATTACTCTACTGACTCTTATCTTCTTGCATCTCCCATATAAAGCTTACCAACTAATTGTTCATCATAAGAAGAACATCACAATTGAATGATGATGTTAACTTTCAACCACGTTTTAATTTTTTGAGTGGTCATCATCTTCATTATCGTAGTTCATCATGCATGAACTGAACAAAGGTCTTCTTCGCAGACTGCCACAAAGCACGAGCGCAGACATTATTTTATACTATAATGGTTAACTTTCCCGAAGTTAAAACTGAAACGGGAATGACAACGTTAATATGTTCAAGGAGAAAGTAAATATATGTTTTACATACGCCATTAATCCGCTCGTGTGTTCCGTTGGGCTCCATTTTTCTTTCAATCTAAAACTTCTTAATGTCTAAAAGTTTCTACGTGGCCAGCAACGGATTGTATTGTTGTGGGTTTGTCACAAATCATTTTATCTGAAACAAAAAAATTGAAGTATTTTTAGCTGGTAAGGGCCAAAGGCCAGTAGCCCGGGCAAGAAAATCTTCGAATAGGCATCGCGTACGTATCGAACTGACGTTACGATGGTAACGAGCCGATGTGCGCTCACGCCACCAGATGTCGTCTAATAATATAGTAGTACTAAACGTTATACGTCAGTCTGGGCAGTTTTAACATCCAACAAAAAATTAAGTTCTGAAATTTACATGTATATTGTTGATTTTTGTTTTGGTTTCTCTATTTTTGTAAACCTTATCTTTTTATTTATGTTCCTTTTATTGAATGTAATTTATAATTCATGTTTGTTTTTGTAGAGTATATGTCTGTTGAATGAAACAACAAATTTGAATCCTATGATTCTTTTGGTTCTAGTCTACCTATGTATCTTGTAACTTAGGGAATAGTTTCATTAGTTTATTAGATATGGAGTTGGAACTGATCTCTCATAAGTACCTGCTGATAATAAGTCAATAAAAAATATCTCAAAATATAAAAATTACCTAAGATAATAAGAGCGATGTCGCTGGCTATCATCACCAGTTGGCATCAGCTGCACAGAATATATTGCAATTTTGTAATCATTCGCGGAAATACTCAGGCATTCTCTCGGCCGCGGTGTAATTCATGTGCAATAGGATAGGAGGAGATTATTAGAAGGATTGACAAAGGGCACGGGACATATACAAACATAACACACCGATATATGAAAACAAACAACTTGTGATACATCGACATTGTTTCCTTGCTGGGAATATATTGAAATTATAGTATATTTGATTGAATATATAATATATTTATGCGCCACTTATTCTCCAGCGCCCACGCATTCCGAAATGGTGGTACAGATAGCTAATAATAATGACGATATTAATTGAGATAGATAAGCCTTACTCAGAAGCAACTGACGGAGCCGAGGTTCAGCCCTCTCGGGCACCCTCGAGTCAGACGCTCTTGCGAAACAGGGTTACAAACCGAGGCTCTCCCTCGTGCTGGTTACCCACTAATAGAGGTCCCGACTGGGCGCCATAAGCGCTCGGTCCCGTCTCATGAAACTGTAAAAGCGAGGGCTAACAGCGGCCGTAAAATAAAAAAAACTTGCTGGGAATCGAGCCCAGGAGTCACGACGAAGCCAGATACTCTAACCGCTACACGATGCGACGACATACGCAGTGTTTAAAATTAGTCGCTGCCTGTATACAGAACTAAATAAACGTGAAGTCATCGAGTGCACATACCTACATATGACATGACTACCGCATATTTTTTATGTTGTTGTTTTATCAATTTTCCACCAAAATTCAAAAAAGCAATACAAAAACAAGTTCATATTTTTCTATTTGCCTGTTATGTAGTATCTCCTACTTTACACTGGTAGTCCTGTAAAGTCAAGAAGACCTCTTCAAGTTCCAACCAGTTTGCTAATGTTGCTTGTACTCCGTAAAAACCACGTACATACTAAAGTTGTAGGTATATTACAAAAGACGGAACAAAAGGAGACAATACTTAATTGCGCGTTACTGAAATAATATATTTTGAACTAGCTTACCCTACAGACCTTGTCATGTCCAAATTTCAATAAATCTGTTTGTGATTGTTTTGTGAATGTGTGAAAATTATTTATCATTCGAATCGAGAGTAATGAAAAAAAATATTTTTTCCGAATTTGCCAATTTTCCCGGAAATTTTTCCAATTTTTCTTTCCATAAAAACCTAAGACCGTAGGAATCATTTACCATCAGGTAAACTGTTCGTTTTTTAGCCTGTATACAATAAGAAATGTGTGTTAAAGGTCTATGTTGAACAGTGGACTATAGACGGTCTGTGATGACGAAAGTAATATTTATTACTAAAAATATTACCTCCATACCTTCCGTACCTAAAACTGTTTTAATAAATTATTACGCCCCATTTGCGACGCGGTCTTTATTATTACAGTTATAAAATAAAGATTAGCGTGTTAATATTTATCGAATTAAATCGTTATCTGAATTCATATAAAATTACCTAGTATCAATTTAGTAGGTATGTTTCATAATTATTCGTACATATTCGACTTCATGCGATAAATGTATCATGAGATTAACAGAAAAGGCCTTATTCATTTGACAATGAATGCAGGAGGTTAGAGAAATTATTGCTGATTTGACTGTTTTGTTATTTATATTATCAATAAATTTAAATGAAAATTGACCTGATGTATATACACATATCTATCATAAATACATATATGTATGTATATATTTATGTGTATCAAAAATATTTTAATTCTTAGGTTATCATTTTTTTATATTTTTGAATGTAACAAACTACCACATAGTTCAGTTGATGGTAAGTGATTCCTGCGTCCATGCCATCTACACTCATTCTCGACAAGGAATCATAATGCAGATGACTTGTCACCCTGAACCAGAAACCAGAACCGAGAACTGAGCTGGAGCGCCTCGTCACCAGTAACAAATGTCTCCGGATCCCTGCACTCACCAGACGAAACACGGCGGCAACATTATGCTGCTATTTTACGCTGGTATTGTGTGAGGGCGTGATACTGGCCCGGTTTAGCTGACGCATTCCAATCAGACCCGAATCGACTTTTGTTCCTCGGGTTCAGTCAAAACCCAGGACCTGCGACGCCGTACCGCTACACCACGCACATAATTTCTGTCATATGTAACTCAGCTGCTCAGAGTTATTAATACAAAAATATTTTTGTATATATAATTTTCGATAATATTGTTGTTTGATAGTATTGTGTGTTTAACATTTGTAATAATGTCTTAAAAAGATAATAATGTTTTCTTCAATTGGTTATTACTAGATTTCAATTGCGCGGGATGTAAAAAAGTAAAACAAAATGAAAGTAAATGAAGAAAAAAAAATTCCGGCGTAGGCCTTTCTATAGTCCATTTTAATGCATGCACAGTAATATCGGACGAAGGTTCATATGCAGTGTTTGGGACACGGGACTTGCACAAAGACATGAAAACGAACAGTTTGTCAACTATTCGTTCATGAGAATCGAACACAGATCACGTGAGATGGCAGCCAGGCACCCTGACAAACGTGTCACGCGGTCGGCTAATTTAAAGTCTTACCTACGTTACTTATTAACATTGTATTGTTATCTTTAAATGTTTTCGTTTTGCAACTGCGATAAGCAAATCCGCATAAGATTTTTATTGTAGTTAATTATTACGAGTAAATGGTAATGGTTAAAGAAGTTGGCAAACTTTACATAATAATCGGTCGATAAGTGCTATGCGGTTTAATTAAGAGAATAAATTTATTGAGTTAAACCTACATAAAACTTTCTTATGGAATCAAAGATGATGTAATCTTTCGGGCTCATATACAAACTATATGAGCTCGGTGTGCCAGATCGACTCATACTTATCATACGAGACTTTCTCCGAAATCGAACCTTTCGTTACCGCGTCGAGGGAACGCGTTCCGAGGTTCACCCCATTTGTGCCGGAGTACCACAAGGCTCCGTCCTAGGTCCTATTGTATATACACTCTACACCAACGGCAAACCGCGCACTCGCGGTGTAGAGCTAGCCCTTTTTTCCGATGACACCGGCCTCTACGTGTCTGGGTTCAAACCAGACGCTATTTGTTGACGCCTCCAATCTCCAGGCAACACCTTAGGGAAATGGTTTCGGAAATGGAGGATCGAGGTTAACCCCACCAAAGTGCAGCCAGTGCCAATGTACTTCTTTCGGCGCAACAAAACGCCTCATCTCCCAAATATAGAGTTATTTGATCGTCCAATCCCCTAGGAAAAGCCACCCAGAGGCTAGATATTTCACTTAACGAGATCGACTCACCCGACAAGGCGTTTCGGGCGATCGACTCTTTAACTTCTCACCCTAGCTCGGCCGTCGAAGACTCGAAAAGGACGGTCCCGGCGTCGACCGATCAATTCGGAGTCCTTCCCTCGAGTCTCCGTCGACTGATAAGATCAAAAAATCGCGCGGCAAAGCTTCACGATAGATACCCGACTGATGTTAATCGCGTTAGACTGTGCCACCTCCAAAGAGAGGTCAAAGAGCGCATAAAATCATATAATAACCAAAAATGGGGCGACCTGCTAGCAGACCTCGAGCCTTCGAATACTGGCGTGTGGCGCAGTGTCTCAAAGCAGACACCGTCTCACCAATGCCCCCTCTAATTTTATCGGATAACGCTACTCTCGCATTCGATGACACGGAGAAAGCCCAATATCTCGCGGACAGTCTATAGAGCCAATGCTCCCCGTCGAACTCCCCCGCGGACCAAGACCACCTCCGAAAGGTGAACGCCGACGTGGCGCTTAGGGCGTCGTTACCACCAGCGGGCGAACCGTTAGAACCCGTGACCACCGACGAGGTCCCTAACATCATAAAAAACCTCAAAAAGAGGTCAGCTCCCGTTCCCGACGGGATTAACAATAAAATAATTAAAGCGCTTCCCGCTAATATCATCTGCCTCCTAGTGGCAACACGCTCCTCTCCAGCTGCTCCTTCCCGGATGCCTGGAAGGAAGCGGACGTCATCGGGATCCCCAAACCGCACAAACCACGGAACCTCCCCAGCAGCTATCGCCCAATCAGCCTCCAGAACTCCGTGGGCAAGGTATACGAAAGGATTATTCTTAGGCGACTTAAAGAACGCGTCCTAGCTAACAGATTACTTCCCGACGAACAGTTCGGGTTTAGGAATACGCACTCCTGCGTTCAACAGAGTCTGGCACAATGGTTTAATTTACAAACTTCACTCTATTAACATACCAGACAGGCTCGTGCACATCATACGAGGCTTCTTGTCGAATCGCACTTTTCGATATCGAGTCGACGGCACGCGCTCCTCAAGCCGGCCGCTCCTAGCGGGTGTCCCCCAGGGCTCCGTTCTTTCCCCCCTCTTATTCTCACTTTACACAAGTGATGTCCCGAAAGATTCGCAGGTCAGTCTTGCGCTTTTCGCAAACGATACCGCCCTATACTATTCAAACTTACACACGGGCCGTATCACCATTCGACTCCAAGCCGCAGCCTCGCCGAGTGGTTTCGGTTATGGAGAATCGAAATTAACCCGGATAAAAGTGCAGCAGTCTTCTTCTGGAGAGGCTCATCCAACCCTTTCTGCACCGCATCAGTACCTAGTCGTAGAAAGCTAGGACGTATCACGATCTTCGACCGACCCATTCCCTGGGTAGAAACGGTCAAATACCTAGGGGTCTCCTTTGACCGCAAACTCAACTTCCGCCCGTATATTAAAAATGCGAGATATGAGGCCGCGTTTGTCATGGGCCGGCTTCACCCGCTCATCTGCGCAAAAAGTAAAATGTCCCTAAGACATAAACTCCTTCTATATAAGACCTGCGTAAGGCCTATTATGACCTACGCAGCGTCGTCTTCGCCCACGTAGCCGAAATCAAAATTAAACAACTTCAGGATTATTACTAGGATTGCAACCGGAGCAGAACCGTACCAACGCGACATCGATCTGCACAGTGACTTACATCTCGTCATCATACCGGAATACCTAAAATCTATCTCGCAGCGCTTCTTCGAGAAAGCGCTTTCGCACTCTAACCCGCTAGTGGTAAACGTCGCAACCTACGATCCGGAACCGAATCCGGAAACTATGAACCGTAGATCCCGTCACGTCCTCGACGACCCCCACTTCACGGGGGTACCTAACGCCAGTCCGTCCTCAACGGACCCCGGACCCACACACAGTACATACACCTCGTCGCGTCGCCCTCGCCTCCGAGCGCGACGCAATCTTCGCGACACCGCGTACACTCATTACACCCGCGTGTCAGGGCGGTTCTCACCGCCCACAGCTTCCGATTGATATGATAACAGGGGGCGTCCGTCAGAGGCTAGGTTCGCATACCGAAACCTCGGATGGTCATTAGACATCACCATCCATTCTCCACTCGGGAGAATCACAATATAGCTAGGGAACTGGCAACTTGGGTGGCATCATCAGATAGGTGTGAGACCAAAGAGTAGAGCGACACGCTCAGTTTATGAGCGCTTTGTGTAAGTAAGAGAACCACAGTAGGCAACACGGTTAACAAAACCAGCTCACGGACCCCTCAGTTCCGTGAGCCCTGTGTCCGATGAAGCTGTAAGAGCCGTAGGCTAACAGCATAAACATCAACAGAATCTAGGTGCACCCTCATATCGACCCCGCCGATGTATATATATCCTCCTGTCTCCTATCCTCTACAAAGATTCAGGATGCAAATGCGTTGTCTTCTTTGAGGACTGAGATGGAATGTTTCGTTCCCCGTAATTAGTCTCCGGTTCTTCCACCTCATCATACGAAACACAGTAGCGTAAGGCGTGTTCCTTCCCATGGTGTGCCGACCACGTTAGAGACTAGCTGTACCACTCACAATTAATATAAACTAATATAGTGTTATTGGCATTATAAGGCATATAAATTTAATTAACATAAATAGCAAGCAAATACTTAATATTTAGATCTAGAAACACGGTAAATTTGACATTTGGCATATTTTTTAACTATATCTAAATACCATTATCATAGTCGTAATTAATAATTTTGTTTTTAATAATAGATTAGAAAAAGATGGTATTAAACTTGACTTGAATATTGTTGTAAAAGATGTTCATGTAAAATACATGAATATTATCCATGAAAAAATGTACCAAATTTCGAATACAATATATATGTATAACAAACATATATGTTTGTATGGATGTACGGTTGTCCACGTATTGATCAAGAACAATTCTGATTGCGTTAATTATTTTTTTATATACTATATTCTGTATGATATACTGGTATGTACTGTTTATTACACTGTTTTCAATATTATTTAAATTATTATAGTATTAGTCGGTGTCATAGTTAAACCAATATGTGAACTATTATTTTCAGTAAGATTGTGTTTTATGACCTAAGTGATTTTAGGTACTACTTATTAAAAAACAAATAAATTGCTTAAAATTTTATAAAAATAAAATTATAAACACCAACTTCCTTTCAACGAAGCACAAACAGAACAAAAATTGTAAATCAAATGATATAAAAATGTATTATAAGCCTATTCGTATATAGTATAAACCTATTCGTATATATTATAAACCTATTCGTATATATTATAAACCTATTCGTATATATTATAAACCTATTCGTATATATTATAAACCTATTCGTATATATTATAAACCTATTCGTATATATTATAAACCTATTCGTATATATTATAAACCTATTCGTATATATTATAAACCTATTCGTATATATTATAAACCTATTCGTATATATTATAAACCTATTCGTATATATTATAAATTTTTATATATTGTAAGCATTGTTATCTATTAACATTACTAATATTCACACTAATCACTAGAACTACTTAACTAAATGCTTGTATTAAGAGAAGGTTCACAATATTTGAATGGCCTATGATGTTATGTTTCCGCAAGTCCTAAATCAATAAGCACTAACTCCGAGCGTAGCGCTAAACAAAAAACTGTTAAAATTTTGTTTTTATCTGTTATTTATATTTAAAGTATGTTCTATTCCATTCTAAACTATTAACGCTTCACTTTTGTTCGTGTATTCGACTTCAATGCATGTTTCAAATCAATGTTTTTGGTTTTATACAAAGAAAGTCAAATAAGTCTAACAAATAACAATACGCAACTTAAACTTTTTTTTAATCACTCACCATGCAATAATGCCAGACGTAAAAAAGTGCGCCAAATTAAAAAAATAATAAAAATGACAAACTGTAGACACCCACACTCACACACGTGCGCGTGAACACTTGGTCGCGCGTAGTGCTAACGAGACTCTAGTACACCCAATATTGAACTGAGCCGTTAGGTATCCTGATAAGATATTTATTGTGAAAGATAAGCGAAAGTCGTATACGCGATGCGTTATCATTTCAGGTTCAATTAGGCTTGAATTATTTCAGATTTACTTGTTGAAGCGGGTGTTTTTTTTTTGAGTATTGGTGTTGGCTCATTATCTGCAGTAGAGTTCCCGGATCCCTACACTCATATGAAACACAAAAACATTATGCTATGCTGCTATTTCATGCTGGTATTCTTTGACGGTTGTGTTCCTTCCCGGGACGAGACAGAAATTAGCTGCAGGGCGGTATTACTGTAATTAAATTTATTAACTTATTTATATAACACTAATAAATGGATTTAAAATATCGAAACATATGCCAATTATGGATTAACCTTTATAATATAAGCAGAAAATTGATGTGACTACCGAATTTGTACAAGTATTTGAATTAGCTGCCAACTTCATACCCCAAGAATGAGGCGTTTAGTTTTGTTTAGTTTTAAGTTTTCTTAAAATTACTATCACATAATTTATTTCTTTATACTTTATTTTTATATACAATTAAAACTTATTGTGTACATACATTTCTTTTGATTCCTTTCATTTGATTACTCAATTATATTTTCTTTTATCGTAATAAGATGTCCTGTTTTTATCCTGTTTGATCTTGTTTTTTCTGGAGTATAAAATCATGAATTCTATACATAGAAATCAGTCACAACTATGACGATATTGATTTATACTACTCTCTTGAGTTCAATAGATCTGTATAGAACATACATATATAGGCACAAAATACGGTCAAAATACATCCTAGAATCTAGAACCTCAGTAAACGCGTTGGATCGAAGTAACGGGGTTGATTGCTTTAGAACGGATGTCCACTACCCACAGTTTCTTAAGTTTCCTGGTCACAATTGCAATTTAAGATACATTGACATATAATACGATTTTAGTTTTGAGCTGGTCCCACTGAAAACAGAAAAAAAACGCTTAAGAAAATAACTGATCAAGTAATTTTGAACATTTATGTTTTGGATTTTTATATAATCGAATACATTATCTTACGTGTAGAACGAAAAGTAAGTCATAATGAAGTATAACCGCGAATATAAGATAAGTTTAGCGATTAAATTTTAATCCAAAAAACTAATCATGTATTTCGATAAAACTCTGATATTTTATTGCCGTGCCGTTTTTGACAGGGATGAATTTTTCCTAGTAGCGTAATGGTCAAGTGTCGACGGATTTAGGAACACTATCAACATACTATATATCTAATTAAATATTTTCACATACTCTCCTGATCCTTTATAACCTACTTTACATGTTCTCTGCAAATTATATGTCATATCTTGTAAGTCGTAAGTCTCTATTTTTCTCCTTATTCTGTTGGTTTCTGCGTCCTCTTAACAGTCGATGTGTCCTTGTAAATAATGGTTATCATCAACACAACCTTTCTCCAATATTCAACATAGCCCCCCCCCCCCCGTACAGTCATGCTATGAGCATGACCCTGAGCCATCTCCATCCATCGAGTTCCGTTGTTGGGTCGTTGGTTGAGGGGTCAAATTATATTCGGATGTATTTACTGCTGCTTATTTTTCTTGACCCTTATGGCCTTTTCAGCTTCACCGAATTAGACTCGCGGTCAGAGGGCCCTGTATGACCTGAGTATGGAGTACGGTTACGATGCTGACTAGACGATGATCGAACAGCGCCGTATACTCGGCTCATCTTGACGAAGATACGACAACGATAAGCAGAGAAGATGCAGTAGCGAAGAGAGGTTCGACCCTTTGCGAGGATCACTATTAAAATAGGTAATTGAATTCCGTGGTATTTCCAGTTTACTCCAGATTCTATCGTGATTGTGCTGTGCCGTTTCTATGACAACTCAAAACATACAGTCAAATAACATACCTACAATTAAGACATTCTTTTAAAAGCGACGACATTCTTTACTTATAATAACAATAACAATTACCAGCATTGGATTTGATATCATGAGGATTAATGATTAACTTTTAGATATAGAATCAGCCAGATCCAACAAGGTAAATTGACAACATCACTATTGCAATATCCATTTTCGATAAAAGAATTCTAACTACGTTATAATATATCCTGCGGTAGTTGATATTATTTAGTAAACAACAGATGATATCGTGTATACATGTAAGAAGAATTCATACACTTCGCACTGTTTGACGCTTTAAATGACGTTTGCTCAAATACTATATAATAATATAATAATAATATTTACAATATATATATAATATGGTAAAAAAAAGAAAATGTCTTGTATACAATATACACTTATAGTGTATACTGTATAGGACAAGTAGTGCTGCTAATTAGCTAATTAGTCAGAAATACTGCTAACGCGTATATGTTGATTGCTTCTAAGTTGTCACCGGTGTCTCGTTTCGATGTTAAACTATTACTTTATTATCATTTGATTACGTTTTATAGTTAGGCGATGAGTTGGCAGATAGATTTATATTTCTATTGTCAATCTTGTAGTATATTAGTTGCTACAATATCGCGCATTCCAAAGGTAACAATAGCTCATTATATATATAAAACATGGGCAATTCTACGAGACTTGTTCGTCTTGGACCGTGTTTTTTAATGGCCGCTACCGATTAATAAATGTCAGCGTCGACTGCCAATCCGTGTTGAGCTAGGGATTTATTAGACACGTCCGCTCACGACTGACCTATGTAGCCCCCGACTGGTTCGTATTAGCCTCAGCCACACAGCGATAGCGTAGCGGTCGCAACAGAATTTAGCTCTGAGAGGCTGGCCGCTACGTCAGGAATGACGTCATAGCGCCCAACTCTAGACCGAGTCCATTGCTGAATTCTTGGTCCGACTGTCGCACCGTACAGATAACGGATCACACTTTTCACCTTACCAAGTTATCACCGCTGCACGCCCAA
The DNA here is from genome assembly GCA_029286865.1 of Teinopalpus imperialis. Lineage (NCBI taxonomy): Eukaryota > Metazoa > Arthropoda > Insecta > Lepidoptera > Papilionidae > Teinopalpus > Teinopalpus imperialis. The sequence goes on from JAGSMU010000004.1 coordinate 9,978,179, forward strand.
AAAGCATGAGAGCTTCTGCTTACATCCTTCGGCTAACAAGCTTGAGGGAGAAATTCTTATTAGTTTGTATGAAAAATGTCAACATCTTACATATTAACACGATAATAGCACCAGTATATTATTCGATGTTGACGTGACACGATAATATTAATTTGTTGACAGCAGTATTTCCTTTTCATAACAACTGACTGACCTATGCAGCCTTCGACTGGTTCCGGTGCCTCAGCCACACAGCGAAAGCGTAGCGGTCGCGACAGTATATGGCTCTGAGAGGTTGGCCGCTACCTCAGGAATGACGTCATAGAGCTCAACTTCTAGATCGAGTAATGGATTCGACATATCTTATTTTATAACCTTACCTTGCCTGTAGCCAAATAATCAATTGATGTATATTTTGCTTTTATATTATTATTAAAATCATTTAAAAGAATTGGTTATACAATATCATCATCGTAAGTGATATTGTTAGAGGTAAACTGCGTGCTCGTTCTGTTCATACAAAAAAAACCGCACGAATTTTCCTATGATTATCATAAAGTTTTGCCTTCATCGGACTTTTATACCGAATTTTATTGCTATGCACATCAACTTCGACATGGTTAGTTGTTAATTGGTTTTCTGACGTTATATGTAACTTTATATATTACAATATTCTCTTTGGAAATATTATATATTCACGTCAAACATAGCATACGCGAAATGTGGCATGTTTTAGGAACAATTAGGAACGAGATAGGATTTAATGAGCAAACATTTATCTGAAATACTTATCACATAGATAAATCGATAAAAGAATTACTCCACTTATCTAGTATTATATTGTATTATAATTGATCTTTTTATCGATTTATATAAATTACAAGGTCATCGGTAGAGCGCCAAATTCTTGCTAAGATGTCATGTTCATGGATACACGAGCCATATGTTGCTATGAGGTTATGAGAACTATAGCGGCATAAGAGATCAGCGAGGGGCGTGGCGGGGAGGTGGGAAGAAAGGCACCACTCTCCCTATTTTACGTGGTCCCCTTTACCCGGTCATTCACTGCAAGGTAATTACTCACCCGGTCGTTTCCTCGCTCCGTAACGGTATGTATGCGTAGACTTACATACAACAATTACATTACATCTCGGTGTGAAGACACTAGGCTGAAAAGGCATACATCGGGCGCGTCTCCTCCTAACTCCTCGCTCCAGTCAGAGGGTGACATACAAAACTACACATACATTGACACAAACCCACACAAGCTGACACATGCAAGAGAACATATTAGTAATAGTTAGTAGTGGTAGATAGTCGTCTTGTCTGCTCAAACTTACTTTTTCTTTTCCTTTGTAGCGTATAAACACTTTGTAAAATATAACTTTTAGACGTTGATCGAGCGCTCTAAATTCTCACGACTCCCACATTACATCTAAGGGAGATGGGAGTGGCTGAAAACCAGCGCTTCGCGGGGCTGTAATCCTGTTACAGCAAAAGCTTGTCACCTCCGTTTGCCAAAGTGTATAATATTGTTTATGTAAATTTGTTTGTTTTTTCGGCTTGTGGCAATGAACTGGATTATTATTATTCAAAGGAAAATACTGTTATTGTGTCATATCAACAATTTTATTTGTCAACAAATTAATATTTATAATAAACTGATGTTAGTATCGAGTTACATATGTGAGATGTTGACATTTTTCATACAAACTAATAAGAATGTTCTCTTTCAAGCTTGTTAGCCGAAGGGAGTAAGCAGAAGCTCTTCATGCAAGTGGTATGCCATCCTTCGGATGGGCGTGCAGCGGTGCTAACTTGTTAAGGTGAAAGTTGTGGTTCGTTATCTGTGCGGCGCGTCAATCAAACCACGAATTCAGCAATAGACTCGATCTAGAGCAGAGGTTCCCAGATTCTTTTTTCTCATAGACTACAATCAAAATTTAGTTAGTTCCGGTGGACCCACTACAGCTACATTTCTACCATAGTCCCAAAACTCGACCAAAAATGTGAAGATTATATCTTACTATGGAAATTTGCGTTGCGGCTGAGTTCAAACCACTAATTAATAGTTTTCGGCGGCGCTTTGCAAGACTCGACACGTTGTACTTAATATGGAATATGCAAATTTTTACAAGTAACAGTAGCTTAGCTTCTTAAAATATTATCTGCCTACATTGATAGGTGAAGTCAAGCCAACATTTTAGTTCTTCACTATGGAAAGCAAACAAATTTTCGTAGATCCCGCTTACAAATTGTGAAACCCCATTTTTTGTCCCGCAAACGTTGACCCCCGTCGAGTCTCCCGTGGACTCCTGAGGGTCCACCTGGACCACTTTGAGAACTAAGGATTTGTAAGTTGAGCGCTATGACGTCAGCCTCTCAGAGCCAAATTCTGTTGCGACTGCTACACTTTCGCTGTGTGGCTGACGCTAACGCAACTACCAGAGCTGCATACCTAGGTCAGTCGTGAGCGGACGAGTCTTATAAATCCCTAGCTTGACACGGATTGGGCGTTGTCGCCGACATTTATAAATCGACATCGACCTCTAAAATCAACTATCTAACACAAATAAGTCTTATAGAGTTGCCCATGTTTTATATATATAATGAGCTATTGTTACCTTTGGATTGCGCGATATTGTAGCAACTTATATACTACACGATTGACAATAGAAATATAAAATTATTTAGTGCCAACTCATCGCCTAACTATAAAACGTAATCAAATGATAATAAAGTAATAGTTTAACATCGAAAGAAGACACCGGTGACAACTTGGAAGCAATCATATTATTTTTGAACCTTCGTCAGGTGATACGATAAATTTCATGTTTAAATCACGCTTCAGCTAAAATATGGTATCGTCTGGTCTGATAGAAAAATCACTGATGTACAGCATACCCACGTATAACCCTGTACGTTCTAAAAGCAGTTTTCATTCATCTTCGATAACAAATCATATTTCCAGTCCTTAGCACTAATATCAAGTGAATTTTCACTCACTAGACAAACGCATTTCACATAACTGGTTGATTTGTATCTTAGCGTTTGTTTAAAGTTCCATAGATAAATGAGTACGTTTGCGCACACTTAATAATAAAAACGTAATTTTATTTTGAACTCTCCGATAAATGGCGCGATCGATCGAACATAAAAGACGGAAGACCGAGGTTTGTAAAAAGAACATAGAAGCAGGTCCTGTTTTGAAGTTTGTAGTTATCCATTAAAAACTATTAGAGATGGCTTAGCGTAAATTAGACGAAGAAAAGTTTTTATAGTGCTAACGAATTATATTAAAAGAGCCGTGTAGCCAAGTCAGAGTACCAGGCTTTTGCGTCGGTCACAACTTTTTTTTTGTCCGGCCTTTCCAGCGATCTGTGATCTTATTGCAATATTAAACGGATTAGGGATATATTTATACGAACCCATGAGGAACAGGTTACTCTGGCGCTTGTGTGTTGTATTTATAATAATATAAACATGTTTCCAAGGTTCTCAGATAAATTGCAAAAGAGTACACGAGCTATGTACATTTTTGCATTTATTGCATGCTCACGACCTTACCGAAGTCGCCGAACAATTAATACGAAACCATCACGGTTTCGTATTAACTAAGTGGATAAAAAAAATTCTTTAACAATACACAAAATACAAAGAGAAACATAAATTTTATTATTAGGCAGGTAAATAACGATTCTTTGTCTTTCTTTTGTTTTTAAACAAGCGTTTTAGTAGAAATGCTAATTTGGAAAGATCAATCATTATTTTACTGTAATAATAATAATGATTATTTAATTAATTATTCCTTGTTCACTACTATAAAACTGTAACCGATTCATGCATGTACGTTGATTATATGTTATAAAAATACATTGGGATCCGCTACTTAGAGTTCAGTGAACCCGACCCCAGGTTTTTTTAAATTTTTGTCCCTATTCCTAAATATTTGGAAAATCGCATCTAAATTCGTCCAACTGGTCTTTTCGGTCTACCGTTGTTTAAATCCCGACAAAAATCTATTACATGTTTATCTGTGACATGAGAGTTTTGACATATATACATTTATAAAATGCAAAAGATAACATACATATATAGAAAGAAAAATGAAAAATACATTTATATTATTCTTTCATAACATATATAGTACATATATACAAAGGTGAACTAAATTCCATGACTTATAAATGCGTCATCGAAAGGAAATTGACTAGACATATTGCTAGGTGATTTTTTTTTAAATACATTGAGAGTAATAAACTAGCATACAATTCACCTGATGGCAAGTAATTCCTGAGGCCCATGACATCTACATTTACTTAGAATCATAATACAACTGATTTGTCATCCGTGAGGACTAAGGTGGAATGTCTCGTCACCAGTAAGTAGTCACTTGATCCCTACACTCACCGAGAAACACAGCAGCATTATGCTGCTATTTAACGCTGGTATTCTGTGTGTGCGTGGTCCTATCCCGGTCTAGCTGACCCATTCGATTTGCAGCTGGAAACTAATTGCAGTCTAGCTCTACCGTAGATGACGATAGGTGGGTAACATCCCACCTAAAAAAGCTGGAAACATCGTGCACAGAATCGGGATGACATGTGCAGGTTGCTCATTATTAAAGGTCTCGGCTGAGTGCCCTAAGCGCTCGGCCACCTTTCAACCTGGTGAAACTGTAGAAGCCCTCGGGCTAAAGTCCATAAAAAAAAACACGTACTTTAGAGTGCCAGGCAGTTATTGTACAAAGTATGTCTAGAAAATTATTTCAACATCAATTCATTCATGAGTTGCGATGATCGTACATATGTAGATTATAAAACGAATCGAATATTATAATGCTTATTACATCGCACTAGGGAAAGGGCTGAAGAAATAATGCCTCTGTATTCGCAAGAATACAATACACTATTATATATTCTACGCAGATGTCAAGACGCAAAGCAGGGAGCAACATAATTTTGTCGGTATCAATATGGTCGCAGCACATAGCCTTACCAGGAACGCAGTTATTCTTAAGAGTTAGACTTACTGATGCTAAATACGCGCGAACGGAATAACGATACCCTCCAATTGTAATGCTCTCTCGCAACACTAGAAAATGAATTTTGAGTAACACAACTGTGTGATAACAGATGGATTTTCATTTGTTCGTCTGTCAAGAACATTTCATTGTGTTCGAAGTCGCACAAAAGCATTTCATTATCAAATATTAACTATTCAAGAATGACTGTCATGCAAGGTTGAGCTCGTCAACAGGTGTCATACCTTTTAGCGCATACTTTATATACTGCCACTTTATATACGTTTATCAGCCACTGAATGATGCTTGGTGCATATGCTTAACGTTTATTAAGCAAACTGAAGTGCCCAAACAAGTCATGATATTAAAAGACAATATTAGTCAATTACATTGTTGACTAATTTATGACAATTTATTCAATGACAAGAACTGTTCAGTTGGTGTGAGTTCTTTGCCGCAGAGGCCGAAATTGCAATTTTTATAAATCAGAAGAAAAAAAATTATTTAAATTGATATTTTTTTTATAAATTTAATTTAGAATTACCAATAACCCAGTGTATATATATTACCAATATTTACTGACTGAATATTTACTGAATTTTGACTCTAGAGTTAACTTAAAATGTTAACTCTAGATTCGCAATACAATTTTGAAAACATAGCACAACGCCCCAGCTAATTTCCAATTGCACCATAACTGAATAGACTCGACCGAGGAAGAATCGACCTTCACAGAATACCTGTTTGAAACAAGATTTTGCTGTGTTTCGTATGGAGAGCGTAGGGAACCGGAAACCCAATTACTGATAACAAGACATTCCATCTGATCCGTAGGGAGTGACAGCGCATGCGCATATTTTATCTTTGTACAGGTATGGGTAGACGAGATGGGCTACATTTATTCCTTAACATCAGATGAATCAACACTGGACTAGATGTGCTCTGACGTGACCCTTACTTTCATATAAAAAACAGTAGAAACAAAAGTAAATTTATATTGCATACTCTCGACAAAATTAATATTTCATTTGTAAGGCTTTTTCAATAAACTTGTTGATCTATAAGTATAGAAATATGTTGATTTATAAAAGATTTCTATAATTATAAAGATTTTAATATTTATATACTTAGAAATAATACATTTATTGAATTAATTTAATATTTATATGAAGATTATATTAATAACCAGATCTATGTACTTCTAACAAAAAGAAAATGACATTCATATGTTTTCGTAGCGTTCATATTTTGTATATTCGACATGACAGGCTCACCTCTATAATTAATTGTTTATATTTGCTATTATTTATTGGGACAATAAAATAGATAGAAAGAGATATAGTACATGAAAACTGACTGTCATTAAATATATGACAGCTTATTTTGCACTGAATTTAAAAAAGGAGGACTGTATCTCACTAAGAATTTTGCGGATTTTCCAAAAATTCATTTTTCAAGAAATCTATATACTTCTGAAAGAGTTTTAATATATACATTATATAAGGGCGTCGTTCTTATATACAAATTATGGATTTAAATGTCTACATTATATTATATTACACATTAAATACTAAAACTTGATAATTATTATTTATCTAATTATATATTTGATATCAAAATATAACCGTTAGTGGCAAAACATTGTATATTTTTTATTATTTCATAATACATAATGTTGCCAACTTATTACCTAACAAATTCAGAATAAGTATAAAAATGTGAATAATGCTCATTCATATAGGACAATTTGACTGTCATAGACAAATTCCATTTTCCGTCGGTCTGATGGCCGCTCTTATTTTTTGTTCTGTTATCTTTTACAGTTTCATCAGGTTAAGAGGTGACCGAGCTCCTGAGAGGGAGCCACGGTTTGAACCTCGATCAGTTGCTTCTGACTATGGATTATCTAAATTAATAATTGTACCAAGTAACTGTACCACTACTTCGGAATGCGTAGGCGTTGGGGAAGAAGTTGCGCAAGAAACTCCATCGAGTTTCGTCGGTTATTGCTTCACGTTCTATAAGGTTTTTACACTGTGGACCATGTAGCCCTACTAAAATGAGACATTTACTATTGTCTCACCGTAGCACTTCTTGTCAAGGTGATTAGAATGCAAATTAAATCATGTCAAGTTGCAAGTGTTGCAGTGATTGCTCATCTGTTCAGTGGGGCTTGGTACTTAGGTCCCACTGAAAGTTTCTAGGTTTTGATAAATAAGACCAGATATTATATTAATAATACACTTATTATTTTTCCAAGTATACGCCCTAACTATTTAAACATTTTCCATTCACTGGAACCACTGCGTGAAGTAGTGAATCCAGTCTTCAATAGGGACCTCTTTAATGGCTTCGTGGAACGCCTTTATCGCCGCGTCTGGGCTTTTAAAACGTAAACATCTAATGTTATCTTTAAATTTCGTAAATAAAACGAACGTCACAAAGTACGAAGCCCGGCTGTACGGTGGATGGGTGTTCAGTTCCACATTTGAGGCATTCAAATAGACATTCGTAATCTGAGCGGAATGCGCGCACACGTTATCGTGAAATTACATTGCTGCGAGGACGCTGTTCGCGAAATTTTTGTAACTCTGGGTAAGCAATTGTTTACGTACCGATCTGCAAGCACTTTAGTTTCCAAGTGACGCTGTAATGTAATGTCCTGATTTGCCGAAAAAAGACGCAATCGATTTCTTGCTTTTGCTAAGAATTTTTTTAACTTTTGTCGTCAAGACTTCACAAGGAAAGACCCTTTCGGCCGACTGGCTTTTTCTTCCGTTTCAAAGCAGTACACCCAGGTTTCCTCACCTTTAACGACATTATAGACAGGAAGTGACTTTTACCATTAAACTTTACGACACCACTCGACTCGCAATCGTTTCTGGTGTTATATTAAATCGTACGTCCACATTTAACGTAAGATCTAACGTAAGATCAGAAAAGATGAGTGCACACCTTCCGAGCCTTCAGATGCACATGCAAAATTGATGTATTAGTGACACACAATTTTCTAAAGGACGCTGTAATGAAAAAGAACAAATACAGTTTCCCAAATTAAAAAGGAACATAATCCCAGAGAGTTCCAATTTCGAATTCCATAATTGTGTTTTTATTTTTTTATAGTAAGTGGCCAGTTCCAGAAACCTTCACTGTATGGAGCGACATCTACAGTATGGTATTCCTTAATTTTATATATGGAGAAAATAAAATGCATTTCATTTAAGCGGCGTTAACGGACTTTAGTTTTGAGCTATCTCAGAGCATATTCAATATGATCGTAGATTCATCTTAGTACGCCCTTGAGGAGGGAGAGACGCATTAATCACTAGAGCCGAAGTAGTTGTATCAGGAGTTAAATGATACTCACTTATACTATCACGGTACTCGAGCAACCTGGGTTTGTTATCCTGTACCCGTACTAATTAAATTGTTTTTCAATTTTAAGTATTTTTAGTTTTTATAATCATTTCATCATCGGATATATATATATATATATCCGATGATGAAAGGAAACTAAACGTAGTGAGGAACTTGGATATCTGAGAAATAAATATTATAATTTTCTTAATAGAATATTATATATTATATATATTTTTAACTACATGTTTCAGGGTAAACTGTATAATTTAATAAACAATTACTATTAAAAACTGGTCAAGACATTACAAATAGACAATAGATGATGATTACAAAAGTTATTAATTTGTAGTTTGGTACCTAATACGGTGTATTTTCACCGCAACATTTCAATATATATTGGTATTGAAGTTTAATATTAAAAGCAAAAATTATGTGACTGAATGAGTTTCAAATATTTTGGGCCCAACACAGAATTTCACATCAGTAAATGGTTTTCTTTTTTTATTATAGGTGAAAGACTAAGGCACTTGCAAATATTATTGAGATAAAAAATAAATTTGGCTTTTTGAGCGTTCGCTATATAAAATAAGCGAAATAAAAAAAAAATTTGAAGAAGTTTTGTTAATAGCAAATATTCAAGTTGCTAACACGAAAATACTTTTAAATATTCATTACCGCCTTGTGTAACATTATAACTTTAGGTAAGGTACTTACTTAAGGTAATAGTTTACTTAAACGCTGGGATTTAACAATTTAGTGAAAGTTGACAGCCCCATGACACATTAACCCGCGAAATGCGGACGTATGAATTTTACAACTTAAATTAAACATTATATTTTATTTGTAAATTTACAATTTGAACAAAAAATACTTACTGCACATAATAAAACATTATATTTTTCGCAGCACTCGTGTATAAACAATGGTATCATAGATCACAAAAAAATCACTTAACATGCGGTTTAATATAATACAGCCGTCAAAATGCGAAAAAAAGCGCGAAACCGCGTACGTGCTTTCGCTGGTACGTTAGTACGGTATACTGGTGTTTGAAGGCTGTTTAACCACCTAATTACACTTACGCGTACAAACAAACACCTTTTTATATTACCACGATTCTGACACGATTACTCTTCAACCTTTTGGTGCATAATTATTATATCCATTATTTTTAATCCGTGTATCTTTGTGATTAAAGTAAGGCCGTTGTGGACTATACTTCAATACCTGTGCATTTACAATTTTTTTATGACTGATAGCCACTTGGGCCTTTACGGCCTGGTTGAAAGGTGGCCGAGGGCTTAGGGCACTTAGCCGACACTTATTTGTATTTTTTTAATATTTTTAACGACATTTGACACCACTTAGGAATGCGTTGGCACTGGAGAAGAAGTGGCGGATGAAACTCCAGCAGCGCTCCCATCTATGTTAATTGGTGAAAACCGGCCTGAGATATGGCGGTATGATGGTGCAGTGCTGGTGTGAAGTGTTTTGTGCAGGAATTGGGCCCTAGTGGTCGCGTCGTCGGGATCTTGGAGGACGTACCTCGGTCTCCTTCGGACGCGAGTGAAGTGATGGGCATTTACACTTTTTTTTTGTGTGTGAAAATTGCTGTTGACCAGAGCTTTATCTAATTAGATTCGCAAGCGGGAGACCCGCTGAGTAGGGAGATAACGACGATGCTGCGAAGCTGGCGCGGAAACTGCTGCTGTACCACCGCTTCACTCCGATCTCTGTGGACGAAGAACGTCGACGACAACAGAGGGGGGCGATATTACGATCTGAGGGCCCCTCATAAGGAGGTACGAAACCTCGACTCGGATCGCTATCTAAACGGGCATCTTCACATTACGTGCTAAATATATACCGAGTCGGGTCAGAACTTCTGTCACAAACATTGTTAATAAATTTTGATATTTGAGTAAAATAGACATGTAAAAAATGTAGTTGAATGTTGAATAAAAATTATACGAGTCGAGTCGTCAATCACGGCACGCACAACGTTCATGTCTATATCAGCTACTGCTTTAATCAGGGTTACTTAAACAGAGTCTATAATCTGGTGAGGTTTCACGCAGGCTTTTTCCTCCAAATTATGCTGATATACTGTAATCCAACGGGTTTAAGTCTAGGCTGATTTGAATTCAATGAAGTCGATCCATGGGCGAACAGGCAGTTTTGCGTGCTTGCTTTCCCTTGTTCTTTGTTGCTAGTGCTGAATCTTGTTAGAATTCCCAGCGGCGGTGTTAGAACATTGTTAATAAAGAGGCATCACGACATTTGTAAGGGCAGTATTTTTTACTTTATACAAAACACGAATAGTTTCCACACCTTCTTCAAAGATAACCGCATCAGTTAGGTCTGGGTCTGGTCTAATATGGGACTCAAAACCAAACAATGAATGACAAATGAAGGATAATGTCTGGATCCTCAGGATATATTTCATTGCTTCTTCACTATTGTGGGCATTCACTTATTAATTTTGTTTATTGTAACTCTCTTACACATTAAAAAAATCTCTGATAAAATGGATTTTATGGTATTTTTTTAACGCGTACCGCCTTCACTAAGGCGGGGTTCTCACGAGCCTTAGTTTTTTCAAAATGCTCATTAAAAAAATGCCTCGTTCTTCGTCGATAAAGTTGTAGTCAAAGATCTTCATTTAGAACTCTTTAACGGGTTAACATTTATTGTTTTGCGGTTGGGATTCCGTTGGATACGCGCCTGCACTACTTCGATGACAGCTGGTGTCCTAACCGTGTAATATCAGCCGCTCTTTTAACAGACTTTGAAACTTCACTAAAGTATGATCGTTAACCAGACCTTTTAAATTTTGCAGAAGTTTATTAATCTCGGTTGGCGCGTAACCGTTGTGGGGAAGCGCAATAACCGGAACTGCCTTCCTTTTGCGTCCACTTCATCATTTTATATGGAACAATATCAATTTATTTTTAGTTTAAGATAGCGCAAAACTGAATCGAAACATATTTTGGCTTCTTACGTGGTCATGGACTACAAACGACCACTCAGTAATGGTCCTGGTTTCGGTTTTCAGCCGAAAAACTCGTCGCCGACTTGTCGTGCCATTCGGGAAGCAAATCTAGCAGTCGATGCATCCTACGTGCAGCGATGTCTATAATGCCAGTAAAACGTTATGTTCCCAATCTTAAGACTTAAAATATAGGTTTCAAGCAGTTGTAGTAAGTTGTAAAGGTACTGGTATGGCCAGTGACAAAGACAGGCCGCTATAGCCCGAATTGCCATTGAAGATAAAATTGGTTTAAAGTGTTGCGTGTGCTTGCTTGTTTGCCGCCACCTATTCTATATAAAAGAAGATAGTGAAAAATGAGAAACACTTGTATTTAACATTATTTATTTCTTTCTGCACTTTACAACGGAAAACGATAAGGTACCCAATACAATAAATTATACCTACACTAAGGAATGTAACGGGCTCATGGCATACCAATGGAATTAAGTAACCGCACCTGGAAAATTATTGTATATAACAAACATATATAAAAGTTTCGGATCATTATTACTAATCATAACGTTTATATATAAATATCTCAATAACATAATAATTTTTGCTATATATTTTTAATATTTTAGTATAAACAAGTGTTTATATCAATAAAATGTTTATAATATATTACAATACAAATACGTTAAATCCATCACTCTTAAACTGAAATACTGTTCGACTGAAAAGAATATAGTCTAAGAGCTAGCAACGTTTTCGGGAGAATATGTAAGCTAGTTTTTTGATATTCCTTCTTTTGTACCCGATCATGCTGGCTTTCTGACTGTGCGTCAGAGGTTGCATTTATCCGTGCGCGTTATATTTATACAGTTAAAAAAATATAACTTTACTATTCGCAGACAATATAATCGTTGTTAATACAGTGCCGTATTTTGATTTTAAGAAAAAATAAAAAATTGCAATATTGATAAAATATTAATATGATGTAATGCACACAAATAAACACAACAACCTTTACCACCAGCCAGATAGTCCGCCTGCCGATCGAAAGAGCGGTAAGAGAGGATGGCGAAGAAATAGCTTATCTGAAAAATAAACTCTCGTTTTGGTAACGTTGTTAGCTCTCGCACGAATAGTTAAACTAGAATTTTAAGACATTTTTGTTACGGACAATAAAAACTATACGTTAAATAATTTTATAGGTATATAATTGTTGAAAATTTGTTTAAGGCTTAAGTAAATTTAGGCCAATCATTATTAAACAGTCATTTAATAACGTTAAGACTAAATGCTGAGGCTACTTAAATTGGACCTCAACTTTGTGACTTTCCATCAAATAAGAAAATCGTACACAGAATTTAAATTATACATGTGAATTTAAGTAAGCTTCAAGTGGCTAGACAAATTGAGTAACGTTTCAGTATTCGACCATCAATGTTTAGAATAAATTAATACAATAATAGTTAATAATAATAATTGATCTATCCAAAATTAAAAATGTATAACAAAAAAAAAATTCAGCTACGGCTGCCACAGAGTATATATTAGAAAGATTAATACCGTGCCAACTTTTCCCTTTCAACACCAAAGACGGTTACACCGTTGTATGTTAACTGTCCCTTATAATAAAAATAATAATTAAATCCAAAGGGAAACATTATGTTTAAAAGTTTACAATAATACATATTACCAATAATAATTTGAAATAATAGCTACAAATATAAAAGTTTCATTTTACAAAAACATTAATTATATTTTAACAAAAGGCTAATCAATCCGGTGTGACTTTATGTGTGTGATAATATAATTCATTATTTAGGACTGCTATTGCGGTATGTGCACTAGATTACTGCGCACTACTTAATACTAAAGCAAACATACTCAGATAAAGCTAGGAAGCAATTAGGACTAATAAAGTATCAAAAATTGTTAAACATATGTAAAAAGCATAGATTTAAACTATATATATCTTATGTATCTATTATTTAACAAAGAAGAATTTGAAAGCTTCGATCTTGAGCGTTGGCAATCTATTGCAAATTACGCAGGGGCGAATAAGAGTCTGTTTGAGAAATTGAGGTAACGATCACGTTACGTTAGCTTAGGGCAATGTCATTACGCGATTGATTGCCTTATACGATTCGAGCAAACTCCCATTGGTGCGTTCTTCGTTCTGTGTCATTATTCCACCGAACGCTCAAGATGCTATGCCCGTATTTAAACGATTAGCCGAAATATAATATAAGCAAGTAGATTTGAGTGATGACATTCTTCTTAAGTATATATATAGGAACAAAAAGTAACTTGGAATGAAGTATAAATATTTTAATAAATAATAATAGAAATATATGCAAATTATTGCTTTAATTATATATGTTTCGCTTTAATTTTGTTGACTAAACGCGATCGAATACATAACACATTTTAAAAATATTTTTGACAATAATATCATAACAAGCATAATGTCATTCTAAAAATACTGTAACACTAAATATTATAAATAAAATATTATATATTGGTTGAGAAATAGTTTTAATACAATATAAATAATATTATAAATAACTATGATCCAAAAGTGATTGTGTTCAACTAAAGTTCTTAAACGAATACATTGAAAATTATTTCATAAAATATAGTTTTAAGAAATAATAATTTGTAGTAACATCGAAAAGAAACACTACATATGAGATGAATCATATAATTTTTTAGAAGCCTTTCCAGTTACTTTTATGGTTTGAAAAAAAAACAATATTAAATGCAATCTACACATCCAAAAAAACAGCATGATTCACATGTAGATAATAAATAGGACCGAAAATTTTAATTTCTATTGCGCTGATATTTATTGGCCTAGAACATATTTACCTAAAAATTAACAATTATACATGTACATCTAAGATATTTTTATATGTTATTTATATATCAAATTAGACAAATATATATAATTAACAAGATAATCGCTTGAGCACCTACTTGATGAAATTTCATAACCATTAAAATATTAATTACCTCATTTCAACACGTTCAATATATTAGTAACATTACAAGATATATAAATCTGTGAACATATAATATTTTTATCTACTTTTTGTCGTCTAAGGAATATTAAGTCCCTAAAATTCACCATAACTATGTTTATACAATTACTTATTTCACACTAGAGAAGTTAGGACGCAAAAACAACAGTAAATACAACAATTTTCACATCACCAGTAAACATAATTGATTTATTTAAAAAGGAACAATAGATGTTAAAAAAAATTAAGTACCTACCCTACATATATTCTGGTAAAGTAGACAAATTAAATTTACTGATTAATAATATATAGTATATAATTGTATGGTTGCTTTAGAAGCACCTCGTAAATGGTAACACTTGTATAAGTTTTTTTTAAATATTTAAGTATATAACATGTATCTTAATGAGCTATTTATAGCCGCATTCATCACAGGTAAAACTACATGTACAATAATCATATTACGCAAAAGAACATACTCGGAATTCAGTTATATGACTAAAAATATAACAAAAATATAAAGTAAAGAAACTTAATATAACATTATCAGACTAAAGTCAACCTATCTTATGTAAATTCTGAAATTTAGGATTATATTTTAGAACAATTAGAAGATAAAATTTGACAGGTTTATTGGAAATGATTTGAGGTTATTAATAGTTTATACTGTTATGTTGTCTTCTTTTTAGTAACACGTGTGGGTATTATATTGTTATTTAATTACAAAGTAAATAAAAAGATAGGTTATTTTAACTGATTTTTCTTTTCCACTTTTTCTTATATAAGAGGGGCCTTGCTACATGTAATGCCGTAAATTGTATTAAAAGCATATATAAGTTATATTTTAGATTGTGAACACAATTGCACTATTGAACGACCAACGTTATTTTTTTTAAAATTTAAGGTCATTAATATAAAAAAAGGCAAAGATACACAAGGAGCGACACAAAAACATTAACAAGTCCCGGCGCAATCGTACGTTCTTACCGATCAGTGATAAAGAAATACTAATAGGAATGACCTTATGGGGACTATTTTTAATGAGATAAGTATCTTAGTTTATATATATCTACGGTTTATTGTGTAGCTTCGCTTTGTGTAGAAGCGAATGAACAAATAAAATCTTATATTTCTTCAAAGAATACATCAATGTTATTGACATGTTTAACATCACGTTAACCATGCATAATAAGCTTAAATGCTTATGCTAGGATAGTCAACGACAATAGAATAGCGGATTCGAACTTGCGGCGTTAAGCTTCGCCGACCGTAATCCATTACACAATTGCTAAATATAAATTTGAATTGTCGATATTTCGTTTATGACGGCCTACATCGAAATTATGAATGTCATCCAAGGTGAATATTTGCTGGATTTTTTTTTAAATTAAAATTGTAATTATTGACATTGAATGTACATTGAATTTTGGGGTTATGTTCAAATTTTTTAAATTATTTTATATCATATGATTTAATTACAAGTTGTTGTAAATAATACTATAGCAGTTCTGCCATAAAGTGCATATATTTAGTTCTAAACATACTATATTGTCTTTGTTTATTAATATAATACCAATGGCGGGTGAACGGGACTACTTCATATCCTATTTCTGTTCAAGTAACGTATATTTTTCTATAATTCGTCTATATTAAGTACACACATAATACTATTCTAACCCCACGTGGCTTCATACTTTGAACATTGCTACGTATTGTGTAATTTTATTGAAAAAACCAACACGCTAATTAACATTTAATTAAAATACATTATGTTTCATGGTGCAATTAGACGTTAATAAACAATTTCAAATCTTATTTCGTAATAACATTGAGAGCTTAATAAATACATCAACGAATTAAACATCATAAATAATCTCTACACACTCGAACATGAGACACAAGGTAATGTATAACACACGCAGCACCTCCGTTTCTTTTATGAGTATCCATTGCTTTTTAATTATGAATGGATAAATAAAAGATGTAGCGATTCAGCAAACTCTTAAAGAAATTGATAATATTGTATTGATATATAGACGGGCACAGCGGCAATTTATTTTAATCCAGCCCTGATATATCCGACATTTTTATTTTGTTTACCTTATGTTTCACGCACGCAAAGATAGCGAGTGTATAGAGATAAACTTTCGAACCCAAACTGTTCGTATAACCATTGGAACATGTGGAATGCAAACTTGTAAAATCAAACCAAAATAACTCTTGTCCATAAAACGAATTTGTACCTTCACTTAATTAAAATAAACATCAATGGCACTCGATTCTGACGTGATATGGCATGCAAAAGTAATATATTTTAGAGGTTAATATTTTATGTATACAAAAAAAATGCTTTGGGGGCAAGACTTCGTTATGTTGGAATGTAAATAACTTTATCGTGTAGACCTACTAATGTTTATTTGTTATACTTAAATAGTGATAGAATATTACAATGGTGTTGTTGGGAAACAAATATAAATTTATTTAGTAACACAATAAGTCATGTCTACACACACTGAATAGATAGAAGGCAAAAAAAAATTAAAAACAATGAAGAAAATAGTTTTTTAAATGAAAACGAAAGAAAAGATATAGTGTGTGTAGATTATGAAAATACTGTCATTTTTGTAACGTCACGAGGAGCAATACAACCTACCATTGCTGTATTGCCTACGGTAAAAAAAATAAAAGTAATAGCTCAATAACTGACAACACTGTTTCATTTTATATCTGTAGGCGCCTGCACCTTAATTCTGCATTAAGAATAAATAAATGCAGTTGCTAATGAACGTAATGTGACCACTTATCAGGTGAGACTCATCACGATAATCCATTCTTGCACATGGTAGGTCTTACTCTCTGTTATAAACAAAACTCTGAAATCGTACAAACAACGGTCGTTCGTAATAATATTATACTTAGAGAGTACGTCATGACGTATATTTTAAGATACACCATAACGGAAGAATTGTTTAATAAATGTTATTTATCATATGAAACTGTTAAAAAAAATGGCAGAATACATCCTTAAATGTTATTTTGGTAATGAGCATAATAAGATAAATATTAAAAAAAATTAAAATTAACCTAATTTCTTGTTCCTACCACTACATAGGTAGGTCTACACTTCAAATGAGCAATTATCAAACAAAACCATACAAGTTGCTTAAATCTTGGTGAGGAGGCCATCCAGCTCGAGGACTTCAGGCACCTCGATGTCTTCTAGGCGAATGGACGAAGGATTGAACGGGAACTGAACGGAATATATCATCTTAGAATCCATGAGCAGGTTTTGCTGTAAGAAAGCAGATATAATTATATATTGTATCATTATAATTGTAGATAATAAATATCACTTATAGTGTTGAAGATCTGAAAGTGCCTGGATACAACTTTAATTTATCAAAGTTTATTTTCCTATTGTTAATATTAGTAAGGTAAGAATTGTGTAATTCACCATTACTATAGGTCGTGGCACATAAGTCTAGCGGTGAACGAAACGTGGAGGGGATAGCTGCGCATGGGTACTGTCGCGTACGCAAGTGTTCATTTATACAAATTGATTACGAATTAAGTGTTTTTGTTTGTACGTATTTATGTCTGAGCTAGTTCGTTTCAACTAGTTATATAATAAATCATCATCATCTCACTAATATCATAAATGCGATAGTTTGGATGTTTGTGTGGATGAATTTTTAGCACAGAAAAATTTTAAAGGCAGGTCTTGGTGCGCGGGGCAGAGTACGACTGGAGAACCAATAACCGCTTATTTACGCATGGCTGCCAGCGCCCCCTTGACTCCTCGGGGATATCTCCTTATATTCGACTTCAGCCTTTCAGGCTTGCGGATGCCCTAGACTTATTTGCCGCAAATTATACTATTCGATATATATTCTTTAAGGGCTTATGTGATTTTGTATTGATGTAAAAATACTAATTAATAGTGAACTGCAATAGCAGTTGACTTCTATACTAACGTACAGAGATTCCTAATAGACTAGGTCACCGATTGTTTCTAGGTGTTTTTTTTACAGACAATAATAGATTGTATTACACAGGTAAAACTAACGTTTCCAGTGACAATGGTTGGCTTAAAACTAGTGAATTTGCGATCCCCATGGTAAATTAGAGTGTAATATAAAAAAAGAGACATGGTAATTGTTAGACCACAGTGTCAACGCATCTTAATCCAGATTTGTCGCCGGGTTTAGGTGATTTATTTGAACTTTAAAAAAAGAATATTAGCAATTCTATTAAAATTACTAATATTCCGGTTAACCACTCCAACTAAGCTGCAAATGCTTGTGCTAGGAGATGGTTCAAGACAATACTCGAATGGTGGATTCGAACCTACGACCTAAAGGTTCGCAGACCATAACCTAAACCATTAGGCTATTGACGCTTCGAATTAATTGTTTGTTAACTTTACTTACATACAAAAACTCGGTTCTCTATGAACTGTCAATTAAATTCTTGTCTTAAATACTCACAGGCTCCTTGTTCGCTTTGGGTCCGATGCGCTCCTGCATTTTCTTCTGTATCTCGTGAATGAACTCACGGGTAACCTTTACTTCGTATTCCTCAGCTGGGGTATACATGTTCAAAATCTGGATGATGCAATGTAAAATGTCAGTTACTATTTTTTTTTATGACAGTATGACAGTTAGGCTATAAAAGTAAGTTATCTTGTATATACATACAAAAGCATCTAAATATATACTATCAATATAAAATTTATATTTGATTGTATATACACTGCAGGTCAAAAGTTTAAGACCACCTTAATTAAAGTAGGAAAATAAAGTAAAACTACAATAAATTATTAAATGATTAATTAACCTGTTTAATCATCTAATAGAACATTGATTGACTAACAATATACTTTAAAAGCGTAAAGAAATATTAACAGTCCATGCAAAAAAAGGCTATAGTTAGCTAAAGTGATTTTTCATCAAAAAATCCTTTACATTTTATGACTTTTTTCACAAGTCTCGGCATACGGGCAATCAATTTGTTAATGGTGACTTGTGATATATTGTTCCAAATTTCGCATAAAGCATTCCACATTTCTTCTCGCCGGATGGGCCACGATTACGGACGTTCCTATCAAGCTCTTCCCACAAAAGTTCAATGGGATTGAGATTCGGGCTCTGAGGTGGCCAAACCATGTATTTTAACAGCCCTTGTGCCTCTTTGTCTTCTAAATACCTCTACATAATTTTGAGCTATGCTTTGGATAATTATCTTATTGGAAAATGAATCCATCTCCAATTAATCGCAACTTGGAACGGCATTTTGTTCTAAAATGATTTTGTACTGTTCCTTTTTCAAAATTCCTTCAATTTTAATCAAATCGCCAGTTCCTTGGCTAGAGAAGCAACCCCAGACCATAATTGAGCCACCACTTATGCACTGCGTCGAACGTAAATTCTACGTTTTGAAGCGAATAGTTCAAACTTGGATTCATCGGTCCAAAGCACTTTTTTAAAATCTTCAGTCGAATCTCGATGGGCAAGAGCCCACTGCATCCGTTTTTTATTGTTTTGCGGCCTTAGCATAGGTTTTCGAACGGCAACGCGACGATACAACTTCGCATCTCTCAGTCGCCGTTTTACTGTAGTCAATGATAAAGGTGTAACTCCGGTTTTGTTTACTTCAACGCGGATTTCTGGTGCTGTTAAGCAACTATTTCGCTTGCTGGTTGGTAACAACAATGAAATTATCTTCACTAGACGTGGTAGCTATCGACCTTCCTTCCTTCAGTTGTGAAGCAATCTCACGTTCGGATTTGCCTTCATTATGTGAAACAACGTTTCCCATTTTATGACGTCTTTTGACGAATTGCGATTGTTTGTGAACAAACCCAAGTAAACTCGGGTAATAATAAGTCAGAAACACGTGTTTTCAGGAGCTAAATAATCCTAATAAACCAATACGTAACAAAAGCAAAGTAATTAGTAAGTCCTGGCTCTAGCGCAGCGTTTGTCGGTGCTTGAAAATTAGATGTTTATTGTTCAATAACTTGAAAGTAAACAAAAGAATGACTTCTTTAAATATTCGATACTAACAATAGAATATACAGATGTACATATCTTTTATTTAACCTATGGGATTTTATTACAATTGATCGAATGTTGTTTATGTGCG
Source organism: Teinopalpus imperialis (assembly GCA_029286865.1). Classification (NCBI taxonomy): domain Eukaryota; kingdom Metazoa; phylum Arthropoda; class Insecta; order Lepidoptera; family Papilionidae; genus Teinopalpus; species Teinopalpus imperialis. The sequence goes on from JAGSMU010000004.1 coordinate 9,998,685, forward strand.
GTCTTAAACTTTTGGCCGGCAGTGTATAATTATATAATATATAATCCATATAAACTATCAAAATATATATACTATAATATCCCTACCATATAACCACTAAAATATGGCCGCTTTTCATACACTGCAGCTTGTTTCTAGTTGCAAAATGAATGGGACAGCTCGACCGGGGTAGGACCACGCTGACTAGCTTCGTCTGGTGAGTATAGGGATCCGGAGACTTTTATTACTGGTGACGAGGCATTCCATCTCAGTCCTCATGGGTGACAACGCATCTGCGTTATGATTCCTTGTCAAGGATGAATGTAGATGTCATGGGCCGCAGGAATCACTTGTACACACATAACGTGAACTGTGTGCTCGTTTGTAACGACAAGTAAGTCCCTCTGAGTTTGGGCGAATTTTTTTGAAACTTTCTATATTATATCCTGGGCACATGTCGGCTGATATGACCAGAAGCCATCGTTACGACCGATATCAACTAGGCAGCTTCAACATCATATGATGCATACAGGAAAACATTATACTCTCAACGTACGCAGTCAATATCTGGTGATTAGGTATCCATCAGACATCAATGATAATAACGCCTTACTGATTATAATCAGGTAAAATTCATGACACTACCGAACTTCATACGACAATTAACTGATACAATTATTGTGTAATGTGTAATAAATCAAAATAGGATTTTTTTTGCGTGATACTACCTTGCAGACTTGCATAGCGGTCAGATCGGCGCACATTTCGACCGTACTATCCACATCTATCATAGACTTCCTCGCCTGCAGCAGCTGCACGGCTTGTGTAATGGGCTTCAGCACACCGAGGATTTCCTCCACCTATTAAACAGTAAATACATCACTCACTATTTTACAAATAACAAATTTGGTTACGTGGACACAAAAATCTATCAAAATAAAAGAATCTTTATGTTAATATATTTTATTAACGTATCGGTTGACGTATGTCGTATCGATCGTTTATTGACAGACAACTACTAATCCAGTGAAAATAAAAAAAAACATCTTTAATCCATCAATCATACTAAAGTAAATTTATAACAAATTTTGAAGTACAGTCGCGTTACGAAAACCTTGTCAGTTAGCAAATTCTCTTTTAGTACCTAATGAAACTAAATCACTATGCAGACAACTGCATATAAAATTATACTTTCTCTGTATGATAACAAGGGTCAATATAGTATACACCTTTGATCTATAATTTAATTTCATATCAACATCAAACCTTTTTAATTGCGAAATTCTGTTTCGTGCAAGCAAATGTCGACTTTAAGATGACGAACATTTTTTTTTACCCCGACTGTACATAACAAATAATGCATTGTGTATTATTCTTACTATACCGTAGTCGGTTTGGTCGGGGGTTTTCGGCTCTCTCGAGTCAGACGCTCTCGCGATACAGGGTAACGGTCAAAGCCGAGGCTCCTCTCGGGAGCCCTTGTGCTGGTAACCCATATATAGAGGTCTCGACTGAGTGCCATAACGGCCCGATCACCTCTCAACCCGGTGAAAATGTAAAAGCCCTCGGGCTAACAGCGGCCTTAAGCCCGAATAAAAAAAAAACCCGCATTCGATTAATAAAACCTGTTGAAGGATTTATTTATATTTTTTTAAGCAAACTATCTTGACTATGAAGTGATTAACGAAACTCAATACTATATGTTATTGAAATAATTATAACCATCATATATAAGCAACAAAATATAAAGTTTGCAAATGCCTACACTCTTCTGTCCGTACTCGGCGAGGTGTTCCTTTATCCATGTTTCGAGATGCGAAATGTTGTACCGTATCTGGAGGCCCTTGGCCCAGCAGCACAGGTCCTTGCGGAGCAGCAATTGGTTCAAGCTGTATGCGCAGATATAGTAGAACAGCTGGAATGAACATATATTTGTATTAATTTTAATTCAATGAAAATATGGTAGCTTGATACCGGATACAAAGTTAACTTATGTAAAGTTAAAATTTAATAATTTTTCGAGAAGTGGTTTGTTCTAACAATTAAGTATTAAAGCGTATACAGGACAAGGGGTGAGTTAACTCTTATACTTTATCCTTTTTTAAGATCCTAATATATCTATAGTCGACGCGTTTTAAACTGAGTCGTCGGGCAATAAATGTCACTGACAGTAGGAATGTGCACGCAATGCAACCCGTTATCGATACTTGGCTACCTGCGGACGCGGGGTCGATGCGTCATCGTGACCTTCATTAGCGCTCTAGACTCCTGATTGGTAGTTACGAGTAAGGGTTGTTGTTTTTCTATGAATATAAGATTTTTTGTTATGACACTCATTATATTGCTTACGCAATACGTACAATGGAGAATTTATTTTCTAACGTGGTTTTGAAGAAATATTTTCAGATAGCGAAAAATAATTCCTATTAATACATAACATAATTTAGCATATCGATCGTACCTATCCCGTTATCGATATGCACCTCTACAATTCTTACGCACATCACTACACCTGTCCATAAGACCTGTAAGTGCGAGTGAGACAGAAAGATAAATATGATTTATGACCCGAAGTCTCAGTTCATAATGCGTCGACGACTATAATATATATGAATTGTCTCCAATTACTTTTAGCTCAAGGACACGCCCTTGTATAAGCTAGACAAAAACCTTTCGAGATTCTTTCGATTTTTTGATTTCGAGAGTCGTGGTTAAAGGTTTAGGCAGAGTTCCAGCATAACATTGTCTTGACGCCCTTCAATATTTATAGTTAGGTTAAGGAATAGATTTAGTTTATATACACAGTAAATGTATCTGTATTTGTATAAATTCAGCTTGTCCCATAATAAGGAGTTTTATTCAATCAATAGAACCCGTAACACCCTGAAATTTTGTGTTGTGTTAGTTATTCACTCAGTCACTCCATTTTTCATTCTCTCACCATATGAAACAGATTTTGTGTTGTGTTATGTCTCTTTTTTATTACAGTTGCAAACGAGCACACAGTTCACCTGATGTTAAGTGATTCCTGCGGCACATGACATCTACATTCATCCTTGACAAGGAATCGTAATGCAGATGCGTTGTCACCCTAGAGGGCTGAGATGGAATGCCTCGTCACCAGTAATAAAGGTCTCCGGATCCCTTCACTCACCAGACGAAACACAGCAGCGTTATGCTGTTATTTCGCGCCGGTATTCTGTGAGGGAGTGGTCCTACGCCCGTCGAGCGGACCCATTCATTCTGCAGCTAGAAACAAACTGCAGTGTATCTCTACCACTGTTAAATCTTATCACATCACAGATAGTATTTGAAGTATGAACAACATTTACCTGCTTGAATATGGTGAGTGTGAGGGGCGGGTCGACGGCAAAGGTGCGAAGGTGATCGCGCACAGCTGCCAGCTCGTGCTTAAGGCGCGCGGGGCCCGCGGGCGTTGAGTTGGTGGGAGCGGCACGCGCGGGCCCCGAGTGCACGTTGATTTCCTCGTATTCCAGGATAGCGGGCAGGATGAGACGTTCTAACTGACGCTCCAGGAGGTGGACCAAACCTGTTTTTCAAAGCAACCTCTCGAATATTAAATACTTTTTCAGGCGAGGTTACATTGTCATCTCTGAGGATTGAGCAGATTGAATGCCTTTTTATCAGGTATTTAAAAGAATAAATATATATATTCCTTTTACAATTGATGTTGATTGAACTTTTAATTGTATTCAATAACGGCGATATCATCTGGTTACTTCTGGATGACATCAAATAGAATACAGTAATACCTCACTCGCTGACGAGGAAGTTTCAAGTTGAAGTGTCAAACGAGACACCCACAATATAGCTGGATTCAAAAACCGATAGTTTGTGATGCCACAATGTTCTTCTTCAACGGGCTACCGACCCCAAGGTCCCCGACGCGGCAGTCAGATCTGACCTGACTGATTCTGACCACTTTGCAAGGTGAGACCCTGAACATATTACCGATCCAGCCGATTCGAGGCGATCTATCGAGACAATCAATTTACAACTACAATGTTGTACTACCATGTACATAAATTATATATGAGGGATTTTATCATTTCATAATCCAATAAGTTTATATTTATTTATTTATTTATTAAAGCTTCATATACGGTATGTATAAAGGCGGACTTAATGGGTGATGCAGAGATGAAATGAGGTAGGTGTATGCTTAAGAATCTTGTCGTAAAATACTTATATTAATTATATTATATAAATATACGCGTCATATATGCGTAATTATAAAATACATATATACCTAGACATATATATATATATATGTATATATATTTATATGTATACATATATATGTAAATGTATTGTATTATTTATTATCAACTACTGTGTAGATTACTATGATTAATGAATGCGAATAGTTCTGATTAAGTACCGATTCTGCTAACGTTATAAAATGCTAAATCACTAGAACTACATAATATAACGTTTTTAAACACGACTGCATCTTTGTTTACGGAACGAGATATTTTGGGAATAAACCTTGATAGATCCAGACGGCGATGTCGCTAAGCACTTGGCGGTACTCTGACAGGTCAAAGATGCGGAGACACTGCTGGTTCTGTCGGGGGGTGTTTGCAGCTTGGTATACAGCGTCCCCGCTGTACTGCCGCAGGTTGTTAAGAAGCCTGCAATTTTTTATTTCAACAACAGTTAAAAAGTTAAAAGTTTATAGTGGTAGAGCTACACGGGATTTTGTTTCTAGCTGCAGAATGAATGGGTCAGCTCTCAACCGGGGTAGGATCACACCCACACAGAATACCAGCGTGAAATAGCAGCATAGTGCTGCTGCGTTTCGTCTGGTGGGTGTAAGGATCCTTTATTACTGGTGACGAGGCATTTCATCTCAGTCCTCAAGGGTGACAACGCGTCTGCATTATGATTCCTTGTCAAGGATGTATGTAGATGTCGTGGGCCGCGGGAATCACTTAATATCAGGTGAACTATGTGCTCGTTTGATAGATATTTTTTACTCAGAGTAATAATAAAAAAAGTTAAAAGCTGCTAGCACACAATTCATTCCTGTAATGGTAACAGTCTGCAGGCCATAGACTATAAAATCTATAATCTATAAAGAATCCAGATGTAATATCTCTTTTTGTATAGTTCAATATAACGTAAGAGTGACGAGGCGTAAGATAATCTATTTCTAAATCACTCGGATGTTCGAACAATCGAGTAGGGGTGGATCACCACTTAACACCAGGTACAGTGGACACGCACTGACTTGGTATTTATTAAAAAGAAGGAGTAAATATGTTGAGAAAATTTATATGCAAAATGTTACAATTGTAGGTAAAAAAAGTAAATTAACAATCTACTTAGGTCCTACATATACCTCCTTCCTCAGGCCTTCTTTCCACCGATCGTGAACGAGAACGAACATGAATATCTTCGTTTTTAAAAAAACTACGGTGTGTTACCTCACTTGAAGGCACATGAAAAAAAGTAGATTATTGTAATGTTAACATTGCACAATAAATCACAGGTGAACTACGAAGACTGTTTTTTGATAATATGTTCAAAATTAATGCTTTCATTAAAGATAAGATAAATAATATTTTAACTTATTAACTACCTTAGCATATTAGACAGCCAGAGTGCGTTATACTCTACACTATCCGATCGTTTTTTCAACGTCTTCTTCACTCCTGTGCGAACCGCTTTCATGAGCTGGTGCATCTTTGGCTCGTCGTCCACGTGGTCCATGTGACGCAACATCATGAATAGGATATACGCAGGTAGACCGGGTAGAAGGGTTACTGCTACTCGTGGCTTCAGGTCTAAGGAAGGTTAATTAAATAAATTATTTGTTAATTCAAAAAAGGATAGATTTTAGTATATCTAGTATAGAAACATCTCCACCTGATTCAAATCATGAGATCAAAAATTATCGCAATAAATTTAAAACAGAACCATCTATCTAAATTCTAATAAGATCTTATTAGTATTAACACCTTGCGTATGAAGTTGTTTAACACAAAAAAACACAGACGGCATCATTTGCCCCGTAAGTTTTTACATGTTATTTTTTTTATCTCAAGTACTTAGTTTTTTGTTTGTTTACTTAATTGTGTCGGCGTTAATGTATTGTTATGCTCTAAATATTATATTTTATTACATTATTCTGTGAGTGTTATACATAAAAACAATCTTTAAGAATAGTCCTTACTGATTATAAGTCAAGAAGGTAGTGTACGAAATTATTCTGTTTTGAAATGTTATTGTAATCCGAGTGTAAACAATGGCCGCACCATTGGTTCGGATTACATGTTAAAATTATTTTTAAGCATCTTTGATTATTGAAATTATTGTTTATAAATGAATATTAATTATAATTATCCGTATTCGCATACACTTGTTTAATAGAAATCTATAAAAAATTACGTAAATTTATTAAAAAATTTAACACTTCCGTATGGATTTCGTGGATTTACGGACTAAATTTGAGGACTAGGATGTTTTATTTCTATTTATTTTTATCACTTACTGTTAACTATATTTAACCATTTTACCATCATCAGAAAGTGAAAAGAACTCTCATTTCTTTCTTAATTTTTAATCAACAAAATGTGGGCAATGCATACGTTATTTTTCAAGTTAAAGATTGAAGATCGTTTTTACAGGTTTTATCCTATTTATTATACGATATACATAACTGAATGTTATTATAAATTTATGTTGTTTTCTTCTTTTATCTATGCAATATATTTTTTACATAACTATAGGTCTTATAGTTTAGTCGCTTTGAAGCATTTATTGAGTCAGTGGTTATGACATACTGGTGGAATTGAATTATTGATTTGTTGAATTGGTTGGTTTGCGGTTTGGACAAAAATGAATTATTTGATTGATTTCATATGTGACAAAATATCCATCATAAACAATGGACATACGGACTGGAATAAAAAAATGTAAAATGGTTCTTTTTCATTATTAACCATTTTAATATGCCTGCTTCAAGATATTATACACAACTTTGTTTTTTATTTATTTACGTATTTCCAGCAAGTATACAATTTGTCTATTATCTACTTCATGAATTACTTACACTGCCTTATATATTCATAGAAATAGATCGAGATTAACAATGGTGTCAGTCATAGTATAAACTGTGTGACTTCAAAGATAGTGCAGTTGGTGTACAATTGTTGCCTCTGTGATATTTAACTAAACTGTTGTACAAAACGAAAATAATAATACAAGATAAAAAATAATAAGGAAATTAACAAAATATATTTATGTACTTATAAATGTTTATGTGGTGAGTGCTTGTGTATGTTTGTGTGTATTTTCTTTGAGTGTGTTATTCAGACTGTAGTTTTTTATTTATTTATTTATTAACTAAATATAAATACAAGTATGTTTTTCTAAATTGTTGTCTAACTTTAACAATAAATCTTTAGTAACAGATTTACGTTTCGCGGTAGGAAGGGGATAGATATATGTAGCCTTAGTGACTTTCTTATATAGTCGAGATGTTAAGATTCTATAATGCCTTCCTGCTAATGCAGTTCGGTGCGTTTCAGAAACGCAGACTACGTCTTTACGGCGTTCATTTGTATTTTGGTTTAGTGTGAACGAAAGAGCCCTGTGTTTTCGCAATACGGTCTGAAGTGCAAACAACTGCCTACCCGTTAGAACTCCTCAGGTGCTATATAAAATGGAACTGGAGTAACTATAGCCATGCTAAATTACATTAAGAACTCTGTTCGCTCTCTCTAAAGGAAGTAGAATCGTTTTAGACTATTGTATATTGAAACGCAGAAAGTTAAGAGAGACTAAAACAGTGCAAAATATATTGTTTATAGAAGTTGATGCTCAACAGATGATCGTAGTACTTACCAGTAATAAGCTTCTTAATAATGATAGACTCATCCTGTATCTTGTACTCGAACATGCCCAGGTACTCCCTTTCTTTTTTGCGCGTCACCGGCGCCATTTGTATGGTCGACATGGAGTGTTGTGCCGATGTAGTGTCTGTAAGAAACAAAAAAGCGTCAAATTCATCAAACTACAGCTATTATAGATGTGTTGCTATCATATTGCACACGAAGCACGTTTCTTAGCCATTTACATTTTTTTTCTATGAGTTATGATTTCTTCTTTTGAGTGTCTGTGATATCAGTACTCAAGGGTGACAACGCATCTGCATTATGAGTCCTTGTCAAGGATGAATGTAAATATCATGGTCCGCAGGAATCACTTGCCATCAGGTGAACTGTGTGTCCGTTTGTTACTCTTAAATGACTTAAAAAAAAAGAGTGAAAAACACACAGTTTACATGCTGGTAAGTGCTGACTGCAGCCCATAAACACTTACATCCATGCTCAACGAAGACTCGTCGAAATACTCATGCATTATCACCCAATAACGGAGATGGTACCCTACGCTACCGGTAAGTCCCCCCCGATCCCCACAGTCAACAGTGAAACACAGCAGACTTGTGTTGATATTTCACCCTCTTAGAATAAAGACTTGGTCGTTCCACGGTCGACCCAACCCTAGAAACTAGATGCCTGTCTCGTCCACTCTTACACTGCATACATAAATTTCTCTTTTTAATATTTCAACTGGTACGTTGTTCCATCAAGTGAGTGTCCTCGTTACAGTACGACTATTAATAGTTAGAAGCCAATAGAGCGTTATTAAGCACAGAAGTCTTAAATATAAAAATGTTGTGCATATCACAAATGAATAAATAAAATACCCTTACGTAGAAGTATTTATTGCACAACACTTTATCGACATTAACATGCGATGTTATCTTGCATTGCCCCCGAGCTTCTACAATCTAATTAAGTAAGTGCTAGTGAGATATAATTCCAGATCACCGTCTATAAGTATCACATAAATGCAATTAACTCTCACGATATGGACATGAAATAAACAAACGCATCAAGAGGCATCGACACCGCACGCACGGACATCTTTAAACGCATACCACACAGACAACGAATGCGCGGTGGAGGCGTAATTTTGACTTATTTCTATGTTACCACAAACCACAACCCGTGTTATCCACCAATTATAGTGAAATTGGAACTGTACCGATTTTTTTAAATTACCTTTAGAGTAACAAACGAGCGCACAGTTCACCTGATGGTAAATTATTCCTGCGGCCCATGAAATGTAAATTCATTTTTGACAAGGAATCATAATGCAGATGCGTTATCACCCTTGAAAACTGAGCATGAATGCCTCGTCACCAGTAATAAAGGTCTCCGGATCCCTACACACACCGGACGAAACACAGCACCATTATGCTGTTAATATACACTGGTATTCTGTTGCGTGGTCCTACCCTGGTCGAGTCGATTCATTCTGCAGTGTAGCTCTACCATTGTAAACTAAATATTCTTAACGTTTACATATTTATGGGAGTTATAATGCAGGTATAATACAACACAACGCTACGGTATGTGATGTAGACAAAGTGTGACGAAACTAACCATTAGCCTCCAGTATATCGTTGACATCATCGACACCTGCCTCCTTCAGCCTATTGATGAGCAATCGGATCTGGTTCTTGTACCGGCGACAGCTCTCCGATAGTTTGTCCACGCGTTCCTGTAATATTATAGTTCCGCTGAATTTCTTTCGGCTTTTTCTTTCATCACCGGTTGTAGCATTTAGCGAAGAACAGGTATGTGCAACGCTTTCTACATTGAATAGATAACAGATTTGATTTGAATAATTATATCTCACAAAAGTTCACTCTATTTCTGTGTACCGAACGCCTAAATTAGGTCACAACGTGCCCGTCGCCATACAATGTCTACTATATATACAATGTACACAATATATACTAACCAACGACGACTGAATTCGAGTAAATTTGCACACCACTTAACGTAGTGGGAGACGTTCTACAGTGCCAATGCACATACGCGGTTGCTCTTGAAAACTTTTAGGATACAATATTTTCTTTTAAAAAATATCTCTTAGACTCTGCCCTAGTTGACTTATATATCGCTCGGCAAAATAAGAAGTTAATACCGTGATATAAATTTTGAGTGATATTATGCGTTTTGCGTTGTCAACTCTCGCTGGTCATAAGTATTGTACAGTGTAACTTACACTGTTTCATTCAAGTCATACCGCAGTAATAAATTAAGCCAATCACATACAATACTGTTGAACGTATTTCGCAACCAGCATTTATCTTTATATTACAAACAATACATCTTAAAATCATCATCGTAAAATATTTTTGTATCTATGATGAAAATTCTTCAATCAGGTAAGAAAATGTTGTTCTACAAACCAGAAGTTTTTTTTTTGAAGAAATATACAAAACGAATGGCAGAAGATGACCAAGAAAACATTAAAAAAATTAGCGGCTAAGTTGAGAAAGTTTTTTGAGGCCGCTATTAAAAGCAATTTCCATAAAATATGTTATGTTGCAAAAAACAATTCTAAAAGTTTAATAATTGTGGAAATTAGGGTCATATGTTTGTATTCATTATTCGAGTACTGACGTGATCATTTCACAACAACAGCGTTAGTTTAGTTAGAATATATAACGGAAAATATAATAATTTGGTCACAATGGTAATTTAAAAAAAAAAACCTGTATTGTGAGACTTTCAGCAGCCAGTCGTATGATCTCGTTTTGGGCGTACTCCTGGTTCTTATTTTTGGGCTCCTGACTCAGGTCTGTACTCAGTAACCTGAAATAAATAAGAAATAGTCAGATAATGTTTAAATAATACTTCTTAGAAAATAGCCAACCTACAAAACCAAAATCTCTGATCAAATGACATGACTATATGTTTTTTTTTATTAATATAATAAAAATATAAGCACCGTGGTTACATTATGAAGTGATTCTGAAAAGAATCATAACTACACTATTTAGTGGCTCTTACAAGAGTCATGTGTTGTTTTAATGAAACAAACGAGCACACAGTTCACCTGACAGTAACTGTAGCCCATTAACACCGTCATCCATATCAAGAAATATTCTAGATGCAGATACATGGTCGCCCCCTGAGGATGAAACGAGATGGAGTGTCTCTATCAGTCAGTAGGCACCCGAAACCCTACATTCACTAATTTATGTTGTGTTAACAGTTCAGTGGGTTCGAAAAGTACATAATGCAACAGTGGTTTCACTGCGTCCACTACACTAAAAAGAGTAATATAGTTACACTGTTTGGTAGCTCTAATAAGAGCCATTAGGTAATTTTGTCGTGGTTCTGAAAAGAACCGTATTTACAACGTTCAGTGGCTCTAACAAGAACCGTGTGGTTACATTTTCTAGTGGTTTTGAAAAGACACGTTACACTGTTTAGTGGCTCTAACAAGAACCGTGTGGTTACATTATCTAGTGGTTTTGAAAAGACACGTTACACTGTTTAGTAGTTCTAACAAGAACCGTGTAGTAACATTGTCTAGTGGTTTTGAAAAGATATGTTACACTGTTTAGTGGCTCTAACAAGAACCGTGTGGTTGCATTGTCTAGTGGTTTTGAAAAGAAACGTTACACTGTTTAGAGGCTCTAACAAGAACCGTGTGGTTTTGAAAAGGAACGTTACACTGTTTAGTAGGAACGTTACACTGTTTAGTGGCTCTAACAAGACCCAAGTATTCATGAGGTAAATGGCTCTAATGTAAGCCTTGTGGTTATTTAGTGCTTCTGAAAATAACTGTGGTCCGAATAGAACCACGGTTACACTGTTCACTGATAGCACGAGTTGTTACATTGTCTAGTGGTTCTGAAAAGAACCGATGACACTGTTAACTGGGTCTTCGACAAGAACCCAGTGGTTTTGTTATTTGCAAGTGGTTCTATAAAGAACCGTTGTCAAACTTCAGTTTTCTAAAGAGTCAAATGATTACACTATTTAATGACTCTAATATGACATATGTATTATGTCTAATACAAAAGGTTCTAAGTTTTTCTAAAATATCGCGATACATAATTTCGGTGTTCAAGAAGCTATGTGGTGACATATTTAACAAGAATTGAGTGGTCAAATAGTTTCTGTAAAGTAATGCTGTTACATTGTTTAGCGGTTCTGAAAAGAACCCTGGTTACACATGTTTGATCCCTCTACAGAAAGCCATGTTGTTACATTTCAAGCAGTTCACAAAGGAACCGTAGTTATATTTCTTAGGTGCTCTAAGAAAATCAACGGGGTTATACCGTTTAGGAGTTCTGAAAAGAACCGTGATTACAATGTTTAGTGATAAAAACGTAAGGCGGTTCTGAAAAGAACCACAGTTACACTGCTAAGTGGCTCTGCCAAGATCTGTTTACATTGTTTAACAGTTCTGAAAAGAACCATAGTAGGTGTTTATGGCTCTAAGAAGAGCCAAGTGATTACATAGTTAAAGATTTCCCAAAAAAGATCGTAGCTACATTGTTTAGTTTCTGAAAAGAAACACGGTTACACTGTTTAGAGGCTCGAATAAAAGCCATTTGGTAAAATATGAACTGGTTCTGAAAAGAACCGTAGTCACTTTGTTTCTTGCACTAGCAAACCCGAATGGTTCAATTGTTAAGCGGTCCGGGACCGTGGTTGGAATGTCGAGGGGTTCCGAAAAAATCGTGGTAACACGAATTAGTGATTCTAACAAGAGCTGAGTGGCAACATTTTGACAACAGGTGGTTCTGAAAAGAACCAGGGTTACACTGTTAAGTGGCTCTAGCGAAATTCAATTTATTACATTGTTTAGTGGTTCTAAAAAGAACCGTGGCTAAATCGCTGTGGTTCCGAAAAGAACCGTGGTTACAATGCTTTTTGACTCTCGCAAAAGTCATTTGGTTACATTGTTCGGTGGTTCTGAAAAGTACCGTAGACACAATTGTTTTGGATGTAAAAAAATCCAGATGGTTATATTGTTTAAATGTTTTAAATAGACAACAACCATTCCTTAAAGGAAACGTTGTTGAATTTAAATAGTCGACTCGCCGATTTAATAGAATGATATATAATATAATCATTTTTATTCTATGATATATATATAAAAACTAAATGAAAACTTTGATTATATCTATGGGAAGATAATGTGTTAGTAATTATTTTATACGCTATATCCGAATTTTTATGCTTAAATATCATGATAATAAATAGAAATAACAGTCAGTTAAACTAAGTAGATAAGTAATTATTAATAACAAACTATCTAACAGCACCATTTTATATAACACAACTAAATCGACATAATGTTAAGAAATGAATATGTGAAATGTACGATGAGCTTTTCACTAGGGAACAGTGTCTTTATGTATGTAGTTGAGCTTTCCATTATATTCCACTGTCTTCTGATTTTCGTGAACATTTGGTTGGAGAATGTTTGGTTATTATCTGCGTTGATGCTGTAAGAGATAAAATGTACAGTGTGTCCTTAATGAGACGGGGGGTAGTTAAGTTTTTTTTAATAATTTAAATGTAAGAGTTATTTTTGGTTATGACGACTTACATTTTCTTAAGCTTTTGACAAGTAACTATAATTTATAGTACTTAGTACTTAGATACTTAATAGATTATGCAACTTGTAAACTTAGTTAGTGTGACTATAAATTGTAGGTTATTCTATATTTTATAGGCATAACATAACTACTGTACAATTGCGTACATTTACGTACAGTAACCACAGTACGTCAAATTGTCAATTTTACGAGATAAGCTACCTTTGCCATTCAATTATATGTAATTTGATGAATGTATTTGTTAATATTCCGATGTAATGATATTATAAAACTTCACTTACTTCTGATACTTTTCATTCTCATCCCGTAGTCTCTCGATCTCAGCTTTCGCCTTCGATATGTGCTCAGAGTAGAATTTCTTTTCAGCCAATAGTTCCTCTTGTAATTGTCTGTGTAAATGTTTCATTCTTATTAACTAACCTAACCTAACATGAAGCTAATCTTCGTCTCTCGCTCGTCCACACGCCTTTTGTAATGGAAAGCGTATAGGTTAATATTGGAGGTAGGACATGCAATTACAAAACACCTAGATTCAACTCTAGGTGTTTTGTACCAAAAATGTATGTGTACCACTCACATAAATTAGCTTTGAGTTGAGAACCGAACACAAGATTCGTAATAATATTCTGCCCATTAAAATATCACGGTTGTCATTTAGCAGTCCATTATCCAGTACAATATTAACATTGAAAATTAGTTAATCTTCTATTGTCAAGATCAGAAATACCTGTTGATGTCCTTCTGAGCTTCGTAAGCAGTCGCCAACTCGCCATCTTCATTGATAATATCCACATCGGAGCCGTAATTAGAAGTCGCTAGAGACTTTAGATTGACCGTCTGTGAACATATAGGTGAATTTAACACATTCGTAATATAATAGACGCATGTTGAAAATAAATAACAAAAATAAATAAATATAAAATACCCGTGCAATGTCAGCAAAATGAACGCATTGAAAGAAAAACATAAAAACAAAAATGTTAGTTAAATGATTTCTTCAAGAAACAATCACACAAAAATTGTTGCAATAAACTTTGGTGGCAAGTGTATTTTTTTTTTATGTTAATAAATTTTATAATTTTTATTTCACATTCAAACAAGACTAGTTCATCATGCCATTTAAGAATCAAAACAAACACAAATCTCCAGTAAATTAATTGAAAGCTTGCCAATTTACCATTAAAATGTCCCAACTAGCCCTTCTACTTTACAAAATCCGATTTTCCACTACAGTAGTACATTACGAAAGTAAATAGTCTTGTTTAGTTACCCCTTCCTTGAAATTAAAATACATATATGTATAAATAATTATCTCCTTATGTGATAAAATAAAACACAATTAAGCCATCGAATGATAATGCAGCATTTTACTCACGACGTTCTTCAACACTTGGGACCATGATTTCTGTGTAACATATTCCATGTTTAGAATTGATTATCTTAAAAGAGAACTTACTGAAGTATTTTAACATAAAATCAATTCTTATTTATCAATAAATTATTATAATACGGTTTATAAGAAAATTGTAATAACTCTGTGAACTTGTCATACAGTTATAATATAATATTTTTATTATATTTAGAGTGATATAGGAGTGCACATATATTACTCCTCCAGGACTAAGATCTAATACCTCATCACCAGATAAGGATCTCCGGATCTCTATAATGACCAAACGAAACATAGCAGCGTTATACTGCTATTTTACTCTGTTATCATGTGAGGACGTGTCTTTTTTTCTCCGATCTTGCCGACCCATTCAAGCCGTAGCTAGAAACAAACTGCAGCAACTGTTAAAACACATAATGCATACAATGAATATTACCTTTGTTTTTTGTTGCAAGGTAAAAACACTCTTATTTTTTGGCAACTCCATGTAAAATAATCTTAAAAATGTTGTCCTTGTATATGATAAAAATGAATCTTTAATTAAAAGCTAATTATTTTTCTACAAATTTTTTTCATAATTACCAAACTTAAGACTTGTTTAAAGGTCGTTAATATATCCTATTTTCTCTATATTCCAATGTTTCTTTGTTAATGAAAAGAGGTCGATTTTATTATTTAGCTAAGTTATATTCAATACCATGTTATAATGTATACGATCATATATTCTAATTATTAAAAACAGCACTTTTTAACCTTTAATCACATTGATATTTTAAACGTGTAATATATAACCACACTATCTCATCACAATGTCGTTAAAACAAAGAAACGTAAATATATCAAACTAACACCATATTTATTACTGCACGCAATGTTTATGAATGGTAGCATTTTTCTCACAGAAAATTTAATCTGTTAGAGATAGGACGTGTCACAGATAAACTTTAGATCAAATAAAGTAGTTTGATTTGCCAGTTTCCAAATCAGTTAAACATGTAGACACGACGACCATCTCGCTCGTGAATCAGCACATCTGCCTTCCGAATCACGAGTCCTACGTTCGAATCCATGCTAAATTAAAGCAACAACCATATTATAGATTTTCAGTCCAATCACTGACATTGCCTCAAATTTCATCAAATCAATGTAATCACATTAATGTAGTGAAACTAAACGTCTTACGTGAATTGTTTAGCACTTCATCACAAGAGGATATTCAACAGGGCCCACCAGATAACTAGGGAAACGATAAATAGCGAATAGACGTTTTGTGATAAGATTTTCATTGATTATGTTAACATTAGTTCGTATGAAATCAAATAATTTGTGAATAACGTGTTTAAGAAATAATTTTGCAAGATGAAAAAACAAATCAAATTGCTTCTATAAACACTCATGCAGTAACACTGCTGAATAATTATAATAAATGCGCTCTTCTTCCTTGTAATATACTAATTGCGTTACTATGATAATACTTGATGAACAGTTTGTAAATATGTAATTTATGTATAGAATTATGACATTATCAAACAACAAACATAGGAAGAAGTTTAAAATAATAAAATCTGCTACAGGTTGATCTGTCAATCAACATTTTATGAAGGATTTTTGGATTGTTTTTTATTTTTAATATAGATATATAAATGTGACAAACGTGTACCTAGTTAACCTGATTGTAGGTGATAACTTTGGTGATGATAACCATTATAGATATAAATTAATATTTAATTTAATAAAAGTAGAAAAACATTCAAAGTCATTCCATTCATGAACGAATATTTTGCATACAGGTTTTATTTATGACAGACTGCGCCCCTTAATAACAAATGCGACCCACAGATTGAGAAACGTTGCTCTAATCAAAGCAAAGTATCGAAAAATACTGAATTACATTGAAATACATAAAAATTACTTCTCATATTTCTATTATTAGCCTGTCTTAATTATATTGCATCGATTGCACGAAGCGCACTTAAATAAAACGCACAATATAAACTTAGTTACGAGGTACATAGATATATTTTATTTAATACATACCTGATTGGTAAGGACGCTCTTCAACTGAATGCACTCGTCACGCCTCCTGTCCAATTCATTTTGCATCACACTCAATTGTTCTACAAACAAAGAGATAATTACCATTCATGCATATAAATAGATAAATGAGATTTCTATATAATAATTTCAGTCCAACTCTATTTTATATACGAAATATATATTTTTTTTTAATTTTTGAAAAATTCAGCAGTAGACTTATCTGATGTCAATGATTTAATTAAATAAAAAAATTGATATAAATGTAATAATTAAGTTAGATGTTTAAATGTCTGTTACGATAATTATGAATCATGCCAATATTGTTATTATTAATTATCCAATAAAAGGCCATCGAACCTGGCATTGAAAGAATTACCCGCACTAAGGGCGACCGGGTTGGTGATCGCAGTTTAGGTTATTAGTATATCAAATAGGATTGACATAATTGAACGTCATTATTTGGTCACTTAGTTTCATCATTTA
Source organism: Teinopalpus imperialis (assembly GCA_029286865.1). Taxonomy (NCBI): domain Eukaryota; kingdom Metazoa; phylum Arthropoda; class Insecta; order Lepidoptera; family Papilionidae; genus Teinopalpus; species Teinopalpus imperialis. The sequence continues at coordinate 10,016,042 of JAGSMU010000004.1, forward strand.
ATAAAATTTCTTCGGTAACCGCAATGAACAATCACCTCACTCAACTCACCAATGACTTCCTTAGAAACGAGCAAGCCATCCCCAGCTGCCCGCAATCTGTCCAGATGTTCCCGAAGCTTCTTATTCTCAATCTCCAACTCCTCAACTTTGAAACGGTCGACGCTGGGATTGCTTGGTGGCGAAGCTAATCTATCTGTAATGATTTATTTGATAAAATAAATCGTTGCTTACAGAAGAGAATTATATGTTACCTTACTTGGTACTAACTATGGTAGCTAACTTTTAGATCATAGGGTAAATTCACAGGTACTTTTCACACAATCTATTGGTTAGTAATATTCGAAATAATGCTTCGTTAATTAACGATCAATTACTCAAATATTAAATAAATGTTCAAAATGGGAATCTATTTTCGGTTTTTGTTTTTCTTAGTTTAGCTTTCGGTTTTTGACCGTAAATGTGTGATCAATTCCACACGATACTAAGCGCCGTTTTTGCCCATAATCTATATCTATCTTGAATAAGTAAGGTTGCGAACTTTTTCCTTATTCAAGATAGATAAATGCTTTTTCTGCCCTTGATAATTAAAAATGTTTTTTTTATAAATAATTGAACCACATTTCCGCCCTAGCGGGAATACTCAGAAGTGCAATTTATGCAATTAAAAAAATCAGACAACTCACAGATATTAACACTGTGGGACTCGTTTATTTTAGACATTTCCACAGTCTTATGTTCTACGAAATTTTGCTATGGGAATACAATGGCAACTGATGTAGAAATTATATTTATTTTACAAAAATGAGCTATTCGTACTATTTATAATCTAAAATCTAGAGTATCGCTAAGAGAAAACATATAAAACGTAAGATTTTTTTTTTAAATTAAAGGTTAAAAAATATTTATTTTTTAAAAAAAAAATCATATATGTCAAAATCCCATAAAGGTATTACAATATTATTTGTTAATTAAATACATAATGCTCATTGACAAAAAGGTATAAATTTTTTCAAAAACTCAATCTTTTTTTCTACTATTATTAATTAAAAATGTAACATATGTCAAATAAGTAAAAACTATTGCAATCCCGTGTAATTCGGGCTGATGGCCGCTGTTAGCCTGAGGGCTTTTACAGTTTCACCGGGTTGAGAGGTGACCGAGCACTTATGGCGCTCAGTCGAGACCTCTATTAGTGGGTAACCAGCACAAAGGCTCACAAAAGGGAGCCTCGGCTTGGACCGTTACCCTGTTCCGCGAGAGCGTCTGACTCGAAGGTCCCGAGACGGCTGAAACTCTCGTTCAGTTGCTTCTGACTAGGAGTTATCTACATTAATATCTCTATTAATATTATTGGCTATCTGTGAAGAAGTGGCACAAGAAACTCCAGCAACGCTTCTATCTGTATTGACAGTAAAGCGTAAGAATTTACAAAAATACATTCTACAAAAGCTGATGTACACGCTATCAATACAAGAAGAAAAAAAAACAAACTCGTGCCACCTATTTTTAGTTTTAAAAATGTACAGCGCATATTTAATAAGATTCCGCAAATAATAATCGAATGGCAAACAGATTTAAAATTTCGGTTAAAAAAACCAATCAATCTTAATACTCAAAAAACCAAAAACCATCTTTTAATTGATTTCTTTATTTGACTTTGAATCTCAGGGTCACGTTAGCACAATACGAATTATAGTGACGTTTAGTGCTTCCAGTAGTAATCTGGACCACACCGTTCCAGATTATCACAGTAATCTTCCATCAGAATAAAGCATTAAAATTATGCTAACGTCAACCACGAGTTATTCTCATACGGGGTAAAATCTTACTCATGAGACGTTCCTCCAAGTCGTAAGCGCGTTTGGACGTCCTGGACAGATCACTCTGCAGCGCGGATATCCTGTTCTGCATGCGGAGTACCAATCCGGCGTCAGCGATCTATTATGAAGTAAGAATGGTTTAAAAACTTATAATATCACAATGTAAGACATACACAATAAAATTTTAATATGTTCTATATAAAAAAGATACAATTTAATTATAATAAAATCTATATGCAAATTAGTCATCTCTAAAGTACATTAAAGTTAAAAAGAAAACATAATATCAAAAAGTCAATATTTATATTCCTATAATAAACAGATATTAATGCATTTCACCCCAAAAACCTAATAAAACTAACAGTTTACGGAGATAGATACAAGAGAGAACCTATTTCTACATTTAACGTTTACGTTCTTAATTATGCCACATCTTACTTGTTCTTTTTTTTTTTACGTATATTTTCGCGGTACGATTCGCGTTATAGTTAAAAGTAGCTGCGATAGACTTTATCGATTCGATTGGGAAAACCACGCTTACGAGATTTGACAGGGAGATCTGTGCCTTAGACTAAACGGCCAAGACATGAAACCGAAAAGGTGAGACCGCTCATGTGTTTAGTAAGAGTAACGCTTACGGGCGCGGTTCCGTTGTGTTGTCCCGCTGACCAATTGACGGCTTCCAGCGCCGGCCGCGACGTCTCCACCGAACGCACCGACCCGTAGCCGTAGTCCTGCTCGAGATAAATGCAACAATAAAAACTATTATCTATATATACCAAATATCTACAAAAATGTTTATTTGTATTTATATTTGACACAATACAAAGTTTGAACAAGAATTAATATATATGGACACTTAAACGGGAACTTTGTTAACAGTTGTGTATTATTGTATATGTTGATTAATTTTATATTTAATTTTTTTAAGACTGTTGATTCGTGTATTCTATTTTAAAACTTGCTGACGATACGATGTCCTGTCTACTAAATTTATAAAATAACTCACATCTTCCACAGTGGTTTCGTGTTGCGAAGTATTGCTAGCATCTGAAAGCGACCGCCTGTGTTCACTGGTCGCTGGCGCCCTGTACCACAAACTTTTTTTTTAATTAAACCTCTTTGTGCAAGCTTTGAGTGCAGGATCCTTGATGAGTGGTTTATCGTTATAAGAATAACGTTATAAAGAGTTAACACTGTATATATATATATATATATAAACACACACACAAATATATATATATATAATAATAATAATAATAACTAAAGGAATTCTAGTATAAATACATTAATTAAGACAAAAAAAATCTTGGTAAGATGGTAGTAACAAAACAAACCACGTGTACTCTAATTGCCATTATAATAACGTCTAAGTAACAGCCTATATATGTAAATCCTATGGGCCTTCTCTCTAGAGAGCATTATAAAGCATAGCCCTCCACTACGGATTGGTGGGCTACACATGTCTTGAATTTTTTTTTAATTATTTCTTAGACATAAAGGTATTTTCACGATAACTTTCCTTCATCGCAGAATACGTGGTATTTTTTTAAATCTAATTAACATTTTAATTGGTGCTGGCATCAGAGATCGAACTCGGTTTGCCGAACTGTTACTTTAAAGCGAGTATTCGACACTGAGCTACCACGGCTCTGATTAATAATGTAATATAAGATGCGAGTTAATAATAATGTACAAATAATTCTTTCCCAACCTTTGTAAGGAGTCAAGTCTCTCTTGCAACTCGTACTGCGAGGACAGAAGCTTCTGCCTACTCTGTCTTTCTGCTTCTAACTCCGCGCATAGGGCTCTCTTCTCCGCCTCGTGGTGCTTGTCACGCTCTAAAATTAAAACACCATTCGATAGTTAAATATTATATGGATCATAAGACCGGAATTGGTCATAAAGTTAGTGCGCGCAATTTAGTACAGAAACATATTTTATTATGAAATGACGGTGCATTATTAACACGGAAATAACACCTCGGTTAGTGATCTTAAAACCGTATAGATACATAGATCCATTTTCGATAAGAAATCAATGTTAAAATTCTGAGGATTTCCTGAATTTTTTCAAGATCCCTAGCAATGCTGTTGATATTCCTAACATTCCAGTTAACCACTCCAACTAAGCTTGGATGCTTATGCCAGGAGACAGTTCACGACACTTATGAATTGGTAGATTCAAACCTACAACGTTAAGTTTATTTGACTTCTCTATGTTTCTATTGCATTGTGAGTAACAAACGAGCATACAGTTCACCTGATGGTGATTCCTGCGGCCCATGACATATAAATTCAATCAAATCCTTGATAAGGAATCATAATGCAGATACGTTGTTACCCTTGAGGACTGAGATAGAATGCCTCGTCACTAGTAATAAAGGTCTCCGGATCCAAAGGAAACACAGCAATATTATACTGCTGTTTAACGCTGGTATTCTGTGAGGGGGTGGTCCTACTCCGTTCGTGCTGACCCATTCATTCTGGAGCTAGAAACAAACTACAGTGTAGCCCTACCACTGTACCATTAGTTAGGCAATTAACGCTTCAAATTAGCTCCAACGATTTCTTTCAATCACCAATCGAAACACAGCAACTCTTAGCCGTTATTTTCGCAAATATCATGTAAAAGTGAGGTTACTGACTTTACATCGCTTTACTGACTCTAATGGCAGGCAAAGCATTTGCTATTGCTCCTCTGGTCTTGCAGATGTTTATGGGCGGCGGGAATCACTTACCAACGGGTGGGCTGCTTGAAAAAAGGAAAAAAAAAAAAAAATGTGACGCGACTCAATCTTCGTTCGACGCATAACCGTCTTCTCCTATGTCCTTCTCATCTTACTGATTTCATTCACTCATCATTCCTTGTTCAATCTATTCTCCTGTGGAATGCGCTACCTTTCCAAATCAGAATGGCTAAAAGTAGCTTAGAGTTTAAAAATAAAATTCGTACGCATTTGTTGGAAGTAGCGTCAGCAGATTCACTGCATCGATAATAATTATGTATATATTTATATATATATATATATATATATATATATATATATATATATATATATATATATATATATATATATATATATATATATATATATATATATATATATATATATATATATATATATATATATATATATATATATATATATATATATATATATATATATATATATATATATATATATATATATATATATATATATATATATATATATATATATATATATATATATATATATATATATATATATATATATATATATATATATATATATATATATATATATATATATATATATATATATATATATATATATATATATATATATATATATATATATATATATATATATATATATATATATATATATATATATATATATATATATATATATATATATATATATATATATATATATATATATATATATATATATATATATATATATATATATATATATATATATATATATATATATATATATTTATATATATATATATATATATATATATATATATATATATATATATATATATATATATATATATATATATATATATATATATATATATATATATATATATATATATATATATATATATATATATATATATATATATATATATATATATATATATATATATATATATATATATATATATATATATATATATATATATATATATATATATATATATATATATATATATATATATATATATATATATATATATATATATATATATATATATATATATATATATATATATATATATATATATATATATATATATATATATATATATATATATATATATATATATATATATATATATATATATATATATATATATATATATATATATATATATATATATATATATATATATATATATATATATATATATATATATATATATATATATATATATATATATATATATATATATATATATATATATATATATATATATATATATATATATATATATATATATATATATATATATATATATATATATATATATATATATATATATATATATATATATATATATATATATATATATATATATATATATATATATATATATATATATATATATATATATATATATATATATATATATATATATATATATATATATATATATATATATATATATATATATATATATATATATATATATTTACTTTTAGATATGTTTTTAATTGTAAATAAATTTGTTCCAAAATTACCAGTTCATTTTGGGGCCATTAAAATTATTTAATGTTAAATAAAAAACGTATCCAAAATAAACTATTAGATATGAGTTGTAAATTCTAGATCTGACTGGGTAATTTGTTAGACTCCATAATGTTGTTTAATTCATTTGAAGAAAACAAATCTACAACATATTTCTTAAACTCAAGTAATTTTGCTTATTGATTATTCCTTCTCGTCCCTTCAGTTATTATTTTTGGTAACAATTCTTTTAATATATTTAAAACTGTATTTATTTATTAATACAATTCGATTAAAAGCATACACACATACATGAAAGAAAGAAATCAGTTTATTCAGTAGCACATTGTTGACAGTTTGGAAATAGAACATAACACATACGTTAATGTCCGTAAAATAGTTACACAACGCGGCATAAAGTCGAGGCACTACCAGAGCACCTTGAGGCTTGCATCCCGTATCATCATAATCATCACCACAGACCCTCAATAGTCCACTGATGAACATAAACCATTGTAAACATTATACCAAACACAGCAGCGTTATATACTGTTATGTCACGCTCGTCATTCTATGAGGGCGTGGTCTTTCACCGGTTTGGCAGACTTATTCGTGGCGCATCTAAGAATTAGCTGCAACATGATTCTACCACTCTTCAATATACGCCGCGCAGTTGATAGCCTCTAATAACTACTGGAGAATGTCTAAATCTGTCAGTATTTTAAAGCACTTTACACTGGCTTAGAATTATCGCGACATCATTACATCAAATTAGTTCAATGATCCAATCAGGCGTAAAATACATTACACAATAAGCAGTAACCGTAACGGGTACCTCAACCGTTTGCTTATGAATCAAGGATTTGCTTTATGGTCTGAACGGTACATTTTTTTTATTTTTAATTTAAGCCATTTATTGAGCAACGTAAGCTTGAATCTTCCAAAAACCAATATTAATATAGAACTTTACTTGAGGTATAATAACATGAGTTGGATAATTTCGCTGAATCGTTATATTTACTCTTTGGCTGAGAAAAGAACCAGATCCGTTGCCACCGGATGCAACAATAAGATACACATTATTCGAAACATGAAACAAAATCTTCCAAAGACCTCACGGATCCATCGTCTCTGCTGCTAATGTAATCTCTACTGTTACTGGTAATCTTACCTTCTATAGCCATTTCGAAGTGCTCTTTAGTACTCTTGAGTTCATTCGCAAGTTTCTTACTCTCCTCCAACCAAACGTCCTTGTGCTTGTTGTATTTATTTTCGACTTCGTTCTTCTCCTCCACGAGTCGTTTGTTGCTGGCTCGCTCACTCGACAGTTCGGACTGCAACGTCTGGATCAGGCTGTCCTTGCTTTGTATGTCCACTCTGAGGGTCTTTGTTTCAATCTCCACTAATTTAAGGAGTTCCAATTTAGCCCTGCAGAGAAAATTGATTGAATTTGAAGTGTTGCTACAAAGGAAATCATCAAAATACGTAAAAGAAACGTAACTTTATCGTTTGTAACAAACATAGTGCATAACAGTCCTTGCTTTTTCCGTATGTGTGAATACTAAACGGCAGCGTGGCTTAGATGTCTGAAAACCTGACTACTGTATCACTGATCCTGGGTTCGACACTCAGGCGAGAGAAATTACTAGTCTTGTTCATTTTCGGGTCTGGCTGTACTGTTAGTTTTTTTTTTTTTATAGCATTAAGAGTAACAAACGAGCACACAGTTCACGTGATGGTAAGTGATTCCTGCGGCCCATGACATCTACATTCATCCTTGACAAGAAATCATAATGCAGATGCGTTGTCACCCTTGAGGACTGAGATGGAATGCCTCGTCTCCAGTAATTGGTCTCCGGATCCCTGCACTCACCAGACGAAACACAGCAGCGTTAAGCTGCTATTTTACGCTGGTATTCTGTGAGGGCGTGGTCCTACCCCGGTCGAGCTGACCCATTCATTCTGCAGCTAGAAACAAAATGCAGTGTAGCTCTACCACTGTTAGTTAGTATATCACATGTACCTACTAACTTGAGTTCTGCTTTTTGCGTCTTTAACGGATCAATGCAGACTGCTGCAGCAAGCTCGCCGCTGCTAAAGGTCTTTTTCTGGATACCAATATTCGTACTCTTCAAACGCTTGGGAGACACCCAACTGTGAATGCTTGTCATGCGTTATCTTCGTCTGGTATATGTGAAAGCAATACCACGGTACTAACTTGAGATCCACAATTTGTGTCTGTAACGGCTCAATACATTTAGCGCGCTCTGACACGTTCCCTAGCCGCTGCTGGAGGCTGATGATCTTGTTCTCAAGACCCTTGTTCAGACTCTTCACGTGGTCCAAGCTGCGAGCCTCGATGCGCAGACGCTTGTACTGACGACGAGCTAAGAACCGGCGTATCTGAAAACAACATTTCTTATTAAATTGAACCGAGAACATTCATTTCATTGCATTAAACTACTGGATGCTCGTGCGGACATCGAATCATATTTTATATGTCGATATGGATTTTATGGTACTTAAAGTAAAATAAAACTGGCCACAGCTCAATGAATGTGAGTCTATACATATTTTTATACCTACATTTGATAATAAGGTAAATAGTAAAATCATTAAACAAAATTGAACTTACAGAAGCTTGAGCAATGACGATTTGTCTCTTCAACTTCTTCACCCGAAGCCTCGCCAGGAAACCGCGCGCATAGCGTTGTATTGTGATGACCTACGAGAAAAATATTTTTGTGTGACTTTAATGGAAGTATGATGATGTATATTTTTATTTATTTATTTATTTGATTTAGATTACAAAGGTCCATTACAAACATATAATTTTAACAATAAATTAGAAATAATAATATATGTATATGATATATTTAGTAAATTAAAAACATTTAAGAGTTTTTTTTTTTAAAGAATATTATCAACAAAATTACTAACATTCCGGTTATCAACTCCAACTAAGCTAAAAATGTTTGTGCTAAGAGATGGCTCACGACAATAGTACGGTTTTAAGTTTCGGCGACCGTACCCTAAACCATTAGGCTATATAAAAAAAATTGATGGACGCTTAAAAGTTTTGGTTACCGCTTTCACACGACGCCTGTCCCTGTAGAGAGTGCGCGCGAGGTATCCGCGCGCGCACGCCTGTATTCCTATTACCAGACGTCGCAGCCTTTGGTATTTGCGACGCGCCAGCCAGCCTCGGATATTCCGCTGGATCTTGATGGCGGCACGTTTACGACGCACCTCTTGCGCTCGTCTATTTGACATGTGTTAAACGGATTATTAATAATGGAAAAAAAAGAATATCAATTAAAAAAGTGGCGAAGCTGATGCTCAAGTTAATAATAAATATTATTATGTAAATTTAAAAATAATACGCAACTACAACATACAAATAAAGAATTTTCTGATAACGAATAAAGTGAGAATAAATATGGACTGACCGAAAATGATCAATTATTTCATTGCCAACAAAATTTACAATTTACCTGTCAAATGAAATAAGACTATCACCAAAAGTAATCTGTGTACAGACCATATCACTTCCCAGCTAATGTAAAAGAGATAACACCATCAGCTTTCTTCTTCTTCTGTCCATTTCCTAATTTACAATAAACTTAGATACTATACAAGTTAATGTATGGGAAGCAATAATTGGGGACTATCCCTACGATAATTTAATAAAAAAAACTATCGCACAAGACAAAATAGTAGAGATTATGAAGAAACAAAGGCAGAGAATACATACTTGCAACAAATTAAAGAAAAGATGAATATCGTGTCGTATCAGTAAGTCAAAGAGAAAGCGAAATATGGTTAAATCCCAAGCCCTAGAGATATAATTATAAACATCTGTTTCACTCGTTAGTTCGTTAATGTTACTTGCAGATAGAGAGAATCTAATCCTTGAAGCGACGAACGATGCAAAATTGTGAACTACCTAAAACGGATTCGACGTAGAATTTTTATGACGTAGTCAATGAACCTGGCTTCTGAGAAGTGACCCGTAGGTTCCATATCAAATTAGAAAACAATACTTGAGCAATACAAACGGTTGATTTTAAGATGTGGGTGCGTCTTATGTTTTACTGCAATGCATTTTAGTAATCTCTCTTGCATCACATCAAATGGAAGAAAAACGGTAATTGTCTACCTTTGTGATTACGCGAATGCGTAAGCTACTATAAAATATGTATCGGTTTAAAAAAAAACTGTAATTTCGTAATTACTATCACCGTGTATCTAATCGTCATAGAGGACATCATATCACATTCATAATAATTTTTTACTCATTATATTTTGTCTATGGTCTCGTGTAAGTAAGCTAAATTAATAAGCAGTGATAGCGGTATGGTCACCTCCTAGCCAGGTATCCCCTGGCGTGTGCTTGCAGTCCGCGCAGTGCATTAAGCAGCCGCAAGTACTGGCGCCGAGCTACGAAGCGACGCACGCAGCTCTGCACGCGAACGCAGTATAGACGCTGGATTTCCGCACGGATCTTTTCTAAATACGCAACCTAAAGTAAAATAAAAAGATAAAGTTATAAATAGCCAGTATACTTTCCAACGACGGGCTAAAGTCTCTTCCGTAAAGATAGAATTGGAATATTGACCGGATAAGTGAAATATAATTATCTAAAATATTTTTTGTAATTTATTTCTCAATCACACTTTAGACCAAATTACAAGATTTCCTCGCCACATTCACGTGTAGGTTGCACGATACTAACCATGCAAGCGAGCACCAAGACACTGCTGAGCCACAATGTAATTCTGTTTAGGATTGTATGGTTTTAGTGAAAGAAACATTTTTTTGGTGCTCAAGGGTGACCGTCAACGATGGATGCTGATTGTCAGTGGACCCGCGTTGCGTAAAAAAATGCGGACTAAGCGAAATTAATTTAAAAAATCAGACATTGAAGACACTGCGAATGTTAAAACAATTATAAATTTAAAATAAATAACGTTAAAAAATTGCATATTAATTATTAATATTAATAAAAAACTTAATATATCTCTTTTGAGATATATTCAATTTTTAATTAATAATAGCAATAAAAATAGATTTTTTTAAAAAAAATTATAAAACATTACCTTTTTGACAATGATCATTGTGTACATAATTAAAAGATTTCGATGTATCTGACATTTAATTTTTTTTTATGTAATGCATTATTATTAATTTGCATGCTACGTGTTATTATTAATACCATCCTAATTAATACCTTGTATAATGGCAAATAAATTGTTATTATTATTAAATTATGTGTTTTACATGTTTTACTTGCCTGTCCGGCTCTGAAAAATATCTTGGTAGCTCCAAACTGATATTTGTCGGGGTCCTTGAGATGCTTCTCTAGTATTTTGGCACACGTAGCTTTGATGTTAGCGCGATTAACGTCCTTGTGTAAACATAGAAGACGGTATCTGTAAACGAAATCTTCAATTCAATCATATTTTCCCTGTATATGTATGGTATCTTGTCTTTATGTTTATTAGTAGAATTATGTCTAATTCATTATTATAATATATATGTGTATGCATGTATATATATATATATATATATATATACATAAAATTTTATATTTTAAGATATATATATTTTCTTATTTACAATGTCGGCACTACACCTACCACAATGTCTCTCCACGCCACGAGTTAACTGGTAGAGAATGCCTTAAGGCATTAAGTCCGCCCTTTGTATCCCTTTTTGTAAGGTGTGACCAATAAAGTTTAAATAAATAAATAAATCAAAATAATTTGAATACTATATTTTTCATTACTGTATCTTAATACCTGTTGGTATTCGCTATAAGACAAAATGGGGCATAAAGAAATGTAATGGACATATTACTTTCTTATCCTTTTAAATAAAATACTAAAAAGATCTTTTCGGAGGGGTAATTATAAACGGAAAAAAGGTTAAGGGTACCGTCTGTAAAACTTAAGGTGGGCCTTTAGTAGAATCCGCCATTCGATATTGTCGTGAACCACCTCCTATCACAAGCATTATACGCTTAGTTAGTTTGGAATGGTGGCATTCTTATTATAAAAAAAATACTTTCCTTATATATTATCTGTGGAAACTTTCTTACGCAATAATCGTTATTGTGCAAATATTTACCTATAAAGTATCAAATATTGAAAAAAACATTATATCTAATACTTAGTTATGGAAAATTAAATAAGATTACCTATAAAAATCTTGATACAGCCATCGGGAAGGAAAGCCAGCCGCCGATATTCTTATCGTCTCCAATACTCCACACGCTCTAAAGTAAAAATAAAAGATAAAGTTATAAATAGCCAGTATACTTTCCAACGATGGGCTAAAGTCTCTTCCGTAAAGATAGAATTGGAATATTGACCGGATAAGTGAAATATAATTTTCTAAAATATTTTTTGTAATTTATTTCTCAATCACACTTTAGACCAAATTACAAGATTTCCTCGCCACATTCACGTGTAGGTTGCACGATACTTACCATGCAAGCGAGCACCAACCAAGACACTGCTGAGCCACAATGTAATTCTGTTTAGGATTGTATGGAAAACCATATAAGCACTAAAAAGTGAAAGAAACATTTTTTGGTGCTCAAGGGTGACCGTCAACGATGGATGCTGATTGTTAGTGGACCCGCGTTGCGTAAAAAAATGCGGACTAAGCGAAATTAATTTAAAAAATCAGACATTGAAGACAATGCGAATGTTAAAACATTTATAAATTTAAAATAAATAACGTTAACAAATTGCATATTAATTAATAATAGCAATAAAAATAGATTTTTTTTAAAAAATTTATAAAACATTACCTTTTTGACAATGATCATTATGTACATAATTAAAAGATTTCGATGTATCTGACATTTAATTTTTTTTTACGTAATGCATTATTATTAATTTGCACGCTACGTGTTATTATTAATACCATCCTAATTAATACCTTGTATAATGGCAAATAAATTGTTATTATTATTAAATTATGTGTTTTGCATGTTTTACTTGCCTGTCCGGCTCTGAAAAATATCTTGGTAGCTCCAAACTGATATTTGTCGGGGTCCTTGAGATGCTTCTCTAGTATTTTGGCACACGTAGCTTTGATGTTAGCGCGATTAACGTCCTTGTGTAAACATAGAAGACGGTATCTGTAAACGAAATCTTCAATTCAATCATATTTTCCTGTATATGTATGGTATCTTGTCTTTTATGTTTATTTCTCAATCACACTTTAGACCAAATTACAAGATTTCCTCGCCACATTCACGTGTAGGTTGCACGATACTAACCATGCAAGCGAGCACCAAGACACTGCTGAGCCACAATGTAATTCTGTTTAGGATTGTATGGAAAACCATATAAGCACTAAAAAGTGAAAGAAACATTTTTGGTGCTCAAGGGTGACCGTCAACGATGGATGCTGATTGTTAGTGGACCCGCGTTGCGTAAAAAATGCGGACTAAGCGAAATTAATTTAAAAATCAGACATTGAAGACAATGCGAATGTTAAAACATTTATAAATTTAAAATAAATAAATCAAAATAATTTGAATACTATATTTTTTCGTTACTGTATCTTAATACCTGTTGGTATTCGCTATAAGACAAAATGGGGCATAAAGAAATGTAATGGACATATTACTTTCTTATCCTTTTAAATAAATAAATAAATAAATAAATAAATAAATAAATCAAAATAATTTGAATACTATATTTTCGTTACTGTATCTTAATACCTGTTGGTATTCGCTATAAGACAAAATGGGGCATAAAGAAATGTAATGGACATATTACTTTCTTATCCTTTTAAATAAATAAATAAATAAATAAATAAATAAATAAATAAATAAATAAATAAATAAATAAATAAATAAATAAATAAATAAATAAATAAATAAATAAATAAATAAATAAATAAATAAATAAATAAATAAATAAATAAATAAATAAATAAATAAATAAATCAAAATAATTTGAATACTATATTTTTCATTACTGTATCTTAATACCTGTTGGTATTCGCTATAAGACAAAATGGGGCATAAAGAAATGTAATGGACATATTACTTTCTTATCCTTTTAAATAAATAAATAAATAAATAAATAAATCAAAATAATTTGAATACTATATTTTCGTTACTGTATCTTAATACCTGTTGGTATTCGCTATAAGACAAAATGGGGCATAAAGAAATGTAATGGACATATTACTTTCTTATCCTTTTAAATAAATAAATAAATAAATAAATAAATAAATAAATAAATAAATAAATAAATAAATAAATAAATAAATAAATAAATAAATAAATAAATAAATAAATCAAAATAATTTGAATACTATATTTTCGTTACTGTATCTTAATACCTGTTGGTATTCGCTATAAGACAAAATGGGGCATAAAGAAATGTAATGGACATATTACTTTCTTATCCTTTTAAATAAATAAATAAATAAATAAATAAATAAATAAATAAATAAATAAATAAATCAAAATAATTTGAATATATATATTTTCTTATTTACAATGCCGGCACTACACCTATCACAATGTCTCTCCACGCCACGAGTTAACTGGTAGAGAATGCCTTAAGGCATTAAGTCCGCCCTTTGTATCCCTTTTTGTAAGGTGTGACCAATAAAGTTTAAATAAATAAATAAATCAAAATAATTTGAATACTATATTTTTCGTTACTGTATCTTAATACCTGCTACCTACCTACCTATTCGCTATAAGACAAAATGGGGCATAAAGAAATGTAATGGACATATTACTTTCTTATCCTTTTAAATAAAATACTAAAAAGATCTTTTCGGAGGGGTAATTATAAACGGAAAAAAGGTTAAGGGTACCGTCTGTAAAACTTAAGGTGGGCCTTTAGTAGAATCCGCCATTCGATATTGTCGTGAACCACCTCCTATCACAAGCATTATACGCTTAGTTAGTTTGGAATGGTGGCATTCTTATTATAAAAAAAATACTTTCCTTATATATTATCTGTGGAAACTTTCATACGCAATAATCGTTATTGTGCAAATATTTACCTATAAAGTATCAAATATTGAAAAAAACATTATATCTAATACTTAGTTATGGAAAATTAAATAAGATTACCTATAAAAAAAATCTTGATACAGCCATCGGGAAGGAAAGCCAGCCGCCGATATTCTTATCGTCTCCAATACTCCACACGCTCTAAAAAATAAAAAAAAAAAAAGATTACTATTATTAACTGTAACTTTATATATTACCTTTAATATAAGTATTAAATTCCATACAAGAATATTAATTTAATTTAGTTAATAGAACTGGATGTCGTTTATTGAAAATTAATACCAAACAGGAGTATGAAAGCAAATTATTTGTCCGATCTTTAACTTTTAACCAATTTTTAATTTAAGTTATATGCACAGTACATAAAGGTTATTTGACATGAACTTAGACGGCAATAAAGACGGTAAATGAATCCGCCGGGGTATAAAAACTCTAGGTTAAGCAGTAAGCAACTGCGCCAGCTGTCTGCAGATTGTACCTGAGCTGGTGCACGGCGCGCGCCGGGTCGAAGCTGAAGGGTTGCTTGGTGTCATTGGGCTTGATGCAACGCACATAGTGCGGCGTGGTGGCCGACAGAGTGCCCATCAGCGCGGACAGCGATGCGCGGAACTGCGCGCCAACTGTCTGCTTTTGGCCAGATGCGCGGCGTGGTGGTTGCTGATGACAAACATTCAATGAATAGTTTCTTCTTCCATTGCAGTCTTCACTTCAATATAAAAAAAAAACCGTAGAATAAGCCAACTACTCTTTTCCGTTGCAAACAAGAGTATTAGTGTATCTAAGTATTAAATAAAGCTGTAAATGTCTCTGGACCAACAGCAATACTCACACACAAAAAAATTGTCAACTTAGTTAGTGGATTGCTACTTTTAACTTAAAATACTATGATCAACATGAATTTATTTAGTTACATCCATCCATATCAAGATTTAAGGACCGATATAGAAAATAAATTCGACTATCCTATTTATTTTTGAAATAATGGTATTGCTATGCAAAATAAATTATTCTGTTTTATGAAATTTATAAGTGATCTTAATATCACTTCTTTTTTATAGTGCTCAAGTGTTGGAAGTAAGTTTATTGGTCTGTATCGAAGTATTTTGTCAGTGCACGTACGCAACGCAGTTTTACTTTACACTTAAATTCAATTTATCTTGTTATATAACCAAAAAGCTTTTATTATAATATCTATAATTATTATAAATATTGGATTTATTGGCGTACCATTACAGGAAATGGACGTTGGGTATGTATTATAAGCGGCCGCGATTAGAACTATAATAAATATTAATATAAACAAACTATATATACATATTTTACCGTAAGACTGCCGATATTTAGCGAAGGAGTGGTCCTTCTTCTAGAAGGTGGCGGTAGTGTGGCGGTCTGGTCTACGGGCCGCTCCTCCGCGAAGATAGTGTGGATGAGACGACAACTGGTGGCGGATTTGATGCATTCTAACTGTTCTTCCGAGACAGTGTCCCGATTCTTCTCAAGAAAACCTCCGCACTGATATTCTACGTTGTCAGCAAAGTGCTTTATTATGAACGCTGTCAACAGAAACCACTGATATATACCTAGTACGTTGTGAATTAAAATACAAAATATATTAAAATAATTTTGAAATATGATACTTTTATATTTTTATAAGAGTTTTAACAATGCTACTAACATTAGCAATATTCCGGTTAACCACTCCAACTAACTAAGCTGAAGATGCTTGTGCTAGGAGATGGTTCAAAACAATAGTCTAATGGTGGATTCGAACTTACGACCTTAAGTTTCGCAGACCGAAATTAACCAAAACATTAGACTATTGACGCTTGTAATATATATAGATATATATATATATATATATATATATTCATCTTTTGACAGTGATATATGATGGAGCAGATTCCCCCAAAGTCTCGTGTACATATCTTCATAAATTTGTTTTGGCGTTAATCCTTTTTTTTGTAAATATTTTATGACGAAACGGTGCTCAATTTTATCCATTTCTACGGAAACCGAGAACTTCGTTTGTTAAATCGATCACAAATTTTGCAATTTTGACAGAAGAAAAACAAAAGACAGCAGATTGTAATTAAAAAAGAAATGGCTATTACGTGCCAGTATTATTTTTATTTTGAATTTAAATGTCAACCTTAGGCTCAAAACTTTTCAATGTGCCCTCATATTAATTAGGCTAGTAATATAGACGAAAATAAAATAATAATTTTACGTGTAAATTGGAATGCAGGTTTTTGTCATGCATATCATTACATTGTAGTCGTTATCAATTAATCCTGACGTCAGCTACATACCAAATGGCATAATAGTATCTTAAATATGAACACAAACAAAGAGAAATTTAAATTCTTTCTCACATAACATTTTAGAACGTTTTGTACTCACTATATAAGCGTTATCTACATTCACCGGCTACCAAAAAATGTACAAAAACATACCAGCATTTCCAAACCTCGGCTTCATAAAGTGAGGATACTTGGAGCAGTTCTGATGCAACTTGGCGACAAAACCGCCGTCCGAGCCTTGCGGAACTCGGCATTCCTCGTCAAGCAGTGCCAGCACTCCGAGACGCTCCTCGATCAGATCAATGCACGGCTGGTTGTCGTAGAAGTCTATCATCTGCCAAGATATCTCTTCCTAGACACAAAATAACAATATTAATTGGATATTAATAAATTACCATAAAAAAAGTCATGGACCATTTTATGTCAAACTATGTTTGTAGTGTAAATTTTTTATGAGATGTATGTGTTTATTGTAGGTAGGTATTCCACCTACAAAGTCGAGTTTACTGCAAGCATCCAACCACTATTGCCCAGTTAAAGGGCAGTATCCGGGAAGAAATGGCCTATATTCCACGCACTGTGGCTGCGAGTTTTTGTCTTTGTCTAGATTCACTAAGTGCTTGAGATAGATTACATCTGGATGATGTTTTTTTCACAAAGTAATTTTCCCATATATCTTTTATAATTAAAAAATAAATTTGTTTATTTACCAATTTTTGTTTATTTCTTATCGATTTTTTTTTAAATTATCAGACTTTCTGGCCCATACTGTATACCATATTTCATATGGTAGAGCCACGATGCTTTCTAGCTTTAATATCAAGAGGTCGGCCCGGAAGGGACCCTCGTAGAAAACTATTACGAAATAACAGAATAACGTTTCGTTTTATATGATATATATAATAAGGCATTCCATCTCTGTCCTCAGAGGTGACAATACGCATCTTGAATATTTGTTGAGAATGGATTTAGATGTCAAGGGTCGCAATCACCACTTACTATGAGGTGAGTTGAGTGCTTGTTCATTACTGTACAGTAATATTATAAAATAAATCCATACCTTGATGTACTCATCCTGTTCTAATTTGAATACATGGGAATTAAACTGCTGCTGCAGCTTCTCGTTAGCGTAGTTGATGCAAAATTGCTCAAAGGAGTTTATCTCAAAAGTTTCGAATCCATAAATATCTAGGACACCTGTAAAAAAAACATATTTATAAGCATAGATAACTGTCACATTAGGATCGAGAAAGAAAGGTTATTTATTTAAAATTTTATTCATTAACTTAATAATGACGATATATATACATATAGTGGTAAATAATCAATTTAGTGTTAGATATTTATTAACATAAAAAGAACCAAATACATGTAAACATCTATTGGTTCTTTTTGAATATTATTTTGAATAATTTTGAACTATCAATAGCCTAATGGTTTAGGGTACGGTCTGCGAAACCTAAGGTCGTAGGTTCGAATCCACCATTAGACCATTGTCGTGAACCATCTCCTAGCACAAGCATCTTCAGCTCAGTTGGAGTGCTTAACCGGAATATTAGTAAAAGACAATAGCATTGCTAATATTCTTTTTAAAAAAGAAAAAAAAATTAAAAATATTTCTTCATCTCATTTTAGGCACGATCTAACCTGATATTAAGCGGAAATGCAGTCCTGGATGGTAAGGCGCACTAGCTCAGTAAATGCCTATTCATTCTACTCTTGAAAACACCCACATTGAAATCGGAGGGAAAGACAGACGAGGGCAAACTGTTCCAGTCCTTTGCTGTACGAATAATGAAAGACGAAGCAAAACGCTTCGTTTTGGTTTGAGGATATTCACAACAAAAGGATGAAATCCAGCAGTGCGTCGTGAAGTCCGATGGTGGAACTGTAGATGTGTTGCCTGGACATAATTACACGTACCGATAAAGTGCTTCTTAGCGTGACCAGTATCGAGGGCCCGATTAACAGCGCGCACGAGCCAGGCGAACAGCTCGCCGTACATGCGTTTCGCGAGAGCGTCCCGCGCGAACGACGCGCGTTGCACATCCATTCGCGACACGATCACCTCGTGCGCGGACGCGATGCGACGGTGGGTCAGCCAACGGGATAGCTCAGCTTTCGATATGCCGAGGAGCGAGCATACTGTATGGAGGTGTTTGTCGTTAGACTGCAAATGAAAAGAGATATGGTTTTTTTTTAATTTAATGGAGTGAGACCCCAAAACTCCAAAAATTAAATGGTCTAAAGGTTCTTATATATAATGAATTCAGTATTTCAGGGCGGTCCTCAATAGAGAGATGTCGAGCGTCTTTGTTTATCGATAGGGGTTCTACTCACACTGATGTACGCGCCGTCTGCACATTCCTCATTGGGCCCCGCGTCGGGATCGCAGTCGAACAGCTCCACATTCCCAAGGTGCAGGATGGTCGCTAATATCGTGAACATATTCTGCTGTTCCGTTTCTGATACACCTGTAGAAAAAGAAGATTTAATAAATAATAATAATTCATAAAATCATACCTACGTCATCGTCAGTTGTGTTTGTTATACAATATCGTCAAACATTGATAACACAAAGACTGATTATTTATACGAACGTACTCAAATTAACTCCTGCGCAATAAAAATGGACTCTTTAATATAGGACATATTCAATTGTTGTCTTCAAATCAAAGTATACTTTATTCGTATAACGTTACATAATGCTCTAAAATTTAACGTGTAGTTATTTACACAAGCACCGGTTGGGAAATGTCAAAAGGACATATTACGTAAGAAAAAAGGCAGAAAAACTGAGTAAGAAACTTAAAAGGTACTTTTCTTAAATTTATTTGTGTAATTAACGTTGTGTTTAAATTCGATGTTTATAAGCATTACCTAAAGTGGTAAGTGCGTTTTTGGTTTCGTTGAAAGTTCTTAAATCGTCCACACCGTCGATGTTCGGGCTGCCGCCTTGGTTCAGATAGTGAAAACTGTCCTGGTGATCTGGAAGGTTCGAAATTTACAATTAGACATAGATTATAGCAATATATCAGGCCAAGAATTATAAGATATATACGATGGAAATCGTCATCATTAGATGGTGATATAAACTGAACTGAAGAGTAACGCGTAACAAAGTAAAATAATTGCAACTGAAGTATAGATACCACGAAATTATTTAGTCTAACGGAGATGCCAATGCTAAGCATTGTCACGTTCAATAGATACTCTAACTATTGTTAACTAGCAACACATAGGCGACCAGCGGTTGTGACGTGCAAAAAATACTCCTAATGATATTTTTTACCTTATTATATCTTAAATTCATAATTAGTAATTTGTTGTAAACAATAATTCCACTATATTAGTTTGTAATCTGTCTTCTTATAAATTTTATATAAAGCGCAATTGTGCCGGTATTTTTCGTACGAGTAATTCCTTGCACAACGTTGCGCTGTCTGAATAAAAAGTCATTCGACAAGACCCACATGTGTTAACGTAATATTTTATATTTATTAAATAGGTAATGGTGTATACCATTATCTATTTAATGATCAAAATAATTGTCAAAACATTTATAATATTACTAACTGTTAAGAATATATAATAAATTATAAAACATAAAAATATATTGGCAATTTAAGAAGATCCTATCACAAATGACGTTCATGTATACTATGTGTCGGTCCCATCATATCTGAGTCCATGGATACATGTGGACAAAGATCGTCCTCCTTTTCAACCTGTTTGCATTTAAGTTTTATACAATACTTACCCAGTTTAAGTTCAGGCATATTGACGCTAGCGGCGCACAGTTGGTAGAAGATGTGATAGTTCCTCTCGCCCGAGCTCTGGTACACGACGCGTGACTTCTCCAGCAAGTAAGTACGCATGCTGGCTCCAGAGATACGGTACTGATCGTCGAAGTGGATCTCGATGAACTTGCCGAAACGGGACGAATTGTCGTTTCGAGTTGTCTTCGCGTTGCCAATAGACTGCAGGAGATTTGTATATATTTTTGTGTGTAAAGTAATCCTAAGTCCTGGTTGTTGTAAGTAAATGGATCGGACTTAGCCAGGTGACAATCGCAGGGTAAGCCAGCCGTATAGTAGTAGCATAATAATCCTGAATTAAGGATTAGGTCCAATCAGCAATTGGGTCTTTAGTTAAACGGGATATTCCCACTTTGCACTCAAAGCGAAACTTAAATCTTAGGGTCGTATCCGACTAAAGGCGCGAACCATCTAACACAAGCTTAGTTTACAAAGATATTACTAACTTTAATACTATAGTTAGCAGTTAAATAAGAGATATTTCTCCATTAGTTAGTCACGCCAACCCAAAATACAAAAGAAAGATAGTGAGTTATAAAAACCACTGTGAATTCTTTACCTCCATGATAGGACTAGAGGCGAGCACCTTACGTTCCACCTGCGTCTCGCTTGCATTACCGCCAACTGCCGCGAAATACCTCATAGCGTACTTTGCGGACACCGTCTTACCGGCGCCGGATTCTCCGCTTACTATGAAACAGTTATACCTTGCTAATCAATAATAATAATAAATCATTTATTTCAGATTAAACTAGAAAAGATACAATTTAATTCTAATAAAATCCATATGCAAATTAGTCATCTCTAAAGTAGATTAAAGTTAAAAATAATTAAAAGTTAAAATTAATACTTCATACCAAAATGCAAATATCTATAATTATTTCGCATTAGTATACCGAGGATTTACGCCATAAGAAATAAAAAAAGCAACACCACGGCAAGCAATATACGAGATAGATGCTATAAGAGGACAGCTGCACTAAATTAGCTTAAAATTGGCCAAGATAGAGACTATTTATCTTGGACAACTTTAAGCTTAACTTTATATTACTTTTAATATAATTTAATTCCACTCCACAAAAATACTATATAAATAATATAAGCGGCCGTTGTATAACATATGACAAGAGACTAATTCATATTCATAGGGTTCTATAGACACTGTGACCACCCCTAGATGGATCAGGAAAACGAGTTGTTGTGGTCTTTCTGCTACAAGACCTAATTAATATGACTAACATTTTGATGAATGGTAATGTCGATACAGGGACAGTACCGTTATTAAATTTAAGAAAATTTAGAATTTTCTGAAAATTTATCTCTATATATCTCTAGACCATGTGGCGAGATTTGCGGAGTTTTTTAACTCATGAGTATGTAGTTGCTTAGTACATTCAATAAAACATTTTTTTATATTCGGTTTAACTTTCTCTATTCTATGTCGATAACGGATTTCAAAACAGAACAATACGTTCCTAATCGTGCCATAAACCTAATACGCAAATATATCACCCACCTTTACTTAGGTCTTAAGGCTTTAAGGTCTTTAGCGGAAAAAAATAGCATAATTTAAATATTGTTGCTATTAAATAAATATACCTAAAATATAAATAAACAAATTATTACATCATGATTAAGAATTATATAAAATACAAATCATGTGATAGATTTATATTTTAATTTTATTTATTATCTTTATAATTTACAATAAATTCTTTATTTATAAAGGTCTCTTTGGGAAGTTATTAATGAATGAATATCGTATAATTTGACAATAGAGATAAATATTTTACACCTAAATTTTTTAACCATATTATTATTAAATATTTTAATAATTTTAATCCATTATCAAATTAATGGCTATCTATCTGTGATACTGACATAGCTTGTTTCAACTTATATTTTCAGTGAATATTTATGTGTATATTATAGTTTTGATGTCCCACAGTTTGATTTCTACTACAGCGATATCTTCCAGTTATTACTAGAAGACATCAATTTCGCAGCATATATTACAATGCAAAAACGTTCAAGCATAGAGGCAACTCGATGCCTACATCGCTAGTACAAAGTTATGCATGTGCAATAATAGAAGGGAAAGGAAGGGTCGGTCCTCAGAGAAATATTAAAAATTATTATGTATTTATTTATTTTAACTTAAATATTATTTTTACTTTTTAACTTGTATTATTATTGAAATTATGTAATTTTTTTATTATTAAAATCTTATTGTATTTATATGTAGCAAATAAAAATGGTTTTAACTAGAAGTAGAAATAGTGATAAATATATTGTGATATTAGAGTTAAGAAATTTTTGTTAACTTTAAGATTTTTATCAATAAAGATATAAAGAGACACCTGCACCCCAGGTCCCTGACAAAAAAAAACATGTTAGGAGGAACGAGAGGGCGCCATATAGCCCCCCATTTAAAAATAAATAGATAAGATAGAAGGGAGTTTTAAATGCTGTATGATGATAGCTATACTTTGGTTTATAATAAGGAAGTCACACTCTACGTAAGCAGTACACATTTTAAATAAATATTCGTAGACGATAGACCGTTGTTTTCTCAGATATAATAGAAATCCTAAGAATTTTTGTTTTACTAACCATTATGTTATAAGCAATTGGAAAACAATCAATAAATGTTTTATAAGTAATGTAACTCACCAATAATACTTTGGTCTCGCCTCTCTCTCTCCAGTTTTGTGTAGGCCTCTTCGGAGACGGCGAATATGTGAGGATCAAGGTCACCCATGGACTGGCCACGGTACATCATGATTGTTTCGTCACCTATATACAAATCGCAATATATATAACTATATATATGTGTATATATATATATATATATATATATATATATATATATATATATAACTATATATATGTGTACATATCTGTATGTATATATATATATATAACTTAAAGGTGGTATAGCGTGACAAATGTTTTGCCAGCCATGACCGTTAAAGCATAACGGTAAGCGTATAGACACAATATAACTAAATTAAGTACATAGAGGTTATTTTTATGAAATTAAGGATGACAAATGAAATTCACCTAATGCTTATTCCTGGGGCCCATATCCATATTCATTCTATTCATTGATAAAAAAAGAATATTCATTGGCACCATTAAGAACTAAGATGATACTTCGTCAACAGTAATGGTCTCCTTTTCTACCATTTCGCCAGTATTCTACTGAAGCGTGATCCCACACAGGTCTAACCGACCTATTTAGGCAGCTTTATAAAACCCGCGGCGTAGCTCTATCACGTAAGTGTAAAGTACAATGTATATAAAGGCATTCCCTTGTCGTTCTCTATTTAAAACCTATGTGGACAAGTTTGAATAAGATCGCTGACGTAGCAGGTAATCCGCTAGGAATCTAACCTGTAACCTACGACTCATAATTTTAGTACTCAGACCACTAAGTCTCACAGAAATACCAGTTAAATATTAATATAGTAGTTATTCCCTTGGATATTAAACATATACAAGATTTATATATATAACCAGGGAATATATGGGATGGTATCCTTGCTTATAAAATTTAACTTAGGTTCATGATCAAAGTTTCTGTAATTACATGAATATTAAGCTTCTCATGACAAAGTCTAGACACAGCTCGTATGAAATATTTAAATGCTACCTGGCCTTGCCTTGTAACTTCATTATATTATTTGACACTGCAGTTGTAGTTAATGGTTCCGTCTTGCTCGGATACCGGTTTCTTGTTTTTTTCCTATTGATACGTGTATTATACTTATTGCAATATCAAATATCACGTCAGATGTTATCTTAATGTGTGCATATTATTCAACAGTGGTAGAGCTACATTGCAGTTTGTTTCTAGCTTCAGAATGAATGGGTCAGCTCGACCGGGGTAGGACCACGCCCCCACTGAATACCAGCGTAAAATAGCACCATAGTGCTACTGTGTTTCGTCTGTTCAGTGTAGGAGATACGGAGACATTTATTACTGGTGACGAGACACTCAATCTCAGTCCTCAAGGGCGACAACGTATCTGCCTTTTTTTTTTCTTTTCACAAAAAAAATAATACAATATAAAATATTCCTTTGTGAGAGACTGGTGTTTACACTAGGTTTCCCTGTCTGACAGATTGCCATGGCCCTCGACTTGATACACGGACATTGTTATGACTTAAACTTTGCAAGAAAAATAAAAAATAACAGAAAATTAACAGAAAAATACTAAGAAAAGTGAAAAAATAATATTAAAAAGTAAAATATTAAATAAAAATAAAGAACGGGAAACACAAAATTGTCTGCGAGTGAGTCTAATTGAGTGATGAGTCTAATTGTGTGATGAGTGAGATTATATTGCGTGTGTGGGTGAGTGTTATTAATCATGTATAAGTGTTTTGTTGTTGGTATTTTTGTGTATTAAAACCGGCTGTCGGGTATGCGGATTTTTCCGGTTGTTTATGATTCCTTGTCAAGGATGAATGTAGATGTCATGTGCCGCAGGAATCACTTAACATCAAGTGAACTGTGTGCTCGTTTGTTACTCTCGATGTAAAAAATACACTTTATATTTTGCATGCCGTATAGGGTACACATACAAAGAAGATTTTGTTGGAGCCTAGTAGAGAATGACTTTAGGCAACAATATTATTTTTATATAATATTAGGCGTGGCAAACGGGCACACCTTACCACCAACTACCTTACCACCTTACAGTCACCTACAGAGTTCACCTGATGGTAAGTGTTGACTATGGCTCATGAGCATCAAATCATCCCCCATCAAAGATTCAAGGTACACATGCGTTTTCAGTCCTGAGGACTGAGATGGAATACCACGGTATCTGTAATTGGATATCCGGATCCACCCACTCACGAAACGTAGCAGAAAAGTGTTATGCTTCTATTTCACGGTGGTATTCTGTCTAGGACCTCCTCCTTCCCCGGTTGAGCCGTCCCATTCATATTGTAGCCGGAAACTTGACTCTACTACTGTTAAAATAATAAATACATAGAGGCGGGCTCTTTGAATTTATTTTTTTAAGATCAAATATTAATTTAATAAATAGATCAGTCAGGACATTTCATGATTGGTCTCCGAAGTTTAAGAAATCAATTTGTAGGGTGTTGTATGAATGGGTGCAAAAAAGCAACACAAAAATATTTTCTAGAGCGAAAATATCGATATGAAATCCACCAAGTAGTGTTGTAACTATAAAATAAACAGTACATCCATGTCAACGCTTTTATAATACTTACCGTATATGGGTAAATCATAATAGGGATTAATCGCGACAAGCACGATCCCGCAGTATGTGTAGATTGCATTTCTGTCGCAGAACCTGTCAACAATTTACAATGCACAATTAGTGTTGAAATCTAAACTTCATTGCCTATTAAGTGTATTAAGTTATTTTATGCATTCTTGATTCAATTACGACCAAGGTTAAATAATAAAGGTATACCAGACATCCCCTAATACGCAGTGGAGTGTCATGATTATAGCCCAATCCCAGGAAGCCATTTGGTTAATGCGAGATGGGAATAGCATGCGTGTGTGCATCTTTCTTTATTCTTTTATTTGACATTCTAATATAATACTTTTTTATGACGATGCGTTACACGGTTATTACATAAAATTGATAGCAGATTATTGGTGTAAATATTAAGGATAAATCAAGTTATCTTTCCTTGTTCTAATCGGAGTTACCACTTATGCGATGCATATAATGACACTACATTACAAACAGATTTGAAAACCAACGATTTTAGTGTTATTTACTGGCTTTTGATTTACATATTATCTTAAACTTATATTACTAAATCAAATAGATCAAATCGAGAACGATGAATGTACACGTTTATTTGTTCGCTGATATGATTCGTTATATTTGTACTTTAAGCAATCCTTCAGCCATATCGGCCAGGACAAGGCCGAGAATAGTGTACTTAGGCCATTCAAGACCATATTATAGTCATTAACGTGTCAAGGGTCGCCTTTTCAAAGGTTCAAAAGCTCGTACTCGTCGAATCGAGGTGGAAAATGTCAATATAAGTGACCGCATTGACAGAAGAAAGTTAACAGAAATAACTTGAGCTCCCGTCGTCGTCTTGTCCCATTTCACTGTTCATCTCGACTTCTTTTTGCGCGCGAATATGTTGAATGAACTATGGATAAGTATTAGAAAACAAAATAAAATATGTTATTCAGTAAAACAAAACATTAAATGAAATAAGTGTAAAAAAATATTCATGTTTTAGATACATAAAATACTCGTACCAAAAAACCATAACGACGATGCTGGATCAATAAGGTTCCAGCTCAGCATTTTGTTGACATAGGCCAACACTGGTATTCTGCTGGTACCTGATATTCTTCTCCCAGAAGTATAATATATACAAAAGCAAATTGAGAGCCCTGTTCATTGTCGTATAAACAGTCGTATTACCAGGGATAGAGACAGTGTGAATTCCCAAAATGTGAGAGTTCTATAAGACTTTTAAGGGGGAGTAGGTTGGAATTCAAGTGTTACCTTGGCCAACTTATAATCCTGAAAATTATTTTGCCTAAAAATGTTATTTTGCCCGTTATTTAAATTATTTCATTCTTGTTTCAAGATATTAAATTAATTTCTCTAATAGCATTTATTCATTGCTTAAGAAAATATTTCAAAAATGTCATATGTTTATTAAAAAATAACGAAAGGAATACTGGATAGAGCGGGTTAGATGTGCTAGTGAAGTTGAAGTTAGGCTGCTATAAAGTACGGTTCAGTATTATTATACGACCTTTTATTGTATTTCACGAGCGGACAATCAGCGGAACTCGTCGTCATAAATAGCGATAAACTCTGCTGCAGGAAACCTATCGATATGTGGGATAAGCAGTAAGTAGTGTGACGTCCTAGTGTCGTAATGGTTACAATACATGCTACTTTGCTGGGCCTGCGTTTAGATCCCTAGCCGAGGAACAATATTAGTGCATTACAAAATGTTATTTTTCCGGCAAATAATCACACAGTTCACTTGATGGTAAATGAATACTGCAGTCCATGACATCCACATCCGTCCTCAACAAATTTAGTACACATGCATCGTCACCCTTGTGTATTGAGATCGAATATCTTCTAATCTATAATAATGTTGAGGTAACCGAATCTCATCATTTCCCATACGAAACGCAGCAGCGTTATGCTGCTATTTCACGTTGATAGTTTAACATAAGAAGATAAAGTAATTTTCTTTACAACCGTCTTCCTAGTCTCCGAATTAAGCCGATCGAAAAGTAACTGGTCATCAACGATTCGAGCCGGTCTCCGTTGAATGTGGTCAAACGGAATAAACTGGTACCGGGTTGCCCCGGCCCAGAGATGAGAACAGTATTCCATGTGAGGCCGAACTTGAAATACTGTCTCGCTCTATTAAGAACACCCAGTTTTTTAGAGGACTCAAAAAAGCTTGAAGCTATTTAAATGGTGATGTATGTATTTTTATAAATAAACTGGCAGAAATTTAACAATTTTATGTACTACGATCAAGATACTATTTAGTGATACTCCAACTGTCCAAATAGCATATTACGTGTCATTACAAACACTGTACATTACCTAATATAATAATATATTACTATTGAAATGTTTTATAACGATGTGTCAATGCAAATTCAATTAACACTACGTCGCTATCTTTATCAGTAGATTCTGTTTAACAATACACAATCTTTGCATTAATAATTACATAGAGCGAATACTTCATTTTAAATAAAATAAATTTTGCTGATTTTATCGGGCTTAATTTAAACTATTTTCCCGACGTTTTCGAGTACTTTAGACCATTCAGGGTCACGGGAGAGATCTGCAAAATGAATTATAATAAATCTTTGCATTTTTTTTTGTACAACTTAAATATCAGTTATTATTTTCTAGATCTTTCTCTAGTATTGCGATCTGCTGATTTAAATTTATCCCTTCCCTAGCAATATGACTCTCATCGCTTCTAGGAAACGTTGAACATAGAACGCGCCACTTTTACCCGGCACTGTGTCTCATATGAAAAAGGGTCGACATAAGTACACAAAATTGAAATCAATAGACGATGCGGTCCAATGAATTGGAAAATATCTAAATATCTTGAAAATCGCATATAATTAAATAATTAAGAAGAATAATAGGACAATTAAGAAAAGAAGTTTTCCAACATCCATCCATTGCAATGTGAGGGACAAACAAATTGAAAAGATCACACAAGTCATCGCGAGATTGTTGGAAATTTACCCAGCCAGCGGATACTTAGATACGTAGCTTTTTTTATGGCTGATTGCCACTGCTAGCCCGAGGGCTTTTAAAGTTTCACCAGGTTGAAAGGTGGCCGAGCGCTTAGGGCACTCAGCCGAGACCTTTATTAATGGGTAACCAGCAAAGGGTTCGGAGCCTCGGCTTGGACCATTACCATGGACGCGAAAGGGACTAACTCGAGGGCGCCCGAAATAGCCGTACCTCGGCTCGGCCAGTTATTACGGACAATATATACGGAGCCTTTTTTTAAACATGGGTAAATGCCTACGCATACCCACCCCTGTGGGGGCATGGATGGGTTATGTCGGACTCACACCGACTAAAACCTCATGGTATTCCTGCGCTGGCCGACCAGGCGGCCCTTCTCCGGGGAAGGATATCCCCCTCTCCACTCCTCCAGGCAAGGCGCGCCGATATATACGGGGCCTATGTGAAGTGTTATCGTTGGTTCCAGTAATAGGAATTTAAATCCTCCTGAACGCACTATTCAAATAAGAAAATATTAACATATGAATTGGCAACTTTGTCCGTCTGACTTTATTAATCATTACGCGTTTAGAATTGATATAAGTAATTTTAAGTATCTAAGTCTAAGAGATAAAAATATTTGTAGCAACATAAATGAAACAATGCAGAGAAACAATGCCTTTCCCATGGTTCGAATCTCACCGACGTAGAAACTGATTACTTTTTATATTTTCTTTCTCTAATAACATGAAATTGCTAGCTTACACCCGAATGTTCTTATGTGTCTACTTACTTTATGTATAAAGTGCGTACTGTATGTAGTTTCTACTTTATTTATATTTTAATGAATGAAAGAGTGAACAAAAATTTTATTTCACACAAGTTAAATTCTCAATTACAGAATATAAATAGATAAGATAAATATTGATTAAGAGTTAGAAGTATAATTCGATGCTTGTATAGTGCGGCAAAATACCTTTTGCCGCACTATACAAGATAAGTACCCCCTGAGTAGATAGAGTCGCAGACTGTAATGACAAACTGCGATGCTGGTATATTCGGCCCAGACGGCAAAACACAGTTTTAAAAAGAAATGAGAAATCGTTAATTAATATATTGAAGTAACACAAAAAGTAAGCAGTACTCTGCATTCACGAGATCCAATACTGCAAAAGAGCATGCCTATCGTCGTACATCGACCACAAATATTAGTCAATTATTTTATTTGTAAGAATAATAAAAAAAGAAAGTCATCGACAAACCAATAAGATTTGTTTGCAAGACATGTCTAGAGGCTAAGATCGTTATTCTAATTCGTACGCAGAAGACGTACACGGACGAATTTATTAAGTGCAATAAACTAAGAATTGTTTTGAATTAATATCAATTAAATAGGATACCCCACAGCATGCAAAGAATCCGTTATTCAGGCATTTATTAATTACCACTCATTTTGTAAACTATACACCCCCCGTAGGCCGCGAAGATACAACAAATTTGAGGAAACCAGGACAAATAGCAAAAGCAAATCAAAATAGCATTCATTTTTAAGAATGAAATAATATACAAACAAGAATCATTGACCGGCAATGAATGAGGTATATATTATATAGAAACAGAAAGTCCAGCCCATTAATAAAATATACACACGTATCTTCCTCATTAATCCATCCATAGGTGAAAAACTGAGCTAAATTTATTGAGATTAGAGCGTAATGATTACTCTTTTAATCTCGCCGCGTCTGATTTATTTCTCAATTATCAGACGCGGTACGAGTAAATTAATTCCTTTTCAAATATCTATCATCAATCTTTTCAAGATATCAAAATTATCTCAATTAAAGAGAAGCCATATAAACTGGTCCACACTTAGTCTTGTTCAAGACTACCTGACATTGTTGTATATATAAATAGGTAGAGGGTCAGAGATGTTCCAATGAAACTAGATTTTCAGCGGAATTTGATATCAAATCTTATTCAAATATACTAAAAATTACATTATACTAAGAATTACAGTGTTTTATCTTAGAGTTGTAATTTAGTACATATAATTAACTATTTTTTCGTTCACACACGACGTAGCGACGTTTTTTTCATCATAATATATTTCAACAAACACGATGTAGTAATGAGAACTTATTTGATGAAATATATTACTAAAATGACGGCAACTCCATATGTCAGTGGGGCAAGAGATGAAGCTATAAAATGTCACGCAAAAACCCTCCACCACTAATGAGAACTACATTCCTACACGGCATGCAATTAACAATTACGAATGAATGCGTATTTTGCACAGGCATGCTCTACAGATACTACGATATTTTCTATTCATATAGCAAATTGCCTTACTTTTGGATATCTTAACATAATTTGTGTGTAGTTTCCTTCATATCAGAGTCTTATATAGATATTGTAGATATCCCCTCACAATCTTTTCTACATATTTTTAGTATTAACTTACTTACTTTGAACTATATCTATGTTATTCTGGAAAACGTACTGCACTATAGTCAATTTTTAAGCTATCGGTTCAGGACCACGCTTTGTTTTGTCTTCGGAAAAAAAAGAATACCTTATCACCGTTCACGAGGTCGTGAGTAAAAGTGAATATTATCAATAATGACCTACCATCAGGTAAATTATGTGTACGTTTGGAACCCGTAATAAATATCTTATAAAATATATCTTAGTTAACATTTTATGAATCCTTGCAGTTATATTATACAATCTTCTATAATTTAGTAATGTAGCTTTAAATTATATC
Source organism: Teinopalpus imperialis (assembly GCA_029286865.1). Classification (NCBI taxonomy): domain Eukaryota; kingdom Metazoa; phylum Arthropoda; class Insecta; order Lepidoptera; family Papilionidae; genus Teinopalpus; species Teinopalpus imperialis. The sequence continues at coordinate 10,048,282 of JAGSMU010000004.1, forward strand.
CATTTGGCTAATTAAACAAAAGAGCAATCGGAGTCATCCTTTAATCAATACAGACATTTTTCCCTATCAATACTACTCCTTATCTCAATATATACGTATATAGATTTGTAATCCAGAACTCCAACATAGGATAGGACATAGGTTGGAACAAATTTAATTATACCCCTTTATTTATTCAACTTATTCATAATTATAAACTAAAGAGCTCCTGTCGGTAGAGTAGATCAGCAGTCTAGATTTCTTTACATTCCATTTTCTTTGTGACCTCCCGTTACAATTCGACGTTTATTTTAATTTAACTTTTTAATTATTATGAATTTGGAACGCGTATATTATTTTAAAAACTTCTTTCTATTTTGCGCCATTTCACATATTTTTTCGTGTTAGTGAATGGGGTGTTAAAGAAAATAGGATTGCAGTGAACGCCCATAGATTCGTGGCCAAACGTGATTAAAGGCCTGTATAAAAGTCAAAGGTGGCCATTTCGAATAGAATTTTTTTTTTATTTTGTGCTGACTGACTAATAAATATGTAGTTATAAATTTTAATAACATTACTTCATTAAAAAAAATGCATTTTCATTTGTAACATGTATTATGGCCGGACTAGGTATTGTATATATCTACTATTCGGCTTTTTATATTTAAAAAATTTTCGACTACCCATTTTATATTCAATAATATGTTTATCTTAGCTTTCCAACATTTTACCCTGCCCATTCTTTATCATTTTTATATCTATATATACCTATAGAGAAGCATCTTCACAAATACTTATTAACATTTCCAACACCAATAAAATATCACCGCATCGATAAATATAAAATCATATAAAAGATGTATGTGGTAGTAAAATGACGTAGCGTTCAATGTATCGCTAATCTATTATTGTAAATATCATATGCATTAACGTGAAAGAACAAACGGGTCTTATCAAAATATACAAAAATTGACATTCTTAAGGTAACACTCGCATGCACTAAACTGAAAATAGTTTTCTTAGTTTAATTGTAGACGAGTGTCCGTGTGGATACAAACAATGCGACACTTTTCGGTTTCTTTGTACAGTTGTTAAAGAGATACAAGAACGTGACGCGGACAGTAATTTCCTAAATTTTATAAGATTTTCAAATTTCTAGATTGACGTGGTGGTGTGACACTAGTAACTGTTGTATAGCTTTCAAAAGTTCATCTAAAATCGGTCATCATCTATTAGTTACAGTGGAGTTGATAATTAATAGAGGAGTAATAATCGGTGAAGTAATGTTTGAACACATTACTTGAATATCATAATTTTTTAATCTAATGAACAAGAACCACATTTTGAAAACTATTATTGTAAAATTTATCTGCTGTAGCTTCTATTGTTCTTTCTTCTTCTTCTATATCTTATGATAACCATTACATTAAGTTAATGTTTATTTTTCATATTTATATAGATTTCTCCTATATCTCGATACTCTAATATATAATACTCCATATAATATGCTAATGTAGTGTACGCGTTCGTGTGTGTGTTTTTGTTGTGTGTGCGTGCGTGTGTGTGTGTGCGTGTGTGTGTGCGTGCGTGTGCTCATGCGTGGGTATATGTTTGTGAGTATATGTGCCTACGTATGTTTATATATCATGTGTGCTTAGGGCTTCATAAGCCATACTAAATATATGTATGTCGCACCTGTTCAGCAGTTATCAAATATGCCGCTAATTACTGTATTCATGCCAAACTCAATAACTAGCTGTAGTTGGACTCTACATATGTGAAATATATTTCTTATAAACGAATTGCGATTGATAAAAATAATATTTATTCAAGTACATGAATATACATTTGATTAAGGATATTAAAAACTTTAGATTATGATGAATTATCTTTATGCATATTTTTATGAAAATAACGAGCAAATAAGTAATATTATCTTTACACCGACATTAATGAAAGCTATTTATTCTACTGTGTTAAACTTCTGTTCGTAAAAATGTAAATGCGCTTTATTGTATCGAGCAAGTCTATTCCATGTAGCGGATTTAGACAATAGGAAAATATTAGGGGTGACAAACACGCGCGCAGTTCACCTGATGGCAACCGATGCAACCATCCTTAATTTAAATTCAAGATGGACATGAATTGACACCCCTGAACACGGAGATGAACACCGTTACCTGTATTTGGGTCCTCAGATGCCTAGCTACACTCACCAATGTGCTGCTATTTCGGTGCTCTAGAAACTTTGCGTCTGTAATGAAACGGAACGTAAAACGTCTATCCTTAAACAAGAATTTCTTCATTTTTTTTTCGAATTAATATACGACTACAAAAACGGAGGCGTGTACTGCATGTCTTAATTGTTTTAGATGATATTTATTTCATTTGTAAGGTAAAGTAAACAATGAAATTCTTCAAGATTCTATCGGTGTAGTAGGTCCCCTCACGAAAATTTTATTGGTACCAAAAAAATTTTAACTGTACCCATTTAAATCGATGTAAGAGATACTACAATAAAGTTTACTTCATTCCCAATAAAGTTATGATTTACGTTTATGTGATCTTATCATCTCAACCTCAATACATTAAATGTCGTACTATTAAATGTTATAAAAATTGGTAAATAAATGTTAAAATAAAACGAAAACATAATTAAATGGGAGTCGAAGCTTCAGTCCTTATTTCAATTTTAAAATAGTCTCGAGTTTATGCATTGAATATAGACTATATCTGTGGTCATAGATCAGACAATGATAAGTACATCTTTGCTCAGTATGACTTATTAATATAGGTATAATCGCCAAAAAATGCTCTTTCATTTGGTCATATCAGGACAACTACATGCAAAATATTACTGTTGTATTGAATACTAATCAGATTACGATAACTTTTATATTTCAACTTTTGGCGATTATACCTATATTAATAAGTCATACTGAGCAAAAATGTACATATCATTGTCTGATCTATGACCACAGATATAGACTTTCATTTCATTGATTGGTTAGTCACACACAATATTTGCTTTATCTTCTATTGCCATTGAGTTTGAACTTACTACTTAAGGAATTAATATTAAGAGTCTTAAATTGACGCTAGGTCAGCATAAGTCTTCGTAATTCCTTTAACGAACTGTTCGCAACAATGTCCTAGTTAATGCTTGATTCTGTTCTGCTCTTATATACGTTAATTTATGTTTTTTTGTATTTATATAAACAATACCTTTTATCACTGTTACTATATAGACAAAAAGATCGTAAGTAACTTCACTACCTCTTTTACACATCTCTTTAAAAAGATTAACTTCAAGATTACCCTATATTGCAACGGACAATATAATTTTGTTTATGATGTGCGCATCTTTAAGACAGAAAACGAATGCTACCGTGTTTACTTACCCATCCGATACTGATTTTTGGCTATAGCGCATACAATTGTATTATCAACTTTGTTTTTCAACTCAAACGTTCAATCGATCTAATCCATCGTGCTAGATGAGTTATTAACTTATTGATTACGTAGATTCCCTGAACATATTCGGTTAATAAATGTTTTAAATGTTGAATATAAATGAATAATATACCTAAAAGTGGTACTTTAGAGAACTTTAGAGAGGTACTCAAATAATGTTTAATGTCTATCTAAAACGTAAATGTGACTACGTTGAGATTAACTGGAGTTGTTTTATGAAAGTAAACTAAGGATTAAAGGAGCCTAAGAAAGGCCAACCGAACAAATTATTTATCATAAGGTAACAAGAAGTAGGGATATTTATATTCAATATAATATACATATATTTTATAGAAGTATACCGACAATGACAGATCTAAACTCAACAGTACTCTGACATACATTTAATAATAACGATAATTGATCACAACATCATAAAAACACATGCGTTTACTTTCTCATATTTTTTCATCCACTTTCTACGTTTTCTCTCTATTATTGTTATTAAATTATAACTTTTTATAGCACTAGTTAAAAACTTTTCTATTTGTGATCATTGCGTATTGTAATGAAAGGAATTTTAATATCGGCTTTTACATTTCTAACTTAAGTCCGCTGCTAATTCACCGCAAGTTTGTTGTAACAAGATTAAATTAGCAACTTAACCAATCGACGTAGCTGAGATTCTTCAAGAATATCGAACGTCTGATGAAGTACACTGGAGAGCAATGAAATAATACACCTAAGCGATTTCGTTTAAAATAAATACGATTAAGAATAGATACCACATCATAGTTACACTTATTGAGACGGACCAGAACCAAAGCTAATTAGTTTGACATTCGAATTTAACCCGGTACCTGGTTCATAAATACGACATCAGATGGCTATATACGGCGTACATAAAGGATATAAGGAGCTATATAAAAGATCGGGACGAAGTAATATTAAATATAGCGCAATGATATCATTGTGAAATAACTTTGTCTTGGTCTCTAATGAGCGCAGGATGGCAACATAGCCGATTGCACACAAGATGTAAAGAGCGATTTCAACAATGCTGCATGACAGAATGTGTGCCACATAGCGGTGGATCGTGCACAATCTGTGGAGGAATTTTACTAGGCGCCAATCATGGATTGACTCCTCACAGGCACGTCGAGGAAGAATTCCAGGAACCCGTAATGCCTTTTACCGGTTTCATTTCTCTTTACGCTTTAATCCTTCCAAATTCCATAATCCTGCAATAGTAGGCCAGTTTTTACAACAGGCAAATATGCCGCGGATGTGGCCATCTAGAAGCCAGGACCTGAATCTCATTGAGCTTTGATTGGAAAAGTTAATAAAGGAATGTGATAATAAGCAGAATATATCACTGTGGTTGAAACCGGCTAGAAGGATACCATCATCAAATTTCTATATACGAGTGCTTATCCTCACTCAGCACAGAGACTTCGCTATAATACTAAAAATGTATTCAGAGCAGTCATTTACCTGACTTCTTTAACGGCTACCTGACTTTATTTATCTTCTTTTTGGTTTTATCGACCTGCATGTTTCCAATTCTTATTCTCTTCTCTCTCTAGGGATAAAATATAAATCACAACATAAATCCCGTGATGCAATAATACAAACAAAATAGCCAAAGATTAAAATACTACCGTCTGTCTACGTCTGCAATACCCAAACCGAAATATATAGCATCCTATAAATAGATGACGTATAAATAGGTCAGTAATATGACCTTTTCCGTAAATGGCGCATCTAAAAGAAATTGATTAGAATTTATGCAGATCAGTGTTTCTGTTTTAGATGTTGATTCTTCTAGTTCTCCGACAGTATCCATTCGTTTAGAAGTTGCGCTACACACGACGGGTTCAAAAGACGGGAGCTTGAAAATACAAATATATAAAAAAGATTTTCATTGATTTTCCTAATCGTCATTTTAGCCAAGTTCCATTCAAAACACTACTAAAATAACCAGTGCATAATTAGAATTAATCTATGCGATTATTTTTGATATTCCTTCTAAAAGGAAAAGTCGCCAAGCAAGAACTATTACGAAAACTCCCCTGATCTTAAATCTTATGGACGCTAACAAATTAGCAAACCTTAAGTCCGATGACAGTTATTATCTAAAAATCTCATAAATGACGACAAATAAACTTGAACCACCATACTTTTATTATCATATCATATATCTTAATGCTTCTGTGTTTAATTTTGAGAATGATGGAAGCCATTACTGGTGACGAAATTCTTTTACTGCTTAGAGGTGACAATCTGATATATTAATACTTATCGAGAATGGGTGTTTATGTCATGACCTACAGGAATCACTTAACTGAACTGAACTTCGGTGAACTTTGCGGTTGTTGGCCATTCCTATATTATGTAAGTGTCTATATATCACGATTTTGGGGAAATCACATGCAATTCACGCAAACGTATATAACACTCAAATAAGGCATTTAAATTCATATCATAAAGCAGGTTTAAAGCATCTAGATCAATAACGCGACTGGTCAGGTATCTGGTACTGCCAATCCTCATTACTTAGGAAATTTCAATATCCAATAGTACATTTTTCTCAAGCTGAAGAAGAAAGTCAAGGAAATGTTGTTTTATTTTTAAGACGTATTATTATTATTACGTTTAACGTGTACAGGTGGTACTTTTGATAGTCGATAAACACATAAAGAATGAATCGAAAAGAAATAGCAAACGGACTAATTATTTCACATTATCTTTAAATCCGTACTTAGCAGAGGATTTTCGTTAGACTTGTACTGCGATAGCATTCAAAATGTACTCTAGCTTGCGAACGCGTGTATGCTGCAAGTTTGGCATAGGCATTTGTTCAAACCACAAAATAAAAAAATATATTTCAGATAGTGATTGCAAAACTTAACTAATTAAGATATTAATACGATTCCATATTCATACGATTGGAAATGGAATAAACTGAAAACAAGCAATACAAGAATTGCCGATTTCATCGCTTTTTGCCATTATTACTGAACCTTTTTTATTTCTTAAACTGCAACTTTTTTATAACAATAAACAGAATTACTATTCTATTTTACACGATTTACATCAAATTTACTGTATATATTTGTCGCGATATATTTTTAAAAAAGGAAGAATCGAGGCCTCACATTAATTTTAATCTGTGGAATACTACGTAATAATACAAAAGGGAAACTATGTCGATTGACTGTAATCCCCAATTAGCTGTCCACGCAACGGTATAAAAAACTATTTTGCGTTGTAATGTTATAGAAATGGTATTGTAATATTTATTTCTTTCTAATCAAGTCTAAAACTACTAGGTAAAGTAGTCTTATAAGTATCTATTAATATTTATACTATTATATTATTATTATTATTAAAAATTAAAAGTAACCAAGGTAAACACTCTAATTTTAATTAGGACTTCAGCGAAGAATTTCATACCGCCTTGTAGTCTTTGGAAAAATATAAACATATTTTTACAGTCCTATATTCAGTCAACCTTATTCGTAAATCATACTAATAATCAATACATAATAAAACTACATGGACTGTAAAACCAAATGTTTAGCTGTATATTTAGACCTAAATAAAGCATTTGATTCCTATGTATACCCATTATTATTCAGAAGTTGGATAAAATCGGTGTTAGAGGAACTCAACAAAATTTGTTGAAAGATTACCGAAGTGGCCGGACGTAAAAAGTCAAAATAGGAGATTATATTAGTAACAGGCTTTAAAATCAAGCAATGAAGCACAAAATCAAAAACAGCTGATGGTCGGATCAACGAACGCACGGCCGAAACTGTCTCAAAACTAAAAATACTAAGCATAATAATCAATCCCGCCGCCGTTGACGGCACTTTGATCATTTCCGCGGTATCAGCGCCCCTCCGCCGCCGCGCCCGGGCGTTCGTTGATCCGAGTATCAGCTGTTTGTGATTTTGTGTTTCATTGCTGGTTTTTTTTTGTAAAGTAATGTATTTTTTATGAAACTATCGGTTCATTTAGATGTAATAACATGATGGAGCGTAAATAATGCTAATAAAACGTTTTAAAAATATATAAATAAGATTTTTTTCCGTCCCATCATCAAAGGTGTCATTAGTACTATCGTCTGTCTTCATTTTCGGAAGCGGTGTCCTAATACCCAGTACAACGTATGCGGATGACACCGCCATTGAGTTTCCGGGGAAATCTTGGAAAGAAGTACACAAGGCTGCAGAAACGGGTTTGGCTAAAGTTGCTTCTTGGCTTAACTCAAACCTACTTACATTTAATACCACAAAAACCAACTACAAATGCTTTTACATAAATAAACGTACACGACCCTCACGATTTAACACAGTTGCGGTACACAAGATATATGCTGTCCTATAATTGAGAGGGTATCTTGCACGTGGTACTTAGGAATCATAATTGATGAAAGGCTCTCGTTCACATATTGAAGTAACTATTAGTAGACTGAGAAAATTGATTTGGATTCTCAAGGCCCTTAGAGTTGTGGCAACAATTAAAATCTTAAAACAAGTTTACAATGATTTCTCTAAATCTACTTTAACATTGTATTCCGGCTTGTATTATTATAACGGATCTCAAAGATTAATAATTGAGGTTGATTGAATTTTTGAATGTTTGAAAATTATATATATTGCAGGTAATACTAGAAAAACATAAGACTATGTCCTTGAACTTTAGTATTAATCCGAGAAGGCTAGGTAATGACATCGGATTGTTAGAACCAATTTTGCTAATCATAAATTTAAAATAAAAATAAAAAACAGTCTAGTTAATTATACAATAAATTAAATAAAAAGGTAAACATTTATCCACTACCTTCACGTAAGATAAAAAAAATATTTTAACTGAGTGGCTTACTAAACTCAAATATAGTGAGATTCAGTTATTGTTGTAAATAGTTACATAAGTGACACGATATACATTTGCACACACACAGAGCAAAGAGAAGCGAAGGCATTGTAGCCTGTAAGAAGATAGAGAATAATGAGGCACTATGGAGGATCCACAACCGTTCCTGGATCTATACAACATATGCCTTTAGGAAGGAACCTTCCCAAGGCAGAGAATAGTAATCATACCAAACGGCAATAAGGACTCTTAAGACCCTTCGCCTTATCGTCCCTTGTGTATTCTGGATACAGCAGGAATTATAGGAAAAGTACTGGAGCGTATTATTAATAACAGAATGGTAAATGCGATATGCCAGTTAATCCAGAACAACCAGTACGATTTTTGAAGAGCAAGATCGACTCTGGACGCAATAGAGCGTCTAATACACTTTGCTAAGAATGCTGCGAAGGGCGAACGCTGGAAAGGGGGAAGTAAATAATACTGCCTATTAGTGGCATTACACATCCAAAACGGCTTTAACTCGGCATGATGGGATAAAATTTGCAACGCCATGGATAGACTGGAAGTACCCACATACCTTAAAATAATCATAAGGAACTTCTTAAATGATAGAACGCTCCATTACAACACGGAAAATGGACCTGAGGTATACAAAGTTACGGGAGGAGTACCACAACCATCAGTGTTCGGACCACCATTGTGGAACATCATGTATGACGGACTGCTGAGACTGAAACTATCAGACGGAGCTGGACTAACTTGCTTTCGCGGACGATGCAGTGGTTACGTTAGTTACAAAGCACATCGAGAAGAAATACGCAGAATATTTGAAGAAACCTAATGTCTTATACATCAATGGAAGGTATCAGCAGGCTTAAAACTAGCGGAACATAAGACAGAGGCACTACACATCGCAATTATATCACCGCCCAAACACATATCAGATACCTAGGGGTAATTCTAGATTCCAGGTTAAGCTATTACAGGTGGAGCATGCTGTCAAGAAAACTTCAGGGGTGCTGGCCGTGCTCGCAAGACCCATGCCCAACTTTGTAGGCTTAAGACAAAATAAGAGTACGTTAAGGGCAGATGCACTTAACGTCAAGACGCATCGAAGAAAGGTGGAGTCAGTGCATCGGATTAACGCACTCAGAATCTGTAGCGCTTTTCGCATAGTATCCCTGGATGCTATATATTTGATAGCCGGCATAATAAAAAAAATTGTAAACTACCCAGCGAGAATGTGCAGGGTTCTTATAAACCAAAAGGTTTAAGAACCTGAAGTAAAAGAAGATGATATTGTATATAACATATTAGAAATAAATAAATAATAAATATATACCTATACATTTACTTGCAGAAGAGAGAAGTGTCGTGTTCGGCCATAGGAAAGAAATTAAAACAACCCGAACCAAAGCTTCAGAATCGGCCAGAAGAAAAACTATCACTAAATGGGAGAAATAGTCAGGACGAGAAATGGGTTAACATGGGGAGGTTAACTTCTATCTGACACAATTACTGACAAGCCACGGATGCTATCGAGCAAACCTTCGTCGTTTCGGTCATGAGGACTCCCCAGACTGTCCCCATGGATGTGGAGTACCAGAAGACGTGGAGCACGCTTTTTTCGCATGGCCGCATGAGGGACGATATCGGTGGAGAACTTAGTGCAGACCATGCTACAGTCTGAAGATGCATGTAACCAAGTAAGCAACTATGCTGCAACGGTCCTAATAGCACTAAAATGCAATGAGTGAGAAAAGCGCAAGGTCTGAGGATTGAAGAAAAGCAATGATTGCTAGACCACCCCCACAAAGTAATACCTAACGGTGGTCCCGTGGGGATTCGTAAAGGTCCCTGGGGAGGGGTTTTTAGTCGGTATTACCCCTAATACGAGTGGTTGAGTCCGACACCTCCATGAAAAAAGCACACAAACACACACGTAAACAAATGGTTCACAATATAAAAAGCTTAAAATTCTAATACTTGCCTTAACTGGTAAATTAGTTATCTAGTATTTAATCATATTGCCTATAGTCTAATTATGTTTATTTGTAAAACAACACTTGTTAGATACGGAAGAGCGGGGCATCCTGGCACAACTAAATATTTACATAAAAAGATGTCTCAAAAATTGGATGTATTAATGTTTAAGGTTTTAATGCACATAAACTTTATAAATAAATCGTGTCATTTGCAAATCAATTGATAGCCAAATCTCATGAATTCAGTGTAAGAGTGCCTTTATAACTTTCACATTTTTTGTGAAACTTAAAATGCCATAGTGTCGACTCTTAAACATAATAAATAAGGTATAAGACATATAAATTCATTCACACAGTATCTTCCAATACTAATAATTAAATATTTCACATTGTCTGCTATGGTTGCGCTCACAGACCGTCTAGCCCTAGGCTCATCTTATAATTTTAATTAAATTGTTTATTCATTTTTATTCTCGTCTGCTTGGTCATATATATATATATATATATATATATATATATATATATATATAAAAGAAATAAAATAGTGAAACTACTATATAAAACACTATAAAATAAATATATAAAGACCCCCACGACTGGAGAGGCCAGGCGAGGAAGGATCATAGAGAAAGGGGTAACCGGCGGACTACACTGGTGATATCTATGAACACTGCCTTCTGCATTGCTCAAATGAAGCCGCACACCACTAAGCCTCAGCCACTTTAGATGGCTCGAGTGTCTGGTAACCGTATGCAAACCAGACTACGGGGATAATTTCGGCATACCACCCCACATGTCGTTGTCCTCATGTACCAAGTCTAGATATTTAATATATTTATCTGTATCTGCGGCTTTATCGAGATTCTCCTCAAATAGTACTGTGATGTGTCGACCAAAAATATCCTGGAATATCGCCGGTCCATCAGCACGATATCTTCATGTCCGTGATGACGTGCCGATTCTAGTCGAGACGGCATGGATATTTTTAAGCACAGGGTCCGCTACATACTTTAAATATACAGCAGTGGTCTCATAATCACTGAAACCTTCTATTTAGCTACGATACAACTTTATTGACAGTACTATCAATAGTGAAGTTAAATAACTATTAATCATTACACCAACGCCATATTATTAAAATGAAGACAATAAAGATTTGTATTTAGCAATCATTGAGACGTAGTAGTGTAATAAATAAATTACAAACTCTTTTAATATACTTGCTGATGACCTAATTAAAGATTTAATATTTCATGTTCTCAAGAGCCCTCTTATTTTTTTCCATATTCCCGGGCATTTTCAAGAAACGCGCCTAAATCAAAAGCTAGCTTATAATTATGACAATATTAATAAAATTTTGAAAATTTTCAACGAGCTATATATAGCGGGAAAATAAAATTTGTGAATCCTCTACGAGTAAGATTATTCTGTATATTTATGACAAAGGTTGGTCACTGCAAAATTGCAAGTCACTTTTGATGGTCTTAAGATGTGGTGGATGAATGCTATCAAGCATTTCAAGAAGTTTAACAAAACAGAAAACGTACCTAAACTTACGTAACCGAGACCAAGAAAAAGGACCCCACTTCAAGACTTAAGAATGTTTTTTAGCCAAAAAAGATCATAGATCATAGAATATCAGAACTTATTCGTTTGGAAGATGGTCCTGGAGGGTCGAGATGTGTAAGCAAGGCGACTAAGGTACCATTTTTGATGAAAGCAAATATAAAAGCTAGATTAGAGTTTGCAAAAAAATATCAACATTTGACTGATCGTGAGTGGAAAAATGTACTATTTTCGAATGAAACAAAAATTACCATTATTCATTCTGACGGAAAACAAAATTTGAGACGTTCTCCGAATAAAGAAAAGGATCCAAAGTATACTAAGAAAACAACCAAACATAGAGGAGGGAATATCAAAGATTTCCGGACTTAACGTTGGACCTGTTGTATAAATTCCAGTATAAGAATATTTTAAAGGCAACTATGATACCCTATGCAGAGGAAAGTTTGTAGGTGGTTTGGATTTTCCAACAAGATAACGATCCGAAACACACGGCAACAGTGGTTAAGGACTGCCTACGGAGCCAATCTGTAACGGTCTTAGATTGGACCCCGCATAGTCCCGACATCAACCCTATTGAAAATTTGTGGTGGAAATGAAACCATGTGAAGGAAATGGTACCACTAACGTTCATCAACTTTATATGGCTTTTAAAAATCCAATATCAACTTGCAACAAATTAATCTCTTCAATGCCAAAGCGATATCGGGCTTATTGCTGCTATAGGAAATGAGACAAAATATCGATAGCTTTACATAATGTCTTTAAAAATGTCTACATTAATTTTAATATTTATGAGATTCATTTTTCCTTAGTTACTTAGAGGATATTAATTAATGAGCCATGCCTTTGTTCATTACATACAGCTTAAAATATAGTAAAACCGAATAAAAATATCTCGACTTTATCGAAAATATTTCTAATATTTATCTCACAATGCCTATACAAATGATTTAATGTTAATGTTCCTATTGTATTAAAAATAAAAAAAATAACAAAATCTCATTTAACATAATATGTCTCGAGTGTTTATAATTAAGTGACCACCTCTGTATAATAATGAGTTAATAGTTGCATGTTATTGTTATTATTTAATTTGTTATGGATGTAATTTCTATTGTAAGTTTACCAGTACCCCTTTACGCTAGTAATTTAATAAATAGATAATTAGTAGTTGTTAGACGTTTATCGTCAAAATTCCTATACACATTATCTCTACTATATATTTTATCACTATATAATTATATATATATTACTGTATAGGTATCTATATAGTAATATGTATATAATTACTACTACTATATTACTATTATAGTTATATATTAATATTTCTCTAGTTTAACATTAATGAATACTATTCATTCCAATCCACCCAATGACCTCCTTTTTGAAATCGGATCGGTCAGAACTAATTTACATTGATTATAATTAATTGCTTATTTAACACTGAATTAATGATTGAAAACATCTAAGATAAGACTAACTAAATTCACGATATAATGTATATGTTAAAACTTGAAGTCGCCTAAAAATGTAATTTGGATAGATAATGATCGGTTACAGCTTAGGCACGAGTCCTAGAGCAACAAATACTTCGAAGACTACCATTTTTTTTAAACATAATTAATTGCATTATTGCTGACTGTTACGTTATAAATTTTATATTTATATTTCACGACTGTAATTCCTTCAATTTCCCAGTTGTCCCTCCTGAACATCCGGATATCCATAGAGATTTCCCCACGAGGGATCCAGGGTACCCTTTATCCTAATATCCTATATCAACTTTAGTTTGTTTATTTTCAAATTTGTGCCACATGAGGTTTTTTAACCAACATTAACAACGGGGAAATTCAAATAAAATCGACTGTAATTTTATTTGTACTCGTTACCTTATATCTTCCGAAGATATCTGAACTAATATAAATGTTTCCATCGCTTCGAAGGCTATACTTTCAAAACGTTACATATCAAATCGGTATAGTCATATTTTTGTATTATTTTGGCAAATTTTTAACATGCGACAAAAATATCAGGGACCCAAAACAATTTCTCCATCGCCGGTAATTTCTATCTTATTTAAATATAGAAACAGCCTTTCAGGCTGTTATCTGAGTTGGGTATATTTTCGCAGAAAAAAGGGAATCGGTTTAAGAACGTCTGACATACACTGCAGGAAAGTAGGAAAATAAAGTAAAACTTCAATAAAATATTAAATGTTTAATTAACCTATTTAATCATCTAATAGAACAATGATAGAACAATATGCTTTAAAAGCGTAAAGAAATATTAACAGTCCATGCAAAATAAGGCTATAGTTAGCTAAACTGATTTTTAATCAAAAATCATCCTTTATATTTTATGACTTTTTACAAAAGTCTCGACAAACGAGCAATCAATTTGTTAATGGTGTCTTGTGATATATTGTTCCAAATTTCGTATAAAGCATTCAACATTTCTTCTCGCTGGATGGGCCACGATTACGGACGTTGCTATCAAGCTCTTCCCACAAAAGTTCAATGGGATTCAGATCCGGGCTCTGAGGAGGCCAAACCATGTTTTTTAACACCCCTTGTGCTTCTTCCTCTTCTAAATAACCTCTACATAATTTTGAGTTATGCTTTGGATCATTATCTTGTTGGAAAATGAATCCATCTCCAATTAATCGACCCGGAAGAAAAGGCATTTTGTACTAAAATGTTTATGTACTATTCCTTTTTCAAAATTCCTACAATTTTAATCAAATCGCCGAGGCTAGGGAAGTAACCCCAGACCATAATTGAGCCACCACCATGCTTGGTTGTTGAGACTACACAATCTGACATCATCTTTTCTTGGGCACTGCATCGAACGTAAATTCAACGTTTTGAACCGAATAGTTCAAGTTTAACTTTAACTGCTACTCATAACAGATAAAGGTTAACGCGAAACGGTAGGTAAGTAAATGTTTCAAATATATAAAACGACTTTATTTCTCTCAGTGGTAGAACCACGCTGTAGCTTGTGACTAACCTCATCCAGCAACTACGAAAATTCAAGACACACATGCGTTGTGTGAGACCTCAACTGGGAAGAAATGCCTCCGTAGCTGTAGGGGCGGGGGTTGTACCTTCAGTCCAACGGTCAAACCTTCCACATTATTACTGCAGCAATAGCATAGTCACGAAACTTGACAAAAAAAACTCGAGATTCGCCTTCGAAATGTCGTCTCGTTTTTTTTTTTTGCTCGTCGGTTAACTTTCTCGATACCCAACGCGCAAAGACATTTTTCATATGCAATTTCTTCGCAAGGATTCTTTGAACACTGCCATATGAGATCCATGTGACTTTAGCTACATGCCTGATAATAATAAAAATATGTCGTATTGGCATACAGAAGGATGACCCTTCTCTATGCCAATACGACATATTTTCACGTTATCTTCACTAAGGGATGTGGATGGCCATCCGCGATATTCATCTTCCGTGATTGTTCTGACCAGCTTAAACTCCGTGGCCGTGCGTGCAACTGTGAAATATGGAGGAGCACAGTCCCCTAATGTTTCCACTAAGTTATTGTCTTTGATAGACATTTTTTTCAAATAGAGGTACATGATGACAGCTCTAATTTAGTATTTAGCTCAATTTTCATGTTATCTCTTCGACGGTTGGTATTGATGTTGATTGATTGTTGGTACCGGGGATCGTGGACTATTTATACGATTTTTTAATGATGATCCATTAGATTTTTATGTGCACTAGAAATTACTGATTATCATTACTTTTGGATCACCCCTGATACTTTTCGGTAGTATACATGTTTGATTGTTATCGTAATATAGGTTATAATATAGGTTATTTATTTTAAAATGCTTTACAGTATAATCAAATATATCAAAGAAAGCCTTACTAGCTTAGGTTTGAGAGGTTGAAGTTAAATGTTATGCTTTTATTTATCAGACTATAACTTATGACGGATATATAAATACTTTGTCCTTACTATATTGTTATATATGTTAACACCCTAATAAGTAACTACGCTTGCTTACTTACCTGACTTTTAGATTGTGCAGCACTGCAGGCTCATGGAGATAAGATAATGAGGTGAGGTCATTTTCTCCAATCAGCAGTGAAGGGTTACGCAGAGGCGGCATATGTTTTTCATCTTTAATCTGTTGGAACAAAGGTTAGTTACCTCAATGTATTTATTTTACCACATATGACTTAAATATTTTTTGACATGTTTTTTTTTGACCGTATAGGATGATGTGGTCGCCACAACGCCCTTCTTTATAATAAAATTTTAAAAATATTTTTGTATAAAACAATTTTACCACATGCTCGGCTGGTGAAGGAGAAAATAATGAAAATCCTGCATGCCAAAAATAATAAAGAATTTTTCTCGAAAACATGTGAAGTACTGGATCCAATTAGTGAACTATGATATAATAACCTCTTGATAGCAGGTCTATGCTAAGCAGTTGGCTGTTAATTTAATGCTTGAATTTACCTAATATATATATATTTTTTTATTAATAACTAACACAAACCCAACACTTGCGGTTTGTGTTAGTTATTGGTGTATGTTAAAAGTTTCCATCTTACATCACATCTTTTTTCCATTTAATATATAATTTGCTCCTGCAATTTTCTTATCACATATACTAACTTCACACTTGTTGGATACTTTAGCTGAACACTGGTGACTTGCAACTTGGAAATTAAAAACATCTTCTATACAGTACAAATAGCAAACTGAAGTGGCAATCCCCTACTTACAAGGAAATAAGATCCAGGACTTGAAACCTTGGCCTCACAACTACAATGTTGATTGACACTCACTAGAAGAACAACCTATATAAGTAAAGAAGTAAACTTTCTAAATAAAACATTGTTTTTAATTTTTATCATCATAGCCTGACCATAGTCCACTGCTAAACATAGGCCATAGGCCAAAAGATTTGATGTAACTAATAATAAATAATATATAAAATAATAAATATTATAATTTATGATCAAATAATAATAATGAGGTGTCATTATTGGATGTAACATATAGTACAGTATAGTAGTGATGTGCGATATGTGTCAATGAACTGAAAAGAGTGATACATATCACTCATTTAGCTCAGTAGTCACTCACATTATTAAATCACTCACTTAGCTCACTTGAAATGTATTGCTCGGATAAAAACAACTCCATTACTCATTTTTCATATTACCTTCATAAAGTTTGGAATTCATATTTTATTTTAGATATATTTTTTAAAGTTATTATCAAATGACTACATATTAATTTGATTTTCCTTCACATTTGATGGGCTTAGGACTTTACATTAAATATAACATGCAGGTCCTTTATATACAAAAAAACTCACAATTTAGTCTATTTACAGTTCTATCACTAAAACGATTTATTTTCAACAGACGAAAACATTAAACATTTCGCCACCTACTTATGGGAACAACTAATTACCAAAAGAAAACAATTTTAAAATATTTTATTGCTCTAATATCATAATATCAACAAAGTATTACTAGCATGTTATAATAAAATAAATACAAATCTATTTTCGAATTAAACACAAGTAATATTAAACTTTACTATTATAGAAATAGAGTATATTTTTCCTTGTAAACCTAGTTACATAGATACAAAATTATATGATAGATATATATACATAGATGCAACACAGTTCACCTATCTCACTCTTTTTTCTTTAGCAGTTTCACTCGCTCATGATACATTCAGGGAAGTTGATCTAGTGAGCTACTGAGCTAGGAGCTACTTGTGTGAGCTAGTGATACATTATGTCTATGTGGGTGATATAGCTCTTTTATATCACTCATTCAGGAGCCTACACAACTCTACATAGCCATCCTAGATTACTGTGTGGGTACTCATTTTGATTTCATGCAAGCAATCCTAATCCAGCACTGATGAAATTGTTATTTGTAGTTTTAAGTGCCTATTTATATTTTCCATGTGCTCAGTGGCAATGGAAAACTTTCTAGAGAGGAATCCCTATGCCCAATAGTGAGATTTTAAATACATAACATATTTAACAGCCATGGCGCCTCACTATTTTCTAGCTGCAGCAGGGTTTTGATCAGAAACCCGCCACAACTGAACACCTGCAGGAAAGTGAGAATAGGGTGCTGAAGAATTACTGGTAATGCATACTTAGCATTCCATCTTGTCCTAAGGAGTGACAACTCATGTGCCTCTTGAATCTTTGTTGAAGACGTGTTTATAGGCCACAATTATTGTTTATCATCAAGTAAACTATGCTTGTTTAACACCCTGAATAAAAAGCTGTTACCTCTCTTTAGCATAATTAAATACCTTAACTTTAAATATCTGTAATTCATGGTCAATTATGTTTACACCTTATAAATAAATATAACTCTTAAATTATACCTTACCTTGATTTGTCGTATCTCTCCTGTTTGATCAATCTTCACAATAAGCACCCCTGAACGATAGTCGGAGGTTACTGTAGCACCCTCCCACACTTTGACTGGATGTTCCACCCATACTCGGGCATCCTGAGGAAAAATTTATTTAGTTTAAATTTATCACAAAAACGAAAACTGAGGAACGAAATAAAATAATACCGTAATAATCTATTGTCACAAGTGGAGTAAAGAGTTTATTAATATCTAATACATTGATTTATAAAATTGCTGCTACTGTATCAAAGTAGGAAAAATAAGGACAAGCAAATAAAAGCCTGTATGTGTATACAGCACTATGACATATCCTGTATAGGTATTAATGAGATAACATTAGTATGATTGAAATAAGCCAGAAGGATATGTTTAACATAGAATACTTAATTCTTATGTTGGGAACCATATAACAAATTATTTGAAAGTTTGGTATACTCCCAAAGTATTCTCTTATATGAGAACAATATATAATTTAAATGTAATGTAGTGCCAAATATCTAACTCTACTAATGACAATAATGACAGGATGTCTAACATTGATCATTTGTTTTCTTTACTTGTGATTGTAGGCTTTTGTTAAATCTCCATCCCTACTATAAATGAAATAAATCTTGTACATAAACTTGTACCTGTTGCACTTCACTTATTTTATGATCACATCATGTCAGCATAATTCATTCTCTAGAAATGCCCTAAGGAGTAACAACATCTAAAGGTTGTGGAAAATTAATGTATGCAAGTGGCTCACAATCATGCATAGCAGCTATCTAAGGGGTAGGCCTAAGTCCAGCATTGGACTATTGATAGGCCATAAAGGTTACACATGATGGAATTCTGATATTTTAAATTCAATACATTGAAGTGAAATGAGTGGAAGTGGTTTATTTTATGGATACATTATCTATTATGTATTAACATATTATGTTTGATTCCTACAATTATCTTTTTTGTCTTCTTATTCTTGAACATCTTCTTAATAAAATTGGTACAAAAAATTTAAAATTAAAGTAGATTCAATAATTTTATTAACTATCAATGCATCAATGGAAGTGTTTACTTCTTAAATGATCAGATCAGAATCTAAACATATTAATTAAATTATACACTTTATATGTTAATTACATTAGTTATCATGCATATGAATCATTACATATGGCAATTACTACTAACAGAAATAAATAAAGATTACTTATAACAGTTTAGGTATAGTTTAGATTCAGTTTATAACAAACTGTGTATGCTTAGTATGATTCACAATTTACCTAATTCTTTGATCATATAAAAAACTCAAAATAAACAACCCAAAAGAAAATGGTTAAGCAAAATGTAAATTACTAAGTATAAAATATTCATGAGAACTAGTTTATTTTACATAATTTTGGTATTAGGCAAGAATTTTTAAAGTAACATGACAAGAATTCAATGAGCTGTAAAAACAGCAGATAACCTTAGTTATGATCAGTTTACATATGTAGCAATTTATTTATCTTTTAAAGCATTCTTCCTAAATAAATATTATGCAACATGGATGTTTTTTGAGTTTTAACAATATGATACTTAAACATTCAAGTTATAAATATATACTTAACTAACATCCCAGCTTGGTTTTTGCCTGGATGTTTTAGTTTACATAATTTCTAGAGCAAATTAATATATTTTTACACACAGTAAGTCACCCCACCATCAGTCAGTCTATACAGTAATCACAGAAACTATTAGAGATTTTGCTAACATTTTTACAAAGGAGGTAATATATAAATTATTGGTATAAATTTGTGAGAAGTATATTATATACATTGACATCAAAAACAAATAGATACTTTGTTTTTTATATTGCTTGAGGGTAAAAATATATTTATTTCACATACAAATTATTTAAACTAAAAACATCAGAATGCCATGCCAGGGTGCTAATTTAAAATAAAATAGGCAGTGAAAAGGAGTTTATTAAGAAAGAGATTGACACAAAAAAAAAGAAAAAAATGTGAACAATAGCATTTCGTAATTTAAAGATTAGGCATACATATATTATTATAATCTAAATTTAATAATAAAGCTAATTAATTAATGACGATTAGTCTAAGAAGAATTAAAATTAAGAAGTTTATGAACAATATATGCATATATCTCAAAATATTATAGTAACACTGATTGTATGCAATTGATACAATCCATGATTAAAACATCATTTAGCATAAAATGCTTAATGACATTAAACATAAAGCGATAATTCCAAATTAAAAATGTATGATCTACCAAAATTAAGCAAAATACAATCAAAACACGGTACCACAGCAATTTACCTTGGTATATAATTCTTTCGTCGTCATGTTGAAAATTAACTATAGATGTATTAAATATATTATTTCTATTTCATTACTTAACCACGAGTTCAGAACTTCGAAAATTCATTTTAGAAATAAGGTAGATTCGAAATTATCTAAAGTTTTTCCAATGCGAATTGCGAAACGTCACTACATTGTTATTGACGTATGTCAAAAAGTGAATTAGGATCAGTTCAATAATTATTCTAGAAATGGCATTGTAATTTTTATGATTTTTCATGAGAAAATTCTTCTATGGTTATGCACCAGAAAGAGCCAAATTAAAGAAAACAAATCGTTTACAGCTAATAAATGATAATCTTATTATTTTTTCTTCCAAATATTGCCATATACAATAACGGAATAATTATCGATGGAGATAAATAAGATACTTAAATAGCAAAAAATTAACAAATAGATATTTCAACATTAAATAAAACACCATTTGTATTGATAGCTTGATTTATTTAAGCGTGATATATGAGCTTAAGCAAAATAATGCTTTGGAGTCCTGTCAAAATTTCAGCCGTGACTTTAATACCATAAATATAATTTTGATTATCAATTGAGTATCTAAAATATTTAAACACTAATTTTTTTCGTTTACCGTAGGCAAATGCTATTTTCATCATAAAGTATTTATTGTGAATCTTCATTTTTACTTATTTTCTTGAGTAGGAAACCAGGTCTGGCATGCTTCAGTTGCTATTTCACATAGTGCAGTAAATGTTTTGCTTCGGACATCATATTCTAAAAAAAAATACATATTTATAAAGACAAACGAGCTCATAATTCACCTGATAATAAATTTACACCTACATTCTTCATCGATAAGGTGTAAGGTGCCTCATTTGTGTGGTAAGAAAGATTGAGAGAGGCCCGAATCCAGTAGACTGTTTTGAAAATGGAGGAATAGGTTGATAATGAAGTAGTAGTAGTAGTAATATAGTTCATTAATTACAGTTAAGCTTGGAATTATTTATTGTACAAGTGCAAGTCTTTTTCAATTTTAAGGATATCCTATAATAAGAAAAGAAAATTTATATACCGTTTGAAAATTAAAAACATTCTTTATTACTTACCAGAAGGTACTCTTTTTCCGAACATGATTCCATTCATAGGTGCATTTTTGTAATTTGCTTGACTGATATCGATTAGTGAAAAGAAAACTGCTAAAATGCAGGCCAACCAGACGGTGAACTTGGACATATTTTCAGACATCTAAAAATCGAACATTTCATTTAATAATAATTAATTAAGATTATATTATAAACATTCATTTGAATCAATAAACTGTAATACTTTACATTATTAGAAGTGTTTTGGTATGTATCGCTGAAGGCTGAAGCTTAACTGATATCAAAAAGCATTTTCCTCTCCTTTATATAGTATAATGGTGTCCATGTTTCTCATCTCTTGACAAAATTCAATTAATGGATTATTGAATACTGACCGCATATTGACAATGAAAGGAGCCCATCTCTTTGGGGATTAAAACTTAGTTTAAGAACAAGATTAGAGTATAACGTAGTTTGAAACACGCCTTGTTATATTACTATTCCACAAATAAATTCTCGTGAAAGTGATTACTTATGGTTAAAAAATTATTCAACAACAAAATTAATGAATTAAGTTCCAATCAAATGCGGAACGAATTTTTGATTTTGGATCAATTGATTTTTTTTAGGTATTTTTGATTAGTTTAAACAGAGACAACAACCTAAACTACTAAAATGCAGGATTTTATGAGGCAAGGAGCACACACTTCACTCGCTGGCAAGGCATTAGTATTCCCATATACAAAAATCTCAATGAAAGATTCAAAGAATTAAAGATTAAGAGTAGCCGCTTGTCAGAGAAATTATTTGAAATGCCTCTTTTACTTAATCGGTCCCCGGGTCTGTCCACCTGTTCAGAATTCTGTTACTTCACTCCGGTATTCAGTGTGAGTGTGATCCTTGGTCGTGTCAAACCATTCGTTTAGTTTCTAGTTGCAGCGTGACTCTACTACTTTAAGCATGTTTTAGTTTTTATTTATGGAATTAAGGAAGGAAGAATCACTTACGCCTTGATGGTAAGTGATTCCTGCCACCAATGACCACGACGATTGTAAATATACAAAATTTTAAATTACAATTTAAAATTAACTGCCACGTTAAAACAGTAATAAGTTCTTTGATTTATTTAACTCATACCAAACACAGCAACGCTAAGCTATTATTTCGCGCTGGTATTCTGTGAATCTACGTTACGTGGCAATATTTAATTGCAAGCTGGCTCTACCACGTACAAATACTTATTATAATAATAAAGTTGCATTATAAGCTTAAGAGTACTTAAAATCGGTCTGCACATAGGATAAAATTACATGCATTGTGATTAATTTACGTTATATGTTTTAAATAAGTGTGTTTTTTAAGTACCGTTTGTAATAATAACAAATTTTTTTGAATATTTGAATTGCAACGTATAAATTTAACGATACCTGTACATTATATGATTGATCGAAGGACTTCACTACGTTATAAATGTTGAAGAAGGCTTTATAAGCGGACGTCGTTTAGACTTGTTATAGATAACAAGGTAAAATTTTATTGCTTTTTAATTTGTTGCGTCAAAAATAAAACCCCTCTAAGCATGATGAACGATAGTCTCTCTAGATGACAATAAATAAATTGTTTGAGAAGCACATATTATATATATTATCATAACAAATATTAAATTAGTTGGCAATTAATACCAAGTGCAAATATAGTTTACTCGAAACATCTGAAAAATGTCTATTATAACAGGCATTTCATTCAGATAATAACTTAATTATAAAGAACATGACGGTCTGCTAGTATAAAAGCGAGGGGAGTAAAGACGGGGTATCATATTCATCTTAGAAGTTCTAGTGTTGGGATCTAAAGCTTATCGAAAGGTAAACCATCCTGAGCTTATTTCTCTTATAATTATATTATAAAACCACGGATTTATTTTGTCAAGCAGTTTTGATTCAACTTATTCAAAAAAAACTAAAATATGACAATCAATCAAGATGATTTGAAATCAAGATTTTTTTATAAGTTGTTATTTTTCTTGACTGGTATCTAATATATTTCTATCCTTTTAAGTAGTAATGAAAATGTACATTTTAAATAACGTCCCTTTAATATTCTTAATAAATAAAGTTAAAATTTTCAGATTTTAGAATGCGTGTGGTCATTGCTTTATGTGTTCTCATCATGACCGTTCATATGCTCACTCCAAGTGAAGCTACTTATAGGAAACCACCGTTTAATGGGTCCATCTTCGGAAAACGAGGAAATACTGGTAATTCACTTAATTATATAGTTTAAACATTTGTCATAATTCTGGGTGGGAGGTCCTCTGTGGGCATCCTATGCTTTTGGTTCACAAAGGTTATGTAGTATAAAAATTGATTAGCCATTTAAGACTTTTATTATATACACAAAATAACAAAAAAACTTTTTTTTAGAAATCGATGCGACTGCAAGAACTATGTCGGCGTTGTGCGAGATTTCTTCAGAGACATGCCAAGCCTGGTTCCAGACTTTAGACAATAAAAAATAAATTACTGTTTATGAAACTAATATCTAAAATTTTATACTGTAGTAGCTTGAAACTGTTATAATGTGGCGGTAACTAAATAAAACTATTCAACTATATAAAAGACTAGTTTTTATATATTATGACAAATCAGTCGTTATTTGTAGTTCCCTTGATTGCGAGGAACCAACGAATGATATGTTAAACTTTTTAATTTTAAGAAAATATCTGAAAAGCAAAAAAAAAATTTTGGTACAAATCGAATGGAACTTGGAAAATTCAGTTCATTGAGAGCTTACGAACCTATGATATTGAGCTTTGCCAAAAGGCTATCCCTCCTTTAGAACGTAGTTATTATCGTATATAAATATTATATCGATGCTATAAAAACAAAACAAAAATAAACATTTACAGTTTAAGGGTACGTGTTAATTTTAGTGTTAATGCAAAGATAACCCACCAAATTAAGAAGAAATAAGAACAATAAATTTTTTATTTTCATTTATTTCTCTTCATAAAAACTTCTAAGATCGAGTATTTTCAATTGATATGTGCGGCGACTTTTTAAATTTTTAATTTACACAGTATAAATGTAAATACAAACCTTTATTTGGAATCGATGTATCCGTTGCAGAAAACTTGAACATTGAACATTCCATAGTGTCCGGATTATCACATACAGACAGACAAACATGATGGGGTGATTAAACTTGAACTTTGTTTATTACACATTCGAATTTTTTTTTATTACATTGAGAGTAACAAACGAGCATACATTTCACCTGCGGCCCTTGACACTTTTATATATTTAGACTCGCGAGTGGGAGGCTCGGAAGGTAGGGAGACAACGACGATGCTGCAATACTGGCACGAAGACTGTGCTGCACCACCGCTGCTCTCAACAGCAACAAAGGAGGGCGATAATATGATCCAAGGGCCAATCATTAAGAGGTTCGAAACCACGGCTCGGATCACTATCTATAGGGGGTAAGACTGAGATGGAATATCTCATCACCAGTAATAAAGGTCTCCAGATCCCTACACTCACCAGACGAAACACAGCAGCATTATGCTGCTACTTTACGCTGTGTATTCTGTGAGGGCGTGGTCCTACCCCGGTCGAGCTGACCCATTCAATCTGCTGCTAGAAACCTACCACTGAATAAATATTCAAATAATTAAACTGAATAATTCTTCAATACATATGTTAGGTATTTTAACAACTTTATTTACTCTTCCTTAGTATATATGTAATAAACTATCATACTCATACCTTTCGTGAAATTCAATTACGTTCAACCTCTAAAACCAATGTTACGTAAGGCTCCCCAAGGACGAGGTATAGTTAATAGTACACTAGGAAAGCTTTGTTTGGGTCACCGATTCTCATAACTTTACGTATACCAATTTGTTCGTGCTAACTTCAGTTTCCATTTGCCTACCTTTTACCTTGTAACCTAAATTTAGTGGTTATTATTGATGAGAGTAAATATATAGGGATTCGAACGGCAAGGTAGAAGTCAGGATTGCCGCCACAATGCGCTATCAACAAGTAGTGTCAGCCATCGTCACCTTTCAAGCATAGAGGGCCTTTACAACGGCAGAGCAAAACCGCGTTCCCTTAACGTCGCATTTTTTAACGCGAACAGTATTAATAATCAACGCGACGAAATCTTCAATTTCGTTCGCTATCATCAAGTCCACGTGCTCCTAGTGCAAGAGACATTCCTCAAACCGCACACTCGCAATCCCAACTTTGCGAATTATAACATCATTAGGAATGATAGAACTTCCGCCGCTAATGGCGGAACTCTCATCTACTTTAAAAAGTCCTTGCACGGCGTGCGACACGCCAGCCATCACCTTCCTAGAAGCCTTAGACCTGTCAGCTTGCCATGACCGGCCACGCCCCCATCACAATCGCGTTCGTCTACATGCCTTGCAGACTTGACGCACAAGTATTACGAAGCAACTTCGCAGCACTCCTTTCCCTTGGAAACTCAGTCATTTTGGCAGGAGTATTTCAAAGCACACTCGGTGGAATGCAGCTAAAATCAATTCCCGGGGGTTGGCTTTAAACTTGCTAAGCGAACGCCTACCGATTTTCCATACATATTGGGTCAGCGGATGTGCTTGATACTTCCATCAGTAAGAACATCAACCTCGCCTTCCAAAGGATAGAGGTAATCCACGAGCTCGCTTCCGATCATCGCCTCGTTCTTCTTCGGTTAGAGCCCTCCGCCCCAACCTCACCCTCCACCATAACCATATTAGACTGGCACCGACTTAAGAACTACCTGTGGGAAGCCACATCACCGCACCTAGATGCTATTCCTAGTATATATCACATATCTTCAGTCAACGACACGAACCTCGCAGTTCATGCCCTCACTAGGCACATCCAGACTGTCGTCGAGGATTGTTCGAGGCAGATTCCCTTGGTGGAAGATCAACGATGGACCCTGCCAAACGACATAAAGGATCTAATGAGGCGCAAGAATGCGGTGACTCGTGCCCACGACTTATATCTTATTTATTTTATTACTGAAAGGAACCTGCTGGTGCTACGTACAGCTAGGTGCAGCGTGAAGTCCCATCACGCATAGACTTTCTCCGAAATCGAACCTTTCATTACCGCGTCGAGAAAACGCGTTCCGAGGTTCACCCCATTTGTGCCGGAGTTCCACAAGGCTCCGTCCTAGGTCCTATTTTATACACACTCTACACCAACGACATACCGCGCACTCGCGGTGTAGAGCTAGCCCTTTTCGCTGATGACACCGGCCTCTACGTGTCTGGATTTAAACCAGACGCTATTTGTAAACGCTTCCAATCTACAGCCAGCACCTTTGGAAAATGGTTTCGGAAATGGAGGATCGAGGTTAACCCCACCAAAAGTGCAGCCATGTACTTTTCTCGGTACAACAAAACGCCGCATCTCCCAACTATAGAGTTACGTTACGTCCAATCCCCTGGGAAAAGACAGTCAAATACTTAGGCGTCACATTAGACGAAAGACTCACCTTCGGTCCGCATACCAACCGCGTACGGAAGCGAGCAGCGTTCGTTCTAGGTCCCTTACATCCGTTACTCAATAAAAATAGCAAAATGTCCCTGCGTAATAAAATGACACTATACAAAGCGTGCATCCGACCAATAATGACATAGCCTAGCCCCGTCTTTGCGCATGCCTCCCCGCGTCACATTCATCGACTTCAGGTAATACAAAATCGTTTCATGCGCAAGGCCGGTGCGCCGTGTTTCTTGCGTAACGAAAATTTACACATAGATCTTGAGCGGCCGACCAAAGCTCAGTACCTGAAGCAGACTTCCCACCGATATTTCGACTCTTCCGTCACACGCTCTAACCCCTTGATTGTAATGTGCCGCCACTTACAATCCCATCGCAAATCACAGATTCACCCGCGTCCGAAGGAGACCGAGGCACGCCCTCAACGACCCCGATAACGCGACGACCAGGGCCCAAGCCCTTCATAAAACACACCACACATACATTGCACCGTCATATCGCCCCTGCCGATGGCGAGAGCGTCGCAAACAAGGTTATTCGCGATGTCACTCACTGGTTCCTCCAGTCCATACAGATAGAAGCGTCGCTGGAGTTTCTTGCACCACTTCTTCTCCAGCACCAACGCATTCCGAAGTGGTGGTACAGGTAGTCAATAATAATAGCGATATTAATTTAGATAATCCTCTGTCAGAACAAACGAGGTTCAGCCCTCTCGGGCACCCTCGAGTCAGTCGCAAAACAGGGTAACGGTCCAAGCCGAGGCTCCCTTTTGGGAGCTCTTGTGCTGGTTACATAGAGTACACGTTATATAGAGGTCTGGTTACATATTATATAGAGGTCTCGACTGAGTGCCATAAGCACTCGGTCACCTCTCAACCTGGTAAAACTGTAAAAGGCCAACCCCAACTCTTGCAGCTTGGAGACTGTCTGTTGTCTGCAGTATGGGGTAACGCGTTGTCGTGTAGGAGCAGCAGGGACGACTGATTGCCAGAGCTGGTTGCAGATGTGTGAGCCACTCCATCACAGTCTTCAGTTCTTCACAGTTCACATCTGCAGTAATGCTCATACCGTTTGGTAAAAAACTGTGATCAATCACACCGGCACTAGGCCACCAAACAGTGACCATCAATTTTCTAGAAGTCAGTTTTCGTTAAGGGCATTGCTTTGGTGCTGAACCAGAATCTTTCCAACTTGCTGAGCGCATTCGATTGTCGAACAGAATCCACTTTTCGTCGCACGTAACAATTCGGTTCAAAATTCTTTAATTTCTGTGCCTGTTAAGCATCGCGAGGAAGGTCTCAACGCGTACGTTGTGCTGGCGATCGTTAAGTTCGTGGGGTACTCATCTGTCCAGCTTGTTTACCTTGCCAATTTGTCGTCAATGGACTAATATTGTTTTGATGTTAACATCAAAAGCTACTGCTAACTCGGCTGTAGATTGAGTATCATCAGCTTCCACAATCGTCTTTAATTCATCATTGTTAACCAAAGTGGTCCGGTCGACCAAGAGTTTCCAGGACGAAAAATGTCCAAACGTAATGAAAATACAAAGCTAATTAATAAACAAAAGACTGACTTTGTAAAAAGAATGTCATGTTTTTAAAACAGAATTAATTTGAATTTAGAATTCACAGCCAATCAAAACTTTTTGGTTTGAAATGGCCAATACTGAAGAAAGGCTAACTTCTCCAGAGAGGAGGCCTATTATTTACATTATTATCTATATTTTTATAGGCTGTTACTTGTACTATCGCTTAAATATTCAGATATCTCTGTGCAGTAGTCTAAAAAAATATTTTTAAAGCTTTAGAAACTTGATATACTTGAAACAAAGACCAAAAGTGTGCTTAAAAAGATTAAGTTTTCTTGGATTTCGTTGGATAGGTTTAGTCTATTATATCTGTTAATCCATCCAAATGCCAAGCAATAGTGGTTAGGAGCTCTCGTATTATTGGTAAAATTAATTTGGCCCGTCTTCCACCCATATTGTTTGATAGATCTCCTATTCCAATCAGCCATAATGTTTAAAATCTAGGTGTAATTATTGATGCTACACTGGGAGAGACCAGGTTGCTAGAGTCAGTCAAAGGGTAACTAGTGTTCTTAGGTATATCTATACACTCAAAAACTTTCTACCGACAAAAACTAAAGTAACGCTCGTGTAGGCCTTGATTTTCCCCCTGCTCGACTATGGTGACGTGTGCTAATTTGACATGAATGCAGATCAACTCAACAAACTCGACCGGCTTCTAAATAACTGTAATCGATTCGTTTTCAATCTCCGTAAGTACGACCATGTTTCGTTCTACCGGTCTCAATTAAAGTGGCTAACTATTCGCCTTCCACGCTCTGTAAGAACATTGACCAATCTTTTCTCCTTCTTGAAGTCTCCTCCTCCAATTTATTTGTCTCCACACTTTCATTATCTTAATACAGTCAACAATAAGAACCTTCGCTCATCGCATAATCGTCTTCTTCTATGTCCTCTACATCGTACAGAGTTTATGGACTCTTCGTACTTTTTTCCAATCTATTCTTCTGTAGAATGAGCTACCTCTTGTAGTCAGAATGGCTGGGGATCGTTTTGTGTTTAAAAGGAAAAGGCATGAGTATGTCTTGAATAAACTGTCAGCAGATTTATAACACCATCATGTTATAATTTATATGTGCACATGGTTTTTAATTTTATATTATATGTGCACCTACCCTAGCTTCTCAATACCCTCAGGTCGACTGGTAGAAAATGCTTTTAGCATTAAGTCCCATGTAAGTTTAAAATAAATTTATAAATTAGTAGAACCCAACATGAAATTACATATCAGAGAAAAGTTATTTACCCTCGCACCACGTCTCTGACATAGGACTTCGTTCACGGCCACTTAGCAGGTAGATCGATAAGTTTGGGACAGCAAGGTTCTCGAGAAGTAACCTTCTGAGTATAAGACGATCCGTGCTAGAAAAACAACGAACAACGAACTTTGCAAAGTTGCGGAAAGTCGATGGAATAGGTCATACCTAGTTTCAATTTAAAAGAGAGGACTGCAGATGATTAATAAATATTACACCATAAAAGTACAACATCAATCGAACGCACATACTGTGAATTTATTCGTCACATACAAACAATAAAAGTTTTAGTTATATCATATTATTTATTTGCCTTATAAGTTAAAATTAAACATTTGCTTATAATGTGGTGAATATGTTAAACAGGAAATATATGTGTATATAAAAAAGCAGCAATTTACTTTTTATTTTCTAAATCCTGGAACCATGCCTGGCAAGTTTCAGAAGCAATCTCACACAACGCCGACAAAGATCTTCCAGTGTCATATTCTAAAAACATTAAAACAGTTTAAATATAAACATTAGTGGTAATCGTATTCGACATCTCAAATTGCGATGAATGTTGGGCTATCTGGTTAACCAGGGTATATATTTTAATGTCGTATGTAACACATAAATACTCATTACCGCTCGCCTTCAGTGTTATATACAAAAACGCGATAAGATAGAAGAAAGGTTCAGATGCAGAGTTAGCTACACAAAACAAAAATAACGAAATGTTAAACAATTTAAACCGACAGAAAATGAACCCAAGAATTAAACTGGGTGAAGTCTATGTTCTGCATGCTAATTTTATTCCTTCCGTGTGTAGTGGTAGAACTACTAACTAGACAATTCTAGATTGAATTCAAAGCGAAAATATTAAGCTGAAGACACAAGTATAGGTAGTATGATGTAAATATCCCGGAGCAAACTAACTATACGAGTATATCTAACCATATATATCTAAGTCTATCTGTATTTAATTTTCGCAACTTATCGCTTATTGCATGTAATGAATGTCTCTGCATACGCCCATAGCTCAGTACCTGAAACAGGCTTCACACCGATATTTCGACTCTGCCATCACACACCCAAACCCCTTGATTGTAAGTGCCGCCACTTCAAATCCCATCACGAATTATAGATTCACCCGTGTCTGGAGGAGACCGAGGAACGCCCTTAACGACCCCTTTTTAATCCTTAGTCAGAAGCAACTGATCGATACGAGGTTCGGCCCGCTCGGGCACTCTCGAGTCAGACGCTCCGGTGAAATTTATTATATGTTATACATATAATAAAATTAGAAGTAGAATTTTATATATGTTTGCGTTTATATACCGTAATCTACACCGGATGAACCAATTTCAAATTGAGTGATGTATTATCATAGATAACATCAATGTTTTGTTTCATCAGGTTTCGTCCGGTCACAAAGAAGATATGTCAATTTGAAAATGCGTCTCGCATGCACTCGTCAATGATGGGCGCACATTCGATTTTATTATATGTATGTTATTTATGATACCTAATATACGACAGAGTTTAGTTGTTAATACATATTTGTAGATATCACATATTGTGTCTGGGTATGAAATCGCAGGAACAGTCAGTCAATAATATAAAGGTTAATTACCAGTATTGCTTCGTTTTCCAAAAATTGATCCGTTAAATGGCGGCTTCTTATAATTGGCTTCACCATAAGAGATCAGGCTAATAACCACAACGATGAAAACGGAAGCGAAGACTGCACGCATTTTTAATCCTGAAAGTTGAAAATATTCAAAAGTTCGTTCCGAATTCCCATTTGGCAAAATTTTTATTATGTAAAACAAACAAAGCTTGAAATAATAGTAAAGTCGCGAAGACTTTGAAATTCTGGTGACTGAACACATTTAGTTTTGTTTCCATAACTCTGAAGGAAGGCGCAAAAAATTGGAAGTACTATTTAAGAATGTATAAAAAATGATGATGGACGAAATGGACGAAATGGACGTAATATTAATGAGAAAGAGACATAGTGAAGATAATAATGTTGATAATAAGTTGTAAAGTTAATAATGTTGGTAATACTGAAAAATCTGTATTTCAATTATATAATATTATAGTTATGTATACATATGTATAATACATATTATAATATGTATTGCGGCAATTGATAATAATCTATAAAAATATTTAAATTGATATTTATATTGAGAGTGCTGATTTTTGATGATTTAAAACTATGAATTTAATATATTTAAAAAGCTCATAATGTGCATTAACAAACTGACGTGTATAATAAATTATCAATACAATATAGAAAAAACCACAAATACGTAAAGTACGTTATTCCCAGATGCAAGGCTAAAAAACCAATACTCTCTTATACCTTTATTTTTTGATGTTTTTGTTGTTGACGGCGAAAGAGGAAATACGAATCTGTTGCGCTGTGATTACTCCTTCGGTTTTTATGGTGAAAATTTATTGATATTTTTAATTAAGTTGTATCACAATATTGTCGCCTATAATAATATTATACTTCAATTACATCGGATGTCTTATAAATTTACTATCTACAAAGACATGGGAATAATTACCAATTGTAAGCCTAACTATAAAATTTTAATATAATTATTTAAAGACAATTGAAATTACTTCTGATTTAATTCTTTTCCTAGACATCGGTTAAATTGACATTTGTATACTGTCTGGAAACTACATAAAATGGAACGTAAGTGTGACTGTTTTCTATTACGAGTGGAACAAATGATTACATAAACTGTTTTTATTATTTTATCTGTGGTGTGGCTGCTACTGGTTGATAAATCAAATAAGCCATATTCAACCAATATTTAATTAAAGTGAGTGTATGGAGTTTCGAAATTGAAAACAAGACATTGCATGTCTAATCTAATGGCTGCTGTTCTGGGCTTTTACATGTGTGGCAAATTATTTTTTTTATCGTTTTTCTGTTGATAAATTATATCAAGGTGCTTTTAGCACTTGATGGTAATTAATGCGTGATTGTTATTAAGGAAATTATTACGTCGTGCTTTGTATTGTGATTTGAAAAATCTAAACCGAGGTAAATTTGTCGCAAATTACTTATTTTTATGCTTATTTTATTATCGAAACGAATTAGGCATGCA
Organism: Teinopalpus imperialis; assembly: GCA_029286865.1. NCBI lineage: Eukaryota > Metazoa > Arthropoda > Insecta > Lepidoptera > Papilionidae > Teinopalpus > Teinopalpus imperialis. Next base: position 10,081,448 of record JAGSMU010000004.1, read on the forward strand.
ATTTAACTTTTCTGCTTGTATTATTTGTGTGGTGGCAGTTAGATTTTATTATATTATGTATGTATTGAAGTATTCTGTTAAATAAACAAAAGTAGATTTAGTGTAAGTACCTTTTAATCGTCAACTAGACTAGTTACTTTTCAAATATAACTTTTATTTGAAGTTTAATAATGTGTCACAAATTTGTGTTGGGTAGTGGAAATTCCATGAACTTGCCCATCAATTGTATTTCGTGAGGTTATGTGCACAAGAGGATCTCAAAATGTTTTGCTATCAATGTCAAAAAAACACCCGGACAGTTGTTGTTTCTGCCTCTATCAAATGACTGATTTTTTTATGTTTATAAGGTATTGCAATAATTTATCAAACCTATGATATTTTTTAAATGACATTTATATTATGTTTCAAATGTTGTTAAATTGAAATTTTGCCGCGTTTATTTTTAAAAAGTGATCAATGCAGTGTGGGTGATGAAAAAGTGCTATTATTCTCTCTTTTCAGCTGAAAAATTCATACACCAGTGAGTTATTGCAAGATATTTATTAAGGAATGTCTGCTGAACTAGAACCTCCTATGAAAAAACCAAAAATGTTTGAAAGTGACAGTAAACTAACTATCAAAATTATTGACAAGTACATAGAAGATATAAAAAATTGTCAACAAAATTTGAAGCCAGTGATATGTAACGACCTTCAAGACTCTATACCATTGATAAAAGTGTTTGTTGGTATTATTAGAGATCCTAAAGATTTATCGAAAGTTGTTGTGATATTAAATGACAAAATCCCCTTGAAAGAGTTGCAGCATCTAAAACGAGTTCGGAAAAAGGAGGTAATATTGTGTCCCACTAGCTTTATAATTGGTTTGACATCTATTCAACAATACATTGAAAGTAATGTTGTGGAGCTTAAAGATACATTTCAGTATTTCAAAGAGTTGGATGTACCATATTCACCACCAAAAGTAAAAAAACAATTTAAGGAATGTAATAAAATTTGGTCATGCAACTTTCATCCTAATGCTTACCTAGAAAAACTTGTGAGTGGTGAATTTTTTACTTCAACAGAGCTTAGATTACATAGAACCTATATGGAAATTGTTTTTGAAGTATCTAGATGGTATATTGAGCATTCAAACCTTAGTATTGAAAGTGAGGATGTTGTGAGAAATATTAATGGAGCAATTGTTGTTGACCCAACAATACAGTCTGTGGTTGCCATATCTTTTGATAATCGTGACAATAATCCTATCCAACATTCAACTATGTTACTCATTGACAATGTAGCAAAGACACAACATGGTGGTGTATGGTCTAACACAGATATTAACTTGGACAGCACATTAAATGGTATAAGTTCAGAACTGCTAACATATTTAACAGTGAAATTTCCAAGTGTTAAATTTGGTGCAAGAAAATTTATAAGCAAAGGAGAAAGAGATGTATCTAGTGACAAATGTAATGGAAACTCAAGTGATGGCCCATACTTGTGTACTGGATATTATGTGTATTTAGTAAAAGAGCCATGTGTTATGTGTTCTATGGCATTAGTTCATGCAAGGGCTAAAAGAGTTTTCTTCTGTTTTGATAATGTCTATCTTGGTGCACTTAAATCAAGAAGTAAGCTGCAAACTATAACTTCCTTAAATCATCATTTTGAAGTTTTTACAGGATTTGTATAATTCATGATACATGTTTTAATTTGTTCATTGTAATTGAATTATACTAAATAACCTAACTAATAAATAGACTTTTTATTTTAAGTTAATATGCTTTTGAAGGCTGGACAAGTTTTGTTCTAATGTCCAATATATTTACTGATATACTTTTTTTTAGTTTTGTGCATTCATACATACAAATGTTTGATGAATAGTTTTATAATATCACAAAAGAAGGGGTTTTTTAGTAATATTATTAATAGTGTCTTTGCATACTGACATAATTCCACTACTAAAATATAGGATGTGCCTATGAGGACCTCTTATAGGCTCATTATGTTTCTGATATTGACAAAATGCTGCACCTGATTTATTTACTTTATTGTCCTTGACTCCAGTATGTAAATCTTTAATAGATTTTGTCTGCTATCATTTATTTATCTTTACATATTTATATGTGACCATAGTACCTGTCACTATTTATTACAGGCAAAAAAATATAGTGCATCTTACTAGTTAGCTATTCATATGCACATCAAAAATAAATGTAAAATTTATGGACCATAGTATAAGATGAAGCATTTTTTTAAATTTATGTTTTAGCTGTAATGACTATATAAAGGTTTTTATAATTTCTGAATGGATGACATATTGTCCAGACAACATAAATTGTGTGTGTTTTTGTTTTTCTTTCCAAATAGCTTAGGTATATATTTATTGAAGCAGTTTTATTCTGATAGTCAGTGATATATTTTAAAGTTTTATATAAATAGGTTCATGCTAGTTGTTAGTTTCCTTGTTAAGTATATTGTTATAACAAACAAGAGTGTGTTGTTAATCAATAAACAAATATTATACATGATATTACAGTCACAGTCTCACATCACTTTATTTTGTCGTATTTACATACTTGTGGTTTATTTTAATGATTGATCTTTCAAGTTTAACACTATTGTATATAATGAGGTCAGCAGCTTTAGGATAATTAAACTATAGTAGTTTTAATTAAGTTATATCTAAAACTAAAGATATACACAGCTTTAATAATGTCACTTTATTATAGTTTGTATTTTGGTTTAAATTGTTCTGAGAACCTTTCTTGACTCTCTTTTTCCTTTTTTAAATTTCAGCATTATGCTTCATAGAGGTATTAAAAAAACTGTCGACAAATTTGATACCTTTGGCTTAACATGATGTGCTAATTCAGTTTGGATTGCTATTTACAATCTGAAAATCTCATGTATTGTTTCAGATTATATTGTTATGTATTCAATGAAGAAAAAAAACAATTATTTTTTATGAAAATAAGTGAGAGTATTTCATGGATATATTTCAGATCATCCAAGTTTAGTTCTACTCATTCCATATATTTTATTGATCTGGTGATAATTACCATATATTGGAATAATGAAATAATCATTGTGATTATTCAGAGGGAATAAATAAAATTTAATTAAAATATGAAAATTGGGGTGTTGAACATAATTGGGATTGTTGATTAAATTAAAAATAAAATTATGTCCTTGAAATTGGTCTCTGATACTAAAATCAAGTCAATATATATGATTGAAAATATTTGTTTATAGTGGATTTTTCCACTGAAATATGAAGGATCAATTTACAAGAATAGAGGTAGAGCCACTTTGCAACTTATATTTAGCAGCATAATGTTGCTGTGTTTCGAATGATAAGTGTAGGGATTAAGGGACCCTATTACAGGTAAAGAGACATCGCGTCTCTCCTCAGGTGTAACTGCGCATCTGCATCTTGAATCTATATTGAGGATAGATGTAGACGTCATGGGCCGCAGATCACCATCAGATGAAATGTGTACTCGTTTGTCCCCCCTTGTTATTTTTAGACAATTTGACTTTCTGACAAATCACAAATTCAAAGAATTATGAAATAGCTGTTTCGCGGGCCGTCATTGCCGTTAATAAAATATTGGCGCGTGGGGGTTCAAATCATGTCGATGTGGGCGCACATTTTATTACGTCACGTGTCGTTTGCATTTATGTAAAGCAATAGTTTTTTAGGTAAATTACTCTCCATAACTCGGCATGTGCCACCGGTCATGTTTATCATCGGTGATGGATAAAAACGGATGCATTTTGAATTTTGTTAAGAATGCATAAATTATTAACCTTTGTCAACACTTTACGTACATAGACTTCTAATTGATTTAAATTTAAAAAAACTATGGCTGCTATTTTGTGTGATGCCAAAATAATTTCACTCGGCTATCAAGCTGGACCGTACGAACCAACGCATTTTAAATACCATACCATAAACCAGATATTATGCCCAAAAAGTGACAAAAAAGAATGGAATTTAATTAAAGCACCTATAATTACGTTTTAAAATACTTTTTGCAATGTGTTATTATGTTAACAAGAGACTATAGGATTAGCAGATTATTTTAAATAATTATGAAAGGAAAAAAAATTCCAGTTTTTTGTTTCATTTATGTAGCGTTAGCATAGTAGGGTGGGTAATTTAGGTCGATTTCTTGTTTTATTTATAAATTTTTGTCTATTCGTCCATCAAATTAAATTAAGTCGCTTTTCATTTATATTATAAGTATTAACAATTGCGAATGGCTTTAGATACATACCTCAGTCGAGTGGAACGCGATAAGCAAGTATTGTGAGACGCGATGACGGCGGCCGTAGATAACACGAAGCTCAACAGCTATAAATTATTATTAAGATATAACTTCCCTTCTATTTTCCTCTAATTGTGTTAAGAAACTTGAAAAACGATCATACATTTCATCTCATATTTCATCATTACGTCCATTCTTGCTAAAAAAAAGAAGGTCAAGAAGCGTTGTTTTATTATATATAAAATAGGTAGCAAACGAACCTATTATCCTATGTTTAAACGGAATGTCATGTTAATTGAGTTTCTGAACTTTCCTCACTCATTTTATAATGCTGCTGTATTTCGTATGGTAAGTCTAGGGGTCAGGAGACCCAATTACAGATATCGATGTGTTCCATTTCAGCAATTTTGGTGATATTAGCCCGCAGTCATCATCAGGTGAAATGTGACTCGTTTCTCGCCCTAATATTATAAATGAGCCAATTTTCATCGGACGAATGTCAATGTGTGATTAAATAATCGAGGAGTTAATAAAATTGCAAATACATCTAATTAGAACATTTGATAGGTTAGTCATAACATTACATTTTAGAAGAACACAGTAATTGTACATTGATAAACTTTATTGGATCATGGTGCTATGAAATAGGTTCGGGAATTAGCGGCGCGATGGACGCGGTGCTGCGTTATTAGATTAGGGGCGGCCGCATCCTCCCTTATTACATCGATACTAGGTAATTCGCTCTGTGCTGAATCTTTAACATGATTTTATACAGATTATCAGATTTTCCAGCAAATAAATAACCTCTCACATCTTTTGCCCCAATATGGATAGGCAGACAATTGGCCCACATTGTACATTATACAGTTTGTTAGGTAACTTCGTAACCGCCGGTGAGTCTACTTGTGCCTCTCTGTCACTGAAGATCGTCTGTCAGCTACTTTATCCTTAATCGCCCGATAAATACCGTAAACATATCAACGATGGAGACATCAATAGTCACGATTTTAGCACACCTACCTGCTATCACTCATATTATAAATTTTTACCTTTTACTCTGTTCAATGTCCTTCCCTATAGTTAATAGGAAAATAGTCTTAGTACATCCACTTCCCAAACATAACCTACTCAGTTCGTATCAGTCTGTCTTTCGGTTTGGCCAAAGCCTAACCACATTCGGAGGATATACGGGGCCATCAATGGAATAAGAATTCTAAGCATTATTTGTGTGCTAACCATGTATTGTGACTATTATATGTATATTTATATCTGTGAATTGAAAAATATATTTATATTATCATAATTTTTTGTTGGTTAATTCAATAAAGTAAAAATAAAACAAATTACATTGTCGGCCATTTTGTTTCTACTGTCGTAGTAATCGGTGACCTGAAAGCCGACTAAACAGCTGACGTAGGGGTTGACACTGGGTATTTTAGTATGAATACTTTGCATGTTTATTTCTACTAAAGTATTCACCCCCGGGAGAAAGTTAAATACTCTATTGGTTTCGAGCCTCCTTTGCGCATGATTATGTCATGCGCAAAGTTATTTACATAAATAACCCTTATTAGATATGAAAACATAGGCATACCTTCCCACATTCACACGCATGCTAATACTTATATGCAGACTCAAACACACACCCACGCACTCAAACACACACATACACTCAAACACACACACACACTCACACACTCAAACACACACATACTCAAACACACACACATACTCAAACACTTTCTTCAATCAATTTCTATCCGCTTTCTTATTACAATTTTAAGGACAAAATTAAAAGTTGGCTTCTAACCGTAGACTACATACAAACGGAGCAGTTATTGTAAAAGTTATTTACATTAATAACCCTTATAGATATAAAAACATAGGCATACCTTCCCACAATCACACGCATGCATACTGAAACACACACACTCTAACACGCACACTATAACACACACAAACATCCACATATTTATAATTACTTTTCTAATTGTTTGTTAGTTTAAAAAGTTACTATCAAGATTTATTGTAAAATTGTGGTACTTGAAAGAAAAATGGGAGAGGGTACTGATTCCTGAGATACAGGTTTTATTCCTAGGTCAGGAGATGAGGACTTTATTTGGTATTTGTTATATGATTATTAATAGAAGTATTATTATTGCATGCTGTCCAGTTGACATCAAAACGGACCAGGGGGTGATCATACAATAAAGTGTTTTGTCTTCAGAAATGTGGACGCATTTTTGTAATCGTTAATTTTTACTAAATTTAAGATAGCGTTTAACCACAATTCCACCAGGTGTTAAGTAGGAACCTAGTCTTTGTTGGGAAAAGATTTAGATTATTTTTAAACATTATAAACTTGCATCCGAAAGAAGCCGGGTCGGGTGGCTTGTTAACAATGTAAAGATTATAGTGATAAAATATTCATGTTTTCGTTCGATAATAGTTGCAAGGCCATTCCATTATCAATTATAATCATAATTAAACGAATAGTCAATGATAGATAATATCTTATTACTATGTGATATAAACTCAAAATATTTGTAATGGTGAAAGTAGCCCATTTAATCAGAAGCCAAATAATGTGACCTCGAGTCCTCGGTGACAAATGATCATTTGGTGTTTACCATCTACACTTATCCTCGACTAAAACTTCACATAACACATGCGTTGACAACCATTAACAACCGCAATTAAATGCCTTGGTTACCTGTAATAAGTTCCCATTAGTGTTCCATAAGTAGGTTTCTATATTGTAACCAGACCCTAGCTACCGTGGTAGACCGTAGCTCTACCACGGTGTAAAATCCTTAAACATTAAAAGTTTGTCACTTCTATAAGCATTAAGCATATTGGTCTCGACTCAGCGCCATAAGCGCTCGGTCACCTCTCAACACGGTTAAACTGTAAAAGCCCTCTACTCTAACAGCGGCCATTCCCGAAAAATAAAAAACTAGTATGAGTAGTTTTCTACTGTACTAACCACCTTATACAATATATTCCAATCTGCCAACCGTTGCAAATAGGGCAATTTTTAGGATCTCATGTATTTAAGCAATAGACTTAAAATAATATAAAATTAAAGTTGTAAACATTATTTTTCTTATAATATTTTTCTATCTTATCGCATAGACATTTTTGTTGTAATGTCAAGGTTGTTTGCGTAAACACTTACACAAAAGTAAACTATATATTATTTAGTATTTTTCGGTACCAGGTAGCGATCCAGGAAACGATGCTTCTATGGATGCCCATTTCGGTACTTTGAGACCTCTTATGCGCTACTTTACCGGCGTTAACCCAACACGAGCATCTTCTTTCTGATGAGTTGGAACGGCATCTCTGCACCCTTTGTAATATATAATTAATATAGCATTTGTAAAGGCTGGAAGCGATTCGTCGTATCGTACATTTAGTAGCTTCTGCTTGGTGGATGCCTCCAATATAAAAATTCCTTTTTACTATTAATACAATGTTTTCCTTCCCCACCCAGTATAATAGATTGACTGCAATTTTTAGTATACCGATAAATGAAATTCTTACAATCAATTTTCAAATAAATGTTTGAAAAAAAATTACATCTTTCACATTCTTAAGAGGTCGTCCTACACTGTGTGTACTCTTATCGCGTCGCGATGTACGCTCCATTATCAACCTATCTTTGTTTAAAAAGACACCTAGATAAGACACTCCATGTTATTATTTTTTTTTGCAAAATAATATCTGATTTTCTTAAATATCGTCTTAGTTGTAATTATGTAACATATGCTGTTATATAAAGAAAAAATATTTTAATTTGAAAATAGGTTTTAGCGAGAATTGTTGAACTGTTTTCATGCCTTTTGTAAAGTACACTTTCTTATTATTGTGAGATAAATGTTTCCCTTTTAGAAAAGGACATATTATATACTATTTAAATATTTTAGATTATCTTAACCAACGGTCTTACAACATTTTTACACATATAAACGGAATGGGGGTTCGAAATTAACCTAGAAAAAAATCTAAGGAACGTTCATATATAACTTTTCTTTATTTTGTACGTAAAGAACTTTACCTCATACATGTAAAATTGAATTAGTATTTAAAGTATGTAATGGAATAAGTAAGTAAAGCCAGTCCATACAGATAGAAGCGTTGCTGGAGTTTCTTGCGCCACTTCTTCTCCAGCGCCCACGCATTCTGAAGTGGTGGTACAGGTAGTTAATAATAATAGTGATATTAATTTAGATAATCCTCTGTCAGAAGCAACTGACCGAGCCGAGGTTCGGCCCTCGGGCACCCTTGAGTCAGACGCTCTCGCGAAACAGGGTAACGGTCCAAGCCGAGGCTCCCTCTCGGGAGCCCTTGTGCTGGTTGCCCATATATAGAAGTCTCGACTGAGAGCCATAAGCGCTCGGTCACCTCTTAACCCAGGTGAAACTGTTAAAGCCCCGGGGCTAACAGCGGTATCAGCCCGAAAAAAAAATAGTATTTAAAAAATTAGGAAATGTAATCATTTAACATTGTTTTTTAGTTTTGATTGCCAATTTGAATTTGTTTTTTTATAATTGTCAATATCGATATCCTTATGGTCGATTTCGATCGCGGTAATATCTTCTGATTACCAGATGACATCGTCTGCGCAGGATATGCTATGGTGTCGTAAGCATAGGCGCACGCGCAGGGGCAGTCCTTTCCTATTCCGATATAATGCATGTGCAATAATAGCGGAGAGAGGTTCAGGTTTGAAGTCGAGACACGCATACAACGAAGATCCGTAAACCAATAACTTGTGATACACGAGTATTGTTCCTCGGCTGGGTATTGAACTAGAGTACCAGGCTGTTGCCATTACTCCACACGGCCATTATATTATCAATGACTGAATGATAAGGTGATTATTTTTAAACTTTTTTTTTATCAGACATTCATCGTCATTGGTAACGAGGCATTCAATCTCAGCCGTCAAGAATGATAACGCATCTGCATTATGATTCCTTGTCAAGGATGAATGTAGATATCATGGATCGCAAGAATTCCTTGCCATCAGGAGAATTGTGTGCTCGTTTGTACTCTCAATGTAATAAAAGAAAAGACTCGTGTATCGATAGAATGAGTCAGTACTAAGTACTACCGGAATGTTCGCAGTTTCCATTGAAGATTTCCATTCCATATTATACGCTATTTTGCGTTAAATGCCATTGTGGTATTGCTGTGATTAATCACATCATAGTGACCTATGAGTAGTCAGTCTTATTAGGATAAAATTGTAAAATTTGTGATGGATGTTATAACAAGTGTGTTTAAATGTAGACAGTTATCCATAGAGTGACAAACTCTCCGTAAAGACATATTGCATAATTTATCTATACGCAAGTTGTTAAAACAGTCATATTAAATAATTATATGTCATGATTACAGAATTCTTTGTTGGCGCTATTGTTACTGTTGTTCGTAGAATCTATTGCTTCTATGCATATATTTATTGCTATTGATCTTGGCCGCTGTTATCCATTTAAGTAGAAAACAACTCTTGAGCCTATTTGGCAGAATTAATTTATAAACCAGGTATCATAAACCATTCGATCATACATATCTCGATTTCGCGATTCCCTACTTGTTGCGATTCTTGTCTACGGATCATACATAATATGTCTCTGTTTAATTCGTTCTCTGTTGTGTCACAAATAAGAGAGTAAACCAGAGTACCGGTCGTGATTGTGCTATAATATAATGCACAAACCCTCCATCTTTCACTGAAGTATGTGTCAACTGGTTGAACAAGATGCTAGTCGTATATTTCTAGTGAAAGATCACAATCAGTGCAAAGAAGATTTCCATTAGAATTCTAAACTTTATATAGATTTATTGCAAATATGTGTGCTGTTACGCCGTTGCTTAATTTTGTATGTAAAAATATGTGCCTATGAACAAACGGCTACATCTCTGCACTCTATCGGATCAATTTTAGATAGCAGGCATACGGCAAACGGCAATTGTTAATTTTCTTATAATAATTTGTAAATATGAACAGTATAAGTTAGAGTATATATATACAATATTATTTTCTCTATATTTTCTACTCCGGGAAAATTGTTTACTAACCATAGAAATATATTACAAAATTATCACTCTTTGGTGGATATTCTGTTAATTTTTATATCTTTACCAACGTGAAATAGCAGCATAATGCTGCTGTGTTTCATCTGGTGAGTGTAGGGATGCGGAGATCTTTATTATTGGTGACGAGGCATTCCATCTCAGTTCTTAAGGGTGACAACGCATCTGAATTATGATTCCTTGTCAAAGATCAATGTAGATGTCATGGGCCGCAGGAATCACTTACCATCAGGTGAACTGTGTGCTCGTTTGTTACACTAAATTTAAATGATGAAAAAAAACCTTTTCATTTAAGGCTTTTCGACAATTAATACCTACGTTTTACCGTTACGTTCTTGTTATTCAAATTAATGTATTTTCATGTCAATCATGTCAGTCCCGTTGATGCAATCAGGAATGTAAGAAGTTCGTATGCTTTATTCATCCTGCTGGATATGTAAAAAAAAGTAATCAAATTAATGGACTTATCCGAAATCAGTAATAGAGACTATTTAGCGGTCATTGTAGTGCACCAATTGTGAGGCTCCCCCTCATTGGGACAATTTAGACGTATACAGCAATCCAGACTCCCACCGGAATTCGACGCACGCGCTCTTGTCCGACATAGATATTATAATTTGTTTTTTTTTATCTATTTCCATGTTTTACTGTTCACAATGAGTGTTTTTTGGTTTGTTGACGCGTATGACGCTTTTTGGTAAGTTTTTTTCAAAGTAAGATTATAAAATTTATACTTGATATATAATTTACTTTACTATGGGAATACTTGTTTATTGATTAATATTATTGAAATAAAATAACTTTATAATTTCTTATTAAGATTATCTTTATTTCATTTCTAAATATTGTTACTTTTAAATAAGTAGGTTTTAATTTAGTATTAAATGTAGAGTTGTCTGTAAAAAAAGAATCTTAAAACTAATTTAGTTTAGATAATATGTTACTTATTTGATCTAAAACATGTAACTTTTTATAATTCAATATCCTTAGGAGCATTTTTAAATTTAAGAGCAACATTCTGGTCTCTGGCGAATTCCAGATCTAACCGAACAGAACAACTATATATTCTAAGTACTTCAAACTGTCTTCTGTTGGCCGTAGACTTTATACCCCATTGTGAAGTCTACACGTCTCAACCCAAGGTCTGTTTTCCTTTACCTGCTCTCAAATAGCTTTGTTATTAGCTAACTGCAAAACTACTCTCTTCCTTTAACGTGGTTTTGGATTTTCCTATTAGATTAATTTAACTGTAACGTGGTCATTTACAGTCTGAATTGTCGATTCAAAAATAACGTGAGAATATATTTCGTCTTAAACTTGTCCACTAAAGGTCTTTCCAACTTTTGACCATTCTTATCGCGCTGGAGGTAAGTTGGAGTAGATTAGTGTCCCTAGCTGGCGCTGATTTTTTATGTGCTTGCTCTGGTACTGTTGTCACTCGATAGCCTATGAAATATTTATTTTTTGTCGGGATATATCCTGTTCCCGATAGCTTCTTAAGAAGTTATTTTGTACGCAGTAACATTAAAAATTATTAGCTATATGTATGTTGTTTCTCACTATACAATACATAACCGCACGTGCGATTTGTAAATTTTTCATCAATTTTAATTATAATGTGTAGCCCGATTATCTTTTTAGATACCCTGTGATGTTAGTATATTTATAATTAGTATATAAATAATTAAGCGTTAGTGTCAATGAATTGCGTGAGATTGGGTTCATAAAACTTAATTACATTTTCATCCCTTATTCATCAATCAAGCCCAACCTGAGCGGGAACCGCGTGCGGGTTATGTTTTGAAAAATATCTTCGTTCCCCCATTACTCGGTAAATAGTAACAACATTTTATTGTTATATAATTAATTATGATAATACAAATAGTCATACATTTTATTTAAACACTAAACTTAAATTGTTCAGACCATACAAAAAGGAATATTGGCGGAATTGATTGCCTTTGACTACTAATTTAATTGGCGCTTTCATAAAAAAAAAGAAATCTATCACTGAATTATAGATTACATTTATAATAATATTCCTAAAATAACGATCGGTATATGATCAATTTTTTTTTAGTATATTATAATCCGTTTAAAACTTTTCGTGAAGTACTTCTGATTTTCGAAATTCTCCTCTAACAATCTACATTGTCCAATGATAATCTGATAAAGTTGTCTGTAAATACATTTTATCATTTAATTCAAATATTTTATAAGATTGATGACCCGTTTGGTAATTTCACATTTGCCCTAAAACAAAAATATGCCATTATTGTTTCTGGATTAAATTGATTTTCTTTCGTGAGTTATTGGGAAAGATATTCTATGAAAGTATATCAATCAATCATTTCTACGCAAGATGCGACTATTAGATAGCCAGATAAATCTTTAGTTCTTAGGCATAGATTACCTTATATCTGCCAGACGCTGGTAATTGCAGCGTTTATTGTCCGAGACGCCTGATCCTGTACTCGTAACAAGCGTCTAGCAAGGTTAATGCTTAAGAGGGTACTTGAATGTGTAAAGTCCAGCCGTGGACGAAATGGGAATGATGACGTCATATCAGGATTTTTTTTTCAATTTAAACCATACAAAATTATGAACAAAATGTAGGATATTGTTTGTTTTTCGAAACTGAAAATTATTAGCTTTTAATTTACGCGTTTTACTTTATCGCAAAAAATTTGTGCAAAGAAAACTGCTAGAGCCTACGGCGTATCACACTTATAAAATATTTAAAATAGCGCTGTTGTGTTTCATATAAAAATGAATGAAAGGAAACCCAGTTTAAATCAAAAAGAGTCAGTCCATGTTGGTTCCCTCCCAGAAATTACAATTCATGTTGGTTTCTTATCCAGGATGGAACGGTGTAATATATTAGCTGCTAGGATCACTACCGTCTAGTTAATTGTGTGCTCGATTATCTTTCAATATCCATAACAAAATCAGACATCCCTTCCGTATATACCTATCGTGTCGTGACTGAAGCTTTGAGGCTTTTTATGTAGCCAGATGCTCTAGTTAACTAATTTGCGATTTTTTTCTAAAAATATGTCTAACGATCCACCCTCCGTTAAGTTTTCGGACAGTTGAACTTTATGGTCGTCTCTTCTTTATCTGCGCCCTTAGAATTGTCACTATTGTTTATAGTATTTACTTTTAGGTTATATTTAATAAACAAATAAAAAAAAGTGGCATCGTCGTCACAATATTAACAACACCATAAAAAGTTTAATAAAAATTTTAACATTCTTATTTCTTTCGTTACAGAACGAGCTTGACGAGAAGTGATCCAGTAAAGTGCCTTAACTACTTCCAGTGCGAGTGAGATTCAACTAGATATCACTGACGCGCGACAGCAAGCGATACGTCAGCGGTCGTCATCGGAACATTAATGGAAAATATTGACATTAGCGGTCTTATGTTGGTGATGACGATAGGTTTTCCAGCGCTCAAGATTCTGGACTGACTGTTGCGAATATTTTTTCAGTGCTACTAGATTATTAATGGTAAGCCTACTCCTTACCTAACATTAATAAATGACTTAAAATTAACTTAACATTATAGAATTTAAAGGTGGAATAACAAAATATAGGAGCGATCTACAAGGTGTATTTCTTGATGATCATCTATCCTGATTACATTCGACACATTATTACCACATCGGTTGTGGCGAAGCCGCGCTACTGTTAGTTTCTAAATACAGTGGTAGAGCTACACTGCAGTTTTTTTCTAGCTGTATAATGAATAGGTCAGCTCGAACGGGGTAGAATCACGCCCTCACAGAATACCAGCGTAAAATAGCTGTTGTGTTTCGTCTGGTGGTGAGTTTGGGGTTCCGGAGACCTTTATAACTGGGTACGAGGCATTCCACCTCAGCCCTCAAGGGTGACATAGCATTTGCATTATGATTCCTTGTCAAGGATGAATGTAGATGTCACGGGCCGCAGGAAACACTTACCATCGGGTGAGCTGTGTGCTCGTTTGTTACTCTCAATGTAATAAAAAAAAACAACATGTATCAGAAGGTACATGGGTCAGCTCAACCGGTGCCCCCACAGAATGAAAAAGCTTCATAATCTCCTCGGTTCATACAGCCTCGAGGCGGGCAATGCACGAGCATCTTGAATCTTTGTTGAGTATGTCATGGGTCATTGTCATCACTCACCATAGGGTTAAGTATGTACTTGTTTGTGTCCTAATACTATAAAATAACAATATATCAATTTTTTACCAGTAGCTAATCCCATACACCTGACAAGGAGTGAGACTAAGTAATTATTCTTTAATTTGCTGCCTTAAATTACTTCTAACGATACTTCTAACTTAATATATTTATTACGCCACTTCTCAATGTTTTTTATAAATGTTAGCTATGAGATCTGATGTGTATATATACATATATATTGTTGGTGATTCGGTGAAACCGAGTTCGATCCCCGGAAATGAAATTATTATTTAAAATTCACAGTGCTTATTTACCACGGTAGAGCTGTGGTAGAGCCACGATGCAGTTGGTTTCTAGCTGCAGAATTAACGTCAGACGAAATAAGGAACACGCCCCAACAGAATACTGGCATGAAATAGTAGCATAACGCTGCTGTGTTTCGTTGAGTGTAGGGATCTCGAGAACCTTATATTACTGGTGTCGGGGCATTCCATCTCATCATTATGATTCTTTGTCAAGGATGAATGTAGATGTCATGGGCCACAGGAAACACTTGCCATCAGGTGAACTGTGTGCTCGTTTGTTACTCTCAATGTAATAATGATAAAAAAAAGAAACGTACTCGGTGGTGCGAGGAAAACATCGTGAGAAAGCATGCATATCTAAGAAATGAATGAAAAAATACATGCGAAGTCCGCCATCAATGGACACATCCAAAATGGAGGTCTATGCCCTACTATAAGATTTATCTATACTGACTGTAGCGTTACTTTTTATTTTTCACGCTAAAATGATAATAACGGGGGTGGTATGTCCACTTATCTGATATTGTATGCGCGGGTATCCCAAGGAGCGGTTGCCGGTCCATTCTCTATACTTATTTATTAATTACTTATCTCACCGATCTTACGTATGATATTTCATTAATTTTATCACGAGTCTATGTAATAAACTAACAGGAAAATAGTGTGATTGAGTAATAGAACAGCCATGAGTCAACTTAGCTATGTCATAGTATATGTTGTATATTATTATAGCTTCGTCAGAAATATATTCCTAGTAAAATTATTTATGATCGTTTGTTAAAACTGTATTTAAACTATATTTAAGTTTACATATACTTGTGCAATATATATATGTGTATATATATATATTTAAAATTATTATTACTTTAATACTAGAGCATTTTTAAAAGTAATATAAAACCTAAACTATTTGTGCACAACGATTGTTTAGCAAATCGTAATCGTGTATCCTTTTCAGCCGCGTGGTGTAGTGGTTAGTGTATCTGACTGCTGCGTCGCGGGTCTTGGTTTCGATTCCCGGCCGAGGAAAACAATATTTGTGTATCACAAATTGTCAGTTTTCGTGTTCGGATGTGTTTTACGTACATATGTCCTCTGTCCACGACACCGCATCTGAATCTTCCTCCGATCTTATAGCACATCCATTACATCGGAATAGGTAAGGTCACTTTAAAATCTTCTGTGTAGTTGATTTCATCTGATGATAACCACCATATCGGTGAAATCGACCAGGAGGTTATTATTTATTTATTATCCTTGTCATATCGTTTTTAATATGCCTTACAAAAGGCTCAGTATTACGTAACAAGAAAGGTGAATTGTAATGCTTATTATAATTAAAAAAGTTCATTATGTGGAACAAGTACAAGTGTGTTGTAAACTTGTATACACAATGCAGTTCCATTAAGAGACAACAATAGCAAGGTATCATTAAACTGTTATATAACGTATAAAGATCATGATATTAATCATGTTATCAAGGCAATTGTACAAGCGTTTGTTTTACCTAAGAAAAAACTAGCTATAACATGAAGATATCGACTCACCCGGGATTAGTCCACGGCCTGTTAAACCAGCGTTAAATGAAAATAACGTTTTCCTAACGAGATAGACTTTGATTTTATAGGTGCCGCTTATGCACCTGAATCATCTAACAAGTATAGTTAATTGTGCTGTAAAAGTAACTAACCATCAGGTGATCTGGGTGCTCGTATTTCACCCTAATCGGAAGTAAAGAAGGAAAACGGAATTGTACTCCTCTGAAGTAATGCGTTGTGTATTCCTTATAGATAATTGAGTTTGTTGTGGGGCTGTAGGAAATCACATATCAAGTTTTTTTTTTATGTAACCTATGGTGACAAAGAAGCATCCAGTTATCCTAGTGGTAAGTGATGTCGGCGCCACATAAACACCTACATCTTTTCTTAAACAATCAATCAAGACGAACATACGTTCTCTCCCCGAAGGATTGAGATGGAAAGCCTAATTGCCAATTGAAATCTCCGACCGCCTACCCTCATAATACGAAATAAAGCAGCGTATTGATATTCTATGAACGTATACTGCAGCCACGTGATTTTATAATAAAAATACACTTACAGGAATTCACCAATATCGTTATTTTTTCTTATCATAGTCATTAAACAAGTCATAAACACAACAAAGTGAACAGCAACATATGTTCTATAGTGAATAGTTTGGCATGATGGTCAAAGAAACTAATACGTAATGGATTCCTGCATTCGATTTCCAGCCGAAGACAATATTTGTGTCGCGCCTCCTCCTCCCATGCTATTTTCCATGATTATCCCATTGCATACGCCATTACTTATTTCGTGCATTTGATGCCCTCTGATCACAACCAAAAAAAGCCGTGGAAATCGACCAGTGTCAGAGCTACACTGCAGCATGTTTCTAGCTGCAGATTGAATGGGTCAGCTCGACCGGGGTAGGACCACGCTCTCACAGAATACCAGCGTGAAACAGTGTTTCGTCTGGTGAATACAGGGATGCGGGGACTTTTATTACTGGTGACGAGGCATTCCATCTCAGTCCTCAAGGGTAACAACGCATCTGCATTATATTTTCTTGTCAAGGATGAATGTAGATGTCATGGGCCACATATCGCTTGCCATCAGGTAAAGGCTGTGTGCTCGTTTGTTACTATCAAAGTAATAAAAAACTCAAGGGCCGCGCTCTTATACGTTACTATTGATCATACAATAGTCCTCTGTTGGACATAGGTCTCGCACAAGACACACTACTTCTTGTGAATATAACAAATTGAGGCCTTTCTTATTTTATCGTAGCCTACATTTACGTCCCGTGACTAGCAATCAACATAGAAGTCTAGTCCTCCAATAAAACTCTATATAGCAAGCACTTATACACTTCACATCACAATTATGTTTATCTCATTTCCGGCTACGGTGCGTCTATTGTCAACCTGGATCTCCATTGTTGTTTTGATTTACCGTTCCAATTTGCGATAGCAATTTAGTTTTAATCTAAGACTATTCTTCGCATGGTGTTGGAATTGAGTGGATTGAGATGATTTACTACATATTACAGTCATTCCCCTGCGCATGCCTATATTGAGGGCAGAAAATTAAGAAGAGTATTACACTGTTCAGAGTTGAGAAATAGCTATTGCCAAGCAATAGGCTACCACTAAAGAACCTGCTAATGATGATGATGCTCGTTGTTTGATCAATAAACATTTTCAATAGTGATAGCAATATAATATATAATGTTTCTATTTTACCACTGGTATCTGATTCTTAATCGAACAATGCGAGAAAAGATTCGATTTAGGAATATAAAACGAGCACACAGTTCACATGATAGTAATTGATGACTGCAGCCCTTAAACATCAACATCTATCCTTAGCATAGATCGAAGTAACGCATGTGTGTCAACCCTGTGGGTCTGTTTTATCTATCTTTATATCTAGGGTCTTCTAACCCCTACACTAATATATACTAATATATAATATAAGATACACAGCAACCTGATGTCTGCTATTTCGCCCTAGTATTTTTTAATTACATTGAGAGCAACAAACGATGCACACAGTCCACCTGTTGGTGTTTAGTAAGTGATTCCTGCGGCCCACGACATCTTAATTCATCCTTGATAAGGAATCATAACGCAGATACGTTGTAACCCTTGAGGACTGAGATGGAATGCCTCGTCACCACTAATAAAGGTCGCCGTATTCCTACACTTACCAGACGAAACACAGCAGAATAACTGCTATTTGACGCTGTTATTATGAGAGGGCGTGGTCCTTCCCGGTCGAGCCGACCCATTCGTGCTGAAGCTTTAAAGCTGGAGCGTAACTGTACCAGTTTTAAAACATTTACCAATCGCTGCCACTTTGTTTGTGGTGCACCTTTATTTGAATAATGACATTTATGCTTTATAGCTCCCAGACTTACGTACGGACAATTGATTACAATTCCGCCTACTGTTAAGTTGAGATGTAGTAACAATTTTTCATTCTCCTTTATCTCTGTCCAACCCGGTTGCAAATTAAAACATGAGAGTTTATTTTTTTCTTGTCCACCGACGTAGTAAGCGTTCCTTTGAAATTGGCAATAAAATTGTTTCGCGAAACGCGCTTTAATTGTCGCCAATATATATCAATTAAAAGCCTCAATGGTTGATACACGTTCTTCATCATAAGTGGACCTCCCATTATTCCCATGATGACTGGGCTTGCTAAACTTGCGAACCATTCATAATTCGATCCATGCTTGTTATTATTAATATAATATTGACAAAAGTCTTAAATTCGCCCTTTTCGTAATCGCCAGATAATAACACTTTTCTTTGTTCTGTTATTTTTGCATTAATTATAATAGTATATATATATATTGATTTAGATATATTTATTTTTTTCTTAGTTACAATGTAGGCAGTACACCTACCACAATTTCCCTCCACGCCACGGGTTGACTGGTAGGGATTAAGTCCGTCCTTTGTATCCCTTTTTGTAAGGTGTGACCAATAAAGTTTAAAATAAATAAAATAGTACGTAATTAATAACGATTGGTAAAGAACCATTAAATTTCAAAAAAATAATATTATATTTGTCCAACTTCCGTACGTACATTGACATAACTAAGCTGATTTCTTGAGCCCATGTTATCCAAAAAGTTTCTGGTACCCTGCGTGCTGGGAAACTACTAGAAAAATTTTCTTCCATCCAAGACCAAAATAACGATTATACAGACCTTAATTTTTCCCTTGATTGACTTTGGCGATGTGTGCTATTACGACCTGAATGCAGATCTCCTTAACAAATTTGATCGCCTTCTAAATAATTGTTGTAGTTTCTAGAGAGAATATTGGAAATGGTATCCGGCCACGGATCATAATGGATTGACGTACTAGTATACCCTGAATATTATTAGATATATAACAGGATGGAACAAAACTATCTAAGATTATATAAAAATCTTCATGAGTAAACTCAAAGTTTGATTAAAAAAATATAGAGATGTCAAGAAACGAGTACACAGTCTATTGTTATCTGAATCTTGCTACCCCCTATACCTACACTTATCCTTGATATTGAATAATGCAGTAAAGCCCCACCCCCTCCACTGTCTCCCCAGAGGACTGGATAATATCTGATCAACAGCAATGAGTTTTCCGATTTCTTTTACTCGCCAGGCTCTAGCACGTAATAAATTGTAAATAGTATTAGGCGTCGCAAATTTCTTGTTACTTTAACTGTAACGCAATATAAACAGAATTTTTCGAATAAGTGTTTACAATAAATACATATATGAAGTCTGAATTCGGTCGGTGTTGCGTTGTTTGAGTACCTGGCTGCTGATGGGATGGGTCGATCTCAGACGTAGAACAATATTTTGTAAATAATAAATTGTTGGTTTTCTGGTTTGAGTGTATTGTGTATATGTCCCATTTATTTGATGCCGCAACTGAACTTTCATGCATCTCATTGCACATGCATTACATCGGTAGGGAGAAGGTGACGGTAAGAGAGTGCCTCTGTGTTTATGCAAATGCATCAGTGTGAATTATACTGGATCGTGTTTGTCTCCAGATCCAAGCAAAATTCACCGTATTTCTGCTTCCCTTTATAATAATTTTACGTCCAGGGTAGATATTAATAACATATTTTCTCTTCGCTTAATTAGATCCCCAGTGTGTCAGCAGATATTGCTATATACCCTAAACCTTTCATCATGTCGTTCTGCGTAATTCATTGGTACATGCCGGGCTGGGTTGAGCCCTTCGATCGTACTCGTAAGTCCTTCCTTGTCAAGTTACTTCATACCTTCCCTTAGGAAAAGATTGTAAAGTTTGATCTCTACACCCCTTCACCAGGTTTATAGTTTTTGCCACATCATCTTTATAATTTTGTTAAAAACTAAAAATTCGTCATTATCATCGTCAATCGTTTTATGTTTGAAAATATTGTTAAAATTTTAGTGTTACACTTAATTTTATAAATACTAAACACAAAATACAGAAACATCGTAATGTTAATATTTTGATTTTACTACATACAGTTTAATGTGTCGTCGTATTCTAATTAAGAGAACCTATCATTTCTTAACATAAGGCAGTACACATTTGCTGAACCCATGGAGTGTACGGAACCATGTCGCGTACCCGCGGAACCCCACGGTCATGTCTTGACCCGGCGATCGTGTGACCCTGCCTTCCAAGTGCTCCCAATTCCCGACGTCCACACATCGCTCCTCTCCTCGCCATTGGCCAGTGAATTAATGACAATATTGCGTACTTATTCATTTGACCGTCTTCGTGCCATCAATTTAGCAATTCTAACCCGCGCTCCTACCGTCGACGACCACACGCGCTCGCAAGTGAGAAATCATTGCATAGTTTTAGAAAATACTCCATTATCGTAAGTCGACGATCAGAATAAGCGTTCGCAAATTGGCGTAACGTTTACTAGCACATCATAGCTGCATAATTTCAAAATGGTGGATTGACGTGATGTTCCTTAAAGACGGCGTTGGACGCCATGGCCGTTCTTGTGTGGAAGTTCGCCAATATGGCTTGAATGTATCGTACGCAATCAGATTGGACATTTTAAATAGTGTACTAGTGTGTTGCAAGGGACTCAAGTTTAAGGTGAGGCAATTTCGAACGACTTTGTTCTCGTATTTTTTTCTCGCTTTGTTTTTTTTTGTGGAAGACAACGTGAAGAAACATTTGTGACAAGAAAAAAAAACTCAAATGCTACATAAATTTGGAATATAGTTTCAGATCGCCACTCCCTTATAACCCAGTAAATCCGCTTGGCATATTATCTTCTCTCGGGTATCCTATCTCTGTAGCAAGAAATCAAACCTCCATCGAGTTCTTCATTATACTAGCGGCCCGACCCGGCTACGCCAAGGTAGAATTCAGTGTTGACTTGATTCACAAATGACGATAAAACTATAATTGATAGACCAGTTTGTATTACACTTTTAAAAAACTTAACTGGACTAATGACAATGGTGGAGTCTTCAAGCAAAACAGGTTACTTTTTCCGTAAATGCCGGCAATGCATTGGCAAATGCATCACCCCTGTTACTGCAGATATTCATAAGCGGAAGTGATTACCTGGGCGGATAAATTTTCTCGTTTGCCTCCCTCTTATATGACAAAAAAAGAAAATTACAGTGACTACTGCACTCATATCCGTTCAGGGTCTCTCGAGATTAGCGCATTCATATAAACACATCTCATTTCCCTTATACTATGTATGTTGATATTACAATTGTGACGCTTAAAGAAAAGCTTCTAAATTGTAATATCTAAGGGATAGTTGAAAGAATAATTTACCTTTTCTTAATTAATGTATTTGATTACAATTTTTTTTTCTCCTATGCAATAGAAATCATAAAACCAAAAAATTAACCATAAAATTCCTGGTCGATTTTGAGCTCAGCAATTTCATTCATTTTTATTATTGAAGAATTTTTACACCATATTATGATGCTGCAAAAATTCGTGCAAACACAACAGAAATTAATCGGCGTCTATACTAAATTTATAACTCCGCAATAAAAAATTAACCAATTTTACTACCAAAATTATAACCAGCCTATAGCTTAAGTAGCCCGACCGGATAAAGACCGCACTTCCACAAATTACGAAAGTAAAATAGAAGTTTAGGTTTTTCGTTTGGTGATGTTACTCAAATATTCACCGTTAGAAATTCTCTGACTGAGTGGTTATGAGTTTATAGGAACACCTATAACCTAGCATTTCTTGGCCATGAATGACCGTGTTTTGTATAAAAACTCTGACACCATAAGTACTAAATATATTTATATATATAATATCGTATGGACAACCTATTTTCAAATCTAATAATTTGTTCTGATACGACTTACTATTAATAAAATAGCCTATTAATCGGAAGAATCCAGGCTGTGTGTGTTCAAACGAATAATTGTTTTTTTTGTTAATAAAACAACTACCTAGTAACTTTATTATAATTAGTTTAGCTTCATTAGCATTTCCGAATTAATCTGTACCACGATAAAGTACACTAGATATAGACACAATAAATGATGCTGTATTGTATGATGAATTTAGAACCGAAACCCCATTCATAGACCTTCATCTTAGTCCGCAACGGTGACAAGACTAGAACGCAACGGAGAACTATTTGAATTTAGTACTTTTAGATGTACATTTTTACTTTTTTTTGTTACTATTCTTCATACCTTAGCAATAATCCTAGTGTCATAATATAAGGTCGTATACTACTAAAATAAGGCAATGGCAGAAGTGTTGTGTTGAAGAGATAACAATATGGTATTATAATTTTCTGTTTTGAATTATCTGATTAAACTGCTCCCTGGAATATTTTTGCAAGAAGTAAATTAAAATGAAATAAGAAATTATCTTGTATTCTGCGTCCAATGTTATTCTGATATTGTTTATATAGTATATATAGTCTGATATTGTGTATATAGTTGTATTATAGAAATAAAGAAAGATTAAGAGAAGCCTATATTTCCTTATCTAAAGAATATCAAATCATCAATTTTTACTATTGGAGGTTTTTGATTATTCAACCATATGGTATTATTAAATATGTATAAAAAAAACTTACAGCATGTCAACTGATTATTTAACATTACCCTATATGTAACTTTTCATATTGCATTACACGCAGATATCATATTACAGTACCGTTCAACTGTGTCAGGCGAAATTTCATTAGATTTACCTACGACAGATTTGTAGTCGCTGTCACTGATTAGACATAAACGGATCAGGTGTTAATAAATGTGCTTATTATTTGTAACTATTACTTCTTAAATCACGTTAATGGTTGTTTCGTGTCACGTGGCCATGTTGATTTTTATAATATGAACTAATTGCCAACAGTGATGTGTATGTGTATTTTGGTGTATCAATATCTTGTGTGAGTTTCATAGGAAAACTAACGAACTATTTTTTTATAATCAGTTTTTGTTTTTATTATATCGCTTTCCATCAGGTGAACTGTGTGCTCGTTTGTTACTCTCAATGTAATAAAAGAGGCAGCAGCACTAAACTACTTCTTTACGCTGAGAATCTGTGGAAGTATGCTCTATACCCTGTCGAACCAAACTGTTCGTGCTACAGCTAGTTTATTGTTGCGGTGTTGCTCTACCACTTTTGGATGTATCCCCCTTTTTATTTTACGCGAATGAACATTGTATATAAGTATTAATCGATCATATTAATAATTCCATTAATTCTGGGACAAGTGCTGCGCAAACGTTTGTTACTTGGCACTAGGTTCACGGATATAAAGGGTGTACCTATTATGGTGATTCCAATACAAATAAATATATGAAATAAAAATGATTCTAATATGAGTGAACGTTTACAGGAGCCGTAGCATCACTGCACCAGCCGCGCCAACGAGGCACGAACAAATCGAGTAAAACGATTCGAGCTCGACTGAAGTTTCCCATCCACCAAGTGTGCCCCATGGAGACCATTCCCAACTATCAGCGAACGTATTTAATCGGCAATCGTTTCACGAAGAAAGTATTCCCGGGCCTGGTCCCACATATACAATACCACCTCTGTCGCTCTAACACAAACATGCTCTTGAAAATCGAAAACGAACTCCTCCAAAGTCACCGCCAGAGAGAGACGACAGGCATCAAAAAGCTGTACAACTCGTTCTTCGTACTCTTCTAACCTAATCGCTGCGTCGTGGTAAATCTTATCATTCATCATCCATCATCGTTCATTCAGTGACTTTTAGTGTAGTGCGGGCGGAATGGCCCGGGTGTAATGGAATTGTATGACGAAGACAGAGACTATACGGGGCTTATTATGCATGACGGTCGTAAGGAAGACCCTTTCACGTGGGAGTCGTCAGTGAGGCTTACACTTGTAGGTAGAGAGGAAGAACTAGGGATGTATTTGGAGGAGAGAGAGGGTCGCAAGAGGAAGTGGCACCAGGGCGACGCCGACAAGAGCATGCGGCGGGACGAGAACGAGGAAAAGGAACCCAGGAAGGTGCCGCCGAAGAAAATTATGGGTACGTATTTGTCATGTTATACTTTAATATAAAAATAATAAATATAAGGACACTTAAATGCTTTGTCTTCTAGACACTCCTTAATACAATTTATTTTACAAATAAACATTTATGAAAAGCCCAAAAACCTTGCTATCGTAATATCGATAACTGATAATTCCATCAATATTTATATATATATAATTTCGTATATATTATATATATGAGAATATTGAAGGAATTTTTTGATAATTTTAAATTTTTCCCGTTTGGACGAGAACCCGCTGATTTCTTTACATAAAGTATGAATAACTTATGTGAAAAATAAAATATAAATATATTTTTTTAAGTGTAAAAATTTTGCCCTCAAAGTGAATAATAAATACAGATCAATTGTCCTATATATACCCTTGAGGACTGAGATGGAATGCCTCGACACCAGTAATAAAGGTAATAAAGGTGGTATTCTGTGAGGGCGTGTTCCTACACCGTATTCATTTGTATTCGTTCTTCGTTTAATTATATAGACAAAAAGAGACGCCAACCCCCAGTAACACACGAACCCGATCTTGTAAAAGTTAGGTGCGATACCTAACTTTTACAAGATCGGGTTCGTGTGTTATTATCAATGTTTTAATAACCGAAACTAAAATGGGCTAAATTCCAAATAAAATCATTTAGGCAAATATTTTTATTCATGCAGCCAAATTCATCATTTTCACAAATCATAAATATCAAACCTTAAATCAGATTCATTACAATTTTCATTATTCAGTTCAAGATTGTACTTCGACTTTTTCGATTCAGAAGAAAATTTTGAGAAAGTTTACGCCTTTCCGTTATTTGAAATAACTCGAAAACCATTACTTTTTGCTAAACTAATGTGTCACTAATGATAGCCCAGGACCTCTGTAAATACGCGTCAAAGATATGCGTTCTACCAATCTGTCACCCAGTTTGTGTATATGTATATATATATATATATATATTTAAATATATAATTTCGTATATATTATATATATGAGAATATTGGAGGAAGTTTTTGATAATTTTAAATTTTTCCCGTTTGGACGAGAACCCGCTGATTTCTTTACATAAAGTATCAATTACTTATGTGAAAAATAAAATATAAATATATTTTTTTATGTGTAAGAATTTTGCCCTCAAAGTGAATAATAAATACAGATGCATTGTCCTATATATACCCTTGAGGACTGAGATGGAATGCCTCGACACCAGTAATAAACGTCTCCGGATCCCTACACTGGTATTCTGTGAGGGCGTGTGTGTTCCTACACCGTATTCATTTGTATTCGTTTTGCAGCTAGATACACACTGCAGAGTAGCTCTACGATCTAGTGATAAGATACCTTTGATCCAAAAACCTGTACGGGTTTTAATTATATAGACAAACTCATTTTGTCTATATAATTAACCGCCAACCCCCAGTAACACACGAACCCGATCTTGTAAAAGTTAGGTGCGATACCTAACTTTTACAAGATCGGGTTCGTGTGTTATTATCAATGTTTTAATAACCGAAACTAAAATGGGCTAAATTCCAAATAAAATCATTTAGGCAAATATTTTTATTCATGCAGCCAAATTCATCATTTTCACAAATCATAAATATCAAACCTTAAATCAGATTCATTACAATTTTCATTATTCAGTACAAGATTGTACTTCGACTTTTTTGATTCAGAAGAAAATTTTGAGAAAGTTTTCGCCTTTCCGTTATTTGAAATAACTCGAAAACTATTACTTTTTGCTAAACTAATGTGTCACTAATGATAGCCCAGGACCTCTGTAAATACGCGTCAAAGATATGCGTTCTACCAATCTGTCACCCAGTTTGTGTATATGTATATATATATATATATATATATATATATATATATATATATATATACACTGCAGGCCAATAGTTTAAGACCACTTTCATTAAAGTAGGAAAATAAAGTAAAACTCCAATGAATTATTAAATGTTAAATTAACCTTTTTAATCATCTAATAGAACATTGTTTGATAAACAATATACTTTAAAAGCGTAAAGAAATATTAACAGTCCATGCAAAATGGCTATAGTTAGCTAAACTGATTTTTCATCAAAAAATCCTTTACATTTTATGACTTTTTTCACAAGTCTCGGCATACGGGCAATCAATTTGTTAATGGTGTCTTGTGATATATTGTTCCAAATTTCGCATAAAGCATTCCACATTTCTTCTCGCGTGCGATGGGCCACGAATCTATGGATTTACGCAGTTTTCCAAGGGAAATATCGCCGTGTCGTTTAGAGCAGGCCATGTCCTTTAAAACTGACCATAATTTGAAGTCTAAAGGGTTTAGGTCTGGGCTAGATGAGGGCCAGTCTTCAGCTCTTATAAAGTCCGGAACGTTGGTTTCAAGCTAGGCTTGGGTAGTTCTGCTGGAAAGTCCACGGTATATTTTTAAAAAGTGTATTGCTGAGAGGTTTCACAACATGAACCAAGACTGTATCTCGATACACTATGGCTGAAGTTTTCACTCCTTTGTCATAAAATTTAGTTTTGTGACTCCTTGATAAGACACGCCCCACCAAACCATCACTGACGCAGGATGATGACCACATTGTACCTCTCCGACCACTTGAGCAGCTTCTTCAAAACTGTGAGCGTACACTTTATCATTTTGCTTATTGTAGTTAGATTTGTTTGCTCTTGAACTACGAACGTGTGTTCATGAAACGGGAAATTCATCAAAATGTAAGTAATGTAATATATATATATATATATATATATATATATATATATATATAAAGTTGGTTTAAAAAGCATGTGCAAGCTATTTTGCATTATTGCCGATGAATGTAGACAGAGTCATAACTTACATTTAGATGAATTTCCCGTTTCATGAACACACATTCGTAGTTCAAGAGCAAATAAATCGCGCATCATTTCGATATAGACTAAAATAGTTTGGCTGTTTTGTGACAAATAAAAGTCTAATATACGTTATTATCAGCATATTTTTTCACGGGTGCGTGGGATAGTGGTTAGACCCAACCCGGAGAAAATATTTGTGTCAGAATTTTTTTTTTCAATTTTGCATATATGTCCTTGACCTTGACCACTGCATCTGAGATACAATCTTATTGCACATGCATTACATGAAATTAGTGAAAGTGGTGATGAATGATCGCCTCAGTGTTTCCGCGAACGCTTACTGCACTATGATATATTATACCACTTTCCACAAAAATAAAAATGTGACATTTTTATTTAAAAAAGAATTTAGAAAGCGCCTACACTAGGAGCGAGCGGGGTCTCGTATCGGTGCGCGGGGCAGAGTAAGACTGGAGAGCCAATAAGCGCATACACATGGACGCCCGCGCTCCCTCGACTCCCCGGGCTCTTATTCTTAGACTTCTGCGCCTTAATGGTCAGCGCTAGACTTATTTACCGCAACTTATTACAACTGGAAAGATATTGTTCGAAATCTATCAGAAGGACATCATTATCATCGTCATCAAGCTAAACATGAATATACATGCAACACATTATCACTTCTATTATAATTCATTTATATGATAATAAAATACGCACGATGCGTATCAAAATGGTTGAAGCAAATAAATTACTATCTCTGCCCAAAAGTAACACGTAGTTCGTGCCGTGGGTTTTCTTTACCTAAACTACTTTTGCGCTTACATCGTCCAGGTCTCTTGAATATAAATGAATAACAATTAGTAATCCAATTAATATTTTATTAGGCGCTGCTTTACTATTTATAAATCAGATCACCATTAACAGAAAATCTTTTTCTTAAATGATTAATTTCTTGCAGACATAATAACCTATTTCTTATTCTCTCGTTAAAGTGACAATCATTACAATTAACTGGGTGGTAATAACACACTGAATAACTTTGTTGTTATTAATCGACCAATAACGTTAAACTAGTGCGTCATAGATTATGTATTGAAGTAATATAACTTTATTGTCATCTAATTTTTCGAACGATTATTATAAAATATTTTTGGCCTAAAATATTGGTATCCGAGATTAAAAATAGAGAAATGGAATGTTTTAAAAATAGATTTTAATTTAGATTTCTTAATTGTACAGCTGCGATTTTTTTATTATCAGTGCTAAATGCAACCACAGTTTACAAGTGATACTTAGCAAAAAAGAACATATCAAGTAATATAATATGTCAATAAGTTTAAAAAGAAATAATGGATGTGTGCAAAATAAGAATAAGTCCATGTATAAAAATAAAGGTAAAGCAAATAGCGTCGTTTCCTCGCGGACAATTTTTTTTAATGAGTATTTGGTCGTTTGCTGGAGTTTGAATTTATAATTCTTAAATTTTAAATAACTCAAAAATAAGTCATAATATCATGTTTCGGACACTATCGTATGAACAAATTTGCTACGAATGTGCTCTACTTTAACCCCTTGCAGGAATGTATCGTAATTTCCTGTCACTCTGTGTAATTATGAATGCACCAAAAGTCATATAGTATATTATTACTAGTACTAATAGTTAAATTATGCTATTTATTATTATACCTCAACTTTGTACGCCTCTGAGAGAAATCAAATTTTAGACTTTATAACTATAGTATAGTGTAGTCTTTGTTGATACAGAACTGATAATGTAAAGACAAATTATAAACTTTTGTGCAGAGGCAGTAACAAGCGCCGCGACGCGACAGATCGACGTCCGCTCGATTTTGTATATTATCGGGTGTGTTCGTGACCCTATGTGCATTGAAAGTGGGATTTGTTTGTGGTATCACTAGTTAGTTAGGCGGTGTTAGTTTAACACGTTGGTTTTAGTTTTAAGTGTCTATGGAAGTTTAGTGTTAACTTAAGTTAAACCGAAAGTTTGCAGTCTTTCAATATGCCATTTGTTAAATGTCTACTGTAATAACATAATTTATTGTAATTTACATTTATTCTTTCTTATACTATTGAATACTAATATATTTTTATTCATATTTCAAATCTTTTACAAATATTGAGAAGATTGTTTCAATATAACATATAAATGAGGTGGTTATTATGTATGTTCTTTAGTAATTATTTAAATATAATATAATTGAAACTATAAACTTATCAGGACTAAATTTTAAAATATTTAGAACAGTGTGATAATGTAGCATGCATACCAGCATATTTCTTCTGTGTTTAGAATGCAAAACGGAGAGGATACGGAGAGTCTATTACTGGTGACGATTTATCTAGACGTGACAATAAATCTCCATATTTCCTTGTCGTGAAGGATGGATGTGAGTCTCGTATCTATTAACAAGAGAATAGCGCGCTCGTCTACCAAAAATCTATAAAAGGTAGCATCTAATATGCCCGCCCTATGACACTGCTATCGTCCGTGCACCGTGGTGAGAATTTCGTTTAAGAGGCGTTGCTATTACGGCAATTCCTCCCAAGTTGGTATAGTCATGTTGATATAATAACATAATTTCTATTGAAAAATATATCAGTGTAGTAATTAGTGAGCCTTACTCCATGACTCCACACAAATTTAAATTCGATATGCCGCCAACTAGCTATGGAAAGGACAACGCTCAGATTTTCTCGAAATCGGCGGAAAAACATCGACATAGTCCATCAGATTAGCAAGCTGAAGTAGCAATGGACTGGATATTGGCCGCAGCACCGATCACCTTAGGCATAAATTAGTTCTTGAGCGGAGATCGCAGACCGGCAAATGTAGGAAGCATACTTGTGGAGCGATGATATTCGCAAAATAGCTTTGACAGGATTTAGAGGATAGTAACCGAGGCTCGTTCTTGGCGTGCGTTCGGCAAGGCAGTGGACTAATATGGACTGACGATATATGGGTGATAATGATGTGTGTATGTATCTATCTGCATCTCCATCTTTTCTCCGATCTTATTACACATCCATTACACGGTATTAGGGAAAGGACAACGTATGAGTGCCTCTGTGTTTCAACAAATGCTTACGGCACTACAATATATCCCTCGCAGACAATTTCATGTGGTGATAACCAGTAGTTATAGCCGTGGTTTATATCGACCAGTAGGATATCATTATTTATATAATACATACGTCATATAATTCCTTACATTATTCAAATACGTGACTCTCATTTAGATCACTTTTCCCTATGTAAGCATTATGCGTATCGTCGACACATAGAAATCACGTATGTACCTACGTAAGTATATATAACGAAGAATATTTATATACTAGTACCAGCGATAAAACGCAAATGTTTCTTATCAAAAATTATTTCTAGCGACGTCTTTTTATGTAATGACGTTGTTACGCAAACGCAAAGTCAAAATATATTTTATTCATATAATCCTTTACTGGTTTTGAAGGGTAAAATTATTCTCTAGTTTTTATGCTCT
This sequence comes from Teinopalpus imperialis, assembly GCA_029286865.1. Taxonomy (NCBI): domain Eukaryota; kingdom Metazoa; phylum Arthropoda; class Insecta; order Lepidoptera; family Papilionidae; genus Teinopalpus; species Teinopalpus imperialis. Next base: position 10,112,706 of record JAGSMU010000004.1, read on the forward strand.
CCTGAAAAGAATTACAAACACACACATATATATATATATATATATATATGTATATATATATACATATATACACATATATACACATATATATACACTACTATACAATGGTTACAGGATTAGCCTCCTCTCTAAAGAATTGATTTTACTTTTTAATGCTTCAATACCCTGAAGCATAAAAATGTAAAATGATATACTTCGCATATAATGCCGAGTTATTTCCAGTATTGTGTGCATAGGGGTACTAGATCAAAAATACACAGCCCGTATGGTTAATCAATGGTTCTAAATCAACAATGTTACTAACATGTTACGATTTCATTGAAATTCTCTTTAAAGATATTTTTCAAAATTCAATTTGAGCGATTCATCTATTCGACGTGCTTACAGTCATTTTATAGCCGAAATAACAAAAATATATATTTTAAACTAATGGGTTTTGAATTTAAAATTCTGCGAACTCGTCTTCAGCATAAGCACTAACCTTTATAAATATAAAGGCTCTTTGTTCATATACCATACCACCAAATATGCAAATAAACATCAATAGAACCTAACTTTTAAAGATAAAAAACTCTGTCTCTTACTGTTCTGTTATGTATCTGTATATATATCTTAAATTGATTAATTGGAATGGAAATTAATAAGATAGACAGTCAAACAAATCAATCGTCATTTGGGGGATGTCTGTTTCTGCACTCAATATTACACTAGCCACCCGACCGCCCACACACCTTCTAGAATAGGGATAGGGAGGCGATTTGCGATGACAAGATAATTCATGGCTTTAAAAATCTCTGATTACCGAATCACGTACTAGTTTCATTTCCAGAATTCCGAATACTAATATTTTCTCAAGAAGTAGTGTTGATTTTCGATCTTGAGTCGAGTTTCTCGAGTCTGGGAGTGCTTTTATTGGCTAGGACTAGGACAGCGATTATTCTTTTACTTAAGGGTACTTCGGGGAAGGAACACTTTCATAATGGCAAGTGTAAAATCGTAGTATAGGAATGCTGTATTTCCTCTGATGAATAAAATGAAACCAGAGAGCTTAAGCTAGGAAAGCATTCGAAATTTCTTATCAAAAAAATTAATGTGTGCTCGTGTGTCACCTTAGGGGTGATTCATTAAAAAAAATGAAGAAAAAGAATCGATTGTACTCACAAGCGCTTGGTCAAGTAACAAACGCTAGTGTTTGAACAACTACCGAATATAGTCGATGTAATCTTACACGCTGCGAGATAAACCATCTTGAGTAACGTCTGGTAGGCATTATTCAATCACCAATCACAAATCTTTATTTTGGACATTGGTAGTAAAGATTTCTTTTCGATTTTGCTTCGGTGGTTGTATGGGAAATTATTTCGGTTATTTTCATATATATATCATCATCTGGTAACATCTCAATGGATATATACAGTTCCGTAAATTACATAACAACACCTAGTTTATAGTTTTTCCTAATTTCCAAATAATCAAATGCAGTGTCAACGATAAACATAAAATATTATTACATTCAGTTGCTATAGTTTTTATACACAAATATTTATATTAATTCTACTAAAGAAAGTAATTAAATTAGTGGTGGCAAAAGATAGGATAAACCATTTTTTACTCTAAAACATACATATAGACAGAGATTCTGGCGACCCACTGATAACGGAATATCCAATAAATTATGCTGAAGCCTGCAATGCGCTCACCAACTTTCACGCTCGGTGTGGTGATGAGAATATCTTCTAGGCAGCTGTGTAAGATGTTCTGGCGCCTTCTGATGAAGATGAAAAGACCATAATATGTCAGTTTAACTAATCAAAAGCTGTAGGAAAACACAAAAAAATTGTTGGCTCATTCATATTTATTTATAAGAATAACATTATAATACAGTTACAATACATTTAGACCGATACTCACAATTCGATTACATATTCTAACTACAGCGTGTAGTTGACCACGTTAGCCACGTGGCGTTGTAGTCAAACTACAAGCGGCGGTCTTGATTCCTAGCCATATTGTGTACTACAAATGTATGATTTTCGCATCTGCGTATTTCTGCTCTATGTAAATTCCGTGTCCGTGATACTGCATGTGAACCTTTATCCAATCTTATTGCAAATTTATTTATTAATTACAAAACAACATTAAATCGCACTAGGGTATGAGACAGGACGAGAAGTGATAGCAGCGTCCTGAATAAATAGTTTGTAAAAGACGAAAATGCTTTATATGAGTGTACACAAACAACGTACAAAACTACATATGTACACAAATGTATGAGCTCTCACTATAGAAGTACATTGTAATAACTTGTTTTGCACCAACGATGCCGATGATATTATCTAAACATATGCACGTCGATACATATAATAAAACTAATAAAAACCAAAATGTACTCGATTGACATCGCCATATCGGCAAACGCGGTGTAGAACGTCTCTACACTTGACAGTGTGAAGATCGAAGCAGATTAAGGATCTCAGCATATCATATATGCTGAGATTACGATAATAGATATTTTAAAAATAGCAAGCATACTTGAGCATTTGTTTTAATTTACCTTTCATGCCCCACCCATATGCATAAATGTCTCGTCAAACTTCTGTTAAACATCCCTTTCCAATTTCTGTATATAGGCATAGAATTCAGAACTTCCATTGTTGTGTTCCTACCAATTTTTTTTATTTTTACACACATTTTTTTCTGGTTGGATCAAACGTCAAAAGTTAATTTTGGATAACTGTTGGCTATTTGCCCGTATATACTTGCTATGGTCAAGTTCACGTTACACGTTAATATTAATATCGTTTCTAAAGACTGTAATAATAATAGGTCTTTACCTATGAAATTGCCGTTTTGTATGAAATAAGTTAAAGTATTTTTTTTCAAACTTTTTTATATCTATTATTCAAAGTAATCCACGTAATCGATGCATCTTTACAAGCGCAGTGGTAGTTTATTGATGCCCTTCTTGTAAAAATCAGCTGGACGGGAGGCAACAAACTCTTCAAAGGCATGTTGTACTGCCTCTCGGGTATTGTATTTCTTTTCTCGTAACAATTTGGTCCAAAATTCTTTCATTTCTCTGCCTGACAAGCAGCGCGAGGCAGGCGTCAACGCGTACGTTGCGCTGGAGATCGTTAAGTTCGTGGGGCACCCATCTATCAAGCTTTTTTACCTTGCCAATTTGTCGCAAATGGACCGATATTGTTTTGATGTTAACATCAAAAACAGCTGCTAGCTCGGCTGTAGATTGAGTATCATCAGCTTCCACAATCGCCTTTAATTCATCATTGTTAACCAAAGAGACGACCACGAGGTTCATTTTTCAATGAAATGTGCCGCGTTGATGCCACGACGGAACTCATATTCCATAATTACACACCATTTTTAAAGTATCCATTATGACGAAAAATGTTCAAACGTAATGAAAATACAAAGCTGATCAATAAACAAAAGACTGACTGTGTAAAAAGAATGTCATGTTTTTAAAACAAAATTAATTTAAATTTAAAATGCACAGCCAATCAAAACATTGTTTTGGTTTGGCCAATACTGAAGAATAGCAATTTCATAGCTAAAGACCTAATAATAAACTTATCTATTATTTATCTTATTTATCGAATGCTTATTACATGATTTTTTTTTTCATCTCGGAGACCTTAATCTTTGATTCATATTTTTTACATCGGTTACAAGCACATTTCTGGGTCCTTTCACCAGCGTATCGGGACTATAAGCGATCTCTAAGCTGCAGGGACCAATTTAGAGCATATCCGGTCTTTCGGCAGTAAGCGCCTAACTCTTGTTAGGTCAATCAATGATTCAACTCAGATGGGCAACATTCGGCAAAATGCGGCGTATCGTCTGATCGAATATACTTCAAGACAATTCTTTACTATTTGCTTGTATCGTGAACCTTCGGAATTGTGAGTCCTTCAATGCTGGCTTTGTTCGTTGTATCTCTACGGATCGAATATTAAATTTTAAATATCGACCGAAAAACCAAGATAACCGATATAGCTCAAGGAGTCAGTAAGCTACTGTGCAATTGTGCCGGACGTATAGCTCGTAGAACCGATAACCAAAGAGGGAGTAAGTTCTCGATTAGCAACCTCGTATTGGCCATCGCAAAGTAGGACACTATCCCCCACTAGATGGAGTTATGAACTATGCAAGTCCGCGGGTAGTTAATTGATGCAGGTGGCTCGGCAACCTACTACGTGTCAGTCTGTGGTCCCCAGTGGCTAATGTTCAGTAATGGTATTATGATGGGTTGAAATAACCTTGATTATGATGATGATGAAAGGTCTTGTTTAATATTAATACGCGACAGTGTCTTATACTACCACTGTTATTCATAAATAACAGTGGTAGAGCTACACTACAGTTTGTTCCTAGCTGCAGAATGATTGAATCAGCTCGACCGGGGTTGGGGCACGCCCGCACGGAATGCCAGCGTAAAATAGCAGCATAATGCTGCTGTGTTTCGTTTAGGGATCCGGAGACCTTTATTACTGATGACGAGCCATTCCATCTCAGTCCTCAAGGGTAAGGGTAACAACGCATCTGCATTATGATTTCTTGTCACGGATGAATGTAGATGTCATGGGCCGCAGGAATCACTTGCCATCTGCTGAACTGTGTGACACTTGTTACACTCTTAATGTAATGAAAAAAATCTTAATTTACAACAAAAATACACATTCATGCTGATTATTAAGTAGACACACCTTTATTTCGTTCTATGTTACTTAGCACAATAACATGTAAATAAAGTTTTGAAGTAATGCTACGTTACTAATTTAAAGAGCTACGAATTTTTAGATAGTTTTAGTATGAATATTGTCTATTCCTTTTATAATTTATATTTTATTGATATTTAAAACAATAAAAACTAAATATTGCTTTTTACTAATAATAATAATACTAATCTTTATATTTTACTATTCGCATAACCAATAAGTGTCTAATGTTCAATGTTCTGTTGTCTTGACTGTCCGTTCGTACCCCCATAATTTGCGCGGAATCTTATTTAGTCATTCATCCTGATATATCTACATAAACTTAAATCATATAGTCATATTTTAGATACTTTATTTAATTCTCAAATAAAAAGTAAACAAACTACAAACAAAACAAAATACCATACTTAATAAAAACAATAGAAATATTTACAACTTTGATTTAATAGAAAAATTTATAATTCTACATCATAGTACGCTTGCGATGGTCATTGTCAATAAAAAATTATCACCTTTGACGTAAAATAAATACTTACGCAACATCAGCGATATTAAAATTCGCGTCACATAATGATATGTTTAAATTTTAAAAGGTTACCTTTGTTTATATGCACTTTATAAATTGTAATCAATGCAATTTTTTAATATCATAGGATCTAGTACGCTACACTCGGATATCGAAAATACTTGGTCGAGACAGCGCATGTTCTGGACCTCAGAAGTGGTAGAAATGCCATACCAGGCCGTAGCAAGGCACTCCCCTATTTCTTCCTGACAAGTAAATTTTTCTCTGACTTAGTTTGATTTTCAACATTTTACCACTACAATAAGGCTTATGTACTAAAATTAAGTAAAAGATTAAGTTTAAGAAGGTATTATATAATATGAACTTTAAGTAACTTTTTATTAGCCTTCGAAAATTGTATGTAAAATCTTATTTTTGTCGAGTCTTATAATCTTAGGTATTCTCACTCTCGAGATGTATGCTCTCTTTAAGTTATTGATTACCTAGTTGGTTAATTTTTTTGGGATAATTTCATTACGACGAACATTAGAAAATTCATTAGTCAATCACATTTTTAATATATTAAATATTACAAACTTGACAGACTGCAAACTTTTTCTCCAGCATTCAGTTAAAACTATAATAAATATTAAAAACCATAGTACATGTGGTACTCGTATAAAATGACATTAAACAGTGGAAACAAATCGTCTTATACGTATTGGACGCTTTTAAAGGGAATTGTTATATGGATGTTTAAACTAGGCAGTGTTTTATGACAGTGAATAAATAAGGTTTTCCTATAACCATACTTAAGCAAAACAAGAAGAATATTAACTATCTTAAACATGAAATGAGTATTCTAGTAAGAGGTAGAGAATAATCACTTACGACGCCATCTATTGCTCACAGAACTAAGAATATATAATATTAGATTGTGTACAAACATACAAATATTCTTTACTTTCCTGATATTACTTTCTTTCCAAATAAATAATTTTGGAGACCGGTAAGGATCAATTGTAATAAACAGAATCGAATTAACTCCGCACAAGTTGTAAAGCTTGAGTTTTATATGGACGCCATCTATTATGGACACAAGGAACTAGCATATTAGGAGTGTGACTTTTTCGATTGACCGGTAAAGTGAGAACCTAAACAAAAGATTCTGGTCAGCATGGTGGAAGACTCTGGAGCTGCGCAATCGGACAGGGTGTCCGCGGCGGCGGTGCTACAGTTCGCTGCGCGGGAAGCGCGTGAAGGTCGACGTTTCGCCGAGTTTGGAGCCCACGCCTTTGCTAGCATCACTTATAATGCTTACGGTACATCTTAATAGATCGACCTTAAGATACATCATACATATTTGTAGCGCCACTCTACAGCTATAGACTGGTTGTAGCTATACAATAGGTCGTCTGGGCCGGGGAGGAGCACGCATCCACAGATTTTTGCTGTAAAGTAGTAAATTAGCGCTGTTAAAATATTTTTTGGGATTTCCACACTAACGATAAGTTCTGTTTATTACGTTCTGTATTTTCTTTAGTGATTGAGAGAAAGCGCACAACCATATTACTGGTGACTCGACATTCCATCTAAGTCCTTAGGATTGATAATATATTATGGTCTTGTCAAGAATAAAATATCATGAAGTATCATGGCCGTAGCTATATCGGTGAGTTTATACATTTAGATTATGAGATTATTTCAATATCCATTTTTTTGTGTATTCTTATATGTACCAAGAGGAAGCGGATGTGTGCTCATACAACACAACAATGTTCCGAAAGTAATACACTTTAACCTTTAGAAAGAGACCATCACGAATAATCGGCAAGCTTTGATTTTGTATTGCATCGTCTCTCTCACACAGAGCGCTTACTGTCAACTATAAATAATAATAATATATAAAATAATAATTATAATGACAAACGCCATTGATGTTTTTAAAACCCTGCGTGAAAGACTCCCAAGGGCCTTTTCCTTTGGATATACGTGAATAAATATTAAGCATCAACCCAACATCTATTGACGAGTTAAAAGAATATATATACAAATAATTCCAAAGCATCTCGCAAAATATTAGTTTGCTGGTCATGGTCAAAACTTTCGGTAAATATTTCAAGATTCAAAATAGACAAGGGTCACGTTTGAATATTGTCATAATCAGAAAATAAAATCCTGATTCCGATACTTAAACGTTTTTTTTTAAGGTTGATACTAGACCAGCATTTTTTATAAATTTAGGAATTAAAGAATATATAGGCGAGGATATAAAACATTCCCTGTCATGTCGAGCGTCGTAGAAAATTTCCGATGAAGGTTACACGAGTGTAAAAGTAAATAACAAATAATATAATTTTTAAAACAAATTGAATGCTGTATTTGTATAAATTTAAACTTAAGTACCTAACAAATAAACAGTTCTTCACACATGTAACTATTCAATAAATTTTAGCAATTTTAATTGTTGACTTTTGGATCACCAATACATTGGACTGCAGTACTGGTACTACAGTACAATTAAGCTACCTTTCGTCAGAACAAATATAGGAAAAAACACTCGATCCTCATCTCGGACGTCATGTAATATTGAAGTTTCTTGGCTCACACTGGAAATTTCAACATTTTTTTGTAGACAGCTTGTTAGTTTTTTTATAAAATATTTTAACAATAAAAATTGTATAATTTTTATTTATTATACATTTATTTTAAATTATACAATTTTTATTGATAAGTATACATGTGAATTTAGAGTGATAACGTTTAACAGTGATAGAGCCACGCTACAGTTTGTATCTAGTAGCTGTGCATAGAATTCCAGTTAACCCCTCCAATTAAGATAAAATTGCTGAAAAAGGTGGTTTTCGACAATAGTCGAATTGCGGATTCGATATAATAGCACCATAACGCTGCTGTGCTTAGTTTGCTGAGAGTAGCAATCAGGGAACCCTTAATACTGGTGATGAGGCTTTGTCACTATCTTAGTCCTCAAAGGATGATAACACATCTGCATAATGATTCCTTATCGAGGATCGTCATTTGAACTGTTTGTCACCTTCTATACGATAAAAAAGAGAGAAGAGAGGTGATGTGTGTGCGAGAACGACTATAAATAGAAGTTTTATAACAATTTTATTTAAATAATGATAAAAAAACATCTTGATCAATCACAAACTACTTATTGTTTTAAGGACGTTGCTTAGTGAAAAATTCTGACCATGACAAAAAATACAAAGATACATGCTGACTTGTCTGCCATCCTTTAAATATGGAGAGATTATGTTATTAAAGATGAATAAATATAAACTATTCTAAGGACATAATAGAGCCACGTTCCAGCTAAGTTTTGCAAGTCGACCGAAAAAGGGACACGTTCTCACTGAATATAAGCGTAAAGAAGCTGGATATTGCTGCTGTGTTTCCTTAGAAGAGTGTAGGTATCCGGAGACCCAATTACAAATAACGAGGCATTTTATCTTAGTACCATGGAGGATCTAATCTTTGTTGACAGTTAATGTAAATGCCCAAGTTGGGATAGGTACAAGTTTAAGTTAACTATATGCTTCTTTGTTACCTCTAATAATTTATTAAAAATCAAAACTATAATTGTTAATACATATATCGTAGAACTTAAGATGAATGTGACGAGTTTGGGAAGCTACCTTTATAGGCACAGTAAAAATAATGTACTGTACTAATGTAACACTGAACATAGATAATATATATTTTTAGAGGAGATGGTTGTTTAGCTATTTTAAATATGCAGCATTTGATGTGGTAAAATATCAGTTGTTACTAAGCTGGTAAAACCTACGTCTTTCGTAATTAACCTTAAATTTTTATAACTAATATTTTATTAGAAACAGTTTTCACACAAATATCGATTAATATTTTTGACGACGTTTTATTAGCATCGCATGAAATAAGGAATTTCATAATAAGAAAATTCATAACGACATTCTTAAACGTAACAAAATAGAAGAACAGTGATTTATTGAAATTATTCGTAATGTCAATTCCAGACAACCGTCCAGTTGTATCTAGTTCTGTTCTCGGCACACTGGACGAGGTCATAGGACACCGATAACGAAGACACGAGCCTATTATTGTCCACGTTTCAACACAGCCGGTTGAAGTCCAAGAAGGAACACTTATAGACATGAATAAAAGATATGAAATAAATTGATTTATTGCTTTTTTATTGTTCGAATCGATTATGAGGTGCAGCGTTACTGCAATGCTTGTAACTTTTGAACACATGAATGGCATTGTACATTAGCTTACGTGAGTTGAAAGCGTTTTTATATTTCTAATACCGGACTACATTTCGAAAATATCCACAAGTTTTTGTATTATTTATTACTAGTACTATAAATGCTGCATACGAATGAACATAAGAACACCAATGTGACTTCATGATCTTTGAATTCAATTAACAAGAAATAAAATTAAACTTAAAAGGAATAATTCTTCATCAAAACATTCTTCGACTTCAGTTAAGTAGATATTTTATGTTCTGAATATAACAGCCGCGAGGCGCAGTGTTTAGAGTAAGAGCAAGAGAAAGTTCTAAAAAAAAAGGAACTTCGTTATGATGCATGCTTTAAAACCTTCTTCGCTTGGAAACCCCCTTCTGCATCACATTGTATATTGTATAGTAGCATTGTTTAAAATAACGATAAGTGACCGACCGAAGTGGCGTACTAGTAACAGAATGGAATCCTGGATTCGATTCCCAGCCGTGAATTGATATCATCACAAAATGTTGTCATCCGGGTGTCGGTATGTTGTATGTATTTCGTATCTTTAACACTGCATCTCAACCTTCCTCTAGTTTTATTGCATAAGCATTACATCAGACGAGTAAGTGCCTCAGTTTGAGCGAATGCTAACAGCACAATGATATATGCTGTACAGTTAATTTCATCTGGCGTGGCGAAACACTGAGAACACAAAACTTACATTTGCTGCATTCAATAGTTTATATATTTTAAATTATCACATGAACTTAATGAAAACTATAATAATTCCCAAATTGTAATATACCATAAGACCATTACAAAAATAATTATCATAAACATTCACGTGAGTTAGTAAGTTAGGTATATCTTTTTAGTTGACGTATGTAACAAAGACTAGGCGTCAGTAGCCTAAGGTTTTAGGGGAACGGTGTTCGAACATTAACTCTTCAGCTTTTCAGCTTAGTTGGAGTGGTTAACAGGAATGTTATGCATTTTTTTGTAAAAAAAAGACGAATATACTCGTATGCTATATTTATTTATATATATACTGCAGGCCAAAAGTTTAAGACCACCTTAATTAAAGTAGGAAAATAAAGTAAAACGCCAATAAAATATTAAATGTCTAATTAACCAAACAATATACTTTAAAAGCGTAAAGAAATATTAACAGTCCATGCGAAAAAGGCTATGGTTAGCTAAACTGATTTTTCATCAAAAAATCCTCCTTTACATTTTATGACTTTCGAAGTTACGAAGTCTCGGCATACGGGCAATCAATTTATTAATGGTGTCTTGTGATATATTGTTCCAAATTTCGCATAAAGCATTCCACATTTCTTCTTGCGAGGATGGGCCACGATAACGAACGTTCCTATCGTGCTCTTCCCACAAAAGTTCAATGAAATAAGATCCGGGCTCTGAGGAGGCCAAACCATGTTTTTTAACACCCCTTTTGCCTTTTTCTCTTCTAAATATCCTCTACGTTATTTTGAGCTATGCTTTGGATCATTGTGTTGTTGGAAAATGTATCCATCTCCAATTAATTGCAACCCGGAAGAAACGGCATTTTGTTCTAAAATGTTTTGTAATTTAAATGTAAATGATAAAGGTTTAACTCGGGTTTGTTTACTTCAACGCGGATTTCTGGTGCTGTTAAGCGTCTATTTTGCTTGCTGGTAACAACAATGAAATTATCTTCACTAGACGTGGTAGCTCTCCGCCTTCCCGAGCGTGGACGATCTTGAAAACTGCCTGTCTCCCTTTATCGAGTTATTATGCCATGAACACAAGAGTTCGATAACTTCAGTTGTGAAGCAATAATAATGTATATATATATATATGTATATATATATAAGAAACAAACTACAGTTGTAACTGCTTAATACTTAACTTAATAAATCTACAACCATCTCCAACAAACATTCAATATGAATATGAAGAAGAAGTGAATAATAATGTGTGTTTTCTCATCCCTGAGAATTGAGATGGAATGCCTCGTTACCTGTAATTGGGGTCCCCAGATTCCTACGGTCACCATACGAAACACAGTTTTCTCCAATAAGAGAAGAAATTACATTATTGATTACACATCGCTATTATCAAATACTAAGAAGCAATCATTGAGGTCATTTCTAAACAAACACCAACAATTAGGTACATTTCACCAGCGAACTGGACAGTTCTGATAACGTTAACCAGTTTATTGATGGGTTCAAAGGAATCGCGCTCATAATTGGCAACGACCCGGCCGATAAACCCGCCTCGTGCAGTAGCAATGTGATATAGATTTGATGACGTCATGGCTGACCAGGGATATGTATAGTGTATTATATTACATGAGTATTTCACTCGCGGAAAAATCACTTTTTACAACTTATTCGGACATTGAGCATCAGCATCCATGCCAATTCGGGCTCGGTATACCGTTTTCTTTCCGATCCTTATTCTTATTAGTCTTAGTTCCAAAATTAACTGATACCTCAGACCCCCATAGCCAAATTACTTTGAAAATTCTATCTATAGTTTTTTTCCTATTGATACAAAATAATTACCAATTTAAAAATTTCTTGTACGAACTTGTGCACGCTTATCGGCTGTTGAGTCTTTTAAAACTACAACAATGATACTTCCTACTAAAATATTCTTATAACAAGTTCGTACACGTAACGCAACTTATACAGTATTTTGAAACAAGAACAATCAGTTTTCGTTTACATCGACCCCTGGTAAACCACTATCGTCCCCTCGGGATCAAATTTGAACACTGGGAATCCCAGATATAGAGACTTCTATAAAAAGAATCAATTCGTCATGTAGAAACAATTTAAACAAATTAACAGCAATATCTATTATTAAAATAACTTACACAGTTATTTTTACAAAAACCACACCTAACCGCAGAATGCGCACAGAACTTTTGATTCAATTCAAATATTTTTAATCAATTTAACATTTAGAATGTTTAATCTTACCTGCTACTCTAATATTGCTAATGCTAATAATCAGACAAATGTATCCGATTATTCGCATATGTATAAAACCTTTTCACCGGGTTGTAAGCGCTTATGGCGCTCAGTCTAGACCTAGCCTAGTAGCCTCTGCTTGGACCGCTACCCTGTTTCGCGAAAGCGTCTGACTCGAGGGTGCCCGAATGGGCCGAACCTCAGCTTGGTCAGTTGCTTCTGACTGAATATCGATAATTTTGATATTATTCTATTCTATCTATACCACCACTTCGGAATGCGTGCGCTGGAGGAGGAGCGCAAGAAACTCCAGCGTCGCTTCTATAATTTTTTATTTTATAGCATATTAAAAATTACATTGTAATAATCTTCATTTTCATATTTTATTCCAGCGTCACTGGGCGAGATGGGTGGCAGTGGTACCAGCTCGTCGTCCTCGCACATGTCGCCTGGATGGCAGGTCAACGACCTGGACCTTGATCTGCCCGGCGAACTGTCCATGAAGTAAGTTATTTTTTTTGTTGTTTCTCTATTACCTTTTTTGTTACGTACCAGAAATGTACGTCGCATAAAAAACGGTTACTGAACAAATTAACAATAGGTAGACAATGTTGGCATCATCTATGGATAATGTCAGAAGAATTAATTTATGCTTTTTTACTATTCATAGGTGAACCGATTGATCTGTTAAGTATGTAGGCTTTGGCGGTTTCGCACTAACTTATTAAATAATATATACTCTTTTAGCGACACCTACATTGTAATATTAAAATATATACACAGGTTCAATCCTGTTGCCGTTTCTAATGATGAAGCATGAATGTGATTTTGAAAATGCAATAAAAATTTCACACAGTGTGAAAGTTTTCTTTCATTATATTAATATGACGAAAGTCCGAGGCGTCATATCTCTGTTCCCGATCATCGCAGACATGAGATCTAAAAACACACTTATAAAAATTAACTAAGAGCTTTATTCTTTAAATTAACTAACATTATAGAAAGACACCGCCACTAAAATATCTCGAGTAAAAACAAAAAAAACCGTTGGCAAAACCGAACCTTAGTGTATTTGTGTTAAAGTTACATTTAAACTGTATAAATTCTCGTTAACCAAGTTTCGCGCTGATACACGTCATTGTCTTTGATGTTTTACGAATTTCGACGAGTGATTGAGTCATATATGGAGCATTCCAGAAAGATCAATCACGGACCATATATAAATGTGATTGAAGCAGCGACAGGACATTCTGTATTCTTACCAGCCACAGTGCGATACAAGGATTACGTGACAAGTGATAACGACTTCAGGTGTGAATTACGGACATTGACTACTCTTTGATACTGTATACTTAAAGTACATAGTAACACTTTTACATACGACCTTTGACGTATATAAATCCGATATCCACAATTTTTGTACGAAACTAAGAATGACATTAATCGATAACGATAGTGATCTATAAACAGCCTGCATCCATTCATTAAATATTCAAGATGTACACTGCAGGCCAAAAATTTAAGACCACCTTAATTAAAGTAGGATAATAAAGTAAAACTCCAATAAAATATTAAATGTTTAATTAACCTGTTTAATCATCTAATAGAACATTGATTGACAGACAATATACTTTAAAAGCGTAAAGAAACATTAACCGTCCATGCAAAAAAAAGGCTATAGTTAGCTAAACTGATTGCTCATCAAAATATCATCCTTTACATTTAATGACTTTTTTCACAAGTCTCGGCATACGGGCAATCAATTTGTTAATGGTGTCTTGTGAATATATTGTTCCAAATTTCGCATAAAGCATTCCACATTTCTTCTCGCGAGGATGGGCCATGATTACGGACGTTCCTATCAAGCTCTTCCCACAAAAGTTCAATGGGATTGATATCCGTGTGATTGTGCCTCGGTCTCTTCCCTAATATCCTCTACATCATTTTGAGCTATACTTTGGATCATTATCTTGTTGGAAAATGAATCCATCTCCAATTAATCACAACCCGGAAGAAACGGCATTTTGTTCTAAAATGTTTTTGTACTGTTCTTTCTTCAAAATTCCTTCAATTTTAATCAAATCGCCAGTTCCTTGGCTAGAGAAGCAACCCCAAACCATAACATGCAACGATGGCAGAACGCACTTCACTGCTAATTTCTCGAGCTTTTTCCCATTTTATGACGGCTTCACTTTAAAAACCACAAATTTAGACTAATTAAGATTGTTTGTGAACAAACCCAAGTAAACTCGGGTAATAATACGTCAGAAACACGTGTTTTCAGGATAATAATCCTAATTATTGACCAATACGTAACAAAAGCAAAGTAATTAGTAATGAGGACATTATAAAAATATTATTACGACTCTAGCACCTGGTTCTAGCGCAGCGTTTATCGGTGTTTGAAAATTAGATGTTTATTGTTCAATAACTTGAAAGTAAACAAAAGAATTACTTCTTTAAATATTCGATACTAACAATAGAATATGCAGATGTGCATTTCTTTTATTTATCCTATGGGATTGTATTACAATTGATGGATAATTATGTTGTTTATGTGTGGTCTTAAACTTTTGGCCGGCAGGGTATATGATTTGTCCCTGCGATGGTACGTTTCGGTATTTGTAAATTGGTCCCTGGATACCCCTATACTGGAAATCGCTTGAGATTACTGCAATGTGTTATGATATTAAAGAGACGCATTTTCTAAACATGATGCATTATAATAAAACTGAGCAGAGATCCTTTGAAAATAATACATAAATTTTAAGAAGTGCTAAAATCACATCACGCTTTGATCCTGAAACTACAAAAACTATATGTATAACACTTTTGTCGCCTCTCCTCTTTGTCTTCGAGGAGCCCGCGGATCGTATTATCGCCCCCCTCTGTTGTCGGCGACGTTCTTCTTCCACAGGGGTCGGAATGCTGCGGTGGTGCAGCAGCAGTCTCCGCGCCAGCTTCGCAGCCTCCCGCTCGGGGGTCTAATTAATTAAAACAGTAGAGGTCTCTGGACTAACGGCAATACTAACACACAAAAAAAACTAGATAACTATCGCTGATACATGTATTCTACTTGTGAACAGGTGAATTGTTAATATAGAAACATGCTCGGCAGCGAACTAACAATACGATTCAGTTGACTTCTCCTGAACCACGTCTTGATGCAATACTAGCTTAAATAAATAACAGTTTAACATGTATAGTACCTGTACAGCTATCTTGTATGCATATTGATCATGATAATATGTCGAGTGAAGGGGATCGTTCACCCAATTCTTGGTTGTTGTGTTATGTTTGTCCATGTACATGTTTATCCTCACGAATCCGACTGCATCTAGAATCCTTATCAAGAATGAATGTATACACCCACTTAATATAAGAAATTGAAATATTGTTTCTCACTTATCATTTAAGTTAGTACTCTATGAAGACGTGGTTCAGGAGAAGCCAACAGCTGTTAGTTCTATATAGCATATTTCTTTATTAACAAGTCACTTGTTCACAAGTAGAATACATGTATCAGCGATTGTACTCTTTGACAAAGAAGAGAAATGAAATCTATATTGTTTTTGTATTTTCTCATTCAAAGAGCGTGATGTTTCAGCACTTCTTAAAATTGATGTATTATTTTCAAAGGATCTCTGCTCAGTTTTGTTGTAATGCATCATGTTTTGATATTACGTCTCTATAATATCATAAGACATTGCAGTAATCGCAAGAACTTATCAGCGGTGACAAGTCACTACTTAGTTCTCAGGGACGACAACCAATCTACACTATGGGAATTATAGTAGAGAGTATGTCGAGAATAAATATGGCGTGTCTTAAGTCGCAGGAATTATTTACCATCGGGTGAACTATATGCTCGTTTTAGACGGATTATATCATAAAATAAGATCTTGTCGCGATATGTGTCATAAAATACATTAATATATATTTATTATTTCTATTGTATATATTTTTTGTTGTAATGTAATGTATGTTTAATTTGCACGCTATGTCATCTACACATATACTATATGCTATGCTATGCTATGCTACGCTATAAAAGATCAACTATTCCATAATTTGAAATTTAAATCATCATAATTAATACCTCGCTATAATGGCAAATAAAGTATTATTATTAGTGTCATGTGTATTATATATAATAAATACTCTGTACTCAATGTATTATATATAATATAAATTCTTGTCGTGACTATATTCAATATGTTTATGGTGTTCAGCGAGGCGCTGCTGTCGCTGCCGTCGTTGTCTGTGTTCAAGCAGGAGGCTCCTTCGCCAACTGGCGTCGTGCTATCCCCGCCACGTCGTGCCTGGCCCTGTGCTCGACGCCTCGACGAACGACAGGTGGGATTATTGTATGTACGCTATGCCGTCATCACCAATCTACCTTTGCGACACTTTCATTAATCCTATCATAATCACCTTTAATTACATAATACGCGAAGAAACTAAACTCTTATATTTCAATGGTATCACGGCGGATGTTTAAGAGTAGAAAAAAACCACCGTTCCATGTAAAAAAAACATTAAATCAAAATCGGGCTGGAATCAGAAGACGTAGTACCGTTACCGTATCTTGATCCTGTTGCGACCAAGTGGATCGGTATATAGTTTCTTTTGCTTTAACATCACGCTGGACCCTCACACGTCACGTACATTTTTACTATTTCGCTTTCATTAACACCCTCATTACTAATTTGAGCGTTATCGGGTGATCCAAATTATCTCCTATTAAGGAAATCGTATGATCGTTTCACCGCGATGGCACCTCGTGAGTTTATTTAATTTTAGTCTTCATAGCCCACGAAAGGAAGAAGATACTTTTGTACTATTAACTATGCAATGTCCTTCTCAGATAACCAGCATGGTGGTGGACAATGTGAACCGTGACGGCATGGAGGAGGGCTCGTGCCAGCAGTCGCCGCCCCACAACGCCACCATGATGACGCAACATTGTAAGTAACGACAGACAGTACAAGGACTTACGTGTATATATAAAGCATCAAGGACGATGTTTGGAAGGGCGGGTGAGGGTGGGTCTCCGGCTACCTCACTCACCACATCTCTAAACATCTACTTTTCTCCGGTATTCACGGTTGTAAACATTTCTTGAAATATAAAAAAGAAAAAAAAAATTTTTTTTTCTTTTTATTACATTGAGAGTAACAAACTAGCACACAGATCACCTGATGTTAAGTGATTCCTGCAGCCCATGACATCTACATTCATCCTTGACAAGGAATCATAACGCTGATGCGATGCGTAACCCTCGAGGACTGAGATGGAATGTCTCATCATCAGTAATAAAGGTCTTTGGGTCCCAGCACTTACCACACGAAACACAGCAACATTTGCTGCTATTTTATGCTGGTATTCTGTGAAGGCGTGGTCCTACCCCGGTCGAGCTGGCTCATTCACTCTGCAGCTAGACATTTTGTAAGCTTATAAAAGCTCGTGTAATAAGATGAAGATATAAGATATAACCGCGATATTGTTGATATTGCCCGCCCAACAACAAACTATTTACCTCGTCCTTCCCAATGAGTATTGAAAAGGATTAGAATAGTTTGTCATTGTCTGTCTTTTCGCCCGATTATAAATTAGATGTCTTTCCTACAAGGCATGAGTGAGCAGGTTTTTATTGATCTCCTGAGTTTATCATCTAGGGCCATCTCTCCACATAACAGGTGTGTTAGTAATTAATTCTTATTAAAGAAAACTCCATAGCTATTTATTAACATTATTACTAACCAGGAGAGCGTATATACGTTTTAAAAATAACTTTGATGAGGTGTTGAGGTTTGTTTGGGCAAACTCTCTTGCAATCGAGACCTCGACTTGACTAAGTCGCTCGCACATATCTGTACTGATTTCACGTTGGAATTATTCAGCTTTTACTTATTTATGCAGGTTTATTGCTATACCTGCGATATTTGCCGCATCCCTAGCACTTTAATAAATCATGTTTAATTGAATATTCTAACAACACGATCATAATTTAAGCAGAGATTTGTTTGTTCACATTTGCCATAGCGGGCAGTCCGGAGATGCAGTGTCAGCCGTCGCTCCAGTCGGGCACGTTAGTGCCAATGGGCGGTTACCACTCGCCTGGAATCCAGGAAAATAAGAGTAAGTACCATGCTATTTTATTTAGTAACTCGAATAACAACATCATAGAGCCTCTTTAACTCTGGATATAGCCCTCTTCTAAATTCTATCAGACTTATATTTTTTTAAAAAAATCACCCAAATCTTCAAAATGATAAGTGTTAATACCGAATTAGTAATAGTGCATAAACATTTCATATAAAAAATTATAAAAAAATATATTCTAATGACTCTTAGCTTAGTTATTTTTTAAAAAACGAGCATAAATGGTAAAAAAATAAAATAATAATAAATTCTCACGCTGTATTCAAATTATGTAAGCGGAAACGGTACAGTACAGTTTTCCATTATCAACTATCTTGATACATATAATTATATAATGTTTACGTAATATATTACAATTTTAATTGATTATTCTATTTCAGATCCTGGTCTGCTGATGTGCTCGCCTGTGAATTCACTGGACGGCTTCCTGCACTCGCCCGTGCAGCGAATGGAGCCCAGCTTCAAAGATGACACTAGGTATGTTCATAGTTCATCATCAGCTCTTAAAGTTTGAGCTGAGTAAGTAAAGCATATCTTAATAGAAGAAACTGTGGAGACCATTATTACTGGTGACGGGGCATTCGATCTCAGGTCTCAAGTTAACTCTTGCGGGTTGTACATTTATCCAATTGGTATTTTTTATCTATCATTGATTAACAAAAAATACACATTCTCAACTAACATTGAAATTGATAAAAAAAAAACACATTTAATACGCCGCAAACAACAAATACAAAAATATAAAATCAATTATGGAAGGAGAAACATTCACCTTGAAGGAGAAAAGTTATACAATCAATTGTCAAATAACAAATTTAAATATATTTAGAAGACAATTGTTAGGATATGTGCGAGCAAAATAGTCTTTTAACAGCTATTCTCAGTAATCACAGTATGAAATAAATGTTCTCAATATAATTGAACTGTTAACTTTTTGAGTAATTAATATCTTTAAATCGAAATGTCCAAGAGATACAAAAAAAAATTGTGATGATTGCATTGCATCCATTCAAATTGACTGAATATAAATCTATTTCAGTTATGTGGTTTAAATTTGTTTTACGGCCCAAATCAAGAATAGTTTTGCATAGTTGAATTTGTATTTAGATTTTTTGTTTATCATGCGAAAAGGTCAAGCAGTCTGATGGAGCCATTTTATTTTATATATGAGAGGATTACGATATTACTGATTTGTTTTTCTCTTAGGTGAACTGTATTTCCACCGAGTTCACTGCGAAAAAGCATGGCGGCGAGAAGGGCGTGCCATTCCGCATACAAGTTGAAACTTATCTCGCCAATGATGACCTAACTCGGCTCCACGCTGCGGCCTGCCAGATCAAGGTATTATTTATTAACAATATACAACACAGAAAAAACAGGTTTAAACAGTCTGTTAAGTATTTTTCTTAAAATAAATAAATAAATTAAAGTATTGATCATTGTCAACATCTTCTTGCTCCATCAATAGACAACTGTTAAAATTTTTCTGCACTGTGTTGCCAGTACGACTTTGGTGCTCACGAACCTTTACGTGCATCAAGTCCACAAGCTATATGTGCGATCTGTTCTTACTGTATACTGCTTGCTAATTCTTGAAGCTATCTATATATCTTGGCGGATCATCCAAGAAATTTAGCATCATTCTAAATAGATGTGGCTTATACATGCTCAATATAGTTGTTGGCAACCATAAAACCATAGAGCCGTAAGATATGTCAAATCAAGACATAATTAATTCACTTGGATAAAAAAAACTCCCCAAATTGTTTATTTATGGTGAAGTTAACAAACAGTATAGTTGCTATACCTTAAAATATCTTACTCAATCTCAAGGAACAGCTTCCAATTATGATTAGTTATTAAAGTTCATCAATATCGTTTTAATTTAATATGAAGAAAATATAGGCAATTGGGTAGAAGATTGAATGAACATAAAAGAAAACTCCCCAAATTGTTTATTTATGGTGAAGTTAACAAACAGTATAGTTGCTACAACTCAAAACATATTACCCAATCTCAAGTAAAGCTTGCAATTATGATTAGTTATTAAACTTCATCAATAGCATTTTAATTAAATATGAAGAAAATATAGGCAATCGGGTAGAAGATTGAATAAACATAATGAAAACTCCCAAATTGTTTATTTATGGTGAAGTTAACAAACAGTATAGTTACTATAACTCAAAACATATTACCCAATCTCAAGTAAAGCTTGCAATTATGATTAGTTATTAAACTTCATCAATAGCATTTTAATTAAATATAAAGAAAATATAGGCCATCGGGTAGAAGATTGAACATAAAAGAAAACTCCCCAAATTGTTTATTTATGGTGAAGTTAACAAACAGTATAGTTGCTACAACTCAAAACATATTACCCAATCTCAAGTAAAGCTTGCAATTATGATTAGTTATTAAACTTCATCAATAGCATTTTAATTAAATATGAAGAAAATATAGGCAATCGGGTAGAAGATTGAATAAACATAATAGAAAACTCCCCAAATTGTTTATTTATGGTGAAGTTAACAAACAGTATAGTTACTATAACTCAAAACATATTACCCAATCTCAAGTAAAGCTTGCAATTATGATTAGTTATTAAACTTCATCAATAGCATTTTAATTAAATATAAAGAAAATATAGGCCATCGGGTAGAAGATTGAACATAAAAGAAAACTCCCCAAATTGTTTATTTATGGTGAAGTTAACAAACAGTATAGTTGCTACAACTCAAAACATATTACCCAATCTCAAGTAAAGCTTGCAATTATGATTAGTTATTAAACTTCATCAATAGCATTTTAATTAAATATGAAGAAAATATAGGCAATCGGGTAGAAGATTGAACATAAAGAAAACTCCCAAATTGTTTATTTATGGTGAAGTTAACAAACAGTATAGTTGCTACAACTCAAAACATATTACCCAATCTCAAGTAAAGCTTGCAATTATGATTAGTTATTAAAGTTCATCAATATCGTTTTAATTTAATATGAAGAAAATATAGGCAATCGGGTAGAAGATTGAACATAAAGAAAACTCCCAAATTGTTTATTTATGGTGAAGTTAACAAACAGTATAGTTGCTACAACTCAAAACATATTACCCAATCTCAAGTAAAGCTTGCAATTATGATTAGTTATTAAACTTCATCAATAGCATTTTAATTAAATATGAAGAAAATATAGGCAATCGGGTAGAAGATTGAATAAACATAATAGAAAACTCCCAAATTGTTTATTTATGGTGAAGTTAACAAACAGTATAGTTGCTGGAACTTAAAACATATTACCCAATCTCAAGTAAAGCTTGCAATTATGATTAGTTATTAAACTTCATCAATAGCATTTTAATTAAATATAAAGAAAATATAGGCCATCGGGTAGAAGATTGAACATAAAGAAAACTCCCAAATTGTTTATTTATGGTGAAGTTAACAAACAGTATAGTTGCTACAACTCAAAACATATTACCCAATCTCAAGTAAAGCTTGCAATTATGATTAGTTATTAAACTTCATCAATAGCATTTTAATTAAATATGAAGAAAATATAGGCAATCGGGTAGAAGATTGAACATAAAGAAAACTCCCAAATTGTTTATTTATGGTGAAGTTAACAAGCAGTATAGTTGCTATACCTTAAAATATCTTACTCAATCTCAAGGAACAGCTTCCAATTATGATTAGTTATTAAAGTTCATCAATATCGTTTTAATTTAATATGAAGAAAATATAGGCAATTGGGTAGAAGATTGAATGAACATAAAAGAAAACTCCCCAAATTGTTTATTTATGGTGAAGTTAACAAACAGTATAGTTGCTACAACTCAAAACATATTACCCAATCTCAAGTAAAGCTTGCAATTATGATTAGTTATTAAACTTCATCAATAGCATTTTAATTTAATATGAAGAAAATATAGGCAATCGGGTAGAAGATTGAATAAACATAATGAAAACTCCCAAATTGTTTATTTATGGTGAAGTTAACAAACAGTATAGTTACTATAACTCAAAACATATTACCCAATCTCAAGTAAAGCTTGCAATTATGATTAGTTATTAAACTTCATCAATAGCATTTTAATTAAATATAAAGAAAATATAGGCCATCGGGTAGAAGATTGAACATAAAAGAAAACTCCCCAAATTGTTTATTTATGGTGAAGTTAACAAACAGTATAGTTGCTACAACTCAAAACATATTACCCAATCTCAAGTAAAGCTTGCAATTATGATTAGTTATTAAACTTCATCAATAGCATTTTAATTAAATATGAAGAAAATATAGGCAATCGGGTAGAAGATTGAATAAACATAATAGAAAACTCCCCAAATTGTTTATTTATGGTGAAGTTAACAAACAGTATAGTTACTATAACTCAAAACATATTACCCAATCTCAAGTAAAGCTTGCAATTATGATTAGTTATTAAACTTCATCAATAGCATTTTAATTAAATATAAAGAAAATATAGGCCATCGGGTAGAAGATTGAACATAAAAGAAAACTCCCCAAATTGTTTATTTATGGTGAAGTTAACAAACAGTATAGTTGCTACAACTCAAAACATATTACCCAATCTCAAGTAAAGCTTGCAATTATGATTAGTTATTAAACTTCATCAATAGCATTTTAATTAAATATGAAGAAAATATAGGCAATCGGGTAGAAGATTGAACATAAAAAAAACTCCCCAAATTGTTTATTTATGGTGAAGTTAACAAACAGTATAGTTGCTGGAACTTAAAACATATTACCCAATCTCAAGTAATTTAATATGAAGAAAATATAGGCAATCGGGTAGAAGATTGAATAAACATAATAGAAAACTCCCAAATTGTTTATTTATGGTGAAGTTAACAAACAGTATAGTTGCTGGAACTTAAAACATATTACCCAATCTCAAGTAAAGCTTGCAATTATGATTAGTTATTAAACTTCATCAATAGCATTTTAATTAAATATAAAGAAAATATAGGCCATCGGGTAGAAGATTGAATAAACATAATAGAAAACTCCCAAATTGTTTATTTATGGTGAAGTTAACAAACAGTATAGTTGCTGGAACTTAAAACATATTACCCAATCTCAAGTAAAGCTTCCAATTATGATTAGTTATTAAAGTTCATCAATATCATTTTAATTTAATATGAAGAAAATATAGGCAATCGGGTAGAAGATTGACCATAAAAAAAAAACTCCCCAAATTGTTTATTTATGGTGAAGTTACCAAACAGTATAGTTGCTATAACTTAAAACATATTACCCAATCTCAAGTAAAGCTTCCAATTATGATTAGTTATTAAAGTTCATCAATAGCATTTTAATTTAATATGAAGAAAATATAGGCAATCGGGTAGAACATTGAACATAAAAGAAAACTCCCCAAATTGTTTATTTATGGTGAAGTTAACAAACAGTATAGTTGCTACAACTCAAAACATATTACCCAATCTCAAGTAAAGCTTGCAATTATGATTAGTTATTAAACTTCATCAATAGCATTTTAATTAAATATGAAGAAAATATAGGCAATCGGGTAGAAGATTGACCATAAAAAAAAACTCCCAAATTGTTTATTTATGGTGAAGTTACCAAACAGTATAGTTGCTATAACTTAAAACATATTACCCAATCTCAAGTAAAGCTTCCAATTATGATTAGTTATTAAAGTTCATCAATAGCATTTTAATTTAATATGAAGAAAATATAGGCAATCGGGTAGAACATTGAACATAAAAGAAAACTCCCCAAATTGTTTATTTATGGTGAAGTTAACAAACAGTATAGTTGCTGGAACTTAAAACATATTACCCAATCTCAAGTAATTTAATATGAAGAAAATATAGGCAATCGGGTAGAACATTGAACATAAAAGAAAACTCCCCAAATTGTTTATTTATGGTGAAGTTAACAAACAGTATAGTTGCTGGAACTTAAAACATATTACCCAATCTCAAGTAATTTAATATGAAGAAAATATAGGCAATCGGGTAGAAGATTTTTTATATACTTGAACATAAAAAATCATTTTTATTGTTCGTGTTACATGTTTAAATTACCTCTTAACAACTGGTTAACGATTTAGATTACAATCAGCATTTCAATAACCTTACTATATAATAATTAACCTGATTCGAAATAGCCAAATTACAAAGCGGTATTCCACCTTAGTGTTTAGTTTTGTCAATCAAAGCTCCTGCATGTTTGTAGTTAGTTTAAAGTGAGAGCAGGGAGCTATGGACCGCAGTGATAACTTACCATTGAATTGTCTGTTTGAAAAAAAATGAACTCTGTATAACACATTGAAAAACATACTGATTCCCAACTATTTGTCAGGTGTTCAAGTTGAAGGGTGCGGACAGAAAACATAAGCAAGATCGTGAGAAGGTGATGCGAAGACCGCGCTCCGACATCGAGAAGTACCAGCCGGGCTGCGAGGCCACCGTACTCACTACGGTAAGGGATATTACAATTATTAACACACTTAGAACCCGAAAACGAACAATTTATTTTAAAGCAAATATTGTTTCACGCCCGAGCATCGAACCCGTGACTAGACAGTCACGACAAGGACAGTGCTAATTTATACCATTCAAATTGGTGTTAATTGAGAATTGTGAAACAAAGTTTGTGCAGGACCACTAGACCCCTAGCATAAAATAGAATAGAGAATAGGTATCACGTACTATATAAATATTAACATAATTAACATAGACTGCGTAATCATAGAAGAAATTGTAATGTATAAGGAACCTAGTACCTAAAAATAGTAAGATAAATGTAAATCGGATCGCCCTGTGACTTACAGTAACACTCGTACGCATACACAACGCCTTACACTCCGACATCTACACAGACACGCCATCCGCACCACACTAATCATACAAAATGTTATACACCAATCACAGGGCCTCCTTTAAAGTAGACGTTGCAATTCGCGGAACCCTCGCAGCCGACCGACCGGCGGGACGGGCACAGGGCAGGTAGCCCCTCGACGACCCGAACACGTGCCTCCGTCCCGCTAGTTAGACACCCGAACCTCGAGGATAAAAAGGGCCTCATTTCGACGTATTGACTGACCGCCGGGACTCTACAAGAAGAACATCAACAGGAAGAACATCTGCAAGCAGAATAAAGGAAACAAGAACAATAGAAGCAAGAACAATAGGAAGAAAGAACAAAGAGTCCCCGGCCTAGTGAATAGTTTTATTGCCAAAGTTAAACGTAGAGTCGGTATTTATTTTGAATCTTTAACAAACGTAGAATCTCCTTTAAAATAGTAATAAATAGTGTTGACAAAAGGGTTTTTTCTTCGCAATCCAGCAATAGAAAGTGGGCTTTGTTTCGGTCACCCGAACAGATAGAGGCATCGTCCACATTAATGGTCCTTCGAGCCGGATCTACGGAGAGAAACCTTTGCGTCAGCCTATTTAAAATCAGTGTATTTATCAAGTAAAGTCAGTGCATAAAACTACGAGGAAGCATGCCGGAAACCAGATCCTCCGCGAACAAGAATATGTCAGCAACGGGATCGATGACGGATACGAACACCGCAACGCCGAGCACCGGTCAGACCGAGTCGACTGGTACCACACTCACCTCGAGCGGTACCAGGCAGACGGAGTCCACCGATGTGACGCTAACGTCAGGTGGTACCGAACGGTCAAATACCACGCCGATCGAACCGACCGTCATCACCACAGCAACCGCTGCCGTTGCGGACAGCCACCGAACACCGAACCTTCGCCAGGACCTGCGACCGGAAGTGCAACCCCGACCACGAAGCCGAGGCGGATCAGTCAGATCGACAAAGTCGCGCCGCATAGCACAGGCTAGGCTCGAACTTGCACAGCTGAAACTGGAGCTAGCCGCCGCCCGACTTGCAGAACTAGAACGCGAAACCGAAGATGAAGATGACCCCATCATTACCGAGGTTGAAAAGGAACGGCGAGTTGACGATTGGCTGAAATCCAGCCACCCCCTCGCAATAGACAACCAGCCCTTTAATGATGGAAGGATGCCACCGAACCAGCAGCCGCCGACCGAACCGACACCAGTGATCACAGCTGCATCGTGGAACCCCTCGGCCGCTGCACCGGCGGGAGCTAATATCGAGCGTCCGCCGATAGCGCATCCACCGATCTCGTCATCTAGTCATCAGAGGCCAGCGACAGTGAACCACGACTGTACAGCAGTCAGTCGTGGACCTCAGCCAGCGATCCCTGCCGCATCCTGGCTGCCGAACCAAGTGTCGACAGTGCAGCATCAACCAGCGGTCAATGACGTACCCTGGTTACCGAACCTCACCGCTGCTCCGACACTCCAGAAAGAACCACCAAGGACCGACGCCGGACCTTGGGCACTGCCAACTCCTCAATAGCAGAGACCAGGTCTCAAGAACCGGGAGGAGCTAACACCGCCTCACATCCGAGGACGGGACTTACAGAACTTGCACCGGCCATCACTCATGCCGTGCAAGAGGCTCAACAGCATGAGCCAAAAATCGGGCATAACGAACAAGAGGATGAAGATGACAACACCATCATTACCGAGGTCCAGCCCTTTAATGATGGCAGGATGCCACCGAACCAGCAGCCGCCGACCGATCCGACACCAGTGATCACAGCCGCATCCTGGAACCCCTCGGCCGCTGCACCGGCGGGAGCTAATATCGAGCTTCCGTCGATAGCACATCCACCGATCTCGTCATCTAGTCATCAGAGGCCAGCGACAGTGAACCACGACTGTACAGCAGTCAGTCGTGGACCTCAGCCAGCGATCCCTGCCGCATCCTGGCTGCCGAACCAAGTGTCGACAGTGCAGCATCAACCAGCGGTCAATGACGTACCCTGGTTACCGAACCTCACCGCTGCTCCGACACTCCAGAAAGAACCACCAAGGACCGACGCCGGACCTTGGGCACTGCCAGCTCCTCCAATAGCAGAGACCAGGTCTCAAGAACCGGGAGGAGCTAACACCGCCTCACATCCGAGGACGGGACTTACAGAACTTGCATCGGCCATCACTCATGCCGTGCAAGAGGCTCAACAGCATGAGCCAACAATCGGGCATAACGAACATGAGGATGAAGATGACAACGCCATCATTACCGAGGTCCAGCCCTTTAATGATGGCAGGATGCCACCGAACCAGCAGCCGCCGACCGATCCGACACCAGTGATCACAGCCGCATCCTGGAACCCCTCGGCCGCTGCACCGGCGGGAGCTAATATCGAGCTTCCGTCGATAGGGCATCCACCGATCTCGTCATCTAGTCATCAGAGGCCAGCGACAGTGAACCACGACTGTACAGCAGTCAGTCGTGGACCTCAGCCAGCGATCCCTGCCGCATCCTGGCTGCCGAACCAAGTGTCGACAGTGCAGCATCAACCAGTGGTCAATGCCGTACCCTGGTTACCGAACCTCACCGCTGCTCCGACACTCCAGAAAGAACCACCAGGACCGACGCCGGACCTTGGGCACCACCAACTCCTCAATAGCAGAGACCAGGTCTCAAGAACCGGGAGGAGCTAACACCGCCTCACATCCGAGGACGGGACTTACAGAACTTGCATCGGCCATCACTCATGCCGTGCAAGAGGCTCAACAGCATGAGCCAACAATCGGGCATAACGAACATGAGGATGAAGATGACAACGCCATCATTACCGAGGTCCAGCCCTTTAATGATGGCAGGATGCCACCGAACCAGCAGCCGCCGACCGATCCGACACCAGTGATCACAGCCGCATCCTGGAACCCTTCGGCCGCTGCACCGGCGGGAGCTAATATCGAGCTTCCGTCGATAGGGCATCCACCGATCTCGTCATCTAGTCATCAGAGGCCAGCGACAGTGAACCACGACTGTACAGCAGTCAGTCGTGGACCTCAACCAACGATCCCTGCCGCATCCTGGCTGCCGAACCAAGTGTCGACAGTGCAGCATCAACCAGTGGTCAATGCCGTACCCTGGTTACCGAACCCCCTGCTGCACCGACACTCCAGAAAGAACCACCAGGACCGACGCCGGACCTTGGGCACCACCAACTCCTCAATAGCAGAGACCAGGTCTCAAGAACCGGGAGGAGCTAACACCACTACTCACATCCGAGGACGGGACTTACAGAACTTGCATCAGCCATCACTCATGCCGTGCAAGAGGCTCAACAGCATGAGCCAACAATCGGGCATAACAAACATGAGGATGAAGATGACAACACCATCATTACCGAGGTCCAGCCCTTTAATGATGGCAGGATGCCACCGAACCAGCAGCCGCCCACCGAACCGACGCCAGTGATCACAGCCGCATCCTGGAACCTTTCGGCCGCTGCACCGGCGGGAGCCAACATCGGGCTACCGTCGATAGCGCATCCACCGATCTCGTCATCCATTCTTCAAAGACCAGCTATCAATGCCGCACCCTGGCCGCCGAACCAAAAGTCGACAGTGCAGCCCCAGCCAGCGATCAATGCCGCATCCTGGCTGCCGAACCAAGTGTCGACAGTGCAGCATCAACCAGCGGTCAATGCCGTACCCTGGTTACCGAACCCCCCTGCTGCACCGTCAATCCTGAAAGAACCACCAAGGACCGACGCCGGACCTTGGGCACCACCAGCTCCTCCAATAGCAGAGACCAGGCCTCAAGAACCGGGAGGAGCCAACACCGCCTCACATCCGAGGACGGGACTTACAGAACTTGCATCAGCCATCACTCATGCCGTGCAAGAGGCTCAACAGCATGAGCCAACAATCGGGCATAACAAACATGAGGATGAAGATGACAACACCATCATTACCGAGGTCCAGCCCTTTAATGATGGCAGGATGCCACCGAACCAGCAGCCGCCGACCGAACTGACGCCAGTGATCACAGCCGCATCCTGGAACCTTTCGGCCGCTGCACCGGCGGGAGCCAATATCGGGCTGCCGTCGATAGCGCATCCACCGATCTCGTCATCCATTCTTCAAAGACCAGCTATCAATGCCGCACCCTGGCCGCCGAACCAAAGTCGACAGTGCAGCCCCAGCCAGCGATCAATGCCGCATCCTGGCTGCCGAACCAAAGTCGACAGTGCAGCATCAACCAGCGGTCAATGCCGTACCCTGGTTACCGAACCCCCTGCTGCACCGTCAATCCTGAAAGAACCACCAGGACCGACGCCGGACCTTGGGCACCACCAACTCCTCAATAGCAGAGACCAGGCCTCAAGAACCGGGAGGAACTAACCGCCACGTCCGAGGATGGCATTCAACGAACTCACATCAGCCATCACTCATGCCATGCAAGAGGCTCAACAGCATGAGCCAAAATCAGGCATACCGAACATAAGGTTAGAGATGACAACAACATCATTACCGAGGTCGAGCCCTTTAATGATGGAAGGATGCCACCGAACCAGCAGCCGCCGACCGAACTGACGCCAGTGATCACAGCCGCATCCTGGAACCCTTCGGCCGCTGCACCGGCGGGAGCCAATATCGGGCTGCCGTCGATAGCGCATCCACCGATCGCGTCATCTAATCTTCAAATGCCAGATCCAATGAACATTCCCACAATCATCAGTTGCGAATCTCAGCCAGTGATCCCTTCCGCATCCTGGCTGTCGAACCAAGCATCAGCAGTGCAGCACCAACCAAAGATCACTGCCGTATCCTGTTTACCGAAGCTCACCGCTGCACCGACGCTCCAAAACGAACCGCCCAGGACCGACGCCGGACTTTGGGCGCTGCCAGCCCCTCCAATAGGAGACACCAGTTCTCAAGAACCTGGAGGAGCCGATAACGCCTCACATCCGAGGACGAAACTAAATAATCTTACTTGGTGCCGGGTACCCACTAAGTTGAGAATTGACCACGACGCTGAAGACCTGCTGCTGCGATTCACGCAAAAGGACTCCATCGGAGAAGAGGTGGCGGCGCTAAGGGCCTATAAACCCTTACCGCGACACAGCCGCCTACAGAAACTTAGCCTCGCACTGTTCGACGGCCGACTGAAACTCAAGAGTCGGATCGAGGCCACTACCGACATATCGGAGGCCATTAAGCGACCCCTCGTATTGGACGGTGAACACCGAACCACGAGGCTCTGGATAGAGCATGTTCACCGCCAGCTGCATCACTCGGGGGTCGAGGCGACAGTTAACGAGTGTCGCCAACAGCATTGGGTCCTCCGATTAAGGCCGACAGTGAAGCTGTTAATAAAGCGATGTCTGCACTGCCACCTGAGGAAAGCATCGCCACTGCAACTGACAACAGGGGACCTACCGTCCTATTATCTAGCGTACCAAGGACGGCCGTTCTCCTTCGCCGGTCTGGAATACTTCGGCCCACTGACGATCACAGTAGGAAGGAGTCGCCAGAAGACGTACGCATGGGAATGCATTGTGCGTTCGATAAAGATCGCCTTGACTGCGACCCTCTCCGAAAGACATCCAGCGGAGGAGGTCCTGAATACGCTACTCGCTGAGGCAGAACACACTGTAAACAGCCGCCCGCTCACACACGTCTCAATCGACCCCGAGGTGTTGACACCGAACCATTTCCTCCTGGGTGGTCCAGGAAGGACGTCACCCTCGAGGACGTTCATCGATCGAGACTTAGACCTACGGAGCAGCTGGTGTGACTCGCAACGACTCGCCGACATATTCTGGAGAAGACAGATGCGCGAGAACCATCCGGAAATAAGAAACAGACACGACACTCATGGAAGAGGACCAGATTTGCAGATAGGCGACTTGGTCCTCATAGCCGACGGCAATCTTCCACTGAACGCGTGGGTACGCGGATGTATCCGCACAATCTACCCCGGACCCGACGGCGTCATACGCACTCTGGACGTCGACACGAAGGGAGGAGTACTGCGCCGACCGACGAGGAAGATCGTCGTGAGCCCCACGAGCCACGGCGATCCTGCACCGCAACATTCTGCATCGCCAGCCGAAGCCAACGATGCACGGCGGGAGTAATGTGCAGGACCACTAGACCCCTAGCATAAAATAGAATAGAGAATAGGTATCACGTACTATATAAATATTAACATAATTAACATAGACTGCGTAATCATAGAAGAAATTGTAATGTATAAGGAACCTAGTACCTAAAAATAGTAAGATAAATGTAAATCGGATCGCCCTGTGACTTACAGTAACACTCGTACGCATACACAACGCCTTACACTCCGACATCTACACAGACACGCCATCCGCACCACACTAATCATACAAAATGTTATACACCAATCACAGGGCCTCCTTTAAAGTAGACGTTGCAATTCGCGGAACCCTCGCAGCCGACCGACCGGCGGGACGGGCACAGGGCAGGTAGCCCCTCGACGACCCGAACACGTGCCTCCGTCCCGCTAGTTAGACACCCGAACCTCGAGGATAAAAAGGGCCTCATTTCGACGTATTGACTGACCGCCGGGACTCTACAAGAAGAACATCAACAGGAAGAACATCTGCAAGCAAGAATAAAGGAAACAAGAACAATAGAAGCAAGAACAATAGGAAGAAAGAACAAAGAGTCCCCGGCCTAGTGAATAGTTTTATTGCCAAAGTTAAACGTAGAGTCGGTATTTATTTTGAATCTTTAACAAACGTAGAATCTCCTTTAAAATAGTAATAAATAGTGTTGACAAAAGGGTTTTTTCTTCGCAATCCAGCAATAGAAAGTGGGCTTTGTTTCGGTCACCCGAACAGATAGAGGCATCGTCCACAAAGTTTAAGATCAAAAATTAAATTTATCTTGTGCTCTTAATTAAGACACATGACACACTAGCTATTATATACAGATATATAAGTATCATATATACTATATTTGTTTGCATTTTTTTTTATTAATAAAAACAATTTGTGTGAAAGTCGATACAATATATTGGAATAAATATAATATACTGGCTTTAGCTAGGATACAAACCTAAGATGAGAAATTTTATAGCCCGATACCTGTTAGAATAAGCCACACAAGGAATACTAAAGTAATGAGTTAAGTATAGTAGATAATTATCAACTAATCCGACAAATTATTATTATTCTCCGGTGCCAAATTTCAATATATATATATTGAACACAGTTCATGGAAGGCCTCATCACCAGTAATAAAGGTCTCCGGATGGCTACACTTACCAGACAAAACATCGAAGCATTGTGCTGCTATTTTACGTTGGTATTCTGTGAGGGTGTGGTCCTGCCCCGGTCAAGCTGACCCATTCATTCCGCAGCTGGAAACAAACTGCAGCTTAGCTCTACCACTGTTATTAACTATATTGAAAAGTATACATTATTCGAATTGTGAGTCTAGTTGAGTCTATGGTCTTGAGTTCGTTCAAAAATCCGTAGTGTAAAGAACTTTCTGGGCAACTATTCCAATTTTTATAACTTAATAGTAATAATTAATAAAAGTTATATATTACGAACATTTAAAAAAAAACAATTTCATCACCATTAATACCAATGAACAGCATTTATACTTCATTTATTAACAATAAGATGCCACCGTGGATAAAATGGAGGGGATATATAATAATTATTTCCTTCTGCGTAAATACTGACAAAAACAGTAAATATAGACGCATACATAATACTGAAATGCATAAGATATTCTAGTTGAATACTTACGCCTATATAGGCTCTCTCTGTCTCTCTCTCTCTCTCCCTCTCTCTCGCCCCCTCTCTCTCTCTCTCCCCCTCTCTCTCTCCCTCTCTCTCACCCCTCTCTCACTCTCTCTCCCTCTCTCTCTGTCTAGCCCGACAGGAGTATTCCTATCGGGTTAAAGAGAGTACCACAGTTATAAGTAACATTCCATGGCCTTACATGAATCATACAAGAACTGTTTATAATATAAAATGCATGAAGTATTTTCGCCAACAGCTGTCGAACGATGCTATGATGCCGCCGCCATCGCTGGTCACCACTTCGCCACCATATTCACCAGAACTCTGGTAAGTTAAATCTAAACTTATTTAATTCAATATGGGAATTGGATATATATATATATCCAATTCCCATATTATGTATATGTATTTATTATTTATATACATATTATTTATATATTTGCCCTCTAATAATATTATAGTGTCCATAGACATAACATTAAATGTACTTCTCTGACTTAGGGTGATCTAGTCAGGTTTCGACGGTAATAAAATGCAAATCACTAAACCTCTTCATTGTGTAAACAATTTAATAAACGTTGACAGAGATACAGCTATTTATTTTATATAGTATAGGGGAAATAAACAAGCACACAGTTCATCCACCCTCAAAAAAGATGTCTTGGTACACCACACTGCCTCGGTTGAGCCCATTCGTAAGGAACTAGCTGCAACGTGGTTATAGCACATGAGCAATTATGACAATTAATGGAACTGACTCGCATCAGATCGTTGGTATTGTCTTCTGTCTTACATTTGCAATCTTACGAACAATACAACAATTAGAAATGGAAAATAAACTTCCAGGCGTATGTTTAGAAACCCACTTACATGTCAACCTAATAAAGAAAATAAAGTTGAACTGCTGTTTTTATTTATTTATATATTACTACAAAAGAAAAATAAATTAAACAAATATTATTATATATTAAATAAAAAGATTACTTATTTATGAAGGGATTGCTCAACCAGTGTGAATTCCAACCACAGTATATTTATCATACCGAAATTCGCATTTATAAAACAATCAGTATAACAATTTTAATTTACCGCTCTGGTTACCCCTAGATATGAAAACTATTTGTAACATGGACAAAGGTGCCAAGAAAGGTCTTGTGTTCAGTACAGACAGAGAAAGGAGTATAGTGAAGAATGCACAATAGAGTAATAGAAGAAATAATGGCCAAGCTGAACATTGCCAGTTTGGTCATTTTGAAAAGTTAGTTAACTAAATCTTAGCACTTTTAAATTCACAATCATAAGATAATATTAAGCATTAAACTTCCACAATGGAAAATGTCAATACTCTCCTTATGGAATTAGAAGTCAGTTCGGTAATCTTTTAGAGACCCAAAAGGTTAAAGGATCGGTTGAGAGCAGCTATGATTCCGTCTAAATCTTTGATAGTACTGATAATTTAATTATAGAATTATAATTTTCTTTTTGCATTATTAAAGTTGTATGTTTTGCCTTCTAAAGAATGTAAACACATGTTATCTTTTCCAAGATTATGACCT
This sequence comes from Teinopalpus imperialis, assembly GCA_029286865.1. Classification (NCBI taxonomy): domain Eukaryota; kingdom Metazoa; phylum Arthropoda; class Insecta; order Lepidoptera; family Papilionidae; genus Teinopalpus; species Teinopalpus imperialis. The sequence goes on from JAGSMU010000004.1 coordinate 10,147,502, forward strand.
AAAAACATGTTGATATTGCTAATCACCATTTTTGCACCTTTTTTCAGTAATAACGTTAATTAGGGGTTGTCATGTATAAAAAGTCATTAACCTGACCTACTTTTATCAGAGCTCACGGACCCCTCAGTTCCATGAGCCATGTGTCCGATAAAGCTGTAAGAGCCGCATAGGCTAACAGCATCAACATCAACAGAATATAGAGTACCCTTATCAGTTAGTCGTCAAACGTCAACCGGTACACTTATCCTTTATTATTAAACACCAACATTACAAAATGGATACGTGTATTAAATGAGTGGCTCAAGTGGTTCCCCTATCGAAACAAAGCCAGAGTCAGCGAGAAGTAGGTCGTGTGTTAAACATGAGCCTGTCTGCTGTGTCCAGAGTTTAACGGTGATATCAGGAGACTGGTAGCTTTAACCAAATAAGTGCGGATCCAATTAGAAGAACGCTGAAGAAGATCACATCAGAGAGGGATGACTGATTCATCTTCAGTACTTCGCTCAGAAATCAAATCCTCTCTGATGTTCAAGTCTAACAGGAGCACAGAGAAAGGAGTGGGTATTAGCGGCTAGACAGTCAGAAGAAGACTAAAGGCGGCTGACCCGGATCCAAAAAGCCCGGCTACTGACCCTAAGTTGACCCCAGCTCGTTGAGCAGCCCGACTGCATCTTGCAAGTGAAAACGTCAACTGGACGGACGAACAGTGCAGCTCTGTTCTGTTCTCAGATGAAAGCAGAGTATGTCTCCATGGCAGCGATAGACGACAACAAGTCTACAGAAAACCTGGAGAGCGATTCGCCCACACTGTTAAAAGTGAAAATGTGTAATTTCAATGGAGGCAAGCACCGAGTTGGTTTTCATTGAAACTAGCGGCGGATTTGAAGGTTTGACGGCGAAGTTATATATTGAAGAGATATTAGATCATGACCTCCTTCCGTGTTTCTCACATCATGACCTAATTCACCTTGCATATAAGCGAAAACCTCCAAAACACAAACCCACTATTCTGGATCAACTCAATTTTTCTAGGATTAATATTGACGGACTCTGTAGTGACACTACTCTTACTGCTATTTCCCCTTCGGATACAGGTTCCAGCTTCAACAATAAAGTCTCTTTTATTAATAAGACAATTCAGAATCTGTTTAATGTTTACGGTCCAGTACCAGACACAGTAAGTAAGAGTAAAGCGTCCGCCTGCTCCTTGGAGGAGTAGAGACGTGCAGGTGGCGATGACTAGACGGAATTGGGCTTTTCATAGATTTAAAAGAAACCTTACAGAGGAGAATTGGTCGCACTTTAAATTGTTAATAAACAGATGCAATGGTACGAAAAACGCCAATGGTACAAATTGCTGAACGCCTTATATTTATATTATGGTTACCTGGCTGGTTACCCACTAAAAGAGGTCTCGACTGAGTGCCATGAGCGTTCGGTCACCTCTCAACCCGGTGAAACTGTAAAAGCCCTCGGTCCAAGAGCGGCCATCAGCCCTAAACAAAAGCGTTGAGCGTGAACTGTTTAAAACTTTAACTTTAAAATTGAATTAGAATAATGGACTCCTGTAATTGGTATATTATTTCAGTCAATCATTTAATTATTTTTTTGACTCCATTCGACATTTTGAGCGGAACAAAATTTATACCTTAATTCCCTAGCCATAAAACATTATTATTAACAGTGATAGATAGACTTTTTAAGTACGTTAGTGAACTCTGTGCTTGTTTATCAATATTAAAAAAAGCCATAAACATAGAGGAGAGAGCATAACAACTACAGATAATATATCCAATAGAAGTTGTACACCATTGTATACTTATGTAACTTGGTACTAGTTATTTTCAAACTATATCTCGAGTATAGTCTAGATAAGAACAGGGTAAAATTGGTGTGAGAGCGCCGCGTTCAGTAAAGTGAAGTACTAACTCGATCTAGATATCCGAGCCAATGCTTGGATAAAACCGGTTTTCTCCGAGCATTGGCACTACATTTAACGGGTTTTCATGAAACTGCAGGCGCGTCCTTTAATTGACGATGCAATTAACACGCGACAACTGTAAATGAATGATATTGTTGAATTATTTGGAGATATTTTTAAAAGTTCACAATGCGGTTTATTGTTTGTTGCCAATTAGCGTGGTACGGTTATCTATTAGCTGTATTGATCGGGCAAGAAATATTCGCTTACACATTACCAGCGGAAATAGCAGCAATTTTACCACTTTGTTCAGTATGGTGAATGTAGGGATCGAGGACCCAATTATAAGTAACGAGAAATTTCACCTCGGTACTCAGTACAATTCATAAACATCTTAAAAGAGAACTTTATGCTCTTTTGCTTTATTATATATTTATATATTTATTTGCATACCCGATATTATAAAAAAATATCTCTAAGTCATCGGTAATCCCAACTTTCAGAATTATGTAAATAGGATTTAAAATTAATAGTAATAGATACGCCTAAATGAGACGCAAAGTTTTGAGCCTAAGGTTGATATTTAAATTCAAAAGAAAAATAATACTGGCACGTAATAGCCATTTCTTTTTTAAGTAAAATCTGCTGTCTTTTATTTTTCTTCTGTCAAAATTGTAAAATTTGTGATCGATTTAACAAACGAAGTTCGCGGTTTCCGGAGAAAAGGATAGAATTGAGCACCGTTCCGTCATAAAATATTTACAAAAAAAGGATAAACGCCAAAACAAATTTATGAAGATATGTACGAGACTTTGGGGGAATCTGCTCCATCATATGCCACTGTCAAATGATGGGTAGCGGATTTCAAACGTGGCAGAGAAGCAGTGCAAGATGAACCTAGGAGTGGTAGGCCGCCGACGGCTACCACAGATGAAAATACCAAAAAAATATTAGACCTGATTTTGAATGGCAAGAGATTGCAGAGATAGCGGAAGCAATAGGCAATTCCTATGAACGAGCACAGAACATAATTTCCAACGATCTTGGATTTTCTAAGGTCTCTGCCAGATGGGTACCTAGACTGCTTTCAGCCGAAAACAAAGGCACCCGCCAAACAGTATCACAGAATTGTTTGGATCTGTTCCAAAGTTATCCTCAAGATTTTCTTAGCCGTTTCGTAACTATGTACGAAACTCGGGTCACCAAAATACACCAGAGTCCAAAGTACAACCCAATCAATGGAAAAGAGCAGGGCCACTGCCCCCTAAAAAAGCTCGGGCCGTTTTGTCAACCAAGAAGGTAATGGGTTTCAGTTTTTTGGGACTGTAGAGGGGTCATTATGGTTGACTATCTTGAAAAAGATAAAACCATAAATGCGGACTATTATTGCACACTTTTACAACGTTTGCGTGAAGAAATAGAAATAAAAAGGCCTGGTATGTTGTCTAAGAAAGTTTAGTTCCACCAAGATAACGCTCCTGTCCATACTGCGTCGAAATCAATCGCACAAATACACAATTGTAGTTTTGAATTGTTGCCGCATCCACCCTATTCGCCGGACTTGGACCCGTCTGATTACCATCTCTTCCCCAATCTAAAAAAACACATGGCAGGACGAAAATTTTCGACGAATATCGAGGTACAAGAAGCTGTGACTGAATATTTTTATGAAATTGAAGATTCTTTTTTTTTAGATGGAATACTAAAGCTAGAGACAAGATGGCAAAAGTGTATAGATCATTCTGGAGACTATATAGCGAAATAAAATAATAATTTAGAAAAAAATCGTTTTTTTCGCTTTAAAATAAGATTACGTTCATATAAATAAATTTTTTTTTATTAATAAAAAAATATTTTTTACACAAATATAGACAAAGAATCATAATGCATTATACCTAGTCCGGCTTTAAGTTCTATTACAAATTAAAATGCATTTTTTTAATGAAATAATGTAATATATAAAATTTATACCTACATATTTATTAATCTCAGCAAAAAATTAAAAAAATATTCTAGTCGCAATGGCCACTTTTGGCTTTTATACAGGCCATTAATCTGTTTGGCCACGTATCTATGGATTTACGCACTGTTTCCAAGTTAAATTTTGCCACTGCTTGCTCCAAAGATTTTTTAACAGACTCGAATGTCGCCGTGTCGTTTAGAGCAGGCCTTGTCCTCTAAAACTGACCATAATTTGAAGTCTATAGGGTTGAGGTCGGCTAGATGAGGGCCAGTCTTCAGCTCTTATAAAGTCCGGAACGTTGGCTTCAAGCCAGGCTTGGGTAGTTCGTGCCTTGTGACCAGGTGCAGAGTCCTGCTAGAAAGTCCACGGTATATTTTTAATTAGTGTATTGCTGAGAGGTTTCACAACATAATCCAAGACTGTATCTTGATACACTTTGGCTGAAGTTTTAACTCCTTTTTCACAAAAAATGTAGTTTTGTGACTCCTTGATAAGATACGCCACACCAAACCATCACTGACGCAGGATGATGACCACGTTGTACCTTTCCGACCACTTGAGCAGCTTCTTTAGAAGTGTAAGCGTACACTTTATCATTTTGCTTATTGTAGTGTTCTTCAATCGTGACAATTTTTTCATCGGTAAAGAGGATATTTGATAGAGGCGTTTTGATCGTTCCACTTAATACTTTAAGTGTAAAGATTGATCTAGGACATGTCCTGTATATCGACGATAAGCACCGAGCTTCAGGTCTTGTTTTATAATACGTGACAGAGTCCTAGCGGGAATCTTCATTTCTTGCGATAAGATTTTTTGCTTCCTAAAGGGGTTTCGAGGAATTCTGGCTTTAACAGCCTAAGTAGTTCTAACAGCACGCGGCCGCCCCGATCTTTTCTGGTCTTCGACAGAGGAAGTGTTGTTGTATCTGTTGATAGTACGATGTACGAAAATACGGCTGATACCAAGCTTTTAAAGTGTCTGGAATATGACCGACAGCTCCATACCCACTTTGTACAAGGCGATCACTGCAATCCTATTTTCTTTAACACCCCACTCCCTATTGTAATTTCATAATGAACACGAAAAAATAAGTGAAATGGCGCAAAATCGAAAGAGGTTTTTAAAATAATATACGTGTTCCAAATACAAAATAATTAAAAAGTTGAAAAATCGAAAAGTTTTTATGTAACAATATTTATGGCCAGACTAGTTATATATATATATATATATATATATATATATATAACTATGTTTAGCCGAGTGTGTATAATGAGACGGTGACAAGGAAAAAGGGTTTCTTCCTTTACTGGTCAACATTGAAGTTACTAAATGTCAATTAATAAATAAAAAACTTCAAACTCATGTTGAGTCCACAGAGAAGCTGCGTGTGCTATGCTCCAATGTCATCACTACAGAGAAGGATTACGTTTGCTTAAGTATATTTTTTATTAATCATATTAGTTTGGCAATTTTTGCACAACTAATGAACATCACGGACGCATTTATAAACCACAGATCGTATTGATACGCTACGTTTTTGTCGCTTCAATTTACTTGGTACTTTGTAAAATCTACTTACTAAATTGGCAAACCTGATACGATCCGTCGTTAAAAGGTAACCGGAGCCGCAGACAATCAGTCGCCCGCATAAGTTACCCTTGATCTGGCATCTTCTCGAACTGCGTTCAATTCAATTGATGCAATTTGTCGCGTTAATTTTAGACTGTGACCAAATCTCCCGCGCGCAGCGATCACGTAGGTCACGTGACACTTTTGAATAGGTCTATTTGTTGATGTATTACATTGTCGAAAACAATGCTTCAAAAAATAAAAATTATAAATAATAAAAAAACATAAAAATACTTTATTTAGTTCAAGACATAATTAAACTGTTTATAAAATTTATAAGTTAAAGAATAACACTTACAACAGGGTTCACTGATACAGGGCCCTACATCAATAATATAGGAATAAGGTGTTGTGGAAGTTTACGGGTGGCGGTAATCACTTATGATCAGGTGAGGCTTGTTCCGCCAACTATTCATAAAGAAAAAGGACAAACAATTTACTTACAATTTGTACATACAATTTTAATATATATATATTTACTTAAAAGTACTGGCAGTCAATAAAAGACCGTTTTATTAAAAAAAAAAAAAACACTAAAATATCTTTTCGTTACGTTTAACAATCTTCAGATAAAGGCTTTGTATTAGTCGATATAAGGTAGAAAGATAGTTTTGTGTGAATAAAAACAAAAATGATAATTTAAATCAAAACCAATTAAACCATAGCCAATTATTACATACTACAAATATATACCTATATATTTGTACTATGTAATAATTGGCTATGGTATACGGTGGTAAAGAGTCAAGAGGTGTCAAACAAAACGCCTTTAGTAATCTACCATAATATATTTAATTAATATGTCGCCCATATTAATTAAAAAGTAAATTGTCCAATTATCATGCCATCCTGATAACTTTGTATTAATAATTTACACTACACCTTACTCAAAAGCTCTGGTGTTACGTTGTTCATGGGCGACGCTGCTTACCATTAGGTGAGATGCTTGCTCGCTTGCCACCTGTTCCAAAAAAAGTAAAAAAAAAAAGGAAAAGTGTTGTTGTTCTTGACACAATGGAGTTTTACATGTTTTTAATAGCCAACATAAAATATTACTTATATAACTATATACGTAAACCAATTATAAAATCGTCTGCGATAATATTTAACTCGCAACACAGTTTTATCAACACACTGGTACGTAGAATACTTTTTCTATTTTGCTTTGACTTTTTCAATGTACCACGGCTTTATCTATGTTGTGTGCAAAGTTTTTCATATGAGTAGTTCCCCTTATCAATCTATCTACCATTCAATCAGATAGGTAGGCGTGGCGATAACGTATATATATTAGTTGCAGTATTAATCAAGTTTTTTTAAAGTTTAGCAATTGTAACAAAATTAAGAGTCTCGTGTATATCGATGTAACATAGTTATGCACCATTGTAATTAGATGATGCAGACCCTTTGATCGATTACGATCTTCTGTAAAATCTTCAGGCTTATTAGTTTTAAGGCATTTTGAAACTATATCAACTGTCGGGAATATATTCGTGTTGTAAGTATTGCGCGAACCCAGGGGCATTAATTCATCTTTCCCTTCTCCAATCCAGTGTACGTGGCATGAAATAGAGATAAGTATATTTTGCAACAATATATGAAATACGAATAATTATAAGTATTTTACAAATATTAGCCTCAGGAATTTTCAAGAATTGAAAGCTGAACCCGCAACGCTGCGGTAAAACACCTAATCACTAGGACACACGGTTGTCTAACATGTGTACTCCTATCGTGTTAAAAACAATTATGTGAAACCGAGTCACCATACTTTACACTACACAAAATAGATGTAAAAAAATATTTTCTCATTAGTTTTAGTATTTTTAAAACCGCTACCTAAAACCAAGGAAATAGTGTGCGTTCGTTTTGTAAATTAATCATTGAAACAAAACGCATTTATCTAAAAGCGTTCGTTATCTGTCAAATAAGATAATTAAATAATTAAAAAGAATAATTTGCAATCAATTTAATGCATGTATAAAGATAATTTTATACAGCCAATGAATGACCTACCTCACTTTCTGAACGTGTAAGCCAGAAAAAAATAAAACACGTTTTACGCAGAGATCACAATTGGTTGGTCCGCAATAATGTTTATAAAAGGAGACGACACTCAAGATGAGAAAATATTTCCACTCCAATTCAGTATGACCTTTCTATGACCCCAACACTCCGGCTAATGTACTCTAAAGCGAGACCAATTGCAGCCTGCACCGCTAACAATGACAGAGGCAACTCACCTATTTCACGCTTTAACTGAAAAGGGGTCACATTGGACAACTGACTAGAATATACAGATGTATAATTCTTCACATGTACGAGTGCTATTGTGTCGAATACTTTGTATTTAAACAAATTGCTTTTTATACTTTAAGAACCATTCGCGATTGAAACCGCACGCAAGACATGTAACATCGGTCGGCGGATGTCTAATAGTTAGATTTTATCTCTAATAGATAAATATAATCGTTTATTGTTCGTTAACAAATGATCTGGCGACAAATATAACAAAAACTATATTGTTAAATATTATATACCACGACATCGAATCATAATATGATTACGGTGGTATCCTGTAAGGGAGTGATCCTTCCCCGGTTGAGCAGATCTTTCAATGCTGCAGTTGGAAAACGAACTGCTGCGTGGCACACCCACTGTAAGATAGCAGCATAACGATGTGTATCGACTGTTGAGAGTGTATCGATCAGGAGGTCCTTAATACTGGTGACGAGGTATTCCATCTCAATCCTCAAGAGTGACAACGCTAAGTGCACTTATATTATATTTCCTTTACGAGGATGATAGAGGTGTTGTGAACTGAGGGAATTACTTACCATCAAGTGAACTGTGTGCTCGTTTGTCACCCTGGATGCTTTAAAAAAATATGATTCAGATTGTTAGATTCGTTATATAAATTATATATTTAACGAACACCACTTAGAACATATTTTTCTCTATATATTTTCGCTTTATTAGATATGGTAGAAATCTCATCGAATTTTAACTTCAGAACGGCATTAAAAATCTTTTAACCCGCTAGATATCAATTGTTTGAAAAATATTAAAAGAGGATGAAAAAGTAATTAAAAAAAAAGCCAAGGTTACATTTTTTCCAGAAGTAAAAGTACAAATTTTAGTTGGTCTATTGTGATTTCAAAACGCGATCAGCATTAGGAGCATTCACAGCGTTATCTGGTCCAATTTGACCGAGATTTCGGTGTTTACAGTTATAGCAGGCCGGCTAATTTTAATTCTATTGCGTTTTCATTGTCTTTCATTCATTTAAATTTATATAATATTGCGAAATGTTCAACATAGTTTTGCGATTCGTGTTATAACGAATTACACCATATTTATGCGGAGTATATATAGCCCTTTGAAGAAACAATTTATGTATATATATTACAGTAGAAATAAATTATACATAATACAATTGGAATAAATTGTAAATGTATAAATAACTATGTATTATATATTAAATTGTAAAATGACAACCTACTTGCTTTGCAATTTTACTACTGCTTGACAAAAAACAAATAGACGTTGTATTTTTATTTTATTTCCCGGTATAATTTCAGGGAGATTACATAACGTAGCTATTTTTGACACATAATGTAGATGCTTTATGTTTTTTCTTTCCTTAAAAATAATTTTCATGCTCTTTCAGGGCTTTACGATGTCACTAAGCATAAAAATCATCAATTTGCATATTCCATTATATTTTATGTAGTTATATTAGGTATACATGTATTTATTATTTGTAATGAATGAGATGAAGTACTCGTAATACCAGAAAAGTTCAATAATAACCCGAATTAACCAGGAACCTAATCACTACTTAGGATTGTCATAGTCATTACGCTTTAATGTAAATTGTTTATTTTATAGCCTGACGTTACGTCTAGCGTAAGCGTATTTACAGTGCATAAGTTAAGCCTCCGTAATAAACTGGTGTGGCAACACTTTCCATTGGTCTTTTAGTTTCTTTTATTGGAACGTAATACATATCGACATTGCCATATATTTCATTATTTTCCTTTAATCATTTATATATCATCCAGTATGAATAAATTTTTCTAATACATTTTTATAAACCAAACTTAAATCCTTGTTTTTATGTTTAGGTTCTTTGTTATTTAAATTACAATAAAATATTGTTATTGTAGTTAAAATGATTATGATGTGTCTTACACACATTCAGAAACACCGACATTTATTTCCAGGCGTGAAGATGTCAAAATACATTGTACATGAACGAAATCGTAACCTCGTTTCCATATTTGCGCTCGCTGCGCTATATTTAGCCGCATTGAATTCGCCTCTACTACTGATGGAGATCGCAACCCGTTCGAAGTGGTTATGTTTAAGGAACGGCTATTTATCATCAGTTAAATTCTTCAGCATATATGTGGTGTGTCATCTTAAATGGTCAACCACTTCTTTAATGTTTTGACGAACCAAAAGCCATAAAATAATGAACGCTGTACAACGTTCATCAATAAGTTAATTAATTTACAATAATTAAATATGATACAAAAAATTATTTCTGTTACTATAAATTGAACGTAGATGAGCCTGCGAAACCTGTGTTACTGTGGTATTTTTAAGAACATACGTTACATTTTGTAATATTTCTTAAATATACCATAGTTTTAAAATGTTTACATTTTTTTTTATTTCCTATATTTCCTATAAAATATACCAAAGCTTAATATGTGTTAGGTACGACATAAACATTATATTTTACGACGATTATAATCTCCGATATATAATACATTAAACTAAAATGAGAAATATATGATGAAATAAAGAATGACGTAATAGATGAAAAGTGTTTTTTACAAAATAAGGGGTAAAAAACTTGCACACAGTTTACCTGATGACTGCGCAAGATAGCTACAACTATCCTCAACAAAGATTCTCATCGCCGAGGACTGATGTGGAATGCCTCGTTACCCATAACTCAATATACGAAAGACATTTGTTATGATGTTATTTTACGTTGATATTCAATGAGGGCGTGGTCCTCCCCGTACGAGCAGAACCACTTATGATGCGTGGTTCTGCCACTAGAAAGAGAAACTAAGCGAAATATGCGATACATCTACAGTAATATTTTCATTTGCTATTGATATAATCATGTAACGTTATTATCATTATTTCTAATGATTTTATTATTTTATTGATTTTTATACATATGACGACAAGATAGACTGGACTTACAAATTTTATATATATTGTGCCAGGTCGGTTTACCTTCTACAAACTTACCTCCGTGTAATAGTGATGCTCATCGATACTAATAAACTAAGATATCTATATTTGCTGCATTTTACTTATACATATGCACATCTCGTCCTATATCTGGTTTTTTATTGATCCGGTTAACTCGACGTTCATAAATCTAAAATACAAAAAATCGAATTTATTTTGCTTGTATTTACTTATATATTTTGAATTCAAATATATGCCACTACTATGATATCGATGAAGTACAGTGATGCCTCTTCACTAGTCCGCATGACGTTGCCCGCCAGATGCACTAACGCAAGCCGGGTATGGGCACTGCTAACCGAATCTAACCGGTTTGGATCCAATCGACAAACGCGCCTCACTCAACCAATCAGCGTCCATTCAGCCCAGTCGTTCGCCTTCCGTCGTGCGTTTAGTTACGTTTTGTTTCTGTTTTTCTTATTATTTTTCGCCGATATCTGTAAATTCGCAGACCGCTTTCGAACTGGTGTAATCCCGCGGTACTCCAATTCATACAGCTTTATTTTAAGCACTGTTACAAATCAAAACATCTGACAACGTTCCCCATCAGTCTTTTACTGCAGTTCTTTTGGAAATAATGTTAGACAAGTGAACATAATAGAAAATACATTAGTTTGGAAAGCAAGTGCTGTGCGGGACCTTCCGTAATCGTGACAAATGGTTGTTGAGGCGGCCCGTGGACCAGCTATGGTGGTTGCCGGCGGCTTGGCGTACCGTGTCGGTTCCGGGGCCTTCATCTTCTTCAATTTGACAAGACAAGACTATAGCTGACGAGTATTATGCTCGTTCTCGAGCAGAGACTGAGTGCGCGGCATTTAGGTCGCGGAGTGGTTCTCAGAGCTCGGCTGGTGCACGGGGTGGAAGCACGAGGTTGGCGCATGAAGTTTTCCTTACTAAAAGCTGAGGTTGAGATCGAGGCGGACCCCGATACGTACAAGGAGTTGGCGAGGAGGCTGAAAGCCGCCAACGTACACGTCAGGCCGGCGCGATACTCACGGCTTGCGTAAATATCCGGATTTTACCGAATATTTCTACTTTAATTTAAGCAGCATTCGCACATTACCCTTGATTTGCTCACAATGCTTTTATGATACTTTAGTACTTGATACTTCCTTCCATTTCACTTAGCTATTTATATTTTTGTATTATTTGAACAATTTTTATAGCCAAACGGAATTAACTTTTTGTAGTGGTTATTTTAAAACAGGTGATCAGGAAAAATGGATAGGGATAAAATCTGATATAATTCCCAATTTTATATTAAGTATATATATATATATCACAACACAATACTATTTACCTTTCTTTTCAGATATTCCTACTCTTAATGTTTGTATTGTTGTTGTTTTAATTGTATATCAATATTAATTAGTAATAGTGACATACTGTAAAATATTTTTTATAATTAACCCATTCCCCATGAATGGGTATTCATCTTTTTTTTATAAAAAATTTTGAAGGGATTCGTAAGGGCAGTTTCTGAAGACTGACAGACTAGTGTGTGTTAATGTACATGTAAACTTAATAGAAATTAAGATTATTGTTAAGATCATATGAGGGTTCAGAAAAAATAATATAATTTATTTGTAACACAAAAACGATACATTTCCAGATAATAAGCTTTAAAAACATATATTTTGTAGCATTCTATACTATAATAGGGTTTATTATGCATTATGGTTGGTCTAGAATATTCAAGCTTTCACCTGGCATAGGTCACACAATTTGCTAGACCCCCAGTAAATAATATGAGTGGAAAGATTTTTTATGTCGCAACATTCAGTTAACAATAACTTTTTTAAACAGTTTAGGACACGAGTACCAAACAAGTGACAATCTGCTGTAAGTTGGTAGGTTGCTGCTTGCAACTGGATATGCTAAAGATTGGGTTAAATGGTACTTATTGGGAGAGGCTTATGATAACAATGATTATGATGAACCTTTTTATAATATTGAGTATTGTATATATGCTATGCTTTTTGTAGAATTTAGACCAAACCAGACTAGATATTTTTGTTACCTTTACTCATAGTGGTGGATCTTGACAGATTCAGCTTCAGCCTTCATAAAAGATGCTTATTTGGTAATGTATGTGCAATAAATTACTAGATTATTAATTTTGTTTCAGTGTGGCTCCTAAGACCATTAATCCTATGGTGGTGAACAAACCTGTTTTGCCGCAACCTGGTGAGTAACATGAAAACTATATTTTTTAATTCAATTAATAAATATATTTGTAAAAGAGCCTGTTATTATAGTTATTTGGAGGGTGATAGTACAAAATCTAAGTATAAAGTTAAAATGAATCACAATGACTGCAATGACTGACAACTGTGTAAGACATTGCCTTATCATTTGTTACCTTGAATATAAAATTTACTTGGTGGCAAAAACATTTACTCAAATCTTATTACCTGCCTTACTATTTTTATGATTTTCTTTATTTTAAATATGTTATAACACTAATAGTAATTTTGGGGCAATGTGTAATATTATGTTCAGCTGTGGACTTGTGAAGGGCTATAACAATGATAATACTTTTAAAAATATAATCAATATATTTACTACACAATACAGAATAGGGTGCACTGTTTTACGCCATAAGTAAAATAATTTATTTAAATCTATTTTAAAATTATAATTTTTGAGTGGGGTGTGTATGAATGACAAATTGTGACTGCTGTTTATTTTGTTTACTTATATTACACACAAACAACAAATTAACATTATTTGTAGAGTTCAACTTATGGTAACAGTTATGGTTTTTTTTTTTTGTGGATTTCTGAAACTACTGTGTATTTAATAGTAAGTATCTACCTCTACCCTGGACAGACTCTTGGAGCCTGTTAGCCCACTTTCAATTAAATGTATGACATTTTGTTGTATATATATCTATATACATATATATCTTCTCCCTATAATCTGTTGACTATTGATGTTGGTACAGCTTTTAGGCTTCTTTTCAATTTATTCCATAAATATTTAATAGGATTGTTGTCTATGACTCATAGTAGGCTAGAACAAAATTGTGATATTAGCATTAGAAAGTGCTATAGTGTGATTTGGACCTTATGTGCATTGTCTTGCAATGAGACTATACATTTGCCCATTGAAAATAGGATAACCTGGGGTTGGATAACTCGCTTAACATAACTGACAGTGGAATAACTGGTTGCGTTTTACTACATATATAACATTTATAAGCTTAGTCTATCTCTTGTATTTATACCACATCATTACACTTGCGAGTGAGTCACTAATTCTATTCGCAGATACCCATAACTGATTTTGTAAGGTCCGGCCAGTTACAGGACGATCCTGACGCTCGAGGCAGTTTTTGCTCGAATTATCCTTATTCCTTGTCAAGTGTTGAAGAATTGTTCCTACACATTGTTGATAGCTGGTCACCACACACTGATATCTTTTCCTACAGTTCTCTTAGGGAGTCTAAGCATTCATAAAGCAAAATTGCAGTGGTTTTCTTAATAAGGCTAGGAAAAAAGTGACTAAAAATCTGTACAAAGAATGTACACATGACTTAATAATTTATTTTAACATTCTTATGGATTCATAAGCAAATCAACTTTACGTTTAAATGCTTAAATTTATTAATGTGCTTAACTTTATTAATGATTATCTTATGACTGAACTATAAAATATACATTTATGAATTCAATTTTAATTGGACCCTATTATGTTTTGAGAAATAGTTATACTGCATATAATTATATTTATGTATAGACATAAATATAATTATTAGTAGGATATAATAATAAAATTATGTGTCTACTACATATAATTAAAATATATATATATATATATAACGTACACATAAACATTTGATCGGAATCTGTTATTAATAATAAATATCTGTTCTTTTTACAGCCATTCTAGCTTCGTCTAACCAGATGAAACCATTGTATTGTCAAGAGTAAGTATTGTTATATAGATCATTTTCACTGTAGGCATTGTCTAATTTTTTATGTGTCATCAACAAAAAATGAAATGTGTAACATTGCAACATTCCGTTTCTTCACTGCTCAGCACAGCAAAAATATTTAAAATTATAGGTAGGCAATGTTAACTTCATGCTGCGCGTTTTTCTATTATTTAGTTTTAACATGGGATTTGATTTAAATTTTCTTTAAAATTAGTAAAATTAGAAGAATGATATAAACAGAATGTATTCATTTGATATAATATTATAAACATAATTCTAATTATGGTGACATCTGTGCTGTGCTTTGTTACATGTACGTAGTTGTGCAATTTTTTTTATATTCTGAAATGAACTGGTTTGGACTGAGATTGCATGGGAGGCACAATTAAAAAAATAATTATTGGTACCTTTATTATTTGTGTATTGGATACTATATTAATTAGATTTAGAGACTTTGTACTTTAATCTGTATCCTTTGATGTTTTAGTGTCATATTCGACAATGTTATATTTTGTTTAGGTCAATATAACACAGCATCATTTTATTTATTTCGACAGTGGTGGCGATGTAAAAGTGAGCACACCGCCGTGCCACTCGCCCGGCGCCATCTTGCCTGATCTGCCACAACCTGCTGAAGACCCTGACAAGGTGAGATTTTTCTATGATTAGAAATTGTTTGTCTTTATTGTCATATTTAGTGATATAGGTTAAATATTATGTGCGTTGTTAGTTAGCATGCTAGATGCAATATAATAAAAACGAGAATAATTATAATACATCCAGATTTGAAATTTTTCGACTTCTGGTACATACAAGTTAATCATCATCCTCATTTCAATCTATCAGTCATATTTTAATACTAAACACGAGTATATCCACAAAGTATGGTGCTGAACCTTCTACATTTCTTTGCAATTTCTCATAGGCTTGTTCAATTTAAGTAGGTCGTCCCAACACTGTTAATTAGCTTAAAAGTTATTGGTTCTATAAGTATGTATGTACAAAACATTTAGCTGCACCAATGAGTAAATACTTATGTTAATCTTAAGTCTTTTCCAATTTCCACAGGTTGCACATTTTGGAAATTTTTAATTAAAAACAGAAGGCTTGATGATATCAAGATTCAAAGATAATACATTAATAATAATTTAAAGCTACATTATTAAGTCAAAATGAAATGTTTATTACTCTAATCTATATACTGTCTTGGAGTTAACCACTGTTGTAATCATCAAAACGTCTGACGCATTTCTTGTGTTCAACTCACCACACAGTCGATGATGTTTTACAAATAAAAATAAAAAAATAACTATTGTGTAAAGTGGAAAATAAAACTAATATGGAACAATCATTGACATTATCACATTATACTTGGTTTACGGTTTCTTTATGTGTTGTGTAATATGTTACACAGAACTGCGGGCTATCTAAGGAGGCGACGTCGTCGGAGACCCAGTCATGGCTGTCCCGGCATCGCTTCTCACAGCATGCCGCTACTTTCGCCAACTTCTCTGGTGCAGACTTGCTCCGGTAAAATACCAGTTTTAATACATCACACTCATTTCGGTCCCCTTAATTAGATATTGAAAATTCCATCTGTATATCACAAGGAGCTTTTAAAGTCGCAAACATATTAAAGTTAACTCTTTACCTGTACAGCAAATTTTAGTAACTGATTATGTTTTTGTACATAAGAATCAAATAAACTTCTTCCTGCTCACTCATAATTATAATGAAATTACAAAATATTAAATAGATAACTTAAACTTTGGTAACCATAGAAACTGTAATAGTGTACCACTGAAATTCTAAGAAATGCTACTCTAAATGTAAGTCTGCTACCAAATACTTCTGAATCTTCATATGATGCAAGAAATTTATTAAGACATCTATCGCATGTGGATGCCTATGATGTTTAACAGTTGTTTTACATTATTAATTTATCAAATATACATATAAGGGCATTTATTTAAAAAAGCTTTACTAACAAATACTTTATTCTCAGATTGTCCCGTGATGACATTATCCAGATCTGCGGGTTGGCTGACGGAATACGTCTTTTTAATGCTTTGCATGCCAAGTAAGTATATTTTTTATAAAATACATACAAATATATAAAAACCTAATAAATATTTCCATTAACACCTTGTGAAAACATCTCATGTCTGTCCCAAAAGGGGACATATGCGGATATAGGGGCAATGATGAATTGACCAATCCAAATAAATAAAATATATCGAAAACACTTGTATTATTCCCATCTGAGTGACATGAGAGGTGAGATGATTAGGTTACACTATGGTCTTATGGGTACGGATAATAATATTGTTTCATTTAAACAAGATTTATATATTTGATTGAAGAAGGAAAGGAGGGCAGCAATCTTGTAGATAAGTTGGAATAACTAGAGACAATTAATGAAATTTAACCAACAATGGGGTTGAAGTACAGCACTTTCAATGATAATGAAGTCCTCGTCAATCATGGTAATATTATTTGGTTCTTACATCAACTATGTGGAACATGTTATGTAACATATATATGTATATGATATACAACTAAAACATGATCAGTATTAATTCCTTTTGTTCAACTTATGGCATGTGCATTAAAGCTCAGAAATAATGTCAGAGACATGGAACATAGAACACACAGCCATGCTTGGAAACCAACAATTTGTACTGTGAGCACTTTGACATGCATCCATTAAAATAATATATTTGTTATTTTATCAGGCGCATTGAGCCGCGTTTGACCGTGTACGTGTGCCCGGCGGGCAGCAGCGTGTACAGTGCACTGTATCTGCACTCGTGCCGCGCGCACGAGATGCTGCACAAGCTTAAGGCGCTCCTGCACACCTCCGCCAACAAGGTGACCTGTCTTTCTACCTATTGTGTGTGTAATTGATGAGTCGGGGAGTTAAATCGCGCATGGACACAATATTATAATTATGTATATAATATTTCTTATGGTAGTAAGTGCATGTGTGCATTTTGAACATTCAAATATTAATATTATTATTAGTTTTTATGTTATAGACTTACATTACAGATAATTATACTGTGTGGACTACACAACCAAGCTGAATCATCTTTCAGTAGTCCATTGATTGTCCGTCTACACTAGTATTATATATATATATATGTATATCATATACAACTAAAACATGATCAGTATTAATTCCTTTTGTTCAACTTATGGCATGTGCATTAAAGCTCAGAAATAATGTCAGAGACATGGAACATAGACCACACACCCATGCTTGGAAACCAACAATTTGT
Source organism: Teinopalpus imperialis (assembly GCA_029286865.1). Taxonomy (NCBI): domain Eukaryota; kingdom Metazoa; phylum Arthropoda; class Insecta; order Lepidoptera; family Papilionidae; genus Teinopalpus; species Teinopalpus imperialis. Next base: position 10,165,513 of record JAGSMU010000004.1, read on the forward strand.
ACTGTGAGCACTTTGACATGCATCCATTAAAATAATATATTTGTTATTTTATCAGGCGCATTGAGCCGCGTTTGACCGTGTACGTGTGCCCGGCGGGCAGCAGCGTGTACAGTGCACTGTATCTGCACTCGTGCCGCGCGCACGAGATGCTGCACAAGCTTAAGGCGCTCCTGCACACCTCCGCCAACAAGGTGACCTGTCTTTCTACCTATTGTGTGTGTAATTGATGAGTCGGGGAGTTAAATCGCGCATGGACACAATATTATAATTATGTATATAATATTTCTTATGGTAGTAAGTGCATGTGTGGATTTTGAACATTCAAATATTAATATTATTATTAGTTTTTATGTTATAGACTTACATTACAGATAATTATACAGTGTGGACTACACAACCAAGTTGAATCATCTTTCAGTAGTCCATTGATTGTCCGTCTACACTAGTATTATATATATATATAACTTTCATGTATAAAAATGACATCTTTAATTTATCTTCCAAGAAGCCACCAGATAATCAATTATTTGTTGGTCTCGCAAATACAGTCTTCTGGTATTGGAAACTGTAACCCACAATGCCGCTAGGTTAATCAGCAGTGAGTCCAGCAGTTGCAATTGCTTTTAGGGGTCATACTATACAACCTATTTTATTTTAGGAGTTCGAGACTGTGCTGGTATTGGGACCCAACGGTGCAAGGGTACGTCTGACAGATGAATTGGTTCGCCACATGCCTGACAACTCCACTTATCGACTGGAGAGACTGGACGACAATGCTCTATTGCTGAGTGCTACAGCAAATTAAGTTTGGATTTGTTGATGAATAGCAGGGGTGTGGATATTGTGGTTCTAGCTAATCTTGCTATCTAGATTTTCCAAAACTTTTTTATATGAATTTAAGTTGTTTTCTAGTAACACATGAATCTTTATTGTTAATTATGTTACATTAATAGAGTAGGATATAAATTTGCTAAACTATCCAAGAAAAATGTTAACAAATTGTAGTTCACATGTTCTGTGTACAATCTGAACCTCTAACAAATCTAAGGATAAAAAAAAATTATGGTGTTCCTAAGGTGTAATAAAATATAGTCCTAGATACTTGAGCATAACAAATCATTGAACAAACTTTGTGTTAGTGTACACATATTTATTCTTTAACAATATAGTGTTAAAAGTATATGTAACATAGAGTTTCAGACCAAACATCATACAAACAAGACCTGGCTGTATGGACTAAAGTCCTTTGCCTTTCCCATTAGGGATAAATTAATATCATCATCATATGTAACATAGAAATTAGATAAAAACTTTCAGAGGACCATCATAAAAATTAAAGATCAGGACATGTTTGTTGAAAAAAATTGTACTTTTGTTTTTTCGCAAACTGCTAAACAATCTATGTGTATGTATGAATGGATCAATTTTAAAGTTAGTGATACAAGAAATCTTATTATTTAATCAAAGAAACGTATGTGGTGAATGCAAAACTGCATTGGAATAACATTATATTTTTTATTGTTAATTGTTTATTTTATCATTTTATTAAAACACGAAGTTTTCGCGCCCATCGATTCATGAATAAAATTAACATTTAATGTTTCAACTAAGTTATTTAAATTTAGAATTTATTACCAATAAGATAGCATTTAATGATAACACTGACCGTATGTGTTGCTTGTCTCTTTTGACAATTGATTCACTATTAGGTTTATTTAGAAATTAAAGATTTATTAGCAAAAAATGAACTGGAAGTGAAAACATTTTAAATTTTGTTATAAAATATCACAAATTATTTTGTATTTTTTAAGCGATATCAATGTGCAATGCTGTATTTTCTAAGTTTGTTAAAGTTGATATGGAGGCAGCTAAAATTATTTCCACTATTATTATATTAGTTTTAGCCTACATTATAACTGAGTTTTAACATTTATTAGTTTTTTTGTTTTTATTAGGTGTTTATGCTTTAGACAGTTAGTTATAGTTTCCCAATGGAATAATCATTACTGATATTAGTCTTTCCATATAAGATTTTTTTGTATACATGTTTATAGATGAGGCATTCGGGAATTGAAGATAGCACTATTTTAATATGTTGAACCAGTGACGGTGGTTGACAATGAGTGCCTTATGTGTGCCTTCTTTGCTGGTGGAGCAGAGCCAGCGCTTGTTGCATTATGGAGTATTACATATATTTTGTTAGATTTTACACATATAATCAATACGCAAATTAATGTTGCATGAAATAATTATTGTGTAAACTATGTCAATATGATTGTATAGTAAATAAATGTATATAAAATAATATTTGCTTTTGATTGTTCAACTTTTGATTGTGTAACATAACGTTTACCTGGCTACTGCGCCGCGGGTCCTGAGTTACGATACCCAGGGGACAAAAATCTCAACATTTCTCTAATTTCATTGCATTACAATTGACTGGAATTATAATCTGTAGATTATATAAATAGCAAAACAAACATTTTAGAAATCCACAACAGTTTTAAAACTAGCACGCTAAGCATATGGGCCCAGAAGCTAGCCCTCAATCCTTTTGTCCACAAAAATGAATTCGCGCACGGCTTCCGAAGTAGTTTCACTACTTGAAATGTATCAATGGTAACTTTGTCAAAACGCTTACTAAAAATCAACAAGTTTTAAAATGGATTCCTCTATATTAACTTAACAAGATTCCTAAAACTACCAACCACATAGTGACCCTAAGTTAGAGACAAGGGTAGGTTTATATATAGAATATAGTTTTTTTTCAATTGTATTGAATATTTCTGTTGTCTTTCTTAATTTCAAATATGAAAAAAAACATACTGTAGTGACAAAATGTCCTCAACAACCCCGACGTCGCGAGCCCAAGCCCTTCATAAAACACTACACACGTACATTGAATCCTCATATCGCCCCGCCGACGACGAGGGCGTCACAAACTAGGTTTTTCGCGATACCGCCTTGTAACAGGCCGGTTCTCTCTAGTCAATACAGATAGAAGCGTCGCTGGAATTTATTGCGCCACTTCTCCAGCGCCCACCCATTATGAAGTTGTGGTACAGATAGCCAATAATAATAATACTTATTTAGAGTAGATAATACTTAGTCAGGAGCAACTGACCAAGCAGGTTCGGCCTTTTCGGGCACCCTCAAGTCAGACTCTCGCGGAACAGGGCAACGGTCCAAGCCGAGGCTCCGTCTTGGAAACCCTTGTGCCGCTAGTAGAGGTTTCGGGCTGAAGGCCACTGTTAGCCCGAGGGCTTTTACAGTTTCACCGGGTTGAGAGGTGACCGAGCGCTAATGGCACTCAGTCGAGACCTCTATATATATGCAACCAGCACAAGGGCTCCCGACAGGGAGCCTCGCCTTGGACTGTTACCTTGTTTCGCGAGAGCGTCTGACTCGAGGGTGCCCGAGAGGGCCGAACCTCGGTTCGGTCAGTTGCTTCTGACAGAGGATTCTTTAAATTCGCTATGATTATTAGCTATCTGTACCACCACTTCGGAATGCGTGGGCGCTGGAGAAGAAGTGGCGCAAGAAACTCCAGCGACGCTTCTGTCTGTATGGACTGGAGAGAACCGACCAGTGACATGGCGGTATCGCGAATATCCTTGTTTGCGATGTGATTACGATGTGAGGGTGCAATATACGTGTGTTGTGTTTTATGAAGGGCTTGGGCCCTGGTGGTCACGTCGTCGGGGTCATCGAGGGCGTGCCTCGGTCTCCTTCGGACGCGGGTGAATCTGTGATTCGCGATGGGATTGTAAGTGGCGGCACTTACAATCAAGGGGTTAGAGTGTGTGACGGCACAGTCAAAATATCGGTGGGAAGCCTGCTTCAGGTGAGAGGTGGAGCTATGGTCGGCAGCTCAAGATCTATGTGTAGATTTTCATTACGCAAAAACCACGGTGCACCGGTGGCCTTGCGCATAAAACGATTTTGTATTACCTGAAGTCCGTGAATGTGACGCGGGGAAGCATGCGCAAAAACGGGGCTTGCGTATGTCATTATGGGTCGGATGCAAGCTTTGTATAGTGTAATTTTGTTACGCAGGGACATTTTGCTATTAATAAACTGCCTTCTCTACTTCTCATATGGCAGTTTATCAACATGCAAAAGCTAAAATTTAATTTAGCTTCTACAATATCTTATTTATCTAAAATCTTTGTTTGCGTTGTAAGTTTATTTGTCCACCAAAATAAAAAGCAGCAACGAAAGCAATCTGGGCTTTATTTATTATTTACATGACGCTTAACTCAAATATCGATGGACTTATGAGTTGCCAGCCATGTTTTGCACGCTTTGGGTCCTGCACGACGAAATCCGTCGCGTATTTAACTATTGACACTACTTCTATAATTACGAAAATTATTCTTACGAATATTACGTTTTTTATTAAATTATGCCACAGCTTTCATAATACCATTTAAAAATTACAGTTAATTTATATAATTTAAATCGCTTTTATAATTGTATACACTGTGAGCCAAAAGTTTAAGATCACCTTAATTAAAGTAGGAAAATAAAGTCATACTCCAATAAAATATTAAATGTTTAATTAACCTGTTTAATCATCTAATAGAACATTGATTGTTACACAATATACTTTTATGCGTAAAATAAATATTAACAGTCCATGCAAAAAAGGCTATAGTTAACTAAACTGATTTTTCATCAAAAAATCCTCCTTTACATTTTATGACTTTCTTCACAAGTCTTGGCATACAGGCAATTAATTTGTTAATGGTGTCTTGTGATATATTGTTCCAAATTTCGCATAAAGCATTCCACATTTCTTCTCGCGAGAATGGGCCACGATTACGGACGTTCCTATCAGGCTCTTTCCACAAAAGTTCAATGGGATTGAGATCCACGCTCTGAGGAGGCCAAACCATTTTTTTAGCACCTCTTTCTCTTCTAAATAACCTCTACATCATTTTGAGCTATGCTTTGGATCATTATCTTGTTGGAAAATGAATCCATCTCCAATTAATCGCAACCCGGAAGAAACGGCATTTTGTTCTAAAATGTTTTTGTACCGTTCCTTTTTCAAATTCCTTCAATTTTAATCAAATCGTCAGTTCCTTCGCTAGAGAAGCAACCCCAGACGATAATTAAGCCACCACCATGCTTGATTGTTCGGACTACACAATCTGACGTCATCTTTTCTTGGGCACTGCGACGAACGTAAATTCTACGTATTGAACCGAATAGTTCAAACTTGGACTCATCGGTCCAAAGCAGTTTTTTAAAATCTTCCTCAGTCCAATCTCAATGGGCAAGAGATTCTTGTTTTCCGGTCTTAGCAGAGGTTTTCGAACGGCTACGCGACCATACAACTTCGCATATCTCAGTCGCTGTTTTACTGTAGTCAATAATAAAGGTTTTATTCGGGTTTTGTATACTTCAACGCGGAATTCTGGTTCTGTTAAGCGTCTATTTCGCTAGCTGGGAACAACAATGAAATTATTTTCACTAGACGTGGTAGCTCACGGCTTTCCTGACCGTGGACGATCTTGAAAACTGTCTGTCTCCCTGTATCGAGTAATTGTGCCATGAACATCAGCTCATATCTTCAGTTGTGAAGCGATCTCACATTCGGATTCGCCTTCATTATGTAAAACAACGATGGCAGAACGCATTTCACTGCTAATTTCTCGAGCTTTTCCCATTTTATGATGTCTTCACTGTAGAAACCACAAGTTTAGACTAATTGAGATTGTTTGTGAAAAACCCAAGTAAACTCGGGTAATAATAAAATAATGTCAGAAACACGTGTTTACAGGAGCTAAATAATCCTAATAAACCAATACGTAACAAAAGCAAAGTAATTAGTAATGAGGACATTATAAAAATATTATTACGACTCTACCACCTGGCTCTAGCGCAGCGTTTGTCGGTGTTTAAAAACAATAATGTTTATTGTCCAATAACTTGAAACTAAACAATAGAATGACTTCTTTAAATATTCGATACTAACAATGGAACATGCAGATGTGCATTTCTTTTATTTATCCTATGGGAGTTTATTACAATTAATGGATAATTATGTTGTTAATGTACGGTCTAAAACTTTTGGCCGGCAGTGTATATAAATTATATGTGTGTTAAAATAAAGAATGGATTGTTAATGAAATAAAAATCTATATGCAGCTTAATTTTATTAAATATTATTACAAAGGCACTGTAACATCGGTCGAGTAATACTGTTCCAATACATAAGATCTCGTTGCCTTTGGTCCCAGTCAGAAGCTACAGCAGCCGACAAGTGTACGAAATACTGTCACTGCCTGCAGTGTGTTTGTTTAAGTAGAATATACATTGTGTTATATATTAAATAAAACAAAGTGTACGTCAATTCAAAATCAAATTTGATTCAAATTATTTAACCATTTAATATCTTTTACTATTGGAAATGTTGCTTGAATTACACTTGCCCCGCTTTAGCTTCAAACGTATCGTCCCTTTGTGATGAACACTTAACATCCCTAAAATTAAAACAATATCGGTCGCCATAGACAACAATCTTGTTGTTTCTGCAACAGATAAGGAATAAATAAGATATTCTTAACCTAAAACGTGCTTTAACACTTGCGTCTAACAATAGTTATAATAAGCATTTTTTTATCGTTTTTTTTAAATTATGTAAACAAAATATAAGCTAGTTGGCAACTGATCATTGAATACATAACGGGCAAACAGTCAAACAGGACTGCTTGCTAGATTTTTAATCTCACATGTGAAATATTTTCTACTCTGGTAAATTATTATGCTTATTAAAGATTATATTGACAAGAAGTTTTGCATATAAAGATCGATAAGTTTAACATTACAAACTAAAACAATAATAAGATACGGTCTTCAACCAAGGTACATTTAATTATATACAAAGCAAGACTTTCTCGAATTTAATTTAACAAAAGTAGTAAACCCAATTATGTGAGACTTAAGAAGTATAATATATATAATACTACAGATATGGGACAACAGTAATAATTCTTCAAATTATTTAAACATAAGACATCTGTAGAAACTGTAATTTTGATATCAATATTTATAAAACTTTTTTAATTTTTATTTCCGCATATAGTATGGTTGTCTATATTTGTAGTAAGGTCGCATAGCAGAACATAACCAAGAAAAGTTAAATTAATTATACAATACAATGGTAGCAGAATGTGAGTGTAGTAGTTGATAAAAAAATTGTCTACGAATGTAGATTTAGCTTGTTCTTCAAGGGAAAGACCTTCAAGTAAATAACACAAGTTTATAAAGTTTCTTAGTCAAAAGCTTTTTACACAAGTTTAGCTAAAGGCCGAAAGTGACAAGAAATCTTATTAAAACAGTAAAAAGTTAATGAGTATAAAAATTGCATTGGAATGAATAAAATGCAAGATTAACAAAATATTGGTCCTAAGAAAGGAAAATAATTCCTTTGTAAAAATATTTTGAGTAAATATAGATATACATCTAAATGTATAATTTATATAAAAATACATATCTTTTAATTGTATAAAATATAAACATTTATAAGACAATTATTGTCCGTTTTTCGTTTATAAGTATTCGCTTGTGATTCGTCGAATTTTTTGTCAATTACATTAAACATACAATTATCGCTGTATAGTTTAAGTTTACAACCATATTTAAAGTTATTATTAAATTATTAGCTGGAAACTTGATACATTCCGTTTGACGTTAGGTTCAAGGGCTATGATGGAGGCTTAAGATAATTTTGTATTACACAAGTTTCAAAGAAGGTTATTTTATTGGCAAGTCGATCCAGCAAAAAGAGAATGAACGCATTATAGCATCAACAATGTATTAAGGTAAACGTATCACAAGGTGAAGTATTCAATGCGTGATATGAAACTATGCACCAGTATAACATGTCAACAAATGTTTTCATTGTAAAAAATTTACAACAAAGTAAACCTCTGTATATTAATGGAATAAGTTAGTTTCTAATCAATAATTTTCAGTCATTATTCCTTAATAAAGATATGTTCGGCTTCGTTCAGCGACCCGATATACATTTTAATTAATTTGGATTAGTATCAATATATTGTGACTTAAAAAATCTAATGTTTGATTCTAGGGTTCTGTTTCTATGAATATTTAATTTGAGGAAAATGGATGTGTTTTACTTTAGCATTTTTTATTCGGAAAGATAAAGGACGGAGTCTTGTTCATAATATAACGGAAAAGCTAAAGTCCTAGTGTCGTACCGATTCATACAAAAAGTACACGTGTAAGTTTGTATATTAGGAGGAGGAGATAAGTATAGTTAGTAAAATGCATAGCGGTAAGAGATAAATGGTTATATTATATACACGATTCCTGATACAGAACTGTATAGAACCATGTATACTGGGTATTAGGAGACCGCTTCCGAAAACGAAGACAGACGATAGTACTAATGACACCTTTGATGATGGGACGGAAAAAAAATCGTTCTTGATTAAAAAGAAATCATATTTTTAAAACGTTTTATTAGCATTATTTACGCTCCATCACGTTAGTACAGCCAAAAGAAACAATAGTTTCATAAAAAATACAATACTTTACTAAAAAAACCAGCAATGTAACACAAAATCAAAAACAGCTGATGCTCGGATCAACGAACGCACGGGCGATGCTGTCTCAAAAACTAAAACATACTAAACATAATAATCAATCCCGCCAAAACAAACCGCTCCTTGTGCGGCGGCCCGCGGCCGCCGGTGACGCCACTTTGATCATTTCCGCGGTATCAGCGCCGCGCCGCCGCCTCGCCAGGGCGTTAGTCAGATCCGAGCATCAGCTGTTTTGAATTATGTGTTTCATTGCTGGTTTTTTTTAGTAATGTATTTTTATGAAATATAGTTTCATTTAGCTGTACTAACATAATGGAGCGTAAATAATACTAATACAACGTTTTAAAAATATGATATTTTTTTAATGAGTATCAATTTTTTTCCGTCCCATCATCAAAGGTGTCATTAGCACTATCGTATGTCTTTGTTTTCGGAAGCGGTCTCCTAATACCCTGTATGTAAAGGTAAAGCTGTACTCTGTAAGAAAACGTAATTAGCGTAATGTTGGAGAAAATTGTGTTAGGTGACATTTGAATCAGAGATTGGTGATGCCGTGCGGTTCTAGGGACACAAAAGATTGCATTGATTCTCTTAAGCATATTAAAGAGTTTGGGACATAGTTTTGTTTGCGGAAGGTAGGCGGGCAAGGCCCTTTGCATGATGTTAAGCCGTTATAGTGGTGAAATTGTAACGGTTCAAGTTTTCAGAAATATTGCTTCACTGATGAAATACGGGTTAGGCTGATGGATGGCATGAGTCAAGTTATAACTGAGGCAATCCAAGATGGCGGGATTTGGAGGTTAGGGTTATATTAACTAATGTTGTCATAATTTTAGTTCGCGTTATAGGTTGATTTAGGCGCACCTTCTTTCAGTTAGTAATATATTGACGCGATTTAGGAGCCCTAATATTAGTTGACGTGGTGTACAGGCGAACCCTGGAGACTCCTAGTTTTAATTGGCATAATGCTGTGGCGGTGCAGATGCCAGCTCCACGTAGTTGGCAGGCAGCATACCAGTACGGCCAGTACGTAACACCTCGCCCGTCATCCAGCCCTCGTCGATCGAGGTCACATTGGAAATGTAGTCACCCTCGCGGAACGATACCTGTGAGTACATGGAAGTGTTTAATATTTAATTCAGATAAAACTATTATAACTACTCCAGCTGGCCTGAATTGTAATTGTTAATTTAACATTGTTAGAGTTACACTGCAGTTTGTTTCTTGCTGCAGTTTCTTGGTCGGATCAACCGGGGTAGGACCACGCCACCTCTCATAATACTAGCGTAATAAAGCAGGATAATGCTACTGTGTTTCGTCTGGTGAGTGAAGGGATCCGGACACCTTTATTACTGGTGATGAGACATTCCATCTCAGTCCTCAAGGTTGAAAACGCATCTGCATTATGATTCCTTGTCAAGGATGAATGTAGATGTCATGGGCCGCAGGAATCACTTGCCATCAGGTGAACTGTGTGCTCGTTGGTTACTCTCAATGTAATAAAAAAGAATTGTTCAAACCGATTTTAAAATATAAACTAAGGCTAATTGTACCGCTTATGACATATTTATTAATAAAAATATGTCAAATTCTTTGCATATATTAATTTAGGAAAATTCCAGGTGTTCAGAGAATTTAAAACGTGAAGAAATCATAACAAAAAATTATTTATCTTTTTTGTAATGATTTCTTACATTTACGCCATTACACATAATTAAGCATTGAATAAATTTTGCGGATTTTATCGCGTTTATTTTAAAATATTTTATAGTGTTTTACAACATTTATCGCCACGGGCAGGATTTTTGTTTGACGTGCCGATGTCATAGTTAACACGAATTATTTATTTTTGGACCGTTTTGATCCTATAATCATAAGAGACGTCGTGATAAAAAAAGTTTAAAATAAACGAGATAAGATCTGTAAAATTAGTATTACTCATTGTACATTCTTTTTAACAACAAATATAATAATGATTTCAACAACAAATATTCTTGATTTCTTACAATAACACAACTTTAAACCATGTTTATCTTAAGATTTGAATACACGACTAAACAGTTGGGTTAATTGAACATGGGATCATCTCAATTTGTTGTTTAGCCAAATGCGTTTCACTTCAACCAGTTTCTTGTTAACTGTATTTGTGTTTTTAATTAACAGAACATGGACATGTGGCGCTATTTTCAAAGCGATACGACTTGGGACCTTTAAGAAAAGAGCTTACACAATTCTTAAAGGCCGGCCGCGCGTTTGCGAGTCCTCTGGTGTTGCAGATGTCCATTGGCGGCGGTGATGACTTACCATCAAGTGCTTGATGATTCGCCACTTATTCTATATAAAAAAAATTGCATAATGACGTAGTGAACACAAGGAAACTCACTTCGTCACTGTCGTTCGCTTCGTAGTCGTACATCGCGATGTATACTCGCTGCAACAAAACACACATATCACACTTATTACTGTGACAATTATATATAAGTGGTATAGTCATAGTGCAGCTAATTTCTAACTACAGCATGAATGGGGTCGGCTCGACTGGTGAAGGTCCACTTTGAAATAGATGATATTTTGATGCTATATGGATATTTCATTTGTCCATTTATACATTTGACCCGGGCCTCCCTTCTGGAAAGTGAAAGGATAGTGGTGTCTCCTCGCGACTCTGCGTGTTCGGCATACTTGATATGTCATGTTTTGATGATATTAGAGGAAATAGACGAGAACTCAGTTGTACCCTATTAGATAATACTGCAGCCCAGGACACCCGCATTCATCCAAGATCATGCAAATAAGTTTTGTTATTCCCCCAGGACTCTGATGAAATGCCTCCTCATTAGGTCAAGTCGAGTGGATATTGGAAAAGAACACAAAATGAACTAATGGTTTGGTAAGTGTTTCGTGGCCCGTAACTATAAATGATAATGCATTGTACAAACAGATGGTAATGGCCCATGACATCTACATTCATGCAAGGAATCCTAATGCAGATGCCTTGTCACCTATGAGGACTGAGATGGAACGCCTCATCACCAGTAATAAAGGTGTCCGGATCTCTTCACTCACCAGACGAAACACAGAAGCGTTATGCTGCTATTTCGCGTTGATATTCTGTGAGTACGTGGTCCTATCTAGCATAGCTCTACCACTGTAAAATCTTAACTTCTTTAATTTCTACAGACATTAATAAGTTTTGCATAAGATAGTAGTCTGATTAGCCGCTACCTGCGATATTATAATCTCGTAAGCACTTGCGCAAACACAGAGGCACTCTCTCCTGGTCACCTTCTCTAGCCCGATGTAATTTGCAATAAGATATAGATAATAGCATACGAGGAGCGAGATTCATATGCAGTGTTAAAGACACACATACAACATTTAACAACCAGACCCGAAAACGATTTGTTTTACACGAATAAAATTCTTCGGCTGGGCATCTAATCAAGGACCCGTGAGGCAGCTGCCATGTTCCCTAATCGCTGTGTCACGCGGTCGTCTGTTATACTATAATTAAGGAGTACCGAGTCGGCGGCATGATGGTGGTTGTTGCCGTGGCGCGGCTGCTCGTTTGCCAGCGGATCCAGATCGGTCACCCGTCCGATCTGCCGGCTCTGCTGCTGCTGGACTTGGTGAGCTCCTGTTTGAACATCATGACACACGACGTTTTATTAATTAATGAGTAATTACAAACGATCAGTGATAAGATAATAGATGGGATTATGTCCTCCAGGCCAATTTCAACATGCGGCCAAGATATATTATAATGCCGTTAGAATTGGAACAAGCAGCGGGTCGTACTCGTTGTTTCTATGAAAATAAGAACGATGACAAAAAATCACACAGTTTATCCAATAGCAAGTGTAGCCCATAAATATATTGTAACAAAGGAGCATACTGTTCACCTGATACTAAATGGTGATTGCTGCCCAAGATACTACACTTCACCAAAGATACAACAAGCACATACGTCATCACCCTGAGGGGTGGGATGGAGTGTCTCGATAACTGTAATTGGGTTGTAATGTATGTGCAATGGAGGAAGGTTCTGATGCAGTGAAAGGGACACTGGACGTTTCACAACACACCCCAGACTCCAAAACCAACAAGAGTTAATGTAAAAAAAAAAAATCTTAGGCACAGTAACCAGGTACCTTTAACACCGTTCAGGCTGTACTATGTCCACACTGCAATTAAAAACTGGATGGAAGATTTTATATAATTGTATCTCCCTGCTACTTTAAAATTAATAAAATGAAATTTCATCTTCATTCAATTACATGCACTTGAGACTTAAGTTTTAATGGTATTGATAGGTTTGCAATATATGGGCGTAATGATAAATTACTAAATAAAGAAAACTAGATATGTCATATTGAATGGAGAGTTCTATAATCTCTTACAAATGTTTGTTCACAAATGTTGAGATATTTTTTTTATTGTAAGATTACATAATTATAAACGAACTCCTTTATACCTTTAACTTTTTGCACAGGCCATTAAGAAAAAAATTTACAAGAATTAACGAGCCCACCACAATTCCTCCCTATAGAATATTTATTATAGTCGACGCATTTTAAACTGAGTCGTCGGGCAATAAATGTCACTGACAGTAGGAATGTGCACGCAATGCAACCCGTTATCGATACTTAGCTACTGCGCACGCGGGGTCGATGCGTCGTCGTGGCCTTCATTAGCACTCTGACTCCTGATTGGTCGTTACAAGTAAGGGTTGTTGTTTTTCTATAAATATAAGATTTTTTGTTATGACACTCATTACATTCTCTATGATTACGTCGAAACAAACATTTTATCATACAAATTAAAAACTTTTATTTTCAGATGGCGAAAAATTATTCCTATTAATACTTAACATAATTTAGCATATCGATCGTACCTATCGATATGAACCTCTACATTTCTTACGCACATCACTACACCTCTCCATAAGCCCTCTAAGTGCGAGCGAGACAGACAGATAAATATGATTTATAACCCGAAGCCTCAGTTCATAATGCGTCGACTATAGTCACATTAGACATTTCACAAATGGGTGTGCGCGCGCAATTTTGTGATAAAAAAACATAAAATAATAAATGAAGTTTCACACATTGAACAAGTAATAATAATTATATATAACGTAAACATAAAGCAGGATAAGACAGGCGACTGATAAAAGTTTTATGTAGTAATAATAATAAAGAAAATTATTGCAGTAGGATGGTTTTTTTATAGAGTGGCAAACGAGCGGGGGCACCTCACATAACGGTGAGTGGTAAAAATAGAAATAATATTGCAGTTAATTTTTAATAAATAATAAATTAAAATTTTGTACTATTAAAACAAAAGTTGCCTCTAAACATGTATATATTGATTATATGAATAGTTTACAACAAACACAAGAGAACAAAAGGAAACTAGAAGAGAGAGAATACTATACTTTTAAAGAACATTAAAAGTGAATTTAGGGACATTATTATTATTTCTAATTTATTGTTCAAAAAAATTAATTGTTTGTAATGGATCTTTGTAAACTAAATGAAATAAATAAATAAAATAAAATTATTGTAGTATATTACATGTTAAGTTAAGATATAAAACATTTGGCAGTGGGTGCTCAACGGATACAAACCTCTTTGCTTGCCATCCCTTGTGCTATTGTAAATGACAGTTGCCGATGCATGTTGGATGTTGGGAGGTGCCCGAGGCCCATCGCTAAGGGGGTCATAGTCCTGGATCCTGCCGATTTTCTGTTGATTGTTCACCCCGTAGTTCGGCTGTTGATACTGTCCATGGTACTGATTCTGGTACTCATCATACTTCTGGTACTGATAATAGTCCTCTTGTTTTTGCTGTCTGTACTGTTGTTCCGACTGATACTGTCTCGGTTGTTGGGTCGTTTGGGCTTGGGGTTGTGGCGCTGGTGTCTGGTAGTGGTTCTTGGGTGGTAAGTTCGGCACTGGCACATTCGGCGGGAGCATTTCCGTGGCGTAGTTCTCAATTTGTTGGTGGTAGTTGTCATTAGTGGCGACTTCTATACACAAGCGGTGGTAGGACAGACACGAATTAGTGATGTGATGTTGCAGTTAGAAATTACATTATTAACTTGTACAGACAGTTTACGTACGAGAAAGCATTATTTTATAAGTGCGTGATTAGAATTTTTCCTGTGAAATATATGGTAAGATATTTATTAACTGATTAAACTGGGTATTATTTTTCTAAAAACCAAAAATATCTGCGTTCGAGAACTGTCTGTTTCTTGTATATCGACCGTAGTACCATAACTGCTTTGAGATTGGAATTCATGAAAATATAAATTAAATATTTCAATCTTACTATGAAGATATTTTTAAGTAACTCTTTTTTTGGATTGTAAATGAAATATCGAAAAGCAGAATGAAGTGATTTTGAAACTTGTTACAACATATCTTATTTGGTATCAATATTATGCTTAAGGTGTTGTTAATAATTAATTATCAATTTATTTTTTTCACATGTTTCACATATCTCAAAAACAGAGTAACACACAACACACCTATCCCATCCCGAACTCCAGTGCAAAATGGCAGTTGAACATGAAATGATTCGTGAACTGACATAGATTAAAAATCAATTTCCCGTCATTGAAGAAAGAGAGTAAAAAAAAAATTAGACACGGCAAAATGGGTGATGGAGTATTAAGAAAAAATAATCAACTTGACCATATTTGACAAACAAAAAAAGGTTTTATATGCACGTTTTTGACATGTTACGACAGTGCCATCTATTGCATTTTTTCTACACATTGCAGTTCGAAACAAAACGGTTTCCAACACGTTTTGTATTAGATAAAGCTGTAGGAGGTCTCTGGACCAAAAGCAATACTCACTCAAAATAAAAATCGTTTTGTTTTGAGTTTTATATTTATCTCTATTGTGACCTTAATATATAAAAATGTATATTCGTTATATTATACTGACTATTTTGAAGTCGTAAGATGAAAATTTAAATTCACAGACGACCATGCTAATTTATTAATTATGATTTTTACGATTGATTCTGAGTGCTCTACTTACCGACAAGTTCTCCATTCTCATTTATTTGTCGTTGCTTCTCCATAGCCGCCTTCTTCGCCAGGTCGCCATGATATGCCACGTTACTGATTATCTTAGTATTCGCTTTGATCCTCAAAGTTTCCGGGTCGTCAGCCACCTGGAAAACAAATGTTTTTTTTTAATGAAAGTATGAAAATTATTTAACGAAAGTAAGAAGTATATTTAATGGAAGCAAGAACAGGTAGACTTCCACAGACGTTATGTTATCTCAGCGACCTTTAGACATCTATGACGATGTAATCGATAGAGAATACAGATATACGTTATTGATAACATGGAATAACCTCTTAGGGTCGGGTACGGTTCTCATTTCACAACAAGAAATGCGGTGCTATGCTGCAACTTTACACTGATAATCCGGAGTCATGTCGTTTCTCGATGAAGTTACTCCATTGCAAAATAAATTATTGTCCCATAAACATCTGTATTGTTTGTACCTTGACAGTCATTGGTTAAGGGTACAAATATACCAGTAACAAATATTTTTTTATGAAACTAAGACAAACGAGCAAACAGTTCAATTAATGGTAAGCGATGACTATTATTATTATTACAATACGAGTAACAAACGAGCACCCATTCACCAGACGGTAAGTTACTCTTGCAGCCCATGACATCTACATTCATCCTTGACAAGGAATCATAATGCAGACGCGTTGTCACCCTTGAGGACTGAGATGGAATGCCTCGTTACCAATAATAAAAGTATCCGGATCCCTACACACACCAGATGAAAGACAACAGCGTTATGCTTCTCTATTTCACTCTGGTATTCTGTGAGGGCGTGGTCTTTCCCCGGTCGAGCTACCCATCAATTCTGCAGTTAGAAACAAACTGCAGCGTAGCTCTACTACTGTAGCCCATAAACAATTGTCATTCCAGAAGACTGAGATGGAATGCCTCACTGATATCAGTAACTTAACTCACACTAATCAAAGTGAATTACGTTAATAGGAACTTCATGCTGGTATTCAGTGAAAGCGTGGCCATTCATGCTGAATCTTGAATAAAGCTGCAGCGTGACTATGTCATTGAAGGTGATAACAAACTAGAACAAAACTGTGATGAATTGAGAGTTCGGGTAACTCTAACTAAGAAGGGTTAGTTTTGTCAGTGGTTCTTGAAACCGTGATAATATGCATATTACCAAATATCTTATGTCTCATAAAGATTCATCTGACGTACCTGTGTAAACTTGCCCTTGCTCTTCTCGAAGTCTGCGTGATACTTGACATTGCTCTGTATTTTCGTGTTCTCCGCTATCCGCTTCAGCTCGGGCGTCTCCGCCATCGTCGTGTGTTTCGCTTTCGGCACGTGCCTGGAACATAATAGTGGCGTGCTTTGCTACATTTTTTTCTTTGAAAGTTCAAAAACATTGTACCAATTACATGTAAGAAGTTCTTGAAGTATTTATCGTGTTCTGTAAAGTTTACGTTTTGTTTTATGTTATATGGGTCGACTCTTTAATAAATTATAAGAGGTTATCGTTTTTATGTAGTTTACCTTACCCTTTTTAAAAGAGACCTTCTGATGTTAAACAAAAGATAATATTTAAAATAATAATAAACAACAATGACTCATTTTGTCGTATAGTTTAAAAATACTGTTTTTATGTGTCGCATATAATAATTTTCACATGCTTTTACTCAGATCAAGTTATGATATGTGTGAATGTATGTATTAATCTAATGGAAACTTTCAATTTAATTTTCACCCACTTGTCTTGTCTGAAAGGTCTGCAATTCTACAGACGTATTAAAAACCACTGACAACACAATAAGTTCAGTGTTGTTATAGTGTTTTAAAACTAAAATTTATTACCAGAAACGCTATTAATGTAATGGATACGCCAATTCATAGGTGAATTTCAATAAGATATTTTTTATTTTTTAACTTTACCTAAGACAATATATATTTCAAATGACAGACATGTTCTTATTAAAACACTATGGTCTATAGAATAATATAGTATGTACATATGTGTGTTGTTAATTGATTGATGTAATTTTATGAAGATATTTTTTTTTATACTTATGTAATACATTGCAGATTTGTTACATGCAAATTTATTTCCGACTACTTCGATTAAAAATAAGCCCATAGAAGAAAATCCCGTTAGACACCAATGCAACAGATGAACGAATTTTTGATGAAAATTCAAATCAATCAGTTATGTACCTTTGCTGTGGATCTGTTGTAGTGTATCCAATCTTGCATTGGATTGGCAACACAGCAAAGGGTTATTTAAAGTAGTGTTTACATAATAATAGCCTTGTAAACGGTCTAATGGTGGGCATTTTCAACCAAGTTGTAAGCCTGCAACACATGCCATAAGGGGGCGGTATACCGATTACTAGATAAACTTAATCGTTAGTTTCAATGTACCGCATTTGTTATATAGCTGTACCGGGATAGGACCAACGATGCTGAATTCCGGCGTAGTAAGTATGTGCAATTTACAAATGCATGTAATAGATGTTTGGTTTCTACTCACTCACTGAATGAGGCTATGGTAAGTGCGGTTCCATGTCAAGGGTGACAACACATGAGGGGAATTAACCTGATGGTAAGATCCCTGGAGCCGATAACACCCTCGTTCATCCTCAATAAGGAATCATACTGCAGATGTATAGTCGCTACCGAAGACTACGATGGAATGCCTCGTCATTAGTAATATGGGTCTCCGGATTCCTGCACTCACCAGACGAAAGACAGCAGTCTTGTGCTGTTTTTTTAGACTATTATTCTGTGAGGTCCATCCCCGGCCAAGCCGACCACTTCATGCTGCAGCTAGAAACAAAGTGCAGCGTGGGTTTACCACTTGTCCGCTCATTGTTATCAAAATAATTTATTTCAGGTCTAGCTGGTTATCCGCGTCAACGTTTACGCCAAAGGTGCCGCGTATTTTTCATATACTTTCTTATGGCATACGTAGTTATATAAACACGGTAACACTTAAGTAAAGAAAGCCTTTCGTTTAATGTTACGGGCTAATCTACGAAAATGTCGTGAATGCGCGCTAATGTTCTTTTACGGAAACATCATTCGAAAAACAATTTTTTTAATCTATATTTAGTTAATAATAAAATCACTAGCATAAAAATGTAAATTATTGTTAACTCATTAAATTTCAAGGCATACAAGACATAATTAACCCACCAATGATTACTTAACGAAAATACAATGTCACGGTACACACAATGACATAACACTAATTACAATAAACGCAAAGGAACAGTAAATAAATTATATTCACTTCGTACGCATCGCGCATACCAATATTGTATTGGAATATACATGCAGATAAAATTCAATCTTTTGCTTATTGCATTAAGCGTGACTTCCAGTTGGCGAATGTGTTTATTATTGACACATTTAATAACACGGGCCATTAAATCACTTATGGTAGTGGCGGAAGGTTGTAATTTTCATTAGCAAGTATATAAATAGTGTTGTGGTGTTTTGCAGTAGCTACAACGGATGTGCGATTGTGTAAGCTTTTTATAGCTTGTTCACTTTCGTTTTTATTGTTGTGCACGCTTTAGGAACTGGGTAAGTTGTCACATGTGCTGGTTGCAATGTTATTGACAATACATATAAACTGTGTTTATATATTTTTGTGTTTTGTGTGATGCTGTCGGTCTTAAGATCTCTTTAAATAAATAGACTCGCGAACGGGGGCCCGCTGAGTAGGGGTGTGATCATGCGTGACCGTTCATATGTTCGATTTAATTTTCACTTATCTATGTCGTGTCGTTTTAGTGTTCGCTTGTGTCAACTCTGCGGACTCAACATCTTCATCGAAATAGACTCATGAGGAGAGGGCCCGCTGAGTGTGACGACAATGTTGGCTAGAAGTCTTCACCACTGCTGCATTCGGCTTCTACTGTCGACGACGACGAAAACCGATTAGGGTAAAATGAAGCCCATCTTAAGGAGGTTCGAACCTCCTCTCTGATATCGCCATATATTAATTGTATTGTTTTGTATGAGTGAGGGTTGTCTACAGGGCAGTTTTCTAGCCCTTTGCTTATAGACATGGTGTTGTTTAGGCGGGTTGAGTGTGAATTTATGGTATATAATAGACTAAATTTTAGCTCAGATGCAAATGGTCCGAATTAGGGACCACGCACTGACAGAACACTAGTGGCAAATAGCATATCGCTGCTGCCTTTCGTACGGGCTCGTTCCCACTTACAAGTAGAGCCGTATTATGCTCGTATTTCACCATCAGTTTCATGAAAAGAAAGCATTAAAGTCAAAACTTCCGTATATAGATATTTAAATCGCAGTAAACGACAGCTGAGCCAGATGGCAATAAGGCGAATTTATAAATAAGCAGAAGGAAAAATGTTGAACTTGTGCACACGCATGATTCACACAAATAATTGCAAGTCGTACGGAGCTGAAACAATGTGGATAGTGATCTAGCAATTATGGTATGAGTAACGCAATCGAGCGATGTCGCGACTGATTCATCGGTTATATTTTATTAACGTTAAGCTGCCTTTAGCCAGAGATTTGCGAGGCAGCTAAGCTACGCGATGAGCGACGGTGAGAAACTGAACTACGAAACTTTGTTTATTTCCACCAAAGCAAGATGGTGTATCGGAGCAGATATGTGATGGCATGAGGGCGAAATTTTGATAGAGCTTTGTATGT
This sequence comes from Teinopalpus imperialis, assembly GCA_029286865.1. Taxonomy (NCBI): domain Eukaryota; kingdom Metazoa; phylum Arthropoda; class Insecta; order Lepidoptera; family Papilionidae; genus Teinopalpus; species Teinopalpus imperialis. The sequence continues at coordinate 10,185,848 of JAGSMU010000004.1, forward strand.
CCCTCGAACTACTTCCAACAACCTGTTTTTCATAGGTCAAAGGATCCTATTGCTGGATATCACAAAATATCCTGCTATCTTTAGTACGTATCGTATTTTTTAAACATTATTACTGGTAACGAACGAGCAGATTCATCACCTGATGGTAATTGATAACTGCGGCCTATGACATCTACATATACCCTCAACCAAGATTCAAGATGTACATTTGTTGTCACTCCTGAGTACTAAGATGGAATATCTCGTCAACTGTAATTGGGTCCCCGGTTCTTTACACTAACATACGATATGTTGCTATTTCAAGCTGGTGATCCTTTCCTGGTCGGGCCATCCCATTCATGTTGGTTCTAGAAATTAGCTTGTACGTGGCCCTGCCACTGATAGATCCTCGGACATATTGATCAAATTTCCCTGACATCACCTGTCATCTTGATAGATTGGGTTATGCTAAAAGGGCAATGTGTCTACGAGTTTGAGTCATCACCTCGCTTGCCATTGCTGCATAAGGCAATATATTTAAAAGAAGTATCAAATGTGATTTATTTTCCATTCTATTCGAAAACAGCTTAGGCGAAACTAAGGACAGCGTAGTCGACGCTATCTCGTAATACAAAAACTCTGATAGTCAAATCTCACTCAAAAAATAACAATAAATACACAGCAAGATTGGAAAAAAAATTGTGCCTTGCTACAAACAGAGTACATTTACGACGATTAAGATACTCGAAAGATCCGTACTAAATGAATAATGTGACGCGACGACTGGAGGAAAGTTGATAAATAATTGAAGCGGACAGTTGGAGCACGTTACTGAAGTGAAAACTGTGCGACGGACGGCACTACAGTCCGACGACGCGCTCCATCAATGCCCAGCGGGTGGGAACTGTGCTCTTTATTCATGGCATTGTTTACATGCGAAATGGAAAGGTTTGATTTAGTATCAAACGGTAAATTGTTGCAAACGAAAATGAACTAACGTCGTTGTTGAACATTGACTATATTATTTTTACCTATGTTTGTACGTGGAATACCGCACTGTAGCTGGAAACATGAATGGGTTCAGCTTAACTGGGCTCGAGGACCACGCTCTCACAAACACAGTATTTTAACATACAATAAGATAATGGACAATCTTATTGAATACATCCTATGGCTAAACAAATGCTTGCAACTATTCGTATTATATTGTATTTGAACAATGCGTTCAATATTGTGGATTGTGACATTCGTCGGGATTCTCGAATCTATTAACATCTCTTCTCTATCATCGTATCCTTGCACACATTTATGAGTGACCTAAAAAGACTGACGCTTCCTTTTCTCCTTGCTCTCATCTCGGCCTTTTAGGTGTGTAGCTGCTGTAGCTCTATGAAAACGACTTGAAAGCGTTATCGACATTTTCTTAGGATACTTTCATCTATCATTACCATTGACAGATGAAGGGATAACCTTGTAAAAACTTGTTTTTTTATTTCCGCCTTATCATAGCTTAAGTCACATCAGTGAAATCATTTAAACGATAGATATTGTTTTCCACTTGTTAAAGTGCCTACAAATGAGTCTGACGGTATGGGGAAAATATGTTCTTACATACATACATAGATTTATCTTTGATGAACAATGATTATAATCTGAATCTTGTCTTTTAACAGTCTACAGATGGATATTGAAGTTTTTTTACACTGTTATTAGCTATATTTAGAATCTAGTCTAAATCGTAGTAAATCCACTAATGTACAAGTCTCATTCACAGATAGCCAAAAGGGTCTAAATATTAAATTTCACTAACTCCTCATTCCTCGCGAGATCCCATCATTAGAAATATATCTTTTATTTTTAAGTTAGTCTCTTAACACGCTTTTATTCAATATTTGTTTAGTCACATTTAGTTTTGGAGATTTTTTCTCAACAACTGTTCAGAAACAGTATATCCATTTAGAAATTGAGCATGCTGTCGACATTCTTTTGTGTCCAAGATGATAATCTTACGTACGACATATTAAAGTGTAATTAATATTTTAACAAATTGAGACACTGATTCACGGTCCTCTTTTCTGATCCGATGTAAATCATATATACGATTAAAAGATCGGAGTCGCGGACAAGTCACGCGATTTTCGATCAAATAGAAAAAAATAATAAAATTGTGATATTTAAATAAAAAATCACTTGTTCTTTTGCACTTTGAGGACGAAAAAAATAAATAGCATTATTTATAAATGACCAAGTGTTCTAAAACAACAACAACTACTTATAAAAGCGTTTTGTTCGTTTGATTGAAACAATTTTATTTATAGTTTTCTGATGATATATCGGTTGTACGAATGGTAAGAAAGAGGTTTCTCCTTAGGAAGGATATATTCGGTAAGAATACAAAACATAACCGAACTGTTAAACAGTTCACATTGCCAGATTATCTTGTTACTTAATCGATTATAATGAAACTTCCATTATTCCTTAATTTGAATTTGAAAACCCATTACAAAAATAATGATTGCAATCAGCATAACTTAAGAACTTTACCGATAAAAATGTATTCATATGTATACATACACGAAATTTGATATATCTGTTAAGATACCATTCACATAGACTAATAGTTGCAAGACAATTACATAACCTTCTTTTTTAAGTCGTTATAAATAACCATTAGCTACTCGGTGGTAGCTACGTTGCCGCGCAGACGGATGCCCAATCGTTGCCGGAGCCATATGCATCCTTTTTTTTATTTGATAATGTTTCTTGCTTACTAAAATGCCACCTTATGTCCAAATGACGATGTAGTCTCGTATGGGAAAACGTATTAGTTTAAAATATTTTAGCCTATTATTATTTTTTCTCGTATCGGATGGACCATGTATGCGAACAGATTATTTCAACGCATTAAATTCCTTACGTACATATAAAAACGAAAAATAATTATTTTCAATATGCAAAAAAACTGTTCACAAAGAAATGACAAAAGACGATGGAGATCTTCGACACGAATTCAGCTTTTTTTTTTTTTCGGGCTGATGGCCGCTGTTAGCCCCAGGGCTTTTACAGTTTCACCGGATTGAGAGGTGACCGAGCGCTTATGGCTCTCAGTCGAGACCTCTATATATGGGTAACCAGCGCAAGGGCTCCCGAGAGGGAGCCTCGGCTTGGACCGTTACATTGTTTCGCGAGAGCGTCTGACTTAAGGGTGCCCGAGAGGGCCGAACCTCGGCTCGGTCATTTGCTTCTGACAGAGGATTATCTTAATTAATATCACTATTATTATTAACTACCTGTACCACCACTTCAGAATGCGTGGGCGCTGGAGAAGAAGTGGCGCAAGAAACTCCAGCAACGCTTCTATCTGTATGGACTGGAGAGAACCGGCCAGTGACATGGCGGTATCGCGAATAACTTTGTTTGCGACGCCCTCGCCGTCGGCGGCTCATGATCTATGTGTAGATTTTCGTTACGCAAGAACTACGGCGCACCGGTGGCCTTGCGCATGAAACGATTTTGTATTACCTGAAGTCGGTGAATGTGACGCGGGGAGGCATGCGCAAAAACGGGGCTTTCGTATGTCATTATGGGTCGGATGCACGCTTTGTAAAGTGTAATTTTATTACGCAGGGACATTTTGCTATTTTTATTAAGTAACGGGTGCAAACGACCTAGGACGAACGCTGCTCGATTCCGTACGCGGTTGATATGCGGACCGAAGGTGAGTCTTTCATCTAATGTGACGCCTAAGTATTTGACTGTCTTTTCCCAGGGGATTCGACGATCAAATAACTCTATAGTTTGGAGATGCGGCGTTTTGTTGCGCCGAGAGAAGTACATGGCTGCACTTTTGGTGGGGTTAACCTCGATTCTCCATTTCCGAAACCATTTCCCTAAGGTGTTGGCTGCAGATTGGAGGCGTTTATAAATAGCGTCTGGTTTAAATCCAGACACGTAGAGGCCGGTGTCATCGGCGAAAAGGGCTAGCTCTACACCGCGAGTGCGCGGTATGTCGTTTGTAGAGTGTGTATAAAGTAGGACCTAGGACAGAGCCTTGTGGTACTCCGGCACAAATGGGGTGAACCTCGGAACGCGTTCCCTCGACGCGGTAACGAAAGGTTCGATTTCGGAGAAAATCTCGTATGATAAGTACGAGTCGATCTGGCACACCGAGCTCATATAGTTTGTATATGAGCCCGTTGTGCCAGACCTTGTCGAAAGCTTTCGCCACGTCGAGAAAAAGTGCCCCAGTTTGGTAGCCCTGAAGAAATTTACTGAGGATGTGCTCCGTGATGCGGTGCACTTGATGTGTGCATGAGTGTTGGGTGCGAAACCCGAACTGCTCATTGATTGGCAGCCCTCGGGACAGCATGAAGTCCTTGAGGCGGGTGAGAATGAGCCTTTCATATACCTTACCCAAGACTTTGAGTAGGCTTATGGGTCGATAGGCTGATGGATCGGTTGGATGTTTTGAGGGCTTGAGAATCCCTATGACATCGGCTTCCTTCCAGGTGTTCGGGAAGGTGCCTTTGGATATGGCCGCGTTGTAGATTATCACCAGTAGGTGTAAAATGGACATGGGTAGGAGTTTCATCACCTTGTTGGTGATACCGTCGGGGCCGGGAGCCTTGCGTGGTCGCAGGTTTTAATTATGGACTCAACTTCGGTGCATGTAACTTGAGTGACGGAATCGCGAGGTGGTTCCTTACTCTTCCGGTCGACCTCGCTGTTAACCATTTCAAGGTGAGCGGCGTCGATCGGTAGGGTGCTCGGTGGGCATTGGAGCTCGAGATTGTCAGCCAGACATTCGGCTTTCTCTTCGTCTAAGAAGGCGGGTGGTTTATTGGGACGCGCTAAGGGAGGCATTGTTTGGGCGTTGCCCCCTTTTAGGGATTTGGGAATTCGCCAGTAGGCGAGATGGGAAGGTTCGATGTTGGAGAGGTGATTATCCCACCGATCGTTCCTATACTGGGCTATGCGTGATCGGACTTCACGCTGAAGGGTACGTAGCACCAGCCGGTTACTTTCAGTGGGATATAAATCGTGGGCACGAGTCGCCGCATTCCTGCGCCTCATTAGGTGCTTTATGTCGTTTGGCAGGGTCCATCGATGGTCTTCCACCGAGGGAACCTGCCTCGAACAATCCTCGACTACGGTCTGGATGTGCCTAGTGAGGGCATGAACTGCGAGGTTCGTGTCGTTGACTGAAGAACGAATTCAGCACCTCATCAAATTTAAGTGTGATTTTTCAAACAAGACAAATTTTTCAAAACAGAAAAACAGGAATTTAATACTTACGCTTCGCAGTAGGGCAGTTTCCCGTAGCCCTTGTAGGTACGCATGTTGAGTGTCATGCCGCACTCCTGGCATTTGAAGCAACCTTTATGCCACACCTGCAGACAAGTACAACGAACATTCAATTACATGCTTGATGAAAATATTCCAGTGACTATTATTTGTGTCACTACGGATGGTACTAGGTTTTAATTGGTATTGAATTTTTTATTATAAAGGTGTCCCAAAATTTACGTAGTTTTTTTTATTACATTGAGAGTGACAAACGAGCACACAGTTTACCTGATAGTAATAATGATACCTGCGGCCCATGACATCTACATTCATCCTTGACAAGGATTCAGAATTCAGATGCGTTGTCACCTTTGAGGACTGAGACGGAATGCCTCGTCACCGGTAATAAAGGTCTCCGGTTCCCTACACTCACCAGACGAAACACAGCAGCATTATGCTGTTATTTTAAGCTGGTATTCTGTGAGGGCGTTGTCGAACTGACCCATTCATTTCGCAGCTAGAAAAAACTGCAGTGTAGCTCTACCGCTATCAACTTTTGACGATTGTGACCACTTTGCAAAAATTATCCACCTCCTATACCCGGGTGGTTGCGGGCTTGTTGGCCTATATCCAACTTGGCAAATAAATCATGTCGCGATATCAAGCACCAGTACAGTAATTTCTTGATTAAGTATGGTCCAATGGTGCCACATGTGAGTTCTCTGAACTCCAACTGCTGCAATTTTGACGATTAACAAAGCCATAAAGGTGAACAGGTGCATTATGGGTTTTGCTCGAAAAGTCAACATCCACTTGTTGATATTCATCCTTTTTAATCCATTCGAAATCTCAACTATCTTCGCTGTGCATGGATGCATTGGTCTTCATTTCTTGTGAACTGAACTTTGTAAGCAAGGAGACGCTTAGCGAGCATACGTTGTAGAGAGCTTCTTGATTCACGTCCTCGACCGCCGAATTGATATTCCTGGACTTTCATCACTTCACTTTTCTCAAGCAAGATTTCGATATTGACATTTGACATTTTATATTACTTCATAGTTGGTTACTGTGGAAATTAAAACAGCACTGCTGTTTCGTCTGGTGATTTTTATTTTTTGAGACGATAGATATATTGAGTCTCTTTGGGTTAGCCTGGTCAGCGTACATCTCGCGTTATATAATAGGTTGAGGTCGTTTCAACCTAAATGCCTCTAATCAATCGCTTTACCGGATGAAACTGTTCGTTACGTTAGTGCCACTAAACGAGTGAGTCGAATCGACTAATGAAGGACCATACTTGTATAGAATGTCAGCGTAAAATAGTGGCATATGTTGCTGGGTTATTTACTATTCGTCGGCGGTTTGATACCGGTGTACAAATTATTGGCGAATACTTCAAATATAACAGATGTTTTTCACATAATTGATAAAACAACAAAACCGTATAGGTGACAATTATATTGTTAGTTTTTCATAGCATCATTTAAAACCGCAAAATAATGAATAACCTTGCATTGATTGAATAAGGGGATGTATTCATAAAAGGCAAATTGAATGAAAGGACAAAAGAGCGGTCGGGGCCGCTGAGGTAACGATTTTCACAAATAACCCAGTGCTCCAGTTGGCAGCAGAGAACAATACGACAATTAAGCAATACATCAGACATTCTCCAGCGATTAGCACATACATTGCATTCGAGCGTCGTTCAACATAACTGAACGGTAAGGTCTTTAGATTTTTTTTTTGCAGAATATATTTTATTTAAATTATTTTAAAAAAATAATATAGCTATCCAATGTCAAAGGAACACAGAATACACTGTGTTTAATAAACACTGAAACCAATAGCATTGACCCTAGTCAAAAATAAGGGTCACGAGTGCCAGTGACGCCTCTTCACTATTGGTTCGGTTACTGAAATCTCTTAACCATCATCCGAAATTGCAAGTTTGTGGGTTTGGCAGTTCCCAGTCCTGCCATAACTTTCATGCTACCGCCAATTTTTCGTTGCAGGTTAGCTCTACTACGACACAATTTACAAACACATTTAGCACTGTAATATGATCTGTGTGTAGCTAGCAGGAAATTTGGCTCCAGTTCGCCCATTCGACACGGATAACGGAATGTATAGCCGAATTCCTCTCGGCCCCAACATGCCGTTTATATAATATTGTTCTTTGTGTAATACAATGTGATGACGTCATCCTTTATTTCTTGGCCCTCGTGTCAGTTAAGTTATAAACAAGAAAAATCCTTGGATATTCGTTTTAAAATTAAACATGGGGTTTAATAAAATAAACCTATAAGTGTGAGTGTGGTTTAAAAGGAATGTAAGAAATATATATATATATTTTAATCTGAATAACCTTTTTTTATTTTTATGCCTAACAACATATTCTCTCGAACTCCCAGGGTTGACTGTCAGAGAATGCCACTGGGCATTAGGTCCCCCCTGTAAACTTGTCATATAAGGAAGGAATAAATAAATAAATAAAATAAATAATATCTTAATTTATTAAAAATTATCTATATAAAAACTTAGAAAACAGAATTTGTTGTTCACGGTTTCCGTCCATCTCACTTGCAGGATTAATGTTTCAATGCGGGGTTGGATACCCCAATACCAAGTTTTAGGATAAAAAAAAACACTTTTATTTTTAATGAAATATCTAAACAAAATAGATTACATCAGTAGTTAGAAATATTATATAATTCTATTTTTGGTTACATAATGAAAACCAGAAGCAAGATCAACAAAGCTGATAATTTATTCCTACATCGAAATTCATTTAACTGAGTTTTTAATGCAAATTAAGCAAACCAGCTATAATATATTTATTGATCGTAAAAGACGTAGACTATAGTATATAGTATGCGTATAGTATATATATATATATATATATATATACTCGGTTTTAATATATATGTACATATATTAATACAGAGTGCTATTGGAGCTACCTCGCTTCTGTAGCGTAACAAGGAAGTTTGCAGAGGCGGAGAGGTTTTGACTGTTTTTACACGAAAATGCAAAAGATATGTTTCTGGTACAGAGTACGTTCTAGCTCAAATAAAATTCATCATCAACAACTGCACTAACGTGCATGTAACATGCAATAGTTAAAAATTAATTACTACTAACATCAGATCTTACGTGTATACAGTATACTAACAAAACTTTGAGTCTTGAGATTGAAATAAATTATTATTATTATTAATAAAGTGTATGTGTATGTGTGTTATTTGAAAGAATCGTCAAACCACGCCCGACACACACAAACATGTCCGTTTGTCTGAGTCAACTCGCGAATAACGCATTCATGATAGTTCTGTATATATATTTAAATATGAGAGCATAGCACGCACACTTGGTGTTTGAATGAGCGATCTGACCAAACTGTTGACAGAAACAGTGGTAGATCCATACTGAAGTTTGTGACTAGATGCGATATGAATGGGTCGACACGACCGGGGAAGTGCGATGCCCCCAAGACCGGAAAACAACAGCACAACGCTGTTGTGTTTCGTATGGTGAGTGTAGGGATATGGAGACAATTATTATTGGATGCATTACATCTTAGTCGTTACTAGTGAAAGCACATCTGCAGTCTGATTCTTAATCGAGGATGAATACGAGTGAGAATCATGGGCTGAATGAAATGCTGAATTCAAGTATTTAGTCGATTAGTCTTTATTATTTTTAACAACCTATTTTATTCATGTTTAGCGTTTAAAAACTTACTATAATTTTTTTTAATTGTGCGCAGGGAGAATTAAATCGAACACTTCATTGATACTTATCGAATTTAAACATAAAACTGGAATATGAATATTGTTTGATGAGTACAATATCCGTGCTAACGATGCGACTCTGTTCTTTTGGTACCTCTATTTATAATTAATATATAACACACACATAATACATAACAAATAACTATGGCTTATTTGATTATAAAAGTTATATAGGTACTTTTCTGAAACCTTTAATAAAACATACTAAAGATATATCAAACAGTCGTCCCGCGTTTTAGCTTCGTATCATGTATTCTTAATGAATTCTAAACTGACCCACTGACACTGCCATTAGACCTGCGTTCGCTAACGCTTATGTAACCAAACCTGACCTACCAAAACCTTGATAGCATAAGAGAGAAGTGAACCTAAATGTTTATAAATTTAAACATCTTTTCATTAATCTATTACAGATTACCAACGCGAAACAGCAATACATATTTTGTTGTGTTTCATAAGGAAAGGGACACGGCTGAAGATACACTTACAGGAAGTGCGACATTTCGTAATTAGTAGTGAAAAAACTATATTCTTCATATAATGAGAGGTGTAATGAGCTGTATTAATTAAACAAAGTTCATCTAACGGTAAGTAATAACTACGTACGATAGACATCTGCATTGCCGATAATTATTATCCTCGCAAATATTATAATAAAAATATACAGTGAGATCTCTGGTTCTCATAATATGAAAGACTGTAGCATGACTAGAGGATCAATTAAGGAAGTCTAATTAATGTGATATCATTGGACCAAATTATCAGCCAGGTAAACTATGAGTAGGTTTTCACTTTTAATTCTTAAGAATTAGGCAGCTACGTCCGCACTTAACTTTATTAACTTATTTTTGACTGTCCTTTGCAGATTACACTTCTGTACTTATTTATATATTTTTTTTCACTTGTCCTCAGTCTACATTCTATAGCCCCTTTCTTAATTATAAATATACACATATATACATTCTTTTCCATTACTTCATATAAACCACAGATAAAAAAATATAAATTAAAATAAACCAAATTCTATTTAACCTACAGTTGTAATAAAATTCTTGTTACAATGAGTTGACAAACTTTAATGATTTTATAAATTATGATTAAGTCGGTCACTTCACAAGATATGTGATCATAATAACTAATGCCATACGCTATTATATATATATATATATATATATAGAAATATATAAAAGCATTCTATGTCAAGGAGGAGAAAATACTTTTTTTATAAGATAACTAAACGGCCAAGAAACTTTTTGCCTCTTTAGAAAAGCTACTTAAATTCTTTCCGGGGCCACTCTTGGCTCTGGTGTTTCATGGTCAGCGAGACAGTTTCATGGACTCTCAAGATGGTACCAGAGTAACTACGGACTATTGAGGATGCTTTTTCTACATGTTTTGAACTTTATAAGACAATCTGGCTACATTGTCTTATAAAGTGCTACATTTTATCGTCGTAAGACATAAAAATAATTACGTATAATGTATTGTCACAGTGTTACGTTAGGAAAACCATGACAGTCATAAAATGAGACCATACAGTACGTAACATTATTTCGAGTCATGGCTTTTGGTTAAAAATAATTCATATTGTTATACGTAGGTTAATTTAAGACGATGTTCACAAGAATTAAAGTGTGTCACATAATCAATGTGAATTTTCAGCCTTGTTAAACATACAGTGGTAGAGACACACTGCAGTTTTTTTTATAGAATAGATGGCGAGCAGCTAACCTGTAGTAAGTGACTACCGCCGTACCATCGCTGCGCGCTGCCGGCCATAAACTTTTTGTTTCTAGCTGCGCCATAAATGGATCGGCTCGACCGGTGGAGAGCCACGCTCCCACATAGAACCAGCTTAAAATAGTAGCACGTCGCTTCTGTGTTTCGTCTGGTATGCATTATAATTCCTTATCGAGAATTAATTTAGGTGTTATGGGCCACAAGAATTTTGGCACTTTCAATACCCATATAATAAAACATACTCGTAATATTATAAATAACATCCACACAGAAGGAAACTTATCATATAAAACATAGCTTCTTAGTAATTAATTCAGGGTTTTCCTCCAATTAGGTGTGGCTAGCAAATACGTTTGACGTCGTCATATTTATAATAATATCTTTTTGTGTGCATGAAATATAGAACATATAGGTGTTAAACTTAAGGACTTGTATACTTCGCCTTCTAGGAATTAGTATTGTCATACGTTACATTTTTATTAGGGCTTTTATATAGGCTACGCTGCAGATTGCTTCTAAATGGAGCATAAAATGGGTCGGCATGGCCGGGGGTCACGCCCTCACATAATATCAGCGCTATCAACGTGAGTCAATAGCATAATGCTGCTGAGTTTCGTTTTATATATGTAAGGAACCGAACAATTAGTTACTGGTAGGCATACAAACTCAGGCCTCAGCGGTGACAATGATATGTTCCTTTGTTGAGGATAGACGTAAGTATTTTAGTGAGGGCAGAGCCAAGCTACGAAACTATGTGTCTATTTCCACTAAATCTTAGTGGTGTCACGAGGCGAATGAGACGTTGTGAAGAGGAAGATGTGTTTTGCGCGAAGTTTCCAGTTAGTTTCTGTATTTCGCATGGCTGGCATGACTCGCTTCAGTCAGTATTTAAGAAACTGTCGCTTCGTTGAATCATATCTCATCAGAACTGCGAATGAAGAAGATGAGACAAGTACTTCAAAATCGTATTTTAACTTTCATTTAATGATAATATTTTCACGTGTAAATCTAAGAATATTTAAAAACTTGAATATGCTATCAGAGCAATAGAAGACGCAGTTGAGTGTTTATAACGAGTATTACTTCATTATCTAAACACAGGCATTACACGGCCGCGAAACGACCCGTATCTGCCGACTTTGCTTACTTTATGTCGACTTCAGATAAACTAAAAGCGAAACTAAATCGTAACGGTGCTGTATTGCTCGACTGCACTAACTCTTAACTACAGTTTAACTATCGCTATTAAGTTAAAACGACAATGTATAGCAGAGTTTTTCTAAACTGTTTTTAAAATGGAATAAGCCCAGGATACGATTAAACATTCATGACAGAGTTATTAATATTTCATATACTTACGCTAAATTGGATTAAAGTAGAATTATTAATATAACAATAGTTTGTCGATTGGAGCCTAGTATGTCATTAGCATGTCATCTGAAGACTATATATTTCTACAGTAGATACTTATATATATGCGCAATTTTAAAATTAGTTGAATAAACTAAAATAAATAAACCAAATAGTTCGAAAACACCGCTCGAGGGTGACATATATTTTATTATATTATAACCGGGATGATAGCACATCGCGAGGTTATTATGCATACAATTAATGAGTAACTAGCATAATTATTTAACGTTATTTGAATTAACAATTTACAACGTGATTATGTACTGCTATATTGATCATTAATAATAATAAATAATAAGCAAACGTATAGTCTGTACTCCAAGTATTGACACTTGGAACACAAGGAATATCAACTAAAGATTAGTTGGACTTGGTGGTACTGGCCCTCTAGCGACCTTAACGGCGCCATCTGCGGCTAAATCAGGTCAGTACGGTGCAGTTCTGCATCACTGCTTTCTAACTCACAAAGCACAATCTGATTTTTGCAATTACCGTTGTGTCTAATATTGCTCCGGGTCTGCAGCAATAAACCTAGCAACCTTTTACTGTTTATTGCCGTCATGTTGAATGTACTCCTATGTCGTATTGATGTTACTAGTTGTTTGTTGGTTGAAATAGAAAAAGAAACTGTAAATTTTTATATCCTTGATAAATTTTCTATATACTGGTTGATTTGCCCGTAATTGGAGCGCCCGAAATTTTGTGGTCATATTTCTTCGATACCAGAAGATCGCCGAGAAATCCCCGAAGTGAGAGAATCTACATTATTCCTGATCGCCTTGTTCAATCAACAATATCTCAGGTGTTATTGATTTGTGTTATAAATATAGGATACACAATTTTCATAATCATCCTGCTTTTTTTTACAGAATAGGTGACACCGAGCAACCATCTTACCTGATGGTATGTGATCAATGCCACACAGAAAGGTGCGTTGCCGGCCTCTAAGAAGGGTGTAGACTCCTTTCTTGAATGTTTCTAAATCGTATTGGAACTGAAATACCGCTGGCGACGGTTGATTGAACACTACCGGTGGTAAATCTCCTCGTTAATCTCTCAATTCTAAAGATTTTTATTTAAAATTATATTTGTAGTCTGTTAAGAAAATGTTATACAAAAGTGTTTAATTTTAATTTTCTTCATTTAACTGTTCTTAACGAATTATTTTGATTTCTTAAATCTATTGACTACAGGTTTTTTTTATCTTAATTAAATTATAAATATTTCTATTACAATAGATTTTTGCTAAAACAAGTAAGATATGACCTTATTTTTATTTAATTACTACTTACAATCTGGAACAATAGATAGTAATCTCAGACGGAATTGAATTATTAAATGATTCCCTTGCGGCCCAAGAGAGTAGGGTGTACATATATTTGTCAAACTTTCCAGGACTTTCCCACAAACTAATATAGTTATTAGTGCACTAGTTGTATTATTACTGTACACAGTTCACTTGATATGGCTCTATAGATCACTGTTGCCCAAACGGTAGTCTATATATCATCATGTATCGTCGCCGATCCACAATGGATTGGGCCCCAAATTCGCCATATTCTGCATGATATTCTTGGCATGTCAAAAATGTACGCAAGGTGAGTACCGATAACGCGCACGCCGTACCAAAAGCAGTAACCCGTAGTATGTTGTGAGTTTTTTTAACCTTTGTAGCGAGAACAAGGAAGAAGTTTTGGGTCGGAATATTACTGAATCATTGTGCCTGAAAAATAACGTTGAGTATAATTTTATACTTCTTGACCTTCCGTAAATTCCCCGAATTTTTGTATTTTTTTGTTACATTGTAGCTATTTTTTTATTCTAACACATAAACTTCTCCTAAACTAATATCTAAATAGTTAAAATATCTAATGTTTCGTACTGCAGATTTAAATAATCTTTCGTCCGCGTTTTAGACCGCATATCATTAAGTCTCTGAAACATTTGTATCCAATTTTATACTATATTAATTATCTTTTAACCTGGTAAAACGATAAAAAGTTAGATTATTAAATGCAGGTGTTAAGTATTTTCTTATCGGATAACAAATAATCACGTTTTATTTAAATAAATTTTTCACTTTATCAGGAAACACTAAGAATCTACAATATTTTCTTTGAAGTTCAGTAATCATGTAGTTAATATTTTTGTGATCTTAACTATGATTGTATGCCTTGGATGAAATCTTATACTTCCTCCGTGGAAGTCATGCGTTTAAATGTGCATTACGCATGCAAATATTCGTCAGTTCACGAGTTAATTAAATTGAAATTAAAATTTGTTTTGTAGGTCAAGTAATTTAGGCTGCGCTTTGATGAATCATAGGTATTATTAATAAGTTAATAAGCTAGTCGGCATTGTCGATGGATAGAGGAGATACTCTCATTAATTACTTATCCAATTATTATCCCAAATTTTAGTCCTTCCAAATTAGCATCTCTCAGTCGCCGTTTTGCTGTAGTCAATGATAAAGGTTTAACTCGGGCTTTGTTTACTTCAACGCGGATTTCAGGTGCTGTTAAGCGTCTATTTCGCTAGCTGGGAACAACAATGAAATTATCTTCACTAGACGTGGTAGCTCACGGCCTTCCCGAGCGTGGACGATCTTGAAAACTGCCTGTCTTCCTGTATCGAGTTATTGTGCCATGAACACAAGTCTTCGATAACTTCAGCTGTGAAGCAATCTCACGTTCGGGTTTGCTTTCATTATGTAAAACAACGATGGCAGAACGCACTTCACTGGTAATTTCTCGAGCTTCTCCCAGTTTATGACGTCTTCACTGTAGAAACCACAAGTTTAGACTAACTGAGACTGTTTGTGAACAAACCCAAGTAAACTCGGGTAATAATAAGCTATCAACACGTGTTTTCAGGAGCTAAATAGTCCTAATTATTGACCAATACGTAACAAAGGCGAAGTTTTTAGTAATGAGGACATTATAAAAAAATTATTACGACTCTACGACCTTGCTCTATCTAGCGCAGCGTCTGTCGGTGTTTGAAAACAAAAGATGTTTATTGTTCAATAACTTGAAAGTAAACAAAAGAATGAATTCTTTAAATATTCGATACTAACAATAGAATATGCAGATGTGCATTTATTTTATTTATCCTATGGGATTTTATTACAATTGATGGATAATTATGTTGTTTATGTGCGGACTTAAACTTTTGGCCGGCGGGGTATATGTGCTTATAGGTTGAGTCCGTTTGGTTGCTATCGAGTGTAGTATGCCTACCGGGCGCCTTTAAATCTATGGTAAAATATCGTTTTTTTTTTTTTACATGTGAGATACCCAATTAATGAAACGATGTTCATTTCTACGTAAGCACTACCCTTTTTGAAGGTACTGTTTAATCTGGAAGAATGTTAACAATGACAGCTAGTTACTGACTGCAGCATGAATGGATTGCCTCGACCAGGGCAGGACCGCGCCCTCATAGAATAGCGGGGCAGTAGCAAAATGGTGGTATAAATCGTGTGTAGTTAATATTTTTATACTAACTTTTCATGAGGATGCTGCAGGTTTCCAGGGTGGTTTACGATAAGATTTTTAAGCACATACCTACCTCATATCATCTCTACATTACCCTAAGGTTGACTGGTAGAGAATGCCTAAGGCATTAAGTCCCCTTTATACATAACTTTATATAAAGCTTTAATAAATAAATAAATATATATTAGTCTCGGGTTTAACAGAGCTTATACATTTTAATAATAATGTAGATATTGTGAAAGAAAAGCCCCAAAAGAATGGTATCTCTACTGTTCCTTCAAGCGGTACGATTGTGTCGAGCGCAATGACTGCGTCGCTTCACTGGACACTGACTTTTTCATGTGATGTGGCCGTTATTCATTGAATGATTTCAGTTCATTCACTACTAACTTAGTATAGGAGTATTAAGAGGTAGGTAATTCATTTGATAACAATTATTGGCAAACGTTAAAACACAGATTAAAAGGAAATTATTAGTGAAAAACAAATAAATATATAATCTCTGACCCCTTTACGCCAATATGGAATGATACATAGATATAGCAATGTACTAGATGTAATCGCCGTATAATAGACCATATATCATTATAACTAATACTCTTAGAGATTTATATTCAGATTAGACTATTGTCGCTCTCTTACATAAAATTTAAAATTATTGATCACTTTGTAACCGGTTGACGAGTTAATAAATCTTATTCCTTAGGGTTGACAATGCATTGAGATTCCGATTCCTTATCGAGGATAAATGCGGCTTTCGTGGGCCACAAGCCAATCACTTCCTATCAGGTAAACCGTGTATTTGTCGTCATCTTTAAAAATATTTAATGAAATTAATCCAATCAATCAAAGTTATAAAATTTTATGGAGTTAGACTATTCATAGAAATTAAATAAACCTAACAGTGTATATATACATATACCTGAATTATGTGTTAACTAATCAATTACGTTCGTTCAGTTCAAGATTTCATCTTATGCATAAATTGATAACAATTGAATGAAAACCTAAATAGACGTGATTCTATTCAAATATCCATTCAATGTATTAATTGAGGCCGCGCTGGGAGCTATTTTATTAAAATAAGGTACCAAAGTATTGGGCCACTTATGGTCGTCGGTCAAAAATAATATAATATCTTATAATATCCCGGATCTTTTCACTTACCATACGAAACACAGCAGCGCTATATTGCTATTTCACGCTGGTCTTCGCATTTCCCCAGTCGACCCAACAACAACATTCATGCTGCAGCTAGAAACATGCGTGGCTCTATCATTGCAAGGTACTTTATTACGTGTTTAATAATAATAAAAGCAAAAAAAACTCTCACGTCAATTTACACTATCGGTGTAAACAGTTTGAGCAAACGTTATCCTCATTTAAACTTGTGTTATTTGAGATCCCCAAAGTGACAAAGGCTGAGTGTAACGACAGTACAATGGCGCTAGTTATTTTGGCATGTTAAGTGGTGAGTTTGATGGCTTGGCCGTGGTCAGCGTTTTTTTTATAGAAAAGGTGGCAAACGAGCCCATGAACATCACCAGAGGAGTCGCAAATGCGTTGACAGCCTTAATGAAAAGTGTATGCTCCTTTCTTGTAGGTCCCTAAGTAAGGTATTGGTTCCGAAACACCGCCGACGATAGCTGATTCCACAGAGTAGTTGTGCGCGCGGCATTGGCACAGTTGTGGATAGCCAACCATCGAGATTTTGAATTCTGTCGTGATGTACGATGTATCGCGGCTGGAATTAATCCGAACAACGCCTCAGTACACTCCTCATGGTAAATTCGGTAAAAATGCAAAAAGTTGTAACATGCTCTTCGCAACGCCAGTGAATGAAGCCGATCAGAAAGTACCTGGTCATCAACGATTCGAGTCGCTCTCCGTCGAATGCGGTCAAATGGAAGAAGCGTATGTGAATCAATATAATATATTCTGCACAGTTTATGCCATCTGGCAATAACCAGAACATATCCCCGCGATCGAGAGTGATCAACGAAGACGTAATTGCAGGATAAATGCCTGTAATAAAATTTCTATGTCTGAAAAAGTTTTATTTCTTTTATACTGTTATAGTAGCCGTAATATTTTAGTGTTCGAGAGCTCACTTTTAATTCTATGCTAAGCGAGTAGCCGCCAGAGTTTGATTTCGATAATAACAAGAATATATTGTTGCGGTCTAAATCTACGAGGACCAGAGAAGTGAATTTTATGTACGTCATAATCCGAAAACCAGAAGCTTCTTATATATAGTATATAATATTATTTCACGACTTCTTATGTCCCAGCCTCCTATTCATCAATGTTTACTCAATAAAATTACCAGTAAACATAAGGTAATAATAACATATCATCTATTGATAGCATTGTTATGCGTTGGTATTCTATTATAAAACGATGTATTCACTTTATAGGCTTGCAAGTGGTGAAAAACATAAATAGAATTATATAAAATATTGACAATACATTACTGGAACGGTAAAGAGACTTTATATGTCTTCTAAACCCATAATCTATACGTGACAATATAATGTTTGTATATTTCACGGCCGCGTGATGAAATATACAAAACAAATATTCTTGGCAGCTGTGTCACGGGTCCAAAACGATAAACAAAATTTGTGCATTACAAATTGTTGGTTTTTACGTGTGTTATATATACGTACTTTGTATCTTACAATGTTTTTCAAACTCCTTTCGACTTTATTGCACATGCATTGAATATACCTTTGACTAGGCAAGGGGACGATGGAGCGCCTCTGGGTTTTAGCGAATGCTTTCTTCACTCTTTCCCGAGTTTTTTTTTGTGTATGAGTATTGCTGTTGGTCCAGAGACCTCTATCTTGAGAGCTTTATCTAATTAGACTCGCGAGCGGGAGGCCCGCTGAGTAAGGAAACAACGACGATGCTGCGAACTGGCGCGGAGACTGCAGCTGCACCACCGCTGCACTCCTGAGGGGGGGGCGATAATACGATCCGCGGGACCCTTATAAGGAGGTACGAAACCTCGACTCGGATTGCTATTTAAAGGTATTTCCTAGACGCAACACAGTAGCCTATCGATTATTTTTCATAGCGTTGTTTTTCTCGGTCGTAATTATCTATGCCTGGTGCACCTAGTTTTGAGCTGTAACGTGATTTTCCTCTTATATAGTTAGAAATCTGTTACCCGCTTATTGTAGTCTTTGTAAGTGTGCCATTATAGTATAATGGAATGGGCACACTTCAAAAATCCAATTTACCTTACTTAATTTCATTATTAACAAATAAGAAACGGTTATTATGGTTTTTTTTATTTTGTTGGTTTTTGCAAAAAAAGAAGTCTTGGATATTGTATTAAATCTATACTTAATTATATTCATCTAAATCAGGGATCCCCAAACTAGTAAGGGGAAGGAGACCCCTTTTCCAAAATTAACTGATACCTCAGACATAGTCAAATTACT
Organism: Teinopalpus imperialis; assembly: GCA_029286865.1. Classification (NCBI taxonomy): domain Eukaryota; kingdom Metazoa; phylum Arthropoda; class Insecta; order Lepidoptera; family Papilionidae; genus Teinopalpus; species Teinopalpus imperialis. The sequence continues at coordinate 10,205,003 of JAGSMU010000004.1, forward strand.
TTGCGGTTGGTTAAGTGAGTCCTCATCAAAATTTGACAAATTAAATAGACATAAAATTCAGTAAAAATACTTAAGAAGGTAATTATTTTTGAAAAAAAAAACATTAAAACCGCAAAATAAAGATAAAAAAAATAAATAAATCAGTGTGATAGATGGATGGATGACCTTGTGAATTTCTACCAAGTAAGTAAGTTCAGGTAACACAAACCTATACAGTATCTTGAAAGTTTCAAATAAGAAGTGTTAGGGTAAAATAAGAAGTAATAAGGATCGATTTTTGGACCTCGTCGACCCCAAAATCATTTTTCGCTTAAGTCGTCCACTGGGAAACCAAGCCATCCGTCACTAGTCTACTGCCGAACATGATCTAGAATTTAGACATATCAGCATAATCTAACATCAACAAAATCTAGACTCTAGATTCTGTTGATGTTAGATTATGCTGTTAGCTTATGCGGCTCTTGCCGAGGGGTCCGCTGGCTGAACATGGGCCTACCCTACAGACGACACAGAGTACGATCACTCAAACTATTGGGGCGACGTCGTAACTCTGCGACGACCAGTACGCGAGTACTTAATAATATCTAATACTTTTATATTCAATTGATTGATTTCTTCCAACAAATTGTAGCAACTGTGGCCGTAATTGTAGTTCAGTTTAAATTTGTTAATACATATTGTATCGTTTATTTACATTGCCCTGTTGCTTATTACAATACTGTTTCCTTATGGTTTGGTCTGGTGAGTGCAGGAATCCGGAGACCTTTATAACTGGTGACGAGGCATTCCATTTCAGTCCACAAGGGTAACAACGCATTATGACTTGTCAAGGATGAATGTAGATGTCATGGGCCGCAGGATTCACCAGGAATTACCATCAAGTGAACCGTGTGCTCGTTTCAATGTAATAAAAAAAATTCTTTCTTCCTCAACGGTTCAGGGATAGGTGTGGGACGACAACCAGTTCAGCTTGCCAATATTTTGAACTAATTGCTTTACTTTTATCTACTGTTTGTATTGTAATAAAACAGAAACACAACTTTGTTTACCATGACTTAATTATCATGGATTAATGCAACCCGTTGATAAGCTGTCAATTTACTGCAAAATAGCGTCGTGGACTGATCTTTTTTTTTTATTACATGTGAGTAACAAACGAGCACACAGATCACCTGATGGTAGATTATACTGCTCTATTTCACGCTGGTATTCTGTTAGGGCGTGGTTCTACCCCGATCGAGCTGACCCATTACTTCTGCAGCTAGAAACAAACGGCAGTGTAGCTCTATCACTGTTAAGAAATGTATCTATGTAATCTACATTTTATCTAGATATATATTTTTTATTCAATATGACAATTATATTGAAATATTTGCGCCTGTCTATATCCGCTTTATTTTATTATAGGTTAATATTAAATATTAACCTACTATAAATGGATAAATATTTGTACTAATCACAACCTTCATTGAATTGGGGGAGGGGGGAAGGCTTAGAGATCTCTCACCACTCATTGTCACCTTCATTGTTTACGCCAAACCGATTTGCTATCCCGGATTCCTATCCTATCCTCCCGGATTACCTTTGGTGAACGATCAAGGCCCCTCCTTGATCGCCAAATGAACGTAATTGCCTTATACGATGGCCAGGTCAACACAGCTATATACTGGTGCTATAACTTATCTATAATATTAAGTTCCACTCAAAATTTGAGTAAAGTTTTATCATTCAATCATAAAAGCCTTACAACATATCATGTCGCCTTCTATCGTCCATTAGTTAGAAGAATATATTTAATAATACTTTTCTTTTGTTCTCGTTGACGTGAATGGTACCAGTTGTGCAGGCCCTACATCACTTTCTCATTTTTCTAATGCGCATGCGCACAAGTTCCTGGTGCGGTGTGGCCGAGAAGCACTTTCACACTCCATTAGAGCGTTCATAACGCGACGGACGACACACGTTCCGTTCGACGTGGGCGTTCGCATTTCGTAATATAAACGTGACGGGACGTGACCATGTGCCTAGCAAACGCACGTATCATATTGTATAATAATTATGAAATGATAATTCTTCACTTTTTGAAGTATAAAATTTCAATACGTTTACAATCTGTCACCATTTCACAATGATTCCGCTAATTGCATCTGATGCCTACAACGAGGTAACGTTTTTAAGTTTGCGCAATGAAAGAACAAATACATTTTTCAGACCTCACAATACGCATGTGTAATAAACATTCGTAAAAAAAATATTTTGTTCTTGCCTGAAAAATACGTCGAAATTGGGTCCTTAACATCTATATCGCTGGTAAATTTCTTTTGACGCATTTCTTTTTTCATTTTTAACAACAGGTAATAATCGCTGGGAGCCCAGTCTAGACTATAAGGTGAGTGATTGAAAATATCGAAGCCGACGTTATGTTGCAATGTAGTGAAGAAGTACGATAGGGTTCGTTTTCCTCTTTTTTTTCTATGTGACTTCCTTTAATTGCTCTGTTATAAAAACACCTTTATCTTTATAATCATCATGAATAGGATTCCTTCCAGGCCCAAAAAATACTTCCAGCCGTCTGTGACACTTTAAACTTCTTGGATGTTGGTGTTTCTTTTTTATGCCAGTCTCGCTTGGACTGGAGTTTATAATGATGAACCTAAGTTTTATCTCCACTAACAATTTGACCCAATACACAAACCTTGTCTTTAATACAAAGGTCCAAAAACACGCAAGAACTTTCCACGCGCTGTTGTTTATGCTGCGGCGTGATCATACTCACGCTGATCTTAGGCATGCCAAGATGATCATGGACAATTATAATAATTATCGTATCAACACCAAACATTTCTCAGATTCGTTTCTATAGCCGAGCAACTCTCAATATTATTTTTTTCGGTTTTCAATCATTTTGTAAATCAATGGACTGCCCCTGACCTGAGTCGTCTTCAAGTAATTCCTTGCCTTCTGTCTTTAATTTTTGAGATTGCGCTATGCATAAACCGATGGCACTCTTCCATTATAGTATGAATAGACTTTCCTTGCTTGGTAAGGAACTTGATTACGGCGCTATACATATTTTTTCCAATTTAATATTTTCTTCCCGATTGAGTTGCTTGTTCGACGATAGTTCAAAGAGTAATGACACAATTATGATAAAACTTCATATTTATACTAACCATGAGTCGTTGAACACGTTACGACCTAAAATATATATGCTATCTCCCTCCAACCTCACCATTCCGCGAATTTAAAAACGCTCCCTCGTATATCTAGAGAGAATTACTTAAATTCTAGTAATATTCTCCCTAGTTCACCCGTTCTATTTTGAGAAAAATTGCTCATGTAAACTCGTATTATCTTTATTTTTTTTATGGTATAGTTGTACCAGCTGGACCGCAGTCATCATTTACCATCAGATAAAATGTGGTAAAACTTGGCACGTCAATTTTATCAAATTTTATTATATAAAAATATATATATAAGCCCCCATAAATTTAAGTACATAATGAAGATTACTTAAAAATACATGATTTAAGAAAGGTTTTCATTATGAGCCATTTGGTTATGGTTATGGTTTGGTTGGTTGGTTTTTGATTGGTTTTGGATTTTTTGGTTTTGTTTGAAATAATTACGCTCATACTACTTACTTTATATTTTTCTGTTTTTAATATTATTATAAAACGACGCGTATCAAAAAGTGAGGCTAGTATGCCAGGCTATTGGTTGATCGTATTAAAAAGATGTAAACTACCAGTAGCGGAAGGTTATCAATTGTGAACAGCAATGACATAATTGAACGTGTCATTAACACCTCCCACTTACGTCTATACATTGAACGATATTAATTAATTGTCATGGTCAATAACCGTATTAGTGTCGCGTCTAAAAACACATCTTTAAAAATTAACACTGGTAAAGCTACACTGCCATTCGTTTCTATAGATAGCTGCAAAAACCTACTGTGTTTCATATGATGAGAGTAGAGACTCGGGATTCCCGATTGCAGGTACCGAGGTGTTCTATCTCAGTCTTAAAAGGTGACAACGAATGGGCGTCCAGAAACTTTGTTTAGGATTGATGTAGAGGGCATGGACCGCAAGTATAAATTATCTTTTTTTTTCGGACTGATGGCCGCTGTTAGCTCGAGGGTTTTTATAGTTTTACAGGGTTTACAGAGAGGTGGCCGAGCGCTTATGGCGATCAGCTGAGACCTCTATTTGTGGGTAACCAACACAAGGGCTCGTGAGGGAATCTCGGCTTGGACCGTCACCCTGTTCCACGAGAGCGTCTGACTCGAGGGTGCCATAGAGGGCCGAACCTCGGCTCGGTCTCACCTGATTCCAACTAAGCATTATCTATATTAACATTATTATTATTATTGGCTATATGTAATTAATTAATTAATAAAAAAATAATTAATAATACTGTCGACTTATAATTTACCATCATTTATCAACCTAATAATATAAAAAACTTGAATATTAACATTCCAAGTTTGTATTGACAGATATAATTAGTATGAAAGTAATTAATATAAATACAAAAAGCGGTCTTTGAGTCCTAAGTTGAAATTAGTTTTTTGGTCGCAATATACACCTCATTAAGATAACACAGATAAAGTTCATATCATGAACAATCAAAGTGCTAACAAATCCTAAATTTTCCCATCGCACGCCGTCATTAGGCTACGTGCACACGATTATAATTTTTTTATTTATTATATTGATAACCATCTTTGGTATTCATCGGTATCTTAACATCGCCATTACCTTGACCTAATTTGTAGTAATTAGAAAGGACCGTAAATAAATCAAATAAAAATTACATTTCTAAAACAAGTATACTGCTGAATAATTTTGATATCAGACACCTTTTCGATTAATAACTTGGCGCTTTTCTCTTGTTAAACACAGACATATATAAACTTTTAAATATTAATAAAAAATACCCGAATACTTGACTATACTTTAATTAATCCATGCCTCTACTCTATTATCATGTAAGAGGATAAAGACTACGCAGTGTAGGGATGCAACCTTAAACTGTTTCCCTGTGTCATGTGACCGATGATCTTTACTTGTTGCAACAATGTGACTTATTTTTGATCCCCGTTTACTTATAAGCAAATACTTTCACTCTAGAGAGTTTTATTGTATGGATTAACTTTTTTCATATTTTTTAGTATCAAATAATATAAATACTATGAACTCATGTTCGAACGATGGATAATATTCACAAATTCACAAAACGATCATAAACATATTTATTACAATTTGGACAGGACAACGTCTAACAATCTATCCTGGATTATCTCCGTAGGTATCAGCAGAAAAACTTATGCTTCATTACATACGTGCATACAATAAGTAACACCAGCAGTGTATGAACGCGTTTCTAATACTGCAACCAACAGTGTACTCTGCCCCTAACTCGCAAGAGCGCTCGTATAAGATCAGCTGGCATGAATAGGGGGCAATTAAAAGTCGCTCCGTTCCACCGAGCGACCTTCGACAAGCAAACAATGGCAAAATGTGGCATCATCGTTCCTATTCTCGATCTGATGAAAGAGGAAATATCTACTGGATGAAATATTGAATACCGCTTTGTTACCGCCTAGGATCGTTGTTAACACGAAAAGCGTTGGCTTTGTCGAGTATATATCTTAAAATACAAACTTATACATTTCATAAGCATTTGCCCAGAAACAGAAGCACGAGTTTTCCGTCTGCCTCCATCGTGTCAGGTGCATGCGCAAAATTATAGGAAAGTTTCAGATAGTGTCAAAATCACGGTACTTAAATACAACACATCCCAGATCCAAAGACCAACAATTAGTGACACACAAACATTGTTTTATTAGGCTGGGAATCGAAGCCAGAATCCACGATGCAGTTGCCGGGTACTCTAACCACTACGCCGCGCGGCGTTTTGTAATAATATAACGGGCGAGTGTCGTAGTGACCAGTATACTTAGTGGCTGCATGGAGACCACACGTACAACGTAGCTGTAGAACAAAGTAGTAAAAACTCATATACGCGTGTTGTTTTATTTTAGAAAGTATCACAAAGCAACGCAAATAATTGCTTACATCGAGGCGGGATATCTGCAATTTTTATTGCAATTATTAACGAGAAATCGTGATATTTAAGTCGGCTATCAAGGAAAACGTTCTTAAAAAATACAATCGTTTGGTTTCCTGAATATATTGTATATATCCATATTTATTATATAATGTACACTCTATTGTTATTGCTCGGTGACACTGGGTCTTGACGTTTAAAAACGTGTTTTATAGTTATATCACTCGATTTTAAAACCGACCAATTTAAATATAAAACATACGATCCTGCAACGTGTTATTACTTAATATGTAATTATGTATACGAATAATGTAATTATGTATACTAATAATGTAATTATGTATACTAATAATGTAATTATGTATACTAATAATGTAATTATGTCTCATACATTTGCCATACGAAACAAAGCATTATGCTGCTGCTGGTGGGGGCTCTTGTGTGGGCGAGGTCCTACCCCAGTCGATCTGTACACATTGCAATTAAATCCTTACTGGCAGGCAGCACTCCTGTTGATGGCAGCACAATTGTGGAAAAATCCTTGATCGATGATCGGGCTAGAAAATGTACGTTATACGTAAGACAGTACAGTCGAAAGGTTAAAGCTTGTTTATTCTCACAGAGATTCCAGGCAGACTCCAAGGTTTCTCCGCAAAAAGAAGCCCATTTCATCTTGACTCTTTTCGAAATGTTACCTTGGAATATATGCCTTCCGTTATCAGGAATTGAAATCTCGTCGAACGTCAGCTATAGGCGGTAACTTAGTTCATTGATTCTAAGGGTAAAGCTGCCTCAAGGAAGCACATGCAAAGGTGCGATTGTACTTTACACCAGAATAGATGTAGAAGCCAAACTGCTTACTCTTGAGGAAGGTTGGCATGGGCAGCACAATCAACCCAATCTCGTTTTTATACAGGATACATTATGAATATTGCGGTACAATTTAGGATGAAAAACAAGAGTTCTACTTTACACCACGGGAGGTCTCAGCCCCACACTGGATATCATCGCATACGGATGAAGAGTTATGTATAGTTACGTTTGAAGATATGGAATAATTTGCCTTGGCCAATCTGTCTATTAAAATATAATTATCTTAAAGCGAAGAATGAAAAGGCATTTACTTAGCTAGTGTTCGTTAACTGACATTGATAGGTAAGCGTAAGCGTATGCTTAAGAAAATGTCTTACTAACAAAAGTAATCGACTGTATGCAAAACTACCTGTGTATTAAAAAAAAATTGGGGAACGACTTAAAAAAAGTCAATGATTGAGTATTAAAAAAACATCGTCAATGTCCCAGAAAGTTCAGTTACAAGTTTTATTTACGCGGGAGAGCTACGTCGCAGTTAAACTAGATGGAGCAGGAATATGTCAGATTGACGGGGTAACTATATTTGACTTGGTACAATAAATAACCCGCAAACTTTATAGGGAATATAAGAGAAATGTTTTTTTTAACATCACCTGATGGTAAGTGATTCCTGCGTCCCATTACATCTACATTCATCCTTGACATATCCTCAATCAAGACAATGCAGATGCGTTATAACTTCATCACCTATAAAGGTCTCCGGAACCCTACACTCACCAGTCGAAACACAGCAACATTATGCTGCTATTTTACGTTGGTATTCTGTAAGGGCGTGGTCCTACCCCGGTCGAGCTGATCCATTCATATGCTAGCAACAAACTGCAGTGTATTTCTACCACTGTTAAAATTCCTTATGAAACATGAATGTGGGTATTACAGGCCGCGAGAAACACCATCGGGTGAACTGTTCTATAATGCCCCAAATAACATAAAATTAGAAATTCCAAAGGTAACATTAAATGCACACTTAGTATATTTCACGGCACGTGGAAAGTAGTACAAATTTCAATGGTAACCTACCAATACTAATTTAATTTTACATTGTTAACACAGTACCGTTCGCAGTCTCGCAGTACAGATTTGGTTCGTATTAATCGATTAAATTGCACAGTTATCTGTTAGAAAGCAATATAACTTTAACATTTAATACTGACAAAAATAGTTTCTTATTCTTTTTGAATAGTTCACTAAATTAACACTACTTGTTCTTGTGAAGGGAGTGGGAACGGAAGAGCCGTCGGAGGAATAATGGCATAATGCTGCTATTTCATCGTTCATTCATTCATTCAAACATTCAGTGGTGACAATGCATCTGCATTATGATTCCTTTTCGAGGATGACATTCATCTTCGATAATGGTATCATGAGTCGCTGGAGCCACTCAGCATCAGGTAAACTGTGTGCTCGTTTGTTACCCTCAATACAATAATACCCTGCCACCCAGAGGACTCTCAGTTTACTTTGTATATGTATATATATATATGTATATATATATATATATATATATACACATATGTATATATATTACTGTTCGCCTGTGATATCTCTAACATCGTCTGATTATTCTGTTGATAGCTATAAACAAACATACATATCATTAGACATTTAAATTAATCACTTATCATCAGGTGAAATACTTGCTCGTTTGCCACCTATTCTATATTAAAAAAAAACTAATTGTGGTAAAACAGACAGATGACAGATATTTGTTTTGTATAAAATTTTACTAGAAATGTTAGAGCAAAAGCTAGGTTCACAGGGGCTTGCCACTTGAACTTTTCTATGCCGGACAGTCTTTTATAGAGTATTTATCACAATAACTCTCATAGTTAAACGAAACCCTACGGTATAAATAACTTATATTAATTTGTTGCTAAAATATTTAATTACATTTTCTTATAGAGCATGACTGTGTGTTTAAAAAGCCGCAGGCCCTGACTAACAGGCTGTGTGCTCGTTTGTAATATTACAAATGATATATTTAAAGGTATATTATTATTATTATATATATATTACCCAAATATCATACAAAAGTATTGAGCCAACCACCGGGATCAAAGTTTCAAGTGAAATAAACATGGCGCTAGCGTCTCTAGGAAAAACTATTGCTCGTAATTGTTTTTCTATGAAAAACGCGCGTCAAAGTCTTAAAATAACTGGCCAGTAAATTAAATTGCCAACATAATTTCCCAGGCAAACGGGCGGGCAAAAAACGCCGTTCTCTCACGGAGCTGATGCGCACGCGATGATTGTCCGCCATGCAAGGCTGTAGTAAGTAGATGGAAGAAATACCTTTAAGACCTCGGCCGGACGACAGCCGTAAGCGGGCTTAAATTAGAAAATCGCTTTAAATATAAATATATCCTTGACACGAGACAAATAATGTTTACTTAGCAGAAACCAATGTGCAGAAATTGATCTATATCCTTAGTTCCCAAAGTGGTCCAGGTGGACCCCCAGGGGACCACGGGAGACTCGATGGTGATCTACGTTGGCGTGACAAAAAAATGGGGGGTTCACAATTCGAGGGAGTAAGCGAGGGTCCATGAACATTTATTTGCTTTCGATAGTGAAGAACTAAAATGTTGGCGTGACTTCACCTATCAATGTAGGCAGATAATATTTTAAGAAGCTCAGCGACTGTTACTTGCATATTCCATATTCATACAACATGTAAAACGTTTTTGTCGAGTTTTGAAAATGTGATAGAAATGTAATGTCTAAATTTTGAAAGTGGTCTATGTGAAAAAAGGTCTGGGAATCTCTGATATAAATGATAAAAAAAAACAAGTTAATAATCAACGTTTCTATATATAATTTTTTGTTATGGATATATTTAATATTCATAGACACAAAATATCGTTTCCAAACATTTATAACGGAGGCTTCAAACATCATGTTCCGCGAGTAAACTTTAAGAATTCGACTATTTCCTTAATATTTGATCAATATTAATAAGACGCAGAAAGTGTTCCTTCTGGACCACGTAACCGTAATTGATGTCGTTACGACTGATGACGCAAAAATAACTGTATCTCTCTATCCAGGTAATATTCTTGTGTACACGTGTAAGCAAATCAAAATACTAATTATTATTGCCTTGTAAGATTTTATTTTATTTATTAGGAAGTTACTTACACACCGTAAACAAATCACAATCTAATGAAAATAGCCTTAATATAATAGTAATATTCAAAACTCCGCTTTGAGGTGTGCCCGAGTAAAAATTATATAGGTATTTGTGGTAGTTTAACGCTATACCTTATACCTATTGTCACGTTTAAAACAGACAACTCTGTGTACATGAATCAATTTTGACATTTTTTAAATAGTGCCTTGAAATCTCTATAGTCATTGGATCTTTAACATTAACAGCCCATATCGCCCCCGCCGACGGCGAGGTCGTCGCAAACAAAGTTATTCGCGATACCGCCATGTCACTGGCCGGTTCTCTCCAGTCCATACAGATAGAAGCGTTGCTGGAGTTTCTTGCGCCACTTCTTTTCCAACGCCCACGCATTCTGAAGTGGTGGTACAGGTAGTTAATAATAACAGTGATATTAATTTAGATAATCCTTAATCAGAAGCAACTGACCGAGCCGAAGTTCAGCCCTCTCGGGTACCCTTGAGTCAGACGCTCTCGCGAAACAGGGTAACGGTCCAAGCCGAGGCTCCCTCTCGGTAGCCCTTGTGCTGGTTACCCATATATAGAGATCTCGACTGAATACCATAAGCACTCGGTCACCTCTCAACGCGGTGAAACTGTAAAAACTAACAGCGGCCATCAGAACGAAAAAAAAAAACATTAACAATCACACTTATTTTTGTTTGAAACAATTTCTTTCGTAAGCTACGTGTTTACAAATTAATGTCCGTATAATTATAATACGTTGGATTTTGTAAATCTTATTTAAATTCCTGATTTTTTTACTGAAATTCAGTGAAAATTTTAAGTAAAACGAATTCGGGTTTTATAACCATTGAATATATGAAACAAAATGAGTATTTATTAAACATTAATGTAAATTACGTGGTGGAAATTTCACGTACATACTACATCGGGTTCCGTGGTGTAGTGGTTATCACATCTGCTTTACACGCAGAAGGCCGCCAGTTCGATCCTGGCCGGAATCAATGTTTTTTTTACTAACAATTTTTATATTTAGCATCAAATTGAAAATATTCTTATCAATTTTTCTTGCGTTGTATTAAGAATTTTTCGTTTTTTTTTATATTCAAAAAAAATTATCTTGCTTGTCAAATTCGCATTAAAAATTATTTTTTAAATTAAAGTATAGTAATATTGGTTAACAATATAATAATTAAGGGAAGAAATATTCTTTTCTCGGATACTAGGTTTCTTTATCTAGTAGACTATTCACGACGTGTAAAGTTTGTCGCATTTCTCGTTCAGAACTTTTTCTATTACCAGTACATTTTTAGTTAAGTTTTTGCTTTATAACTATTAGAAAAGAAGTCTTTTAAAATGTTTTAAGTAGTATTGATGTTTAAATACCAGAAATTTTCCAATTATCTTCTGCTAGATTTTTTCAGAAAAAAATTATTATCTATGTTAAATATTCAATCTCATCCATTATTGCATTAATAATGACACCAAATGTTCAAACACACAATTATTGAGATTATTGGTGGAGAAAGAAAAGGAAACAAATTTATCATTTTTCCTGCGAAATAACAATATTTCCATTACTAATTACAAAGACAGATGGCAACTGATTCTATATGATTAATATCTCTCATTAGCACTTCAATAAATTTAAAAGAATTGAATATATAAATAATTTATTATATACAATGTCATAAATTTATATAAAATCTTACATAGTACAATTTTTTATAAAATTAAAGGTGAAAACCAAATACTTTTCACCTGACAGCTGTGGTCCAAGACAACTACATCCCCAACATAAATTCAGATGTTTATGTACACCAAAACAATGAGGGCAGAAAAAGAATTCCTCATTTTTTGTCTGTCTGTTTTGTGGGTCTCCATTTTCCTACTCTCGCCATACAAAATTATGCTGCCATATTTTAATTCTGTCTTCATTGCTATATACAACTGAGTTAGCGGTAAGACTGTATTCAGACCCCAAAATTTCTACTCATAATGAAAAAATTTTAACATTTATGCAATAAAATTGATGATGTACAACAACATTCATTGCTCTTATCAAAATCTCAAATTTATGTACTTGATATTAGCCTCATCTAATTGGTCTATATATATCTATGTAATCTTTATACACAACTATTTATTATTTTCCTAAATAGAAAAAACTTAGTGAGTAACCGTATAAGTTGTGGCAAATAAGTCTAGCGCTGACCGTTAATGCGCACGAAGTCGAAAATAAGGTATCCCCGGGGAGTCAACGAGGCGCCGGCTTATTGGGTCTCCAGTCGTACCCTGCCCTGCGCACCGATACGACACCCCTCTCGCTCCTGGTGTACAGTCGCTTTCTAAATAGTCATTGTAAATAAAACAAAATTGTCGCACTTTTATTTTTGTGGATAGTAGTACACCGTAATGTACATTCTGTACATTTGTAATTAATAAGAAAAAATCTACTAACTTCCGACCGCAACTTCATTCGCGTAAAAACGTTGCCTTCCGGACTATAATCTACGTCCATGCAAAATTTCATCCATACAAACATCCAAACTATCGCATTTATGATATTAGTGAGATGATGATGATTTATTATATAAGTAGCTTAAACGAACTAGCTTAGACATAAAGAAGTACAAACAAAAACACTTTTTCATAATCAATTTGTAGAAATGAACACTTACGTTCGCGACAGTACCCATGCGCAGCTATCCCCTCCATTTTTTGTTCACCGCTAGACTTACATGCCGCGACCTATACAAGATAATTGTTATTTATAACAATTATCCTATTCCTACTAGTATATCCTATTAGTACAAAAATAGTCACAGCTTAATCACTCAACTGATAGGTTTCAGGGTTTCAGACCAGTATATAAAACTATAATCTGTAATCTGCTTGGGCTTCATGTGAATTAAAAAACATCACAGCCTAAAGAACTGGATTAATAACAATCTTATGTTTTATGGCAAGCTTGGCCAGAGTTTATCCAAGATTTAATAAGAACATTAAAAAATTAAATTTTGTACATGACCCTATTTAAAAAGTATAACATAATTATATTAAAATGAATTAATAATATATGTAAATCAATTCTTAAAGTTAGTAACTATATAAATAAATAACCAATTTAATGTTTGTATTGTTACTTCAAAAGGATATTCTATACTAAATTGAATTGGTTATTGGCAGAATTGTCTCTTTCTTTGTTATCCATAAACTCAACAAGTACTGCATGAAATTAAATAATTTTCAGTGTGCTAAGCTAGGTCCTAATTTTAATTAACACATAATTTGTAGAGCTGTGAAAATTGTAATCTTAAACTCTGACAAATTTAATTTGTTTTAAATAGTCAATATAATAAATTTAGGAATCAGCCTAGTGTAAATGGAATCATTGGATATTTTACCATTACCACATGGCAGATACTATCAAACTCTACACCAACATTAAATATTTAAAAACTGCCCAATTTGTTCCCCTATTCTATTGAGCAGATTACACTATAAAACAGAAAATGAATTGTAGTTTGTAGTCACTTTTGCTATACACACAAAATATAAAAAATAAAATAATAATATATTATTTTTTTATAAGAATGATAGCAGTACTAACATACTGGCTAACCAACCACTCCAACTAAGCTTAAACAATTGAGAATTAAATGCTATGAATGGTTTATGACAATAGTCAAATGGCAGATTCAAGCCTACAACCTTAAATTTTGCAGTCCATAACCTAAACCATTAGGTTAATGATGCTTATATTTATGTTTGATAATTTTGATAAGATCTTAATGCACTTCAAATCTTATTCAATTCAAATTTAATTTAAAATGTCAGGAGACATTTTTTCTGTTCTACATGCCAGCTATAAATAATTTTAAAATATATCTTTGTTAACTTTATTTCTTGTTAGAATGACATTAATGAAAATGGTTTTGTTACATTTTGTAATTACCTGTAATGTAACCTATATGTTGTTGTTGTTTCTCCACATAGTTTTAATACATTTATATAGGTTAACATCATTATAAATAAATTAGTTATCTACAATTTATTTTTCATTCTGTTTTTAGAGCAGTGTGAGCAGCAGTTTCAGTGTCAAATTTAAAAAAAAATTATATGAAATGATATAATTTTGATCATTTTGTGTTATATATTTGGTAATGTGTAGCGGTATGCTGATGTAAATTTAAATGTTACAAGAGTAATTTACATACTGGTTGTGTAACCTGTTTAGAACAGCTTTTATTTCTGTAATGGCCCATTTCCAACATTAAAATAAATAATATAAAGTTCTAAATAATAAATAGAAGGCATAAAATATCAATAAATTAAAGTAAAAAAACAGTGTAATTGTGAATTTTATTTGTGTAACTAAATTAAATTCTACTTTTAATTAGGGGTAAATAAAAAAAATCTAAAAAAAATTGTCTAATCTTCATGATACCTCTTACTATTGCTTGTTATGGACAAAATATTAATATTTATAGTTTAAGACAGTTATGTAAATACAACACAACTTTTATATTTGTTTTAAATAAGTTGTCTGTCATAGTAACAAGTCATGTATGTCATAATAACATGTTAAGAAAATATGAAATATATATAATAATATACAAAACTTTACTATTTATTATAAGCCATAATATGGTAATACTAGAATCATAGTTTATGAACATGATAATTATATAAATGAGAATTGATATGTAAAATTGCCAGTGAAAATATTCTCCTTCCCTTTATGCAAATTAAAACAAAAATAAATCCTAAGAACCATAAAGAGCATTTAACATTAAATGCAGAACCTTTTCAAGTTAATTTACTTACCTCTTATCATATGATAAGATAATGCTTATCAGGTCATTTGTTTGTTATCAAACTGATGTCAGATAGTCAGTTTTAATATTGGCAATACTCCCTTATTGCACAAAGTAAAGAATTGGCAATTCATAAGTTTCTCGAACTACCAATATTTAATCCATATTAATTTTTTTAAATGTCATCTTAGTTTGGCCATTTCCAATTGAAATATCTTTATAATCGATTCTACAAGGCCAACTAGTGAATTTCTGTATATTGCCTAATACAGAAAGCTACGTATACAAACAGACTATATAATATCAATTGTTCAACCAATAGTCATAATAAAATTTGTTAAAAATAATGAGTCACCCTGTTTTGAATATTTGTACCGGTATCACAACCTATTTATAATAAAAAATAAAAACTTCACTAATCTATAACTAAACAAATCCAATATGTTTTAAAATGACAACTCTAAAATATTGCAAAAGTGATCATTTAAACTGAGAGAATTGCAAAAGAAAATTACTTGCCTTGTCCAAACATTTCAGTTCCTCTGTAGGATATACTGTTTTCTCACACCTTGCGCAAGTTTTATTCATCTTGGTATAATTTATACACAATCACAAAAACGAAAAATATAACTGTTTCACAGAGCAACAGAAGATTATCACAACTCACAAACGAAGTTAGCAATACGTTTATTTTATGAAAAACACTCCCGAGCACGATTTTCGTAGCATCCTCGAATGCGCATGCCAAAAAATGACAAATGGCGGCGATCAATGTTGCCTGTTTATTGGTAGAAACATAGTTTCCGTAAGTAGGTAAACAATTTAGTAATATCGATGTAATTAAATTTTACTTTAAATTTAGCAACGCCAGTATTAAACTAAAATGTATAAATTGTAATTACAACACATTTTTCCAATATTTATCCATTCAAGAACACACACATTTCTCTTTTCTTAGTACCGCCAATGCTTCTTTGAAAAGTTGCTTAGAGTTTTGTATCATTTGCATCAATTGGATAAAATCATCTTTTTTTTCTTCCTCTGTCATTTTAAGTTTGTCTTCCATCATTTTTAATTTTTCTTCAGCTAATTCTAACTTAAATTTCATTTCATCCTTGTCTAAATTGTCGTAACTGTTTGTATCCTCCAAATCAATAGACGTACTCGGACTTGATCTTTCAATAATTGAAGACTGCTTTTTGCCAATAGCTTTAACTATATCAACTTGTTGTTCCTTACTTATAGATGTTTTGGACATTCTCGAGGATCTTTTAGTGTCTTTTAACGATTTTATTTCATCTTGCAGATAAAAAAATTTCTTTTCTAACCTTTTCTTATTTTCTTTTAACTTTCTATGTGTCGCTTCCAATTCATCCCATTTGTGCCTTTCTATGTCCAAACGGTTATTTAATGTTTTAAGAAGCTCAGACAACGTTTGTATTTCGTTATCTGAGGCCATCGTCATCGGAGTAAAAAATACATTCTGCAAGGAACATTCTTCATATCTTGCCAACTGAGCTCTAAGTTCTTCAATTTTAAGTGATTTCTCTATCGCCTGTTTCTGTAGTGCATCTATCTTCTCTTCAGAATTTTGCGTCAATTTATTACATTGTTCTATAATATTATTCATCTTATTTATTTCATTTGTATTTTCTTTCAATAGATCTTGATAATAAGACTCAAGATTTTTTATTTGATTCTGAAAAAAATATTTAAATGAATTAAGTTAATATATGAACTTAATATTTTAATTTGATGGCAACACTCACTCTTTGTTCATTTATTAATAAGTCGTCATGATCACTTTTTTCGACGAATGTTTGCATTTTTGCCTAAGTGTTAATAAGTCACATTCTAAGTTCTTAATTCTGCATTTTGTGCCATCTAACTTCTTCTTCAAATCTTGGTTTTCTTCTTTAAAGGACTTTAAATCTTTCATTGCGAGATCTACTTCTTTCTTTCTCTTTATTTCTAGTTCTCTAATTACCTGTAATATTCACAATATTAAGAAGATAAACTATCAGTTTCTTAAACATAACAGGGCTGAACCTATGCTGTGTAACCTTACAGCACCGATTGCTTTTCAATTTCACTGTTCATGAATTAGTCAACGGCCTTGGAAATTAATGACTAGTTATCCAATATAAAAGTATTACGTTTCCTATCTGTATTGTTTAAAATTTACTATTTTTTTCTTCTTGTAAATTAATAATATGAGATATGTAAATTAGCATGACATTTAACGTTTAATTGTTTTTCATTTTCATTTTCAACGGTAGTGATGCCTCACTTATAGTAGTGCCTAGGTTTCTAGCTGCCCTATGTTCAGCTCGTTCGTCAATACGTCTTCACGTAATAATAGGCGCGTCATTGTGGCATAACACTGCTGTGTTTTATATAAATCGAAAATGTAAAAAATCGGAATCCCAATGAATGATAACGAGGCATTCCATCTCAATCCACAGAGGTGATAATGTATGTGTGTATTGATTATTTGTTGAGTGAAGATTGATGTAGGAGTTTATGAGCTGTAATTGTACTGACAGATGAAGCGTGTGCCTGTTTGTTAAAAAAAACTCGTATTCTCTTTTCGTAAAAAAAATATATTTCTCAACAGAAAAGTTTTAGCAATCGCAGATTAATATTTTTTTCTGAGAACAGCACTCATAAATTATAATAATAAATATAGTGTTATTTGGGGCAGTTAGTTATTTAAAGTTGCTTTTACCAATCTCCGATTAAACTTATTTAAAGTTGCTTTTAAAAATCATATAGCTACAAATTATACCATTAATAAGATTTATTGTGATATTACCTGACTTTGATCTTTTCGCTTGGCTTCAATTAAATCTTTGTGTTTTCCGGTAATTTTTTCTTCCAATTCATTTATTCTCGCTTGCAATAATAAAATCTGTTGAGCTCTCCCCTTCCATCCTGCTAAATCATGCTGCAGCTCCTTAATACTAGTAAATTTATCCCCAAGTTCTTGTTGCAATATTTTGGTTGCAAGTAATATGTCATTTTTTAATTCCAAATTTCTGTTTTTACTGTCAAACAGTTTTTTGTTGACGATAGTGAGTTTGTTATTTAGTTCTTTTAACTCATCAGAACTAGCATCAGTATTGTTATCTTTACATACACAAATATCCAATTTTTCGTTTTCTTTGTTTATGTAATCTAACTGCATTATTTTGCGTTCTAAGGCGGCATTCCTTGTTTTATAACCTTCTAGTTCTGCAATTAAATGTCGGTTTTGTTTGCATAGATCGGTTATTTTGGCACTAATTATACCAGCAGATTTCGAAGATATTGCAGGTCCTGAGCCGGAAATTATATCACGTATTCGTTGATTCAAATCACGGACTGTTTTATTAAGTTGTTTAATTTCTTCATCTTTTGTAAATATTAACTTGCGTAATTCATTATTTTCACATGTCATTACCTGCGGAAATTTTGAGGTCTATATATGGTGCTATAGGGTGATTTTTATTTATATTTTATATATTTTATTTATGATTGCTATATAATCAAAGTTTTGAGTATTAGACCATTTTGTTTAATTTATAAATTGAATATTGGTCTTTCTATCTTACATAATGTGGACTTCCAATTTTTAGGTTCGTCCTATGTTATGTGACAAGCAGACTTTTTATAAACATATGAGGAATAATAAAACCACCGAACAGCAGTCATTATCATTAATTCACCTGGAGATTATAAGGTCCAATTAGGAGTGCGAATGGGTATAGGGTTAAGAAAGAGTATAAGTTGAAGAGATAAATTTAAACGGAGTTGCTATTGAGTTTATTGACTCAAATCCTTATAATTTCTTGTCTTAATAAACTAAATTATATTAAAGTATAAGCATATTTACCTTCAGCTGCTCGATCAAATGAGCATTTAGTTCTGGTGGATATAAAACGTCGTCCGGTTCCGGTTTATCGAGCGCCGCTAACATCTTCAGTTTCATTTCGTCAGTTTCGTCTATTTTCTCAGTTAGCTCTGTTACTTTCTCATCCTTAATATGCTTTTTCATCGAAGACATTGTCTCTTTATATATACAAATTATATATATATCACATCCAATAATACAATAAATGTCAAATAGTACTTCATAAAAGTGAGAGTATAAGAAAATCTATTTTTTTTTCGTTTTAAAAGTATAAAACCTTCGCTAACTGCACTAAACGCACAAAAATAAACAGTGTAAGTGTTAGGTATTTTTCTGCTGCAAATTTAGTAATATTGTCTACTAAATAATATGTATTTTATAAATAATCATGATAATCTTTTACTCCAAATCACAATTCACGAAGATTTGTGAATTAGTTTTTCCTCTTGGTTTTGTTTATTAGTCCGCCGTGAAGAATGCTCGACTACGATACATTAAATTTTTTTAATTAAGGTTTTAAAATAATTTTGCATTATATCAACATAACCCACAAAAATGCGTTTTTGAAAAAATTATTTACCAGTCGATAACGACTAAATGGTGCAATCTGCGTTTTATAACTGTGATTTTCAATCTCAGTGAGAATAATGCAAATTGTATTTAATTTTACATTCAAAAGTTATTCGTCATTCAAAAATATTTTTTGAGAAATTCTAACATATGATTTCCATTCAATGTTGCAAGATTTTTTGTTTTTCTCCCCTTTTTATTGGAATTATATAAATATCATATTTGAAATATATATCTTTGTATTTTTCCCTTATCCCGTATTTCCCTGCTCAATCCAGAATACCTGGGTTTCTCAGACAAGAGTCCATAAATACAAGTGCAGAGATCTATTAGAAAAAAGTTCAGTGGTTCAAAATGCAAGAGGTTCGAAATTTTCATTGTACACTGAAGAAATATTATAGCGTGTGATCTTGTATTTTTGTGTGTGTTTCTAAGAATTGGAAATATTTAAACAAAATAGAAAACTACTCAACACTCCAACCTACAATCGATGATTTGACGATTCATTGGCTATTACAGTTCCTACCATTGTTCTATTTATAAGCTATGCATGTAAATTTTAAGTTTATATGATGTTTATGTATTTACATTAACTCAATTCTTCGATGAATGATGATGATGATGTATTAAATTTTTTTTGTTAATCAATATTATACTCGGATATTAAAATTGAATAAGAAGCTTTGATTTTATAAATTGATTTAATATCTTTCTTCGATAAATGATCAAACAGAGATATTTTAGTTTTATTCTGCTAAGCATTAACTTTGCCAAACTATAATTTCTAACGCAAGTACATAAACAAATGGGTATTTCTATGTATATAAAATCATTAATTAACTTTTATGCTCGGTGCATAACGGTGAATAAAAATCTTTAGATTAAAAGTAGATAGTGTATCAACCTTAATTTATTTATTTTGTTGCAGGCTACATATGCGCACTTGATAATCTAGGCCTATTAGTTATTATAGCGTAACTAACTCGTATCATAACGATTCTAGATTTATTTCTTGTGAATATAATCTAAAAAATTATATACTTGCTTATAAACAGCCTTTTAGGTAGAACTACTTCCCAATTCACTATTGTGTAAATTCAGTTTATATTTAGGTGCTTTTAATAAACTCATCTGTAACAAACTTACGTTTCGAAATAATCTGAGTTGCTTACTTGCCATTCATCGTTGTCTGATCTGGTCATATTTAATCAACTGTCAAACAGTTGTCATCTGTTCATTGATTATTTTGTTATCGATAGTGTATAATAGAGAAAATTTTATTTTCTTCATAACAGCAGTGGAAAATTTTCTTTCCAATGGATATTTATTCAAATCTTAATGTTTAAAATTTTACTTCTCTGCATTTGGATAATAGCGATTCTTCTATTAATAGGTTTGTTTAAAATGTATGTAACATTATGTTCTTTTCTCTTTATATTCAATATTTTTCTAATTATATATGTTATAATTAGGTATAATTACTACGTCTGTGTTGTCTTACTAATTACAGTTAAAAGTTATTGTCATTTACCATCTCTAATTGCAGTTAAGAATGCCTGGTACCAACCTCATCGTTCCTGTTGTGTTGTGGGGAAAAAATGCACCGTCGCACTGCGTGTCGTCGGTATATTTGTCTAGGGATCAAAAAACTCTGGTAACGGGGTGCTATGATGGCCAGATTTGTATATGGCAAGTAAATCCTGATACATTGAAAATGACTCCACGCTGTCTCCTTGTGGGGCATACTGCTCCAGTGACCTGTTTATCTCGGGCTTCTATTATTCAGGTGAGTCTAAACTATGGTTAAGAAATAAATAAAGCTAGTGCCTGAGTTCGTGAAATTTATGTAATATTTTAAGAAAGTCCATAAAATATAAACCATACAAATAGTTTGTCCAGTGATTTTTTTTTAAAGTATCTTCAACCTTAGGCAATGCTGTAATTTATATAATACAGCTTTTTTTATAGAACTAAGGATGACCAAATATCCCAGTTCACCTGATGGTGTGAAAACTTATGGGTTGCATAAGCACCTAAATCCATCCTCAACAAAGATTCTAGAGACATATGCTGAGCCTATAATCTGAAATGTTAGTATGACATAAGAAATGAAGTCAAATATCTCAGAGTGACATTGGATTGAAAATGTTATGGAATTAGCATCTCTCAAGATCTGCCACCATTCTTAAGTAACAAGTAAATATTATTTTTAGGACAACAATTACATAGTGAGTTCTTCAGAAGCTGGTGAAATGTGCACATGGGATCTAGTAGATGGCAAGTGCCGGGAGAGTGTCAAATTGACACAGATTCACACGAATATCCAGGTAATTGTGATCCTTTAGCCTTTACATAATTTTCAATGAAATAAAAAAGTTTGTTCCTAGCTGCAGTATGAATGGGTCAGCTTGACCGGGATATGATCACACCTTCACAGAATACCAACATAAAATAGCAGCATAATGCTGCTGTGTTTCGTCTGGTGAGTGTGGGGAGACCTTTATTGCTGGCAAGATGGCATTCCATCTCAGTCCTAAAGGGTAAAAACGCATCTGCATTATGATTCCTTATCAAGGATGAATGTAGATATCACAGGCCACAGGAATCACTTACCAGCAGGTGAACTGTTTGCTCGGTTGTTACTCTCAATGTAATTTAAAAAAAAATCTTCATGAATTTCAATTAAATTGACAGAAATTTAAATGAAGTACACCATATCTTTATATGTAGTTTATTCAGTTCCACATATGACAAGGGTGGATCAATCATTATTATCAGTCCAGTAATTTTAACAAGTGATTGGTTGTTTGTAACAACCAATCACTTGTTAAATAGTAACCAAAAAATAATTATCTATCTTATTTTTTCAGGCCTATCACATGTGCAACAGTGAAGATTTGCGCCTATTTTGCAATGGTTATTATGCCGAGATTCTTATCATGGATCCATTTTCTCTGGAGATATTATTCTGCTTGAGTTCTAAGATGAACCCGGATTGGATATCTGCTTTACATGTAAGT
This sequence comes from Teinopalpus imperialis, assembly GCA_029286865.1. NCBI lineage: Eukaryota > Metazoa > Arthropoda > Insecta > Lepidoptera > Papilionidae > Teinopalpus > Teinopalpus imperialis. The sequence goes on from JAGSMU010000004.1 coordinate 10,227,386, forward strand.
TTAAGCCAATATTCTTGTACTTTATTCAAAATATAATGAATAAAAATATGTATTCAAATATTTGGATCGATTTGAGTTTATAATTAGTTGTAAATTTAATAATTAAATATATATGGGAATTAATCTTTGAAACAAAGTATCAACTTACAAGGTGTCAGGGAGATATGTAGCTTAGAAAATAAAAACGATTATTGACAATTAAATTTTAAATTCCCTCCTATCTATCCACATTGATGAAGCAAGTCAAGCTCTCTTTGCTCTTTACATTCCATAAAATAATGACAAGTGGATATATAATACAACTATGACAACTCTTCTGCAAGCTGTTACAGATTCACCACTAAACATATATTCTTTCAAGGAGGATTTGTTGAAATCCCTGTACTTGTCAGATAAATTGGTGTTAGCTAGACATCATCTCTGTCACTGGTTTAGTTATTCAAGATCAAAAAGTTTATAAAATAATTTTGTATACACTATAGTCATCTCAAATCACCCAGGGATGGGGTTATTGTCTACTGATTTCTGATCTACGAAGCTGAGATATGGTACTCTGTTATTTGTAGAAATATTTATTTTTATAGTTTTTGAAATTGGAACATGCAAAATTATTTGTTTTGCTAATCATACTATATATTTTTCGATTTATAGTTTTAGTTTTAGTAAAGCTTGTCTATCAATGTTATAAGGAATGTTTAAATACTGTCACAGGTTCTGCGGCCTTCATCAAGAAAGGATGATGTGGTTTTAGCTATTTCAATTACTGGGACTGTAAAAGTAAGTATGTAGCTGGAACTTTACTTCTAATCTTACTGTACAGTGTTATGTTAAAATAAAATAATCCTATGAAGTAAAGTTTTAAATTCACAAGATTATATTATAATTAAATATAACATGTAAATGAAATTTTACTTTATATATTCAGTTTAGAACTTGACTATACTATTGATTTGAAAAAAAAAGAAAAAAGAAAACAACTGTGCTCTTAAGATCCGTGCCTGATTATCTGGACACTATAAATCGCGTGCTATTGTGGTCTTCTGATTATGGTACTCTCACCTGGAACATAATGAACACAATTTGTCACTAAGTTTTATTCATTATGTAAATACGACAATATATAAATATATATATATATATATCGTCGTATCTGACACATCTTCGTCTGATCCTATATATATATATCCGATTACTCGCGTCAACTTTAAGACAGACCGTTCTATGGTTTATTTAGAAAATATAATTTTACATTTTTTATCAATGTGCATAAACGAAACTTACGCACAAAACATACGTAATGCAAACGTTTAGATGCCCGTAGAGATAAATATATATATCAATATTATCTATGTATTAATATATTACATAACTGATAATTAAAAGATAAAGACTAGCTTAGAGGCTAGATTAAGAGATAAAGCAATTGAGATGAGAAAGAGGCTCTCTTTTAGCCGTTTCATAAATACAATGAAAATTGAAAACATGTGAAGTTTCTCTAGGTTCTCTATTGTGTTTAATGTTAGAATAAATGAATGATTACGAATATTTCGTCACGTTGCTGTCCTTCCACGCCGAACGGTTTCATTCATACAGCATACAATGAAACTTAAGAACTGAGTATACGGACATGGCATAGCGTACATCGTGATGTATAATCACGGCTAATAATGATGATTTCCTTAAACTGCCCAGGTGTGGTCACTCCTCGGGCACGAGAACAAGCAGTCGGAGCCGATCTACGAGAATGAGTCGAAGCAAATCCGCTGCCTGAACGCACTGTCCCTCAACTGCTGCGCGTACAACCAGCGCACGGTGCTGGTAGTATGCGCCAAGTACTGTCAGATTTATGACGCAGGTGTGTCCATATGTAGGTTTAATTTAAATAAGTGTAATCTGGTGAGCTTAAAACCCTAGGCATGACTTCTGTTGCTTTACATCAGAGGTTCCCAGACCTTTATTTCTCATAGACCACTTAAAATTTAGCTGGTTCCGGTGGACCCCCTGCAGCTTCAACGTTATACTGAATATATTTTTTGTCACTCCAACGTAGATTCTCGTCGAGTCTCCTGTGGACCCTTGGGGGTCCACCTGGACCACTTTGGAAACTAGGGCTGTACATAAACATTTCTTCAGATTTAGGCTGTCTGCGGATTAGTCCCAGTACCAGGGTCTTCGTACATAATACGCTGCTTCATTGGTATACGCGTTTTATTTCTTACAGTTGTATGGCTACGCTGTAATATGAATGGGTGGGCTCGATCAATAATGAACAAAACAACTTTTCATCTCAGACCTAATAGGGTGATGTTCTTTTTATAGAATAGGTGTCGAAAGAGCAAGCAGCTCTCTAATAAGATAAGTGATCACCACCACCATGTGCCGCCCATGATCTCGAACAACCCTGGACTCTGATAGATTACCTCGTTGTCGCCGTTGCTGGCCTACAATTGGGTTCCCGGTTCCCTACACCCGCTATACGAAATACAATACGTTACGCTGCTATTTCACGCCCGTATAGTTTGAGGGCGTGGTCCCTCCCCAGTCGAGCCGACTCATTTATTTTTAAATCAGAAACTAGTTGCAGCGTAGTTCTACGACTTGTAATTAAAAGTTATGATCATATTGGAGTGATAATCAATTAGCTTTTAGGTGACTTTGACATTAAGGGTCGATATTTCAATTCATGACTATTCATTTAAATAACTACCAATGGAATAATTATATTAGACTGTTCATTCGACTCGTAAAAGTTTTCAGTTTTTCAATAGTACTTTATTCTCGGAATAACTGTCTAGCCTTTTTTTTCTCCGTATGAAAGCTAACTTCAGCCAGCTGAAACAGAACACATTATCTTGGCGCGTCCGAAAGTGACGTTGGTTTTTTCTATTACCTGATGTCACTGTCAGTTTTTATTGTATGTAAATTTTTGACAATGACCCAGTGTTGCCAAGAAAAATCAACGGTGGGCCGTAGCACTACTAAATAAAGGAAAAAAAAATGAACATTAGCTAATCGTCGCTATTTTAGCGTTTTTAACATTTTATTCCATAGAATAAGCGCTATCTGGCCGTTCTGCCGACGAATAAGTTTATACCTCAGGTAGATGAGTTCTTATTCGAATAAGTGACGTCTGATGATTGAAAAACGAAAAATTTTGCTATTCGTCGAATAAGCGCTATTCTTTTGCCTATCTGCCTACTGAAATATTGGGCCTAAGGCAAACATTATTATTTGTCTTAATGTTTCCATTAGTTTTATTGAACTATAAATTTTACTTTTCTTCTCATTTGATTTCAGGAGATTTTTCAGTTCTCTGTTCAATTCAAGCACCTTCGGGGGAACGATGGATGTCCGGTGACTTTTTGGCTACGGACCGAGTACTCGTCTGGTCTACTGAAGGAAAGGGATATATGTATAGACTGCCCGCTAAGTAAGTGAAAACAAAATATTGAAAGTAGAAATGATCGGTCATAATTTGCCGTCATATAGTATAGCGTATAATCATGCCGTTAGCGGTGGTAATTATAATAATTAAGAAATCCTATGCTAAAGGTATATTTTAATGTTTACTAAGGTTCAAAAATGTAAATTGTCTATTTTCAACCAAAAATATTAAGTGATTGTATTTGATAATACTTACTTTAATAAAATGATTATCAATGAATAAAAGGCCCGCAGTTAAATATAAAGCAGCTAATAAACTAAAGCTGTAGTATAAATAAGTCGACTTGACCAGGAAGGACAGGTTTCACAGAGAATACCAAAACGTAAAATAGTAGTTTTACGCATCTATTTTGTTTGGCGATTAATATAAACAGATTTTTTTCTGTTGTGGTGACATTGAAATCCTTATTATATAATTAACAAATTTAAACATAAATTCTGAGAATCATGAAGAGAAATCCAAAAAGTTTACGATACGAATGTACGTAATGTTTTAAATAGATTTTTACGTATTTTACGTTAGTTATGTCTATGTGCTTTCTTACTTCAATGAGATGTTAATGAATCATGGTTTATATAATTTCATCATTAGATATTCATCAGAGCACTTCGCCTGGTATATATGTGTTGAATGTTTTACACATAATAACAATTAAACACGGAAACGTTTTATACACATTACAAGCACATGGCAGAGAATGGGATGTAGCTACATTTTTTAACCGAAAAAAAAAAAAACTATTGCATATATTTCATAATCAACAATACAATTGCAATTCTTTACACAGTTACAGAACCTACATTTCTATAATTAGTTAATAAGATCCTTAATGGTATATGGCATACAACATACTATTAAATGCTTTATGGGTTATTATAAAAAATAATAATAAACTTTATCTTATAAATTATTTAATTTGTCTATAAATTAAACAATTACAAATTGTATTTCACACCACTTTTAATAATTTGCCTAACTTGAAGTTAGTAACAAATTACTTACGTATATTAGAATACAATAAGGACATCAATAATAGTGGACTCAGTATGATACACTGAGTAATAGCTATTATATGATTTGGGGCCTACAGAAATGGTGCTTAGATCATATATATTATATCCCATAGTTTGTCTGTTGAGTCTTAAATTTGCCAATATATGGACACTATACTCTTGCCTGCCGGCTAAATGCTAAAATGTCAATTTCTTTTATAGCAAGCTACGCGGACGGGCTATACGTAGGTCAGCACAGATTTATTTGTCATTTCGTATGTAATTGTATTTGATGTAGATGATTTTCTGTTTGATTTTTTTGCCAGCACAGTTTGAAGCTTATTGCATTACAAATTTGTGACATTTGGTGTTGCTAGTTTTAGTTATTCAAAAATTAAATGCTGTGAATTTTTTTAATTACACATTTTTGTTTAATTATGAATTTTTGTTTAATTAAGAAGTTCATTTATTTAAAACTGAATATATTATTATTTTCTGATTATATATATTTTTAATATCATTCAAGAATGGAAATATGTATTTTATCGCGATAGTTATTCGTTAATTCTAGAGAGTTGCGGTTGAATCAAATATTCTACTTTTAAGTTGCCAACACAATCCATACTTATCCATTACTTTAGTTGTTTGTTATATATAATAAGTATTTATAATTTTGGTTATTATTCCATTAGAAAAGTATAATTTGTTTGTAAATTCAAAATATATATGTAAATATTTCTGTTTTATAAATCCTTTTATCTACTATATATATCAAAATGTTATTTTCTACATATATCCTAGCAGACTAGGCGAATATTTCTTTCTTTTTCTTCTTTTCTTCTACATTGTATGGAGGAAAAGGGAGACAGATAATAGTGTTACTTGATTTCAGCTCCGTGCCGGATCACAAAGGCTTCCATGGACCCACTGTAGAACACGATAGTCCAGTACTGTTTAGTATTTTGGCGCCTCCTGATAATAAGGTAAGTTTTGGCTTTTGGCACGTTATCTCAATCAACAGTTTTCGTCTCCATTTTTGAATATAGTGCTTGCAAGTTAGGCAATTTATTATTATTCATATGAATAATTGTCAAGCTTATTATTATTCACTGCCCAAAGCTGCTGTCGTGTCCCCCGGCAATGCGTTTCGTAACAACATCTGTTGGCGGAAAGCAAAGGCGCCTGCTGCTCCGAGGTGATTCAGCTGGCGTCGTGTCCGTTTGGAATGTGGACCAGGCTGTCACCCCTATTCTAAACCAAGTGCCTTGTAAGAAAGTTTTTAATTATTTTTATTAATTATTTAAAATTAATAAAAACGTCCACTAGATATAATGGAATATCGTCCTAATCAATATCGACTACGGTGATATATCTTTTCATCATGCACAGACGTCGTATTTTAGTATAACAGTTCCATACACATTCTCCCATACACAAAGGGACTCGCTAATCGATCTCTTTAGTAGTCCAATGCGATCCATACATGACAACCCAGACTAAGTACCTCGTCTGAGAATTGAACCCAGGACTAAGCAGCCAGGCACTCCGACCACCAGGCCATGTGACCGTCTCCACTGGATAAAGTGAGGATATGAGGAAAATCGATGGACAAATGACTATATAATTCTAAATGACTAGTGCAGCCTATCGACACAATATTTAGTGGGGTGTAGTCGTAGCTATGGAAATAACAGTGGCAATTAAGAGTTTAAAGTTTGTTTATGCTTTACGATAAGTTCGGTACAAACACAATGAGAACAGACAAGGAAGTATTAAGACGTAAATTCACTAAGAAATAGAAGGATGGACAGTAGGCAAAATGCAAAGTTCAATAATAGCTAGAAAGTATAAGATTCGGATGAACATAACTAGGCGCACTGGTAATTTAAATAAACATCATTATGGACTATGCAATTACCTGGTTATATTATAGATTACTATGCTACACTGTGTAATGTGTAGGAGTCCGCCACGCCCCTAAATGTTGTGTATTGTTTTAGTTTTTTTTATTTATTTTAAAGGGAGTAACCATAGGGTACAAAACAGCTTCAAGAATAATTTGAATCTAGTGCCATCAATACAAAACATCCACAAAATTCAGCCCAAAATCCTGTTTGTCAGTGGTAGAACACGCAGCAGTTTCTAGCTGTAGAATGAATGGGTCAGCTTGTTCGGGAAAGGACCACGCCCTCACAGAATACCAGCGCGAAATTGCGGCATACTACTGCTGTGTTTCATCTGGTGATTGTAGGGATCCAAAGACCTTTTTAACTGGTGATGAGGCATTCCGTATCAGTCCTTCAAGGATGACAACGCATCTGCATTATGATTCCTTGTCAAGGATGGATGTAGATGTCATGGGCCCCAGGAATGACTTATGATCAGGTGAACTCGTTTGTTACCCTAACGATAATATAAAAAATCCCGTGGCACTAGTTGAGAATTAAATCTAGGGCCCTAGTGTACCCAAACTACTGTACATTGAACATTGCAGCTCGATATAAATTGATATATGATAGTGTTCGGTATAAACTTATGTATTACGATTGTGATAACATTTTAGAAGTCTTGTTTAATTTTATATAATTATTGTACGTAGCACACCCGCCGATAGTTATGACGAGCTTAGATATGGCATGGGCTGACATGAACCCGAGTCCCGTTGGCATTTTGGACCAGTTGAGCCATCCAGACGAACAAGGTATGACACTATATAGTATCTTGTTTTATTCATATTTTAATGTTTTTGAACCAAGACCAAGAATGAAGGTGACTAACAATGGCACTTTGTTGAAATCAGTGTTTGTGAAGAGTTTTTCTCTGGGTTTTGGTTCAAACTTGTTGACAACATTTTGGCTGGTCTAGTGTCGGTATCTTACATAAATAATATATAATATATTATTACTTCTTGATCAGTGGTACTTTCGATATAAGGCAGTACTTCATCGGATATATACACAAATGTAGGCATTCGGCCTAAATACTTTGTTCGTTTATGAGAGGCGTATTTCTTATATATTAGGGAGAGAGTGAGAGTGAAAGAGAGGGAGATTGATAGGGTGAAAGAGACGGTGAGAAAGAGGGTGAAAGAGACGGTGAGAAAGAGGGTGAAAGAGAGAGTGGGAGAGAGAGAGGGACAGTGAGAAAGGGAGAGAGAGAGGAAGAAAGAAAGAGAGGGAGTGAGTGGGATAGACGGTAAGAGAAAGAAAGAGGGATAATGAGAGAGAGAGGGATAGTGAGAGGGAGATAGAGAGATACAGTGAGCGTCAGAGAGAAAGAGAGAGCAGAGATATAAAGAGGGAGTGCGAGGGAACGAGAAAGTGAGAGAGAGAGAAAAAGGGAGTAAGAAAGGGGGTAAGAGAGGGAAAGAGAAAAAGAGAAAGAAAAAGAGGGAGAGAAAGAGAGACATAGATAGAGAAAGAGAGTGAAAGTGAGGGAGTGAGAGAGAACGAGAGGTGAGAGAGAGAAAAAGGTGAGAGAAAAATGGAGAGAGTGAGAAAGTGGGAGTAAGAGAGAACAAGTGAGAAGAAGAAAGATACAGTACGAGAGAGACAATGAGAAAGAAAGAAAGAGAGGGAGGAGGGATAGACGGTAAGAGAAAGAAAGAGACAAAGAGTGAGAGAGAGAGAGAGTGAGAGGGAGAGAAAGAGAGAGAGTCAGAGTGAGAGAAAGAGAGAGAGAGTGAGAGAAAGAGAGAGAGTGAGAGAAAGAGAGAGAGAGGAAGAAAGAAAGAGAGGGAGGAGGGATAGACGGTAAGAGAAAGAAAGAGGGAGAGGAAGAAAGAAAGAGAGGGAGGAGGGATAGACGGTAAGAGAAAGAAAGAGAAAGAGTTAGAGGAAAAGAGAGATAGAGAGAGAGAAAGAAAAGAGATATAAAGAGAAAGATAGAGATAAAAAGAGAAAGAAAGAGAAAGAGTTAGAGGAAAAGAGAGATAGAGAGAGAGAAAGAAAGCGAGAGAAGGAAAGAAAGAAAGAGCGGGATATACAGATAGAGAGAGTGGGAGAGTCAGAGTGAGAGAAAGAGAGAGAGAGTGAGAAGGTGAAAGAAGAAGAGAGATAGAGAGAAAGACAGAGAGACAAAGAGTGAGAGAGAGAGAGAGTGAGATAGAGAGGGTGCTGAGGGAGAGAAATAGGGAGTAATAGAGAGAAAAAGAGACTAGAGAGGAAGAAAGGTATAGAGGTAGAAAGAGAGTGAGAGGGAGAGCGAGAAAGAGTGTAAGAGAGAGATAGAGAGAGAAAGAAAGAGACAAAGAGTGAGAGATAAAGAGAGAGAGAGGAAGTGAGAGAGTGAGAGAATTATGTTACTGAAAGATATATACTATGTAATTAGTGACATTAATTGGGAAGACACTGTAGCTTGTAACACAGTTCACACTAGCACAAGCTACAGAGTTACCACAAACTTGTAATTATGTCATAGTAAATAAATAAAGATTATTATTATTATTATTATTAAATAGAAAGTGAGAGACAAAGAGAGAGTGAGGGAGAAAGAATGTGAGAGAGACATACAGAGCAAGAGAGAGAGAAAGAAAGAGATATAAAGAGAAAGAGAGAGTGAGTTTGAAATAGAGGGAGAAAGAAAGTGAGAGGCAGATAGAAAGAGAGATAGGGAGATAGTGTGAGAGGAGATAGAGAAAGAGTGAGAGGGAGAGAAAGATTAAGAGAGAAAGATAGAGATAAAAAGAGAAAGAAAGAGAAAGAGTTAGAGGAAAAGAGAGATAGAGAGAGAGAAAGAAAGCGAGAGAAGGAAAGAAAGAAAGAGCGGGATATACAGATAGAGAGAGAGTGAGAGAAAGAGAGAGAGAGAGAGAGAGAGAGGAGAAGGTGAAAGAAGAAGAGAGATAGAGAGAAAGACAGAGAGACAGAGGAGAGAGAGAGAGTGAGATAGAGAGGGTGCTGAGGGAGAGAAATAGGAGTAATAGAGAGAAAAAGAGACTAGAGAGGAAGAAAGAGATATAAAGAGAAAGAGAGAGATAGAGAGAAAGAGAGAGAGAGAGAGAGAGAGAAAGAAAGAAAGAGAAAGAGTTAGAGGAAAAGAGAGATAGAGAGAAAGAGAGAGAGAGTGAGAGAAAGAGAGAGAGGAAGTGAGAGAGTGAGAGAATTATGTTACTGAAAGATATATACTATGTAATTAGTGACATTAATTGAAGACACTGTAGCTTGTAACACAGTTCACACTAGCACAAGCTACAGAGTTACCACAAACTTGTAATTATGTCATAGTAAATAAATAAAGATTATTATTATTATTATTATTAAATAGAAAGTGAGAGACAAAGAGAGAGTGAGGGAGAAAGAATGTGAGAGAGACATACAGAGCAAGAGAGAGAGAAAGAAAGAGATATAAAGAGAAAGAGAGAGTGAGTTTGAAATAGAGGGAGAAAGAAAGTGAGAGGCAGATAGAAAGAGAGATAGGGAGATAGTGTGAGAGGAGATAGAGAGAGAGTGAGAGGGAGAAAGGTAGTGAGAGGAAGATAGAGTGAAAGGGAGGTAGAGAGATAGTGTGAAAAGGAGGTACAGGGAGATCGATGGAGATAGAGAGAGATAGAGGTAGAGAGAGACAGTGAGAGGGAGAGACAGAGGGGTAGAGGGAGAGACAGAGGGGGAGAGAGAGAGAGAGAGGGAGATAGGGGGAGATTGAGAGAGAGAGAGGTGAACTGTGTGTGTGTTGTAACAAACGAGCACTTTTAATTGTCTCAATATAAAAAAGTTATATTTAACAGTGGTACAGCTACACTGCAGTCACAATGGTTCGTTACCCTGATTGGTACCGATAAGTATGCATAATTGACGTGGAGGATTGTTCACAGAAATAAAGTTAACTTCGTCAATATACCTTCTGGCTGCCAACCGGCTCGTCGTGGGGCGCGAGGACGGCTCCATTGTCATAGTGAACGCAACACATACGGTCCAATTGCAGCTACTGCATGGTGGTCACCAGCAGTTGGATGGTAAGATGAAAAACAGAATACCACCCGTAACTACCGATATATAAGATGTGGCACCGCATTTATAGGTTTTTGTTGCAGGTTATAAAATGATGAACTTTTATAATATTAGTCGATGCCAACTATTACACAGTTCATTCTAACAGTGGTAGAACTACACTGCAGTTTGTTTCTAGCTTCTGAATGAATGATTCAGCTCGACCTAGGCAGGATCACGCTCTCACAGGATACCAGCGTGAAACAGTAGTATAATGCTGCTACTAATACTGGTAACTACTGGTAATGAGGCATTACATCTCAGTCCTCGAGAGTAACAATGTATTTGCATTATGATTCCTTGTCAAGGATGAGTGTAGATGTCATGGGCCACAGGAATCACTTACCATCAGGTGAACTGTGTGCTCGTTTGTTTACTCCCCATTTCTATTTATTCACCAGAAGAAACTGTGATATTAAATAAATTGTGATAGGCCTTGAAAGGCTTGTATTAAGAATCATTAGCTTGGCGTCAACCAGTATAACTATTTTTTTTAAATAATTAGGATATGATAAGGATTATTTCTTATAACATTTAATTTTTCGCATTTTAAACTAATTAACTCATTTACTTAATTTGATTAATCCTATTTTCGAAAATATTACGTAGTTATTGCTGTTTTGCACACAAGATACTCTTCCATAAAGCGTTTTTTGAGTTTTATATAGGGTAACTATACATTTAAAATGTAATATGTTTATACAGATTGGCCACCTCATCAATTACTTTTGGGACATAATGGCAGAGTAAATTGTCTTTTGTATCCTCATCATGTTCACCAAAGGTTTGTGTTTTTTTTTCTAATAAAATGTCATCAATTCTATAATAAATAAATAAAAATGTATCAATGTAAAAACTATCTTTTTAATTGTTTCCATTATACGAACATACTTTTTTGAATTGTATTATATGTTACTTTAATACTTACGAAATCCAATATTATAAATGTTTTCTTGTGTTCTTCAATAGATACGATTAAGTAGTAATATAATCGTAGATAATAAAATAAAGTAAAAGTTTACTTATTCTGTTATAAAAATATACATTATCTGTGTTGTTATTATTATTACAATATTGGTACATATTTATTAGTTTAGTAGTTTTTAAATCTGGGACCGATTTTTAGGGATAAGTCTTTTTCGTAGTATTATTCATTTTATATTAGCGATTAAACACGTATTATTTTACTTTAGTTTTCAGCAGAATTCAATAATGATAGATAGTTACCATAGCTTATTTTATTTATCTAGTGTATTGTTATCGTACCTTTTTGGTACACAGGTACGACCGTTCACATCTTGTATCAGGAGGAATAGACTTCGCAGTGTGTCTTTGGGACTTATTCTCTGGAGCTCTACTTCATCGCTTCTGCGTGCACGCTGGCGAGATCACGCAGCTCATAGTGCCACCACATAACTGCAGTGTGCGTAATCGACAATTCTTTTAAAAATTTAATATATAGTGGAATCTCTATACCTCGGACCTCGTGTAGTCGTAAAACTCAGTAAGTCGAAAAAATGCCATTCCCTCCCGCTGAGCCCCTAAGGGATACTTGGTATCTAGATTTTTTTTTAAATCCGTCAGAAGTGAACTGACCGAGCCGAGGTTCGGCCCTCTCGGGCACACTCGAGTTAGTTGCTTTCGCGCCCAGGGCGACGGCCCAAGCCTAGGCTCTCGGGAACTCTTGTGCTGGTTACCCATTAATAAAGGTCTCGGCTGAGTGCCCTAAGCGCTCGGCCACTTTTCATCCCGGTGAAGCTATAAAAGCCCTCGGACTTATAGTGGCTACCAGCCATAAAAATATTATCAAATTATTTAGACTTTATACCTCGAATGAAATGCTATTTCACTGTGAGGTATTGATAAGACATTTATACTCTATAACGCGAATATCATAAAGGAGACTCCGTCAGTCGTAGTTACTAAAATATAATGACTTACTTGAACGCGTCTTTCTAAGTCGAAATTTTAGCAGTTAAATCTTTTGTATTTCGAAATTCTTGTTAAGTCGAAAACTCATTAACTCTATTTTTTTTGCATTTCCCGTGACTTTCCAGTTATAGAGTTTCCACTGTAGCATGTAAGTCTTGCTTTTAAACTTTTTTGCGAAAGTCCTATCGACAATGAATGTCAAATCTCTTTAGAAATATAACGAATAAATTTTGGGGTTATTTCTTTTTATTGGAAGCCATCAAATAAAAACAGTTGTGAGTTTTCACCACGTTATTTTATACCATATTAATTTGAGTTTGTTGCAATTAAAATAAAGTTTTGTAAATTTCAATTGGAAGTGTTTTAAGCTTGATAGTCATTTAAGTATCTATATTTAAAAAATGCTATAAAAAGCTGTTCAGTTTTTCTATGACACTTGGCAAAGGCGTTAATAATTAAGGTGTTGTGTTATATTTACAGACGCGGATACAGAAGTGTATTTGCTCTGTTGCATCCGACCACAGCGTCACACTGCTTAGTAAGTGTATTAATTTTCTTTTTTCTTACTGTTTCTAATGAATCTTTTTTATATTCAATAATTGTCATATGATGCAATAAAAAATAAAATAGTTGTTGTTCTCTTGGTGTTGGACTACGACCTACATCTTCTGAGGAGACTAAACTGAGCAGGATATATTATGGTGCAGTTTATATTCTTGCTAACATGGTCACCCATTTATCCATAAGATTCTTATGGTAAAACTCGTAGAACGGATACAGGGTCGAAAGTTATTCTATTATATCTTATTAAATATTATTATATTAAAGAAGAAAGCAAAGTTATTCACAATACAATGAAATCCGAAATTTTACAATGAATGCATCAACTTTTTTATTATACAATGATGACAAACGAGACTTTTGGGTCACCGCAGATAAGTGGACACTGCGTTAAGCTAATAAAGAATCCCTTTTTTTCAATTCTTGTTCCCTCCGGTTTTCCAGACAGGTTTTAACAGTTTTGTAAATACCTATGTTTGGTTTCAAATAGCTACGAACCTCGTTACTATACTCCGATGACACTAATATGAAATGTTCTTTATCAAAATATGTACATTTCTATTTCTTGTCCGGTTTTTATAATTCATACATCTTATATCATTCGTCGGCAGCCATCTTGACACATTATATTCGATTCACAAACTGTGCGATTATCCGTTCGGTCGTAGTAAGGTTATTATTTGTATTATAAATATATTACAAAAAGACATTGAAATTGTTTATATTGTTTACTTTTGCTGTGAACAATTACAAATATCCACGAAATCCAGTTTATTATTCCAGCCATCCTTCCTACCTGATTATAATCCGACCAACAAGCCTGCACTGCTACCGACGCCTGAGTTAGGCGACTTTACATTTGACTTTGATTCGTGTTATAGAACCGCAAATGGCTGTTCAAACTCGGACTCCGCATCAGTATTCAACTACCCCCATATATATATATATATATATAATATACCAGAGAAACATCGAATTACAAAATTAAGAGTATTAAAAGTAATTGGTTAAAAAACTATAGTTATGAAGATTGCGAGAATCTAATATTAACCTGTTGACATACTAAATATCTCTCTTTCTCTCTCACATATACACACGCAGTCAAGTTCGCGCGAGCTTCACATACACACTCACAAAAGACTCCTACAAACACACACACACACACATATGATAAACCATATTCATCTTATTTTTATATATATTTTTTTCCTTTGTTATTATTACATGTACAGTTTTTTTTCTCTACTTACCATTTTATTGTTTTAATAGTTTATACTGCCTATTTTATGTAAGAATTATTGGGAAGTTACTGACTCCTGATGCACAGGTTATCCTATTTTGGGTGTCAGGGTTTCATGTAACATTGTAAACTTGATTTGTTTTCTGTGCCAAATATATAAATAAAGATTAATATAACAGAAAACCTTATCAATATGTTTATAATATGAAATCCTCTTTGTCAGGTCTAACGGAGCGGAAGTGCGTGACGTTAGCGTCCCGTCACCTGTTCCCGGTTGTGAGCATCAAGTGGCGACCGGCAGACGACTTCATGGTGGTGGGCTGCAGCGACGGCACTGTATACGTCTGGCAGATGGAGACCGGCCACCTGGACAGGGTTCTTCACGGTAAGTGGTTGACGTACAAGATTGAAGGTACTTTTGTTAACTATTTATTTTTAAAAACATTTTTAAAACAAAACACTTGCGTTAGAAAACAAAGACTATCATAGTGAGTTTACAAAACATATGTAATATCGTTCCTCCCTTTATATAGCGATCCGAGTCGTGGTTTCGTACCTCCTTATGAGGGGCCCTCTGATTGTAATATCGCCCCCCTCTGTTGTCGTCGACGTTCTTCGTCCACAGGGATCGGAGTGCAGCGGTGGTGCTTCACAGCATCGTCGTTGTCTCCCTACTCAGCGGGCCTCCCGCTCGCGAGTCTAATTAGATAAAGGTGTGGAGGTCACTGGACCAATAGCAATACTCAAACACAAAAAAAAAACAAATGCAATATCGTATTAATCCTTTTTTATCAAGTGTCAAAATCAAAATTAATCAAAATCACTGTCATTTGCGCTCGTCCTTTTTTTGACGCCTAAAATGTTTTTCCAGTTTATCCAATTTATTTCCAGATTGCTAATACTTTATAAAAAAATATATTTATTTCACTAAAAACCTTGACTCCTTAACTTTGTTGCAGGCATGATTGCAGAGGAAGTTCTATCTGCGTGCGATGAAACCGTGGCAGACGACTTGGGTGGATCGCTGGCGGCCGGCGCCGGGGACCTGCAGGGCCTCGCCAACCCAGCTGTGCACTTCTTCAGGTAAGAAATACCTACATATTTAATAAAAAAATAAATAATTATAAATTAATATAAAATAATGCAACTCTGCACTTTACAACTACCAAGCTCGAAACACATCATCGCTAAGCTATTACATAAGGTGAGGTCTTTGTTTGCAGAGGTTTGCGGCATCGCAACTTGACGGCGATGCGCGCGGCGACTGCACGGGGCCTGGCTGCACTGTCCGGTGGAGCGGGTGCGGGGGGTGGCGGCCCCTTGGCGGAGCCCGCTCGAGCGAGACGTGCTCCTCTCACCGTGCAGGGCTTCCGCTCCAACCCCACAGGTTAGTGCAATACATCACTGTATTAACATCATTACCTTACGGTAACAAATGAGCACTCAGTTCATCTGTTAGAAGGTTATTTCTTCGGTACCGGACACCAACATCCACCCTAGATGAAAGATGAATTTCCGAGTTTATCAATGGTAGAGTTACACTGCAGTTTGTTTCTAGCTGCAGAATGCATGGGTCAACTCGATCGGGGTAGGACGATGTCCTCACAGAATACCAGCGTAAAATAGCAAAATTGTGCCGCTGTCTTTCGTCTGGTGAGTGTATTTGGTCGTATTACTGGTGACGAGGCGTTCCATCTCAGTCCTCTGGGGTGATGACGCATCTGCATTATGATTCCTTGTCAAGGATGAATGTAGATGTCATGGGCCGCAGGAATCACTTACCACAGGTGAACAGTGTGCTCGTTTGTTACCCTTAATCTAATAAAAAAAAGGTCCACGATTTTTTACAACGGCAATGCCATTCAGTAGCCGAATACGTTTCAATCATGAGAATTATCTTTATCAAAATATCTGATTAGCCGACCGTGGGTAACAAAGTTGATATTATATTTTTAGATCCTGAGAGCCACATTCTTTTCTTTGACATCGAGGGTCTGATTGTGGAGCTGCTGAGCGAGGAGTACTCCGCAATGAGTCCAGCTAGCTTAGAGGTGAGGTCGGAAGAGTTCTCTTAAATAAATATTTGCTATACTCTCTATTACACCACGAACAGCCAATGTTTACGGCAATTTTATATATCCTATATTAATTAATCGCAAAATATTAGTCATTCGGACATAAACCATGAATAATGCCGTCTGATTATGCTTCTAATGATGAAGTGACCATCATTTAGTTTTATTTATTTATTAAAGCTTCATATACATTATATATAAAGGCGGACTTATGACTTAGGCATACTCTACCAGTCAACCTTAGGGTATTGCATAGATGAAATGAGGTAGGTGTATGCTTAATTAATACTATTATATTAATTATATAATATAAATAAATAATATATGCGTAATTATAAAATACGTATATAATAAATACAAATATAAATAACTTATATATGGTATATATACAAATACATATAAATACATAATTATCTAATATTGAGATGATTCTGCAATCTGTTAAGAAATAGCTCCCTAACTTTCAGCTAAAAGCGTAACGATTAGTTTTATCATTTAGGGAAGGTCAAAAATTGTCATGAGTCGTGATCCTGAGATATCTATATGCATCTTACTTCCACAAAATTGATAGTCTTTGTATAATTTAGACATGACAACACTGAAACCGTCTAAGGACCGCTATTCTAAAACAAAATTCGGAATTTGCAGCTTAACGTTCCCTCAGAACAACGGAAACGGTAACACAAATTTATCAATCTTCTATCACACTCAACTGTAATTAAAATTCATATATCTATTTAAAAGCAATATTGACAGGTCAAATCTTCCATAATAACTACGTTTATGTAAAAATGTTTTTATGCAATCTAAGACTTCGAACAAATCGCTAAATACAACAGCGTATTACGAATCGTTAATAATATGCTTAAGTAGCACCCCAGCCTGTATCGTTGACATACCTTTAATAAAACAAAATTTTAGTTGTATGAAGTGTTAATTACATTAATATAATGATAATATACGAAAAGCGCGAAAAGTCGGGTACGGATATATTTGTTAAACACGTCTGGTCTAAGTAGTCCTACGGGGACTGCGTTGCTTTATCTAGTGATGTGTTGAGTTTTTTTTAATTTTAAAACCATTTAGTATAATCTATAATACTTTATTATACCCTGTCTACCAGGCTGCTGGGCTTATAACCAGTGAATACATGAAGGTGGCGGCGCTGACTCAGTCTGCCAGCCCCGACGCAGCTAAACGTATATCTGGTAAGTTTATGTTTAGTTCAAATAAATAATAATAGACACTTAAAATAATATCGTATTTGGCTAGAGAGAGAGTAGCTACAGCATACTTTTCAGCGAAAAATATCCCCGTAGGGCGAAAACAATTAGGAAAATGAATAAAGCGTTTGCTTTAAATTCGCATTTATATTTTTAGTGTTAAAGGAAGAAATTATCTTGAATGATTTTTAAATAACTAAATCCGAAATATTGTTATACCACCGTAGAAACTATCGGCATTCGTGTTCTCGCCAAGACTCGCGTTCACTATGAAAGCTCAACAATGTTCTGGCTACAATTGTAGCGATAATTCGGCCAGGGCACACTAGAAGTTATATTCGACGCCAAAATTTTTGTCCGTAAAATTGGGTATTTTCGAAGATACGAATGTTGAATGTTTCATCCATATTCTTTTTTTTTTTCACAACACGCGACATTCAGAAGTCGAAAGCGTGGGATTCGTTTTTTTTTTAGAAATAGCAGAATTACTGTATACTGAAATGAAGAAAACGCACGACGTCACCATCTACGTTTATGTGATTATTTTAAAAAACACCATACAATTCAGACTTAGGCCTCGTCCTTGTTTTTTTACTGCCAAAACTTTTAAATATGATTCGGACAAAAAAATACGAAGGAAGTACAAAGTCAATACAGTATTTTACACGACTAAGATTTTTTAACGATAAATGACCAACTAAAAGTTTTAAATAAAAAGTTAGCATATTTTTAATGAAAAATCAAGTATTGCTGTTACAACAGAATATATTGAATAAGAAAAATAGATCACAATTAAATGTGTTTTTTTTTAATAATTTATTTAGGGGAATTCTTTTTTTTATGAGGAAAGATTACTATTTATCTTTCCTCGCATTTAACACCAATGTCATTTTATTTTGACGTAACTTACTTGGTGTTATTCATACACTAACCTCATATATACATTTTCATTACTGTTTTACTATATTTTATTATTTTGACTATAAATTGAAATGAACTTATTCATCATTATTAGCCACCAAGTCTCCTATCGAGGCAATGTGTTAATTTCTAAATAAACTAATTTCTTAAAGTAAATTACACTTTTTCTTGTACGCTTACCGAAACGGATAGATTTCTTCGGCCGCGTGAAAGACAAGGCCGGCGATATGGAGCGAATCTTAAAGGAAAAGGACAAGCATGGTTTGTATTTCACAAAAATATAAGATGTCATATGTTATGAGTATTAAATACAGTGTTAGTGAACACGGGCCTATATAAAATATGTTGTGACTACAAAATATGTAAATCATCATCACCGACACGATTATTAAGCTGACATGGGTAGATTGTTACTGATAATCTTTAGGAAATATAAATGTTACCAAGTAAAATATTATTAAACGTAATGTAGAAAAGTTACATTATATATTTTATGATATCATTAAATTTTTAATCTGTTATTATGTCAATTATAAAAGTATATTCGTAGTAAGTGTATATTTTGCCATTTTATTTGTCGTTCGGGTTTGATTTAATCTATAATCAAACCCGTTTATATATATTTCTCTTAAACTTAATAGTTGTTTGTTTAACATAAGTTCATGCCAATCGATGCATTTTTCATTCGAATTGGCGAACGTAACGTCAGATCTTTCGCAACTTAGACGTCAATGTACGTGCCAGATAGAAGAATGCCAAATATTCATCTCTTTATAAGGAGGTTAATCCGTCATCTGTTGAGGGCCATGACATGATTCAAATTATATCACGTAGTTTCCTCTTAAGTGTATCCAAGGGACGCGACAAAGGCAGTTTCTTTGCAGCAGGGTCGTAATTTTAACTTCACATAAAATATATTACATAAACATTATTGAGAATAACGGATCTTCGCCGAGCTCAAGCAATTGATTGTTCGATTTTTGAAATCTTCGAAAAAAAGGGATAAATTACTTCCTCGTAGTAAGGGTCACAAATAAGCATACACCCGATGTTAAATGACCATGGCGGCCCATAGACATCCTCGAAAATGAATCAAGGTGCAAAACCGTTGTCAACCCTGAGTACTAACGTGACATGCTCCGTTGTTACCAATAACTCAGTCTTCGGCTTTTTTCATTCACGCTATGAAACAGCAGTTCTGGTATTCCGTGAATGCGTGGTCCATCCCTAGTCGATCTAACCAATTCACGCTACAGTCAGACTTTCTACGCACGCACATTTTTCTGTCTTCATTGTCCGTCTGTTTGTCTGTTTGCTTGAGTAAACTATTGATTGTGATTATAGTGTGGATTTTTTTGAATTAACCTGATAACTGATTTTTTTTTACCCTACAGTTACGTAACGTCTATACTTCATAAACTACGACTAGAGTCGCGCGATCGATGCCACGAATTTGCATGTGTCATATTTTTACTCCCATTTTTTTTAATATCATGATGGTAACTAAAACACTAGGTGAGATTATCATCGCCAGCAGGTCACCGTTGATTGCATGTAACAGGTATCCTCGCTAAGATGAAGGAGGGAGCGGAGACTATGCAGACCAAGCTGCAGGCCAAGGCCGATCAGTTGAAGGGCAACGTCAACCACAAAGGTAAGTGCTGCTTATGTGTGCGTAGAAAACATATTTTAGACAACAAACGGGAGTAAGTGATATTTCACTTGTTTTAATGTTCAAATAATATAACATAAAGCTGTGCCAGACATGTGGAGTAGTGGTTAGGTTAGTGACCGCTGTCGCGCTGATACTAGGTTCGATTCCCAGCCGAGGAAAAATCTTCGTTAGTTATTTCTTCACTGAATCTGAACCTTCTTCCGATCTTAATGCACGTGCGTTACTTCGGATGAGGTGACGACGGGTGATTATAGTTATTTTTGTTACATTATGTTGTGCTTAAAAACACATATAAATTGTATGTACATTGTGTACGGTTAAAACCTTGCTGTAGTCGGGTTACAAACTGACACATGAAGGGGTTGGACAATCGGGAATGGACCACGGCTTCACAGAATATAACATAACGCTACTGTTTCATATGGTGAATATAAGAAACTGCAGAACTAAGATATAAACTAACTGCATCAGGAGTAGCTTTGTTTGCCCGGGGAAGGACCGCGCCTTCACAAAATATAGCATAACGCTTCTTTTTCGTACTGTGAATAAAAGAAACTCCAGACCTCACATATAAACGCCAAAATACAGGCATATATTTACAGCCTTGTTTGCCCGGAGAAGGACCGCGCCTTTACAGAATATAGCATAACGCTGCTGTTTCGTATGGTGATTATAAGAAACTGCAGACCTAAGATATAAACGCCAAAACACAGGCATAAATTTACTGCACCAGGAGTAGCCTTGTTTGCCTGGGGAAGGACCGCGCCTTTACAGAATATAGCATAACGCTGCTGTTTCGTATGGTGATTATAAGAAACTGCAGACCTAAGATATAAACGCCAAAACACAGGCATAAATTTACTGCACCAGGAGTAGCCTTGTTTGTCTGGGGAAGGACCGCGCCTTTACAGAAGATAGCATAACGCTGCTGTTTCGTATGGTGATTATAAGAAACTGCAGACCTAAGATATAAACGCCAAAACACAGGCATAAATTTACTGCACCAGGAGTAGCCTTGTTTGTCTGGGGAAGGACCGCGCCTTTACAGAAGATAGCATAACGCTGCTGTTTCGTATGGTGATTATAAGAAACTGCAGACCTAAGATATAAACGCCAAAATACAGGCATATATTTACAGCCTTGTTTGCCTGGGGAAGGACCGCGCCTTTACAGAAGATAGCATAACGCTGCTGTTTCGTATGGTGATTATAAGAAACTGCAGACCTAAGATATAAACGCCAAAACACAGGCATAAATTTACTGCACCAGGAGTAGCCTTGTTTGCCTGGGGAAGGACTGCGCCTTTACAGAAGATAGCATAACACTGATGTTTCGTATGGTCATTATAAGTAACTGCAGAACTAAGATATAAACTCCAAAACGCAGGTATAATCCTACTGCATCAGGAGTAGCTTTGTTTGCCCGGGGAAGGACCGCGCCTTCACAAAATATAAATATAGCATAACGCTTCTTTTTCGTACTTTGAATATAAGAATCTGCCGACCTCACATATAAACGCCAAAACGCAGACGTAAATTAACTGCACCAGGAGTAGCCTTGTTTGCCTGGGGAAGGACCGCGCCTTTACAGAATATAGCATAACGCTGCTGTTTCGTATGGTGATTATAAGAAACTGCAGACCTAAGATATAAACGCCAAAACACAGGCATAAATTTACTGCACCAGAGTAGCCTTGTTTGCCTGGGGAAGGACCGCGCCTTTACAGAAGATATATAACGCTGCTGTTTCTGTATGGTCATTATAAGAAACTGCAGACTCCAAGATATAAACGCCAAAACACAGGCATAAATTTACTGCACCAGGAGTAGCCTTGTTTGTCTGGGGAAGGACCGCGCCTTTACAGAAGATAAGCATAACGCTGCTGTTTCGTATGGTGATTATAAGAAACTGCAGACCACAAGATATAAACGCCAAAACACAGGCATAAATTTACTGCACCAGAGTAGCCTTGTTTGCCTGGAGGAAGGACCGCGCCTTTACAGAAGATAGTATAACGCTGCTGTTTCTGTATGGTGATTATAAGAAACTGCAGACCTAAGATATAAACGCCAAAACACAGGCATAAATTAACTGCACCAGGAGTAGCCTTGTTTGCCTGAGGAAGGACCGCGCCTTTACAGAAGATAGCATAACGCTGTTTCGTATGGTGATTATAGAAACTGCAGACCTTAAGATATAAACGCCAAAACACAGGCATAAATTTACCGCACCAGGAGTAGCCTTGTTTGCCTGAGGAAGGACCGCGCCTTTACAGAAGATAGCATAACGCTGCTGTTTCTGTATGGTGATTATAAGAAACTGCAGACCTAAGATATAAACGCCAAAACACAGGCATAAATTTACCGCACCAGGAGTAGCCTTGTTTGCCTGGGGAAGGACTGCGCCTTTACAGAAGATATATAACGCTGCTGTTTCTGTATGGTGATTATAAGAAACCGCAGACCTAAGATATAAACGCCAAAACACAGGCATAAATTTACTCGCACCAGGAGTAGCCTTGTTTGCCTGGGGAAGGACCGCGCCTTTACAGAAGATAAGCATAACGCTGCTGTTTCGTATGGTGATTATAAGAAACTGCAGACCTAAGATATAAACGCCAAAACACAGGCATAAATTTACCGCACCAGGAGTAGCCTTGTTTGCCTGGGGAAGGACCGCGCCTTTACAGAAGATAAGCATAACGCTGCTGTTTCTGTATGGTGATTATAGAAACTGCAGACCTAAGATATAAACGCCAAAACACAGGCATAAATTTACTGCACCAGGAGTAGCCTTGTTTGTCTGGGGAAGGACCGCGCCTTTACAGAAGATAGCATAACGCTGCTGTTTCGTATGGTGATTATAGAAACTGCAGACCTAAGATATAAACGCCAAAATACAGGCATATATTTACAGCCTTGTTTGCCTGGGGAAGGACCGCGCCTTTACAGAAGATAGCATAACGCTGCTGTTTCGTATGGTGATTATAAGAAACTGCAGACCTAAGATATAAACGCCAAAATACAGGCATATATTTACAGCCTTGTTTGCCTGGAGGAAGGACCGCGCCTTTACAGAAGATAGTATAACGCTGCTGCTCTGTATGGTGATTATAAGAAACTGCAGACCTAAGATATAAACGCCAAAATACAGGCATATATTTACAGCCTTGTTTGCCTGGGGAAGGACCGCGCCTTTACAGAAGATAGCATAACGCTGCTGTTTCGTATGGTGATTATAAGAAACTGCAGACCTAAGATATAAACGCCAAAACACAGGCATAAATTTACTGCACCAGGAGTAGCCTTGTTTGTCTGGGGAAGGACCGCGCCTTTACAGAAGATAGCATAACGCTGCTGTTTCGTATGGTGATTATAAGAAACTGCAGAACTCAGATATAAACGCCAAAACACAGGCATAAATTTACTGCACCAGGAGTAGCCTTGTTTGCCTGGGGAAGGACCGCGCCTTTACAGAGATAGCATAACGCTGCTGTTTCTGTATGGTGATTATAAGAAACCGCAGACCTAAGATATAAACGCCAAAACACAGGCATAAATTAACTGCACCAGGAGTAGCCTTGTTTGCCTGGGGAAGGACCGCACCTTTACAGAAGATAGCATAACGCTGCTGTTTCGTATGGTCATTATAAGAAACTGCAGACCTAAGATATAAACGCCAAAACACAGGCATAAATTAACTGCACCAGGAGTAGCCTTGTTTGCCTGAGGAAGGACCGCGCCTTTACAGAAGATAGCATAACGCTGCTGTTTCGTATGGTCATTATAAGAAACTGCAGACCTAAGATATAAACGCCAAAACACAGGCATAAATTTACTGCACCAGGAGTAGCCTTGTTTGCCTGGGGAAGGACCGCACCTTTACAGAAGATAGCATAACGCTGCTGTTTCGTATGGTGATTATAAGAAACTGCAGACCTAAGATATAAACGCCAAAACACAGGCATAAATTAACTGCACCAGGAGTAGCCTTGTTTGCCTGAGGAAGGACCGCGCCTTTACAGAAGATAGCATAACGCTGCTGTTTCGTATGGTGATTATAAGAAACTGCAGACCTAAGATATAAACGCCAAAACACAGGCATAAATTAACTGCACCAGGAGTAGCCTTGTTTGCCTGAGGAAGGACCGCGCCTTTACAGAAGATAGCATAACGCTGCTGTTTCTGTATGGTCATTATAAGAAACTGCAGACCTAAGATATAAACGCCAAAACACAGGCATAAATTTACTGCACCAGGAGTAGCCTTGTTTGCCTGGGGAAGGACCGCGCCTTTACAGAAGATAGCATAACGCTGCTGTTTCGTATGGTCATTATAAGAAACTGCAGACCTAAGATATAAACGCCAAAACACAGGCATAAATTTACTGCACCAGGAGTAGCCTTGTTTGCCTGGAGGAAGGACCGCGCCTTTACAGAAGATAGCATAACGCTGCTGTTTCGTATGGTCATTATAAGAAACTGCAGACCTAAGATATAAACGCCAAAACACAGGCATAAATTTACTGCACCAGGAGTAGCCTTGTTTGCCTGGGGAAGGACCGCACCTTTACAGAAGATAGCATAACGCTGCTGTTTCGTATGGTGATTATAAGAAACTGCAGACCTAAGATATAAACGCAAGCCGCAGATATACACTTACTGAACCAGAAGTAATTTTGTTCGAGCAGAGAAGGCTCGCACCTTCACGGAATACCAGCGGTAAATAGAAGCCTAACGCTACATTCTTTCTTCTGGTGAGTGGAACAAACGTATATATGCATTTCGATTCCCTAGTATGGATCTGCAGGAAGCATTTTCTATTAGTTTACCTGTGTGCTCTTTTGACATCCCCTAGTTTTGGTAACAAAAAGAGCAAAGAACTCCTGTGTTATGTTGAGAACAAAGTTTACGCTGACATTCATGCTGCATGCTTCTAGAAGCTAGCCTGGGTTTAGAATTGGTTGACTAGTTCACGTCCTCATAGAATACAGTGCATAAACGTTAAAACCCTATAAATATTTTTAAATATATTTATTAAATACCTAAACATATATTTTTTACTAGGGATTATTTCTTTTATTATACGATATAAATATATAGCAAATTATATCGTTAATAGAGAATATTTACGATCAATGGATCTCTTTTTTTTTGTGAGTATTGCTGTTGGTCCAGAGACCTTTACAGCTTTATCTAATTAGACTCGCTAGCGGCCCGCTGAGTAGGGAGACAACGACGATGCTGCGAAGCCAATGGATCACGTGTTTTTTATTTTGCGTTGATACAACACCGCTTCTATGATGGGTGTAAATGTGAATTATAAATCCAAGCTGAAAATCAGAACATCCCGAGAAAATTGATGGTATTGAATGTGGCAGCGTTCTCTATAAACCCAAAAATCTAAGTGATTAAGAATTTTCTCTAAGCTGTAAATATCGAGCATTTACTTTTTTTACCTTTCTTTTGAGTTATATCTTCGAACAATGTTAAGGGTTCATAAAAAGTCTACTGCAAATTTAAATAATTACTTTACGTCATATTTATGAACGAAAGGTAGGCCTTATTTATATATGTGTTAGTTTATTTCCTGCGGAATAGATCTTGAATCATAACAAGATGGTCGCGTAATGTTATTGTTAGATATCCTTGCTGCTGCGTGCAGGTCGTGGGCTCGCTTTCTAACCAAGAAACAACATTTGTGCATCACAAATTGTTAATTTTCGGCTCTGCGTGTGTTGTATGTAGTATATTACGAATTAATTATTTTAAAAGATTTAACATATCTGACAGTTAATATTTTTTTGATGAATTGCGTTATCATT
Source organism: Teinopalpus imperialis (assembly GCA_029286865.1). NCBI lineage: Eukaryota > Metazoa > Arthropoda > Insecta > Lepidoptera > Papilionidae > Teinopalpus > Teinopalpus imperialis. Next base: position 10,253,260 of record JAGSMU010000004.1, read on the forward strand.
AATTTGTAATGTGTAGATGGCTATAGAAGAGAAACCATTGCATAATTTGTAATTTATACTATCCTAATTAATACCTTGTATAATAGCAAATAATTCATAATGATCTCAAATGATTTACTAATACTACTATTTACTCTACCTACTGTTTTTAGTTACGATATAATTATCCTCGTATAAGGCCGACATATGTATGTGAATTCCATATTAGTAGATGCACCAATCAAGCATTCCTTTAAGTAAATGCAAGGAATGCAATTTTGCTGTAATGTGAGTGAATGATAATCTGGTTTTTGTTGCCAATGCAATATAAATAACGACGTGGAAATTAATCGAGTTCGAGAACTTGAGAACAGGCGGTAATTTAAGCAGTACTTGTAATTAAGAATTTAACGTCGCAGGTTCTAATCCGAAAAGTTGTAACAGTAGCAGAGCCATGCTGCAACTACTTTCTAGATACAATATGAATGGTTTGGCTCTTATAGAGAAGGACCACGCTCTCACGAAATACCATCGCATGGCATTGGAACCATTTCCACAATTTTTTTTTATAACCAGCTGATAAAGACAAATTCACAGACGAATCCCGTAGCCGGGTAAGCTATAAAGAGGGATACATGCCCAGCAGTGGGATCTACATAATTATTAAAGGTATTGGAAAAGAGATATATTCCATCTCGGTCCTCGAGTCCAACTGCATGTTGAATCTTGGTTGTGGATGGATCAATCAATCTATCACTTATCATCAAGTAAACTGTGTGGTCATTTGTCTACCTTAGGTTCATAAAGAAATTGAATAAAGATACAGTAATAAAAACGTATTGGTAAGCAATGTAGCCTTACGAAACTGAAGCCTTGTTCTCAGTAGCGTGTCATAAATACTGTACTGTGAAATGATTTTATGATGAGCCTTGCTTCGTGGATGTTGTTTAATACGGTTCTGTACCGTAGGTAGCGATCACTAGACTTGCAGGTGACCTAAACCTAAGAAAAAAAAAATAAGAACAAGCGGGCGCGGCAGGCACCTTCTCAGTTAAATGCTAACCAGTTGTGTTGGCGATATTTTTGGATATCTTTCACAAAGCACTTGTCTTGTTTCCTTTATAAAAATGTCACGGTTAATGTTCGGTAAACAGAATAATAATACATTCCTCACATTTAAATTACGTTATTACATTTATAGTGAACCCATTCATTACACGGAACATTTAATACGTGTACGAATAAATAAATATTTACGCCATTTATCGTTGTCATGTTTGTATTTTGGTTACCAATAAAACTGTTTACATTCTACAGACATCCTTAAATACAAAATCCGCTTTATATTTTTTATATTATCGATATTTTTAAGAAAGATGGACATCCCAAATTTAAGGGCTGTTAATATACGTTATGATTTTGCTATTTGTACATTTTATTTAGATGCGGTTTCCTATCATCACGAGTGAAAATGTATTTTATTACTTTTTCTATTGAGTCTGGAAATGGATCTTATTACGCTAAGTCAAATATTGATATCATTGGCAATTTCTGTTTACTTTAATGGGGATGAAATGGATAAGATACAGTAAGGCTGTAGGTGCGGAATATTCTGCAGGTGATTTTCACATTTGTAGAAAAACAGTTGGTACTTCGATCTTCGATAGTGAGAAACACATATTGTTTAACAACTTGGGATGGTTGAGGGGCTTTGCATAATTAATTTTTTCATCTCCTTTTCACCATCGGACAATAAGACTGTGTTCCATCCCTTCGTTGTAGATATTTCTAGCGTTTGATTTTGGTGATTGAGGGCGATTTTTAATTCGCCTTACCTAAGGGGATTTGAGTAGTTTGCCTACGCTTACTTTTCCATCCGAATACACCTTGAGTGTCTTCTTCACAAGGGTGAATAAGCTTTTGCTGAGCTAGTGCAGTAGTCATGTGTGTTAAAAAAAACATTGTCATCAAAATGTTGCGGAAATGTGTGCTTTATTTAATAGAACATTGAGTATTTACTATTCAGTTTGTATTATGATATAAAACATGCTCTCCTTATCGACAGATAAATACATTGTATTCATTATGATATTTATAATGCAATATATCATAGCAAGCTTCCTTATTGTTTTCTGAGTAATCTTACCGAGTGTAGGTTTATCTTAATGTTTCCCTTTTATAATTTTATGTAGATCTGAAGCTTGGCTCGATGGCAAATATTTTTGTCATGTTTGAAACATGTCTAAGTGTTTTTGCTTAAATGGGTGCAAATATTAAATTGTAGACCCGAATTACTTACAATGAAGCATTCTTTATTATTCTTGAAGGTGCAGACAATTTTCATGGGGCGCCAATAGACCATCAAGCGAACTATTTACTCTTCGTAAACCTGATTCCATAACTGCATATTTATTGCAACAAACTCATCTGATATCAGGCGACCTGATGTAGTACATAGCGAGAGGAGAACTGTCATCATTAATTTATCTTTCTTGTCTTTTCAACCAATGAAGTCGAATAAAGCGCTCACCGATGAATTGCTGCTTGAAGCCTGCAAACCTGAACCTACACATTTATATAACCTGTTGCCTGAAGTTGGTATCATCTTTACTGGAGTCCATCATCGTCGCCTGTTCAGCAATACACACGGACTCTTATAGACTAACGGTCGTTGATTGTCAATTATAGTCGACGCATTTTAAACTGATTCGTCGGGCAATAAATGTCACTGATAGTAGGAATGTGCACGCAATGCATCCCGTTATTGATACTTAGCTACCTGCATGCTTTTCAGGGCCACATCTATACAATTTCTCCATGATTACGTCGAAACAAACATTTTATCTTACAAATTAAAAACTTTTATTTTCAGATAGCGAAAAATTATTGCTATTAATACTTAACATAATTAAGCATATCGATCGTACCTATCCCGTTATCGATATGCACGTCTTTCAATTCTTACGCACGTCACTACACCTCTCCATAAGATGTGTAAGTGCTCGAGCGAGACAGACAGATGAATATGATTTATGACCAATACGATCGATCGTTGATACGTCGACTATAGGTTAAGGTAAGGTCCACAAAATCCACCATCCTATTTTTGGATTTGCATCCGCCTGGTGGCTAAAATTATTTGCTACCATAAACATTTAAGCTTAGTTGGAGTGGTTTATCAGATCTTATTTTAGAAATTTATTAATGGCAACACCACGACGACGTCCCACAACTGATAACGAATATCACCGCATAGTGATTGACCTCCGTGGTAGATAGTGTCACTTGCATGGTAAAAAGCCAAGAAGTAGTATGGACTAAGACTGTATTTTTGCCAGCGGTTAGAATTAAGATTTTCTTCGATGCATATGAGTCACAGCGGTTTATGCTGCTATCATGCGAGATCTTAGTAATTTCCACTTCTATTTGGAATTGTAATTGTTAGTCTTCAAGACTTCTTTACAAAAGCTTTATCTAAATTGTCAAGGTTACCTTTCAGGCCGATTTTAAAATTGTCCGTGTGTGAGCAAGGTTATCAGGCATGTTTGCGCGGAAGCGACGATATGCCTAATGCTTCATAAACATGAACGTTGCTTGATATTATTACTGCTACAATAACCGAGCGGTTAGTTCGGGTTTTATTCATATATTTTGCACTCAAGGCGATCTACATTCACAAATAAATTGTACAATTGACACTGATGTGTACATAAGGCTGGTAAGAAGTATACATTTGTTGGATGCATTATTTTTATTCTAAGTAAAAAATCCATCCGTCTTCTATATGATTTTTATTTATGAAACCGATTTCCCAGAACTTAGCCGATTTATGCGATACTTTTTTTCGGTACGGAAAGCTCTCGTACAGATACTGACTGACTGTAAAAATGTCAGATCCGACTATTTTCTAATTAACTATGTACTTTATGAATTATTATAATTTATATATATATATATATATATATATATATATATATATATATATATGTATGAGTTTACATGTTTAATGACTTCCGGGCATTGGTATGTATGTTATTATCTTTATTCTGTTAAAATAAAAATGCTCTTGCGATTTCGCAGCTCTATGTTCTCTCACAAGCCTACACCTTCATCAAGGCAGTCTTGGTCTGAAGTAAATTACCTGAGGCGTACACGCCCATCGGCTGAAGCTAATTGTCTCTTACTCCAATTGTAATAAGTACCAAAGTTATACTTAGTACTCCACGTACGCATGCCACTTGAGCCACGTATATCTCGCGGTTTGACATTACCGGAGTGTTCTTTGTCTGAAACAAGGATCGACATTTTTAACGATGCGCTTGCTTTATTGATTCTTTTTTCAGTTTTTAAAGGCTTCGGAAATTATTAACTGCGTATGCCTATAGCGCACTTTTTAATGCTTAAATCAATCCGATTTTTAAATTTAAACGAAAAAAACCAATCAGATTAAGAAAGACAACGTGAATCTCTTACCCGACTGACATCTCGCACGATTGTCAAGTTTACAGTTGACCGTTAGTGCGTCGCCGTTGACTAAATCGGTCAGAATTTACATCTATCAGAAAATAATTTGTTGGTAATCAACATTACAGGAAAGCTAAGTATAAAAAAGAGGTGCAAAATCTTCGAGATCGTGTATCTTAATTCTGTTGGTTCCATGTAAAATAACTTTTTTCAATTACACATACATTGTTTTTTTTTACTCGGTCCTCAAGATTTGTTTAATTACTTATAGTTTATATTTGGAAGCACCAATCGATGGAAATCGATCCATTTTGGATTAATACACTCACCGGCACGGAAAATTCTCACGTGCGAATCTAGAGATAGCGGAGTTCTCTATTTTGATGTGCAAGCGTTTAAAATTACCTGAGCTCAATTCACTTCTCTTCTACAACTTTTTTTTTCAATTATTAACTGATTATCAGATCATTTGTTTAGAATCAAACATTTATTCAGTTTTTTTTATTATCACTTCAATTTAAATCATTACTGATTTTAAACTAAGCAGTTTTTCTCTATTATTCAACCGTTTTGATATCGGATATTTTTTACTTTTGCCCTGATTACTGCTTTTTCGTTTTAGCATGCTTTAAATAATGTTTTTCATATCAAACGCTTCACGACAGCATATCTTGGGTTATGCTGTCCCATGCTTTCAATGCTGCACTCTGAAACTGGTCAAGTATGTGTAGGTTGTGTTGCAAGTGAATTTAATATCTTTTTTGGGCAAGTCTCGGATGTGTTCTATGGGATTTAAATCCGGGCTACGAGTTGGCCCTTTTAGTTTTTAAATACCAACCTATACAATTTAAATTTAATAGTAACGCCATTGCACACTCAAACAATAAATTATCCTCTTAAAGATAATTTCACGGATATTGATCTGTTTGCGGCGTCGCCTGCGTCTTTCAGGGGGAGTGTTGTGTGTGCTATGAAGATGTAAGCTAACTTATGATAATCTTATTAGTTTTGGTTTGTTTAACTGTGTTAAATTTCAAATTTGTATTCATTTATTCTGTCTTAACTCAACTTTAATACTTTATAATATTGTTTTCTTTAGTTTCTTATTACTTTTTACTTAAGTTGTGAATAACGATGTTGGCTACGTAATCACACTGTGTCTGCTATATTATATTATTGATGAAATATATGTTATGTAGCTGTTGGTTATTTCAAATAAATAAATTAAAAAATAAACAGATCATCGGTAGGTATACTTCAATGTTTTAATGTGGCATGATTAGAAATTGACCAAGTTTTCGTGCCGATCGGTGTATTACGAGTATGTAACGCGAAAAACTACACAGATCATGAAAAATATTATTATTTCTCTCCCTTGCGTTTGCATGAGTAGGTTAGCTTGACAGAGGTAGGTTTCGTTATTGAGGAAGTATATGGGACGAGCCGAAGGAAAGAGTTACCATCAGGGGATGGCCTGTTTGTCATTCTTATTTCATATTAAAAATATACGGGTTATAATTGACTTGGATACACATTTTTTCCTTTGTGTTATGAGTTGATTGGAAGTAGTATACGCCGATTTGGCGCCGCATGCAATTATGTGTGGAATGTAATTTAAATGTCCACCTTCGACAACCTTGGTTGTTTTTGTACCGATTTCAGCTACCGGATATGTAACAGATAAATTAAGAAACTAAATATAGTCGAATACTCTTAGTACTTGTTCTATTGGAATGCTTTAAGTGCTTTTTGAACTTATTGTGACAGTATGGCTGTATTTACGTTTTATGATATTAGGGGTAATAAACAGGCATATAATTCACTTGATGGTAATTGATTACCCCAGCTCATGAAATCCACTTTCATCCTTGATAAGATATCGTATTACGGAAGATTGAATACCATGTCACCTGTAATAAGGTATCCGGTTTTATTTCTTTCCAACCAGCCTAACAAACGAGAAACTAAGGTGACAAACAAGCACACAATTAACCTGTTGGTATGTTGCGGCCCATAAACTTGGTCAACTTTAATTTTATTATCAACGACGAGGAGATGAATGCCGTACTAAGCTGCTGTTTAACGCTTTTATTATTACTTTCTTTTATTATATTCCGGTTTTCCTTACTTACCGTATCAACCACATCAGCATCATTTAGGTTGCTATTCTGTGAGCCTGGCTCTTCCCTTGTCGAGCCTGGCTCATTCGTACTAAAATCAAGCTACAGCGTGACTACCACGTGTAAAATTATATTCTTTTGTTTGAGAGCACTTGTTTGTGTTAGTAATTACTACTACCAAGTTGTTACTACATTTATTAAGTTTGAAATAGTTTACTAGTTTCAAATTTCGTTACTTTATTTTGGTCACCCTACTTGTTTGTGTGTTACGCCATCCTTGAAAGCGGAATACGATAACCGAAAAATGTTTATAGTACAAGTGCTTAGTTAATAAAGATAGAGTTGGCTTATTTATTATTCGGGTAAAAATACAATTATAACTTACTCTCACTAATACTTTTTTGTTAAAGTATCAAGTTACAGGTTTTACGTGGTAGAAACATGCAGGAGCTTGGCTGGCTCGACCGTGGAATGGCCACGCGTGAAATAGTAGCTTTTGGTTTTTTTGTCTTGCTGATGGCTGCTGTAGCTATCCCAAGGGCTTTTACAGTTTCATTGTGTTGAGAGGTGACCGAGTGTTTGTAGCTCAGCCTAGACCTCTATTAGTGGTAAAACAGCGCAAGGGCTCCTGAGAGAATCTCGGCTCGGAACGTTACCCTTTTGCGCGAGAGTGACTGTCTCGAGGATGCCCCAGAGAACTGAATCTCGGCTCTATCAGTTGCTTCTGACTATGGATTATCTAAATTAATATCTCTATTATTATTGACTAATTGTATCACCACTTCGGAATGCGAAGACGCTGGATAAGAAGCGGCGCAAGGAACTCCAGTGACGCTTCTATCGATGTTTACTGGTTAGAACCGGCCTGTGACATGGCGGTATCGCCAATAATTCTGTTGTTTGCGGCGCTCAGGTTCTTAAAGAAAAAAACTTTAAAAAGAAATTAAGAATCGATCCGTATATATATATATATATGCTGTGATGGTAATGTTACTGATCAATATTCATACGCAATATAGTACTTGTATATATGCACACTGGTTGAGCCGACTTATTTTCCTACTGCCGTACCCGATATGTTAGCGAGTGAGGTTTTTTTTTTACAAAAAGTATTCTCCATAACTGACGTGATCAATAATATCATCGTTACCTTTTCTGATTTGGGTTCGACATATTCGAATAGGTTTCCTTTTATTTATAAGTTGATTCCTTATAGAAATAAGAATCATAATACAGATGCGTTGTCTCCTCGCAAGACTAAAATGGAATGTGAAAAATTCATAAATAATAAGGTCTCCGTATTGTCCCATCCATCAGACGAAACTCAACAGCGCTAAGTTACTTATATTACGCAGGTATCCTCTGATAGCGTTTATCTTTTGTAATTCGAATCGACTTACTTACACTGTAAGTTTAAAGATGCAGTACTTAGTCATCCCGGCCGTCATCATTCAGCCGCTAGGGCTTCATTCAATTGCTAGGAATGCCTGCTAACACAGTCCCGACATTCTATACAAACGAGCCCTTACATTTTTTTCCACAATTTTTATTTTACATTACATATATGTTTGTTAATTACCTATACGATGAGATCAATTCGGTGCATTTCGACCACGGCAATATTTTCTGGTTATTGCCAGATGACATCAATTGCACAGAATATTTTTATAGTGCCGTAAGAGTTTGTGCAAGTATGGAGGCACTCACTCGTGTTACCCTTCTCTATTCCGATGTAACGCATATGCAATAAGCTCGAAAGAAGATTTAGATGCAGTGTCTGCAACAAAGGACATAAATACAACACACCGAGACCCGAAACTAATTTGTGACACACAAATATTGCTCCTCGGCTGGGAATCAAACCCAGGATGAGCGAAGCAATAGAAAGGTACTAACTACTATACCAATGTTATTTATTACTACTACCATCACTTCTGTCCACGCACGTTTTTTGTGTTTGCGTGTGTGTGAGTGAGTGTAATTTTTGTAGGGCTGAGCGAAGCTAACCAACATAACATAACAGGGATAAGAACAACCGACGCTTTACTTAATTATCATTTACTTGTTTTCTCCGTATATTATTGTATTTAAAGATTATAACATGTGCTTTAAGCAGAAAATCGGAGCTATTTAACTGCGAGAACTCGCCACTATTAAGTTATGTCTTACTACGCTCAGATAGATATTTATGATTCTTGATTGAAAACTTGTCTTTGAAATTAAAAAAATACCTAGTAATATAATCTTGTTTAGTTAATCAAAAAGTACTTTTTAAAACTACACGTGCAGATAAATCGCTTTAGTGAAAAGAATTTTAAATTATTTTTTGGATTGATGTACTTAAAGCATCTATACACAGAACAATAACTTTTAATTTAATTATGTTTAATCATAAACCAATGTCAGCATATTGATTTGTCTCAAACACACACAGCGAGTGTTTTCACAAACATAACACATAAACAGAGAGAGTTTTTATAAAGGCAATCTCATTAAATAAAGAAAGATCCTGCGGCTGCTGCGGAAAAAATTAAAATAGGTAATTAAAATTGAAAGTGATCATTTGATAATTTTATGACTTACTTCTTAATATTTGTTCAATTGAACACACAACAATTTCGTATGAATTGTTATTAATATATTGTTTTTATAATATAATTGTAGTATTAATAGTAGGTGACAAATAAGCACACAGTTCATCTGATGATAAGTAAGATCAGCCCATCACATCTATTCCATCCCCAACAAAGATTCACGACGCGCATGCGTTGTCACCCTTTAGAACTGTGATGGAATGTCTCGTTACCTTTAATTGCTTTGAATATTTAATAGCGACGTAAGCATTTGCGTCAAACATTGAGTCATCGCATCCCTAAACTAACCACAAGCAATATGCTTTTATGTTGCTATATCACGCTGGTATTTTCTGAGGGTACGGTCCTTCCGCTGGCCTGCCGACCCATTCATGTTGCACGTAGAAACTAGGTGCAGCGTGCCACGTTGTAATATAGTTAGATTACGTATCTTTAATAATATTTTTACTTTATCTTGAAAAGGTGTTTTAATTAGATACATTATTGGTCGAGGTACATTAGCAAAAAAAAAGACATCAGGTTGTATAAAATGTGTTTTATTTACACTTTGGCAGTGATGGAATTAGATATTTTGTATTTACAAAGAGAGTTACTTATTGAGACCTTTGTGTTGTTTCCGTTGAGCAATCGGTTTCCTTTTGAGGCTGAGCGGTGAGGTGGAAGTGGCACGTCAATTGTCTAGCAACACAGCCATACTCCACACGCCAATGTTGCCAAGTGCAATTGACCCGCCCCTCTCAAACACATCATTAATAACGACGTTCAAATGTAGTTAAAAGTCGTTATTAACGATTGGTGGTGGCTCGTTGGATTACCAAGCGTGGAGGCCAAGTCCGTAGGGAGCGAGGCCATGGACGCCAAGACCGTAGGGAGCGAGACCGTGAGCGCCAAGACCGTATCCGGCGTAAGCCAGAGGGGCGATTGGCGCGGCAAGGTGGGCAGCACGGACGCCGGCGGCAGCTCCGTTCAAAGCCGCAGCCTGAGATTGGGCAGCGGCGACGAGGTTCTGAGAAGCGGCCAAGCTTCCCCAGTAGGCATTCTCGTGGAGGTCCCGGTTGGTCTCAGCCACTTGGCGGACTGCTTCAGTGTTTTGCTGGATCACTGCCTCGGAGGCACGCGCATGGCTCTCGCCGAAAGCGCGAGCGTGGTCTTGGGCAGCGACGGTGGCATCGATGGCAGCAGCCTGGACGTCACCGGCGTTGGCGCCGTAGACTAGGGGGGCGATGAGCCCGGCGGAGGCATAGCCGAGAACGGCGACGAAAGCGATCTGCAAGATAACGGTTGATTTTAATTTCGTAATGAATGTTTGATCTCATTGATTCTTCTTTTGTAAGCCTTTCACTGATTTTGTGGTTTCAAAGGTGACAAACGAATACAATTTTGGGATTGATTACTAAATCATCATTCAAGAGTACTATGCATTAATTTTTTTTCTTATTAATAGCTAAAAACTCGACTTTCTTCTATTAACGGATAGATGAAGCCCATATTAAAACATGTATTGTTAATTTATTCAATTCACATATTCGTTCACTGAAAATCAAATAAGTACACGCTTATTTGACGAAACAATAGCATATTATTCAATTGCGTAAGATATGAGCAAGACTGCGTCTACCTCTATTACAACATATAAATTATATATAAAATGTTTATCAGTGACTAGCAAATATTTGGGTTAGAATTAATTACTAACATATTATAATTCTCGCTAGTTATTTTAACAGAGGTATCTGTTAATGCAATTCGTTTATTTTCTAATTAAATCCTATTCAGGATTAAATTTATTATATTTAGGAATTCTTTTCTTTTATCAAAACAATGGCGTTAGATAGTAAATAACCTATGTTAACTGTCGTAGGTCATGGGTTGCGCATAAAAATAGTAGTGTCAAAATTCAAGTAGCATCGATAATTAACTATATATCGGTTGTGTATTCTAGTCGGCGTTCGGATATTGCGCAATTTATCGAATTTTCGTTTCGCTCATGTTAATGCGAGTAATTGGCGTAAAGCTATTGTTATCGTAATGTTTGCTTTTAAATCTTGGGAAATGTGCTGCTGCTAAAATTCAACTTCTAAGAAAATCGATTCACCATGAGAACCGCATAAACCACTATGAAGGATTATTCTTAGCATTATCTATATTTAAATCCTTAAGTACACTCTTGAACGCATTCAACTGTTGTAAGTGCTAGACTTAGACACTTGATTGAGTTATGTAAAGTTATAATAATATTTTATAGCATTAACATTGATTTTTTATTACTAGTCAATGACAGATGACAGAAGTAAATGCAGATTATAAAATAATGATTGACATTTCAAAGAAATCACACCTAAAGAATGTAGAAGACGTAGATTTTTAAATTACCGTTTGCCATGATTTAGTATTAGAGGGATTACAAAGGCATTTTGGATTTTAGGGACATAGTTCATGTCAAAATTATTTACACCACGCCCTGTTCTTAGATCGTATTTAGACCTCTATTAAATATAATCACTCACTTGTTGGAAATACTGTTCTTGACATACAAATAAGTACTCTGTAGATAACATTTTACAAAGCTTAACTAATTAAATTGTAAACTAAATACCACAGGTATTTGATTTATGATTTTTTAATTAGCTTTTATATTTATTAAGGTGATAATAAGATTGGTATTTATATATGTTATGTAGACGGATGATTTTGCATCATATTTTGACAAATATACGCCGTCTTTTTGTTTTAATTATGATTGTGTGGAGTTTGCAGGAAATATAACTTTTACGAGACGCGTCTATAATTTAATTCACTTGCTCCAGTTAAACTGCGGCCTTGACCGAAGGCAACATTTCGCATGCACAACACGTCGTTGACCGTAAAAATTCTCGTATCTTTGGACCTTCTTTGGTCAACTCATAAAAGAATTTTATGTATACTTTATTAGCAGACAGTAAGAACTATTTTAGAATAAACTGCGGAAAAACTTTGCATGCTATTCATGTGTTGAAAAAAGAGGTCTCGAAATTTGGCGGGTTGTTATGACATGTAGGAATTGGCAGTTACGAAAACAGTGTTTTCCTTGCAATCTTTACAGAGCGATTGTAATATAAAAGAAAATTTTTAAGTTCTATCCTTAATTCAGCTACTGTAAGAATTTTAAAATGCTTTTCTGTCAGATAATTTAGTACCATAGCTAAAGTTAATTGTTTGAACATTTTTACCTTAGATGCAAATGCCCTGATGCAACTGATTTATTTAATTACGCGGCGCGTTAACCATATTTAAATCTCGTGTGTTAGCGGGTATTAAACTTGACTAATTTAAAAAGAAGGTATAACTTACACGTGTAATAATACCCTGTCGATATATACCTAATTTCCCCTTATCGGAATCTATCAGACCGGAAATCTATCAAAATTTAACATGATATTTAAAACTCGGATTACCGAAGCAGACTTGAAACAAGATAGCAGTCACGTAAAGAAAGGAAATAGTTATGTCAAAAAAAAACAAGATTAAATCATAGTCTAAAACAATTAAGAAGGAAACAAAATAATTTAAGATACGCAAGCAACCTTGTCATCGTAATTGGTGATTGGTATGATTCTGTAAATTGAATCTGCTGTGACAGGGATGCTATTGTATCAGTAATAACGGAACATAGTCGAATGCCAGAAATGAAATTGGAAGATATAAGTCTAGGAAAAAGTTTTGGTATGCTGCGCTATTCGGAAAATGCGGGAATTTGAAAATTCGAATACTATGTTCCTTCATCACTGTTCGTATAAAGGATTATACTGAATTGTGTTCGTACCAGAAATCTCATCGTGCACTTCTTGTCAGACTGCTCGATAGCTACTGAATGCTGTCCAGAGGCGCGCTAGGTCTTTTATACGTCCGTACACAACATGAAGTTAATATTGAAAGTGCCCGGTAATCATTGATATCATATAGCACTTGACTTTGGACGAGACATTGTAAAGGGTAGAGGCGGCCGTGCACTTATCGTGTAGCTATCTGACATATGAATTCCAAGGCTCTTCTTGTTTTGGGGTGAGTTGTAACTCATAACTTAGAGTCGAGCTTCGAGATCTTAATTAGCGACATTTGAGTTCTATGTGAAATTTATGTCGATATAATGTTTTTAAAGAAATTATTTAACTCTCTTTACGTCGATATATATATATATATATATATATTTATATATATATATAAATATATATATATATATATATATATATATATATATATATGATACATTAATCTTTACAACGGCATCATCATTATCGTTGACTTGCGGCATTTCTCTGATTTCTTTAGGGCTCTCCCAAAGCAAGGCAATTTCCATTTTTTTTTATGAATATGTCTTAATCGTGGATAAATAAGGTCGCTGGTACCTTTGCTTTTATTCATTCACTCCTTTTATTTTATTTGTTTTGTTGAAAGTATATAAGTAACCGATATAAACACTTTCTATTTCTTCTAAACATTTTTTTAAATATTTTTTATAATAATATATATATATATATATACTTATATATATATATATATATATATATATATATATATATATATATATATATATTTATATTTATATATATATATATATATTTATATATATATCTTTTTATTTCTTTTACGTACCATGCATGTGAACCCTCTATCTTATATTCTTTAATGATGTTGTTATAAAAAAATTATAGATAATTTTTATACGGCAAGATAGAGCACAAGTAAACATTGGTAGAGTGAGCGAGAGTAGAGAATAGGGCCGCTCTACTGTTTGTTTCTAGCTGCATAAGGAAGGCTTCATCAAGGAAGGACCACGCCCTCACAGAATACCATCAAAAAATAGCACCATAGCACTGCTGTTTGACGTTTGGTTAATATGGCGATCAGCAGTCAGACAGACATCAGCAGAACAGACTGGAAACAAAGCATCTCGTCTTAGTCTTCAGCGGTGAAAACGCCTCTGTCTGCATTATGTTTCGTTATCGATAATAAATGTGGGAATTAAATTCTCCTTACAATATAACAAATGTATATATATATATATATATATATATATATATATATATATATATATATATATATATATATTACACGGGTGAAATAAAAAAAGTTAGAACACACATGTTTTCCGAAATATATTCCAGGATTTAGGTATGTGATGGTGATACATGTATATCCATTGTTCTTTGAAAATTACCCAATTGCAGAGTCAAACTCATAAGCTAATTAAATGTTTGTTGCGTTATGGCAATAAATCCTACAATTATTTTATTCAGAAAGCACATACTTTCGCCGCTAATCTGTCTGGGTCATCTGTTTATACCCATTAAGTGTTCACGTAAATATTTTGTACGTAATTGCCTACAATATTAAAATTATACGGAGTAATTAGGAATATTTACTTTTGGCAATTAAATATTTCATATAAACGATATATTTTATACGACCACGTGGCGTAAAGTCATAGATTCCATTGCGAGCATAGGAAGAAAAAAAAACCTGGTTTTGTGTCGGGGTGTGTTGTATTTATAATATCCCATGACATCGATACGTCTAAAACTTTCTACGTGATTGTAACAGCATTTCATCCGACTAGGTAAAGGGACAACTGGAGCGTGCCTATATTTGCGCAAATATTTATGATGCTATACAATGAATGCACAATATATTATCTACAGTTGACGTCATCTGGTAAAATCTAGGAGATGTAGCCGCGGTCTAAATCATGCAGATCCAACACTATCGCATAACAATTCAATAACTAGCCAAATCCAATTTGTCCAACACAACTAGTCAGGTTCCAGTATGAACGTTTGTGAAATGTGTTACCGGTTCCTGTTATCGAACACGTATGTACCTCGGATTATAGAAGGACGTGTGTGTTCTTGTTTTATGCTTAAATATTGGATATTGGATGCAATGGATCGGGTAGTATCAAAGAAAATATATCGCCGTAACCAAAGTTGTAGGATGCTATCATTATGATAACATTCAGACGTCGGTAACAGTGTCAGAATTAGGTTGTAGCTCAGGTCGGCGAGACCGAGATAGGAGCACGCCCCCGTATATTACCAGCATGAATGTTCATAAGGTTTCTGTATTCCGAATGGTTAGTGTAGGGACCCTGAGACCGAATTACTAATAGATGTAGATGTCATTTACAGTCAGGTGAACTGTGTGCCCGTTTGTCGTCATCACATAACATTAACGAGCACACAGTTCACCTGATGGCAAATGATTCCTGCGGTCCATGACATCTACATTCATCTTGGACAAGGAATCATAAGGCAGATGCATTGTTACCCTTGAGGACTGAGATGGAATGCCTCGTCACCTGTAATTAAGGTCTCCGGATTCCTACACTCACCAAACAAAATACAGCAGCATTGTGCTGCTATTTTACGCTGGTATTCCGTGAGAGCGTGGTCCTACCCCGGTCGATCTGACCCATTTATTCATTAATGTGTGGGTGGGCTCAGATGATGTTAATAACACCGTACTTAACAAACATACTTAGAAGTAATTTTTATAATAGTCAAGTACGCTACGTACGTAATTATAGGTTGTAGCAAGAATAGGTCTGCTCGATCGAGGTAAGGCCACGTTTTCCGGGATACCAGTGTGATTAGTATTTTAACACCTCTGTTTCGTCGTTAGGTGAAACCGGAGACTTTATTATTTGTGACGAAGCATTCCATCCCAGTGATCAGGGTTGATTTTAGATAATAATACCTTATCGATGATGAATCTGGGATCTGTCATGTGCCATTAGGTCAACCCTAATATCTAAAATAATCCAAACACGGTGCTGGTCTTTTACAAGCATTAATTTAATTTCCGCTGCATAAACCGTCCTACATTCAAAGCGAATTCTTGATAATTAATAAGGTAATTGCGAGTGACAGCCCTATTGCTATTTACGTCTATAATGTCATACCGATGGTTATAAGCTGGCTAATCAGCTGGGTGGAGCAGGAAGCCTTTTCAACAATAATAAAAAAGTACCGTCACAATATATTGGCATTTAAAACGATGCTTGTCCTTAATGCCGCTCGAGTTTAAAGGAGGAAACTGGAGCAGACTGCGGACTACAATTTTTGTTACTTTTCTCAAAAAAAAAGAAGTTGGACTACTATATTATTAAAAAATAAATTTCTAAAATCATTTTTTTTAGTAGCAACAATATATATAAAATTCTTGTTACTAAGGGAGCCCCCCTTATATGTTTTTATACGAGAAAATTACCGTTTCTAGCATATAGAATGTTATAAAGTACTAACAACGGGATGCTGTTGTTGTTTCTTTATTGGTTTAGTCTAATTTTGAAATTTGATGTCCATTTTAACCCCACTCGGTTATTAAAGCTTACATTTCTGTAAATATAAATTTATAAATGCCCCCCTGGATTGCGACCATGGCGGCACTATATGTTTCAAACCGATAAAATGCCTATGCAAAAATGTTAGAGGAAGGTTCCATAAAATTTCAACGACACGGAGTATTCCCAAAATATCAGAACCACAAAACCAATCATTTCAATCAAACTCACCTCTGTCTACTTAATATATATATATAAAATTGCGTTTAGTGGCTACTTAGTATCTAGAGCAAGTAACTCTCCTGATGGTTAGTAATTACCGCCCCCAATGGACAACGTAATACCAGAGGAGTCGCGGAGTCATGGTTTGAAGGTTCTTAAGTCTTATCGGTTCGGAAATATCATTGGCTTCAGTTGAGAAGTTAAGCGTGGCAAAAAAAATCGTATAAAACACAGTGATGGATTGCCGACCATCGAGATCATGCGGATGAAATTTGAATTGAATATTTTTTTTTTATTAAATCAACGGCTGGAAGTAATCCGAATAATTTCTCAGAACACGCGTTACTTACTAAGTATATATACGTTAAAGAATGCTGTTTGTTATAGGAGTATAACTAATATTATTATAGATTTATGTACTGAATTATGCTCGTTATGTGGCGCTTAAATCTTAAATAAATGATTAGTCTTGTAACATTATGTATAAAATTAGTTTAACAATAATCAAATTATATTAAAAATAAATTATTTATAATATAACATTCGAATACTCGACACGTTGTTGTGTTAACAATCAATAATAAAATAAAATATTTTTTATGATACTATATGTCATTACACATAAATTTATCAAATGGATGGTATAATTTAAATAGTTTGATATCCAATTTTTGTATGAATACAATACATATAATAAATACTACAGGTGCTAAAAGTAATTTAAAGAAAGGAAATTCATTGTGACCCAAGCATTACGTATTAAAGTTACTCTATATCAGTCATATAACCAAAAGTCTATTAACAAACCATCAAACACAAATCCTACATTGCGATGAGAACAGCACCGTTTCTAATTTTTTTTCCTAATTTACTCTAGTTGCCAAGTGCATCGCTAACACTCAGAGCTTCTCTTGACTAAATACATTGTCTTGGGCTTTAGCGTATTTATGGAGTCCAATATTTTAAACATTGAATGAAATATCATTGACCACGATTTTAAACTTGTTACAATGGATTGTGTAAATACTTCGAATAGGACAGACCACGAGACTCACACTCAGTCTCGGA
Organism: Teinopalpus imperialis; assembly: GCA_029286865.1. NCBI lineage: Eukaryota > Metazoa > Arthropoda > Insecta > Lepidoptera > Papilionidae > Teinopalpus > Teinopalpus imperialis. Next base: position 10,271,025 of record JAGSMU010000004.1, read on the forward strand.
TATCGTGAAATATTGTTTAGAAGAGATTTCTTTTGCGTCAGTAAAAAAAAAACTTCATTAGAGGCCTCACTACAATTTACGTAACGAGACAGAATTTATATAAATTGTTTTAAAAACAAAACAAAATTATTGATATTAAATGTTTGGTTTGGTATAAAGTGTCAAACAGTTATCGGGCAATTAATTATTTATTATTTATCCCTCAAGTCTGCATTCTAGTTCATTTTCATAATTGACTCTTTACCAACCACAAGTTCACTACTAATAGTTCTTGATAAATATTACTTCCATTTCAGAAAATTAATTAATAAAATGAAACATTATCATTATACTTTTAATGTTAACAAGGTGCTGCGATCTAAATATAAAACGCCATAAACGACAACGTATGACTATCATGTATGTATTTGCTCTCCTAATAGGATACAACTATTTATTTCTTGTTATTATATAACTTAGTGCCGGTCGACACAAATATGACAGATGGTGGGCTTAGTCCCGCGAGCAATCACTAATGATTCAGTTTAAGGACGACATACAACTGCTATTAGTTTTTCTGTTAATATCGATGAATAGTAATTAATTATAATGATACAACGAGACTTGAAAGACAATGATATTGACTTTTGGAATAAAATAAATTTGAATTTGAAAGTGATATGAATGTAACATCAATTACGGAGTGATATTTTGTTAAGGCGATACTAAAATTACGATAAGGATAAGCCTTATATTGGATAACTTATGAGTTTAACACTATTTAACTTATTATAGATAATCTTATTAATGCAGAAATAATAACAGACAAATTATAATAGGAAATAATTATAATTAGATAAGAATAATACATAAGAAGTATAAAGAATTTTTAAAGTATATTTTTATGGTAATAATATGTTTCGTAAAATATTTTTTCTCAATTTGTAAAGATGTGCATAAGTAGCATGTGTCTTGGTGCGTATGCGCATTGCCAGTCGTCAATTGAAGATTTGCAGCCTGCAATTTTCTATGCTAGTAAAACGATGCAATCATCAAGTTGGTTTAAGTATATTTTAAAAGTCAGTCTATCTCATTAAGGATAACGTGCGTGAATATAATAACAATCGTGTAGTGAAGTGATTTAGACTCGATCAAGCGTGCCACAAATTCTTGCAAGGATATTAGGAAAGGCGCATAAATTATATATTAATGTTTAACACGTAAGACCAATTGCAAGTATGAATAGAATAGGTTTTTATTTATAATTCTTAGCATTAAAGATTATTTCCGATAACTATTTATCAATTAAAATTTCTATATTCATGAGATATCATTGCGCTATTATCAATAATTTTCAATTTTGAAATCTGTGGAGTTGTCTTCCGTTTTCCTAACAAGGCAATCGATTATTTCAACGTGGCCCGAATCATACTGCTGTTATTCGTTAAGATTTTTGGAGAGACTTTTGGAGAGGCTCTACGTGATTTCAAGTACCGAGATAAAATTGTTTTTTCTCGCAGGAATTAGAAGATTATTGTGCTTCTATTTTAATTATATATATATATATATATATATATATATATATATATATATATATATATAAATAAATATATATATATATATATATATATATATGCGTGTGTGTGTGTGTTAATGATGACATTTACTTATCTGTAACAAAGAAAATCCTCGCTGCATGGGCTGAAAATTGTTATTTTTTTTTAAACCTTACAATTATTCTCAGTTTTCCTCACTTTATTATTTTTTTATTACCTTTTATTATTCCTATATTTATTAAACCATGGAAAAGGAGTCAGACGTTTTTGAAAAATTGTTTTTTTTTATAGAATGTTAAAAGTGCTATTACCATATCTTATGTTCCGGTTAACCGCTCTAACTAAGCTGAAATGTTTGTGCTAGGAGATGTTTCACGATAACGTATCGTAAAATAATGTCTCACGGTTACGAACCTAAGACCTAAAGATTCGAAGTGCGTACCCTAAGCAGTTAGGCTATAGATGTTTCTTTTGAATTGATTTTAGGCAGACTATTTATAAAAAAAACATTATGAACAATTACAACTAACAATGTAATGGTAACATATGTTTTTATAACAAATTTCTACATCCAGTACGAGTCCAATGTTTTGGACAAAGACAAGTTTTATGAAGTTTTTCGGCTCGCCCACACCCCTGCAACGAGTTCGAGCTATTTCATCATCCGACTCTAGTCGACCTTCCGACCGGTACCAGTGCCGCCCTCTTTGGTTCTGCTTGCATTCCGCGCGTAATTAAATCTCTATATTATTTAATTATATATAAGTGCCCTCGTGTAAGTAGTTGACAAATGGTAAAGCCGATAGGGTTGCCATTCGTACAACTTATGTTTAGTCCCGAAACTAAGGCACAATTATCGGCGCTATTGTAATAATGGAGGCCATAACATCACTCGCTATTTTGCAAGTAGGAGGTTTTTGTTATTTTTTATGTAAAACTCGGAAGCCAAAAAATTGCCAAGTCTGGCTTTAATCACAAAACCAATAAATGAAAAAGATATCTTTGTATAAAATAATAACTCTACATTATCATATCTTGCTCATTCTCTTTCTTCTTATCTTCTTCCCCCCTTTAGAAAGTTGCAGGATATAGACATTTTCTAGAAGGTGTCAGCAAAAACTAGCACATTTCGGAAGATTTCTTTGTCTGTTTTACTCAAGACGCCGGGCAAGCGTGTTGACGAGTGCAATAAATTAATTGTACATTCATTTTAATCATTAAAATTATGAAAATATCGACAACCAACCCTGGCGTGAGTCTAATTTCCTCGTTTCTTCCCGACCGGTTGTCATCGCAAACGGTGTTTCTCTTGAATTAAATAAGGTAAATGAAATACTTTAATTCTCAATAAGGCAGATTTAAAATAATATATTTTTAGGTATCCTGTATTACCTGATGTTTATTGGTGACGCACAATGTCTGAAAGTTTCAATTTGTGAATAAATTGCTTAGATTCAGACGATTGAAATTCAGACGTAGCACTTAAAATGCCGCAAAGCTTAGCAAAAAAAAATATATGTCTATGCGGTGCGGTATGTGGGTATTTTAATAAAAAAAAACTTACGCATTCTGCGACTGAAATATCAGTCATTCTGTAACTAAAATATCTGCAAAACAGCAAACAAAAAAGTTTGTCTATCAGTGATTAAAATAGAATGTTTTTCCCCTTTATTTATTTCAAAAAGTGACTATGAGTAGAAGCTCTATTAACACGGAATACATGTACATATGATATTATTATTTTATAAAATTGAGGGTACAAACGAGCACACATTTCATCTGGTGATAAATGATTCCTTCGGCCCAAGACTTCCCCGTTCATCCTTGGTAATCATAATGCAGCTGCGCTACCACCCCTGAGGACTGAAATGGAATGCCTAGCAATAAGGGATCCCTTCACTCACAAGTCGGAACATAACAGCATTAAGCTGCAATTTTACGTTGGTATTTCTTGAACATTACATCGCAGTCCTTAGCGGTGATAAAACATGAGCATCATCAAACTTTCTTGAGGATGAATGCGCTGTCGTACCGGTTATATATAAAATACTATACATAAGGTGTATATATAAAATAAATGTGAATCTTTGTAGCCATTGTGCTAACTAATCAACAATTGTTCAATATTTTTATTAAATTTTGCTGTGAGATGTTGCTGAAACATTTAACAAAATTTCCTGAGGAAACGTGGTTGACCTAGTCGCTAGAAACAACTCGTACGCATAATGGCCGTGGGTATTACTTGTACCTAATAAAAAAAAGGAAAGTAACAGACTATATATATATAAAAATCCCACTGCATAAGCATTGGCCTTCTCTCTAGTAATAGAGCGTTGTGCACACGTGGCTTCTCAGCGGATTGGCGGATTTCATACATCTACGAAATATTTTTTTTCTTAAATTGTGCCTTATAAAACAATAAATAACAAATAATAATAATAAAAAAATAAAATAATAATAAATAATAATTAGTAACAATAAATTTAAAATTTTCGAAATCGTGTAAGATTTCAAAGACCACATACAAAGCAATAGTTTCAGATTTAGTGATTAAAAATAAAGCTAATAGCGCTGGCAATGAGTGACAAAAATAACATCACAGAACTTCTCGTAGGACCGACTTATTATAAATAATTCAATCATTTAATTGATTTGCGTTTTAATAACGACAGGTGTAAAATATAATACACTTTTTAAAATTATGGTTGTACTAAAATATATATCGTCAGGAAATTGAGTATATTTAATATTATCATATAAGGAGAGGATCATTTTCTCTTTATATGGATAGTAGTTAAATCAATAGATGTATTATGTACGCAAATTCGGGGTCGTAAAGACATCACTTTTGTAGAAATTCTTTCGTAAGTTGTTAATATATATCACATCACTAGTCCACTGCTGAACATAGTATATACCCAAAGACTTACATTTGCTACATTGAATGAATTACATTTGCTATAAGAAAATTAATAGAGAAATACTTAAACACTCGAGTTTTTAAATTTTTCAATAATCCCAAGATTTTCAATTTAACAAGCTACAAAACTTAAACACAAGAGTTTTAAAATTTTCCAATAATCCCAAGATTTTCAATTCAACAAGCTGAAAATCTTAAACACTTGAGATTTAAATTTTTCAATAATCCTAAGATTTTCAATTTAACAAGCTTAACACACGAGTTTTTAAATTTTTCAATAATCCCAAGATTTTCAATTTAACAAGCTAAAAAACTTAAACTTTCGAGTTTTTAAATTTTTTAATAATCCCAAGATTTTCAATTTAACAAGCTAACAAACTTAAACACACGAGTTTTTAAATTTTTCAATACTCCCAAGATTTTACCAATTTAACAAGTTTCAAAAATTTAAACATTCGAATTTTTAAATTTTTTAATAATCCCAAGATTTTCAATTTAACAAGCTACAAAATTTAAACACTCGAATTTTTAAATATTTTAATAATCCCAAGATTTTCAATTTAACAAGCTACAAAATTTAAACACTCGAGTTTTTAAATTTTTCAATAATCCCAAGATTTTCAATTTAACAAGCTACAAAACTTAAACATTCGATCTTTTAAATTTTTTAATAATCCCAAGATTTTCAATTTAACAAGCTAAAAAACTTAAACACACGAGTTTTTAAATTTTCCAATAATCCCAAGATTTTAAATTTAACAAGCTAAAAAATTTAAACATTCGAATTTTTAATTTTTTTAATAATCCCAAGATTTTCAATTTAACAAGCTACAAAATTTAAACACTCGAATTTTTAAATATTTCAATAATCCCAAGATTTTCAATTTAACAAGCTACAAAATTTAAACACTCGAGTTTTTAAATTTTTCAATAATACCAAGATTTTCAATTTAACAAGCTAAACGACAGAACCAAACGGCACCCACTGAACATTGTAGTGCATTCCTTATCACCTGATCGAGTGCCGGAGATCTCAATAAATGCAGCCCGACCGCATAGCTAGCATTTATCGTCCCACGTGCTTCGCCTCGCTTTTTGTACACCTCTCTATCTTAGTCGGAAATCTTTTGTTATTAAGACATTGTTGTGTTTAACTAATTATTACGTATTGCTTCGGTTAGATAGACTGGAAATAAATGTGATTACCTTTCTTTTAGTTTTTTAACATAATTTTAAATTTAAACGAGAATATTTCTGCCTAGGAACAAGTAATATTTTTTTTCATAAATTGATGAATTTTGAATCAGGGATTCCTGAGGATTAATCACCAGTAATAAAGGTTGCCGGGTCCTGCACCAATCGACCTTTACGCTGTTTTTTTTGTTAGTGCGTGAATCCTCCGGTTCGATCGAGCCGACCCCTTCATTCAACTAGAGACGAACAGTGTACTACTGTTAAAACTATTAATTTTCTTTAATTCGTGATTTTTTTATTAAACTAAAACAAAAAAATATTGCAAACAAATGATCAGCGACTTCCCCAATCGAAAGGTGAAGAAACTTCATAACGGACAAAGAAACAAGATATATTGATTCGCATCATGCGTGCTTGCCTCACGCCCGCGCCCTGGTCACCCCGTTTTGCACGAGCCGTGCAGAGAATATTCAGCGAGTAGCTCTTCGAAATGGAAAGTTATATATTCACTTTTATTGCGTCGCATTATAATAAAGGACGATCTTGGGCATTACCATTAGCGTAACTAAACCTTGTGATTTAGAAAGATATGAACTCATGACATTCGTGAAACTTCTGTTCATGCCTTCTCGGGTAGAAATTGATTTAGTGATTTAGTGATATTATAACTTATTATTTTTGTGATCGGAAAATCCACAATAACGTCATGGCATCTGACAAATGGCGAAAATTAAATTTAGATTTGCTAGATCTAAAACACTCTTATTTATATGTGATGGGCAACTGCGTAAAAGATGCAAAGCGAGTGATAAATCGGGTTGCCAAACCATTTACAGCTTCCGTCGTGAGTAAAATCTTTACGTTGAGGCAGGCTTGTTGGTTGCCGTCCTTTGGTTTTGGTTTGGTTTTGTCCTGTGGTTTATCACAACCCTACAATTCTAGACCGACTGTTCACGCTACAGTCTTGATGCAGGCGGCCACATTGTAGTTTACAAATGAACAGGAAAAATGTCGCGGTAAGGTATAACCTCGTTTTGTTACTTGGCCAATATCGATGATAAATCAAGTTGCACTGTGTTCTATAGACAAGTGTAAAATCGATCTATAACATTTATACTTGTTTGGAAGATAGAACTAGTAAATTAAGTTATCCGCGATTTAGGATAACACTTCGTTCGAATACGAGGTATACACAACGAAAATATTAACCCGTTGTGCCCGTCGTGCCATCTCTATGTCCGATATTAAAAAGTGATGAAAGAATCCAATTATGATGATCTGCATGCATGCGCATAGAGATGACGTGTCTTGGCAGAGGCCTATGTCCTACGATTGGATGGATATTGATGATCATAATGAAGATGATAGTATATATTGGATACAATGGAATAGTATAATATCAGATCAACGTTGTTATTTATGCAGATTACGAAACCCTAATACTGGTGAAGAATCTGAATATTGTCATTTGGTTAGGTTAGATATAGATGGTATACGTCGCAGGGATCATTGTATATTTAGGTGGATTGTTTGCTTGTTTGTAAATACTGGATTGTTTGCTGTTTTGTAATACGGTATGTAGACGAAGATGTAAATCTGAAGTGAGAGCTTAGTAATTAAGACCTTAAAAGTATATAAAGGTCGACTAAATCGCGTAATGCATAAATTCATCTGCCTTTACTACATGTCTGGTACGTTGGCAATCTAAGTAGTCTCTTATTTAAACGAACAAAACAAAATACTGATATGATACGACAGGAAAATGTTTTATTTTTAAAGAATTTTAGCAATGCTATTAACATTACTAATATTCCGGTTAACCACTACAACTAAGCTAATAAGCTATGCTTGTGCTCGGAGATGGTTCACTACGATAGCCGAATGGTGGATTCGAACCTACAACCTTAAGTTACGCAGTCCGTACCCTAAACCATTAGGCTATTGACCGCAATTCTTTATACTCTATACATTGCAATTATCTTAGTATTCATATAAACATTTAAATAATATTATTTAATTAATTTTCTTTATATATATAACGGTGTGCGCCAGCATAGTGCTAAGGGTATTTACAAAATGCTTGATCTACACTTTAGCGACGATAGTATGTCACGTACGTAATTGTTACGTCACAAATTGTAATACACGGAACTCTTATAACGCATTTTCATATTACGCGAATTCAATCCCCGTATAACACGGGCATTCACCCATATAACGCGGGACTTTCCCATATTATATTTAATAAAACGTACATATTTCGTTCAAAATATAGTTTTTTCTTTATATTCGATTTAAACCCCCTTTAGCGAGAAAAGTTTAACCTGAATAATTTATACGTAACGCGTGAAACGGGGTCGTAAAAACGCGTTATACGGGAATGCTCCTACAACGCGTTTTTCTATAACGCGGAACCAATCTACCGTGTTATAGGGGGGATGACTGTATAAATAAAATGCATATGTTGTAAAAAATCTCACATATGTACATGCATTGACATTGTCGGTTTGATTTTACTCATACACTATTATATCTTGGTATTAATCTATATACCTAGGACTAGGAAGCCAGATTGCGTTGACATAACGATTGCATCAATCGCAGGTAATTTTCTGTCACTCGTTGAGGAATTAAGTTGTGTATCTCCGAAATTCATAAGAGTTTGATGAAAATTATATGGCAGTCGAAATTATTACCAAAAAATCTTCAAAATCTGATACTAAAATCCCTTAAGTAGGTAACTGTTGGTACAAAACTCAATCATCCACGTTTATTACTCTCAAAACATTAAGAACGTTGATTTTTTCTATTATTTATATATTTATAACATCCGAAGAGTTTAATTTCTACATCTCATGCATCAACAACAACATCTAACCTACATTAATATTTATTCACGTCCAATTTTCTTTGCTACGAAGGCAGAACATGGACCTATAAAGTAACTTTAAGCCACAATTGGCAACACTCTCAACAGAGTGAATCATAGTAGACCTATGTTGAAGCGTCAACAGCCTAATGGTTTGGGGTACGGTCTGCGAAACATAAGGTCGTAAGTTTGAATCCACCATTCGGCTATCGTAGTGAACCATCTCCTAGCACAAGCATTTTCAGCTTAGTTGTCATGGTTAACCGGAATATTAGTAATGTTAATAGCATTGCATTCTTTTAAAAAAAAAATGTTGATTTGTACAAACCCGCGTGTCGAGGTCATCAATTTGGTGCCCAGAAAGATAAGTGGTTGGCATATTCTGTTTTTCTTTCTCTTACTGACTGTGTGGAAGAAAATTCCATATGTACGGAGTTGACGTCATTTGGCATTGCTCACGAGATATCGCCGAGGTCGAAATCGACCAGCAGTTCCTTCGATATGTAACTCCTACTCATATAAGTAATAATATCGAATATTAACCCGAATATTAACTGCGTATTGTGTCGAAATCTCTTACTCCGTCACACCGTAATGTCTCTATACTATGTCACCACTTGATCACGGCAACATATTGTATTTATTACCAGGTTTTGTCAACTGCGCAGGATATAATAATAGCGCTGTTATGCGCAAGCGCAGGGGCACACCCTCGTTCGATATAATTATAAACATTTGATTTCTATAAAATTCTTCTACGCTCAGTTTTAAAATGCTCGTGCCATTTGTATGTCGATGATCTACAGATTTATTTGCAGTCTAAAGACGACGATCTTGATAACAGTATTGGAATACTAAATGATAAACTGAAAGCAATTGGAGATTGCTCATGTAGAAATGGGGTCGCGGCTAATCCAGGGAAGTGCAAACGCATAGGCTTGACTATGGCAGCCCCCCATTTTTTACAACGGAATACTGATTCCTATCAGAAAATCTATAGTCAATCTTGGTTTGCATGTGGACCATAAAATGAGTTGGGTTAACGTACTATTCGGAAATTAGCCGTTTGATTGATTTGAGTTCTCCTTACAGTCTTAAAAATGCTGGTTTACTTCTTTATTCTATCCGTTATCGATTATGGTAACATGTACTAGTCAGAACTATTCCAAAATCTTCTTAATACGTTGGAGCGCCTTTTAAATAAATCGTTTTACGTAAGTTGAAAATAAAGATTTATTTCCAACTTACGTAAGTACGATCACATTTCCTTTTACCGTTCACAACTCGAGCGGCTCTCTATTCTACAAAGGCGAAGCTCTAGAATTTTGTTTTTTCTCTATTCTATATTACATGATCCAAATTATCCATTTTATCTTAAATGATGACTGCCAATATCTTTCTTTTCTTGACTGTGTACCTCGATATTTACATTTTTTATACCATTTCTATACCATTGCATTGCTTTGGAACGCCCTTCCGGAAGATGTCAAGAATACACCTAGTAAATTTTCTTTTTAAACTCTTCTTCGACAACATTATTTGAAGGCAAATAATATAATTACACATATTCGTGTATATGTGTATTTATGTAATATATATACCTAGGCCGGCCATAAATTCTGTTAGAAATGAAAATACTTTTTTTTTCAATGAAGTAATGTAATATTATTTAAATTTATACCTACATATTTATTAGTCTCAGCAAAAAAAAAATCTATTCGAAATGGCCACCTTTGGCTTTTATACAGGCCTTTAATCTGTTTGGCCACGAATCTATGGATTTACGCACTGTTTCCAAGGTAAATTTCGCTACTGCTTTCTCCAAAGATTTTTTAAGAGACTCAATGTCGTTTGAAGTGTCTGGAATATGACCGACGGCTCCATACCCACTTTGTGTAAGGTGACCACTGCAATCCTATTTTCTTTAATGCCCCGTTCCACATTGTAATTTGATTATAGAAAACAGGAAAAAATATGTGACATGGCGCAAAATCGAAATAAGTTTTAAAATAATATACGTGTTTCAAATTGAAAATAATTAAAAAGTTGAAAAAAAGAAAAGTTTTTATATAACAGTATTTATGGCCAGACTAGTTATATATATATATATATATATATATATATATATATAGATATATATATATATATATATATAGATATATATATATATATATATATATATATATATATAGATATATATATATATATATATGTATACAATAAATATAATATATATATATATAAATAATTGTGTTATAGGTGTATTTATGTATATTTTAAAATTGACATTTTTATCGCTAAATAACATGCATTTTCAAACAAAATGGACGGTGTTTCGGAATGTAATGTCAACTAAACAGAACACATCTAGACCCGAAAACTAAGTAATATCTGCTTGCTGTAGAATATTAGGCTATATATTAGATCGGGTCAGTCCGCAACCAAGTTATGACCACTATTAATACGAATACATTTGGCTTTGAAAAGTTTATAAATTTTGGATATTCTCGAGTGATATTTTATTTTATTTGTTCGTATAAACTCGTCGTTCAATACATTGCTTACGAACATTAAGAAATGTATATGCGTGGGTAAAGAGTTTCGTATAGGGTATCCCGTTACACTAAGATCTACTCCATTGATTATCGATGTAAGAACTTAGTAAGCCCAGTAAGTAGTGCATATATACTGCTCTAATAAGTGTTGTATGACTATGTTTCATGTCGGTAGAATTACAATATATATAATCACGGCTACAGGGTACTTGTGGAATGAATAGATAGTATCACGGGTTAGTAAAGTCTTCGAGATACTGTAGAAAATGACTAGAGAAGTAATGAATCCTACTACGTTGGTTTGAAGAAATTAAATACTATATATCTGTGGTCATAGATCAGACAATGATAAGTACATTTTTGCTTAGTATGACTTATTAATATAGGTATAATCGCCAAAATTTGAAATTTAAAAGTTATCATAATCTGATTAGTAATTAGTATTCAATACAACAGTAATATTTCGCATGTAGTTGTCCTGATATGACCAAATGAAAGAGCATTTTTGGCGATTATACCTATATTAATAAGTCATACTGAGCAACAATGTACTTATCATTGTCTGATCTATGACCACAGATATATATAACATACAGATCATTCTAGAATAACCTATTTGCCAACCTGCCTACAACTGTTATTTAATATAAGTGTGCTTAAATATTTTAGTGTAAATGGCGTTGGCGAATATTTGCAGACTCCTTACATGTTTTATGTATTTTATTTAACTTTGCCTTTATCAATTTATTGCCCATGAAACCCACATTTATACTTGGTATGGAATCGACGCAATCGCGATGTATCGTCACCAGCAATAATGTCTACGGTTTATTTCTTTAACTAGACCAACACACAGTAACGCTACACCACATTAAAAATCTACCTAGTCCTGCCTAACATCTTTAAGCTACAATAGCCAAATGCTAGATGGAGTAGAGATGATACTGGTGGCTTAACGTTACATAGTGCAACATATGAATCAGTGCGTTAATGATGGGTTGATTATCATGATGTCTAAGTTACATCTATAAAACCATTTTACATGTGCAATATTCTTTTTATGAAATCACAACAAACAACAGTGACAAACGAGCACAAAGTTCGTGCAATCGTAAGTGATGACTACGGCCCATAAACACGTACCACCTCCTTAACCATCCACCATCCTCAACAAAGATTTAAGATGCAATAACATGCGTTATATTACTTTAGTACCGATTTGGAATGGATTACCAGCCATTACTCTGTAGCTTTCAGCAGGTAATTTCATGACTGCGCAGCGAGACTGTCAGAATAATATATCCTTTGGCAATCACGTAGTGTTTTGAGTATCTCTGACTGCTAAGTTGTGGGTCCTAGGTTTGATTCCCAACAAGGGAATAATATTTGTGTATCTCAAATTATTGGTTATCCACATCCAGTGAGTGGCCTCTGTGATTGCGCAGATGCTTATACCACTATAACGTATATGCTGTTGATGGCACCTGGTTATAACTAAAAGATATTGCCGTGGGCAAAATCTACCGTCAACATCAAAAGATTCATTGTAATTGTGTAAATTGCACGGATCTGTTTATACTAATGAATTTACTAAAGAAGTAAACGTACTATTTGTTAACCTTTATGATGTGATATATAAGTACCAGGTAACAAGTGAACCAATTAATAATAATACTATTCAATCGAATACATTATCTGTCGTTTGTCTTTATAATTTATTATATATATATAACAAGAGTTTGTGGTTCTTCTTCATCTGATAGCATAAAGTAAAAATATGAAAAATACTTTGCGCTAACTTTGGATGAATGTAGGTGTCATGATTACAACCAAAAATTACATAAAAATAATGATAAAATCTGATAAAACAAAGTAAAAAGGTTTTGTATATCTTTGAGTGAAGCAATTAACTGTAACCCATCTCCGCTGTAAAATTTGTCTTAAATTTTACGTAACAAGAAATCGCAATGTGCATTAATATTTTACCATAAAAGCATATTTAGAATATAAATACGAAGAGAAAATCAAACACAAATTAGAAACTACTACATTTTATTTCAATAATAAGCCAAACATATTTTTTCTGAATTATAAAAAGTTTCTTGTTACCATGCACCCTTAATATAAGCTGGGTTCAATAACTGGCCGTTATGGTTGGGAATAAAAGATGGAACATACGTTCTCAATCCAGTATTGTATGAAATGGGTGCAATGCCGTAGCATTCATTCTGATTTAGCCATTGTGGAACTCTCAAAGCAGCAGGGACCAAAGGCGATGGATGAGTTTGAGCGAAAGCCAAAAATCCTGCATCATATCCTGCCTTCGCTTCCGCAATTTTCGCTGCAGCGGCAGATTCCACTTTTGCTGCTTCTCTCTGTAGTGCTTCAATGGATTGTTCTGCATTTTCCGCCATTTTTGTCTCGGCTTCTGCAGATTTCACCGCGGCTAACGCTTCAACTGTTTCTTTCTTTTCTTCAGATTTAATTTCTGAAGGAATAACATTCTTTACTTCTGCTACTACAGCTGCACCGTTTCCGACAACCCCCGGGTGGGTATAAATAGAAGTTGGTAATAAATATGATGCCTTAGCAACGGCACCCGCCGCGCTTGCTACGGACCCATCAACCTGCGCCTCAGCAGTTTTCAAAGCATCCAAAGCTTGCCATTTCCTCTCTTCAGATGCCCAGTAAGCTTCCTCGATCCTCTCTTTGTTTAAATCATTAGCATAGACGATACCTCCGTATTGTTTCGCAGTCTGTTGTTCATTAAATTCTCTTGCCTTATCAATAGCAGCACGGGTAAGATCTTCAACCTGAACTTTAGCATCAATTGCTGCGGCTTGTAAATCACCGGCCGGGATTGCGGGTACAGCAGCTGGAATACCTACCGCAGAATAAGCGAAAGGAGCGTAAAATGCGCCTGAAGGCGCGGCGACTGCGCAAGCCAGAACGGCGGTGGAAAAGATCTGAAATAGAATATAGTCAAGGATTGTAATGCATTTTAAATAATTTCTTGTGATCATTAGCAACTGCGACTGGTGTCTTTCAATCAAGCATGCACAAATATCATTTCCAGAATGTAATAACTATATGAAGGTTAAATACAAGTTTGGTTGCATACTTAAATAAATGTGTATTTAAAGAGGTACAATTCCGTCAAAAATCGTTTTTTAAAATATTTGAGCTTTGTGATTTAGATAAAAACATTGTAGTATACATAATGACTATTAAATTTAAGTTTATAAATAAGCTAATGACAAACATTTTATTCAATAATGTTTTATAAGATGGATTTTGATTTTATGCTAGTCCTATATTGCTATCGTTAAAACATTTTTGTTATTATTTATATAAATTACCCATCTAATAAAATGACATTGTAAAATATCGAAAATAATTTTATGTCATTAAATGCATTGACCTATCAATGTGTCACTTTTAATATATATCAATCACATTTCACAAGAAAAACACTTAAACAAAGGAACACGTCTTAACTGACCAGAACTCTCATCGTGCAAGGTGTCTCGTAAGCTACTGATTGCCCTGATCTCGTCTCATTCCGTTTTTATAATACTGCGTCATGACCTACAACAAGTACGTAGAACAAGAGGACTGGATTCTGTATGCTAAGTTTTTGAAAAATAACAAAAAAAAGTAGCCCGACGAGGGTGGCAAGAATGCAGGAAGCGTGCGCTGTTCGACTAGCGATGGACGTATATTTGATTGCTATGGCAATTTTTGACGCAGTGAACCGTAATTGCGTCATAATTTAAACACCTTCTATGACGCATACGTGCTTTACTGTCGGTTCCATTTTGATATTTTTTATCAATCAATAAATTTCTTTATTGTATACCGACACAGAAATAAAATAGACTAATAGAATGGATATTGATACAGCAGGGTGGTCTTATCACTTTAAAACATTTTATTGTATGGGGTAAAAAAATCTTTTATTGCATACATAAATTTTGAAAATGTTATTATAACACACTCATACACACATCTAGACCCGAAAATAACTAATATCTGCTAGCTGTAGTATATTAGACTATGTATTAGATCTGGTCAGTCCGCATCATAGTTACGAATACATTTGGCTCCGGAAAATTCAAAAAGTTGGGATTTTCTCTACGGTGAGATTTTTTTATTTGTTCGTATAGACTTGACATTCAATTCATTGCTCAGAAACATTAATAAATGTATATACTTGAAGGTAAAGGGTTTCGTATAGGGAATCCCGTTTAACAGTAGTAGTGCTACGCTGCAGTTTGTTTCTAGCTGCAGAATAAATGAGTCAACTCGAACAGGGAAGGACCACACCCTCACAGAAAATCATCGTGAAATAGCAGCATAATTCTGCTGTGTTTTGTCAGGTGAGTGTAGGGATCCGGAGACCTTTATTACTGGTTACGAGGCATTCGAGCTTTGTCCCCTCAAGTGCGATAACGCATCTGCATTATGGTTCCTTATCAAGGATGAATGTTGATGCCATGGGCCGCAGGAATCACCATCGGGTGAACAGTGTGCTCGTATCTTACTCAATGTGATGAATAAAAACTAAAATCTACTCCATTGATTATCGAGTGGAAGTAAGAACTTAGTAAGTAGTCCATGTGTATTGCTCTATTCAGTAAATGTTGTCTGTTTATGTTTCATGTCGGTAGAATTACAATATATATAAACTCACGCCTACAGGGTATCTGTGGAATAAGTAGACAGTATCACGGGTTAATAAAACCTTCAAACCACTGTAGAAAATGACTATAGAGTTAGGAATCGAACTATGTTGGTTTGAAGAAATCGAATACTATATATACCATACAGATCATTCTAAAATAACCTATTTGCCAACCTGCTTACAACTGTTATTTAATATAAGTGTGCTTGAATATTTTAGCGTAACTGGCGTTGGCGAATATCTACACACCACTTACGTGTTTTATGTAATTTATTTAAATTTCCCTTAATCAACTTATCGCTCATGAAACCCACATTTATACTTGATATGGAATTGACGCGGTCGCGATGTATCGTCACCAGCAATAATGTCTCCGGTTTATTTCTTTAACTAGACCAACACACAGTTACGCTACACCACATTAAAAATCTACCTAGTACTGCCCAATTGGAGCCGACCTATTCATCCTATAGCTACACACACAAATTTGTTTGTAACATCTTTAAGCTACAATAGCCAAATGCTAGATGGAGTAGAGATGATACTGGTGGCTTAACGTTACATAGTGCATCATATGAATCAGTGCGTTAATGATGGTTTGATTATCATGATGTCTAAGTTACATCTATACATCATTTTACAGGATGCAATATTCTTTTTATGAAAGCACAACAAATACCAGTGACAAACGAGCATACAGTTCGTGCAATCGTAAGCGATGACTACGGCCCATAAACACCTACCACCTCTTCAACCATCCACCATCCTCAACAAAGATTTAAGATGCAAACACATGCGTTATATTACTTGAGGACCGATTTGGAATGGCTTCCTACCAGTTACTGGGTATCCTTGTCTTGCTGTTATATCGCGCTGGTTTTTAATTTTATTAAACTTTCCACTTATGTTTTTTTTGAATTGCAAAAAAAATGCAAGAACCTTTAAGGTTATCGTACGGTATAGGCTGTTTGCTTTCTGTTTTCTGATATTATTGTGTTTAGTGTAATATTCGATGATTCAGCCATAACAATTCTAATGTCTTAAATTATTACTGACAATATATACAAAGCCCATGGCGGCATATTTGTAATGACTAAAGGATCTGAATATAGTGAAATTGTTTTTTTTTTGATGCACTATGGTCGATCTGATAACCTAATGTTAAGCATATAGTATATCAAAGACGAGCACATGAATAATAAAAATACACTACAAGATTGGAATTACTTTCTGAGAGATATAATATAGTGCCATATATGTGATATATTTAATAATAACTTCGTAGTTGATTTCGACCACGGCGATATCCTCTAGTTACTACCAAAGGCTAAAACAGCTGGCATTTTAACTATACGTTAATTATGCTATAATCTTACCTGATACATGTATATTTTTTAACATCGGATTAGTGAAGGTGACAATAAATTTGCGTGAAGGTGACGGTGAATTAAGTTCGGAGGGAGATTCGGATCCAATAACAGCATATACCTCAAAATGAAAAGTCCCAGTTGTTAATCCAACCCGGGAATCTCGGCAGCTTTTGGCAGGTAATTTCATGACTGCGAAGCGAGACCGTCAGAAAAGCAATCACGTGTCGTTGTGTTTTGAGTACTGCCTTGTTGTGGATCCTAGGTTTGATTCCCAACAAGGGAAGAATATTTGCTTTTAATATTTGGTGTGCCCATGCCACTCTTTCTGAAGCTTCCTTTTACCAAACGAATATATTATATTAATATATGTGTGTATATATATATATATATATATATATATATATGTATATATATGTGTGTGTGTGTGTTAGCTTGACCCCACGGTCTACATATCGGGGCTTCCAAATTCTAATTTCTAACAATTTTAATCGCTCGCTATCATTGGCTACACACAAACATCTATTTCGTTAAGGAATTAATAAGCTCAATGTGAAACGTGGATAATACCTCTTGCTTGCTTTCTTTCTATCTTGGCTAACAAAAGACGTAAGAGCGTTATGTATAATTTTTTTGTTTTTTGATGCACTATGGTCGATCTGATAACCTAATGTTAAGCATATAGTATATCAAAGACGAGCACATGAATAATAAAAATACACTACAAGATTGGAATTACTTTCTGAGAGATATAATATAGTGCCATATATGTGATATATTTAATAATAACTTCGTAGTTGATTTCGACCACGGCGATATCCTCTAGTTACTACCAAAGGCTAAAACATCTGGCATTTTAACTATACGTTAATTATGCTATAATCTTACCTGATACATGTATATTTTTTAACATCGGATTAGTGAAGGTGACAATAAATTTGCGTGAAGGTGACGGTGAATTAAGTTCGGAGGGAGATTCGGATCCAATAACAGCATATACCTCAAAATGAAAAGTCCCAGTTGTTAATCCAACCCGGGAATCTCGGCAGCTTTTGGCAGGTAATTTCATGACTGCGAAGCGAGACCGTCAGAAAAGCAATCACGTGTCGTTGTGTTTTGAGTACTGCCTTGTTGTGGATCCTAGGTTTGATTCCCAACAAGGGAAGAATATTTGCTTTTAATATTTGGTGTGCCCATGCCACTCTTTCTGAAGCTTCCTTTTACCAAACGAATATATTATATTAATATATGTGTGTATATATATATATATATATATATATATATATGTATATATATGTGTGTGTGTGTGTTAGCTTGACCCCACGGTCTACATATCGGGGCTTCCAAATTCTAATTTCTAACAATTTTAATCGCTCGCTATCATTGGCTACACACAAACATCTATTTCGTTAAGGAATTAATAAGCTCAATGTGAAACGTGGATAATACCTCTTGCTTGCTTTCTTTCTATCTTGGCTAACAAAAAGACGTAAGAGCGTTATGTATAATTTTTTTTTGTTTTTTCATTGCTTGCTTTGATCTATAAGTGTTTATGTATTGGTTTACCATTTTACTATGTTGTCGATTTATTTACGATATTTCTTGTGTTGTGTATTCATAATACATTAGGAATAGGTGGGGAATAAGGATAGCATAAAGGAAATATGAAAAATACTTTGCGCAATTACAATCGAAACTTATAGAATAAAAATAATCATAAAATCTGCTAAAACAAAGTGAAAATGTTTATATATCTTTAAGTGAAGCAATTAATTGCAGTCATCTCCGTTGAAATTTGCTTTAAATGTTACATACGAGAAGTCCGCCATGTTCATTAAAGCTTTACCTATATTTCAGTCGACTAAAAGTCGTAAAAGCATATTTAAAACATTAATACCAATAGAAAATCAAACACAAGTGAGTAACTTACTACGATTTATTCTGATAATAAGTCAAACATATTTTTTCTGAATTATAAAAAGTATCTTGTTACCATGCACCCTTGATATAAGCTGGGTTCAATAACTGGCCGTTATAGTTGGGAATAAAAGATGGAACATACGTTCTCAATCCAGTATTGTATGAAATGGGTGCAATGCCGTAGCATTCATTCTGATTTAGCCATTGTGGAACTCTCAAAGCAGCAGGGACCAAAGGCGATGGATGAGTTTGAGCGAAAGCCAAAAATCCTGCGTCATATCCTGCCTTCGCTTGCGCAATTTTCGCTGCAGCGGCAGATTCCACATTTGCTGCTTCTCTCTGTAGTGCTCCAATGGATTGTTCTGCATTTTCCGCCATTTTTGTCTCGGCTTCTGCAGATTTCACCGCGGCTAACGCTTCATCTGTTTCTTTCTTTTCTTCAGATTTAATTTCTGATGAAATTACACTCTTTAATTCTGCTACTACAGCGGCACCGTTTCCGACAACTCCCGGGTGGGCATAAATAGAAGTTGGTAATAAGTATGATGCCTTAGCAACGGCACCCGCCGCGCTTGCTGCGGACCCATCAACCTGCGCCTCAGCGGTTTTCAGAGCATCCAAAGCTTGCCATTTCCTCTCTTCAGATGCCCAGTAAGCTTCCTCGATCCTCTCTTTGTTTAAATCATTAGAATAGAGGATACCCTCGTATTGTTTCTCTGTCTGTTGTTCAGTAAATTCTCTTGCCTTATCGTTGGCAGCACGGGTAAGATCTTCAACCTGAACTTTAGCATCAATTGCTGCGGCTTGTAAATCACCGGCCGGGATTGCGGGTACAGCAGCTGGAAAACCTACCGCAGAATAAGCGAAGGGAGCGTAAAATGCGCCTGAAGGCGCGGCGACTGCGCAAGCCAGAACGGCGGTGGAAAAGATCTGAAATAGAATATAGTTAAGGATTGTAATGTATTTTAAATAATTTTTTGTGGTCATTAACAACTGGGACTGACTGATTAACATCGTTTTTCAATCAATAATTTACAATTGTAATTTGCAGAATGTAATAACTATATGAAGGTTAACTACAAGTGTGGTTGCGTATTTAAATAAATCTTAGTAGTGCTACGGAGGGATTCCGTTTCAAAAATGGTTTACAAAATATTTGAGCTTTTTGACTTTGAAAGAAACAATGTTATAGAATACATGATGAAGATTTGAGTTTAAGTTAATGTCAAAAATTTTATTCAATAAAACGTTCAATGTTTTATAAAGATGGATTTTGATTTTTAACTGGTCTAATAACTATATTGCTATCGTGAAAACATTTTTGTTATTATTTATCTTAATTACCCATCTAATAAAATGACATTGTAAAATATCGAAAATAATTTTATGTCATTTAATGCATTGACTTATCAATGTGTCACTGTTAATATATATCAATCACATTTCACAAAAAAAACACTTAAACAAAGGAACACGTCTTAACTGACCAGAACTCTCATCGTGCAAGGTGTCTCGTAAGCTACTGATTGCCCTGATCTCGTCTCATTCCGTTTTTATAATCGCGCGTCCTCACCTACAACAAGTATGTAGAACATGAGGACTGGATTCTGTATGCTAAGTTTTTGAAAAATAATAAAAAAAAGTCGCCCGACGAGGGTAGAGAGAATGCAGGAAACGTGCGCTATTCGACAGACGATGGACGCATACTTGATTGCTATGGCAATTTTTGACGCAGTGAACCGTAATTGCGTCATAATTTAGACGCCTCCTATGACGCATACGTGCTTTACGCGCGGTTGCGTTTTGATATTTTTTAATCAATCAATAAATTTCTTTATTTTACACTTATACGGAAATAAAGTGGACTAATAATATAGCTTTAAAACCTTTTATTGTATGGGATATATAAAAAACACTGTCAAAATATTCAAATTTTTATTGAATGTATATTTATTATACCTATAAACTTGCTGTATAAGAAATATGTTGGATTTTATTTAATGGAAATATGACAGTAAAATTATGCCCTTACATATTTTTCAGCCGCTGAGATTCAATAATTAATTTTTAAAGGGTCATATTTTGCATACCTCGTCGTAATAACCAGATAAACATCAAGCAACGTAATAAATATCATTAATCATACAGAAATTGACCAATGTTTTTAATAATCCTTTCGTATTCTATTGTTATGTTCTTCGTTCTGTAATCTTTTTACTTTTTGATTTAGTGATTAATTTAACGAAAATAAAATTTTCACAGATATGATTTGTAAAAATGTCGTTAATATTTTAAATACCAACATATAGTTTGTTTGAAAGGTATTATTAAAGAAGGCATATTATTAAAGAAAATATGGGAAATTATGCGACCATTGCTGTAAGGACGGACGGACATTATTCGTTACTATTGTTATTGTTAAAATGTAAATGAATATGTCGTGAGTACTTACAGTTATTTTATTGGAATAAATCGGTTAATGTGAACGTGGGGGTTTATTTATATAGTTTTGAAAATGTCAATGTGACCCCGGCACTTGATATTCCTGGTGATTTCAAGTGTGTGAAGAAGTTCTTTAGTTTCTTGTGGTGCTAAGCTGCACACGCGTGTTGCGTTCGTTATTGTACCATCTACGTGTTTTGGAGAAAATAATTTTAATAGGTAACTAGATTCAACACAAACTCAACCATGTTTTTTGTTCTTCATTCGTCTTGGTAAGGTAACCGCCGTTTAATCATTAGTCTTATAAAAACATAGTTTTGTTCATAATCGAAATAATTCCACCTGGGGTGGTAAGTAAATTTAAGTTTCCTATCTATTAATATGCAATGATATGCCGGATAAAATATAATTTATTTGAAGTTTTTAAGCTGTTAATTTCAACTACAAAGTGAATTAATTTCGCTTCCTGTGAATGATTTCGAGTAACATGCAGAAGTCATGTAATTTGACTTCATACAAGTACACAGTGGCGAAGAAACATTTCCTATGTTAGATGAGAAGTGGCACATTAGCGTAGCGCTTAATTTTTTTTATTACAGACGGATATACCTTTTTGATGTCATATCGAGCATTTACGATCAGGAGGTTAGCTCATTTCTTACTTAAACAAAACAGTCTGTGTTATTATATAGATTCCGTTCCAAACCTCATTTTTCATAGATAGACCTAAATAGCAACTGTAAAGTAGCTGTAGTTTACATATGTAGGTCAGACAATCCAGTGGCGAAGGACCATGCTTATATATTGCCTGTGTAAAAAACTTCTGTCTGGGCACACAGTTAACCCCAGCAATATGTAAATGCGTTGCTATTCCTGAGGTTATCCTCAGGACAACGCAGTCGCCGGACCGTTACGTCTCCGGTTTCTTTCATTCACAAGATTAAACACAGCAGCGTGGTGCTGTAATTTAACGCTGTTATTGTATGTATATATATATATATATATATATATATATATATATGTATAAACATATATATATACGTAAATATATATATAAATAAGATAATAATATAATAATGTATATAGATAAATAAGTTTAAGACCACCTAAATTAAAGTAGGAAAATAAATTAAATATTATTTATATATTAATATACTTTAAAAGCGTAAAGAAATATTAATAGTCCATGCAAAAAAAGGCTATAGTTAGCTAAACTGATTTTTAATCAAAAAAGCCTCCGTTATATTTCATGACTTTTTTCACAAGTCTCGGCATACGGGCAATCAATCTGTTAATGGTGTCTTGTGATATATTGTTCCAAATTTCGCATAATGTATTTCACATTTCTTCTCGCGAGGATGGGCCACGATTACGGACGTTCTTATCAAGCTCTTCCCACAAAAAATCAATGGGCTTGAGATCCGGGCTCTGAGGAGGCCACTCCATGTTTTTTAACACCCCTTGTGCCTCTTTCTCCTTTAAATATCCTCTTCATAAATTTGAGCTATGCTTTGGATCATTATCTTGTTGGAAAATTAATCCATCTCCGATTAGTCGCAACCCGGAAGAAAGGGCAGTTTGTTCTAAAATGTGTTTGTACTATTTCCGTTTTCAAGTTTCCTTGAATTTTAATCAAATCGCCAGTTCCTTGGCTAGAGAAGGAACCTCAGACCATAATTGAGCCACCACCATGCTTGATTGTTGGGACTATACAATCTGACAGCATCTTTTCTTGGGCACTGCGTGGAAAACAAATTCTGTGTTTTGAACCGAATAGTTCAAACTTGGATTCATTGGTCCAAAGCACTTTTTTAAAATCTTCTGTCCAACTTCGATGGGCAAGAGCCCACTCCATCCGTTTTTTCTTGTTTTGCGGCCTTAGCAGAGATTTTACCATACAACTTCGCATCTCTCAGTCGCCGTTTTACTGTAGTCAATAATAAAGGTTTAACTCGGGTTTTGTTTACTTCAACGCGGATTTCTGGTGCTATTAAGCGTCTATTTCGCTTGCTGGTAACAACAATGAAATTGTCTTCACTAGACGTGGTAGCTCTCGGCCTTCCCGAGCGTGGAGATTCTTGAAAACTGACTGTCTCCCCGTATCGAATTATTGCGCCATGAACACAAGTCTTCGATAACTTTAGTTGTGAAGCAATCTCACATTCGAATTTGCCTTCATTATGTAAAACAACGATGGCAGAACGCACTTCACTGCTAATTTCTGGAGTTTTTCCCATTTTATGACGTCTTACTGTAGAAACCACACGCTTAGACTAATTGAGATTGTGAACAAACCCAAGTAAACTCGGGAAGTCAGAAATACGTGTTTTCAGTTGATAAATAATCCTAATTATTGACCAATACGTAACAATAGCAAATTAATTAGTAATGTAAGTAACATTATAAAAATATTATTACGACTACTTTTACTACTACTACCTGGCTCTGGCGCAGCGTTTTTCGGTGTTTAAAAACAATTGATGTTTATTGTCCAATAACTTGAAAGTAAACAAAAGAATGACTTCTTTAAATATTCGATACTAACAGTAGAATATGCAGATGTGCATTTCTTTTATTTATCCTATGGGATTTTATTACATGATGGATAATTATGTTGTGTATGTGAGGTCTTAAACTTTTGGCCGGCTGGGTATATATATATATGTATATATATATATATATATATATATATATATATATATATAAATCTATATATTTATATATAGATATATATATAGTATAGTATATATAGTGTACATCTCAGTGCTCACTATACGACCTATGCTTTAACTGAATACCTGTCGTAAAATATCTTCTGGTCTGGTAAATAAAATAAATCGGAAACTACACTCCTGGTGCCATTTCTTCCTTGTCCTCAAGAGTGACAACTACTTTCTATTATGATTTCAGTTTGATAAAAGATGAAACAAAATATCATCTTAAATAAGCATTTTGTGTGCACCCACAGAACTGTAAAGTAATGCACCCCCCATCGGCATCCGGGGTAATTAACCGTGGTTTTACTTTCTGTCTGTCTTGAACCGCTACGAACGGTCATTGACCATTTATCGTGACGTCAGTTGCGTCCCATGCATTGCCACTACCTTCATTGTTTCATTGTACGTCTTCGAGTTGAGTGTTTTAAATACCATTGAACTGTCACTTTCACGATGAGGCTTGTAAATAAAATAGACTATCACTATTATTACTATAGAATATCAGTTAATATTATTAATGATCGCCTATAAAGAATAATATTGACTAGTTGCTGACCGTAGTTAGATTTGGAACCGAATCAAAGTTTCGGCATTTGTCTTTGTTTGGCCGAAACTTATTCTAAAATTCTGAAATTTACATTATAGTAAATTAAACTTTGTTTTTTTTTCAAGCGTCGTTAACATATTAATGTTGTGTAATTTTATTTACGCTATATCTAAGTATCTCGATATGAATTTCTTCAAAGATATTGAAGAAATTGATATCGAGATACTTCAGCGCTATGATAAAAACAATACGTGATGTGTGGCTGCGCATGTGCCCTATTTAGCAGGTGATGATCGGGTCCAAAATGCCGTCTCCCTATGCTGAGCAACTTTATGTTATTATACGCAAAACATCTCAAACTGTTAAATTGGAGTGCCACCTCGATTGCTCCCCACAAAACGTGTTTTTGATATGCCGATAAGTGTGGTTCCTTGTCGTATAGTGGTCAAATGATCCAAAACGTGCCCTATCACTGACTTGATAATTATTCGGTTTCGGTAAAGGACTGATAAAGAGGAACTATGATTTCCACATCCAGTACCAGCGTGGCCAACGATCTACCTGCATCGTCAGTTCGGGTCAAGAAGAGGATCTCTTTTAATAACAAGACAGTTACCAATTGGATGTGCTTAATTAGTCTGTTACGGATGTGATGTGTAGAATTCAAAGAAAAGGTCAAAAAAGAATCTATGCACCATTTCCATCCATTCTTTGATTTGGACCTTTCTTCAAGATTATCAAAGCGATGCAGACACGTGTATCATAATTATGCTGAATTTTGTTGCCCAGATAGTATAAGTATCTTTTATCATCTAAGGATATCTTCTCTCATTTAAAAAAAGTCTTTGCCAACTCAAAATTATTTATAAAAAGTATTAATATTTAAGGGAGACCCTTGACCTTCCATGGGAATATTTAATTGGCAGGGTCAACTAGCCGTAAACTACCCGTAGCATGAATAAGTCGCCAGGGAAAAACTGTTAAATGCATTATTTTGCATTGCTCTCCTGTGTTTCGTCTTGTGAGTGAAAGACATCGGAGACCTTATTACCTCAGGGCTGATAACGCATTTGCATGCAATGAGAGTCTCACTGGCAGCAGAGATCATTTACAATCAGAGAAACTATATCCTAAGCCAAGAAGTACAATTTTTTTCCTACACGCTTTTAATCAAATATCGGAATTATCCCCTCTCCTTATTATTTTATTTTCCTGATATACTGCTACTGGTTGGGCTATTACGAATGGAGCGAAAAATTTCTTCATTTATAAACATCTTTTCATGGTCACTTAAAAATTAAGAAAGTATTAGAGCATTGGTTATCCAGTAATAAGCATTTTCCCAACAAAAATGGGCAAAAACATAAGATACATAAAATATTCTCAAAGTTCTTTGGAATTGTTGCTTACATTCTGACCGTGTTCACCATTATGATCCAAAAATAAAATTGTAGTCTATATACGTATACCAGTAGATATTCATAGCTAAATTACGAGATAATTCACCTAATTTAGCAGTCCTTATATATCTAATGTTTATAATATTGACTATTATCAAAGTCCTGTTATATACGGTCTAAGAAATGTGGTTTTGCTTTCGACTTTATGAAGACACGCGTTGAAGTCTTTTTTCATACACTAGTTTATTTTTTCTAAGAATGTTAAAAATAAACTTATTTCTTTCATTTATCGGTGGTCGTTGTCGATTATCTTTTATATATTTTGTATTATTATATTTTATTTTAAAAAAGAATAGCTTTTACATTTACATTATGCGGTCTTGTTCAAGGGCTTAAATGACGTAAATCCGACTGCAGGTTGCAAATAAATTTTTATTTTTATTAACTATTTATAATATACTGAATATTGAAAGGTGATTTTCATCCCCTTCTAATTGTCGATTCGAAACTACAAAAGTAGGCAGTATGCTGATTGGCAGAGCTAGTAGTAAATATATGTAATTTAGACTTGTTTAAATTGTTTTGTTAAGCTCTGTACAGGTAGTGATATTTATCAGTTAATGATGCAGTTGTCCTTCTAAACGATTTCGACCTAGACGATATTTTATTTAATGATAGATCTATTGTCAGGACATGAGAAAGATTGAGTTCGGCCAAAATAAAATAACTAGTCTTTGTTACAAAAATATTAATTTCTGCCAGAATTGGAACTTATGAACCACGAGTAAGCAGCTATAAAAACCTACAAATAAGGCTAGTAAAATATATATATACATATATATATTTATATATATATATATATATATATATATATATATATATATATATATATATATATATACATATATATATATTCATATAATTTTCATCAATATTATATCGATGTGTGTCAGATAAATAAGTGAAAATATATATAATTAGCTAATAAATATATTAGAAACATATACATACATTAAATCAAAAAAACTCTACTGTTCGACTGATAAATTCTGCTAAGGTCACAATCGATAATAGCGTAACTATTATCGATTGTGATTAAAAGATAAGTTTTTTTATTTTGTAAATTAACATGGCACTAAATTTAGATCCTACCAATTAGTAGCAAAGTAACTATATGTACTGTATGATGAAATAACTTATAATATTTACCATCATTATCAATCATGGCAAATATTTAACTTTCTACGTCATTTCTTTTGATTTATATAAATTTATTCGCATCGCGTGTAGCAATTTTGCAACAGCTGATTTTCCAAGCGCAATTTTCTCAGGCGTTTAACTATTATCGTAGCACAAACAGTAGCAGTAACAAGCCAGTATCAAACGATCCTACATCAATTTTCAGTAATAAGTTCTCTACAAGTTTCTAACAATACAATGTTCGAAATAAGTTGTTTCAACACATGCGTTTCTTTGAAGTTACTTTAAGCACGTTTCTTCGAAATATTTTATGAATTTGTTTTACTTGATTAGCTTGTAATGTATTCTAAGAGCATCCATCATACTTAGCCTCATACTACAAAACGCCTTTAAAAACTTTTTAGCAAAAGAAAATTGCTATTGCAATTGAAACATGGTAGGCGTTCTTACGTTTGCGTTGTATGACTGTGTATCTTGACTATATAATATAATATATGATGAGTATAATGAAATAACGATGGAATAAACCTTCTTTTTTATCCCTGCATGCATTACCGACTTTATTATCTACGGCTATTTTAACTTAAAGTATTAACTGTAATTATTATTTTACCTGTCTACTGTGGTTTACTGCTCTAATTCTTATTACTCAACAAATCAGACTGAACATGTCGACTCTTGAGAGGCTTTTGAATTGACAGTTTTTAATTTATATCTTAAATTATAAGGCTTTATAAAAATAAGTGCTTATATTCCAATGGGAAATCTAAATAATCTTAAGCTATCTTTTTTAAATTAGGTGTATATGTTTCTTTTAAATTTTATTGTATTATTTATAATTTTATTGTATCATACCTAAAATAACAACACTATACTTTTACCATACAACAGGTCAGTTGAAAATTTGGGACTACATTTTGACACCCCTCTATATTAGTCAAAACCTATGAGTAAAGTAAGCAGAAATACCCTGTTCATATTTATGGATCCCAGAAACATCTACAGAAACTTTAGACCTTTGATAGCATGTTCATGTTTGTATAAAACATACCCCTTCTGATTATTTTTATTGTATCAGGGATAACAAAATTAGATACAGTTCACCTTATGGTAAGTGATAGCGGCCCATGACTTCTGAATTATAATAATAATGATAATCTTTATTATTTAACCAAAGTTGTTACAGTTTACATAGATATCCAGGGCTGGGATTTAATTGTAAGTCTCTACCAGGTACATTTTGGCATATTACATACATTACATATACATTTATAAAACGCAGCATATCGCTGCTGTGTTTCGGAGACCTAATAATGGATAACGGGGCATTCCATCTCAGTCCCCAGAGATGACAAGATGAATCGTGAATCTTTGTTGAGGATGGATATAGGTGTCATGGGTCGCTGTCATCAGTTACTGTCAGGTGAACTGTGTGCTCGTTTGTCACCCTTGTTGCTGCTCGTTACTTACGAGATACGCATAATACCTATATTGCTGTATTATATATATTACAAGGGCAACTAATAAATTTACTCTTATTTAGTGAACAATTTGAGTTTCGTTTTTCTATTTATTTATTTTTTTATTACATTATCAGTAACAGACGAGTACACATTCCACGTGATGACAAGTGATTCCTGCGGCCCGTGACATGTAGCATTCATCTTTGACAAGGAATCATAATGCAGATGCATTGTTACCCTTGAGGACTGAGATGGAATGCCTCGTCACTAGTAATAGAGGTTTCAGGATCCCTTCACTCACCATACGAAACACAGCAGCATTATTCTGATATTTAGTTCTACCCCGGTCGAGCTGATCCATTCATTCTGCAGCTAGAAACAAACTGCAGTGTAGCTCTACCACTGTCAACAAGTTCTAGAAGTAACATATACGTTCAACAACATCGCTATCAGTTTTCGCTAGTCATCTATAAAATTTGAATTTTGATTCAGATTTTAATATAGGCTACGTATAAGGTGTTCGTTTCAAGATCATATTATAAATTTGATTGTTGTAGTTTTAATTTTATTATACAGGGTTATTGGTGATTCGACATATTTATTTATTTTATTTCATGGCATAACAACTAGGAACTTATTTCAAAGAAACTGAAAAAATAAATGATCACAAAGGAAGCAGGCGGTTCAGTTCGAATACGAATTTCCGCGGCGGAATTTCATTAATTTTTAACTTATTTAAAAAAAGCTAAAAAACATGATATCTCAAAAATGGTTCACTTTTGCATCAGCATATGGGGGTTAAAATTATAGCAGATAGTCAATCCCTATCACCTCCTATCGAGAATACGTCGAATTACCAATAATCCTGTATACGTGCACTGGCATATTTATCTCAATAATAGTTCTTGATTACCATTTTATATTCGCAAAGGCATACATAAAAACAAAATTAATAACCTACGTTATATTTGCAATCATGTCTTATAGTAAGTATATTTGTAGCAGTTTACCTTTTACAAACTAACGACTAAAGGTTTACTTGATATATATTATATTATTTAAACAACAAACATTAATCGATTATATCTGGTTAACAATATTTAAACTTTTAGAATAAATTTGATACGTACAATACCAGTAATCGGTATACCTTAGGTTTATTTATAACTTTGCTCTATCTCCGTTACATTAAGGCTTGAGTCATGGCATTTAACGATATTCCTTTGTTTTAACAAAGCTTGGTTCCTTTCTCTCTCTGTTTGATTTAACTTCAGGCATGATATGAGAGCAATAATTTTTTATTGTCCATTTTATTAATTTATTTTGACATTTTACTTACTACTTTGTCATATTTATACCCTATAAAACCCACATATCTTGGTAGCACTGTTTCCGTACTGCCGACCATCGAATGTAAAAGATAAATAATTTTTAATAAAACATGAAGGTTTTTTATCGCCGCCAATTCCGTAAACCATTTTTTAGTCTATTATATATTAAGGTACTCGTATTCAAGGTTATATTGATAATTTTCAAGTTCCGCTTGTAATAAGCGTGCAGTAAACTCATATTATTCAAAAGAGCGGTGAAACTAGGTTATTTTTTATTTTATATATTTTTGTCTGTCTATATTTTCTCGTATTCTAAAACAACAAAAAGCGTTGTTTTAGCGCGTTACTGTAGACCAAACAGTTGAGTTTTACGTATACACAAATATTTTTTAGCCAATCAAAACTTATATCTTTATTAATAGTAATTCATGTAATGAAGTAAAGACAGTTTAATTTACTATTTCATTTATTCACACATCCTCGCCTATTTTGCCTGTACATTTTTTTTTACATTTAAATTACATTCCAAACATCTGAGTATTAGATTTGGTATCTAAATAGCTATCACAGTTTACCATCCGTGCGCGAATCCGTGAGCGAGTCCGTGAGCGTAGCCACCGTGAGCGGCGTAGGCGACGGGAGCGTGGAGGACTGGAGCGGGGTGGGTCTGGGACAGAGATTGTGTGGCCACGGACCGGCTGCCGGCGATAGCGGCATGTCCAGCCAGGAGGGTGGGGGCGGCGTAGGCGGCTGGTGCAGCGGCATAAGCAGCAGGTGCACCGGCGTAGGCGGCGTAGGCAGCTGGGGCACCGAAGGCAGCGTGGCCAGCAACCAAAGCAGGGGCAGCGGCGTAAGCGGCCACAGGAGCGGCGATGGCAACGTGACCAGCCAGCTGCTTAGCGAGTACGGGGGCTACACCAGCGGCGGCTCCGTCCAGCTGAGCCTCAGCGGTCCTTGCGGCGTCAACAGCTTGCCATGAGTGGTCTTCGGCAGCGTTAACGGCCTGGCCTTGGAGTTCAGAGGCTTGGTCGTGCCATTCGCGGGCAGCATCGACGGCAGCGCGGGCGTGATCGGAAGCTTCAACGTGCGCGTCGATAGCAGCACCTTGGATGTCTCCGGGTGAAATAGTAGGCAGAGCTGGTGCGGCGTGGGCTACAGCCAACGGGGCAGCGTGCGCCAAAGCTAGAGGCGCAGCATGACCCACAAGGCCATGGGCGTAGGGTGCGGCCAACAGGGCGCCGGAGGGCGCGGCTGCGGCGCAGGCGAGGACGGCGGCGGCGACAATCTGAAAAGAAAAAATCTCATTCAAACATCGTACACCGTATTCCAATAATCCAATATTCGAGTCACGTCACTAATGTTAAAGCACAGCACTATTCACGTAACACAATTTAAGAGGCAGTTTCAACTAACCAGAACTCTCATCTTGCACTTCTGTGGTAGACTGCTCGAAGGCTACTGATTGCTCTCATTTCGTTGCCGCCGGTTTTTATAGTCGTACCGCGCGTGGTGTGAAACGGAACGCGCTCGAAAAAAGTAAGTGGTCACTCTCAAGGGCGGGAAGGGTGCAGGAAGCTTGGCAATTTTAACGGATAGATACGTGGTCGAATTACGAAGTAGCCTCGGCCCCTGCAGTTGCGGTCAGTGTCAATTATTGATTACATTAGATCTTTTACTTAAACAATTCTAAGTTGTGAGTATTACTCCCGAATACTTAACATACGTGTAACCCATTTATATTGTCGTAGGTTGTAAGTTGCGTGAGAAAAACATTAATTTTATGTAGCCACATGAAAGTATAATTTTCCGCCTTAAAGAATACATTTACATTTTATTAAAGATATCACCTACATCCTTAGCAAATGTGATACGCAATCAAAATAATAACACTTATGTAGCTAAATTTACAAATCTTGCAAAGAGAAATTATTATTATTTTAGCATTTTTTACCATTTATAATAGTAAATGAAAGACATCTTAGCGAAGAGAAACTGTTTTTTTTAATTGGATGTTAAGAATGTGGGCATGTTTACTTAATTAAATTTAATTACAATGTCAAATAGTGTGTATGGAAATATTTTTGAAACTATCTAAATTATAATATCAATTTAATTGTTAATTTCATAATAACTCCATAATGCGCTGAGGGATTGTTTAAGTACCTTTTTTTTTATTTTTTCTATTTTTTACTTTAACTACATTAAAGTCTTTAGAGTAGACTGACATCGTTTTACGTGGAAACGACAGCACTAAGACGATGTGATATTAAAGTGTCCATAATGCATAGAATTATTTTGCAATGTCTCCTATCCCCCTAACAAAGTACTCAAAGAGCTTTGAACTCTATATCATATGAAAATATTTACCAAAATCGTGTAAAAATAATACTATGATGAACATTAGGTCAACTGTTTGTATAATCCAGCTATCGTACGACCAGGGCAACTTGACACACCGTTTACTCTTGTCTATATGTTTGTACTCGTATAACAGTCACGCATTGTGGGATTTTAGGTTTTTGATATTGTATTTAGATTTCTTACGCTCATTCATTTACGTGTGTTTTATATTTATATTTTTGTTATATATCTATAGTAATGTTATTTTATAAAGTACGTTTCATCAAAAAGTGTTCTTGCGTACAATCGTACCAAATTTCGCCATTGATGATATAAGTATTAAGATGGTCTTAGACTTTTTATGACATTGGGGTGACAAACAAGCACACGGTTCGTCTGATGGTAATCTGATTGCTATGCGGAGGCAAATGGTAAAATATTATCACCAGTATTCAGCGCGTCCATATCATACTAACCATACGAATCAAAGTAATCCTGGGTTGAACGTTAATTGTTACCAAGCACCGGATGCAGCAAATCAACGAATTTACTAAACATAAGTTTAATCTATAAAAGCTACAAAACTTTTGTAACATCAGCCGTTTATTTCATTTACAACTTTTAATTTAGTGTTTTAACCTGGTCTATGCAACTTTCACCGGCACTCCTTATTGCAGTTGTTGGCGATTTTCGCATAAAACGCACTTCGTTTGCGTACCAGTTATGAACGAATCCACCGTTAATTGAACTTTCTTTTTAAATGATATAATGAAGTAATTATAAGATAAAGTGTAAGTATTATAATTCAACATCGCCGTTTTATAAGTACAGAATATACCAACTTAGCCAGCATAACTATAATAAACTACAGACGTACTTATGTCCATAGTTTATTCGACTCGATGTTTTTATCTTCTGGTAATCCTATACAAATGTTGAACCGTTATCAACTGTTCAATGCTTTATCGTAAGACATGCTATTGAAGTATTAACTAAAGCTATGTCAGACTAAAAGAAATGTCAGAATAGTCTTGTTGTGCTTTCGAAAGTTGTTGGCGAACAGTAGAGACTAGAATCGTGATAACTTTTTTCTGAATCGCTTTTATGTCCAATTCATCCACTTACAAGAGGATTTTTTCCACTAATGGTCTATGTACAATCAGTACATCAGTGTCCAATAATAAATTCAACTATAAACAAAACAGGCCTAAGCCAATTGTGATTAGTATACTTTCCTAACAGATAAAGTGTTTTTAAATCTGCTCAACAACTCTAGCTATCTCTTCAAAAATCCATACAAGAAGATCTTACAATTATGTTAAGTATAAATGACACATGAATGAAGTAACACGGCAATCAGTAAGTACCTTTGCTCTCAAAGCATTTCATATGTGACGTCGGCCCATCATTAGCCTATGGTATTAACCTAGCCTACATCCATCATAGCAATAGATCATTAAAAGCACCAAGTCGTTTCACCATCGTGCGAAACGTCTGCGAAGTGTTAATACGTGTATTTTCGCACGTAATTTGGAAACAGTTATTGTCAATTACTGTATAGAACAATGTGCTATAGCTATGCTTGTGCATTTTGTGATAGACAAGGTTGTTTATTTAACTGTATGAAGGAGAATGCGGCAACATTTTTTGTGTAATCATGTAATCTGATATTGTGTAATCGAATTATGAGTTTTTTTTTTGATAAATATAGGCTTTAGTTTGCGAATTTACATATATTATATATCTATTTTATTTGGCTATAATTTATACAAATCAGTCACGTTGGATGTGTATAGTAAGTGATAAGAACCTGAGATCTAAAAGTAATGAGAAGTGATGAGAACCTGAGATCTGAGAGTAATGAGGTATGGAACTTAGATACTTAAAAGGTTATAACGTATCTATCTGCTTTATGATTATTTATTATATATGATATAGATTATATATTATATACTTATAATTGTCAGCTATGATTGAAAGCTCGTTTTTCACCGTTATACGTATAAATGATTACATGTGGGTACAATTAATCATCTATACTCAACCCATATAAACTTGAAATTGCATTTTGGAAATAATGCAGCCACCTGTAAATGCAATTAAAAACCTCTAAACCTTTCTCTTAAACTGAATGAATGAATGCTGATTTCGGCCACAAAGAAAAAATTTAACAGTAATTGGAAATTTACTAATGCCTCTCTAGTCTATAACTTTATGTAAAATATAAGTAAACACTTAATGCCAAAATTCTGCACATACATATTTTTTTATATATTACAGTATTTCTTCTTAACAACTTTTCTTCGAAGCGATCGGTTATTCCATTGATGTGATCCATAATCTTAAAATGTCACACATCTGATTGTTAGATATCTAGCTAGAAATAGCAGTACTCGCTGCTGTGTGTCATTTCGTTATTATAGAGACCCAGCAGCCAAGATACTGGTAGTCAAGCAAGGGTAGCAACGCATGAACATACGTACATCTTGAGTTTTTATTAATGATGGGTGTGTTTTTTTATGCGCTGCAGAAACCAGGAGAACTTTGTGCTCGAATGAACCCGCAACTTTATGGCATAAAAAAATATTTTTCTATCTGTGGAATGTAAATAACTACTTGTTCAAAATCTAAGGGACCAACAATGAATGGTCGACTTATTATAGTCTCGGTCGGTCGTGGTAATTCGACCTTTACCGGCCGCCTCTACTTAGCCACTTATTAGCCGCATAACGTAATATAACTAAAATGCTAAGACGCATTATAGGACTGGTGTAATGGTTGTTTTGTGTACATTACAAGTTACAATGGTACTGGACATGAGTGGGGAAGGATTCGTTGCGCAAGCAAGCTAACTGGGGCGGGTTTGCGCAATCGCTCACGAATTTTCCTTTGTTCGAGTTTAAAAATAACTGTTTAATTTATCTGTTTGAGTAAACATTTCTATATGTTACGTATAACATCTTAAAAATGAAAGGTTTAATAAAAGTAATCTATTACTATTAAATATTTCTTTTTCTGTTTAAACTTTGCCTTTAACTAAAGATTTTTTTGAACTAATACGCAAAAATATTATTTAATTTTTAGTAGTCATAAAAGTTACTAATATATGTAACTTTAAATTTACAAATTCGTCGTTCATGCGAATATATGAATGGTATGTTGACCACTCGCTATGAATTTATTTGATGGATCAAAGGGTTATTAAAAGGATTCAGAAATACACAATGACTCATATTTACAAATTTATTGTTTCTCAATGAATATTTGCTCATAATCTACAACTATACAACACGCTACAATATATTGTACTACGTGCCGTAGTAGTCATAAAACCTGGGAAAAGAGTCGAGATTCCAGGGTTCGATTGCATAGACAAGGAACAAATCTCGCGCATCAAAATTTGTTTTTCGACGGGTTTGTTGTATGTATGTATGTCGTGTGTCCCTGATATCTAATTAAATTAAATCGATAAAATATCCTGCGTAGCTAACATGTAATCCAGAAAATATAATTCAAGTACATGGCAGACTAAATCAGAGCAAAACTTAATAAGTGCATATAGACAGCGGGGAAGAATTACGTACTTAAAATAAAATTTTCCATTTATAATTTTATAAGATCTACAGTCTTTCTACGGTCATTTAGGTCAGTCCGTGGTGTCACGGTGAATTTTATTGTTATGTGCATTGATTGCGGTCCAGTTTGCTAAACTCGCAGGGAATAATTAAGCAAATATTAATTTTAATCACCGTTTATTCCGTTTACGTCATTATTGCCTTTTATTTCATATTCATTATTGCGAAAATTTGAGATTTCTTCTTACATATACATTTTTTATATTTTGTTTAAATAAAACAATAGAAAACACTAAGTGTCGCCTTCGCGGAAATCGATTTTTTTCAATCAATCAGTTTTTGTATCAATACGTATCGGTATACGAGTATACGGTGAGAAATAACAATCTAAATTCCATTCGCTAAGAACATAAAATTAATCCTTACTCGGAACAGGTAATCGTCCATATGCTTTAAACTACAGAAACAATTTTGATGACTTGCACTGTTCCGTACGTACAAAGACTCTGAAATAATTACAAAATTTATTATTACAGAGAAATCCATGGAGAAACATATATATGTACATACATAAATATAATAATTTTAACAGTGCTAGAAGAGGTCCCCTGCAGCTTCTTAGGACCACGCCGTCACAGAATACGTGTGTGAAATAATATCATAATGTCGATGTGTTTAGTGGAGTGAGCGTAGGAATTAGAAGACCCAATTACAGGTTAGGCATTCTGTCGGCACTAACAACACATTTGTTTTGAAGTTTTTTCTGCAGATGACTTGGATATATATATATATTATTATATTATAAACGTGCACGAGTCAACTTTAGAATGTGCTAAGAAGCCGATTAAAACCGACTATTTTAATACTTAATATTAAAGTATAATTACTAAATTATCACTCAAGGGATGATGAAATTATTAATGCTAGATAAAAGTAAGTAATATGTAGCGATTAATAAAATCGATATAACAAATCGGTTGTTACTTTTTAATTAATGATTCTATCAATGAATGCCCTAGTATCACGTTCGTTTCATCTTGAACGGCCCGAGCAATATTACGCGTGAGACATATCAAGTGTATTAAGAAAGATCGCTTCTCACAGAGCTACCTATTGTCTGTTGTATGCTAGATCTAGATCAGATCGCAGGGCAATAGTCATGCAGAGAAGGCTGCGTCACGCCCCGCCATTCACTCGCCGAAGCAGTCTGTGGTGGCAGGAGGCATAAGCGATAGCGGAATACAGCCTACTCATACATCAGATGGTATTTATTGAGTCACACTCTACGGAATGCATGATGACAAAAAATAGTTAATTGCGTGATTTACAGCATTTCTTAAAATATGTAGTGTACATACACACTATTTAACCCATTTGGTGTTTTCTATGTTACACGGTTAAAATATTCAGGAAATTCCAGGTGCAGACTTAGCAAAATATTCCGATACTCACCTTGCTATACAAGTCGGTTGCCAGGTAGCTCGTAGAACTGATAATCGATGGGGAAGAAAGGATCTTGAGTGGTTACCTCGGAGTGGCAGTTCCAGTGTAAGATGATCCCCACTAGATGGAATGACGACCTATACAAGTTTGCTGGAAGTCGCTGTAGGCAGGTGGCTGGTATGCATTGTGGCAACCTATGGAGGAGGCCTAAGTTCAGCAGTGGAGTATGGACAGACTATGATGATGATGATGACGATAACGATAACGATAAACGAGCACACAGTTCACCTAATGGTAAGTGATAACTGCGACTTATAACCTCCTACATCCTATCTCAACGAGGATTCAAGTACGAGTACATGCAACCCAAAAAGACTGAGACGGAATGCCTCGTTTCCAGTAATTCTCCAATCCAAAGTAACATTTGGGTTCTGTATATTTCCGCTCTAACTCAATCGCCAAAGCTTTATAAAAATTACAGGTGTAGGGAAACTCACCGTAAGAAACAAATTTAAACTATATTTTGACTCACATCCCACATGACTTTTACAAAAATTTGATTAAATAACCTTGAAATGCTATGTAGACAGGTCTGTCTAACCAGCTGTTGATAAAAGTCACACTAAAATGTAGTGTCGTTCGACTGATGATATCCTCCCGGTCGATGTCGACCATGGCGTTATCTTTCTGGTTATTACCGGATGGAATTAACTGCTCAGGATGTTTTATAGTGCCGTAAAAATTCGCTCAAAGGCATTCGTAGGCACTAACTCGCAGTCACTTTCCTTGTTCGATGCAATGCATGTGCAATAATATCGGAGCAAGTTTCCGAAGCAGTGTTTAATAGACAGGTTTTACGTATGTGCATGTGTATACAACACCCAGGCCCGAAAACCACGGCTGTGTGATACACAATCTATGATCGTGGCCTGGGAACCGTACCCGGGACTTTAAAATCAACAGTGTTAGAGTTACACTGCAGTAAGTTTCTCGCTGTAGAATGAATGGGTCCGCTCGACAAGGGTAGAACCAAGCCCACACAGAATACCAGAGTTAAATAGCAGCATAATGCTGCTGTGTTTCGTCTGGTGAGTGCAGGGGAACTTTATTACTGGCGACGAGGCATTCCATCTCAATCCTCATAGGTAACAACGCATCTGTATTATGATTCCTTATCATGGATGAATGTAGATGTCAGGGCCGTAGGACTCACTTGCCATCAGGTAAACTGTGTGCTCGTTTGTTACTCTCAATGTAATATAAAAAAACAGGTACTCTAACACTATAACGCCACGCGGCTGTCATCATTACATACATATATTCGTATAAAATTACGGAAATTAAAATAGATTCAAAACGATTTCTAAAATTCAAGTTTTGTTTATAAAATAATATTTTTAAAATTCGTTAAAATTTTAAATGATTTACCGTTTCTTCTGCTTTTTTTTAAAAAACCAAGTGACTAGAAACCTTGTCAGGGTCGAGGTTTGACTATAAAGATATAAAATTCTTGTTTCTCAAGGGGATGAAAAGAATTGTAAAAAAACACTAAATAAAGTCAATAATAATATGTGCTTCATTTCAACGGGATATCCGCATGTTAATAACGGGTAATAACCACTAGGAAGTGACACATATTTCTCGCTTCCGCTTATAACAAAGCCCGAACCTTTCACCCTGCATTCCTTCAATCACGGTCGCTGCCGGACCCAGTGATATAAGTTGATATAACTCGACCTCGACGTGGACACCGACTTTTAATGCAACCTTATAATTACAATCAAATTATTGTATTAACTAGATAATAAGACCTTTATTTCTTATGTGATAAGTTACTCTATGTTGCTCTTGAAATTTATTTGATTGC
Source organism: Teinopalpus imperialis (assembly GCA_029286865.1). Taxonomy (NCBI): domain Eukaryota; kingdom Metazoa; phylum Arthropoda; class Insecta; order Lepidoptera; family Papilionidae; genus Teinopalpus; species Teinopalpus imperialis. The sequence goes on from JAGSMU010000004.1 coordinate 10,310,394, forward strand.
TTGTTTTAATTTAGTTTCGAATGTAATGACGTGGTAATGTGGTATTAATTCTGACAACGTGGGCTTATATAAAAAATGAGCGCGTATTGTAATTGTTAATTCGATGTGAAAGGGAGACATGGGCTGGTCGATTTGATATCGAATATTTTGATAATGAGTTTCTGTACCGTTAATAAGACTAATTACGAAAGTATTGCATGTGGTACGTATTATCCATCGCTATAAAATTTATTTAAGCGTACTACGATATTAATTCTTTATATTTATTGTATATATTCCCGTACTCGACTTCTATCTACAATAAGTTGCTATTTCGGCGCCGAAGCTTTTGTTAGTTTAGTATCGCAGTTCTGAGGCGTTTCGCGTGACTTAGTGTTACTACTTATGCAATTCTTATAGATTTGCTAACAAGGGTCTAGATGTAATTTGACTGTCGCTTTAAAAACTTAGGAATATTTTTATCATTCTTATCCCTATGCATTACATCGGATTAGGAAGGCTAAGATGAGATGAGACAATTACAGCTTATATTTTCATTGATCTGGATAGATTTGGTTATTTTTTAAATGTTCGTAATAGTTCTTATTAGATTTTTATGGGAAGAGTTTCTTATTTTTATTTAATTTATCCCCTGCACTCTTCTAGAATCAAGTCTGTCCAAGTGCCTATGTATCATCTGTTTGTAAGTTGGTTAAAATTTCGATTCTGTGCGTTATAGAAAAATAATTCTATCTCACAATAAAACTACAGTATCAGTGGTCGAACCACACTGAATTTTGTTGCTAGCAACTCGAATGACTGCTCTTTCGTTTGTAGGGATCCGATGCATTAATTACAGGTACCTAGGCATTCCACATCAGGTTAGGGCTGACAAGGCTTGTACATTATGAATCTTAAGTTTGTTGAGGATGTTTGATGATGATCTTAAGTTTGATGTAGATGTTGTGAGTCAGATACGAATCCACTGAGAAGCTTTTGGAACCAGTTGAATAGAGACGTTTTTACACACACACCATACACAGATACACACACACACGCACACACATTGTAGTTTATAGCAATAGTTTTTTCATTTTTATTTTATTTAGTTTTTTCTCTTTTCCTATTTTTTTTTAATTAGTTATGTTACTAAAAGATATATACTTTGTAACTAGTAACATTGATTGGGAAGACATTGAAGCTTGTAATACAGTTTACACTAGCACAAGCTTCAGAGTAACCACAAACATGTAATTATGTCATAGTAAATAAATAAAGATTATTATTATTATTACTTTAGTTAATAAAAATTACCATAAAGGTTCCCACCCGAGCGCATTTCCGGAATGAAAATTGTTTGTTTGCATTATCCAAATGTCGAACAAACGCTGGTAAACGTTCGCCAATGTATCGTATATTGCTGCTACAACTGCTACAACTGCATTTTTAATAGAATTGACATCATAGCTACAAAGTCCAATAAATTCCGAAGAAGAAACATAGTAGAATCACTAATAATGAACGAGTAACTATAATTTGAATTGTATTGTGTCATTGTTTGTTTATACAAATAAAGAAGAAAAAAACGGCATACATTAACCATCAAGTAAACTGTGTTCTCGTTTGTCATCTCTGATATTATATTTAAATGAATTTAAAAATATTTCCTTTTTCATAAACACGATGCATGCATATGGCAAAAGTAAGTTGTAAATTTACATCACATTTTTACATTATTTTTAAATGGTCACCACGACTACATTGCAGCTGTGCAACATTTGGCAACACAATGACATGCTCAGATCAATGTAAGGATAAGTGTTGAGATTTTGTATTCATGATATTTTGTTTTTCTACAAATAAAATTGGGAACAATTAAAAATGTTTATAAAATGTTAATCAGATACATTACTTTATGGGTAGTGGTTCTTGTGGCATATGACACCTATGTATATTGATATTCGGTGAGGAATCGGAATGCAAGTGCTGTCACTTCTAGGGGCTAAAATTGTAAACTCTCATCACCTTTTATAAGTTCTCCGGTTTCTTTCTCTTAGCATACAAAACTGTGTCCACTATTCCTGGTTTTCTATGAACTTAGTGTAAGTTACAGACGATTGATCTCTAGCATGTCCAAACTTTGAATCAGCTTTTTAAAAAATAAGGTTTCAGATCGTTTATTTCATGGGGATATCAACGGGGATAGTTAGCGTTATTGTTTTTTTTTTTATATTAAACTAAAGGTTACAATCAAACACAGTTCATAGCCGGTTCCCTATACTTACTATAAAGGGTATTAGGAGACCGCTTCCGAAAACGAAGAAAGATGATAGTAGTATATGCTCGTATAAACGAACGCACGGGCGAAACTATCTCAAAAACTAAAAATTCTAAACATAATAATCAATCCCGCCAAAACAAACCGCTCCTTTTGCGGTGGGCCGCGGCCGCCGTTGACGGCACTTTGATCATTTCCGCGGTATCAGCGCCGCCGCCGCGCCCGGGCGTTCGTTGATCCGAGCATCAGCTGTTATTGATTTTGTGTTTCGTTGCTGGTTTTTTTTTTAGTAAAGTAATGTATTTTTTTAGTAACTGTTGTTTCATTTAGCTATACTAACACGATGGAGCGTAAATAATGCTAATAAAACGTTTTAAAAATATGATTTTTTAAATCAGGTTCTATTTTTTTTCCCATGTCCCATCATAAAAGGTGTCATTAGTACTATCGTCTGTCTTCGTTTTCGGAAGCGGTCTCCTAATACACAGCAGCTATATGGTGCTATATAAAGCTGTTGTGCTATGAAGGCATCGTTCTTGCCCTACCATTAATTTTGCAGTTGGACAGCAGGTGCAAATGTTAGGAAGTAAAAACTGCAATCACTAAGTTATTAGACTGTATATTATTATTAGACTATATATATAGACTTATTCCGTTCCTAGCTTGCCTTGTATCATAACGTTAACAGATCGTATCAATGATTTTGAATTTGACGTTTGGGTCCAATTTTGTTTTAAATATAAGGGTTGAAAAACGAGCGCACAATTCATATGATGGTAAATGACGTCCAAGACGTCGCTATTTAAGACAACCAAGATTCCACCAAGGTGATCGGAGTACCAAACTGCCGACTTGTATGTCCTGGAATAAATTTCCAGCCGGGGCCAATATTGTCAATGCAAAAGCTGTTGTTTATCATCAATATTGTATCTTTATCTCATTTGTCCTACATCGGATTAGGGGAGGCTGATTTCATTTGATAATAAATAAAAGATGTCACATTTGACGTAATCGATCATAGGGCCTAATTATCATAGAGTATTTTCATAAAATTAAAAATTAAATTAGTTAATTAAATTTATTATTTATACACAGTACGAGTATGCAGAGCATAAATCAAATTTTCTACTAGAGAATAGTGAATTACATGTAACAATTTTAATAGTTGACAATAACAGAACTAAAGACCGCCCTCACACGTATAGAATAAAGAATGCTTTGTAGAATTAACTATCACCAATGAATGTCGGCAGAACTGTACCTCACTTGCCCGCGGCCATTGCAAAACGCCGCGTAGTTTCTAAGCGATAAGTCTTCTTCTCCAGTGTCTAATGATTATGCGACTTAACCCTAGCTTAATTTAGTTCACTTTCGAATGACGCAATTGCATTAATCCTGCACTTCGTATGTACAGTGTATGCTTACTACGTCCTTATGAAACGAACGGCCGAATGGGGAGAAAAAGTGAAATTAGCTTTTTCTTATCTCAACATTTTGTTGTCGGTGAATTCCCGCAACAGTCTTTGTGAAATCGATTTAAGTTGAATTAATTTAATTTAAACTAAGTAACGTAATAGTATTACTACAACATAAAGTAAAATAATAGCGTATGTACATCCCACTGTTTGGCACCTGCCATGAGTAAGGAATCTTTTTGTTTTCATTTTTATATTTCTCATGACATTATCTATGACTCATTAATAATCTAAGACATGGGAAATTAGCTCTTCAGATAAAAAATAATAATCTGAATGAATCTATTATCGAACTTAAGTTGTCACGGTTAATTAAAAGCGAACACCTGGACAATAAGCAACCCTATACGTAATAAAATTATATGTGGTATTTTAATTTGTTTTTAGAATTTAATGCTTCGTCATTATAATGCTAAAATAAGTCAAAAATTAAATTGATATCGTACAGTAGTTATTAGATAACACATATTACTTATTATTTAGTAGTTTATTTAATACCGCCAAAAGCTACGTAAAAAATGTAAATATATAAGACAAAAGTGTACCAACTGTTGTCAATTTTATACCAACTGATTAATTTATGTAATTTATTCCTAACAATCGCCTTTAACTACAGCAATATCGTGCTTTAAATACACGTGTTCAAATTGTTACACTAACGCTGTCTTGGAACGATAAAGTAGATATTATTAAAATGAAATAATAACCACATTTTCAACTTGTAATAATGGGTCGGTTTGACCGGAGAAGGACCACGCCTTATTCAATACCGGCTTGAAAGGCAGCGTAACTCTGGTGTGTTTCGTTTGGTGAGTGTGGGAGGGTGAGGGATACGAAGACCCAATTACACGGTAATGAAGCACTTCATCTCAGTCCTCAGGGGTGTCATCGCATATGCATTTTGAATCATCGAAGATAAATGTAAATATTAAGGGCCGCAGTCATCATTTATCATCAGGTTAACTGTGTAATCGTTTATCACCTCTGATACAATAAAAAAAAAATATTTTAATGTGCTATTTTTATTTATTATAGCATCGAAGGAATGTAATACTCTCTGCCCCCCCTCCTTCCCTTTTTTTTTACTCACACCAAACAGTTGAGTCTCCGACCGCATTTTTATCAATTTAGATTAACAAAAGAGCGCACAGTTCATACGCCCCGAACACCTAACCTACCCTCCGTATGCCTATATTTGTTGAAGATATAAGACCATACATATTGCACTCACCATCGTGTAATTGCTTTACATAAAAAAAACACTTACAAAGCTATCGCAGGCCTACCCAAAATAATCAAACAAAATACCGACAAATAGATGTGATATTAATCGCAATAATCCTTCCCACTTCGGGGTAATATTTTCAATTTATGACAACGATGTCATAACTTATGCTCTATCTGATTTTTTCTTTCCCATTTAGGAAACACTTAAACGTTTCAAATGGTTTATTTCTCTCTGTAATCACGTTTATATCTCAATGCCCTCCTTATAAGGTGTTTTAAATAAAAACTAGTGTATAAATTGGTCTCTTTTAGTATATAGCTGATGTGGCAGCTTATTTTTTTTTAATATTTTAAGAAGGCGAATTGAAAATGTTTTAAATATAACAATGTATCGATTTTAGTGTATTCAATACACAGATACAAAATTATTAAGAAATTGAGATTTAATATATTACCATTTATTGCATTGTTTTATAAAAATATAACCGAACCGCGGTAGATTAAGTACTGATTGAATATGGATGTACCTGATATATTTAACTTGGCAGTTTTACCTCAACTAATTTTATGTCCTTTCATTTAAGATTAAAGCAATCTAACAATGCTGGACTGTACTAGAGATTTTTTTAGTAAGTTTTAATCCTTAGCTATTAATGGAGACCTTCATGTTTATTTCTGCTAGTCACGCTTTACGATATAGTAGATTTTCCTTCCGTATTTACAGAAAATCAAATAGACTTTTAGATTCCCACTAATTAAATGGTTTAACCAATCTATAATACTTGATATGAAGAAGCAGATTGGCTAACCGTTTGGTTGTTGAAGCACAATACGTCTCACATCCGAAGACATCTTGCCGATCTTTTGTCTATACATACGGTACAATCCAGAACTGAATATCAATAATAATTGGTTTTGTCTCAATTATAACTCAGTAAGTGTAACAGTAGTAACTAGTTGATGTGTAACTAAAACAAAATATAATTTATAACCCAGGACCTGCGACACCGCATCCAGTTACTGTAACGCGTAGTGTTATAGACCACGCGGTCTATTTTTTTAATTACAGCATGAACTAGCGTAAAATAGCAGCGTTATGTCACTGTGATTCGTTCGGTTATTATAGGGAACAGAAGATTCTAACTATGCAAGCAATCAAACCCTGTTAGTTCTCAAGAAAGATGTCGTATGGTGCAATCATTGTTGAATACGGAAGTAGGTGGTTTTTGATGCTAATGTATAATATTAACTCTTTATCTATCCATTAGTCCATTAGACAATACTGAACATGAATCCGCTGTATATAATTGAAGTAACCACTATTGCCCAATTTATCGCCGACGGCCTACTCGTGCGATAATGATAATCGTAGATAGCGGCAAAGGTTATCTCTGACAATGTCGAAATTAAAGATTCGATCCGATATAATCGGCCGCCGTGATTGTTGGGAACTAGACGCTTTGTGAAAAAATATTGCCGCGATGGGCTATTGTAATAGATAATGTCTCTCTTCTGTTTTGTTAGATCGTAGCATAGAAAGTTTAAAATTATTTTTACATTATTATGGGAAATCGTGGTCACATCATCATCGCAGCCCGGCGTTGTTCCATAAAATAGAAATAATGTTCTCGTCGTTTTCTACGCCGGCGACATCTTCTGGTAATACGAGAGGATATCAACTGTTCAGAATATATTATTGTGCCGCAAACTCGTTATACCCTGCCGTAGTCCGATATAATTAACGTGCAATAAAATCGAAGAAAGATTTAGATGAAGTATCAAGGACAAAGGTATGTACATATGTGGTACATACAACATTCTCTAAACCGAAAATCAACAATTTTGTGTGATTGGGTATCGAACTCAGGATCTGCTACGCAGAAGTCACTATGCTATGCCATTACTCCATTACTGAATCTATGCCTTGCCAGTAGTCCGTTAAATGCCAATAATAAATGTTATATAGCTGTTATTTTGCCAATAACATTTATTTAACCTTGATGAAAAGTTTTTAAATTTGTTCAATAGACAATATTCAATTTGTTTTGATCTTGTAAATTATTATAAAAAAAAAATTGTAAGAAAAGCCTACAGCCAATCTCTTGCTATAAGAAATGAAATAGGAAATAATAATAATAAATATATACAGATACATAGTATATACCAGCAACTTACAGCTGAATTTTTTTTTGTTTTTCGGGCCGAAGGCCGCTGTTAGCCCGAGGACTTTTACAGTTTCACCGGGTTGTGACGTGACCGAGCGCTTATGGCACTCAGTCGAGATACAGCTGAAGTACTATTGTTCCTATTCGAGCTTCCGAACCGTTGTTGAATGTGTTTGACGATTGTTAAGAGCCTTTTGCTAGTCAATATTTTGATTTTCTATCAATTGTGGCTAACCATTGAAAATTCACTTTGTTAACTCTTCGGTCTTCCGACAACGATATTACGATAAGCATTAGGCTTATAAATTTATAACACATTTATTATTTCTATCGACGACGAGACATCAAATTGAGGTTCTTCAATGTTGAGTATTCGGAGCTGATGCTGATTGTGATTTTTAAAAAGAACCTAATGCCTCGACGAGGCTCGGATGAAGTTGCATTAAGGCACTTAATTATGTCGTTATGTTGGTATAAAGTGGACCAACCCGCGATGGAGCTCATCAAAACTTGATTATGTTGTTGCGATGGGCGCTCTAAACGGCACAAAAATTGTATGTTATATGTAGCGTATAAGATTGATTTATCTGTCCGTTATCTTTGTAAGCATCAGTACAGGACCAGCATTACAAACTGAAATTAAAAAAATATTAGTTTTGAAAATTGATTACCGTGTCGGTTCAATTGATTTTGATGAGATTTCTGGTCTATTAAACTAACATGTAATCTCGACGATCAATAAATTATAATTACTATGACTTATGTGAGGACTGATAATTGAAAATCTCATTGATTATCATCGCATCCCGATCATGGTCTCATCCACTACGTTACGCTAGTAGCTGGAGGATTTGGATGGATTTGGAGGAGGAGATTACATGGAACTGGTAGTAAGTTGGCATCCCAACCTTCGTAGAGCGGACTAATTAAAGCCTCTTTATATTTAAATATGATTAATATTTTTATAATAAATAAGATTCTATGTCTATTTTATCTATTTAAATTCTTTTAACTAAATGCGAGCATTATGCGCAAGCAGTGTACTATTTTGCTGTGCTGGCTAATAAACGACACTCTGCAGACTACCTGATGATTGAATATCCGTCCGAATCTAAATCTCAAGTGCTAATGCTGATGAGAAAACGTGAGTGATGCTTGTCTCTCATCGATCAAAGCAATCACTCCGTGGAAGATAAGGTTTTAAGAAGCATATTATATTACATTCTCGGCGTCAATCCTTTGCGATGTAATAAATATGAATGTTTTTATTTTTATGTTCCTTAAATAAGGTTTATAAGGGCGGGCTTAATGCCCAGTGGCGTTCTCTGCTAATCAACCCTGGGAGATCGAGAATGTTCTATAAGACAGCTATCTTTCCCTGATCCAACCAAATTTTTCATGCTGCAACTAGGAGGTAATTACTAACTAGCGGTGGCACTATATAAGCTTAACAGTTCGCCATCCTTTACTGTGTGCAATCTACGAACTGGTAACTGTAATAAACGTAAATATTAGTTTTTAACGGCTACATACAAAAGTTCAGTCTCGGCCAAAACTTTAGCATCACGAACACTATAGTCGACGTGTTTTAAACTGAGTCGTCGGGCAATAAATGTCACTGATAGTAGGAATGTGCACGCATTGCACCCCGCTATCGATAGTTAGCTACCTGCGGCCTAAAACGACCCCTTTCGGGGCCTCATTACGATCTATACAGTTTCTCTATGATTACGTCGAAACAAACATTTAATCTTACAAATTAAAAACTTTTATTTTAGATAGCGAAAAATTATTCCTATTAATACTTAACATAAATTAGCATATTGATCGTACCTATCCCATTATCGATATGCACCTCGACAATTCTTACGCACATCACTACACCTCTTCATAAGACCTGTAAGTGCGAGCGAGACAGGCAGATAAATTTGATTTATGACCCGAAGCCTAAGTTCCATAATGCGTCGACTATAGACGGCTAATTCATTAAATTTACGTCAGTCCTGTACTATCTAAAAAGGTTAACTACCTAATTCACTCATGTTACTACAAAGTACTTGTACTCAACAAGTTAAGACAAGTGACGTAAAAAAACGTGTTGTCCTTCGTAACTTAAATATTACTTTACTTTTAAATCATATTATTTCACTTAAATATAGACATTATTTCAATTACAAAAAAAATATGTAATAGTTACACGGGTAGCGCTATTTAATGGTGCTAAAATGCAAATTAACAGCTTAATTACAATCACAAAGGGGTCGTATTCATTTTAATTACTTATTTTTAGACACGGTCAAACTTTTTATACACACGGTTAAAAAGTAAAATAGATTGCATAAATAGATCTCAAATACGTAAGAGAATTTGTAATTATTGCTAAGCTTTATTGTTGTTAGACTTTTTAGTGCGTATTGTCTACAGTACAAACTGTGTGTCGCAATTTGTATCGAAACCAGAGCAGGAAACAGTTGTAAAAGGAGATGAAATTACAGAAGGTGTTGCGTTGCGCTAGTGAGAGTTAAAGTTATTTTCTGAAGTATATAACGAATATATATACTAGAAAGATAGTAACAGGCTATGCTTAGTCTCGGGTTATTTTAATGAGTTATTTTTTATAGTATATTCGTTATAGTATCAGGCTGCTTAACCTAGGAGGTTCGATACCCACCCGTAACCAAAACTGTGTAAACAAATTGTTGATTTTCTAGTCTCGGTGTGTTCGTAAAATGTCGCGTGTCGTTAACATTACAAGACCTTGCGTACCTAGAGTACCCGTATATACTTACAAGACGCTATAATATTTCTGAGCTGGCGACATCGTCTAGTAATTGTGAATAGATACTGCCCTAGTAGAAACTAAATACTAGAAACTAATAGGACTTTTAATAATTAACAAAAAAAACAAAAAACTTATATTTACGTCACGTGCACATTGGATAAAACTGATTTTTATGGATTTCATTGCGGTTGTTTTAAACTTTAATTTAAAACTGAAAAAGGCGATAAAATTTGAACAAAAAATGCTTTATTTTAATGTTACTATTATTTAAATGACAGAAGCTATCATCCTGGACCACTCAGCGAGCCTATATTTCTGCCTACACATATAATCCATAAACATACACACCTGCAAAAGCTCTGACAAATCATAGTATGCACGGATCACTAATACCGCAAATACCGGCGTCGATGCAGGACTAGCAACAAATATCATTGTCATCAATTTTGTTTAATCCGTCAGAAGTAATTGACCGAGCCGAGGTTCGGCCCTCTCGAACACCCTCGAGGCAGTGGCTTCCGCGCCCAGGATAACGGTACAAGCCGAGGCTCCCTCTCGCGACCCTTGTGCTGGTATACACATTAATAAATTTTACGGTTGAGTGCCTTAAGCGTTTGGCTACGTTTCAATCCGGTGAAGCTGTAAAAGCCGTGGCCATATGACATTAAAAAATATATATTGTACCTTAGAGAGAATACATAATGAATTGTATACTCTCTTGTTTAATTTAATTGTATTTTTAAAAAGTTCCTTACACATCGCCGAAATTGGACTAGGTGGTAACAGTAAATTATAAACATTTTATTTTCTTTCGTAATCTCACTGTAAAGCCGAATCATGAAGTTCCCACGCTATTTAACGCAGCTCAAGCGGCAGGATTTTCGTCTTGAATTTCATAATGTGTGATATACTCAAGTTTGAATTCGGATACCTCGAAAGTTATTAATTGAATTTTGGAGTGCTAATTTATCATGTGCTCACGGATGAACTAAAAAATCGTGATTTTTTTGAAGTAAATGTAGTAGAGCTACTGGTTATTTCCAGCTGCGGCATGAATTGGTCGGTTAGACAGGGCAAGGTCCATGCCCTCACAGAATACCAGCGTGAAAGAGCAACACATAGATTTGCCTTTCGTTTTGGTAGTTGTAGCGATTAGGAGACCAATTAACTGATAGCGAGCCATACCAACTTGTTCTCAGGTGTGACAAAGCATGTGATTCATGAATCTTGATGATTATATTTTTCTAATATACCGTGCAAGCCCTGTAGCCACGAACCGATACGACTAAGGGACTTTCAAGAAAAGAGCCAACATTTCTTAAAGGCCGGCAACGCATATGCTGCTCCTCTGGTGTTGCGGATGTTCATGGGCGACGGTGATCACTTGATGGTAAGCTGCTTGCTCGTTTGCCACCTATTCTATAAAAAAACGCTACAAACTCATTGCAGTGTGGCTCAATTAAATACATGCACGTGTTGGTACTACTTATCTTCAGCAAGCAATGACGTGTCGTATCGCAGATCCTTAGTTAAAATTCACATCATAACCACTATATGAGAGAAAATTCCTATTGACGGACTCGGATATTATTCCACAATTATTAGTGTCGCAGACACTTAATTAGGTTTCTGCAATCTAGCTCTAATTCTATCCCAGCAAATCAATTCAAATCTAGCGAAACTTAATATCGTTGGTTCCTATGCGCCATTCGACTATTGTCTTCAATCATCTTCTAGCACAAGCATTCAAACTTAGTTGAAAAGATTAACCGGAATGTTATTAATCGTTAATTGAATATTATTTTTTTTTAAATAAAACAATATGATTTACGACTAGTCACTCTTTTTTAATACAATTTTATGCCTTAACTGGATATATAATAATACTGAATTTACTCAAATTGTATTAATATTGTTGTTGTTTTCTTAGTGAATAAAAAATAAATAACAAAAAAATCTTTCCTGTTTATTGATTGTCAATGGATGTTCTTACACTACATGAAATTTGGTCTTTGAATTATATACTAACTTTAGCTTTTTCTTATGCTCTGTGTTTAGGTTATAATTATACGTTATTTTCATACATGACTTAAAATAAATATTTTTGTCTTATTCCTTATTAATAATAAATTTTACAGACACATAATAAGATTATAATGACTTAAAAAACTATACTTCTGTGCTCTATTGGTATTTAAAAGCGTATTAATAACTGTTATAAATGTCGAGTGGACATTTATAACTGACATTCATTAAATAAAAACAGTTGCATACCTCGACTGACAAACATGGACTACAAAAGATCTCATATTCTATCATAATGCGAGCGAAATATTACAGATACGAGGACGTGTGACTCAAAGCCACTGCCTTTCATAATTAAAAAAATGACAGATTGCCATAATCAGGTTCGCCGTTCTGTACCGGGCAACTTTCCTAAAGTACAAGGTCCGCACTGCCGGTAGGGATGTTACAACACCATTACCAATGTCGATAATAGCTTAGTATTTCCGGTCGATATTTTATTTAATTTTATTACTATTCAGATTCGATTCTTCATTTTACTGAATTTTAGTTCTGGTAAATATTTAAATTTAATTAGTTAAATAACTATAACTGTGAATTTAAATCTCCCCCGCAGACTAATTTTGACCAACCTGCATTTATCACTTCTGGTAAAGTTGCATAGGTTATCTAATGGGTCATCTCACACTGCGTTTAATGATGAATAATTATATATTTGTTATACTTACTTGATTGATAGGATGCTTAGGTTGATAACAGTGTAGATAAGTTATCGCTTAAGTTATGTTAATCTCATTGTATATACTAGGGATGTTACGGAGGTGGTTTTATCGGAATCGAATTTGGAATCGGAGTTTTTAAATTTGTTTTATCCGATCGGAACCAGAACCGGAATCAGAACCAAAATCGGAAAAGAAGACGGAGGTAAAAGGAAATGTATTAGGAGCAGTTAAAAAAAAGTTAAATAGGACTATCTTCCCCACAACCAGGATTCCCCGTACTACATGTATAAAGTTTATTCATTTCGTACGCGGAGTCCCGGTTTATACTATTAAACTGTTTGAACGTGCCGACGGTCTGCTTTCGCCGCCCTTTATGTATGCTTCGACCTCCGATTAAAACCTCCGGTTCAATATTACCGAAGAAGTATTACCGGATCCGAAGTCGAAATCGGAGGTGTAATATCAATCGGAAGTTCCGACCTTTCGGAATCGGAATCGAACCTCCGTAACATCCCTAGTATATACTATGTAACGTTTCACATGCTTTGATGACAATAGCTGACATCGGATCTCAGTTATATCATCAGAGGGTTTTATCGACATATTGAAAGTATAACGTCACTACATCCCAGGCTTCTTGGAGCAGGCGGGCATTACGCTCAGATCCGGTGACATGTTGTCATTTGCTGGTCCCGCAGCAAATATCAGTAAGTAGCCTTGTCCCACTCAATACATTATTTTTACCCAGCAAATTGTAAGCGATCTATGTCAAAGCTATTTTTATGTTCATTTAATTACAGCTGCCATTTTTAGAATTTATGCTAAAGGAAAGAAGTTCGATGTGTTGCATCAATTTTGACATCGTTTCTGGAAAATGGACGTCCGCTTTATGGCAAACATTTGATATGATATATTTTGGTCAAAAATGCAACGCTGAATTTACGGTAATCTGATCTTGATAAATCATGACAAGTCCCCAATAATACTCAGTCCTATGTGTGGAGAAGACATATCTCTTCTCTCTAATTGTATTATTAATCGATACCTGAAATTGGAACAACGAAACTTACAAAACGTCATTGTATACTTGGTTTTTAATGCGTGATGTCGGTCTCTTACTGGATTTCATAGAATTATCGACCGCAGGATTTAATTTATGAGCCAAGTTAATATGGCTTGAGAACTAAGCTTTATGACGTAATATTTTTAATTAAATTAGATAGTCATTTTCTTATGATAGCAACTTGCAACTTATTTCACACGTCACGAACTCAAGAAGTTATAAAAATAATATACGATGCACCCTCAAAATCTTTATTTTATGCATCTATAAACAAGGAATGGTAACTATTGATCACATATTATATTTATTAATCTCTTAAAACCCGGAAAAAAATCTCATATTATTTTTGGTCTTTCTGACTGATTTGCTCTAGTTGTTAAGTGCTCCGTTCTCACCTCTTTAAGAATAATTGCCGCCTTGACATTTGTGGTCATGTAACAGGTTTGGCACCAGCTGTTTAGCGCTTACAAGTGTACTTATGTGGATTGACATATACCCACATGGTGTTACTTAAGCTACTTTAGTCTCAATAGCTATGTGCTTAAGGTATATAGTTTTATGCATCAAGAAAACTGAATGATAGGTTATTTTACTTTAAACAGGGTTGGTATATCGTAAATTAAAATTTAATGAGAGTTTAAGGTTATACATTCTGACTACCGTCGTATTGACATGGCCAAACTAATTAACATTTAGTATACTTTACAAACAAACAAACTACACACTACGGTTGATAGCCTTTACTCTAAATAAACAACCTGATCAATATTAACTTTAACGACAAAAATATACAACGTTTACCTTTTAAAATGATATTTAAAACATACATTACAAGTAAATTATATACAAATAAGTTTATGTTATAGATGCTAGAATATACGTTCTTTAATAACTATTATTATTACTAGATTGAGTGTAACAAACGAGCACACAGTTCACCTGAAGGAAAGTGATTCCTGGAGCCCATGACGTCTACATTCATCCTTGACAAGGAATCATAATGCAGATGCGTTTTCATCCTTGAGGACTGAGATGGAACGCCTCGTCACCAGTAATAAACGTCTCCGGATCCCTAAACTCACCAGACGAAACACAAGCAGCTTTATGTTGCCATTTTACGCTGTTATTCTGAGAGGGCGTGGTCCTACTCCGGTCGAGCTAACCTTTTCATTCTGTAGCTAAAAACAAACTGCAACACAGGTCTACCACTAGCAGGAAGAGTTCCTACCCGTCACGAGTTATAACACCATAAGTCTGTATGAGGACACCAATGAGACATTTAAAGCTGTGAAGGCCCTCGGCTTACAGTGGGCACAAGCAAAATACGGTGAAAATATATATATGTATATTTATATATATATATATATACTATGCGTAAAGGATT
The DNA here is from genome assembly GCA_029286865.1 of Teinopalpus imperialis. NCBI lineage: Eukaryota > Metazoa > Arthropoda > Insecta > Lepidoptera > Papilionidae > Teinopalpus > Teinopalpus imperialis. Next base: position 10,325,494 of record JAGSMU010000004.1, read on the forward strand.
TTCAAAAAGTATGCTGCCAACCCTATCCATATATCTATGCTCATAACCCAATGCCCGCTAACAATCACGCTCATTGTTTGTGTTTGCAGACCGTGGCAAGAAATGCGACGTTATTCCAATCCAGTCACCCTAACAATAGTAATGGACCACCACACATAACGAATCTGCGTCACGATTTAAGTGCCTATCGGTGAACTACTTGGGACATGCGTCATAGCTTGCCATATTTACACGTCATTATCGTCATAATGCTGCTGAACATAGGCCTCTCCCTGTTGTACCTTCATCTACAAACATCTAGAAATCTAGAAACTAAATAAATAATTCAATAACCTTTATTAAGCTCACTTAACTATTATTTTAGGCAAGTATTGTGTGAAAGTGAGGTCTATATTCGAGCCTTGCCATTAGTGTAATGCTGGTTCTATCTACAGAAAATCTATCACGATAGTACCTCATATCTATTGGATCAATTCGGATAATCATGGGTAATTCCATCAAAAGTTAACAAGATATAATCAAGAACTTTGCAGAGTTCTTATATTTGAAATACTATTCCTATTGAAATCGTATTCGTATTAGTAAGCGGATTAACGCAACAAAATGCCCTTAGGGTATAAGTTGCAAATCTATAAAACTTGCATACGACCCGTAATGTGGTATGCAATTATTTCATTCGCACACATTCCGGAGGCTCGATTAAAGCGCCTTCAAACGTTGCAAAACAAAATTCTCCGTAGGGCGACAGTCGCTCGATGATTTGTAAGAAACACCGAGACCTTAAGATTACCCTCCATAAGGAAATACTTCAAAGAAATATCTCTACGATATTTCAATTCGACCGAAAATCACCCTAACCCGTTAGTGATGACTGCAGCAGGTGACTACACCCCCGTGAGGGACACCCCCTCCTAACAAAAGACGTCCTAAATACGCAATCATAACGGCTGATGATATTCTGACGGCAAATATTAACTTTGGACACAGTCCCGTCCGCGCCGAGCGGCATAGGGTTAACAGCGGACCGACGGAGTAAGCGGATCCTTATTATAGCTATTATATTTAATGACATTACAAGATACAAAGTTTTTTAAAAATTCTAAATAACAGTTTCTCCGCTCATCAATTGAAAGAAATGCTCATCGATAATTTTCGGAAAGAAAAATTGTCGGTTTCCGCATCTGCAAATATTTTTTTATTTGTCTGAGACATGGGGGCTTTCTCGAGATATTTTCCTTCACTGCCGTCTACGCGATAATTTAGCACTTAAATTGCAATTAACAATTTCATTGGTTCCGACATCGTGGATTAAACTCGGTTTACTGAAAACGATTTGAGCGACTACAGCTCTTTTTATATCAAGTAATAAAGAACAAAGTTTCAATAACTTAAACAGTAAGGTTAAAATGAACTCTTCATAACTGTTCCCAAGTATTGGAATTCAAAATGTTATCAAAGGAATATTATCTTGTCTCCTACATATCAGGTTTCTTGTCAAATGAAACTGGATTGCGGTGTCGAAATGTAACTAATATATATTTCCTAGTTACCACACCAATGATATTTAAGCTATGGATTTACTTACGTAAGCTTGGCGAAGGCTGGAAATTCATAAGACAACGTGCAAGTATTGAACTGTTTAAATGTTATATTGATTGTTGCTTCAATTATATTTTTTTTTTTTATCTCGTAAACTACTACTGATCGTAAGGATGAAAAGTTTGTTTTTAATTAAATTGACTTAGGACGAGCTGGTCTTAAGCTTTGCTTATTGATGTAGGATTAGCCGTTTCAATAATTGTATGACATTTTCGGTATTCTATATTTGCTCCAAGCCTATTATACTCCTTAATTATGACGTGGAATGAGCTTTTTTCGTGGTGAAACCATTCAGCCACTATAAAGTGAGTTTAGAAGGTATTGGTCGGCCATAGTAAAATTGAGATCACCCAGAATACAGGCGTAATATACACTTAATGCACACTTCGTTTTATTGAATAAGGGGTTGCCGGACCCAGTTACTGATAAGGGATCAATCCGCCTTAGTACTTGTGCTGTTGTACCGGAAAACCTATGTGATCTAACAATAAGTGAACTATATACTCGTTTGTCGCCCTCGGTTCAAAAAACTAAAACGTTTTTCTGACCACTCAAACACAGTGTAATTAAATAGTCGGAAAGACATTACTTTTAATTTATTAGGTCTTACAATGTTTTACTTCCTATGCAGTAACTTCAAATAAAAGTTCGAATGCAGCGTAAGTAACTCGTAACTATCTCAACACACCCCCACAAAAACGAAAGTGAATAATTATGAACAATTATTAGATTTGACCTGGAATCGAACTAACGTAGTAGCCAGCAAGTGCTTTATTATCCAGTGACCCACGCAGTTGTTAATAGTCAATCCATCTACTAAATTATAACTAAATTAAATTAGTGCTTTACATTTTAAACTATGAAGCTTTTAAAGCGTTTGCATTCGAACATTATAGCTTTAGGTCACGTAAAATTATGTTTAGAATTTACCAGACCTGCGGATAGGCATCAAGGCTGGACATGATCTAGGCTGACCGCGCCCACAGTACTTGCGTTCTTACGAAACGTGCTCGCATTGTGCGACGACTGGATAAAACTAAGGTAACCATAAAATAAAATTAAAACTAAGGTTCTTAAACTATCCTAATGCATCACATGTGAAAGATTTTGTTTGTATTTAAGGCCTTAACTATATAACATAGGCGATTCTTTGGAATTTCTGTCTTTTACTACAGGTAATAATATTAATTGGAATAATATTTACAATATAATTTCGAGAATTAGAAATCGGTATTTTAATAGTTTTTATAAGATGTAGATATAATTAAATGTTCGATGACAGGTTTAGTTGTCATCGAACATTTAATTTTATATAATAATATTAAAATTATAGATATTTACATTTTTACCTCTTAATCATCAACATAATTAGTCAATCATCTTCTGAACCTTAGCCTTATATCCATCGTATTTCGTTCTGTATTATAACATTTTGGCTAACAGCTAACTTTATTAAAATGTATAACCATCAAAGAAAGGGAAATATTTATACAATTTACGGTGAAAACTATCGTTAAATAAAAACAAAATTTTCTATAAATAAACTGATTATTATAGATAATACAATCCGCTGCATGTATGCTGAATGGACACCCTAGAAAATAATAGGGGACATTCGAATGCTACAACGGCCGCCGGTTTAATTTCAAAACTTCCCGATACATATCTTTGCTAACACGTAAATGAGAATATTTGAATTTGTCGATTATAACAAAATTCGGTACTCATACTTTTGGACGAACTTTCCTAACAATGAACATGATTAGTCCACTGCTAAATATATCTCGCCCACACAACATGCAACATGACCCTGAATCAGTAGTAGGGCCACGTACATTTTAGTAGCAGCACAAATGGATCGGTGCGAAAGGGAAAGGACCATACCCTAAATACCATGAGTGTAGGAATCCGGACATCCGGTTACTGAAAGCGAGACATTCCATCTCAGTCCTCAGAACACATAACATGCATCTTGAATCTTTGACGACGATGGATGACTTATAGCCGTCACAGCTCACGATAAGCTAACTGTGTTTATTTATAACAGCAAGTCCATCCATTGAATGCTGTAAATCCACATAGGTCATCACTTCATCCAGTCGGGGGACACTGTACACTGCGTTTGCCGACAACTTTTTTCGAACAATACAGACGTCATCGGGTCACTGTATGAGCAGAGCACAGAACACAAACATGAAACTATGATAGCATAACGTTGTGTGACAGTAAATGGGAGCGTGGCATTCGAGGATGGCAACGCATGTACCACCTTGTATCTTTTTTGTGGATGGATGTAGGATAGTTTAGGGGCAGAAGTCATACCATCAGGCGAACTGTATGCTCGATTATTGTCCCCAGTGTCATAAAAGTGGTCAGTGTCTAAACGACATTCCCTGGTATTTACTGTGAATTTGGGAGAACGATTCAATGAATGTTGATCGTGTTAACGGTTATGCAGCGATGAAGACATAATATATATAAAGATATTGAAAAACAAAATAGAATTATATCTATTGTATTAACTTTTCTAACCTTTTCATTAACCACTCCAAATTAACTTAAAATACTTGCCCTATGAGGAATATTAGGTCATCGAATGGTGGTGGTGGTAGCATACGGAGTTAAACTTCGCTGACCATACCCTAAATTGACTTCTTTATATAAATGTCGTGTTTTGGTTGATTTTAATGACGGCGACATCTTTTATTATCATCAGATGTTCACATCTAAAGTGAATCAATAAAAAGATGTCACCAAGTATGAGATTACATGAGGATTATAGATCTTAAAATTATTGTTAGATAGTGATATTAGTAAGGTGTTGCTTTTTGTAATATATTTTGTTAATAAGTAATATTTTCTGTTATCAATCAATTTTTAATTTTGTTTGTATGGAAAGAGTGAGACAGACATGTTTGAAAACAACAAATCAACCTGACACAAAAACCGAAAAAAAGTGTTACTCATATATTTGCCACGACGTTGGAATTGATCTGACGACCAGTGTCTCGATTGTCGAGTATTTGTCTACTAGCTAAAGCAATCGTGAAAAAAAATCTGTAGTTTGTCATGCTAAGGCCTTAGATGAACCAGCGGCGATTGACTTGATCTATGCGACCTGCGTGTCGTAACCGTGCCCTGCCTTAAATTCCCTCATTGTTTCGTATTTCGTCACAGATGCTGTTCTCCGTCTTATTTCTCATCTCTGCGATACACATATGAATATCAAGTGTTTTTGTATAAAAATTTGAATAGAAAGATCGACGGCTGCATGACGTATTTGTTAATGTACTTGACTGTTGGTTACGAGTACATAAACGAAAGCCACCGGGAGAATATCGATATGTAGAGCATGTAATTTTAACCTAATGAGCCTTGCATACACTACTGCATAGGTTAGCTTGACCGGAACAAAAACTCTCTTAGCAGCTTTTCTCGCTCTGAATCAAAGACTTGATTTCTGCGAGATAAATTTTAATCCTTTATACGCGACTTTATATTCCCGCCAATTGATGTAGTAGACAAATCTAATCTAGTGTACCGAGAGTATACACATTATAAGAAATTTTAATATTTGTTTTTAACATTGTAAAAACTATCGCGTCGAATTTAATGAAAATTTTAGATAAAGAATGATGTAATCAAAGTGCAGATATGTCTGAGCAGTCTCTAGTATTGAAGACAAAGATGGAATGCCTCGTATCGGTTTCCTTTTGTCACCATAAGAAACTAAACAAAACGAAGAATATCACACGGATATTCTGTGAAAGCGAACTGCAATGTATTAGGTGTAACATCAAACTACTTGAAGATTTATTATTGATTTGCACATGCATGCAACCATTGAGTTTCAAAACTATTTTTTAATACAAAAAATAATTCAGCTCAACTATATTTACATAAATTTAGAATTTAGATACGATACGCTCCAAAAATTCACACATGAAAATTATATTACACTAGCAAGCTAACACCTCGTTAAAGTTGGCCAGTGGTCACACAAGACTTCATGCGCGTGATTAAGAAAACGTAAAGTTTGCTTCTCTCACCAGCTATCAATGCAATGTAGTCTACGCGCACTTATATTGGTTTTCGGCCGGTGTTAGTCCGAGGGCTTTTACAGTTTCGCCGGGTTGAGAGATGACTGAGCTTATGGCGCTCAGCCGAGTCCTCTATTAGTGGGTAAACAGCACAAGGGGTCCCAAGAGAGAGCCTCGGCTTGGACCGCTACCCTGTTTCGTGACTACGTCGAACTCGAGGGTGCCCGAGAGGGCCGAATCTCGGCGCGGTCAGTTGCTTTTGACAAAGGATTATCTAAATTAATATCGCTATTATTATTAGCTATCTGTACCACCACATCGAAATGCGTGGACGCTGGAGAAGAAGTGGAACACTACAGGCACATTGTCAGCTATTGCTAAGGCAGCCAACTCCAAGGGATTTTTATTAAATCAGTGAATTCTAATAAATGCAAATTTGTAACATGTTGTATCTAATGGATTATATGTGTGTGTAATTTTAACTTTGATGAGCCCGTGTTGTATTGGATAGAGTAACTGGCTGCTACGTCGCAGGTCCTGAATTCGCGTTCCTGGACGGGAACAATATTTCCCATCACAATTTTGTTTTCTTTTTTTTAATCGGTTTTCCGGTCTGTGTGTACTGTTTACGCCCCCGTATCTATATATCGTATATTTGACGCTGCACCTGAACCTTCCTCCGATTTTATTGTACATGCATTATCGGAATAGGGAAAGGGACGACAATTGAGTGCTTATATATGCACTACTAAATATTCCGCGTAGTTGATGTCATCTGGCAAAAACCAGAAAACATCGCCGCTGTCAAATTGATCAGGAGGACATTGTTTTCATCATACTATTAATGGAACGTTTCAAGAAATTTATCACAGCATTAGTTTTAATATTTCCAGGCTGGTAATTCCGATGATTCGATAATTATCTTCTAAATAACTTATATAGCCACGCTGTTCTCGATGCAACAGGAATGGGGCGTTATGCTGTTACTTTATGCTGGTATTTGGTGCTTCCCCGATCTAGCCAACCCATTCTTGATACCAATTTCAGCGTGAATCTTCCGCTATTGCGGTCCAAAGCTAGTATAGTATACGAACTCATGTACGCAAAACCTTGAAAGAACTCTTTATATTATTTTAATGCACTATAATTAATATATAGTTTTACGTGTTTTTCCTTTTTCCTCCTTTTCATCGGGACCCGAATAACAAGAGCGTGAAATGTAATTATTGAAAAGATTATGCGTTTTCGTCAATCATGAATCAAGAAATATCTTTCCATAAAAATATTTAGGCAAATTAGTGCATTAAAGTTAAAAAATCGATTCTTGATATGTTAATATGCTGTTCCAAATGTTGATTTTTAATATCACCATCATGAAATAATGGGTTCCAAATTAAAGATTTAAAAAAAAATACTTTTCATAATTCATAGTAAGCATTAAATCAAAATGCGTATAGCCATTACTCTATAATACCTAAAACAGGAAGCGATTATTACTGTAGTGTATGTAAACATAAATTTATATTTATTTTTACGAATTTATCATTAATTACATCTTTAATATAATTCAATGTGATAAATATCCACTGTGATTTTCATGCGTGTACAAGGATAAATACACATTGGAAACAGCAGTCATTTTGTCGAATATACTACTCGACAAAATGGCGTCAAGGTTATATGTATTTAGAAATAGTGGATAAACAAAACAAACCGGTAACAGTGTATACTTGAAATATAATTAAAAGGCGTAACGTATTTTTTATAAATGTTTCGCGATTAATGGAATGATAGAGTGTATGTATAATTACAAATTCTTTTTCTTTAGTCTTTTTTGATATTAATTTTAATATTAGAAACAAAATATTAAGAACTAGGACATTGTACATTTCAACGCTTATTATCGTTGAGTCTACATCGATTAATAGAAGGTGATTGACTACGAATTAATGTCGTCGTCAGATGTCAACCAGAACTTGGTACTAACCGTTATGATAACTAAATGTCAACAACATACGGATGGAAATACGAAATTAAATAGTAAATAAAACAAACTAACAACTGTCACTTGTCAACCTAACTTTTCATAGTAACTAATTACTCTTACTTGATACAGTTTCACAAAAAACATTATCATCATCACAAATATTTAGGATCTTATAGGCATCATCTGAAATTACTTAACTACGTTACAGAATAAGTTTCCATATATATCGTGCTAGATGCTAAAAATAATACAAAAAATAAAATACGGCACTTTGTTCCAGATGAACTTAACCAAACTAAGCGAAATCGTCCCCGGGACATGTCGCTGGCTGAGCCACCGCACACCATGGAGATAGCCCAGATCCTAATGTCATTGCTGCACGCCTGGGGCCTGGACACAGACCTGGACCGAGTATGCGAATCCAAGCTTGGCTTGCTACGACCTATGGTAAGATTTAAGATTCATCTACATAGAAGAGCAACCGCAGTTATACATTAGATGAAGCATAAACATATCAGTTCAACCTTCAGAATGCTCTCACCGTATAGTAGCTTATCATGTGTTACGTCTAGAATAGTTTGATTCCATCTCAGTTCTATTCCGTTTTAGTGAGGGATGACAACGCATCTATTGTAGATTATGTTTTCTTGTCGAGGAAAAATGTGAATTACATATGGTGTACGAATCACTTACCATAACGTGGACTGTTTGCTCGTTTGTCACCCCCTAATATTTAGGTACGACCTAAGTTTCAGGATTTTGATAAATAAGACCAGAGCTATATAACCCAGTGTGAAATAGCAGCATAACATTGCTGTTTTGTGTGATGAGTGTTGATACCGAGGAACCAATTAATGGTAACAAGGCATTCCATCTAAGTCCTCAGAGGTGGAGTATCTGTACATCGTTGACGGTGGATGCGGGTATTTATGAGTCGCATTTATTACGGTCATGAACGAAGAATCGTTCGTCCCTCTCTGATGTGCACCTTCTTCTGCCGGATCTGTTTCTTCGGTTAAAGCTACCAGTCTCCAGGTATAGACGCAGCAGACTGGCTCATGTTTTACACACGAGCCACTTCTCGATGACTCTGGCCTTGTTCTGATAGGACAGCCGCTTGAGCCACTTCTTCAATTGATGTGTGTTTAATTATAAGGGATAAGTGTGTGTTGACGTTTGACAACTAACTGATAAGGGTAGTTCAGGTAATTGACCTTTTATAGGACATGGCAACCCCTAATTAACTTTACTGTTGTGTGTAAAAATGGTGATTAGTAGTAACACAATGTTATTGGGTCATATTCTTGGAAAAGATAACATTTGTTTACATTATTTAGAAGCCAAAACATACAACTTTAGCAATTCATAATAAAATTAAAATTCAGGGGTCAGTTATTTTTTTAAAGACATTAAACATCGTGCATGACGCTTGAGTCGCTGTTTTTGCTCATGAGTGTATATATATTCCTCAGGTACCAGTATGTTTCGGCGTTGTGTCCCGGCACGGGCACATGGCGGTGCAGCTCCCAACCTGGCTCGGAAGCTGGGCGGACGCTGCCGCTTCCGCCCCAACGGATCCCGTATTGTTGAGCTCCGATCTACCTCCTGAGCTGTTACGACAGGAGAAACTTACCAGGTTAGTTAATACCTTAATTTAGTTTGCTCTTACGTCTTACATGCCGCAAGAAATTTTACAAGACAGTTGAGTTCGAATCTTTTTGGAAAAGTGTTTTTTTTTATAATTTCAAAAACAAAAAACAAAAATTAAAATAACCATCAAAATATTTTTATTTAACGCTTTTATTATATGTAATGTATATTTATTTTCAACATATAAAAAAAAGAACGTTGAATCGATATTCATAAAAACTTCAGTCGATCCCGAATTGCGGACAGCTTAACTTTCACTATTGCTCTCGCCAGGCTGTTTACATCGAAGCTGCACTGGGAGCTCAGCACGACACTCACGACGAACCATCTTCTGTCAATCGTCGCGCTGGCTAACACGTTGATGTCTATGAGCAACGCCAGCTTCGTTCCGGAGCAGGAGGTCGCCAGGAGGCTACACAGGTAGATTTGTTTAATATCTTTCAAAGTTAAATATTGAAGGTTAGATGGCGGTTGATAACTATTAAAGTCATCAAGATATGTACGTTTTATAAGTTTGTCATGCACCAGGATGTGGACATTGCACAAAATTTTCAATGTCATGATTTTTTATTGAGCGTATACCTACGACCTATTAGATATAATGGGTCATAGAAAAAGATTTTTCGTAAAAAGTTACAGTAGATCTCTTTGGTTGTACTGTTTTGTATCTGCCTGGTTTTGATACCATTAAATAGATGACATTTTAAAAATAGAAAAATAAAAAGGGTTTCCCGCCAATTTTCTATCGTTATTCTGTACGCCAAAATTAGTGAATCTAATGAAGAAATTCTATAAATTTGAAGTTTTATTACAAAAAATAGAAAAAAAGCTAACATTTATGGACTTGACGCAGTGTCAGTACCTACTCTTACAGAATTGGTTCAAATGTTTTCAGTCGGGGAATTTTGATGTCAAAGTTCATCTCGCACTGGTCAACCTGTTACAGATAAAGTCGATGTCTTTTTTTAAAAGTGAAACTAGATCGGCATAGTAGTTACGATATAAAGATCATGGGCATAGGACAGTCTAGCTCCATAGGCTATAGCGAAATCTTGATTAACTCGCAATAAGGTTTGTCACTCCAAAATATTTCTTTTGCATCGATTATTAGTTCTACGACCTATTCCGGCCCATTGCCGCTGCTACTGCTAATACTTATAATACTCATACTCATATACTCCGAGTATATGATTACCATGCAAAACCGGTGACTAAGCTTTGTTAAAATATTGAAACCTCGATCACCAACGTCGCAACCAGGCCCACAACCAGAACCGCGTCGTGGGGCGGCGACGAGGAGCGCGAAGAGCAGCTCGCGGCGCAACAGGCTCACATCAAGCAGGGCTGGTCTCTGCTCGCCACCTTGCACTGCGTGTTGCTTCCCGACAAGGTGGTAGCGGCAGGTAATTACAGCATATTCGTTATTAATAGTATCTTGATTGGGCAATGGCTTAAAGAATTTAGTATTTTTTCATATTTCCTAACTTTTATAAGGTCTTTTCATTCCGATGATAATCAGCTGTTGCATTTTAAAAACAAAACAAGACAATTGTTTTTTAAGGGCAATATTCTTTCCAGTGTCAGTTGAAGCTTCCTCGAAGAAGCTTTCGCACTTTAGTACTTATAATTAAACATAACAAAATATTCGACACTTTTAGACCAGCTTTATTAATCTTATGATACTGTGGTACTTTTTGTACTATGATTCTATTATTTATGTCCACATATATTATTGTGTTCCCGTTGCCCGTTTATTATGTGTTCATGTAAAATGCTAATATTTACACCAATAATGTATTGTGAACATGTTTTAGGTTAGGTTATCTTTTATAAATATATAAAATATTATTTTAATAAATCAATGTAGCAATATTAGTAGTCGGTACACAACTTGTTTTGTTGTTTTTGTTTTAACAACTTTAAAGCCACGCTGCATTTTGAAACTAGCTGCAATATGAATGGATCGGCTCGACCTGGTAAAGACAACAGAATACCAGTAAGTGAAATAGCAGTATAACGCTGCTGTGTGTCATATGGGGAGTGTAGGTTTTAGGGAACCCAATTGACAATGCGACCAGGTGACGCCTTTCAGGGAGACTTAAGTACGTCCTGAAAATTTGAGAATGTCATGGTACATAGTGCTCACTTACCATCATGAACTGTAAACTATAAACAAGGACACACTCGTTTATCACCTTTTATATTATAAAAGCAAATGTACTAGATGTGTGCTACGAAGAACCTCCCTCGATTACCGATTACGAACAAAATTTATGTATTAACAATGTTGGTTGTCGGTTTTCGGTGGGTTTATGTCTCATGTTCCAGACATATCAAGACTAAGATCGAAGTATCGTTCAGAAGCAGCCTAAACCTTCCTCGATCATATTGCATGTACTAAAAAAGAATACGATGAGTGAGTCACCCTGTGTTTAGCCGTCCTAATAGACCAAGTGGACATCATCAATGATGGGCTGGAACGATGATGTTTATGAAAATTAATATCAGTTGACAACTTGGATTTATCCTTCAGGAGCAAAGAGTTTCAAACGTCCACAAGTGGAGATGCTAGCCCGTAGGTGGCAGCACCAATGCCTCGAGGTGCGTGATGCTTCACAAGCCCTGCTATTGGCTGAACTCGGAAGGTATGGTTATAAAACATTTGTACAGACAATTATGTATTATTATGACATTTCTAGTTAGTTTACTGGAATTTTAATTTTCGATTAATGCTTGGTCTAATTAAAATTCATAAACTCAAAGTTATTCTTAGTTACGGATGAATATATAAGTAAAAATTCCATTGAGCATTTAGTGAATCCTAGAAGGAATTCAGAAATTCAACCTGAATCTTATCTTTGTATGTATTGTTCTTCCATGCTGGATTTAGAGAGAAGAAGCATCAATACGAATCATAATGGTTTAGGGTCCGTTCTGCGAAAGTTAACGTCTTAATTCGCATATTGTCCTTCCATGCTGGACTTAAGAGAGAAGAAGCATCAATACGAATCTTAATGGTTTAGGGTCCGTTGTGCGAAAGTTAACGTCTTAATTCTTATATTGTTCTTCCATGCTGGATTTAGAGAGAAGAAGCATCAATACGAATCATAATGGTTTAGGGTCCGTTCTGCGAAAGTTAACGTCTTAATTCGCATATTGTCCTTCCATGCTGGACTTAAGAGAGAAGAAGCATCAATACGAATCTTAATGGTTTAGGGTCCGTTGTGCGAAAGTTAACGTCTTAATTCTTATATTGTTCTTCCATGCTGGATTTAGAGAAGAAGCATCAATACGAATCATAGTGGTTTAGGGTCCGTTCTGCGAAAGTTAACGTCTTAATTCGCATATTGTCCTTCCATGCTGGACTTAAGAGAGAAGAAGCATCAATACGAATCTTAATGGTTTAGGGTCCGTTGCGCGAAAGTTAACGTCTTAATTCTTATATTGTTCTTCCATGCTGGATTTAGAGAAGAAGCATCAATACGAATCATAGTGGTTTAGGGTCCGTTCTATGAAAGTTAACGTCTTAATTCGCATATTGTCCTTCCATGCTGGACTTAAGAGAGAAGAAGCATCAATACGAATCTTAATGGTTTAGGGTCCGTTGTGCGAAAGTTAACGTCTTAATTCTTATATTGTTCTTCCATGCTGGATTTAGGGAGAAGAAGCATCAATACGAATCATAATGGTTTAGGGTCCGTTCTGCGAAAGTTAACGTCTTAATTCGCATATTGTCCTTCCATGCTGGACTTAAGAGAGAAGAAGCATCAATACGAATCAATGGTTTAGGGTCCGTTCTGCGAAAGTTAACGTCTTAATTCGCATATTGTCCTTCCATGCTGGACTTAAGAGAGAAGAAGCATCAATACGAATCTTAATGGTTTAGGGTCCGTTGTGCGAAAGTCAACGTCTTAATTTTTATATTGTTCTTCCATACTGGATTTAGAGAGAAGAAGCATCAATACGAATTATAATGGTTTAGGGTCTGTTCTGCGAAAGTTAACGTCTTAATTCTTATATTGTTCTTCCATGCTGGATTTAGAGAGAAAAAGCATCAATACGAATTATAATGATTTAGGGTCTGTTCTGCGAAAGTTAACGTCTTAATTCTTATATTGTTCTTCCATGCTGGATTTAGAGAGAAAAAGCATCAATACGAATCATAATGGTTTAGGGTCCGTTGTGCGACAGTTAACGTCTTAATTTTTATATTGTTCTTCCATGCTGGATTTAGAGAGAAGAAGCATCAATACGAATTATAATGGTTTAGGGTCTGTTCTGCGAAAGTTAACGTCTTAATTCGTATGTTGTTCTTCCATGCTGGACTTCAGAGAGAAGATGCATCAATACGAATCCTTATGGTTTAGGCTGCGTTTTGCAAGAGTTAGGGTCGAATTCAACTGTGGTCATTCGACTATTGTGCACCATCTACTAGTGCCAAATGCTAGTGCATTTATGATTAATTGGAGTTTAACCTCAAGAATATCGGTTATTCTTAATAGATTCTTGAGGTTAAACTCCAACTAAACATAAATGGAAGACGTATGTATAAGTAGAGTAAATTCCATAACAATGACACTAATGTAGAAACCAACCAAACAGAAAGGTAATTTGTATGGAAATATATAGGATGCGGTCCAAGGTTAGAAAATAAAATAATAACATATCAAAATAAAAGTGATTTAATAAGAGATACATAATATTCGTTATTAATAGTATCTTGATTGGGCAATGGCTTAAGGAATTTAGTAGTGTTTTCGTATTTCCTAACTTTTATAAGGTCCTTTGATTCCGATGATATTCAGCTGTTGCATTTTAAAAACAAAACAAGACAATTGGAAAGAATCCATTGATGGATCATTTTTTATGAAGAAATTACACAATATATTTGCCATTCGCAAACCTTCGCTCAGGTTTTTAAGGGCAATGTCATCTTTCCAGTGTCAGTTGGAGCTTCCTTGAAAAAGCATTCCGGGATGGGGATTTAACATTTTTTATGATAAAAGTAGTGTCAATCACGAACATATTTTGCTAATAAATCAATATCATGATAATGTCAATTTCCCTATGTTATCTTCGGATTTTTTGATAAATCGAACAGTTAATTCATTGCCATTAAAATAACGAGATAAGTATGCAAACGACTCTCCAATACGTAAACGGTCAAGCTACTTTTACTTTAAGCGGCAACACAATATATTTTGGGTAATTAATTTCTGTTGCTTTTACGCGATATACTTCCAACAAAGCAATAGAGACGTGTTATTTATATGAAGTTATTGCTACGAATGACGTGTTGAAACAATATCAAAGACTATATCAGCACTCGATGGCGCCCGGCGGCTGCGTTAGACTTAGTCAGAATATAATTTACAGTATTTTGTATACTTGTTTGATTTCATAGGTAGTTGGGGAATGATGCTAAAATAAAACGCTGATACTATAAGTAATCCCAATGTTTTGCTGCGAATACTGAAAGCGCAAATTACGATCTTTTACATACAGTTAAATGTATATTTTATTTTGGGAAATTTGTGACAAACAACATACGGTTTATCCGAGGAAAAATGATGTCTGTAGTCCATAATCGCCACGTCAAGTATGGACAAGGTAACAAGATACTGATGCATTTGCACGCTAGGACTAAACTGTAAATCATTGCAAATACTACCACGAATCTTGAACGCTCATCGAAAGGTTGGAGATGGCACGACTGGTGACGACAACGCGTCTGATGGTTCGTGTAATCGAAATGGTACGCTTCATCCTTGGTCTTCAAGTCGCTATGATAAAGGTCTTCTCCTATCACACTAAATACGGCAGCTGTATGCTGCTTGTTTACCTACTTAAAAAAATGAACAATTAGTCTAAATCCCGGGCAAGATTAGATTAGATTTTTTGCATTTTTTTACATTGCATTAAAGCTAAGTTTACACATGCTACATGCAATTGCATGCAAACTGACGGTACTAAGTAATATGTATAACATACGATATAGGAAAGGTTGTCTGTTCTAGACTTGGTCCGAAGGGCCGGAAGCAACTGGTGGACAGCTGGGCTCAGTTCCTGCCGCTATACACTCACACCGAGAGCATCAACCCGCACGCTGCGCAAAAGGAGCCTGTAGAGAAGGTCTTTATGTACTCCGTCAATCTACCACTCACTTACTAAGTGTCTTATATCCCACTCACTCTCAACCCTCACTTCAGCGTGTATCGATATATATATATATATAGATCGATATAAATCAATATTTTATTAACGATAACATTTTAATATAGCAAGAGGTAGAGTCAGAAGAAGAAGAGGAGGAAATTGTACGCAAACCATCTTCTCTCGCCGAGCTGAAGAGAAAGCAGACAACTGCCGTGGTGCTGCTCGGGGTTATTGGTGCGGAGTTCGGACAGGACATCGCCAGTGAAGGTAACAGAGAGTTGCTGCTGTTGCTAAATGTTAAGTGTTGTCTGCAAATACGTATTAAAAGCTTATTATTATTATACGCTTGCTTAGTATGATAATGAATCATTTAATGCTGCTAGGTTGTTCCGTTTTACCTTCTGAAATGAAACGGCATGTAATTTCAACGATTGCATTACAATATGTTACATTACACGACGTCGTTATTACCATGCATAAAATAAATAAAATAAAATATATTTTTTTTTTGGTTTTGAGAGCAGATCAAAACGTACCCTTGAAACTAATGAATATTTTGAAGCAAACGTTTAATGATCTCCCTTACACGACTTCGACAGTGATATAGTGAAGTCAACTTTTACAATATTTCTCAAATACTGTTTTAATAATTATCTATTGTAGTATTTTTTTTTGTTAGAGATATATTTCCTATTTAGAAAAATACGTAAAACGTTGATGGAAAAATGTCAGTTCAGTGGGACATTTGCTTAAGTGTTATGATAAATATGTATATTTATAAAAGAATAACGACAAGAACGGTCATGGCTGTGTGCCATGCCATATGGCAAGGTGGAAAAGTCAATTGTGGTTTCTAAAATTAATATACTTATCGGCGTGTCCCTATAAGTTTCCGTTTCCGTTACAAAAAACATTGCTACAAGTGGTGTCCGACGAACGACAATAGATTCAACCCATTTTAGGAATTTAAAAAGTCCTAGTTGATAGCTCTATCTACTCAGATTATGATATAAGAACGTAAAGATTTCGAATTTACTGATTTTTTTTTGTGTATTGTGTGATGCTGTTGGTCATTTGACCTCTACAGCTTTAGCGAAACAGACTCGCGAACGGGGGCCCGCTGAGTAGGTACGTAGCAAACCCGAATTTACCGCATTGAACAATATTTTATTTATTGATGTGCGAAAAATATTTCCATCATTAAAATACCCTTAATGTGGGGAAAAACCAGACGTTTTTACTGGCAACTTTCATTATAACAAAAAAAAACGGTTTAATAAAATTTAATGTTACTTGCAAACTATGTGAATATACGAGTAAAACAATATTTTTTCTTATAAAATATAAACGCGCTCGCGTCTGAGATCGAGAAATGTCGAGTATTACTAATTATTTCACTATTTTCTCATCGTTCTCATTCATTCCCTTGGCTGCCTTTAACATAAATCTGATTATTATTTACTTGTCCATTCCTTCAACGTAGTTTCTGCTTCATAACGCCGTCGCAAAAGTCTTGTAATAAAATCATTGAAACTGGAGAATAGAATGTATCACCTGAGTATAATTAACTCCTATCTAGTCGTCATGAATGACTACGCTCTTTGACTATTCGTCGAAGATGGATGTGTCTCAATGGCTACTGATAAACATAAAGAAATCTAGTCATTACACAACTATTTATGCCTTATCATATTGATTACTTTGCCATGCCATATTTATGATTTGCCATAAAAGAGTATTCATTACAAAATTTTAGGTGCAGCTGGCAGCAAGAGACGAAAGGACGGGGATAGTAGAAAGAGTTCGATCGTAGAAGGTGAGGATTGGGTTTTATTATGATTGCACCAGGTGAAAGCAGTAGTAGAAAAGCCACAGGATTTTTTTAATACACGATATTTTTTTTATCCTAAACATTGTTAGCGATAGAAAACCTCTGACAGCTTTGTATTTTTTTTTATATTTAGGTTCTTAATGGCATGCAGTTAATCATTAAAGAGTAAGTTCTATTTATATACTTAAGTAATATTTATATTTATATGTGTTGTACTGTAAAATTTTACTATTAAGACCAAGGCTGTATAATGTAGTATTAAATAATAATGGCACTTTTGATTTATATTTTTAAAATTATTATTTAGCATTGACATTGATTGTAGTGTGTTTGTGTAATACAGATGTTTTGCCTGTAATGTTTTTTTTTTCGGGGTCATGACCGCTGTTAGCCCGAGGGCTTTTACAGTTTCGCCGGGTTGAGAGGTGACCGAGCGCTTATGGCACTCAGCCGAGACCTCTATTAGTGGGTAACCAGCACCCCTAACTTTACGAGCTATTACAAACTAGTTCTGAGATAATAGAACTTTCTGAATGGTAGAGACACGCCGCAGTTATAAACTAGCCGTAGTACTAATAGGTTGACTCGACGGGGATAGGACAACGCTATTCTCGATATTAAGTAGCTCAGCGTTGTGTTTCGTCTGGTAAATTAAACCGGAGTGTTGATCAATAATGTCGTGGGCTGACAATATATGAATTTAATTCTTAATATCCTTATAGAGCATGTATGTGGATGTCACGGGTTGCAGGAATCACTCACCATCAAGGGCACTGTGTCCTATTTTGTCAAACTTTTTATACAAAAATACAGATACAGCAATAATTATACAAAATATTGTAATAAATAATTGAAAAACCATTATGATTTCTCAATGCACCGCCTGCTCAAAAAACACAAGGTATATGGGCAGATTTATTTTTCTTAAATGCCGGCAACGCCTTTGCGACGCCTCTGGTGTTGCGGATTGCGGATGTTAATAAGCGGCGGTGATCTCTTACCGTCGGGTGGGCTGCTAGTTCGTTTGCCAGCTATTCATAAAAAAAAAACAATTTTCCACGCTGGGGAGACAGCAACAAAACCGTTCATGCTTAGGTCATGCTTCTCTCCATACTTACCATATTAGATTTCCATTTCTGAACCAAAGTTTTAAGACTCAACGCTAAACACAAAAAACTGCGTCATTAAATAACATTTGTCTATTCCTATCTAAGTTATACACACTAAAGGTATATAAAACATTACACCAATACTTTTTTACCTCATTGCACAATGTTGAAAATGCAGGGTTCACACTGAGCGCCTCTAACAACTTGGCGCGGTTGACCGCCTTGGCCCTGACGCACCTTCTTCTGGCCCCGGGCAGCCCTAAGCTTCCAGCGCACACGCCGTTGCGACGCGCCGCTGTGGATTTGCTGGGCAGAGGGTTCGCAGTGTGGGAGCCGTACCTAGACGTCAGTCACGTCCTCCTGGGTAAGTCTAGGTGTAAATATATGATCTAAGATTAGTTTTTTAATTTAACTTATTTTTAATTTACAGTACTTATAGTTAAGGATAATTAAGGTGTTTGACGTTCTGTCATATATATATATATATATATATATATATATATACATATATATATACATATAATTGCGGACCCAAGAAAGTTTAGTCTTCCCAAAAACCATGATTGTGCCAACTACATATACTTCCAAATATACTATAAATCAAAACACGCTTTACGCGATTAGATATTCTACACGATAAGCAGTGTGCCACAAATGTGCCATAAAAAACAATACTGGTCCCTTCGCTCTCTAAATATTATTCAAAATGTCTTATAACCTTTTATTACGCTGCCTTTTCCGCAAGGAAGGATAATGAGTTGGAATAAAATAGAACATTTAACACAGGTCTACTGGAGATGTGCTCGGACGCGGACAAACTTGTGCCGTCCATGACATACGGGCTGCCGCTGACCCCACAAGCCGACAGCTGTCGCACAGCGCGACACGCACTCACGCTCATCGCCACTTCCAGGTTATTGATTTTTAGATATATATATAAAAAAAAAAAACTAGTACTTCCAAAATACCGGCGTAAAATAGATTAGAGGATAAAGTTTTGTAGTGTAGTGTAACAAACGAGCACACAGTTCATTCACGTTATGTGTGTACAAGTGATTCCTGCGGCCCATGACATCTACAATCATCCTTGACAGGGAATCATAATGCAGATGCGTTGTTACCCATGAGGACTGAGATGGAATGCCTCGTCGCCAGTAATAAAGGTCTCCGGATCCCTACACTCACCAGACGAAACACAGCAGCATTATGCGGCTATTTTACTCCGGTATTCTGTGAGGGCGTGGCCCTACGCCGGTAGAGCTGACCCATCCATACTGCAGCTAGAAACACACTGCAGTGTAGCTCTACTAAAGTGAAGGAAACCCAAAAGAAAAAGAATATATTAGTGGTATGCGTTGTGACGAATTAATATGACTGTCATGGACCGCAGGAATCATGCACCTCTGTTATCAATAGTCTATGGCCACTGTTTGCCCGAGGGCTTTTAAAGCTTTACCGGGTTGAAAGGTGGCCGAGCGATTAGGGCCGATACCTTTAACTATGGGTAATCAGCACAAGGGTTCCCGGGTGGGGACAGTTGCTTCTGAAGGATTAACTTCATCAATATCATTACTATTATTAACGACATTTACCACTATTTCCGAATATGCGTTGGCGCTGGAGAAGAAGTGACACAAGAAACTCCAGCGACGCTCCTATCTATACTAATTGGTGAAAACCGATCTGAAATAAAACGATAACGCGAATAATTCTTTTTGTGACGCCCTCTCCAATGGTGGTGTTGCCATTTTCATTATTATGATTTTTCACGAGAAATATTCTTCTATGGCGATGTATTAGAAAAAGACAAAATTAAAGTAACCACATTGATTTAATAAACAACGATTATCTTATTTTTTTTCTTCCAAGTATTGCCATATACAATAACTGAATACTGATGGTGATCGAATAAAATAACTAGTCTGGCCATAAATACTGTTACATAAAAACTTTTCTTTTTTTCAACTTATTAATTATTTTGAATTTGGAACACGTTATTATTTTAAAAACTTCTTTCGATTTTGCGCCATTTCACATATTTTTTCGTGTTGATTATCAAATTACAATATGGAATGGGGTGTTACAGAAAATAGGATTGCAGTCGTCGCCTTGCACAAAGTGGGAATGGAGCCGTTGGTCATATTCCAGACACTTCAAAAGCTTAGTATCAGCCGTATGTTCGTATATCGTACTATCAACAGATACAACAACACTTCCTCTGTCGAAGACCAGAAAAGATCGGGGCGGCCGCGTGCTGTTAGAACTATAAATACTGTTAAAGCCAGAAAACATAGAAACCCCATTAGGAAGCAAAAAATCTTATCGCGAGAAATGAAGATTCCCGCTAGGACTCTGTCGCTTATTATAAAGCAAGACCAGAAGCTTATCGTCGATACACAGGACATGCCCTAAATCAATCTTTACAATTAAAAAGAGTGGATCGATTAAAACGACACAGTGCGTAAATCCATAGATTCGTGGACAAACAGATTAGAGGCCTGTCTGTATAAAAGCCAAAGCGGCCACCTTTCGAATAGAATATTTTTTTATTTTTTGTTTAGACCAATAAATATGCAGGTAATAATAGTACATAACTTCATTAAAAAAAAATGCATTTTCATTTATAACAGAATTTATGGTCGGACTAGATACTTATAGCAAAAACTAACAAATAAATATTTGAACATTAAACAAAACACCATTTTGAGTTGATAACTTGATTACTTTAGGCGTCCTGTTAGAAATTGCAGCCTTGACTCTAATACAATAAATACAATATCGATATGCAATTTAATATCTTATATATTAATTATGTTTTTTCGTTTACCGTAGGCAAATGGCTTTTCCACTACAAAGTATTTATTTAGTATTTTCACACTTACATTTTCTTTTCTTGAGTGGGAAACCAGGTCTGGTATTTCCGTGTATTCATGTGTTCAATGAGGGCATGGTCACTCCCCGGTCGAGCTTTCCCATTTATATTTCAGATAGAAACTAAATGCAACGTGGCTATACCACTGTTAAAGGTGATGAAATGTCAATGTTTAATAACCAGACCAGCAGCATTCATCACCACAATGGCACGCGAGGTAGCCCGCTGTGCTGCAGCTGCAGCTGGCGCCCCACCACCGCCGGCTGCCCTGGCCCTCCAACGTGGACGCGCGGAAGTACTGCGCGGCATCGAGCTGCTCATCGACAGGATGCACGCCGAAGTCGCGGAACTGCTTGTCGAGGTATACTTTGTTAAATCAATAATACTTCATACAAGGATATTTTTTTATTTCATTAAGAGTAACCAACGAGCACACAGTTCACCTGATTGCAAGTGATTCCCGCGGCCCACGACACCTACATTCATCCTTGACAAGGAATCATGATACAGATGCGTTGTCACCCTTGAGGATTTAGATAGAATCCCTCCTCACCAGTAAAAAAAATGTTTTTGGATCCCTACACTAACCGGACGAAACACAGCAGCATTATGCTGCTATTTCACGCTGGTATTCTGCCGGTCGAGCTGACCCATTCATTCTGCAGCTAGAAACAAACTGCAGTGTAGCTCTAGCACTGATAGATATTATGGACGCATTGACCGATAGGTGCGAATCGAGGCGATTATATAGAGAGATTATATATTAGATACTGAGACACTTTATTCACTTGCGTACGGTGAAACCGTAACTTACTGTGATTTTAAAATAATGAAGAGGGTTGTGTAATTATTTGTATCGTTTAGTCCCTTAGTTCCCAAAGTGGTCCAGGTGGACCCCCAGGGGTCCACGGGAGACTCGACGGTGATCTACGTTGGCGTGACAAAATAATGGGGGGTTCACAATTCGAGGGAGTAAGCGAGGGTCCATGAACATTTATTTGCTTTCGATAGTGAAGAACTAAAATGTTGGCGTGACTTCACCTATCAATGTAGGCAGATAATATTTTAAGAAGCTCAGCGACTGTTACTTGTAGAAACTTGCATATTCCATATTCAGTACAACGTGTACAACGTTTTTGTCGAGTTTTGGGAATATTGTAAATTTGTAAAGGGAGTATATTGTAAACACCGGAACCAGCTAAATTTTAAAAGTGGTCTATGATGAGAAAAAAAGTCTGGAAACCTCTGGTTTAATCGTTTGTGTTAAGTTAGTGTTGTATCTTCATTATTAATTTAATTTGATGGTAAAGTACTTATTGTATTGAATTTATCTTACTCACAATATATTAAGAATCGTATAAATACAAACAAAAAACATTGTCTGTAAGAAATGTCATTATTATTATTACTACAACTACACTATATCGAGTATGTTGTTCTCTTGTTCTAGATCGTGTATAAATAAGCTTATTTTTCCCACGACGCTGCACCAAATAGGTTTTTCTTTTATTATTCAGAGCGCTTTTAAAAATAGCAACTCAGAGGGACACACAGCCAATTACCTTGGCTGCCCAAAGGCTCCCAAGCCGAAACGGCCGGCACTTAACGTCGCACCTAAGGTAGCTACACCGATCGCCGCTCCCGCGCCTATTCTCGCTCCTGTTCGTCCTCTACGTCCCGTATGGAAAACTACCTACTGGCGTAGTGACCGTCGCTCAACCGGTTGAGCAGCCCCCTCCATCAGCCGGACGGCCGGTTAACGAAAGCGACCTCGACCTTGTGTGTCGCTTCGCCGCCGTTTTCAACGGCGCCGACGTCTCAGCCCTTGCAAAAGCCCTAAGGGACTCCAATGCAAGCCCGAAATCAGAATTGCTGCCACAATGCGCTACCAACATGTAGTGTCAGCCATCGTCAATTTTCAAGCATAGAGGGCCTTTATAACGGCAGAGTAAATCCGCGTTCCCTTAACGTCGCATTTTTAACGCGAACGGTATTAATAATCAACGCGACGAAATCTTCAATTTTGTTCGCGATCACCAAGTCGACGTGCTCCTAGTGCAAGAGACATTCCTCAAACCGCACACTCGCAATCCCAACATCGCGAATTATAACATCATTAGGAATGATAGAACTTCCGCCGCTAATGGCGGAACTCATCTACTATAAAGTCCTTGCACTGCGTGCCCGTCGATACGCCAACCCTAACCTTCCTAGAAGCCTCGGTCTGTCAGCTAGCCATGACCGGCCACGCCCCCATCACAATCGCGTCCGTCTACCTGCCTTGCAGACGTGACGCACAAGTATTACGAAGCGACTTCGTGGCGCTCCTTTCCTTGGAAACTCAGTCATTTTGGCAGGAGATTTCAATAGCAAGCACACTCGGTGGAATGCAACTAAAATCAACCCCGGGGTTGGCTTTAGACTCGCTAAGCGACGCACTCGACTTCGACGTCGTAGCGCCTACTACGCCTACCCATTTTCCATACATATTCACGCACCGGACGTGCTTGATATTGCCATCTGTAAGAACATCAATCTCGCCTTCCAAGGCATAGAGGTAATCCATGAGCTCGCTTCCGATCATCGCCCCGTTCTTCTTCGGTTAGGGCCCTCCGCCCCAACCTCACCCTCCACCAAAACCATTGTAGACTGGCACCGACTCAGGAACGCCCTGAGGGAAGCCACATCACCGCACCTAGATGCTATTCCTAGGAACATATCTTCAGTCAACGACACGAACCTCGCAGTTCATGCCCTCACATCACACATCCCGCACATCCAGACCGTAATCGTGGATTGTTCGAGGCAGGTTCCCTCGGTGGAAGACCACCGATGGACCCTGCCAAACGACATAAAGGACCTAATGAGGCGCAGGAATGCGGCGACTCGTGCCCACGACTTATATCCCACTGAAAGTAACCGGCTGGTGCTACGTACCCTTCAGCGTGAAGTCCGATCACGCATAGCCCAGTATAGGAACGATCGGTGGGATAATCACCTCTCCAACATCGAACCTTCCCATCTCGCCTACTGGCGACTTCCCAAATCCTAAAGGGGCACCGCCCAAACAATGCCTCCCTTAGCGCGTCCTAATAAACCACCCGCCTTCTTAGACGAAGAGAAAGCCGAATGTCTGGCTGACAATCTCGAGCTCCAATGCTCACCGAGCACCCTACCGATCGACGCCGCTCACCTTGAAATGGTTAACAGCGAGGTCGACCGGAGGAGTAAGGAACCACCTCGCGATTCCGTCACTCAAGTTACATGCACCGAAGTTGAGTCCATAATTAAAACCTGCGACCACGCAAGGCTCCCGGCCCCGACGGTATCACCAACAAGGTGATGAAACTCCTACCCATGTCCATTTTACACCTACTGGTGATAATCTACAACGCGGCCATATCCAAAGGCACATTCCCGAACACCTGGAAGGAAGCCGATGTCATAGGGATTCTCAAGCCCTCAAAACATCCAACCGATCCATCAGCCTATCGACCCATAAGCCTACTCAAAGTCTTGGGTAAGGTATATGAACGGCTCATCCTCACCCGCCTCAAGGACTTCATGCTGTCCCGAGGGCTGCCAATCAATGAGCAGTTCGGGTTTCGCACCCAACACTCATGCACACACCAAGTGCACCGCATCACGGAGCACATCCTCAGTAAATTTCTTCAGGGCTACCAAACTGGGCCACTTTTTCTCGACGTGGCGAAAGCTTTCGACAAGGTCTGGCACAACGGGCTCATATACAAACTATATGAGCTCGGTGTGCCAGATCGACTCGTACTTATCATACGAGATTTTCTCCGAAATCGAACCTTTCGTTACCGCGTCGAGGGAACGTGCTCCGAGGTTCACCCCATTTGTGCCGGAGTACCACAAGGCTCTGTCCTAGGTCCTACTTTATACACACTCTACACCAACGACATACCGCGCACTCGCGGTGTAGAGCTAGCCCTTTTCGCCGATGACACCGGCCTCTACGTGTCTGGATTTAAACCAGACGCTATTTGTAAACGCCTCCAATCTGCAGCCAACACCTTAGGGAAATGGTTTCGGAAATGGAGGATCGAGGTTAACCCCACCAAAATTGCAGCCATTTACTTCTCTCGTCGCAACAAAACGCCGCATCTCCAAACTATAGAGTTATTTGACCGTCAATCCCTGGGAAAAGACAGTCAAATACTTAGGCGTCACATTAGATGAAAGACTCACCTTCGGTCCGCATGTCAACCGCGTACGGAATCGAGCAGCTTTCGTCCTAGGTCGTTTGCACCCGTTACTTAATAAAATAGCAAAATGTCCTGCGTAATAAAATTACACTTTACAAAGCGTGCATCTGACCCATAATGACATACGCAAGCCCCGTCTTTGCGCATGCCTCCCCGCGTCACATTCACCGACTTCAGGTAATACAAAATCGTTTCATGCGCAAGGCCACCGGTGTGCCGTGGTTCTTGCGTAACGAAAATCTTCACATAGATCTTGAGCTGCCGACCATAGCTCAGTACCTGAAGCAGGCTTCTCGCCGATATTTCGAATCTGCCGTCACACACCGAAACCCTTTGATTGTAAGTGCCGCCACTTACAATCCCATCGCGAATCACAGATTTACCCGCGTCCGTAGGAGACCGAGGCACGCCCTCGACGACCCTGACGACGCAACCACCAGGGCCCAAGCCCTTCATAAAACACAACACACAAACATTGCACCCTCATATCGCCCCCGCCGACGGCGAGGGTGTCGCAAACAAAGTTATTCGCGATACCGCCATGTCACTGGCCGGTTCTCTCCAGTCCATACAGATAGAAGCGTTGCTGGAGTTTCTTGCGCCACTTCTTCTCCAGCGCCCACGCATTCTGAAGTGGTGGTACAGGTAGTTAATAATAATAGTGATATTAATTAAGATAATCCTCTGTCAGAAGCAACTGACCGAGCCGAGGTTCGGCCCTCTTGGGCACCCTCGAGTCAGACGCTCTCGCGAAACAGGGTAACGGTCCAAGCCGAGGCTCCCTCTCGGGAGCCCTTGCGCTGGTTACCCATATATAGAGGTCTCGACTGAGAGCCATAAGCGCTCGGTTACCTCTCAACCCGGTGAAACTGTAAAAGCCCTGGGGCTAACAGCGGCCATCAGCCCGAAAAAAAAAAAAAATTTAAAAATAGTAGTTCGTCAGCGTTTCTTAAAATCAACTGCTTTATGTACTTCCTATAACTTAGCATCACACACACATATAGAGGTTGCATATAAATGTGTGTAAATAAATATATATATAAAAAAAATTTCACAAAAAAAAAAAAAAATACCAACAGACACGACAAAAGAAAAGTCAGGTGAAAAGTAAAAGATAAGGTTTCGTGTCACCGTTCCATTATAGAAATAAATATTTTATTTTGCAAGAAATTCTCTTCGTGACTATTTGATTATTATTTATTTTTAGGTGATGGATATAATCTTGCACTGTGTGGACCAGTCCCACCTGAAGAGCAAGGGTCTGAACGAGGTGTTCCCCGCCATCTGCCGATACAACCAAGTGTCGCACTGTCCCGCCACGCGCAGAATCGCAGGTCGGTACACCTGAATAGACATCTATTGCTGTTAATATCAATAACTGGACTTCTGTCTCTCTTGGACTCAGGAATATGAGGATAACTATCCTATATAGACGCAATCAGAACACATGCATGACTTTCTTTATTTTATTTAATAATAATATTTTTTATTTGTAACATAAGGTGAGTTACAAGTTTGTAGTAACTCTGAAGCTTGTGCTAGTGTAAATGTTACTAGTTACAAAGTATATACATATATCTTTTGGTAACATAAATTAATTAAAAAAAAAGAGGAACAGAGAAAAAACTAAATAAAATAAAAATAAAAAACAACATTGAAAACTATTGCTATAAAGTACAATGTGTGTGTGTGCGCGTGTATGTGTGTTTGTAGTGTGTGTAAGAACGTCTCAATTCAACTCGTTCCAAAAGGTTTTCAGTGGATTCTAACGGAATCTAACGTTTTGAGGCTATTATAAGTTTTAGTAACATTATCAATAATCATTTTATTATAAAATAGTGCGGCACAGTCCACCTCTTATACTTTCTTCCGGAAAGGTAAAACCTTTGATGGCATTCGCGAACACGTTGTTGGCTTCGCATTGCGAAACGACCTCTTAGCTGCTGTCGAGACCCCTCAGGGGATATCAGAGCGCATTATGATCCTCAGGCTACTGTGCACAAGTAGGTTAGGTGAAATTAGTGTCCGCCTATGCCCCTACATTAACATCTACAACTGAAGTAAACGATGAGTTTTACTCTTAACTATGTACCATTCTGAAAAACCTGGTGACCGACTATATATCCTAGGTGATTTTAACGCCCGTGTCGGCCAAGATCATTCCGCTTGGCCTGATTGTAATGGTCACCACGGCGTTGGTAAAATGAATGATAACGGCCAAAGATTATTAGAGCTTTGCTCTCAACATGTTGTGTTTTGTGTGTAATACCTATTTCAAAGGCAAGTTTATGCGAAAAGTTTCTTAGAAACATCCTCGCTCCGTTGATCGGCATCAGTTGGACGTCATCCTGTCCGGAAAAAGAAACCTCCGTGAACACACAAGAACGTTTCATAGCGCCGATTGCAACACCGATCATTTCTTCGTGTAACACGACTACCCATTGTTAAAAAGAAGATCCATTCCTCCAAAACACCAGGAAAGAGGAAGATCTCTCCTGAATTCTCGTAATGAAGAATTCGTCCGGAAATTTGAAGAGGTGGACAATGAAGTCGACACTTGTCACGATGATGCGCCTGTTGATATTGATTGGAGTACTCATATCCAGTTGATATTCATCGAGAGACAGTGTCAAAAATGCCAAGAGTGGAAACTTGGTCTGAGTTAGACGTCCTTCCCACCGCAGAGAAGATTCATCTTAGCTGTCAAACTGCTTCAATACGGTAAGAGTCCTTGCAACGTCTTGTCTACAATACACATGATTTTTACACTTGGGCAATTGCAAGAAAAATGCCGTGAGCAGAAGGTCAACAAAAGCTATGTAAAGGGGAGAGCCCTTTACATAGCTTTTGTTGACCTAAACAAAGTGTTTGATACAGTGAGTAGAGAGGGTCTATATATCTGGACTTCAGAGCATAGCGTGTCCCCCAAAACTCTTGAGTCTCGTCATTCCATGAAAACACGAAAGGATCGGTGGTGCATAATGGCAACAAATCTGATCCATTCAACATGTACAGAGGTGTACGACAGGGTTGCGTGATAGCTCCTACTCTGTTCGGAATTTATTTTTCGCTGATTTTAACCAGTGCTTTTGGCGAAAATGAACAGGGTATTCATCTGCACACGAGCTCTGAAGGAAAGTTGTACAACATTTCTCTCCTTAAATCCAAAAAGTACAGAGATGAACTTTTCGTAGATTCTCTACTTTTTGCCGACGATGCAGCCTTTGTCGCTAATTCTACTAGTGAGCTCCATACTATGGTGGATCGGTTTTCTCATCAGTTCAGTTCTCCATGTCAAAAAAAGAGTAATAATGTCACAAGGCGTTGCAGATACCCCAGCCATATCGCTGTATGAAACAACCCTTGAGGTAGTCGACAAGTTCTGCTATTTAGGATCGACCGTGTCGAGCAATCTTTCGTTTGATGCAGAGATTGATATTCGCATCGGCAAAGCAGCAACTATGTTTGGAAAGCTAAATACAAGAATGTGGAAAAATAAACACTTGACGAATAAAGCCAGAGTGATCATTTTTTAGTCGTGCATTTTGAGCTCCATGTATGGAGCAGAAACCTGGACGACATATGCAAAGCAAGAACGACAACTTAACACTTTTTATATGCGCTGTCTACGAAATATCTTTTTCACATAAAATGGGAGGACAGAGTAACGAATGAGAGGGTGCTTGAGTTGGCACAGCTGCCTAGTCTCACTGCTATTCTTAAACAGAGGCGGTTGCGGTGGCTAGGGCATGTGCATCGCATGGTCCCTCCGAGACTACCACGCCGTGTATTGCTTGGTGCAATAGCAGATGCCAAAAGAAGCGTTGGGAGATGAATGAATGATGAGAGAACCAAAAATGGGAGGGACTTGCTGAAAATCGTTCGGTTTGGAGAAAACGCGTTATGGACGGTCGCAAAGTCTGTGATGATAACTGGTTCGGTTCCATCAAAAAAGATGTCTTCGCGACACTGTATAAGTCATCTGGAATAGATTTGTTAGGACCAATCATAAAATAGTGCGGCACAGTAATCATAAAATCTTCATGTAGTTACGCTTTGGGGGTTGGTTGGGTGATTAGTACTTCGTTTATTGTCTTTCTACTTTTTGTGTGAGAATTGCTGTTGGTCCAGAGACCTCGCCACAGCTTTAACTAATTAGGCTCGATGCTGCGAATCTGGCGCTAAGACTGCTGCCGCACCACCACTGCACTCCATCCCCTTTGGACGAAGAACGTCGACGACGACCGAGGGGGGCGATAATACGATCCGAGGGCCCTCATGAGGAGGTACGAGACCTCGACTCGGATCGCCATCTAAAAGGGAGGAAGCGTAGTTTCATAAAAAAACTCAACGTAGCGTAAATCTTATTCCAGTGGGCAGCCACACGGGACAGCTGGCGCTGTACGAGCTGCGCGCCGGACGCTGCCAGTCGCTGGCCGCGCACGGCGGGCCCGTCACCGCCTGCGCTTTCAGCCCCGATGGCCGCTACCTCGTCTCCTACGCCACGTCAGACAATCGCCTCTCCTTCTGGCAGAGCACGGCCGGTGAGCACCCACCTACACTGCACTTTGTCTCTTGCTGCAGAATGAATGGATCCATGCACTCACGGAATGCCATACATGAAATAGCAGCATAATGCTTCTGTGTTTCATCTAGTATGTCTAGGGATCCGGAGACCTTTATTACTGGTGACGAAGCGTTCCATCTCAGTCCTCAAGGTTGACTGTGTGCCCTTAGTGTAATAAATAATATAAGACTCTACACAAGGCAACACTATAATATGCTACACCTCGCTAATATCCGCGCCACAGTGGATATCAAATGAGATTATTAAAAAAAACTGTACTATACTCCATCACGCTACACCCTTAGTTCCCAAAGAAGTCTCTCGTAGACCCCCAGAGGTCCAGACTCGACGGGGGGTCTACGTTGGCGTGACAAAAAAATGGGGGTTCACAATTCGTAAGTGGCGTCCACGAAAATTCATTTGCTTTCGATAGTGAAGAACTAAAATGTTGGCGTGACTTCACCTATCAATGTAGGCAGATAATATTTTAAGAAGATCAGCGACTGTTACTTGTAAAAACTTGCATATTCCATATTTTTAGGTCGAGTTTCGGGAATATGTAAGAAATGCATGGGGACCGGGACCAGCAAAATTTTAAAAGTAGTCTATGAGATAAACGTCTGGTAACATCTGCACTAGAATACAACTCTATCTCTGCAATCGTATGGCAGTTATGTAATGTTGTATGAAGAACTCTTTAAATAAATAATTTATTGCTTATCACCGATACCCTCGCGTGTGCAGGCATGTTCGGTCTGGGTGCGGCTCAGACGCGCTGCGTGAAGTGCTACAGCACGGCGCCCATGGCGGATGTTGCACGTCTCAACCCTGCCCGCCTGGCGCGCCTCGTCTGGACCAACTCGCGCACCGTCACCCTTATGCTGGCCGACGGCTCCGAGACAAGATTCAACGTCTAAACTACGTTACTATCAACACGTGCCGTTCACATCAGAAATATGCTAACAACCACTAATAACATATCCTATCCTCTTAGGTCCTACTGTGAAGGTCTTCCTTGTAAACGATCGATATGTGATTTGCAGCACTCTAGTTGCGTTTTATATATCAAAATACATTCCATCTTTATCGGCATATAGGAAACTGGATGTCAAATATCTAGATTCTATACATAGATTTACAAAAACGCTGTTGTACACGCTGTTCAAATTTATATTTTTTTCTAATTTTCTGTTCAGTCTCATCCACTCCACTTTTAATTATATCCAAGGATTAAGATATTCCTTATACATATCTTATTTCTGTACATACTAAAACTGTCAATATATGTTACATGTTACCAACTTGAAATTCTATTATTTATCACTTTTATCGCAAATCGTTTTTTACTAGAGCTATTTTACTCTATCTGCATACACATGAAATATTTCCTTTCAATCGTTCCGACATATATAACTTCACTTTGTTAAAATATAATATAGTATTAACAAATTTTATATATGAGCAACGGTTTTGGAACAGTATTATTTGTTTTAATTTAAAATTTATCTCGATTTGAAATGCTATGTTTTTGTTTATTTTTCATAGTCTTAATATATAATCCCTTTTTAGATATAAGCGTACTAATGATCTTTATTAAGGTAACTGAATAGTTAAATCTTAACTTTGAGATAAAAAAAGTATAATCTAAAAATGTAAAATTACGCAGTGCTAATTTAGATGTCAATATAATTCATGTAAATAGATAGACAACTTTACAAAGTCGCCAATACCGCCGTGGCAGCACTGTTCTTTCCTACTACTTAAAAAAACTGTGGATGTCTTCCTCATGATTCTGCGCCGTTACGAGAACTTCAACTGTCAAATTTCAATTGCAATCTAGTTTATATTTTTTCTGGAAAAAGCTTTTATCTACCAAGAATTTGGCATGTGAGCTTAGAAAATAATTAAATTAATGTTGCCTATTAACATATATTATCTTGATTACACAGCATATAGCTTTCGCGTTATATTTATTGTAACTGTTATATTAATCAATAAATAATTGTTGTTCTATTTTGACTTTAATTTTTATAATTCACAGCTATATAATCTTGACATTATTATCAGGTATATAGTATATCATTTATCAGGTGCTCTACTTTTTAAATTTATAAAGGACGTACCACACACACACACTACAAAAATTTTAATGGACTTTTTTTTAATTAAGCAATACAATGCGTAAGTATACTATTTTTTTGTATGGAGACAAACGCGACATTTCACCAGATGTGATTTCTAGGGACAATGGCACACAAATTTGACGTCTATTAGGAATAAACCGGGTACATTGAGAACGTGCCGTTCGCATTCCTCCTTGTTCCTACCGAGCTACAATAAAGTAAATTATTGGCGCCCGAATATTATATTCAGATCCATTTCAAGGAATTTGAACACACGACAAAGCAAAAGTTCTGGGCACTAAAATATTACTTTTGTTGAAAGTTGTTGAAGCTTTACTTTCTTAGAAAGCTGTTAAACGGTTCTTTTATTGTGCAATAATAATTGTGTCATCATTTATTATGCATATTATAATATTTGTATCGAACCGACATAAAGTAATATAATTTTTTTATGCTAAAGATCTCAATTAATTATTTCTTCGATCATTTACGCCATCTCCATTTAATTATCTTAATTTGCTTAGTTTATTTCTTAGAAGCATGAGTAAGAACGGTTTTTTGGA
Source organism: Teinopalpus imperialis (assembly GCA_029286865.1). Lineage (NCBI taxonomy): Eukaryota > Metazoa > Arthropoda > Insecta > Lepidoptera > Papilionidae > Teinopalpus > Teinopalpus imperialis. Next base: position 10,358,223 of record JAGSMU010000004.1, read on the forward strand.
GATAGTTTTGATTACAACGGTACTAAATTTGCTGACACTTTTCCTTTTCCAATATTCTATATATTTGACAAATTTTACACTGTGCAACACAATACTTGATCTCGAAATATGCTATATACTACTCAAAATATGAAAACTGATTATTTAGTTTTACCGCAATAAATCCACGATCACTTTACAAAATAGCAACCGAAACTGAATCGGCTCACTTGGTGAAGGACTACGTTCCCACGATATAATTCAGTTTTTAAATTAAAAAAAAAATATTCTAGCAACACCGAATCATTTTTACTATGAGCTCTTTCATAACCATTTTATAATACTTTGTTAATTAAAATACATATAATTTTTAAATTGTTTCATTAATTTAATAAAGTATAAAAAACATAACATTACAAAACATAAAAATTGCTTTTTGAATTTCAGCAATGTTGTATCAGTGAAAACATTGAAGTACAAAGATTACAATACTTAAATTTTGAGACTTGTTCCGAATTTACATTACAAACACTGAGCAGGTATATAAATTAGGCAGCCGCAAAATAACTTATGGATAAGCTAGACTTTCGAGGCATTAAAACCAATGATATTTTTGTTATTCAGATTTATACATCAACAAAATTTACGTACTCCAGTATTGTCCATGAATTACATTGAATCACATTTTCTTCAGCATCGTAATACTAAGATTTTTTTACAAATTGAGTCATGAAAATTGTGAAAAAGTCTATGAATATGTTTAAAAAATTATCTTAGGGAAGGATATTGTTATTTATGAACAAGAAACAATAATCTGTCCCAGAATTATTTCTATCATTCATCATTTGACCGGTAGACCAACGTTTTTAAAGGCAATCAGAAAAACTTAATCAACTAAATAAAAACTTGTGAGAGCAAGATAATCCATTACTACTCGATGCTTTTAATAAGAAATTATTTTTAATTGAGAGTCAATTTTGAAATAATTATGCTCAATATTTGTTACTTTTAAATAACTTCTTATGGAATGGAACTCTTAACAGAAATATACTCTTATTTGTTTTAAACAATATACAACGAGAATCAAAATAACTTATTTCTAACCACTTTCACTTAACTCTAATTCTAAGAATACAACACCGATTAAATATAAGTTGAATATATCAGTTTGCTAGAGTAGACAGTTTTATATTTAATATGTATATAAGCTAATTACACATGTACATCAGACTCTACAGATCCCCAAGTTAAGCTCAGGCCTTAATAAGAACTCTTAGATCGATAAAATACTGCTAAGGAAATATATGTTACAGCTTAATATATGGTAAGCTTGGGACAGGTTGACAATTTACCTGATGGTCAGTAAACACCAACAGCTGTGTCATGCTGCTGGTATTCTCTGACCACGTGGTTCTTCCCAAGTCACGCCGCAGTTAGTAACTACAGCTCTAAGACTAATAAATTGTACAAATAGGTTGTCAACCTACAATACACCAAATGACTCAATTTCCGTTATGGTAAGGGCATCTTCGATAAATAATTATAATACAGATGTGGTGTTCCCACTGGTGATGATGCCTCATCACCAGTAAAAAGAACATCGGTTAAACACGTATAATAATTTACTTATAATTAAACATTTTAAATTTTTCTCTTATTTAAATTACTTATATGATATGAATCTTACTATTAAAAATTACAATAGTAAAAAGTTTCCCATCATTCTAAATACTAATGGTGTTGACTATGTTAGACTTTTCGGCTTTTACAATTTCTTGTGATATCTCACGAATGCGATATCTCAAAGCTAAAAGTTAAAAATATAGGCTAAAAAGGAATGTTGAGCTCTCTGTAAATAAGAAAGTTTATTTGAAAAACTTTGATAGCGTGATTTAAGCATCGCGGTATCTCATTAGATGTTGTGAGTTACACGACATCAGGATCATAATTTTGACTATGCTACTGAGTTTTAACAACGAAAGGATTAGGAGTGATTATGCAGGCCGCCTAGAATGCCAACGAAAGATTCCTACTAGAAAAATGATTATCTCGATACCCTCATCCTACTGCGAACCATACAATTCTAGAGTGAATGAGATGTCATTTGAATTAGAAATAAAATGAAAACATTTGAAGCGCGCAAGCATGATAATGTCTAGAGAGAATATTGCGGATACAAGATGTCGAACTTCAGTAATAATTTACCATCAATTGAACTGTGCTCATTTGTTGTCCCATAACTTCATAAATATACTTTAGGGACACATTTAAAACCATAGAATCTCTTTCTCGCCACTATATCTCCTGTCACGCAAGATACATCAGCACACAAATTGTAACGAATGGGCGGTGAAATCCAATGTACTGGGACAGAGGACTAAATATTTTAGGACCCATACAGAACTTTAATCATTAAGGTAGCAGTTAGCAATGAGACACATAAATTTGTCGATGTTTCCAGTAATACGAATTAAGAAACGTCCTAAACGGACAGAAATTTGCGCTGTCGGTACGATGTCTGAATAATATCCACAACAAAACAACGGAAACCCACCGTGTCTTATTGTTCGATGATGAAAAGGTGGATGGGAGAATCCTATTGTGTAACAAAACTCCTCTGCAAATTCTCAAAAATGTATCCTGTAAAATAACAAGAGGCTGGCAACGTTGCACCTGTGCTCAAGGTTAAGCAGGTTGGTTTTAACCAAATCTGCCAATTAGCCTTATGGCACTAGTGGTGTGAAGAGGCTTCACCGAGTCCAAACTTCCAAATTGCCATTTTGCAGCGCCTGCCCAAATATGAAAGCAGTACTGCAAATACAACTGAACTTGTGCTTTATAAAGAGTCAAGAGCTGTTGCGGTGAGAAGCACGACTCACGGTTTCTTTCGTCGGCCTATCAGCGAACACTCGCGTACCATAAAATACATCCTAATGTGACCGCATACATAGTTTTCTTTTGGAAAATTTCACTCCAATCTCTCAGATATGTACAATTTGAAAACGCTATTATAAAATGTTCTCTAAATTACTATCCTTTCAAGTTTATTTAAAACTATATATAGCATAGTTTAAATTTGTGTGTTCGATATAGAAAGAGAGGTATCTTACTAATGGCGAAATTATAAATTCATTCGGATGTTCGGCAACGGCCTGCATCTATTCAGCTGCATTTATTCAGGATCGCCCAATGTCAACATCTCGAAATACGCCACTTAAACGTTTTACAATCTTATCCCACCAAGAGTAACTTAATACTACAACCATACGTAACATGAAGATATAAGTATAAAGTACTTTATTTTACTTACATATTAAAAGTCGTAAGTGGTAATAAAAGTGTATGGATAAAAAATGCACACCTGTATAGTCAGTCAAATAGCTTACTTAGTTGCAATGTTACATAATGTCTCATTGTCAGTAACAATATACAAAAACCGTTCATGATTAAAAAAATAAAAGTGTAATAAAATGGCACACCTATAATAATACTTATATATATAAATCCCACAGCTGGGCACTGGCCTCACTTACTGTCAGGTCAACTGTATGCGCGTTTATCATCTGTAATTTTATAAAAAAAAAGAGTGAATAGTCCTTCAAAGTAGTCAATTTTATATTGACAAACATGATAAATTTACCATTGAAGACGAATGAATGAAAATTATCATGATCATTTACCTAAATCTTGACTTATTCAAGGAACGTTACTTTGGCACTTTTATGTCTGTAATTGACGTCATCCATAAAATCTTCTTCTTCACTATCAGAATTATTTTGAATACAAATATTCTTAACTGCGTTTAACAAATAACTTTTGTTGTGTTCTTCAACCGTTTCCTCATCAGACGACGCGTCGATCGATTCTACATCGTACACAATCCATTTTCTAATCTCTCCATCTTTAGTTAAAGTCAACCAGTTTTTGTCCAATATTTTAAATAACTTAACAAGAACGTATTGTCCTTTATTACAATGGAATGATTTTTTAACATCGATAGCGCCATACAATTCAACATCGAAAGCATAATCTGCGTCGTTTAAAGTCGCTGCAAAGCTTATAGATCTTCCCCCAATTTTCACATCATACATTTGCAAACCAATCAGGTTAATTTTTATGTAAACAATATTTTTATTTTGTCGCCAAATAAGTCTTGGTTTTCGCATTTCCGTAATAACCGATAAAGATTTGATAATTCGCTTCTCGGGAGTGGTTACGGTATCCGATGATTCTGCTGACGTAAAATCATCAGAGTCTAGATGTCTTACTCCGTTTTGCAATTGTAACACATTCGAGAAGCCCGGGCATTGTTTATGTTCAGTCACATCATGCAGACGACTGTTTGTTTCGTTCAGTGTGATTGCGGGTAAATTCACTTTTGGTTTGTCAGGGTTTTTACTAACACGTTTAAATATCGTTAAAAAATCATTCGTCATATTAATATTCCACCGCTCTGAATCGTCCGACACATCGTTTTCAGAGTCTACCAAAGGTACTGATCTTATAGGTTGATTAAAAATACTATCTAATGTAGATGTATTGTTTGGCTCGCATGCACTTGCTGTACACATATCAAAACTTTGGTTTTCGTCATCACCTTCTTTTACAAACACTTGTTCGTTAATTAATTTACTTTTTGCTCTATTTTCAACCCGATATTCGTTTAAATACTCGACTTCACTAACATTTTCCTGTGCCAAATTAACATCTATCAATGACTGGTTTATAATAATATCATGATCACTATTTGTGTCTATAATCACAATTCCATATTTATTACCTCCAGTAAATTCTGCTTTCTCTTTTACAAAACTTTTGACATACAAAAGTTTCAAACTGTCAGTGCTAACATCTAAACATTTATCGCTAAACCAATTTGTGCTTAAGTCGGTCCACTCGTCACCCGCCGGTTTAACGCCTACTAGTCTACATTCAATAGCTTGGAAAGGCATTCTTTTTATAAAATCCTCACTAATAGGAGCTAAATTCTTAATTAACACTTCTCTCCTATCACCTTGATCGACAAAGAAACATTTTACTTTACTTTTATCAATAACATTATCGATTCTTGCTCGTTCAAACGTCGCGTCATCGGGAAACATCGCTAAAACAATATCACCCTCCTTTACTTCATTTAATGGTTCTGGATTTTCAGCGACTGACTTCTGTATATCCTTAATCAACAGATTTAAACATGATTCAAATTTTTGAAGTCGCACAAAAAATGTAAAAGGACTGACAGCACATCCGAAAAACACCAATGACATGTTATCGTTGTCTAAATAAGCCCAAGAAGGACTTGTAAATTTTTGTGGGTTCCGATAATTTATAGACTTCGGTTACCTCTTCAATGTGAATTTTACCTGCACAAAGTTTCTTTATTTTGGGCAAATGTCTTATATTTGGTATAGCATGTTTTTGTAAAAGATCACTTTTAAAATCATACTTCACTACAGTTTTACTTAAGGACGCCAAATCTTGACATGCTTCAAGTGTATCCACAAACACGCAATTTCCGATTGCCATAACAACCTGTCCTCTTATGTACACGTCTTCATCTTTGTCAGTTATCTTTTTCATTTGATCTGTAGCAAGATCTGAGAACGTGACGTCTTTGTCTTTGGGTTGTATATTAGCCAACCTTACTTGAATTACATAAGTTTCTATATTCTTAAATTCATCAGGTAAATGATACAAATAGATATCCCTTGTACGTTCTAGTTTCTCTTCATCCAATAACTTTATCAATACATAATTGGGATTACCTCTTTGATATTTACTCAGAATTTTCATCACTTGACATCTACCAAAGAAGTTTGGTTTTAATGAAACAGCGCAAACATCCCCAAGTTTCGGTATGCCGTGGAGTTTTCTGTTTGATTCCTTGCTGTAATACATTCCCATCTTTAATGAAAGTGTACTGTATGTTTGTGGATATTTATAGGGCGTACTATTCGCTATGTTTGATAGTAATCGGGCAGAAAAAAAAACTGCGCTGTGATAGTGCAGGATTTTAAATGTAATTTGGCCTGTTATTGGAATCCATTCCTTACAATTATCATAATTTTCCAGCACAGTGTGCCTAGACTGACAATTCCAAAAATCGGGACAGTATCCAAGGCCCAGTAAATTATCACAAATTGCTACTAAATTGGACGCTTTCGTAATATCTTTTTCTTCCAAAACGCTATCGCAGATATTGTTCAAATATTGTGGCACATCGTCAGTGCAACGTTTTATAAAATGAAGCATTTTCGGCAATTGTTCAATATTATTCTCCTCAATCAAAATTTTAATTTTGACTGTGTCATTATTTGCTTTAAAAATTGACGGGTAATGGTCATTTAATACTGAAAACCGTTTACAAAAGGTAGAAAACAGCGACGGGAGAGAATAAATCAGTAAATAATGGGCATTTGTAACATTCAGATGGATCAGAGTATCGTCACAGCAAAGCAGGATTGGGCCTAGCAAGGGATCTTCATATTCGTCCCAGGCAACTCTTAAATTATACAAATCTTGAATAGTCAAACTGCTCTCGCTAGCAAAAACTGCGTTTTTATATTTTCCCAGGGCTTTTTTTAAGGTAATTACTTCCTCATCGGTTCTGCAAACTATAACAGTCCTTTTAGTCACATCAATTTCAGTAAGAAAATCAAGGACAGCATTTTCTTTGTTACATTGTTGCACAAAATTAACAGACATTCCTGATTTTGAGTAAAGTACACATTCTTGGAAGGCGCCAATACAAACAACAGAATAAGGTGCTTTCTTTGCTATAGGTTCCATAAAATCACACCAGATTCTCGAAGCCAAAATATATTGCACTCTAAGCTCTTTATTTGTACGACTTTTAAGAGTTTCTTTGATTCTAAACAAAATGTATTTCACTTCATTGCTATAAACTTCTCCTAATCTCTCGCAATCGTCAAACACCATCACGGAAAGACGTTTCAAGTCGATCCCAAAGTCTGTAAGCTGTAGCAATCGTGCTAAAAATGATGGCGTGCAAATCAGCAAATCACAACCATTCAGTAAGGACATAGTTACGTAGGATTCGTCAACACCCGCGAAACAGGCCAAAACTTTTTCTTTAACGCCTAAGAACATCTTTGCCATCTTTTCGACGTCGGTTACAGATTTCGTTGTTGCACATACAATAATGCACATTGGACCGACACTCTCAACATTATCTGAACTAGAGTCAGATAATGAACGGCACACAGCCGGCAAATAACCCAACGTTTTTCCACTCCCAATAGGACTAATTATAAACATACTGTACCCACGTAAAATACAAAACCAAGAAATTGTTTGTAACATCATGGGACGCTCGACTGACATATTTTTTAATGCAACATGGATATGTGTATTGAAGTTTATTTCCCTAAGGTCAAAAACAGGTTCTATTCTCTTATTCATTTTTGTGTGTACCATTAACACTGGAGTTACAAGTTTATCAATAAAAAAAGACATCTTAGGGTCTATGTTTTTGAAAGGATTAACAGAGTTTTTAATTGTGTTATTATATTTTTTAGGGCCACTTTGATGATGTTCAGGCTTATTACAAATATTAGCCATGGGACATTCTATATTTATTTTTTTAATAATTTCATCAATATCCTCATCCGAATCTTGCGCAATTTGTTGTATCTTTTCTCTTTGTTTTATCTTAATTTCTTCCAAACTTGAAAATGAATCTTTTTCTGTTGTATCTGAGTATGAAGTAAAGGAACTATTCAAAGTTTTTGTCATTTTTCTTTCGTGTAACATTAACTTCTTTTGTAAAACTTTGGACTTCTGTGTGTCAGTTATATCTGGAGAAGAATCATTCAACAATAGATTATATGAATAAAGTTCATTGCTGACTTTTTTTGGTTCATTCTGACTATTATCTGTTGAGTTTCTACTTATGCCAGTGTATTTTGGTTTAATTTCCTTATCCTGCTGAATACTTAATAAAATATTCTTATTAATAATTTCAACATTCAAACATGAATCAACATTGGCATAAATATCCTCTTTCTCAGTTATCTCCACATCAATTTCTTCACGAAATGCATTTGGTTGCTCATGAGTACTATGGGTCATCACTTTTAATGTTAACTTTCTAAGATGTACTCCTGGTGGTCCATAACATACCCTCTTCTCATTACATTTGAAAATATTTTGTTTTGGAGTTGTTCCTATAAAAAATCATGAACATATGGATAAAATGATTAATTAGCGTAAATCATATATACAAAGAACATATGTTATTAATACAAAATTGTGTATCGAAGCTGTATATGGTATAGAGTATTCAATCCAAATTAGATGTCCAAGACAAAGCTTTAGTAAATTAATTAATAGTAATTTTATAGACTTTTTTTTTAATCACTCACCACCTAAGTTCACATTGAAAACATTTTTTAATGCATTAGCCATTTACACAATTTATATATTTTTTTGATTATTTAGCTTTATATAGCTTTTTTCAGAAATGTGATCTGACCTGAAGTATTGGCGAATACACCAGTTAATTCTTATGACTCAATTATCAAAAATTGAACTGAACACATCCCTGCAAGCCAAACTTATTTTCGCAAAACTATGGATACTAGGCTAAAAGAAGCCTTTGAAGTTGTTGCTTTCTCGCAATAGGACCTAAGCCATTGTACAGATACTGGTCAACTGAAATGGAATCAGTCTGCCAATTATTAATAATATAATTATAAATACTTGTGTCTACAAGGTTTAAAGAGACTGGTGCCTTCAATCAGAAATCAAGTATCGCGAAAAACGACCGTCGTTGTTTGAATTTCGTCACATCACATCTAACATTTTCATTTTGATTTAATTATAAGAAAATTTCTGAGCAGATTTTCATGATTAGTGTTATCAGAAAATCAAAATTGGATTTTGTAAAAATTATTACATATTCTATAAGAATGAAATAAATTTAAAAATAATATACCCTAGTCCTCCAGTTTGACTGTGAACATCGGTTCTTTGCTAGGATATATGGGAGGTATTTTAGAATCATCTTCTTCTATTTACTTTACCATAAAGATTGGAAGAAGGATCAGATATGATGTCATTGTGATTTTAATTATAATGCTGTAATGTTGTTACAACATTATAAATAACATCAGATAGACTAATAACACTATTATAAAAAACCAATGATTTGTGTGTTGTGCAAAAGTTTGGTTTAGTCTTGCCAATTACTTCTTAACCTGGCCATCTGTTGTTAGGTAAAAGTATATGTGATCCCAAATTAAGGACAGCTTCAATACAGTCAACCCTACTGTTGTAAAGGAAACAACATATTGTTAACCAAGAAAATATTTACCTTCATTATGATTGTCTCGATTGTCAGGGGGCTGCTGTTTAACAGAATGATTACTCATTGCCTTCAATGGCACTTTATTTCTTTCAATTGGTAATGTATGTCCATAAATGACTGGTTCCTTGTATCCATTATTTTCCAAAATGTTACTAATATTAACCCCTAAAAATTTGTTTGTAGGTTCTAGTATTTGTTTGGTATCATTTTTAGATTGGTCCTCTAAATCTTGAATATATATTTTTTTAGTTGCCATCAATTCTAGCTTCTTTTTCAAGAATGATGACTTAAGACTAGATTCTTTATGTTTTGATGTTATTGTTTCTTTGGTTTTTATTTCTCCACATGCCTTTTTCTTTTCTGCCTTATAAGCTCTACCAACAGCCTCTTCATCAACACCTTTACACATTTCAAAATCGTTAATTTTATTCTGCAAAATTTTTAACATAACCTTATCATTGTGCTTCTTTAAATTAATTTCTGTTAATGCTGATTCCAATTCTTGAGTGGCATGAGCAACAACTGTTTGTGTTTTCACTGATTTTTCCCAATCTTTTTTGGGTACTTTTTTCTTTTTATAATAGTTTTCAATCTCTTTAATGACAACTTGGGACTCAGAACTTTTCAGCTTTGTTTTCAATTTATCTGAGCTAAACTCTTGGTGAAAAAGACATGTGTCGTAAATAGCGAATCCAGCTTTTATTAATGTACTTGACAGCGGCTTCAACTTGTCATTATGCCTCTTTAACAATAATTCACCATATTTATGGATATTGTCATCAAATATAGAAGAACTGAAAAAGACAGAAAACTAAATACAATTTAAGAAGCTATGTATGGTTGACTTAAGATCACTCCATCAAAATCCATGTTTTTAATTTTTGTGATTGTTATCTTTGTAGACAAGGATATTTGATAAAAAAATATTCTCATATATTTTTATCTTGAAATATTTCTACAATTAACATATGTTTTTTTACTTCATAGTTAGATTGGGGTATGTAGAGGTATTTTTTTTTTTTTCGGGCTGATGGCCGCTGTTAGCCCCAGGGCTTTTACAGTTTCACCGGGTTGAGAGGTGACCGAGCGCTTAGGGCTCTCAGTCGGGACCCCTATATATGGGCTCCCGAGAGGGAGCCTCGGCTTGGACCGTTACCCTGTTTCGCGAGAGCGTCTGACTCAAGGGTGCCCGAGAGGGCCGAACCTCGGCTCGGTCAGTTGCTTCCGACAGAGGATTATCTTAATTAATATCACTATTATTATTAACTACCTGTAACACCACTTCAGAATGCGTGGGCGCTGGAGAAGAAGTGGCGCAAGAAACTCCAGCAACGCTTCTATCTGTATGGACTGGAGAGAACCGACCAGTGACATGGCGGTATCGCGAATAACTTTGTTTGCGACGCCCTCGCCGTCGGCGGGGGCGATATGAGGGTGCAATGTGTTGTGTTTTATGAAGGGCTTGGGCCCTGGTGGTTGCGTCGTCAGGGTCGTCGAGGGCGTGCCTCGGTCTCCTACGGGACGCGGGTAAATCTGTGTTTCGCGATGGGATTGTAAGAGGCGGCACTTACAATCAAAGGGTTTCGGTGTGTGACGGCAGAGTCGAAATATCGGCGGGAAGCCTGCTTCAGGTACTGAGCTATGGTCGGCAGCTCAAGATCTATGTGTAGATTTTCGTTACGCAAGAACCACGGCGCACCGGTGGCCTTGCGCATGAAAAGATTTTGTATTACCTGAAGTCGGTGAATGTGACGCGGTGAGGCATGCGCAAAGACGGGGCTTGCGTATGTCATTATGGGTCGGATGCACGCTTTGTATAGTGTAATTTTATTACGCAGGGACATTTTGCTATTTTTATTAAGTAACGGTGCAAACGAACGCTGCTCGATTCCGTACGCGGTTGATATTCGGACGAAGGTGAGTCTTTCATCTAATGTGACGCCTAAGTATTTGACTGTCTTTTCCCAGGGGATTGGACGATCAAATAACTCTATAGTTTGGAGATGCGGCGTTTTATTGCGCCGAGAGAAGTACATGGCTGCACTTTTGGTGGGGTTAACCTCGATCCTCCATTTCCGAAACCATTTCCCTAAGGAGTTGGCTGCAGATTGGAGGCGTTTACAAATAGCGTCTGGTTTAAATCCAGACACGTAGAGGCCGGTGTCATCAGCGAAAAGGGCTAGCTCTACACCGCGAGTGCGCGGTATGTCGTTGGTGTAGAGTGTGTATAAAGTAGGACCTAGGACGGAGCCTTGTGGTACTCCGGCACAAATGGGGTGAACCTCGGAACGCGTTCCCTCGACGCGGTAACGAAAGGTTCGATTTCGGAGAAAATCTCGTATGATAAGTACGAGTCGATCTGGCACACCGAGCTCATATAGTTTGTATATGAGCCCGTTGTGTCGAACCTTGTCGAAAGCTTTCGCCACGTCGAGAAAAAGTGCCCCAGTTTGGTAGCCCTGAAGAAATTTACTGAGGATGTGCTCCGTGATGCGGTGCACTTGATGTGTGCATGAGTGTTGGGTGCGAAACCCGAACTGCTCATTTATTGGCAGCCCTCGGGACAGCATGAAGTCCTTGAGGCGGGCGAGGATGAGCCTTTCATATACCTTACCCAAGACTTTGAGTAGGCTTATGAGTCGATAGGCTGTCGGATCGGTTGGATGTTTTGAGGGCTTGAGAATCCCTATGACGTCGGCTTCCTTCCAGGTGTTCGGGAAGGTGCCTTTGGATATGGCCGCGTTGTAGATTATCACCAGTAGGTGTAAAATGGACATGGGTAGGAGTTTCATCACCTTGTTGATGATGCCGTCGGGGCCGGGAGCCTTGCGTGGACGCAGGTTTTTAATTATGGACTCAACTTCGGTGCATGTAACGAGGTGGTTCCTTACTCGACCTTAATCGACCTCGTTGTTAACCATTTCAAGGTGAGCGGCGTCGATCGGTAGGGTGCTCGGTGAGCATTGGAGCTCGAGATTGTCAGCCAGACATTCGGCTTTCTCTTCGTCTAAGAAGGCGGGCGGTTTATTGGGACGCGCTAAGGGAGGCATTGTTTGGGCGTTGCCCCCTTTTAGGGATTTGGGAATTCGCCAGTAGGCGAGATGGGAAGGTTCGATGTTGGAGAGGTGATTATCCCACCGATCGTTCCTATACTGGGCTATGCGTGATCGGACCTCACGCTGAAGGGTACGAGCACCAGCGGTTAATTTCAGTGGGATATAAGTCGTGGGCACGAGTCGCCGCCTTCTTGCGCCTCATTAGGTCCTTTATGTCGTTTGGCAGGGTCCATCGGTGGTCTTCCACCGAGGGAACCTGCCTCGAACAATCCTCGACTACGGTCTGGATGTGCCTAGTGAGGGCATGAACTGCAAGGTTCGTGTCGTTGACTGAAAATATGTTCCTAGGAATAGCATCTAGGTGCGTTGATGTGATGTAGAAGTACTCTTCCAAACTTGCTACTGGGCTTGGGACTATCCTTAATCAACACATTTAGGTTGGGAAGTGAAAAGAAGCCAAGTTTATATAAGTTCAAGACTGGAATATTTTGATTTGACTTTTTTGTCTATTATCCTCATTTCTTTATCATTATAGCAAACAAAGGTGTAGGTCTGGAAACAATATTTATATTGGACGCTTTTTTTTCAGAAGCTTATGTTTTACTATTTTTTACCACTATATTTAATACACAACTACATTTATGTAGCCAATGGTTGTTCAGCAGACTGCATAGATTACTATCAAGGATTAGTACATAATACATTATATAGTTAATAATTCATATCAATACAATATGTAATATTACATTTTTTATTCAATACTTAATAACTATGCTACAGCTGCTGTTAGCAATCAAATCTATTGACAAAACAAGTATAGACTTTTAATTTTATTTAAATTAGTCTTTGTCTATTGCATTCAATTGAAAACTTGTAATTAGGAAATGTTTATGTACCCTGCCAGACAAAAGTTTAATAAACAACATAATTATCCATCAATTGTAATAAAATCCCATAGGATAAATAAAAGAAATGCACATCTGCATATTCTATTGTTAGTATCAAATAATCTAGAGCCAGGTGGTAGTGTCGTAATAATATTTTTATAATGTCCTCATTACTTTGCATTACTTAGTACATATTGGTCAATAATTAAGATTATTTAGCTCCTGAAAACATGTGTGTCTGACCTATTATCACCCGAGCTTGAAGTAAACAAAACCTCAGTTAAACCTTTATCAATGACTACAGTAAAAACGGCGACTGAGAGATGCGAAGTTGTATGCTCGCGTTGCCGTTCGAAAATCTCTGCTAAGGCCGCAAAACAACAAAAAATAATAAAATTGGGACTGTGATAAAAACGGGAAGATTAAATAATTAAGCAGTAAAGTTTTAGTGTTAAAAATATATAATTATGTATGATATGGAATTATTTTGTGGTAAACGAAGAAGCTTAATTATCGGTAAAGGTTACAATGAACTTATAGTGTTATATTATTTATTAGAGTTAATTTATTTTTAACTTTTTAGTTCATTTTATTAACTAATAATAAAAGGTTTTTTTTATAATAGGTTTCTTTTCTTTATTTTTTTTAATAAGGTGTTTACAATTAAAGATTAAAGAAATATATATACAGAGGCTCTTGCCCATCGAGATTGGACTGAAGAAGATTTTAAAAAAGTGCTTTGGACCAATAAATCCAAGTTTGGACTATTCGGTTCAAAACATAGAATTTACGTTTGACGCAGTGCCCAAGAAAAGATGATGTCAGATTGTGTAGTCCAACAATCTAGCATGGTGGTGGCTCAATTATGGTCTGGGGTTGCTTCTCAAACCAAGGAACTGGCGTTTTGATTAAAATTGAAGAAATTTTGAAAAAGGAACAGTACAAAAACATTTTAGAACAAAATGCCATTTCTTCCGGGTTGCAACTAAATAATAAATAAATAAATCTTTATTTGCAAGGATATGGTTTACAATAAGATGGATTTTTTATGGAAAGAGCTTGATAAGAACGTCCATAATCATGCCCCCATCCTCCCGAGAAGAAATGTGGAATACTCTTTATGTGAAATTTGGAACAATATATCACAAGACACCATTAACAGATTGATTGCCCATATGCCTAGATTTATGAAAAAGTCTCATAAAATGTAAAGGAGGATTTTTTGATGAAAAATCAGTTTCGCTTACTAGCCTTTTTTTTCATGGACTGTTTATATTTCTTTATGCTTTTAAAGTATATTGTTTGTCAATCAATGTTCCATTTAATGATTAGACTGGTTAATTAAACATACACTATTTTATTGGAGTTTTACTTTATTTTCCTACTTTAATTAAGGTGGTCTTAAACTTTTGGCCTGCAGTGTAAGTAATATATATGTGATTGTTCTGTAAGACTACCAAATAATAAGTAAATAAATAAGTATATAAATAAAAAAATTACTTTGTTGTAATCAGACTTAACTGGTACTAGAGTAACTTGGCAATTGTTAGTGAGGCAGCTTTAGTGTTGATTACTTATGTATCAGCTTCAAAACAGACTTCAAACTCTGCTACTTTTAAAAAGCACTGGTTTCCCAACATGACTAATAATCAAACAATAAATAAGAAGGTAGAAAATATAACAATTTTCATAAAATTTGTAGATTTTTCTGTGTCCATTTTAATTCATCACCTCTATCAAAATAAGTACAAAAGATTCAAAAAGTGTATCCAAGTCATACCTTCGATCGATGTATGTCGGACTGAACCATATTTCTTGTGCGTCCACAAGTGCTTCCTTTATTGTGGCCGATGCTGCTGGTAACCACTCCTCAGATATTTGAGTCTTCAGATTCTCTTCGACCACGTCTAACATAGGTTCTACAGGTATAACTCCATAAAGGCCCACTTGTTCGAACACGCAGCTGCCTCCTTTCACAATAGACGAATCTATAACTTCTATCCATATTAAATGTGGATTTAAAAAATATAGTACTTCTACTTGATAACAGTCAGGCGGCATTGTAATTTTTTAAGCTGAATAAATGTTACAAACGGATCCCCTAAATTATTATTATAGAAATTAAAGCTATACTTAGCACAAGAGTAAACTTAGACTAACATTTTTGAGTACAAACTACACCAAATATTAATTTAAAACAACAGGGACTAAGAATGTTCGACCACAACTATAGTAATAGTATTGATACTTTTTTTTCAATACGAACACTTTTCAGCATCGATACCTTTCATTCGATGCCGAGTAAAGTGTCATAGGAAAGTATAAACACCAAAACATTTTGAAATTGTAACATAATATGTTTATTTTAGTTAGATTTTGCAACGTAATTTTGTATTTTATAACCGGTACCAAAGTGCGTAAATCTTATTAATTTTAGTTATGTCAAATAATTATGTATTAGAATCAAAGATTAATAATATTTATTCATGTATTATAATATTTCACGAAATTAAATATGCTTGAACCAATAATATAATATAAATATTATAGTATACCCCAATAGGAAAACGAATTTGAAAAGCAACTTGAGAGGGAAATCGAAAAAGGCAACTCGGAAAAGGAAGGGGCTGTGACAAAGACATGCAATCCAACTCTATTGCCTGCGAGACAACAAGATCTATCATACCGCGGCGGGAGCAACTGCATTTATAGGTAAAAAAGCAGTGATAGGAACATATTAGATTTTTAAATTTTCCTCGTAAACGTTGTATGTAGTTTTTATTTTTTTTAATCTTAAATAATGATTACAACGCTATCTTAACTCATAAGTCAATAACATAAATATGATGAAACGAACATAAAATTGTTTAATGTTTTCCGATTACCGATTTCTTGCTTGTAGTAACTAAATAGGTCCATTGTTTCTATTTTTCAAAGAATTTTAGAAGACCTAATTAAATAAGGTTACTGAAAAATTAATTTCAGCAAGAGCCAAAGATAGTAGACACTCCCTAGCTCTACTTACTAAAACTGCTCAAACAATATATAGTACCACCGTGCGTGTGTTGCATCACGGTGTTTAATGTTAACGGCCCTAAAAATACAAAATTTTCTTACACGTTTTAAGTTGAATCGAAGTTGAGTTATTATCTACAACGGCTAACCATGGAGATTTAAATAAAAGAAACACGATTAAATTTCCTTACTATTTGTATATTTTAAAAAAGAAAACTTGTTTTCACGTTTCAATAGAAAAACTCACCATTCTGTCTTATAAAAAAAATGATACAAATTCATGATTTTACTGCATTGATGAGACCTTATTATTAACTAATGAATTAAAATTATGAAATAACATTTAAAACAGCGAAGAATTTGCGAAAGTTAATACTAAGTGTATTACTACCTCATGAACTAATGTTGGTTGCTATCACCTCGACCTATTTTACTCTTAGTCGGGAGGTGATAGAAGCAGCTCACGAGGGAGTGGTCGCCCGTCGGAAGGTCGAGCGTGAAGTTGAGCGATGTTTTATAAGTAGGAATGTACGATGGCGCCGTTACTGGCGCGAACGTATACATGCCATGCACCGTACGGACTGAAAGATGGTCTCCAGTTTGAGGTTTGACACGATAACATTGTTTCTGACATAGTGACCTGCTCCTAAAATTCTCCTCATAGCTAGATCTGTTGGGCCTGCAGAAGTTTCCGATAATTGGCAGACGTGACTGAGTAATAGGTGTGTGTAAAAGTTATCTTGAGTGCAAAAACGTTCATACTACGTATTACATTAACTGATTATTAATTTTATATTAATTTTTTTATGATGTGATATCTAAATTATTCTAAAATCAACTTCATCATTTTTTTGGTAAATAATACAGAATATAAATGTATAATTTTATCTCTTATTACACAGAATAATATTAATTATTATTATAATTGGCAAGGTTATGACACTAGCGACACTGTGACATATGACGTTTGACAAATAGACGATGATTTCGTGGCGCAGACAAACAATTCAATGAAGATATACAATTAAATTCAATTATTTTACCATTTGAATAGTAAAAGCTGAGCTGTTTATATAAGGTAAACTTATAGTTGTTAGAGACGGCATGTAAAGCACATGAATTCACACTTTTTCATTTTTATCTAATGGTTTTCATAAACATTGATTCATGATGAATTATGTTGTTATATTCAATTTAATTGCAAATGTGTTTCTACTATAGTTTCTAATAACATTTTCGAGCTTAGTTTCTATGGAATCAAGAGTTATAATCAAATTATGACAGTTTAATTTTTTATATGTCTATATTATTTTTCGTTAATTGCTTAAACGTAGGCACACAGTATTATCCCATCCGGCTTTAGTTTTTTCTTTATAGAATCAATATAAAATATAATGCGCAGCTTATTATTTTAAATTTAAGGCAGGGGATGGTAAGCTACTAAAAATATAATTTATTATTGTTCTTTTTATATTTAGAGTTAACATCATTGGCGTTTTAAAGCTCATTACTAACAAGGATTGGTGATAATGATATCCAACATCCATCCTCCTATTATATCCCTCAATTGCATATTCAATGACAATTTAAATATTAAATTGATTTTCACATTTCAGATAAACAATGGGGGTGGCTATAAGCCGATACTCAGACATATCATCTAATGAACTGCTAGTGCGCTTCTGTTCTTCAGAAATCATATGCCCCAATGATCCTTTTTGGAATCAGCTATTAGCATTTAATATACAGCTGCCAAACAATGTGTAAGTTAACAAACATTCTTATTCTGAAAAATTGCATGCTTTTACATTCAAGTTGGGAAACCATAAACACATAGCCTAGAATAGCTAAATAGACATATCAAAAATAATAATAATAGAACCAATGCAAGTTGTTGGTAAAGGCAAAGGCAATAGTGTTGGTAGTGGTACTATTATTACCAATTCAGCCAAGTATAATGATTATGCAAAATTTTATGGATAATAACTAATATCTTGATGAACAAACTTCACATTTTTAACATATCATTCCTATCCATACTTTATATCACATAAAACAGTTTTGAATGAATTTGAACATTTGAAATTTTTAACATGAAGATCTGTTGTCCAAATGTGTACACCTATTGCCCTGGAAATCTTCAAAGGGAAAAAGTAAAACAACATAAAAAATACTTGTTTGAGTTGAAACCAAGAGGGCAACCTACCACCACCTGGAGGCTCTCTATAGAGAAGGAAGTCTAAGCGACCTGTTTATCCTGCGGCATATCTAAATTAACAGCTCAAAGTAGGGGAAGGTTGACAGTGCTTGTAGAGACTCTGAGATATTACTAATTAGGACTAGGTAAATGTCCAACAGAAGACTTACTTACAAGCTGATTGATAAATATGCATAAAATACCCTAATGTTCCACAAACAACATTTTTAGTACATTGATTTATAGCATTTTTTTATTGCTTTTATTTATATTCATACTAAGATTTCAGTCTGTAGGTCCTGAGTAACTGAAATTTAAACTCTATAAAATCATTCATTTAGAATTTATCTATCCAAAAACAAGTGACTCAGAGAGAAAGATGAGAGATGCAAATCGGATTTTGTGCTGTGATAAAGTTCCTATCCAAACAACATAAATCTGTTAAAAATGAAATGTAATTTGCTTATGCAGGTATTACCTTTTAAAACCAAGCTTATACTGGTTTACTCCTTTATATATATTTGCTAATCTTCTAAACAAGTTGAAACACCTGTTTAACAATTTCTTAGATTTATTTTCAACTTACATAAGTATGATCACATTTCTTTCTATCATTCACAACTCAAGTGGCTCTCTATTCGACAAAGGCATAGCTCTAGAATTTTGCTTGTTCTCTATTCTATATTACATGATCCGCATTATCCATCTTATCTTAAAGATGAGTTCCAATTTCTACATTCATTAGTGTTCCATACCATTGTACTGTGTTCTTCACTTACTCTTTCACAGTACAGGTTATTCTCCTTTGGAATGCCCTTCCATATGATATCAAGATTGCACCCAGTAAAGATTTTTTTAAATTCTTTCTGCAACAAAATTATTTGTAGGAAAATAATATCTGATATATATATTTTCTCATGATATTTTGAGTATATATATATGTGTACATATGTATATATATGTATGTATGTATATATATGTATATATATATATTTATGTATATTTGTAATTTGATATTTTTCTTTGAGATTCCATAATAATCTCAACCTACAAAAAAAAATATGAATGTTGATGATGATGAACCAAGGAAGAAAGGGAAAAAAGATCAAATATGTGGCATTGCAAGACAATGCAAAAGCAAAGTAGCAATGACTACTCTACATAAGTCTAGGTTCAAACTCTAGTGATTATTTTCATAATTTATATGAGTTCAGGCAGAAAATTTGATATGACACTGAAGTTAAATTAATATAGCAGTTTTAACCTATTTTGAGAGCAATACAAAAACTATTTTTTCAATGGGTTAGAGCAGTTTATTGTATGACCTGCTGAATCGGTTTATGATTAAGGGATAATATTGATAAATAAATATATATATTTTTATATTTTTTACCTTCTAAAGCCTTACTTGTTTTACTCACCCTTCTTGAAAACACCCATGTTACAATCAGATGGAAATAAAATCAGAATGATTAACAATATTTTACAATTCTATTGAAAATAAAATCATTTGAAACCTTCATAATTTGCCATTGAATTTATGCTAGGCTAAAGTCTTGTCTTGCAAAATTCCTAAAAAAATAACACTTATATTTTTACTAAACTTTAATTTGAAGCAAAGTGATTATTTATATTTATTTCGCAGCGATGAGCAGCTAATATTTGACTCAAGCACTGAAGGATTACTACAGAAGTTCTTACAAAACAACCTGCAAACTGGCAATCTTGGTTCTCTAGTGCAGGTCTTCATTACTCGTGCCACTGAATTGCTGGCCTCTCCCAACAGTGATAAGTAAGTTAACATGGAATGGCACTCACACTTCATGTTAAAAAATTTATTGGTATTAGATAAGTATGATGATAAAAAAGATTAAAGCAAGTCACTGAAAGAAATAAATATTTTAAACCCTTTGGTCATTATCTTTGTTAATGAAACAAACACACAGATAACTGCGGCCCATAAGAATCATACAATATCTACATTCAACCTCAACTGAGGACTGAGATGGAATTCCTCGTCATAAAGGTTTCCAGATCCCTACTCTCACCAGACGAAATACAGCAGCATTATGCTGGTATTCTTTGAGGGCGTGGCATAACCCGGTCAAAGTCATTCTGCAGCTAGACACAAACTGCAGTGTAGCTCTACCAATTTCAAACACACTACTTGTCTACCACTGTACAAAAGACAGCTGAACAACTAGAAACTAGCTGCAATGTGCCTGGACCACTGTAAAAGAATGTATGGAAAAATATTTATTTATTATACATTATTTACTATCCATAGAACTTGTTGCAGTAATGCACTAGAGATAGCCACTGTTCAGATTAACGAATGAAGAATGAAACACTGTTTGAGGCCATGTATTAATGAAAATGTAACAAAATATCAAAGTTTGATTAGTCGAAATTGCTAAAATACTTATATCATATGTAAGAAAGAAAGAACTAAAGAATTTTTTTATGCATAGGAAAACTAACATCATTGCATACATTTAAACACATGTTTTATAGAAAAAAGAAAATAAAATTGAATGCTAGTTATCACAAATCGGTCCCAACTCAGCATATGCTAGCTACAAACGACCAACGTTGGGGCTCTGTGGTGACGTTACGATACAACACTAAATTGAACATACGAGAATACTAAATTTCGAACTCAATTTTTTTTTATTGTTCCTACTTTTTTTCCATAACTAATAGTTTTTTTTAAGACACTAATTGATTACATATACAGACATTCAATTCATACTAAGTTATAACAGAAAACGCAAAAGAATGACTCTAGTGTTATATACATTAGTGTCATTCTTTGTGTTTCCTCACACTTTTGGTGTTCACAAAGAAAGTGTTTTAATTTGGTTCTAATGCTATGATATGTTGCAAAGTTTCTTATTGGCGGTGGCAAATTATTCCAACATTTGGATACAGCATCGCGGAAACTGCCCATTAAAGCGGCATTCATAGTAGAGCCATGAATACTATGAGTAGATGGATAATGCTTTTTAATGCTAAGAATAAATTCTAGTAAAACATATCTTAATCTGCGCTGTGTCTAGAGAGTGGAGAACCGTTACTACTGCTAATGAGACATTTTGTCTTAGGAAAACGTCAACATTTGCAATACAATAACCTATAGCGTATAAAGATGGTTATTATGGGGCGCAAGAATAATTTAGGATGTATGTGTGTGCTTTAACTGTGTTCTCTCTTTTGCCACAGTTATTTTATAATTTATTACACATACAAGTATGATCCTTGTACTATCACAATGTTATGAAACTCTAACATATATAAAACTTTTTTTTACTTTTTAAATATAAAAAACATATACTTTTATATATAACAGATTTATTGTCATACATCCATTTTAGATTGCAACACTTATGTATATATATATTATCATATTTTTATAATTAAATAACTGTTCCTCATTTGTGTTGTTTCTTTATAAGAACTTGTTTCTCAGGGACGTTTTTTATTGATTTAAATATGTATTACCATTTTAATTGTGTTAGAGATAACACATATCACAAGATTATGTGCTATACAAAAACTTTTAAAATTGCTTCAATACATTCAGGATATGAAAATATTGTTTGGTAACATTTTAATAAGCGATTTCTTTTCTACTTAAACTTTCATGTTAAAGTAACTACTATTAGATCCAAAATCTATTAGAAAATTTTTATAACTTTTTTAAATATTTTATTGCTTTGATGAATTGCATGATATCCAACAGATAAGTATGTAATCACTTCCCGTGTACTTTTTTTTATTTTGTTTACAACTTTTTTCTCTCCAGAGTAAAAGTCTCTCTAAAATAGTGCATGTGCTACAAATTTTGAATTCTATATCCTGAGCTAGTCAATTTGTCTTAGTAACTGTAATTATGTTCAAGAATAGCTACATACATACAAAATAAAAGTTTTTTTAAACTTATATACAAATTTAATCACAATAGTCAAATTAAAAAGGGCAACAATTTTTTTATTCTTATGCCCAGTGTAATGCTGGCATGGCAGACCTTCAATGCCCTGTTCGTAATACGGGCGGTGAGCAAATACCTGGTGGAAATAGTACCGGAGTACGAATTGTGCCGGCATCTGGATGTTAATGCAATCCGCACTTCCAATGGGCCGGTTGACGTGAGGGATCTCAACGGCGGCACCCCTGTGAGTTTTTTTATTTTTATTGTTGCATGTTATACTTGAGTAATTAGTTCATCTGACTTAGTCGAATTGATTGAGAGTAAAGTAGTAATATTTATTTTTTATCTTTAGACAATTTTCCAGAGTAAATTGGTAAAATGAAATCAACTTTAATCCAATAAGAACTATGGGGTGGTACATTCGTTCAATAATGATAAAATCAGAATAATGTTTTAACAATAATTGCTAAATTGCAGCAATTGCATTCTTCAATGTGGTCATAAAGTACTTTGACAGTGGTAGAGCTACGCTGCAGTTTGTTTTAAGCTGCTGCGTGAATGGATCAGCTCCACCGGAATAGGACCTCGCCCTCACAGAATACCAGCGTCAAATAGCAGTATAATACTGCGTGTGTTTCGTCTGGAGAGTCCAGAGACCTTTATTACTGGTGACAAGGCATTCAATCTCAGTCCTCAAGGGTTACGCATCTGCATTATGATTCCTTATCCAGCATGAATGTGGAGGTCATGGGCTGCAGGAATCACTTGCCAACTAGTGAACTGTGTGGCTCATTTGTTACTCTCACTGTAATAAGAAAAAAAAAGCTATGATAGTGATCTTAACATACTTTTCATTGAATAATAAAAGATTTTATCACTATAGGTTATTTTCCAGTTAAAAACTTGCTCTAGTACATTGGAATGTGGCAAAGAACTCCCAACTTAAAATAGATTCATAGGCACTACTGCTTTAAACATGATGAGTAAAAGGATTCCAGTCCACCTTTGTCTACACGGATGATGAAGCATCAGTAACGTGTTATCTAGGATAGATACCGTGTCTTCAGAACCGACATACTATCATATGTCCTATGAACTTACTTGTTACCCCTTATTCATTAAACAAATCAAAGAAACATTTCATTCTGTTTAATAATTTTTCAGCCCCCTGGTCAGCCGAGCCCTGAGTCTCTGGATACCCCCACACCTCCATCGCCTACTTCGGCTCCTGTTGTAGCCGAAGCTCCAGCCTCGCCTAAACTCATGGGTGGCGAGAGCAGGGTAGAGATGCTTGTAGATGCTCTCATCGGACTTATTATAGATGTACCTGTTACGTAAGTTACTTAGGCTGCTTAATATATTTATATCCAATATTTACAGTGCATCATATGCAATATAATTGTTAGAACCGATAAAACTGAGGCGAGGCATAAAGGATCTCGATGCCCTATGGTATATTTATAAACTCTCTAAATAGTGCAACCTATACTAATAATTAGGAAGTTGACAGATACAAATAATATTCAATATTGTCCACTATCTGGCAATATCAGCCTAGACTAATCATGGGATCACATCCTGATGGTTCATTATTATTATTACTCCACAGCAAAAAATAAAAATAGAGTTTAATTCTTAACTTCTCGTTTTAACCTTGTAAAACACTAGACTACGAAAAGTTTCCCATGGTGTTTTATTGATGTTTATTTTCACCGTTGGTACATAGTAACCATCTAACAATTTCTATGCCGTCAACTCAATGATTCGAACATGGATGGCATGTAAACAAATCTAAAATTCCCGCTGAGCTTCGGAGTAAAAAACAAAGCGGTTATTCAATACCTAATGGTTTAGGGCCTGGGTGCCAAACCCTGGAGTGGCGCGAGCATACGCCAGGGGTACCGCGGCATTCATCAGGAAAAGACGACAAAAAAAAATATTTTGATTTGATGGTAAAATTAAACTTCCCATAATCAGAAGAAAATAATGAAAAATTCATCCACTGTTTCATTCGTCGCATTAAACAACCGAGTATTAAATATGCACTCTCTTTCTCCTTTTCTTCAAACCGCTTTAATAAGCGTGCCTCGAAATATTTATATCGATAAAGGTACGGTATGCTAAAATTAAGATCGCTAGGTATAAATCCACCATTCCACTATTGTCGTGAACCATCTTCTAGCACAAGCATTTAAGCTTATTTGGAGTAGTTAATTAAGCTAGAGATGTTTTTTTTTAAGGGCTTCACGCAGTGCATATTGCCACAGACAAACTGAAATGTTCTTAATGTACTGCTGGCATTCTCCTATAGAAAAAAAAAGAAAGAAAGTATATAATTGTAGATAACAAAAATTTGTACTTAAATTTTTCAGAACATGATGGTTTTACACGATTTCGTGATAATTTCTTTTTAACGGAATAGTTAATTTTTATTAACGTGTATTTTATTTATTTAATCTTTATTGCATTAACCTTAACAAAGTTCAAAGGTCACAAAGGGAGGACTTAATTTCAAAGGCATTCTCTACCTGTCAACCCAAGGTGTGGTGAGATATGAATAATTTCAGACCAACCATCATACGAATAAGACCTGGCTATGGACTAAAGTCCTTTGCCTTTCCCATTAGGGATAAATTAATATCATCATCATCATCATGTGGTGAGATATGTGTATGATAGGTGTAGTAATAAACTAATTAATAAAAGAAGAAAAAATAATTTTATATAACGAATATATGTATATTATATGTTCCCACCCTCCCCGGGCTCGACAGGTAGTTATGAGTTTGATGTATGTTCAGTGGATCCGCGATAGACTCATTCCCCTGCTCAGATTTAGACTTCTGGGGTAGCTTGAGATTAGATTGTGCCTGTTTTTTTTTGCTACCATGATTGGGGTAAATGTAATGAGAGCTTATTTTTTTAAATTGTTTGCAGTGACAACACATATTACTTGCACTTAGAGTGTATAAATACACTCCTGGTACTTATGTCTGTCTACATGTTTGCTGGTGTGCATGGACAAACACGTTTAGTGGAGACCTCACTTATTTACAGGTAAAGATTTTATTGTCCAAATATTTAATATAATATATACATACATAAATATAGAATACATTGTACTTTATATATTTAAAAAGTCTATAAGCCAGGTAATTTAGAAAGTATTAATATCATAAGTTATCTGGGTTAAAGAACTTTTTCTAAATCTTTAGTTCCTGCTAATATGTATTTTATTAACTTATTTATTATACAAAATCTAAACTTTTGAAATGGTTGCTTAATATTGTGCTTATTTGTAAGTCTTCGGATACTCTCTCAAACCGGCATTTAATTACAAATATGTAGATATGGTGCTAATTATACTATTTGTTTTAAGGTTTTTATTTCAATTGGTATATTTAAAAAATGTTTTCGCATTTTAACTAGAATGGCACCATATCTATACGTTTTTTTTGTATATAAGAAGATAATGCTTGTTGGTTGAAATTCCCCTTTTATACAATTTATTTATCTAAGAGTGAAAAATGGGCACACAGGTTGTCTAAAGGTAAGTGATGACTGCAGCCCATTATCATATCTATCCTCAACAAAGATCTAACATACATTGTCACCCCTGAAGACTGAAGAGGAATTCCTAGTTACCAATAGTTATCCGGTATCTCCAGTTCCCTTGTTCACCTTCACACAGCAATGCCATGCTGCTTTTACACTGCTATTCATCGATGCAGTGGTTCTTCCTCAATCCAGCCTAACCATTCATGATGCCACTAGAACTTTAGTAGGCAAACTTTTGTAGAATCTTTAGTGTAATAACTGTTAAAAAAAATATTTTATACAGGGATAAGTAAATAATATTATAAATTTAATTACAGAACGTTATTCCAAGGTCGATATGGAATGCATGCACCACTTCTAGTCAAAACTTTGCTGATGAACCTCTCCAATATGACACCAGCACCACCCAGCATGTTTGGGACCGGCTCCGGAGACAGTCTTTTAGTGAATTTAGCTTGTAAGTATTCACTTGGGTAAAATTATTAAAAGCAAAAGGAGACTCTGAAGCATTGTTCATATTGCAAAAGTATCACTACCAGTCAGTTGCATTGATATGTTCTGAATGTAGAAGCATAACATAGATTGGTGTCTCAAATGGTTTAAATCTCACAAGCCTTTATCTTAACATCTGCTTTATGCACCTAAAGATTCACAAATCTTGCTACATTGTTCAGTTACACTACTAATAGTGAATAAATATTCAATTCCCCAAGACCTAATTTATTGAACAAACCTAATTAGTATTGAAACGAATTCGCATAACATCAGTCGCAATAATGGCCATATGTTGACGTGTTTAGAATTCTAAATTATTATTAATATACAATTTGCTTTTGTTTTAAGGTTATAGTTGAGTCACTGAATGGGCAATTCGGGTTGTAATATATTAATAATCTGGTGACTAATACAACTGATTCTTATATCTATACCTTTTCATTTCAGCGGGGCTTTGGAGCATGCTGACGTTTGGCACAAATACCCGCCAGACGATTTACAGCCATCCTCCTTTAGAACGCCACGAGCTGTTGGAGCGGCTTAAACGGGAACATGGAGTCGCCAACCAATCCTGTTTATTACTATTGGCATTAGCGAACCATTGTATGACGCAAGATAACCTTTATAGGAACGCGCTTCTTTGCTGCGAAGACACGGCAGGTAGTGATTGTTATTAAAATTATTGTTAGCTAGCATTTATATATTCAAGTCGCCATATATTTAATTCTATTCCATTCTTAACTGTACTTCTTTATAATATTTAGTTTATCGTTTATTTTAATTTATTTAATTCTATTCCATTCTTAACTGTACTTCTTTATAATATTTAATTTATCGTTTATTTTAAATCATTTAATCCTATTCATTTCTTAACTGTACTTCTTTATAATATTTAGTTTATCGTTTATTTTAATTTATTTAATTCTATTCCATTCTTAACTGTACTTCTTTATAATATTTAATTTATCGTTTATTTTAATTTATTTAATTCTATTCAATTCTTAACTGTACTTCTTTATAATATTTAGTTTATCGTTTATTTTAATTTATTTAATTCTATTCAATTCTTAACCGTACTTCTTTATAATATTTAGTTTATCGTTTATTTTAATTTATTTAATTCTATTCCATTCTTAACTGTATATAGTTTATTTTAATGGAAAGCAAATGTCAAATGAATTAACAGATATGGCTGGCTGTAAACTGCGTGAATTAAAAATTGATCATGCGATTCTCTGAGAGCTAAGATAACATTTCAATAAATATTGGATCATCGGCTCCTATAAATGAGGTTTTACATGTTACGTCCAAACGTGTTTCAACGTAGTAGTCCCAGGTTGAGCCAAACCAGCACAAAGAATTACAAAATTCTAGTTTATTTTTTTATTATTCTTAATAAGTTTTTATAATTTTAATTATTCAAACAAAAAAAAAACCATGAATAGAGCATATATAACTTTTAAAATTATATTTGCTATATTGTTTTTTTTTTTTTAGTTTTATCTAAAACAATATTTATATATATTTTTTTATTTATATAATAATTATTATGTATTAATTCTTGCCACCTGGACATACAATGAGTGTTACTATATTAATTACAGAGACATCAGCGTCAACCCCACAAAGAGACTCCAGCAGCACGCCACAGGTTACGCCACCACGGATAGACATGGCAGCGGTAAAGATTATCTATATAATTTCTTTTAAGCATATTATGGGTAACATTCCAACATACAGTTCACCTGATGGTAGGTATATAATTCCTGCAGTATATTACACTTACATTGATAAGGATATTAAATAGGATATAAATACTCAAATACATAAGTATTTATTTTAATGTCCGGACAAAATAAACAATTAAAAGCTGACATGGGGATATCAAACACTCAAACGTCCTCCTTGTGACTATGAGTCCTGGAAAGCTCTCGAAACGTCGAGCGAAAAGTCTTATTGAGGCTATTGATTATTAAAATCAATAGCCTCGATAAAGGTATATAGATAAATTGTCAATATAATACTCTCAGGTTTCATTCTTTCACCAGTCAAAATACTAACAAATGGTACTACTCTAGTCGACTTTGTCTTGCTTGTCAAGTTTGTAACTGCAACATGGCTCTAATTATAATGTAATAAATTTGCTTTTAATATTGAAACGGAAAGACTAGTTATCAACAATTGTATCAGTTTAATATATCAACAATAATTAACAAAGAAATATAATTTTTTCTTTGACAACTATTTTTACAGCTCCATAATGCTCTATGCGCGACAGCAGGCTGTGAACATTCAACGCTTCTTCTATATTTAATGCTACATTCATGTAAAGCATATAAAAGGCACGTGAGCAATGTTGCTAATGTCGAAAATTTGGTAAGTAGAAATATTTCAACTTTTAGAAGTTAAATTATATGTCCCATTGTTAGGTGGGGTTAGGTTAAAAAAAACTACAAAAATTATTAGCGCAGTCCTTATATGGACTATAAAAGATAATTCTGATACGAATACATGATCACTTGATGACTTTTTAATCATTAACCTTTTTTTTATAATCGGTAAATTTGATAACTGCGTATGTATTAAATTGTATTTTTATAAATCTTTTTTTTTTTCCATATGTTCATAAAATATTAGTATCATTGATTGGCACATATAATATTACAGTTGGGGGCGCTAGTTGTCATACACGTGAATGCACATAGATATATAAATTACTTTTGTTCACGTTTACGTTTACGTTCACTAAGCTTATTATTATTATTACTTATTTTCTTTCAGATAGTGCCAATTCTTCAAGTGCTGTACAATGCACCAGACAGTAATTCACATCACATATACATGTCGCTAATAGTTTTATTAATATTGACGGAAGACGACTCTCTTATCAAAAATGTGCATCTCATTGTAAGTATTAATAATAGTATGGGTGTGAGATAAACTCGCGGCTTATATGATTCCCATTACAGGCTTCATATCTAATAACTATATTGGACCATAGTTTTTTTAAATAATATAATCGACGCATTTTAAACTGAGTCGTCGGGCAATAAATGTCACTGACAGTAGGAATGTGCACGCAATGCAACCCGTTACCGTTATCGCACGCGGGGTCGATGCGTCGTCGTGGCCTTCATTAGCACTCTGACTCCTGATTGGTCGTTACGAGTAAGGGTTGTAGTTTTTCTATAAAAATAAGATTTTTTTGTTATGACACTTATTACATTACTTACGCTTCGTTACGCAATACGCACAATGGAGAAATTATTTTCTAACGTGATGGATATAATGAGTATTTTTGAAGAACTAAGAAATATCCCTAGAACAGCCACATTACACTCTATGATTACGTCCAAAACAAACATTTTATCTTACAAATTAAAAACTTTTATTTTCAGATAGCGAAAAATTATTACTATTAATACTTAACATAATTTTTGGATCGTACCTCTATACTATCCCGTTATCGATATTCACCTCTACAATTCTTACGCACATCACTACACGTCTCCTTAAGACCCGTAAGTGCGAGCGAGACAGACAGATAAATATGATTTATGACCCGAAGCCTCGGTTCATAATGCGTCGACTATAGATGTGGCAAACAAGCATACAGTTAACTTAGTATAACATCAATCCTCATCAAAGATTCAAGTTGCCCAGGTCCAGTGTCTTATAGAAGACATTTTAAGGGGACAAACAAGCTGGCTGGCTCACCTAATGACATGTGATTACTGCTGCCCACAAACAATACCAGAGTAATTGTCGGCTTTTCAGAAAGGAGTATACTAAAATGGAATGCCTCATTACCTATGATTAGGTTGCTGTATCCTTACACTCACCAGACAAAACAAAGTGGCAATATGCTGCTATTTCTCACTATTATTAACATTTTTTTTAATTGAATCTGTATGCTGTTATGTAGTCCCACCCAGGTGAAGCCGATCCATTCTAATTGCAGTTAGACACTAGCTCTCACTATTTAAGTGAATTAGGATCTTATATAGTAATTATAATAAATATAAATTAATAATTGTCAAGAATCTGTGTTCATTTGTCACATTTTTAAAAATGGTTGCTTCCACATTTAGCAATTTCATTTTTTAACAGGCCTTATGACTAACAACTAAACTGTTAACTTTGAGTGTATAATATAGATGTATATTAAAAATTGAGTTTGTTACAGATGTTAAAAAATCTAACCTGGTACACGGAGCGATCAATATCAGAGATATCTCTTGGCGGGCTGATGGTGTTGGTTGTGGTTCGCGCGCTACAGTACAACATGGCACGCGTTCGGGATAAGTACCTGCACACCAACTGCCTGGCCGCCATCGCCAACATGAGCTGTAAGTTTCAACTGGATAAATGTAACCAATGAATGTACTATGTAATGGAACTCTGAAGATGACTGGCCATATCCTGCATAAAATACTTAGAGCCACTCTGCTACTTGTTTCTAACTGCACCATGAACGGTTCGGCTCGACCGGGGAAGGAAGGACCACACTTAAAGTGTACTAGTGTGAAATAGCATCATAAAGCTACCGTGCTTTGGTGAGTGTAGGAATCAGACGCCCCAATTATTGATAGTGAGTAAATCCGCAGGGTGACAATGCATGTTCATTTTGAATGTTGATGAAGATACTGGTATTTCTACAGTGGTAGAGCTAGGCTGCTGCTTGTTTCTAGCTGCAGCATGAATGGGTGAGCTCAACCGGTGTAGGAACCTCTACACAGAATAGCAGTATAAGGCTTCTGTGGTTAGTCTGGTGAGTGTAGGGATGCGGAGACCTTTATTACTGGTGATTAGGCATCACATCTCAGTCCTCAAGGTTGGCAACACATCTGCGTTATGATTCCTTGAAGGGTGAATGTAGATGTCATGGGTCACACGAATCACTTACCATCAGGCAAACTGTGTGCTTGTTTGTTACTCTCAATGTAATAAAAAAATGTTGATTCTCTTGGGACTTCTGGGAAATCTCAGTGCAGAAGGACACCGGTGCATTCCATAGGATATTCTGAAGCCACCCCCAATGCACTGCGGATGGTCACAAAGCCCCATCTTATCCATAGTGGGCAGACAATTTAATGGTTTTATGAGCTGCTGTCATGTTAATTACATAAAGAAATAATAATGATGATATTTTGAGTATCTCTGAAACATCATTATATATTATTATATACATTTTATATTTATATAGGCATTAATTCTCTTGGGCTAATGATAAATTCCTTTTATTGACTTTTACTTATACATTTATTATTTAGGGTTGTAATGTAAAATATTTGAATAATTTATAAGTAAACTATTTTTGCTGAACCTTACCATTTCACCTGTTAAAAACAATAAACATATTAACGTTATTATATCTAAAAGAGTGCATGTTTTTATAAATATTTTATTGGTTACAAAAATTTCAGGTGAATTCAGAAACTTACATCCGTATGTAGCACAAAGAATAGTATCATTGTTTGAGACATTAACAAAGAGAAGATCTAGATTATGTAGTGAAATAGAAGGTACGTATTTACGTTCTTTACAAAGTAATTTAAATTTATGAGTAATATAATCAAATAGCCTTCTATTTCAGGTGGTGATATTAATACTTTAGAATTACCACATCACGCTGAAGAGAAAACTGAAGAAGTTGTAAGTTTACCAAATGTTTCTATGTATTGGTAGTAGAGTAACTTCATGCTAAAGGCTATGATTTTTTTTTATTACATTCAGAGTAATGAACAGGCACATTCATCCTTGACAAGGAATCGTAATGCAGATTGCGTTGTCACCCTTGAGGACTGAGATGGAATGCCTTGTCACCAGTAATAAAGGTCTCCGGATCCCTACACTCATTAGACGAAACACAGCAGTATTATGCTGCTATTTCATCATAGTATTCTGTGAGGGCATGGTTCTACCCCGGTCAAGCTGACCCATACATTCTGCAGTTAGAACTACAGTGTAGCTCTACCACGTAAAAAAATTATTGATATAAGAATGATTATAATATAGTACATGAATTGCTTTATTAATATTAAGTTATGGTTGTGTTTTCACAGATGGACCACATAGCAGTTCTTGATGAGGTGATCCGCATGTTGCTCGAGATCATTAACTCTTGCCTGACTCATCAGCTGGGTTCAAATCTGAACTTGGTGTATGCACTATTGCACAAGCGGCATTTGTTCCAGCATCAACAGCACCAGCACCATCACCACATCGCACAGAACATTGAAATGGTGACTGAATTACTACTTTTACATTTTTAAGTAGTTACACATGAATGTGAAAAAATTTTGAATATTTATGGGGCAAAAGTGAGTGGTAGACTTGGTACATAACACTCCAGATGAAAGTATATTGATTAATGCACCCAAGAGATAGTGTCAGGGTCATACAAATTGGAAACCATTATCTATCTGCTCCACTGGTTGATAGATGCAGATTTTTATTTACTTACTTTTATATCTGGTAGTCATATAATAGATGTAGAAAAATTCAGACTGTGATGTTCAGATTTTTTAAACACTAGTTTTTTCAATACATGCAAAACAGCAAAATCTACTTACAATCTATCAGAAATTGTAAATACGAAATAAAGACACTTTAACAATGTTTCTTTTGTTAATCAATGCTTTTTCCTTTATTTACTTTTAGTCCAAACTATCAAAATCTCGACTTTATTTTGTCGAAAATATATGGTGATGTTTTATCAACAGGTTATAGGCTACTTCTCAACAAGATTGCAGAGGGTACAGGAGGGTGCTGGTGGCGATCTCGGCGTTACAGAAGTACTGCAATGCATCAAAAAAGGCGCCGAACAGTGGTCCAGTGACAGACTTAAGGTAGAATCTCACATTTTAATTGATCTGAATTATTTTTGAGGGAAATAATTTTAAAAATAATATTATTTTATGTATTTAAATTATTGTCTATCTAAACTAGTCATTTAATAACTGCGGATATGTTTACGCGTGAATCTATCCATGTGAGAATCTTTATTCCCTCATAACACCCACACGCAAATTCATAAGTACAGTTCAAATGACATAGGACAGACGTGTGATTTCATGGAAAAGTAAACATTGCGATCTCTAGACGTCATTGTCAGTAAATTTTGTTTCCAGTACGAGTAATATGGTAAATAGAAAAGGCAATAATAATGACCTGAATAATTTAAAAAACATGTTTAAAACTCTAGCTAACATAGTCAAATTTATTTATTTCTTTGATATGTTTTGTAAATAAAACTGATATAAGAGGTTCAGATAATTAAATGGTTTCATTACAGAAATTTCCAGACTTGAAATTTCGTTACGTTGAAGAGGAGAGGCCAGAGGAATTTTTTACACCATACGTGTGGGGTTTGATAAGCAGCTGCGGAGGTATTTACTGGGCCAGCGAATGCGGAGCGCGAGCTGTCGGGGACTTGCTGGGTTGCTGATCAACAGGCTATAGCAGATTTATGTGTTCTCAATTTTTATTCGATCGGACATTCGAAGGGCTTATTTATTCCACTGTGTAATCATCACTTAGTTTTAATATAACTTTGTTGGTGGCAAGAGTATTCCTGTACTTTGAGATAAAATAATAACAAAATAAAGTTAATTGCACCGACCACATCTATGGTTATGCATTTTCATAATAAATGGACATCATTCATGATCCATGATCTGTCCCAAATATGAATTTGTTGGTTACTTTCACATTATGTATCTTTTTGTTGATTTTAGCGACCGATAGAATTTAAAATAGCATTTAAAATAAATCAAACCTTAAAGTACTTGGGGAAGACATGTCCATGTTCGAACTCTGTCTCTCTTGAACTCAATTTTATATTAATTTTTATTATCATTTAAAATTTATTCCAAAAATATTTAAGTTTCTTAAGGACCAATTTATTATAAAAGATTCATTCATCTCATGATTCATTTTTGCATGTATATATATATATAAATAAAATAAATATGTTTAAAATTATATGTCTACTATAATTTTAAACGTAGATCTCTTGAAACAAATGTATAATATGATACATTGTTAACCTTACATAAATGTGATTAAAAATGTATACTATTATATGTTTATTATTTAATAATCCTATTTTGACTATAACTTCACTTAAATTATCCCTCTAAGTATAATTCTATATGTTAGCAATAACTTTAGAACATACTTTATGAATAAAAATATTCAAAAGTTGTTCATATATATATAAATATTGTGTAAATAGTTTCTTGTTTATTTAAAACAACTGAATACATCTATAATTTTGAATTGTTACAGAATATCCTGTATTTAGACAGTATTATTAATTTTGATTACAAAATGTTTTGATACAGATAATAAAATACATAGAATCTACACTATTAATTTAACATATACATACAATTAAATGACATAAAATTAACCATTATTGCATATTGGTATATTGCAATTAAATAATGGCTTTTTTTTTATTTTTTCCCTTCAACAGTTTTGTGTACAAACATTATTTACTAAATATTTAGAATTAATATAAATTAATAACATAGATTTGTTATGACATGGTGTGTAACATGTAGGTACAAATCATTACGTTCTGTATCACAAAATGTTTTAAATAGTTTTCGATTATATTATGTAGTATAATTAGCATTATATTATACGAAAATATGTATTGCATCTACTTTTTAAATAAATTATTCAATATATACTGTCGTGTCTTAATTTTTAAATTATTAACAAAGTATTCTTTTTTATAATAAAGGTTGAAGGTTGATTGAATGATGGTTCTGTGGAAGGAGATTTAGTGTATGAACTGCAACAGTTCATTTCCAAAATGTGAAATATAACCAAGAGAGCTACTACTTTCGAACAGTTGAGCACAATCAGTATGATATAAAAAATGATACTTTTTTACCCTTAATGTCTTTACTGAATGAAATCATTCAAATGTTTAAAACTTGGTTCATGTCATATATCATATAATATAATAAGTTTTCTTTCATCAAATATCCATTGAATGAAAAAAGTTACCATTGCAGTTACGTAAATACTGCAAATTTAGCGGCGGCATAAATGAGTCTGCACGTCGCTCTCACAACATCCAGAAAAAGCAACACATCGCTGCTGTGTTTCATATGGTGAGTGTAGGTAAACAGACCCAATTACAGGAAAAAAGGCATTCTATCTCAATCCTCAGGGGCGAGACAACGCATCTGTGTTAAAGATGGATGTTTGAGTGGCAGTCATTACTCACTATAAGGTGAACGTTATGCTGTTCGTTTGTATCACATAGTTTATTAATAATGAAATTTCCAACAGCGGAATTCGCCCAAATCTAATATCTCCGCGAGCATCATGTCCATTTTTAAGATCATGTTATAGGGTTAGCTACTACTATTCAATTAGTATAATCATATATAAAGTTTTATGAATCTATCTCAGTAATTAAGATAATGAACCAATTAATCAATAACACAGATCTATTTGTGTTTAGATCTTGCCACTTACCCACAAACACACTCATCATATGCTATATCAGGTTGGTGGATCCTGAGGAGTGGCTATTTTTCAATCCAACCGATTTACTTTGTGCTGCAGCGCTAACAGTGTCTTAACTATATTCTTGTCAATTCCCTTGTACAATATAATATGTGAAAACACCCTGTTTTCTAGTTAAGAAAGCTATTAAATCTGCAGGGAACACCAAGTTGCACTGTAAGTTCATTTGCCATCCTAATGTGACTAATATGTATATAACATTTACTTTGTAGTTTTATATAGGTTTGACGTAAAGAAATACCGAACTTAGTCCCTAAGGTAAATAAGCGTCTAGATAGCTCGTTAAGTTACTTTATGCTTACTGTCCTTCCACGACTATCTATGAACACGACCACATCTAGGTTCCGGATGTCATCACTGCATCGCATGTTCTTTCTTGCATGAAAATGACTAATTTTATTCTAATCTTCGCGCCCTTTATTGTGACCATCACAGGAAAGTTATTTTTTAATGACAGCCACAAACTGCTGGGTACAGGCTCACAAACAACTAAACCTATTCTATTCTTATATATTTTTGCAGATTTCTTATATATTGTAATATTCTTAAAAAAACTATAACACACCAAAGTTCATTTAAAAAGTTTTTGGTGTTATATTTGTTATAGCAAATATATTATTGAGTTGCCCGATTCAAAATTATGTCTGACGCAGCCAAACCAAAACCAAATCAATCAATTCTGTTTGCTCTTTGGTAAAGTTACAGGAGTTGAATACGTGAAGTGCTAGTTTGTTTGTTTTTGTTTCTTATTTCAATGTACGGCTACTGTGACACGAATTTTAAACAACGAAGCCCACGAAGTTAAATTTCTGTTCATTTTAGACTTTAAAATATAAGTGTGAATGATTTTATAGAGAATATACAACATATTTTCCGGTGTGCGGAAGGTAAGTTCTCCGTTTTATTTAAATTTTTAAATATAAATTATATATCCTTGTTACGATTTGTACAAATTATACACAACATATTTTTATCATGTTCTATTATTTCAAAGTATATTTTGTCTTGAATGTTAAAAACTGATTATATATCGTAATTTTGAAGATACCTTCAAATTTAAGCATTTTATGTTTATTTTATAAATCGTTTAAAGAAAATTTAAAGTTAAATTGGTTCCTCTTTAAATTATTCAAGTATAAAATTTAATTACATCATGATATCTTATTGTTGGAATATATCATCATTAAAACTATACTGTCATAGAGTAATATACAGTAAAAATCTTATATGAAGTTTATTAATATCAAATAATAATAAATACCCAAGTTTTAATGAATTAATAATAAATAAGTCTCATATATCTGTACAAAGGTAAAGTAATGCTTTTTGCCTGGTTGTTTTTTATTTTTATATTTTCTTTATCTGTAACATATTTTACATAATGATTTTTATAGCCGTTTATTTTAATTTTGTTAAATTTAACAAACCTAAAATATAAATATGATAATATTAAATTATTAATAAATAAAATAATATAGAAGAAGGGACCTATTAAATCATTCATTTACTTCAGATGAAGAGGTTTTACAAAATATTGACCCTCTTATTGTATTCATATTTTATATTGGTTAAACTCTGAATACATTAATATCACTTAGGGTTGCTATCAGTTCTTTAAGCAAAGCAAAAAGATGATGTTATGTGTTAGTACAGAAAGATTCTGCCCATAATTTATCCCTACTTGTCATTGGTCTCTTCAACTAAATAGCTTCTAATTTCTAGTGTCACATAATGGAGCTGTAATTATTTTGCATCTGATCCACAATTTTCCAGCATCAAATGATCAGCATCCGTAAGTTACTTTCAGATTTTTTGCACCAGCATTTTGATGTTATATAAGATTTTTCAGTCCCCTTCTACCTTATTCCACCTTCATTGCATAATTTGCTAGAGTTTAAATTTTTTTTTATTGTAGTTGGGGTGACATACAAGCACTAAATTCAGCTAATTGTGTGGGTATTTTGTGGCCCATGGGCATCCACATGTAACCTTGATAAATATCATAATGCAGATGTGACCTCTTAGGTCTATTGGAAGAAAAATAACAACACTAAGCTGCTATTTAACACCGGTATTCTATGAAAGTGTGCTTTCATGGTAAAGCATTGCTATTTGTGCATTAGATAGTTTATAGCTGCCACATAGCTTTACTATAACATATATGTGTGTAAACTTTAGCTTATTCAATGTAAAGCTAGTAGGTAGTAGTACACTTATATCTTATAGTTACAATTATATCTTTTATACTGATTTAATAAGTCAAGAAAAATGTATAATATATAATCATCACTGTAGATTGGAAATAAACAGTGGTATAAATTTATTGTCATAGGGAAACTTATATATATTATTTTTCAAGTATCTTTTGGTATAATACTTTTTTTTTTCACATAACTAAAACTTTCTGGGGCTCATTAAAACAATATGCACAAATCACAGGAAGTAATATGGCTCTTAGCTTTTGTAACAAATATGCAAATCATTTGTGTGATGGTAAATTAGGTTTTTAGTGCCTTGTCATGAGGAGTAAAGGATTGCTTATTTTAAGTATTAAATTATAAAATATATACCTTCTACATTGCACTGCAAGTATGTGACTGTACATGGTGGAACTCATTTATTACTTTGAATTTCCAGTATTCTTGTACTACAAGTATCTGTCAGTGCCATAATAGTTTCAGCTATAACATGAATGGGTTGGCTTGACTAGGAAAGGACCACACTCTCCCAGAAATCCAGCCTGAAATAGCACTGCTGTGTTTCACATGGTGAGTGTAGGGATCAAGTAATGTAATTACAAACAAGACATTACATCTCATGATGAGCGTATATTTGCTGTGGTTGAGCATTTGGACTTTATACAGGCCTTAAGAGATTCCGGACTAATAAATAGCCGGCTTACTGGGACACCTATAATTTATACAACAACTTACCCATGCTTCACATTACTATACACACACTCTAACATTACACTCACCGGTGAGTGCGATGTTGTCTATCCTAGCGGCCGACATAACTTTCAGTGTGTCCTGGCTGCTCCAAAATCGACCTATCCCTCCCTCAACCCCTTTTTCCCGATATCGATTCCAGCCGAGGTTCGAAGCTCCTTCTGAGGGGCCCTCGGACCGCAATTTCCCCCCTCTGTAGTCGTCGACGTTAACAGGGAGCTACTTCGGAGCAGCTCTTCGTGCCAGCATTGCCGTTGTCTCCCTACTCAGCGGACCCCCGCTCGCGAGTCTGTTCCGTTAAAGCTATAGAGGTCAAAAGACCAACAGCATCACACAATACACAAAAAAAAAATCCATCTCATGATTACATGCTATGCACTTATTATTTACTATAAGTTGAACCATGTATTTGTTTACCACCTTTATTAAAAAAACAATTTATATGAGTTATGTGCCTGTTATCAATAAAAATATATATAGTGTATTGATTCTATGTTATTTCAAATACTGTGCATTTAAATATTTAGAAACAAAAACAATTGGGTTTTATGTATTAGTATTTACATATGCCACTAAAATGTATGTTTTCCCTATTAGGTCATTCATAAAAGGCAATGTTATTCTTAATTTATAAGGACAACTTATTTTTTATCTAGAATATAAACTATAAACTATAGGCTCATAAAGATATGATGTTATCTTGGAATTCCATAATAATTACCAGTGTATGACTATTTAGGATTATCTCTAGTCTTACCATAGTAAGCCTTTGAGAAACCGGTTTGTGGAAATAATTTGTAGAATGACTAACATCAATACTATATTTACCATTCAATTTATTGATGGAGGCATTTAAATTAAGCATTAATGCAAATAGGGTAAATACCACAATTTCTAATGTTGGAATATTTATTCATATAAATATATCATTATTAATAAGATTTTATATTGTCAAGATCTGTGGTGAAAGTTATGGATTCCATCTTCCTGTGTATTTAAATTTTTGAGTTAGATTTCCGTGGTCATAAGTGTGGTAACAACTAAGATGTGTGATAGTGCCATGTATGCTCAAGTTCTGGTCTATTTTAAAATCAAGGACCCTTTGAGCTGTCCAACACTATATTGTTTATTGAAATTTGTACTGTTCAACAACATACAGCAGTTGTGAACTGGATTAGTGATCATACAAGTGTACCTTTTCTTCATTTTCATTTTTCATTCGATATATGGAACCCTAAAGATAAATGATATATTGATACCTTGGCGATATGTGAAGTCCGCCAATCTGAAGGAGGAGCATGACGCGCTATGCTCGGAGAGGCATATATATATAAATATATATAGTGTTAAGATCAATGAAAACTTATTTACTCTTGCTGTGAAGACACTCAATATTTAGACGAAGAGA
The DNA here is from genome assembly GCA_029286865.1 of Teinopalpus imperialis. Taxonomy (NCBI): domain Eukaryota; kingdom Metazoa; phylum Arthropoda; class Insecta; order Lepidoptera; family Papilionidae; genus Teinopalpus; species Teinopalpus imperialis. The sequence goes on from JAGSMU010000004.1 coordinate 10,398,577, forward strand.
CAGACCATAGTTATCCTTAAGAATACCGGATTTGTTATATACTTAATGGACTATGCTTCAGTCAGTAGAGACGGTCCGTTGCTCTAACAGTGTCACCATTATATACTGTTACTTTTTTTTCTTACTTTTAAATTTTAAAATTCAAATTTAACAGTAATGACATCAAATAATTGTTATATCATTGGGGTATTATTGTCATAATGACAAAATATCTAACATAAAATTTCTATAACGGGTAAAGATTGCGAGTACACTAGTTCAAATACATACGCCATCGTTGACCCACTTGGCAGGCGGATTGGCAACTGCAGTAATATAATCTCGAATTCACTAGCATAATGATAATGCTTCCATCTTTACTATATTTTTCTGCCGACCCTCACTAAACACCGCGAACATTGTGACTGTGGCGAACGATGAACATAAATTAGTTTACTAAATAAAAATAATGATATCTTTATTATATAAGTAATTTCTCTCGAAAAATGGTGAAGAATAATTTAATCAGGGTCTGGAAAAAATGATGATTTAAAACGTGCCTCGAATGCATTTAAAGAAAATGTGCCAAACAGGACTGTCATATATCCATCACCCCATTTTTGTTGTCACCTCATATATTCTAGTAGCAACATTAGCTGAACATATTTGGAGATGAAACACAATTTGAATTGTAATGGATTGTTTCTATATTTATCGTATTAGCATTATTGTTTGGTTCTCTTTACCGATAAAATTTTCACGTGTACAGTAAGTGACCATAGGACGAATGAAACGCGCGTCAATGTACTCGTTGGTTTAAAAAAAATAACGTGTTGTTTCTGGCCGTTGTTGTTTTAACTGTGTGCAATTTAAAAAAAACGGCTAGTGATCGAATAGTGAAAATGTGATTTATATATGACATATTTTGTTGGTGTGCTAAGATATAAAATATTTATAATATTTTATGTTTCATCGCTGTGTAACAGATTTTTTACAATATAAGGATATTTTTATTTAGTGATAAAAGAGCGTACAGTACACCTGGTGGTAATCATTTACCTTAACCTATAGTCATCTACATCTACCTTCGATACAGAATAACGATGCCTTAGGGCTAAGAGGGGAAGACCCTATTACCAATAATTGTGGTCTTCGATTTCTTTCACTTACCTTACGAATTATAGCAGTACACAGCAATTCAAGACCGTATTATGTATGTAAAATGTATCTTTCACGGGACGGCCAATTTGTCGGCGCGACATGGCTCCACAACTCTTATACCATATTCACTATACGATACTGCACATAATACAGATTTTTTTTTTTATAAAACTAATGGTGATAAATGCATGGATAAGGGATGACTCATGTTGCTCCGGTGTTGTGGCAACCTGGTCGAGTCGAGTTGTTTTCATCCTACGCCTATAATCGTCAATAGCGTAATGGTTAAGGGTACGGTCTGCGAAACTTGAGGTCGTAGGCTCGAATCCGCCATTCGACTATTGTCTGGAACCATATCCTAGCACGAGCATTTTAATTTTAGTTGGAGTGACTTAACCGGAATGTTAGTATTGTATTGCAGCACGTACGGCTTCACCACTTACGACTATGAGCCTTGAGTATAATGACACATATATCGTACAAAACATATGTCACATACACTTCTGGCGTAGTTACGAGAACCAAAACACTCCATGAGGTGCGCTACCGAAGCAATTAATAAAACTTTTAACTACTCTATTTAACTATCTATAGCCGAGTTTACCCGATCATTATGAGCATAATGTTGGCTTGTATTAATGACGTTTAAATTTTTTCTATAGCTACGAACATAAAGTCACTTGCTTTGAATTTGTCATCTTTTGAAACAAAAGATTTTGTTTGGATATATTAATTAAAAAACTTAATTAATACCTGGGACCGTATGCTTTGACGGAGAGTGGCGTAAGAAACTCTACAGATAAATGTTTATGTATGAAAGTAAGGATCACAAACGAGAACACAGTACACAGCCCATAGACAACTGCATCAAATGCGTTGTCAGCTCTGAAGACTGAAATGCATTGTTACAAAAAAAAATATTGTGTAATTGATTTTCCGCTTCTCTACTTTCAACATATACACAACAGCAGCATTATATTGCTGTTTTACAGGTCTGGTCCTGTCCCAGCCGACCCATCAATACTGTTGCAAGACTGTAACCACTGTCTGTCTTTTTCTTTCTCACATTTATAATATTTGTGTATACAAACATTATTTTAGCAAAAGTGGTCCAATATGATATATTCTATTGTATACCAATGTTTTCAACATGAAATATCTATAAAAGGCAAATTAAGGCAAGAAAATTCATTAATTACATTCAATTCAACCATATTGAATGGAAGAAGAACTTTCCAAGACGTGATTGATAGCTTTGAACTAAATAACATTAAGTTTTAACATAATTAGTATTTGTAATTTATATATAGAAATCTTATTTTTTATCCTAAATATTAGTTTTTATAATCTTTTATTTTATTTAAAAATTCGATGGTTTTGCAATCATCGATAGCGCAGTATTCTCTAGTTTCACGCGGTCATTGGTATTTTAGTTATTATTACATTCAACCGCAAAGGCATCTATGTAGTTTCAATAAATATTTGCCCAAGCAGCCGTTAAGGAATGTGGATAAGAGACGTTAATAGTACTTTATACTGTCTACTGAAGACTTGTTCTTTTTGAAGTCGTAGTCCTGCCTCTTGGCGTCTATTACTGGCGCATTGCATTTCTATCCGAGACGTTTCATCAATAAAAAGGTAAAAAGACATCGGTCGTCGATCCTTTGATTTGGCCGCGATCCAAAAAGTTACATTGAGCAAAAACTTTGCGTTATATTCCAAGAATATATTTCAACTTAAAAGGAGATATTTGAAAGACACATTTTGGATAAAATCCCAATGGCAAAATGATTTTCTTAATTACTATATGTTCGCATTAAAGCAATTAATTTCACACTATATTTAGTATATTAAGTATGATAAGTAATATCTCTAAAGTAACTGCTAACCTTATTATATCAGTACATGCACCTACTTCATTTTTTTAACACGTGGTCGAGGCATACTTGAGCTCTGTTACAACAACAGCTTCCGAAATGTTCGGCTTGACCCGGGAAGAGTAGCGCTCTTATAATATTAGACTGACTATAACATAAACTCAGTCAGCTAGATTGGGGTAGGACTAAACTCTGTCAAAAAAATGTCATATAAAATTTAATAGGCTTGCTTTATAGGCGAAATAACAAGTGTCTATTAGATTTGGAGATTGATAATTAAACGTTATCATGGAAGTTCCTCTTTCAGAATTCGAAACACCAAAAATTATATAGACAATAAATAAAAAGAATAGATAGACTCCTTGAATACAGGTAGAGCAGAGCAAGCAAGCTTCGTTGTGTTTGGTTACAATTAGTATTTTTTAAATTCACATGTTGTTTGCAGGTTTTCTACGATGTATTTCTCTACCGCCATTTCGGTACATGTTCAATAAAATTTAAAGTTGCAATAAACATTTTCAGTGATGCCGCCGACAATGGGGTTCGAATTTGGTTTGCTCGTATGCCTCGAATTAAAAACGAACGTTTAGACTATGGTAACTATGACAACAGCTAATATGAGAGCTGTGGTGGCTACCATAGAAATAAAAAAATAAATATTTGTTTTTGTGGTCGGTTAAAAAAGTAATTGACAATGAAAAAACTTTATCCAATATCTGTGTTTGAATAGAATTTAAATAACTCTTTTCATATAACATCCGTCAATGAACCGTCGGTGTTATACACAGTTATATTTTATACACCAGTTATAAGATATATTATTTGAATTTACCATAATCTTCATACTGGTACGTGATATGTCGGACAATAAAGCTTTGCTAATAAAATCCTGCATGTACTAACTTGTACTTTAAACGAGGCGGATGCTTAAGTGCGGAGGATGGGTTAAGCTAATAAGTAAATTTCATCGTCCGACGCCTCGCAGCTCTGCGTCTGTAATAATGTAAGGGGCATGTACACATTGCATCGAATGACATCAAACGATATACGGTTTAAAAGTAAAAATAAATTGTTTTATATATTTATTGTGGCCCACGCTCATAATTTTACTTTCACTTACTTGATAGGCCGATCGGTATTAGGTTTAGATTTTTTTTATAATATCACATGTGACAACCGCAAAGATTTGAGGTACACATGCGTTGCCATCAAATGGGAAGCCTTGTCATCTATAATTGGTTCCGAAGATCCCTGCACATATCATACGCAACATTCATACCACGTAAGGTCGTGGACCTTCCCCGGTCGCACCGAGTCATTGATGTTGCCGTTGGATATGACTGTATCATAGCATGTAGCATATAGAACCGCCCCAACGCGTGTTATAATTGTGATTTTTGTTTCCGCATTGAATGTTTTAATAATTGGCAGTAAGTCAGATTACGCAGCAATAAAATTATTCCGCTAATCATGCATGGGTGATTGACTGTCTCTGGTTAAAAAGTTACACTGTTTATTATCGCAATTGGTCGTCAAATCTAAAACAAATTTATATGCAACCACTCTGGGAGCATACCCATTCCAAAGAGGTAAAGAGAAGAAGTAACACATAAGAAGTAACACATAAGAAGTAACACATAAGAAGTAACACATAAGAAGTAACACATACAATACAGCTTATCTTTCTCCCTAAAGTATTCTTATTATTTAATGGAAGAAGGGTTTATTTGTAGGAGAGAGTTTTATTATAGAAAAAACAAAAAATGTCATGTCTTTTCAAAAGACAGTCTTCTTACAAGGTAAAATTGTATGGTATTTATTTATTTGTATGGTTGGAATTTTAAATGCACTTCTTAATGTTTGTTCTTTAAAGTTTACACCAACTATTCTCTTTTTTCTTCATTACATCGTTTTAATTTATTTGTTACTCTCTCAAAGTAATGAGTTTATTATTGTTGGCTTAGAATATTCTGTATACGCGAGTTATATGTGTGTATTTTTTTTTGTTAATATTATTCTTGTCTTTGTCTTTTCCGTGCGTGTAAACCAGGCCCTACAGCAAGCACATAAACTCAGTGTCCAGGAGATTTCCTACCGTTATTTATGTTACAATAAAACCAATGTATCCTCGGCTCGTACATAGCCATGTATTTTTAGAGGAACGGGTTACAAACTGAGCTTTAAGGTTGTAAAATGTAATATAAAATGTCTTGAGTTATTATATTATATATTTATTTGTTTGTTACGATAACAGAACGGGGAATGAAAACCAGAGACAATTACTCTACTGATTACGGTTTTACAGTTAAACCGTAGGAATGAGGATTAATTTGTAATTGTGATTTTCTCTATGTCTTATACCTATTCGTGATATAGCTAACACGAATTGGTATAAGACGCTTTGTGAAACAATGAAACCGAAAAGGTTTTATTACTTATGACGAAGCTACCCGTCTTAGTACAAAGGAGTGATAACGCATCTACAATATGATTCCCTATCAAGGAGTTGTAAAGCACATGGATGCGGTTGTCCATGCTCCGTAAGCGGGGCAGTAACCATTAGGTAAATTGTGTGCTCGTTTGTGACTCTAATATCATAAAAAAATCCCATATTATCTACGTGGTTTCCGTGGGTACTCCCAAGGAATGGAAAAAACATATTTTTTCTATTCCTTGAGTGTGGCCTATCTCAAATATTTACAACTATGTTTTATATTGCGATTTTCTATTCAGCAGATATAGTAAGTATTGAGAAAAAAAATTATCGTTAAAGGTTAAAAAAAAATGATAATAAGTCAATACAATTAGATAGAGATAGAATTTATTATCATTTGTATGTCGTTGTTTAAATTTCATATGCATGTACGTGATAGAAGTTTACACTCGTTTGTCTTCACTGTTCACCTGATGATAAGTGAACTACGCACATCATTTATGCATAGGTGGCAAAACGTCAATGTTCCATAAGATTCTGCGATTGCGATTAATCAATTTGGCCGGAATATACATTACAGACGCAAATTTTCCTTCCCTCAAAAAAGTAATAATTGCAATCTAAGAGATTTTTTGCCGGCAAGGGAATATTCGAGTATTAGCACATGTTAATATTTTATACACGCAATTTTATAAAATACTTTTTTTTAAAAAAATCCCCAACCTGTCATGAAATTCTAATGAATCTAAAAATCAATGAAACAAACACGATGAACGCTGTTCATATAGTCAAATTGTGTTAGCATGACGTGCGCATTTTTTACGTACAAAATTATAACCACAGCCACAATTTACGTTACAGAAATGTTTTAAAATATTTTTAAAACCTGACATTTTATCGTATTGACGAGAAACGAATCTTGAGACACATTACATAAACGCATAACGTAAGTGTTTACCTCAGACGTAGCAAATGCGAAAGTTACAGGCAGGCAGAGGGGACCTTGGGCTTATTTCTCAATACTGTCATCATATGCAAATGTTGTTAAACTCTGCCTAAACTTGCTTAATTTTCGACAATATTGCCAATAGTGTTGCCAGAGTTCCAGGCTTCCTAATAATATTAATAAAAAATATTAATAACTTTTCATTTCAATGAATGTATACTTTCATGGCCTTGTTTAAAACCACTAGTCGCTTCACCCTAAGGTCCTATATATATAAATATATGTGTGTGTGTATATATATATATATTATAGGTTGCAGGTATCACTTACTATCAGATTTAGATTAGCCTTTCGTTCATTTCATAAAAAAATATTCCAATACCATAAGTCTCAAAGTTGTACCAATCTGTGATAAAATCTTAAGCTTTTATAAACGTGAGTTTCCCACGGTCGGCAGCTGAAAGTCTACCAGTGTGACTTGGCTGCTTTTATATAGCACCGTACAGTACGAATCACATATATTAGCGCTATGGATACCGACTGCTTGGTGTGTCTATATTAGTTATAGAAAAGCGTAGTTTAACTTCGCTCGCTATCCAAAGATATCTATCCACTTTCACTCACTCGTATAAGTGGAGAAATCATTGTCTTTATGTGTTTAATTTTAAATAATATTTTAAGAGTAATAATCGAGTTTGTATTTAATAGAAGCTGTGATAGCTTTGTGGGTAGGATAATAGAATCACGATCTAGCTCGTCAGTTTGAATTTCTGCTTGTAACTAATGAGTGTATGTCAATATATTTATGTATAATATATATACACACACATATATATATATATATATATATATATATATATATATAAATATATTCGTCACATGATGTCCACATTCACACAAAATCACCTCAGGTCTAATCACCAGGGCCTCATCACCAGTAGCATCATCGGTTTCTTTCACTTGACTAAACGAAACGGCGTTAAAACACCACTTTATGCTGTTATTCTGTGTGATCTTACTTCTTCCCCGATTTGACTGACTTATTCGCTTTACTGCTAGTTTATAGTCATGACAATAAACGTATTGCGTTGTTCTTCGTATGATTGCGCGTTACACGAGAAAAGGATCATAAAAATTTAAGGGTTTGTGAATAAAGAAATCTTTGAAAGAAGCAGTTTTGCTCTCCTTTTATTCTTAGAAAAGCCTACGAGTTTTTTGAACTCGGCAAGGAATGAAAGGTGGTGAGTAAAGTTAATCCAATTTCAACAACAACACTACAGTTTTATCGATCAATGAATTAACAATATAGTTAAATGAAACACGACAAATACGCTTTGGAGCCCAATCCTATTAATTTTTTATGTATAGTCGTTAATTTTATGAGCTGCTTAAAAAGAAAGTGTGACGCGTACTACTACGTCAGTTAATTGTGATTATACAATAATTTTTCATTCACAGTACGGTTGAAATATCTTTGTATTTATTTGTTATGTATACTTTCATATAAATTATTTATAATGGCTTTTTTATTCCATCTTATAATACTTTTTAATTAAGCGCTTTCGTTTCATCTTTTCGTTTCTGACAAACAAAACTGATAATATATTTTATCAGTTTAAATATTAAAACTATCAAAGTAGAAACATACTATGAATCTATAATAAATGTAAAAAAAACATTAATTTTATCAATCCGTTGTCAGCTGAAAAGGTTATTTTGATAAAAAAAAATATTTATCTGAGTTAAAATTGTGACATATGCGAGTTTCAGACCAACCATCATACGAACAAGACCTGGCTGTATGGACTAAAGTCCTTTGCCTTTCCCATTAGGGATAAAATAATATCTACATCTCTCTTGTGACATAAGATTTGTATCGTTATTTTATCTGTATTCTATTTTTCATTAAAGCAAGGATACCGCAGTCCGCGTATCTGGTTTAATTACTATAATTGATAAAACTCTATATCCATGACGTTGAACGAATCTAAAGCAAAAATCTAAAGGGCATCTTTCACATTACAATAGTAACCCTTGGGTCTCTGTGTACTGTTGGTGTCATTAAGTTCGATTAAAGCAGCATTTTATGATATCCGCGTGACTTTTTTCCCTTGACTCATAAGTATATACTCGTGTTTAAATCTCTTTTTGTCATTATTAGTTTCCGAGATTTTTCTATTAAGATCTCGTTTTCTCTTATGGCTAATGATCGGCTTCCTCATGCGAAATACACTTGCTGTTTTTCGCTTTTCGTTTGTCTTACTCCGGTAGAGTCAAAGCATACATGCCTCACTCTGTTTCCAATTTCTTAGATTTTTTGCACACAACTATACAACTAATTGCGGTGCAAATAATAATTTTGATTGTATCGGACATGTGCTTCGTTAGATAATATATAGTTTTCTTATATATACACAAACAGAACCCGTTGAAATCGTAATATACGCTTGCAATACCTATTCACTGCTATATATTCTTACTTGCGAGGATTACATGATGCGTCAGCAAATAAAAATGGTTTCGTCAATATAGCTCAGTATATGATTTTGTCATATGCACAAGCGCACATAATTTCTCATATGCATGCTAATTTTAACATATTCTTGATAGACCTCGTTATCATGCTAAATTCTGAATGCTTATTTTTTTTAATAAACGTTATAAAATGTATTTGTAAAGCAATCAACAATTATGATACTAATAATTCAAAAAATATTCGACACTATGAGGATTTATTTTCCGAGTAATTGTTTAACGTGTTATTTTTATAATTAATCGAATATTATCCATACTATCACAAATCATCGTGACCCTTATCACTGATGACGAGGCATTCTATCTTATTGACAATGCATCTGCAACAGGATTTAGTAAGGAGTTTGTCAACGTCAATACGATATGCAATCGATAGCAAGTCATAACATTCATAATCGAAACTTATAACTTATGTTCTTCTGAAAGCGCGTAAATATTTCTGTCGAGTACACTCGTAATAAAGCTGGTGTAAGAGCATGCAGTTTCGCATACAACGCATCAACGTTTCATCGCGGTCTATAATTAACGTGCCAAGATCCAGGAAAAATTACTTTTCATCGAAACATCTCTGGTTAGTAGCCGAGTTGTATCTGTGATACACTGACGTAGTACAGGACTCCATTTCCCGCGCTCGTTTTGACATCGGTGATTTTTTTTTCTCTTATTGACATATCCCGTTGTGACATTCCGTTCCACGATTTAATTTCTCTGTGAATGAAGTGAACAATGCTCTTTTGTTTAATAACGAGATTGCATCACTGTTAAATAGATTAGTGTTATATTTTTTAGTTTTTGGAACAATAGAACAGGAAGCGTCCGAAGTGGACCGGCGCATGTCATTTCGTTTTCATTGCCTCCGAAAGTTTACGTCAAATTTTTCGATCTCTGTGATATCTGTAGATGAATATATGGAATTTCTTACCGTTTTTCTACATGTGATCTTTTAAAGTGTATTTTCTTTTATATATTTATATTGTTTTCATTCATTGAATACGCTTGTATTGGTAATTTTGTCTGTGTAAAATTACTTAAAAAAAATAAAGAGGTCGCTTTAATTTAAGAGAGGGATAACTGATTCTGTTTGTTCCTTTTTATTATAATATAATGACAAAATTCGATGTTCCTCTCATTCTATAGCGTGTATTTCAAGACAACTCACTTACAAGAAAATATTGATAAGTAATATTTGTTTATAATATAATATTTTTTTATTTATTTTATAAAACGATATTTTTTTTATTTTACGATTGTTCTAAGAGATCCATTAATACATTACAGACTAAATGTTTCATTAATTGCGTAATTACGTATGAAACATAATGTAAACAGAGACCTCCTTCATGTAAGTTTTTATTTAAAATGTCCACTTTAATTTGGCGTTTTCGTAACAGTTGCAACTTATTTTCATATTTCCTCATTCTTATCTATGTCGTGGTACCTGGCAGACGCCCAAGTAGACGTTGCATCATACACGCGTGGGACTTCAATTTTGTTTATATTCATTTAACAATTAGAATTTAAGCTAGGGGAACAGATGATCCACGGCTGGAAAAATGATACATTGTAGTGATGATGATTGGATGAGTTTTCATTTGTCAGATTCAAGATGTTTCTTGTCACCATAGAAAAAATGCTCTGTAAAAAATGCCATTCCTATCCGCTGAACCCCTAATTACGAGGTATCTGGAATTATTTAGACTTAGAAATATAATAAAATAAAATAAAATAAAATTTGCCTTAGCCTTATGGCTTATTTCTAAATTTTAGCAGTTAAATCCTTTGTATCTCGAAATTCTTGTTAAGTCGAAAACTCATTAATTCGTTTTTTTTTGCTTTTTCCGTGATATTTGAGTTATATAGATTCCAATGTAATAATATTATAATTATAATAGCACCTAAATAATTCAATATCATTCCTGTATGTATATTTACATTTTCTTTTTATCAATTTGAGCAATTATTAAAGATTTATTATTAAAATTAAGAAATAATTATTAAAAGAATTGTTAAACATTTTATTTATAGTTAGAACAAGGTTTTTCCCTAAGTATTATTTGTAGTATAGTCCCAAAACGTACATTTTTTGTTGGTTGAAATAAATTATGTAAGCAAAAGTTACGCAAAACTAGTTAATGTTTGGTTAAGGTCAATGACCTTTGTTGCATTAGTACCTCAATACACTATCGATGACTTTTAATATTAGAATCAACTTTAGAAAATAACTACCAAAACGGATATCGCAGCTTCCATCGAGACATGTCTATATTATTTACCCGTCGTAGATCATTCTGACTCAGCTTGATTCTAAATTTATTACATCGTTACTACTTTTTTTTTACGCCTAAGTCTATTTGACTGCATTATATATAAATAAAACAAAATGTAAATGTCATTTACCATTGTTACCATATTTACACCAAAAATATATAATTTTAAAGATCTGTTTTATTTTTAATATACGATTATGTTAAAATAACGGCGGAAAATCGTTAATTTTTGAATCCATCAAAAAACATATTCAGTAAAAAATAGTTTCCATTATTGCCTTGCGTCGACATCTTGCCTAAGCTAAAGCTGTAGTCTTAGGCACGGTTCATTCAAGGAGAATTAAGCCATTATTCTCTTAATATTTACCAAAAATAAAATATCCCTTTAATCCGTAGCCGTCACTATCGCAGTTACGACCGCGTGGACAGAAATAAACAAAGCATACATATGCTGCATTTCTCGCAATGTGCATCCAATGCTTCTTTTTTCAGCTTCTAATTCGGGATGTGGGCACGCGCCAGTCTCGGCGTGTTCAGCACATCGTGCACTCTCGACCATTCGAAAATCGAAATGATTCATTTCTTTTTTCTTTAATTTTTTCGGTGACAGTATTTTGTATCGGTAAATATTACATATAGAACCTGTTTGTTGTGTGTCTTTATCGAATAAACCTCTTTATGTGTAATTTTATTATTTTGCGTGTCTTATTACGTGTTAAGATTATTTGGTTGATGTATCCCCGTTCTTTTTCCATATATTAACATTTTAAATAACTGAAATTGTGTGTTTGTTTGTGTAATTTAATATTAAAATGATACTATTTCTAATAGAGTCCAACCATAGAGTCCTGTACCGGCCAGAGACATTGCGTTCCAAATATAAAACGCGTAGAGCGGCTCGATGTTCAAATAAACAAAAAATGTTGAGTGCGGTGAACTGATATGTACAAAAGTAAGTGGCGATTATAATTTTGTATAAAAACAGTGCAATTACTTCATGTGGATTTATTCGGCGCTCTTAAAATAAACATTGACTAGTAGTAGTAAAGTGAAAAGTGAATTAAAGCGGTTTTATGGTAATATTGTAATTAAAGCGATATGGGAAAAAAGAAGAAACAGAATGGGAAAAAGACCGGTCACAGATTTTTCCGCTGGATGAGAAGGTATGGGAATAAAATAAAATTTTAGTTTGTACATGTGTGTTATTAACGATTAAATATATTAACCCGGTGGATTTGATGTGTAATGGATTTATTAATAACAAATACAGTTTAATATTTGCATTTTTGTGTGAAAATAAATAAAGCCGGTTCTTGCACTTGGTGATTTTATAGTATAACTAAACTTAGCACTGTAAAAAAAGAATACAATATGAAATGAGAAAGTAAGATGTAATTTATGCTCGGGCTAGATGACGTGATTTCATTAAAGAAGTATTTCTACCTCGTAAATACAAGGCGCTTATTATATTATATTTTAGTACGATTTTAGCATTAAATAGCTTAAATTATTCAATATAAACGAAAGGTGAGGAGGTGAAGGTCTACCTTGTTGAACCATTCTTCAGTTAAAGCTTACTGTAGCGGCGCGACCAGGGTAGGAGGTCTTGCAACTTGTTTTAAACTGCAGCATTAGGGGATCATCTTGATAAGGGAAGGACCACAACTTCATAAAATAACATCAAGAAATTATGCTGATATGTTTCCTCTAATAAGTGTAGACACCAGGAGGTCCAGTAACTAGCTGAATGGCATTCAATCTCAGACCCCAGAGGTCAGAACGCATAAGCATCTTGAATCTCTCTTGGGGATGCATGATTATGTGCTGTAGTAAATATTTAAAAATTTATTAACATCTGCGATATTATAAATGAACACGTAAGATACGTGTTGATTGGTCATCTCAAGTTTATATAAAAAATGAAAGAAAATACCTGCGTAATTTTATATTACAATTGTATTATTATTACTAGCTAATTAATATTAAATTATTTCTTCAATCATCACTTCCATCAGGCAACAATTTAACAAATTTTAACAGTGGTAGAGCTACGCTGCAGTTTGTTTCTAGCTGCAGTATGAATGGGTCACCTCGAACGGGGAGGGACCACGCCTTTTTACTAGTGACGAGGCATTCCATCTCAGTCCTCAAGGATGCATGTAGATGTCATGGGCCGCAGGAGTCACCATCAGGTGAACTGTGTGCTCGTTTATTACACTCAATGTAATAATGAAAAAAGGCAAACTGTGTTTAAACCTTCATTTAAAATAAAAGAAATGCAGCCTTTGCACAGCTGTGTTTCTCAGGGTAAGTGCAGTAATTGAATTTGAATAAATAAATATAATAAAACATATTTATTACTGTAATTTAATATTCTATCATAATCTTAAGATATACATTTGATGTGAACATTCAGTTTGGCCTATTGATGCTGGAGATGTACTGTTCCCGTACATACTGTTAAAGTTAGTTCGTAAAGGTAATCGAGGCTTTTAGTATATTTCAGGCGATAGACAACCAGTAACTATAATTTAATATCATTTATATCTTGATATATTTTTTTAAAAGAATTTTAGTAATGCTATTAAAAGTACTAATATTCCCGTTAACTACTCCAACTAAGCTGAACTTCCTTGTGATAGGAGATGGTTCATGACAATTGTCTAATGGATTCGAACCTACGACCTTAAGTTTCGCAGTCCGTACCCCAAACCATTTGATTATTAACGCCTCATCATTAGTTAATTCAAACATTGATTCTCAATGTTCTGCCTAACCCAAAGGGTTATAGAGGTATGGGTTTATAATAGTGTACTTTAACTATTAAATCTAGACAGACATTAGCACACTTCATGTAAGTAAGAAATTACGAATCTAGTAAACATGGAGTTATAACAGGTTCTCTGCTTTATTATCTACTATATATTATATTATTATCTATAAAAAAACCTGTTTAATATCATAAAGTTATTATACTTCTTGCTTTATATGTTTACGTCTTAAATGTCAACACGATGGTATGATATATATTAATAAAGTTTTAGAAATTGTTGAATGAAAAAAGAAATATTTTTGACATCATCGTTCATTCGAAATTTTCGTCCTGGGATCCATGGTGCATGTCTGTATCGATTGAATAATAACCTCGTGTTCGATTACGATCATAGCGATGTATTCTGATTATTACCAGATGACCTAAACTGACAAGGATATATTGTAGTTCGCTTTAAACATTTGCGCAAACGCAGATGCACTTAATTGTGGACATATGTTAAATCGTAACAAGTATCGTGTCAATTGTATGGGACATACACGTATATAGCACCTACAGACCTGACAATCAACAATTTGTGATACACAAATTATCATTCGTTTGGGAATAAAACACAAAACCCCCAAAGCAATAGCACTCTAACCACTTCGCCCTCTTTCAATTCTTAGTCGGAAGCAACTGACCGAGCCGATCGGCCCTCTCGGGAGCCCTTGCGCTGGTTACCCACTAATAGAAGTCTCGCTTGAGCGGCCATGAGCGCTCCGTCACGGCAATCTGTACCAAAAAAAAACATTTCGTCTAAATTCATTTTCGAAAAGAAGTTGTTGGGGATTAACAGAAAATGCATTGTTACGTTCATTTCTCGCACTATACAAAAGAGAGCAACGATACATATAATTTTAAATGTATTTATAGCAATGTAGAATTATATATATTAGTATAAAAACCGCCTAAATAATGTTCTTTCTCTACGAAATACGGAGATGATAAACGGGCATACAGTTCATCTAATGGTAAGTTATTCCAGCAGCCACGTGGGAGTCCCACATTCGTCATCGATAAGGTATCATAACGTTAAGGGGTGACCCTTAGAACTAAAACGGAATATCTAGTTGTCTCACCAGTTATAAGTTTTCTGTTAGATTGAAATTATTATGTATATATAAGAAATTTTTGAAATATTTCACATAAAAATTGTGTAATGCTGATAAGATAAGAACGACATTGAGATACGACACGGATAAGCAACTATAAAATCCTTAGAAGCGTTAACCTGTCGCGAAAGGAAGGTACTCGAGAGGACTCTTCACGCGATGGGATGAAGACTGGCGCTCGTCATGATAAATGAGTAATGACAGTAAATGACTGGCTGCGATGATGATAGTAATTAATAGAACAAGTAAATATCATAAAAAAAAATACGATCACCATTTAAAAAGATTAACCTGGAATGGATTGCATTGACACCAAATGAGAGTTCCGTAACGCGTGGCCATACCCCCGTGGAATCGACTTATTCGTGCTATAGTTTATAAAACTCTACCAATTAAAAGAACCTCTGTGGTTATTATCAACCATAGAAACAAAACGCAGTAGCGTTATACTAATAGAAATCCTTCCTCAGTCGAGCATAAGCGTTTACCTACAACAAGAATCTCATTTTATTGTATTTCTAACACGTATTGTTTTGGTATAAACAAGTATTGTTTATAAGTTATTAAATAATTACATTTCGTCTAAAGCGTAAGATTGTTGAAAAATTTATAAGTGCATTCCTGTTTTCCAATATTTTTTTGATCTGGCTAACAGATTTTTCTTTAATCGCGGATTCCGGTCTTCTCCGAATTCTGCTAGTTACTATGTACTCTGTCAAGAAAGTACCGGGAAAAGATCAATAATACACAAAATGTTAGTTATTCATCCAAATTTATTTTATCACCTTTAACTTATGCTCCTTCAGAAATGATACACTTACGCCAAGAAATAATCCAATCATCAAAATATTTTTAAACGCTTTTTTCGGAATTGAGTTCAGTTCTCGCCGCGAATTCTCCTTTGTCTTCTACCGAATGAAAACGGATGCCACGAAGTGGTTATTTGAGTTTAGTAAAAGGAAAGAAGTCTACTGGAGCCATTTCTGGTGAATAAGGTAGTTGCTGAGTTTTTAGTCAAAAATTCGTTCACAATGATGGCCTTGTGCGAAAGCGCATTATCCAAGAATTTTCTTTCCACAAATCTGGCCTTTTTCGGCGAATTTGCTCTCTTAAACACCGTATAATACTTAAATAATAATCTTTATCTTCCGTCAAGAACACCGAGTGCATAACACCGCTATAGTCAAGGAAAACAGTCAACATGACTTTTGATCGACTTTGACGTGTTTCTTTCGGTTTCTGTTCAGTTGGAAGGCGCCACTCCGACGCTTGTTGACTAGTTTGTCAAACCCGTAAACCCACGTCTCGTCACCATTAACTATACGTTTCATGAATGTTGGGTCGGAATTAACTCGTTCTACGATGTCCTCACCGACTCTTATGCGATTGAGTTTTTGGAGAAAATTCAGGTCTTTTGGGACTAGCCGAGCGGCAACGTGTTTCATACCCAAGTCATTATTTAAAATGGTATGGATCGACTCGTGAGACATAAAGTTTGGCAGCTATCTCAAACTTGCATGAGGATTCTCAGTCACTATTTCCTTCACTTTTGCGATGTTAACTTCAGTTGCAGACGTTGATGGCCGACCAGTGCGAGGCGAATCTTCCATCACATCTCGAACGCTTTTCAACGCTTTGTACCACTCATAATCACGTGTTTTTGTTAAAGTCGATTCACCGTAAGCCTTCTGTAATATTTTCAGTGACTCCAAACACGAAATTCCTTTGGCGATGGAAAATTTAAGTCAAACTCTGTTCGATGTTTTATTGTCCATTATGAAATTTCCAATACACACTAGATATGATATAACTAACAGCACTGTATTTAATCTAAATAACAGATGCAACTTAAACTCCGCGCCAAAATGGAAAACAGTTGTGCTAATCTAATAACAACAAAATAAAATATTTGGAACCAAAAACAAATCATCCATTGCCAATACGTTTTTGACAATTTATATGGTTTTAATTCACCTTATTTCATATCATTTGTATCAAATAATTTGCATAAATTTTGGTCGAGAATTGAATTTAGACCTCGAGACTCCGGAGACTTGAAATGCATGACTCGCTGAAATGAATATTTTGTTAATTTAAAATGTAAATATAATATATAAATACTCGTAATAAGAATTAAACAAAAGTTTTTATCAGATTGAGACGTTTAAAAACAGTATTTGTAATATTTATACTATATTCGAAGCTGACAGCTGCCTCGCAGCTTCCATTGGGTCATTCAAGGACACAATTAATATTGCAGTCTATTGTTTGTACATGCCCTCCATAAGTTTGATTCATTGGAGCGCATCAATTTGCGTCATCAGTCATACTTATGGATTAATATAAGTTTTAAAATGTTAATGTGACAATATTAAGTAAACATGTTTAATTTTTTATGTTCAATAACCATTTGAGGAGAAAGTTTGATTGTCACTATTGTATCGTAAATGATGTTTATATTCATCGACCGACTTTAGTCATGCGGCGCGAGCTCGGCCGTTCTAAGCTCCCGATTTGCACTAATCTTTCCCCCATTCTCTCCTTGCGACCGTGCAAAAAATATAAAAAATGTGCTTTTGTCCTGTCGATGATTTTTGACACCGCCATCTATTCCTCAATTTCAGTATTGTGATGTTATGTGCATTGTCATAATTTATATTTATTCGAATAATACATATTTTTTTACCTCCATTTATTTTTTCAAACAGTTCTCCTGCTGATAAGGTGAGACTGCGGTCCATAACCACCTAGATCTATCCTGAAAATAGATACAAGATGCACATGCGACATCATCTCTAAGGACTGATGCGGAACACAACGAATGCTTGTTTTCATTAATGCCGTGATCCTTCTCCGGTTGAGCCGTCCTATTTTAGGTGCGCGTAGAATCTGGCTGCAGCGTGCCTCTACCACTCTTATGTAGGCTTATTATATCTTATAGGCCTATAGTAACAATGTACAAGGTGCTTAACTGTTAAAATATATCGGCATTAAAATACATTAAAAAAGAATCACAATGCATCAGTGACACACGCATGTTTTACATTTGTGTTTTATTGCCGTAACAACAATAAGTAAAATATGAAACACCGCGACTCTTAAATAAGAAGAAATCTGTTTGAAAGCGCTCCTGTATTTACAAGCGATGTTGCCACTACAATAAAACGATCCACCGAACGTTGCTTGGCCAACTGCCACATGTGGGAGACCTTTGTTCGGCATACGTTTTAAGCAATGTATAATGGCCCACTCACTTAACTGCAAATATAAAATAACATTATTTGTTTAATTTCAATTTCCAATTTTGTTCGAACTTATGAGGGTTTCCTGGTTGGATTAAAAACCTCAATCATCTAATTTAGGTATTAACAATTTATGTAACTTTAATATATCTATATACCTAAAATTATTTTTCCATCTTGTGACATTAGGTATTTATAAATCGTAATTATATCATGTATAATTTTTATTATTTGTTAAAATTGTATATTTATAAAATTGTATTTTACAAAAGATCTACTGCAAGCTTTTTCTCTGATCAGTGAGCATTTACGAGGCACCGGTAAAGTTTTTAAAATTATTACCAACATGTAAAAGCGTACATGGCGGATTTAAAAAAATAAATTAATCTAAATCAATAGAAAAAAATAGTAGTAGTAAGGAGAATTCAAAATAGTAACTTATTTGTACAAAGCATGGAGATTTAAAATGGAAATTTATACAATTTTTTTAAAGTTTAATTTTATCGCGAGATATGTACATTAAGTATAAAATAAAGTATTGTAGTGGAAGCAGTTTATTAATATACCATCTGTAGGAATTGGAATTCAAAAGACCAATACGTACGGTGCTATGCGTACGTTAATACTGCGCGGTACACTTCTGATACAAAAACTATTAAGATACCGAGCCGTCTTCATAACTAAACATTTTAAAAATGCTGTGTCATCTCTCTTTCTCTCTTGTTACCAAACGCCCTACTTTATCTCGTCCAAGTTTTGTAACGAACAGGACGCATTTAAAGGTGTTTAAAGTTAAAACCTCCTCATGTCTCTCCTTAGGTATCACTGAGGTGAAAAAAAAATGACAGAATCATATACAGTATATAGATGATGAATAATGATGAGATGAAAAATAGTTTGTTTATAATCAAGTTTTTAGTACAGATACATGCGAGATAAAATTAAGAAAAAACCAAGAAAGGTAAATTATTCATTGTACTTTTAATACATCATTATATACAAAATAACCTGTATATAAAATAATTTCCATTTTACACTCAATTTCTTTTTTTGTCTAAACGTTTCATGGTAATAGTATAGTGATGATATAAAATGTAGAATTCTCCGCGCTCCACATAAATCTTTCCATGTGAACTGAACGAGTAACAGATTTTTTTATAAACTGATCGAATGAGAAAGCCGTCGTCATATGCTGGCATTTCTCGATCATTTTACAGTCGTAGCTTTCTCTATTAATTTCGATTCTTCACGTTGTTTCCGTTATTTCATTCTCATATAAACGTTATCATTAAACTCTAAAGTGTTCAATAGTATACTGACTATCTTTCTTAATTTTTTTTAAATTTTACTTGCACCATATAAAGATCATATTTCAATGGTTTACTTTGAATCGAGGTGGTGTTAAGTTGTTCAGTTGTGAAATCATGCTTCTATTTCGTGCTGGTATTTTGTACCTTACCCGCCGAAGCCGACCCATTCTAAATGCAGCTAGCAAATACCTGCACCATAGTTCTACCACTTATACCTAATATAATGTGAAAAAAAAGGCCTGCTTCTTCTGGTATTGAGAGTGATGAGAACTGGAGACCAGACTGACAGCGGGTGTTTTTTTATGTGCTGTGGCTATATCGGTCTTATCGAACTATTACTAGTACAGTAATTAATAAAATCACGTTCCTTTTTTAATTTCCACGAATAATACACATTCAAAACTAATTTTATTTATTCTATCGCGTTTTGATTTTTAATTTTTTCAATGTCCGACTTTATAGCACTCCACTCACGGTTAGATAATAAGATCGGACCAACAATTTAAAGCGAATCGTTCAAGGATTCAAATTAAGAAACTGATTTAACACAAGTTTTAGTGCAATTTTTTGCGAACTCAATCCGAACAAAGCACGATAAATCTTTGATGGCAACCAGCTGCGGCAGATTGATGGCGATATGCGAGTCTTCGAGTCATGTGGCATTTTTTTGTCTTAACACTCACAGCTCACAGCTGTCATATCCGGCATTTGTAATTATAAAATGTTATTAGTCAATATTATATTTGCAACCATTTCAATATAACTTGTGCTTGACTTAATTTTCAATGTTTACTAATTTTATGGGAAAGCTTTTAGCAGCTTAGCGCTGCCTCTTAGCATTTTTATTTATGAAAGTTAGGGTGACCAGCGAGGACACAAGTTCGTTCATAAACACCTGCATCTATTTTAAACAACTGTTCAAAATGCAATTTGTTGTCACCCCTGGTGACCGGTTGCGTTTCCGGATTTCTACACTCACTAAATACTGTGCTATTTTATCACGCTGATATTCATTTATTAGCCGCGATCCATTTATTAGTTACGTAGTTCAACCACGTTTTTGTTTTGTTTTAGGATAAAGATAATTTAACATAGGTTATAACAAAACAACTGTTCAAAATGCAATTTGTTGTCACCCCTGGTGACTGACCTGGAATGACCGGTTGCGTTTCCGGATTTCTACACTCACTAAATACTGTGCTATTTTATCACGCTGATATTCATTTTTTAGCCGCGATCCATTTATTAGTTACGTAGTTCAACCACGTTTTTGTTTTGTTTTAGGATAAAGATAATTTAACATAGGTTATAACAAAACAACTGTTCAAAATGCAATTTGTTGTCACCCCTGGTGACTGACCTGGAATGACCGGTTGGGTTTCCGGATTTCTACACTCACTAAATACAGTGCTATTTTATCACGCTGATATTCATTTATTAGCCGCGATCCATTTATTAGTTACGTAGTTCAACCACGTTTTTGTTTTGTTTTAGGATAAAGTTAATTTAACATAGCTTATATTGAAGTAACACGGTTTCATGTTGTAAGGTACGCTGGTACGTATATCATTATATACAAACAATTCTCCTCTCACTTTTACATAAACGTATAGAACGCGAATTCTATTCAAATTTTGTGTTGAGTATGTTAACACAAGTCATGTCAGAACGCAGTGAACCGACGTGATAATTGGTCATAACTCATTTAGCTCGATTAACAAAAAGCAGCCCACAAGTGCATCCAACACGCGACTTTCAAACTGCCTCGATAATTGAGGCGTGTAATTGCTAATGGCTTTCCAAGGAAATGGGGAAACTGCCTGCACGCTAGGGTTGGCTAGATCGAAGGTGTAAAATACTAGAAGTGGTTTCAATGTCGGGGTATTATATATATATAAATATATATATATATATATTTATATATATATATATATATATTTATATATATATCATTTCTAAAGTTCTTACGAAAAACAATCTATTCGAGCATGTAAAAAGTGTAAAGTACATTAAGAGTTTTGATATATTTGAAGCTATATTAGAATGGCAATTTGTCGCTTTAAACCAATATCTCTTCAATCTTATGACTAAACATCATCCAGTGGTGTTCTGCCTACCTCGCAAAGGAATATAGGTGAGAGTGTTTTTATTTTATAAGTGATGACCTTATGAGATGTACGACAGACTTTAACCCAGCCCAAAATGATTCAAATATCGGTCTTTGAAAAGAAACAATCGCGTATGATCGGAAGGCTAAGCTTGTAGAGCATTGTCTCTATCATATTTTCATATTTAGTCATAAGTTGAGTTTTTTACCGATCATACGCGATAGTCTATTCCTGACGATCGATGTGTATCATCGAGCACTTAATCCTATTAACTTTATATTTGTGGCACGTGTACGTTGTTAAATATAATAATTTCATCTTTATCCATCAAGAGTTGAAATATATATTCTTTATTGTATACCAATTACATGAACAGAAATAAATAAGATTAACAAAATAAAAGGCGGTCTCTTCGTAAGCGACAACCCAGATGTACAGAACTGATGAAGTAGGTAGATAGGATGAAGATGGTTTTTAAAGGAAAATACGGATTTAGCACATGTTATGCGCAGAGGCAAGGAGCTCCATAAACGTACAACAGAAAAAGAAGAAGAATGGACTGAAGTTCTAAGAGCTAAATTAGTAGAAGAACAGGGAAATATACTGAAAACAGTCTTTCGAGAAACTTGACGTTTGAATCTACTCACTAAAAATATATTATCGTCTTACATTATTATAAATTTTTATTATTGTGCTAGTTGCAGGAAGTTTCTAAAAGTAAAGACTGGTTAATTCTCTAGATAATCTATGTGATCCGGCCTTGCAGCAATTTAATGACTACTTTCAACATCATGTTGAAACATGTTTAGGTAGGGGAACAAAATCAATTGTTTGACAAGGTCTACTGATAATATGATAAAATTAAGGTATTATAAACCCTATACAGATGCTAAGTAATTAAAAATGAAATTAATAAAGTTCGTACATAAATGAAAATTGCATCGGCATTTACTAACCTAGCACGTTATATCATCAATAATTATATCACCACATAACACCAGGTGGAACGAAAGTCATGCAGTAACTTCTATTCAAAAAATAACACAATAAAACCGAAACCAAATTTAATAAATTCAACTGATTATCTTCAAAATTATCTGGATTGATCTTCAAAGATATATAGTCAAGAATAAAAGTGTCTATGGATTCCCTTGTCTATGATCTAATATCTCATGTAAACCGTGCGCCCATTTATCAGTAATCGTTTGATAAAAAGCTCGAATGTCAAGACGACTCACAATAAATAGACTTATAAAGTCTCACTTGGAATGCAGAGCGCAGCGCAGTTCGCATTCTTTCACGTTGAGAAGACTAGGGCATCATTCTTACTGCCATAAGGAAATCAATAATTTAAGTTATTTTATAAGAAACTAAATGCAAAGCCAAAGATTCCTTAAGTAATCTCGAACTCATTATTTTATAATTCTGAGAAAATCCGGGGATATAAAACTATTTTTTGTATTTTCATACGATATATTTAATGATACGAAAACTATAAGGCTTAAACTTATTAGTCTGTAAACTACTGCGAACAATCCCAGTTTTCCGAATGGTCGGCATATGAGCGTAAATGAAACAATGAAAATGATATAAGGTTGGTAATTGGCTATTGTGATTTGTAATATGATATCCGGCCATTCAATGCTTTTTGTAATTATTCTTTATTATTGAAACAAAGATGTGTATATGGCAAATACATGTACTATAACATTCAATTTCATCAGTCATGTAAAATGTATTGCAGCATAGTTGTATCCATTATAAAGATACGTCCAACCTCATCGTGAAATGGTGGCATTTTATGACATGCCCTAGGAAATCAATTAACGTTTGTCGATTTGTCCAGCCCACGTATCTAGCAATTTTGCTTTAAAGTAATTTTTTTTAACTTTATAGGTGGTAAGGATTTCCGAAATAAAGGAGGCTAGAAAGTATACTTTCTTTCTTCATGCTTAAGCCATTCGAAAATCGAATCCTTCAGCCTCGTAAGCTTACTTCTTCCAGGAACTGCTGATATGCCAGAAGTTCCGAAATTGATATGACGCATCATAATATGGGTGGTCCATTCTGTGATTGTGCTACGCCATATATGTAGGTGCAATAACTAACGGCCCGTTCCGCTTTACATGTCGAGATGATTTACAGTATATTTTTTTATAGTAATTAAATTTATTTTGGATGGTTTATGTACGGTCTGCGAAACTTATGATCGTAGGTTCGAATCCACCATTAGACCATTGTCGTGAACCATCTCCTAGCACAAGCATTAACAGCTTAGTTGGAGTGCTTAACTGGAATATTAGTAATTTTAATAGCATTGCTAATATTTTTTTAAAACCAAAAAAAAATCTATATTTATATGTTCAATGTAACATATTTCAGCCACGCAGCAGTTTTCTCTAGGACGTGGTCCGTCATTTAATAACAGTTTCAAGTAGTAACGTAACGCTGCTGCGTTTCGTCTGGTGAGGGTAAGAATCCGGAATCATTATTTCGGTAACGAGGCATTCCATCTTATGGCGTTATGATTCCACATCGAGGATGATCGTGGGTGCCTTGGGACGTAGGAGTCACTTACCATTAGATGAACTCCTCCTGTCCTCATTTATAATCCCAGATATGATAAAACTTACACAAGCTTAAAAAGCAAACAAGCTCAATTATGTGACGTTTGCTAATAATTTTATGCTTATTAATTTATAGATTTTAGTATTAATTATATTTGGGGATTACAATAAAGCATACCGTTCACCAGACGTAATTGACTCTTGCGGCATACGAAACCCTTGCGTTGTCAAACCTGAGGACAATGCCTCTACACTGTCACTACAAATAATGTGTCCGGATTCTATCTTTCTTCCGACTATATATAGTACCGCTAAACTACATGCTTTTTTTACACTGGTATTTCGAAAACCGTAGTACTACTCAGTAACTGTTAATATTGCTACTGTTAATATTTTATAATGTTTCACCTTTAAAGTGTTTACCAATTAGGACGATAACGTTTTATTTTTATTACATTTTGCATGCGACGTAATATTTTTATTATTTACCAGATGAGCGTTTACTATAAAAATATACATCTCAACAAAACATCTGTATCGTAGTCTTCACTATACATTTCTTATGGCACGTGCCATCCCATACGTACGTCGAAACATAAACATTCTAGCACAGTCAATGCGTCTGGGTCGGGTCCCCCTTCCTTTAACCTCCCACCACTTCAACTTTAAACTGAAATTAACCGCGAACCGTTACATCTAGCTTGTCCATTACGGCGTAGAAATCCGTCAGTCGAATTTAAAGTAGATTTGAGGGGCGCATTGGATACTGTTGTTAAAGTTTCAACCGGCGACTGTATTGCTCGGAATGTAGTTTGATGGTTAATTTCAAGCAATTTGAGTCCACGTCATACAGTCGTACCGCCCACGGGAAGGTAGACGTGTGCCCGTAGTTCTAAAGTCCTTTAGCGTGGAGAAATTATTGGGCGTACCAGAGTTTAGTTAGGTTAACTGCATCTTTTATATGTGTATGCACTCGCGATAAACAATATAGGTTACGGTCTAGTGTCATTGAACTCTTCATGAAACAAGTGCATTTCTTATAAATTTTTACGGATTCTTGTCTTAATAAATCAAAATATTGGAACTTAGATTTTTATAAAGTGAAATTTTTCATAAAAATTATGACTAGTTGTAGAGTGATTATTTGTACAAAACTGTGTTGCTGTTAGAAAAACGTAAAATGTGTAAGTAATATTTTTATTTAATATATTTAATTTCTCTGTATTTTTGGTTTTATAAAACAGTGACAATTTACCTAAGCGAAACAATTTTGTTTGTTTTTATTTTTAATGTTATTGAATATTATATTGAAGTCTTGGCAATTTAAATGACTAAGATGTTAAAAAAAGAGTTAAGTGGGGCGATACTGTCTTCTGTATAAAATATATTTTATCGCTGTACAAATAAGACTCCTTTTTAAGTTCCCCTGTGCTAATGATGAATCATTGTTACGTTTATGGAGAATGCATTCCGGGGTTTAAAGAAATCTCTCAGTTTTAATAAACATTGCATTACATTAATAACCTCGGATATATAAATACTGCAGTGATTTATCTAATTGATCTCTCGTAAGTATGTTAAAGAAGAAAAATAATAAATGATATTACTGTCCGAATATATCGTTCCAAAAGTAAATTTTATATGATAAATATTTTTGGTTAATTATGTGTAAGTTGTTAGTTATAATAAGTAATAATATGAGTAATCTTTAAATGTACACTTTAAAATTTAAAATTACACATACATACATAGATGTTATTTAAATAACGAAAAATATATATTACAAAAAAATAGAGGATTATATATTATATAGGATACAAACCACTATTACACGCAGTATAACAGCAGTAACCCTTAGACAAAAATATATATCATATATTTATTTATTTATTTATTTACTCTTTATTGCATTCACCTGAACAAAGTTCAAAGTTCACAAACGACGGACTTAATTCCAAAATATAATAGTGATGGATTAAAAATATCTCATGGATGAATACACGATGAATAAACGCAATGTTTTAAATTCAGCTCTATTGTTCCTTGACTGACGCTGAATGGGTTTGGCGGAACATAGTTACAACACAATGTCTGCAACATACAGCTTTTCTATTCAAAGCCATGGTAGACTAATTAATTATATACTTACCTCGACTCTTGTTATTCGTCCTAGTGGCTGGGATACGTAAGTAAAAGTGGACAAGTTGCAATCTTATGAATGTATATTTTAAATTTTATAATCTTAACATAATCTCCTGAAGTTTACCGTATTTCAAGTCCTATTCCAAAGACTGTTAGATCGTCGGACTAGACGTCTACATTTTAAATATTTTACTGTGTGTCATCATTTTATGCGAACATGGCGATAATTCTAATTATTTTGAAAATTAAACATACGTAATATCCTCCTTAGAGATAAAGGTATATGCTTTATTATCTAGTTAGTCATATTCAAATATTCCATATAAATACAATTTACTAAACGTTTATTTTTTTGTGTCCTAAAAATATAACGTCTATCCATATTAGACCGCCTAAACAAAGTTTAGGTAAGAGCAAGTCGTACCGAGGAATGTCTCACGATCTTATGTCACTGAGAAAGTGTGAAATCTTTCATTTGTTCGTGCCCCCGTTTATACGTCGTATAGTGTTATTAATGTATTACAATAACTTAACACCTATATAGTCTCAATTTAATTAAAATTAAAATTTTAGTATCGTTTTATGTTTGGATTTTCTATTTTTCTATGTAATATCGAATATTTTTGTATTTCATCTCTTTTATGGGATGTCATTATATTATTTAGATATTCATTGATTAAATTATATGCAAAAAGTAAAAAGGGGCTTATTATGATGGCACGAGACTATGTTCGACAATAAATCATTTTGCCACATCCTAAAGAATACACGGCTATAGAAAAAAAGAGCGATGTATTGTAAATTTAATAAAAAAACTGAATTATTTTCCGTATAAATTTATTGTTCATCATTATATAGGTGGTTAAATTTAGTAGTAATGGTTCATTGACCTCTTATAATGTCCTTAGAATTAAATCACGACATTATGATAATTATCTCATCTTATAACGAAATGTAATTAATTGCTTAAATTTATTCCGCGACTTGTTTTGTACCTCTATTTTTAGTTTCTCAATAAGGTTACGTTTACAAAACGATACTGTGAAAAAGAAATTAAGCTCAGACTACTTTTTAGATACGTAGCACGTCATATCTAAATGTCATGTTAAGTTTATTAAGTGTCTAACGTGACAGCCTAATATCCATCCAATATTGTGTAGTGATTTTTGTACGAAATAATGCTGATGTAGTGTATTCGTAACAAGTTAGGCCAAGGGTTTGCATGCGCATTTGTTATATTATATATATATATATACATACATATATATGTATAATGTATTTAGGATAGAGTCTGTTACGAAATTAAACTTTACAATCGGGTCTCAAATCGTTAAACAAATAGTAATAAAATACCGCACTAAACTATCTCGCTCACCGTCCACGAGAAACTGTCAACTGTTTTACTTTCTAATGTATTCAGTTACACTAGTTTTTCTACCGTTTTGTTATGTACAGGTGGGAAATCAAATACGCTGGACAATGTTGCTGTAAACAAACACGATACATATGTAACTAGTCTGGCCATAAATATTGTTACATAAAAACTTTTCTTTTTCAACTTTTTAATTATTTTGATTTTATCAAATTACAATATGGAATTGGGGTGTTAAAGAAAATAGGATTGCAGTAATCGCCTTGCACAAAGTGGGTATGGAGCCGTCGGTCATATTCCAGACACTTCAAAAGCTAGGGGTATCAGCCGTATGTCGGTATATCGTACTATCAACAGATACAACAATACTTCCTCTGTCGAAGACCAGAAAAATCCGGGGCGGCCGCGTGCTGTTAGAACTACAAAGGCTGTTAATGCTGTTAAAGCCAGAAATGGTCGAAACCCCACTAGGAAGCAAAAATCTTATCGCGAGAAATGAAGATTCCCGCTAGGACTTTGTCGCGTATTATAAAACAAGACCAGAAGCTCGGTCGGTCGATATATAGGACATGTCCTAAATCAATCTATATTATTAAAGAGAGTGGATCGATCAAAACACCTGTGGCGATACGCAGGTGAAAGGCACAGAAATATCCTCTTTACCGGTGAAAAATTTTTCAAGATACCGTAACGATGTAATGCCTTTTTGTTACGGTACACATCCTAAATCCATTTCAGAGCTAATAGTAGTGAGAGGCGAAGATTTTTTGGTCAAGCTTAACAAACAATATTTAGAGAGTTAAATGATGAATTATTATACAAGAGTATTTTGTATACTTGTCGAAATATTAAGTTATATGTAAAAAAACACTGCGACAGACGTATTAGAAATGATGATAAACTGCAACGCCAGCTTTACGTCTCCATTGTGTATGTGTTCATATTAATTTTTTTTTGTGTTTGGGCTGAAATCAAAGAACATGACCATATCTTGTTTTTTAGGATTCCGTACTTCTGATGAAAAAATGGAACCCGTATAGAAGCTTGTGTCTATTTGTCATATCATATTTTTAACTTTTGGTCCATTGCGGATGTAATATTTTTGTCCATAAAACCGGTATTATGCCCTCGAATTAATTTATGGTTTTTATTTTGATAGTAGCCATGCTGATAACTGAATAAGCCTAGGTACTTAGAAAAGGTTTAGCAAGTTTACACATTACACATTTAACAGTGTTAAGCCTCGCTGCAATTCGTTTTTAACATTAATGTCTTTGGACCGTGCTGTGTTTCGTCTGGTGAGTGTAGATAGTCAGAGACCCCCCTTATTACTGGTGACGAGGCATTCAATCTTATTACTCAGGAGTGTCAATGTATCTGCTTGATTATTCCTTATCAAGTATAAATGTGGTGTCATGAGCTCGTTTATTTCTCGTTTATTGTAATATAACATATTACAATAGATATTTTCATCACAGTGGATAGAAGTTATAAAATAAAAACGATCAATTTCACCACTAAAAAGTTGGCCGACTTGGCAAGCCCTGTTTATATACACCCCAAATTTAAACATAATCAAAATAAATATTATAAATTATACAAACTATAGCTTCAGCCGAATGACGCGAGTAATTTGAAGAGGAAAAATAGACTAAAATTCTTGAGCATAATACGACCGTAGTCGTCACGTATGTTTTGATGAGAGCTCAGTGTAAAAAAATTCTAGTAATCATGAATCAGCTATTAAGTGTTTACTTTCAGGAAAATTGAAAGTCATTGTACCAAGCGGGATAGTGAAACAAGATCATTTCATCTTAATTCTTAGCAATATATAAAACTAGATGTGCCATAGCTTATAATAATAAGCAAAACTCATATGGACAATGTGGATTTAGACATGAAGTTATATCAATTAATGTGGTAATAAGGTTTCGTTTCGTTCCAGGAAATAAATATTCCATGATTAGGGCGTGAATCGCTTCTTTCCAATTTCACTTAGATAAAGTAGGTTTACCAAAGATAAATGTATGATTAGAGAGAATAGGAATAATTATTTTGGAAAAATTCGGATGGGAAGAATGGAAAGTTTCGGATTTTCTCCAAACACTACAAAATAATATTCAGCGAGTATATTAGTATGCTTTTTAAAAGAATGTAAGGTAACTCTTTCTCTAATTGTTAAACTCACCTGCGCGTGCACTTTGATATATGATGATTTCATCTCATGGCAAATGTCGCCAACTCGCTTATGAGAAAATGAAAGTTAAATGTTAATTTACTTCTCATAATTTTATTTTTAAATTTTGCTATTGCTCTCTTCGTACACAACACATTTGTGAATAAAAATACTTTTGTTTGTATCCACAACCTACTATCACGGTTAATAAACACGATAATCTGTATATTATTCTCAAAAGTACGTGTCATACATACATATGACTATATGGATGATATATATGATATAAAGAATAGAAAATTATTGGTACAATCTGTTAAAAGTCTATTTAAGACAGACAGAAAAAAATGTTTTAAAATATACATAGAATTTTATAATTTCTTTGCCTCTAAGCAACCCTATGTGAAAATCACCTGACGGATCTAGACGAGTCACGAATACGAGATTACCGTTTGTCACGAGTTCTTTGACCCTCGAATTCACAGCTACGTCTAATATCGCGTGTTGCTCTAGCGATTATTATTGAAGCGGGCCTCATAATTGATATGGTTGTCTCATGATTAATCTACTCTTAATGTTTCTATTTAATTTTATAAAGTAAAGGAGATATATATAGGAGGAGTATCAGGGATTATATTTATTTCAACAGAAACTTTGTATGCAATTAATGATCGTATATACTGCGAGTCAAAGTTACAATACGGCTAACCTTACCTTATCTAACAATTGAAGAGACACGGTCGCGCAAGAACCACACCATTACAAAATTCCTGTGCGTAATAGCAGCATCATAACGCAGCTATGTGTATGATAAGTGAGTGTTCCGAAACCAGTAACTGGTAACGAGGCATTTCATCTCAGCCCATAGACAACGTATGTGCAACTTGTAACTTTTTGGAGGATAGAGGTAGGCGTTTATGGGCTGCAGTTATCACTTAACATCGCTTAAACTCATTTGTCACCCCCTAGTATCGTGACGGAAATTTCGCAATTGCTCATTTCGAAGTTGAATCACCCTACATCAACGTATTATAATTCCATTCCCATTGAAGACATAAAACTTTCTTTTACTAAGAATGATGCAGATTTTTCAGCGATCATTAAATTAACTTCCCATGCAACCATCGGCTTTCCAGAACTCGAAATGAACCATGTCGTTCTGGAAAATAAAAATATACGCTCCAAATCGATTTATAATTTACCACAAAGAAATAACATGCGACTACGTTTCGCAGAATATGGAATAGAGTATTTAACGTTGTATTTATATTTACTGAAAACCAGCATTTTAATAAGAAATTTTAAATATTAATATTTCTAAAGTTTGACAATTTACGAACATAGAAATAATCATCATTAACATATATAACAACATGGGAGGAAAATATTAATGATTCCTGACACACATTTATTCTCGATAAGAAATCATCACGTAGACGCGTTACTCTTAAGGGTGGAATGTCTCCTCGTAACCAGTATTAAGTTCTCCAGATTCTGTTTTTCCTCAGACGAAAGGACTAAACTAGAATGTTAAGGTAGTATTCCGTAAAACATGCTCTTACCCCGATCCCGGCGAACTATACGTGCTTTATAACTTCGACGTGACTCTACCTCGTAAAATTTGTTATAAATACTATATGTATATATGTAAGTAAAACTGCTATTTTTTTTTTTTACTATAACAATTTCAGCCATTTATTTCTTCTCTTTAGCAACCGTGCTAGGTCCTAGACTTGTGTTACAGCTGCTAAGCCCCTCCTCCGGATGAAGTATAATTTATAATAAAACTTAGAACTTAGAATTTAGAATTTAGAATAGAAATAAAGATGGTTTTGTAGAAATACATGATACGCACCATATTAATTGAGTTAATGAGGCAGAGCCAAACAATTAAGAAAAACTTGTATAAAATTAATAAATATAAAATACTACATAACATCGAGCCAACAACGTGATATTCCTTCACACGGGGACAACAATAGCGATATATCGATTTTAATTTTACTGGGAAGTAAGATGCCGATTAATCGGTTGTCGAATGCAGTGAGCATTGGAATTTTTTCTCTCGATTATATAAATCGCTAACAGCTTCCTGCACAGTACGTAATATTATGAGAGTAATGAATTCAATGTTTTTGTACGAGAAAATAGTTACTTGTATACATTGCTCGTGCAATCATTTGCATCATTCCAACAGCCGTAACGTTTCATTATAAATATGATTATATCTTTTATTACGAATGTTGAATGAATTAAGGTACTGCCAGTAAACGTTACCCCTGAGTAATATTAAGCTGCAAGATTAGAATTTTTGGGGAAAAAAAATTTGAGCACATGGCGCTCTTGTAGTTCGTACACTTAACTTCTCTTAACGAATTAGTATTCATTTTATTATTCTTCTTTAATTTTAGGGTTGATATGATATCTGTGGTTAGGCCTCCACTCTGAAATGTCTCTGACATCTATTCAGACTATTTTTATATTTACTTCGCATACTTACAGGTCCCCTCAGTGTCTTCCTTTACCGTCGAACTCGTGGTAAATCAGCAGTTTGTTTGGTTGCAATAATATTTTCATTCAATAAACTAGGGTTGCTATTGAAATTGCCATGAAATTAAAAGCGATATGTCCAGACATTGAGTTACGAAACCCCATCCGTACACTGCTTATAAATAAAGCTGTGGAACTTATAAAAATAGCACGTTGAATATTATTTAAAAAGTAAAGTAATTTTAGGTATTCTTTCCTATAAAAACTCGTTTCATTTGAACCGGGAAATGACGATACGTAATTTTCACAAATTACCTTTTATTTAATTGTCACCGTATCATCTCCAAACTTATGTCCAACGGAAATCGTTTATAGGTATAAAAAACATGACTTTCCTTGTCCCAGTAAAGATACTTGATAACCTTAAAGTTTAAATACGAGACTACTTAAAATGGCCTTTACATTTCTTTCAATAGACTCTTGTTTAAAAATAGATTTTTGTTCAGAAGCGGGTGTTAATTGGTTTTCTTAATATTTTACACATGTGAATACATTCTACTAACACCATCTTATTTTGCAATTTATATAATCTCCTCAATTCAAACGGTAACTATATGGAACAATTGTTGCTCTCTCCGAACCGTTAGCCTGAAATCCGTGGCCAGATCTAATGCGATGACAGAAATATTAGCCGAACCAATGAAGCACACTGCTTCATTCGTCCAGTTAAACATGTTCTAGTGATGTACAGGTTTGCTTTTAATATATATCGAAAAAACTTTAATAAGTTTATAAAAAATATCAGAATTTTTTATCTGAAAAATTCTCGTTTATCTAATTATTCTTTAGTCTCCGATATATTTAATATTCTAAACACTTCTCAAAACGCGAATATTTTTTATGATATTTGATAAAATCATCGTGCAACTTGTTCTTGCGCGAACGAAATAGGTCGGCCGACGAAAGATCGCACTTTAAATTTATAAATGTGTTTAAAAATAAAAGTTGCAACAAAATTTGATCAAGGACGGTTAACTTATTAATGACATTCATTTCCAACTTTACTTGAGTTTAAAATTTAAAACTTGAAGAGCAAACAAAAGAATTTCAAAATAAAAAATTTAAACAATATTTCAATACAGGAGTATTGAACTAGTTATATTAATCGTTAACTTATTAGAATAAAATGCTTGTTTATCGATATGTCCTTCTCTATCCCGGCACTACGTTGATTGGTCTAAAGAGTAAATTGCACCACTGCATGCAATAGATTACTGACAAACAGATCAACGGTATGTGATGTATAGACGCTGGAAAAACTTAAATTGTATTTGCGGTAATAAAACCCCAACCATTTCCAATTTCGATTATAATATGGGATTGTTATGAAATGAATTCACTAAATAATATTTTCAATTAAAAGCAAAGTTTAGTATTACTGGAATGTCTCGTTAACAAGCGGTAAGAAGTAATGTATAGTATAGTATGTCATTAAGTAACGGACAGACAAGTAATATTTAGATGTATTTTTTTAGTAGTCGCATACACATAATTAATCCTTCGAGCTGTTTCTGCAGCGCTGGTGCCGTAGTGGGACTCATATGCGTATACAACGTATATATAAGTTAAAAAAAAACGGATCTAATTATATTGATGAGGAAGTGGTCACACGAGCGACATTATAATTCTTTATCAAGGATGAACGTGTGGGTCACATAGGCTAAAGGAATCACCGTCATGCGACCTATATACTCCTCTGTCAACCCTAATACATTTTCAATGTTTCATTATTTATGTGAAATGTGTTTACCCACATTCATTCTATTATTAAAACGTCAATAGCCTAATGGTTTAGGGTACGGTCAGCGAAACTTAAGGTCATAAGTTCGAATCCACCATTCGACTGTCGTGAACCATCTCCTAGCACAAGCATTTTAAGGTTAGTTTTAGTGCCGCTTAGTTATAAGTAAAGGAACCGGAATGTTTATTAATGTATATTGCACTAATGGATTCTTTTAAAAAATATATATATCCTTTCTTTTAAGCCTTATGCGCCAGATGTTTCGAATAAATAGTTTTTTTTGCGTTCTCCAACACGGCGTCCTTGAGCTGTTCTGTTGAGCTAATAACCGTAATTTGACCAGCGCTGTTTATTACATCGAAGGAGGAGGATGAGAAAAGTCGTGATTTTCTTTAACTGATTAAGATTATATTCTAGTACAATCACACAAGTTAATGATTTTTTTTTATTACATTGAGAGTAACAAACACTCAGTTCACCTGATGGCAAGTGATTCCTGCAGCCCATGATATCTACATTCATCTTTGACAGGGAATCATAATGCAGATGCGTTGTCACCCTTGAGGACTGAAATGGAATGCCTCGTCACCAGTAATAAAGGTCTCCGGATACCTACACTCACCATACGAAACACAGCAGCATTGTGCTGTTTTTACGTTGGTATTCTGTGAGGGCGTGCTCTTGACCCGGTCGACCTGACCCATTCATTCTGCAGTTAGAAAAAAACTTCAGGGTAGCTCTACCTTTATTCACTTAAATGA
The DNA here is from genome assembly GCA_029286865.1 of Teinopalpus imperialis. Lineage (NCBI taxonomy): Eukaryota > Metazoa > Arthropoda > Insecta > Lepidoptera > Papilionidae > Teinopalpus > Teinopalpus imperialis. The sequence goes on from JAGSMU010000004.1 coordinate 10,433,672, forward strand.
TAATCACTTCGAATTTTCGAATTATGGACGTTTTATTTTGTATCGTATTCAACAGCTATGAAAGAAATCTGTAGCATCTGGCAAATAAAACGAATTTTAGTTGCCAATTATCATCTTAATTCATAAGTAATTCGGTTAGCCGTTCGGTTATTTTTTATATACAAAATAGTAACTCTATTTCCTGTGTACGGACGTGTTTAGAAATATTTTTATAACCCAGTTTTCATTGCATAAAAATGAGTTCAAAACTCTCCGGCTAGGTTATTATATCATTTAGCGTACGTAACTGGTTCAACTCGTTAACGTAGACGAGTGGTTTGAATTGATGAATATTTCCATAAACGATTGCTGCTAAGTCATAGATCGCAAAAGGTAGTGGTGAGTGAGATATACCACTTTGAATACGTCAATAGCCTATTGGCTTAAGGTACAGTCTGCCAAATTACAGTTTCGAAGTATACATAGGTTCGAATCCCCCATTTGACTACAGTCGTGAGCTATCTCTTAACACAAATATTTAAGCTTAGTTGGAGTGTTTAGCGGAAATGTTATGTTAAAGTGTAAACTTTCTGAAGAACTAATGGCATAATATAACCATTAAAATGGATACACTATCATCGTCATGTATCCGCTCACTGCTGGACATAGGCCTCTTTCATGGTACGCCACTGAGCTCTTCACTCTTCAACGCTATTCAGCTCTTTTACTCCAGTTCTGCCTGCTGCCCTGCCTACGCTTACCGATTCGCGGTCTCCACTCCAGAACCTGTCTATTCCAGCGGCCATAGGTTCCGCGGCATATATCGATGGTTGAATCAAAAATTTTAGATCATTGACATTATTATCTGTAATGTTTGTCTTAAAAACGTGTTTACAGTTTAGCTAATGGTAAGTGATGCTGTCTGCGGTCATTAAACATCTACAACCATCCTCAACAAAGACTGAAGATGGTGATGTGTTGTCTTCGCTGAGGACTGTCTCGCTTCCAGTAACTCGCGGATCCCTGCACAATCACCATACGACACACAGCACTAGATGCTCCCATTTCAAACTGGTTTTCTGTTAGGGCATAGCTTCCTGGTCATTGTGGGTCAACGACTGTTGAAAATAGTATTAAAATTTATTTTTGATGTCATCTAGTTGACGCAAGTATGCGTTTTAGTAGCACATGGGTAAACAGTTACAAGGAACGATAGTTATTGCCTTTTTAGCCGACTGCCCCAGAATGGGGGTAATCTTTTTCTAGTGTATAATGTCTGGGTCTTTCTGTGGCATGTTGTATAGCCCAAAGGGCTAAATGAGTTTTAACTTATGAGGTATCGTTAGATTTGTCTTAATTATGTGATTAACATAGGATACATACATACATAAAAACTGCGGATATACATATATATATATATATATATATATATATATATATATATATATATAGATATATTTATATATATATATATATATATATATATATATATATATATAGATATATTTATATATATATATATATATATATATATATATATATATATATATATATATATATATATATATATATATATGGTGGTAATTTTAGTCCATTATATTGACAAACTACAAAAATTAACGTTGAACATAATAAGAAGACTACGTTAATTATTTGCGGGGATGTCTGTATACAGTCCCTAGCTCCTAGATATAATAAAACTTCCCAAAAATTGTATAATTTTACATTCATCCTTATCTTGTATATATCTATGTTACATAACTTTACTTTACTGTAGAGCTTTTTTACCTTACCACTTAACTGAAGTTGATAAAACTAAAAATTTCAAAAAAAAACAAAATGATTAAAATAAATCAGAACTGCAGAAACACTGAAAAATAAAGAGAGTTATATTATGTATATAACCGATAATTAAATACTAAAACATATATTCAAATTAATAAACAAAAAAATACCATTATCGAGCATAGAAGCCATGAAAAGTTCGTACTCGGTACAGCTAGGTACACCCTAAGGATAATTAACGAATCCTTATATATCCCGAGTATTATATTTATCCATAAATGAGAACATCGCATGCGATTTTGTTGCGTATTGTTATCCTTTTTACCGTAAAACAAGAATATAATATTTTACGAGTATTGTTAAAGAATAAATAATAAATTAATTATATACACCACGAATAACCCCACAAGAGTTCTAATTCTAATTTTATTTTTACTTTATTATTCTGCGAATTGCATCAATGGCCGCTTAATTTTTTTTATAAATAGTATTCAACGTCATAATAGATTTCTACAACCCCGTGACCTATGACGGTGGTGCGCCCTGTGTTACCCAACAAATGTGAAAAAATTACAAACGCACTTTTTCATCAATGCCATCAATACAGGGTTTCTTGTTACAAATCTAATTAGTTGACTGACTATCCAATTACAGCTCTCTCCTAAATATAATCTGATTCGCCTTTTCCTTCTATATATTTAAAAAATATTATTTGTTGTCGAATGTAACTCAAGTTTGAAAAACATCTTATATCCTCGTGAATTTGTACGTGTCTTCAACATCAATGTGAAGTCAAAGTCAATTATTTGTTGAAAGTTCGCAGTCAGTTTACTGTCTCCCCGTATAACGTTTCGTATTCTAATGATAAACAGATCTGTTTTCATCTGATAAAAGTTTGTAGGGAAAATAACGGTTTGTTTTATTAAAATTTAAGATAAGGTGATACATCATTTAATATTCTTCTTCTACTTTTGTTTTTACCTAACGTATATACAGTATCCATAGTCTATCATAAGTCTGTGATGAAAACTGGTTCGGTGTACTGGCTGACAGGAGACACCATAATATTAACAACATAAAGCCACTTGCTACTACTTTTCCCTGTCAGTCCTGCGGTAAGGGATGCCGCTCTTGTATCGGCTTATACAGCCATCAAAAAAGATGTCTTCGCGATACTGTATATAAATAAATCATCTGGAATAAGATGTGTTTAGGCCAATCAATCATAAGGTACGGGTCTGAACCATCTGAGTTTTTTTTACATTATTGGGGGAAGACAAACCAGTACACCTGATGGAAAGTGGTGAAGTGATGAAAAACTGCGGCCTCATGGTCGCATTTACATCTGTTCTCCACGAGATGCAACCTCGAGAAATGAGATGGAATTCATCGTTACTTGTGATTAGGTCACCGGATATATACTCTCACTATCACTATCTGCATTATGAGTCCATGTCATGGGCCGCAGGAATCACTTGCCATCAGGTGAACTGTGTGGTCATTTGTTATTCTCAATGTAATAAAAAAACTAATGTCTTTTTTTTTATTACATTAAGAGTAAAATTATGTTGATATTCCTGTAAAGACTTGATCCTTCCCTGGTTAGGCCGATTCAATTCGCAGCTAGAAACTGGCTGCATCGTAGCTGTAACATTGTCAATGTCTAATGAATTTCCGCAAATTTAACCATTCATCTAATTCCAAGGTTTTGGTTCAGAATTTTATAAACAGTTAATTCAATCAAATCAATATCTTCTCTTTAAGTTATAACAATAACCTTTATATACATTTTGATCAATGCTCATAATGTTCTTAAGATTCGTGTCCTTCAGCGTAACACTAGATTATTGAACTCTTCTTTTACCATTGCGGCTGACCTTAGTCAAGCCATCCTCCACGATGACAGAAGGGCACTGAATATACCTTTAAGACTATTACTAGACTTTTTTATTGAAGGGTAAACACATCTCTTTTTTTATTTATTTTTTATATTTTTATGTAGGTATGTTTTTATTTTAATGTTTGCACCTAGATTGTTCTTACTTTTACATGGCTTCGAAGTAAACCGACTAAGCCCACTGAATCATATATTTGTGCAAGATTGATAAATAAATATATAATTAATTTAAATAATATTTTATGAGTATTTTAAACGATAATTGGAAAAAATACTTGTGATAATTTAATAATAACTTTTATGATATATTTGAAGCGTCAATGGTGTGGAATACCGTTTGCGAAACTTAAGGCCGTAGTTTCCAATTCGCCATTTGCCTATTGTCGTCATTTCTCAGCACAATCATTTTAAGCTTAGTGTGGAGCTGGAGTGGTTAACCTGGTTGTTAGTAATGTTATTAACACTGCACAACTAACATTCTATTTAACAAAAAACGTTACAATATCATTTTCTCTTTGACAAGCATTCATTGACAGAAACTTACGCGACTATATATCTCTAATTAAAATAAAATAGATTTTTCTTACACTTTTTATCTCATTTGGAGCAGACGAAACTGATAAGCGTTGCAAAACTTTCTCCTGGAACTTTTACAATACCGTACCTTTGTGTCTCAGAATATATAAAATAAATATGTAGTATTTTCTTAATAATCCGATAAAGAATTGTTTTACATTTGAAAGAATTTGCATGTACGATCGAGAATCTAACATCTCAGCTACTAGGCTGTACCCAGAAAAATATACTATATGCCATCTTTGGGTTTGAATTCATACCCTAAAACGATGCATGATCTAGCAAGCCAATCCAAAAAATAAGAAAATCTCTCTTTTTATTTAATGCAAACAAAGTAATCTGATATGTTATAACATCAGACGTGCCGCATATGCGAGTGAAAAAAATTTTTCACACATGCAATGTTACTACAAATTTCCAAGTGAATAAAATAACGTAATATTTTTTTAATTAAGTTTTCTTTGTTTGTGCAAGTTATTTTTTTTTGTTATGTGTGTTACTAACTTGTTTACGTGAGTACGTTTTGATTAATTTTTCTCTTTTGCTTTTGGTTTTTTTATTCAACGTATGAATTACATATCGTTGATATTATATTCTAAAAAAATATTGTTATAGAATGCAAAGATGAGTAACATATAAACAAAGAGCAAGTGAGTACTGTTTATATTTTAATAAACGATTCTCATAAATCAAGATAGGCAATCCTGTCTTATTTTAACATACACAAGTTTGCACCTGTTTCCGTAATTTAGAACAGGAAATCATTCTACGCGCCAGATGTTCTATACTACAGCTAGTACTGGCAATTAGATACTTATTTTCAAACAAACACATCTTTGCGTTCTCCTACACAGCTCAAGGACTGGTAATTTGAACACACTGTTTATTTCCAGCGACTTACCAGATGAAGAGGATAAGAAGACTCCTGTTCTCCTTCTAGGAGTCAACAAGATATCCGATTCCCCTTCATTTGTAAGAAGAAGATCGGTAGAACCTCACACTTCAGGATCCATTAGATTCTTTCGTCCACCGAAATCTAAATATACGAGGGGCTTCCATGGAGACGACAGGTTGGAGAAAATTAGGCAAGATCTTTTAGTCCACAAACATAAGCCAGATAGGTACATTCCAAACACAAATCATGAGGTTTCATTGGAACCTGTAACGAAAAGACCGTGTCTGAAATTAAGCTGCGCGGGAAATTGTAATTGTGACAGGAAAAAATCATCCAACCGAGGGTCGTTTTCTTTTCATAAACCTGAAAATCGTCAGGCCTCACTTTGCCCGTCTGAACCCTATGGCAAGTCTGATGAAAAGAGAGATTATTCAGAAAACGAAATCGAATATAAATATACCGAATACATTCCAGATTCCGAACCATCAAGCAGTAAGCAAACATCCTACAACGTAACTCCCAAATCAACGGAACGTAGACATTTTTTGCTCTCTAATCTAAATGAGAGATTCCGCAAAACTCTTAGCTTAGACTCGCGTAAAATCGAAACTAATCGTGTACCATTAAGCCTGCCTCAAGAACAGCGACCCAAGTCTCTCGTAAATACGAGCAATATTTGTGTGCAACAATTTAAATCAGGTGATCCTTTTATATTACCAAATTTTGATAAAACCACACAACCAAAGAAAAAAAGAAAATCTTTTTTCTCTCTAGACACGTTCTTTGATTCAAAAAAGTCGGATACGTCTTCTGTTGATGACTATTGTTCGTCCAAGTATAAGCGTTTCGAGTTAGAGAGCGATGATTCTCCACTTTTTAGACATGATATTCCCCCTCAGCAGCAAAAAGAGAAAACACCTGACTTGTTGAATTTACCAGTAATAATAGACTCTGTACGGAAGAAACAATCGGAAACGAGACGTCAGTTGGACAAGTTAGAGAGTCATTTCTATAAAAGTTTAAGCAAAACACAGACTGTTATAGATGCCGTACCGAAAGACGCAACCGACATACAAGGCCCAAGCGGACATACCAATCATTTGTTCGTGTACGACGACGACGTGGAATACATTGAGCCTATTCGGAGTAATTTTACCAGTCAAAGTACACTAATTCTTGATAAAAACATTGCCGGTGATTATAGTTTGAAGCCTGATTCAACATTGACGATTAACACAGAAGAAACTGACATTAAACTTCCCAGCTCCACAGTATCACCAAAATCTAACGAAGCCAGAAACCTCGATAATGATTTAGATAGTATCGGTGCTTATGAAATAGAAGTAAAAGAAGCTGATTTGTTAAAGGATAAAGCGAAGAATCTGACAGTGAAAGTAATGGACAAATCGGTGGATTCGATCGGCAGCTGTTCACTTGACGTGGATGCGAGTACAGATTTTTCAGGTAAATCGAGATATCGCGCTTCTGTGTTGTTCCAGTATTTATGACTATGTAGCATGGGTATGTGTTTTCGTTTTTTTTTTTACTTATTGAAATTCAACTGCAATGTTTGTTGTCTTTGATTACAGTAGAACAAAATAAATATTTCTAAATTATTACATGCATTGATTTATATTGTTTACAATGTAATATATTGGTTGTTTTTTGTTTAAACTGTGTTTTCTTTACCACCTCTATCTATTGCTATATATAGCTATGCTTGCAGATATAATGCTTTAACGTGCAATCTTAATTATGCGCTTCTTTTAAACATTATTTAAGCTCTATTTGAGAACCATACAGGGTTTTCCTTTAGATAGCTTCTCAAATACTAAATAATACGTATTTAGTACAATAACAGCACGCATCAGTATTTACGCTTTTATCATTTCGTTTTTTAAGTTACCAATCATATATGTTATTATTTATAAATATTGTTTATATATTTAAACATGATTATGGTGCTCCACAAATCAGTCGAAAATATTATGAATTTAAAAATGTTTTACTGTTGTATAATTTTTTGTACAGTTTAATTTCTGTATTGTATAAAATTACCTAAAAACAAACAATTATTCTGTAAGATATTTTGTGAAGATCGAGATTAAAAATGAAACTTTAAATTCCGTTGAAATTGTTTCAAGCCAACTTATGACATTATGACTTATGACAGAGAAGTAATCTGCGTACTATACTTACAAAATTCAAACTTATGAAATACAAAATACTTTTCTCGATTCTGTTATCCCTACATATACAGCTTTAGGAGAATCTATAATAACGTATGGACTAAGCAATTACGGGTGCTCATTTAAAATTCACTTAGATAATATCTAACATCTTCAGAAGTACGGTACGATGGATTTAAAATAAGCCATCGTACCAAAAAAATCAAAGCAACAGTGTAATTGGGACTATCACAAGCTATATTCAATATGTAAAGTTATGTGAAATAGATGTGAAAACAAATTATAAATTTAAATTAAAACAATATATTTTAGTTAAGGATTTACTTACTAACAATTTATCACAACCATCATTATTAAAACATTTAAATATTTGGCAACTATGTTGATAATTATCTATCGAAATCAAATCTATCGATCAACGCATGAGGCAAAATGAAAATTGTTTCAAAATAGAACCTATAGCTATATAATACTACCCTCAATTTAGTTTTGCATTATGCAATACACATTGTACTATATTAGACAATTGTTACAATACCGTAAAATGTTGTTAATTAATGCTTAATATATTACGCGATTCGACGGTACACATATAAATCTAATTTGGTTTTTGATACATATACCAATACTGACATGTTCTACACATAACTATTGTAAAAGTGTACTGAAATATTAAATAATTAATTCTTTAGTATTTTTCCTACTTTGCCTATTACTAATTAATACTTATATAGCGATACGATGAAAATTATTGACAATGCGTAGGTCATACTCTTATAATAGTAATTCCAAATAAAATTTAGACGAAATTTATGCTTTTTATGGAAGTGAGGATGCCAATCGAGCTCAAAGCTCAAGGGTTAAATGAACACTGTTGGCCATAGATAAACATATTGACAGGTTAACGTACGACTGGAAATAAAAATAAGTCCAAAAAAATTAAAATACACAAAATATAGTTTATGTACCTTACCATCACCTGAACCTTTATAACCTCTTCAAGATATTAGATATTTCATTTACATTTTAGCTGTTATACGAGGGTAGGTCCAAAAGTCCGAGCAAAGGAGGAGGTGAGAGATGCGAGATAAAAATCTTGGCTGGCAGATATAATTGAATAAGGCACAAATTAGTAGTGGAAGATGCCCGTTTAAAAAAGTACTAGCTATTTGCATTAGTCGAAGTATGAAATTCATTTTTGAGGATTCTACACGATCTTTGCATGACAAAAGACTCCCTTTGTGCTGTCTAATGAAGGACGTATGCTAATTTTAAATTCGAATTGGGATTAGTGATGAAACATGGGTTTATTACTTCATGCTTATGTTAATTAAAATGGTGACACAAAAAAAAGATTAAACCCACCAAAAAAAATTAGATTGTCAACATACACGGGCAAGCTGGTGGCTACAGTTTTATTGCAAATTGCATTAATTTTATTAATAGAATAAAAAAATAAAGAAACAACTACAATTAATGAAGAATATTGAGATTTAATATTAGGGAAGTTAAGAGAAGCTATCAAGGATCATAGGCCGGGGCACACCCCATGTTTTTGCAGTAGCTTTCCTAAGACAACGCGCTGGCAGTTCACAAAAGTTAACCTGCATTATTACTAATCGAGCCTGCAAATGTTGCATGCTACACGATTCATAAAATGCAAGTCATGAACTAAAGAAATACTTATTATAACGCATATGGACAAATCAATGAATCGGCCTCGCTTCAGCCTACGCACTTCGAGCGTCTGTCGGTTCACCAGAACCTATAACAACGTAAATACGTGCTAATTTGCTAGCCTCCACTTACATTATTCGCAGTAAACAAGTAGGTATAGTACGATATTGTAAACGATGCTGTGAATGAATTAATAACGTAGATTCTAGTTTCTCGACCGTGAATCGGAACGGAACCAGAAGACCGGCTGCCGAGCAGAGTGGCGCTGTAGTGACGTTTTGAAATAAGAGTAAAAACTTTTGACACTTGTGATTCATATCATAAATTCCGTGTAAAACAAAGTTGAAGTGGAAAAAGAAATATTAACTAACTGTTGTTTCGTGCTCGTTTATGTTCAATTTGATACTAATATATTTCTTTACCGGTGAGTGTGTTGTGTAGAATGTTGAAATATATTTTATGTCTTATTTAACACGACTACCTACATTTTGCGTATTTTACCGATTTATAATAAAATAATTATTGTGATACTATTAAATTGATGTGAATGTTATCTTAAACTTTTATGGATAACGTGAGTAATACTGTTAATTGCTAATCGATTGCGAAGTTTTTAATCAAAGGTTGTTCCGTATGCTGCCCCTGACATTATGCATGGCCGTGAAAATATAATGGATTATGTAGCCAGATTGCAATAATTTTGGTCGCTATTGTAATTAATAACCAATAAAATGAAAATTTATTACATTAGGGATAACAGCTGCAGTATATGAATCCAAATATATCTTGCATAAGTAATAATAGTGTAGAGGAAGAGGAAGGACCTCTTTACCTCTAACACCACCAGGCTAATATTTTAAAACTTATCATATGAATTATTGTTCCCTGACTGTACTATAGCTAGTGTATATATGGGCACCTCTTGATTTTTCCTCTTTATTCTATTCTATTTTAATGACATTGCTTGCATGGATTTAATTATTTTAACTACTCAACTAATTTTGTGCTGCCTACATAATTTAGGAGTGATCTCTAGAATTTACAAAATAATTAAAAGAAAGCTTAGAATAATTACAGTATAATAATTATTTTTAAGTTATATAAGTTATGTAAACTGAAAAGTACAGGCTGCTGTATATTATATAATATTCCAGATTTAAAACATATAATAGTCATCAAAACTACTATATTATTTTGTATGGTGAGCACATTTTGTATTTAGAGCTGATTATGCATGTGCATCTTATATTTTTTTTGAGTATTCATTATGTTTATTATCTGCTGTGGTTACTTACCATTAGGTGATGTGTGCATTAATTTTCTGTCCTTTATAACTTTAATAAAATAAATGTTCATTCATTACATAATGTTGACATTTTGAAAATATGTATAAATGGAAAACATAAAATATTTTTTTTTATGTTACTTGCTTCTGACATTTATACATTATAGTAATGATATTTAAATAAACATTTAAAAAATTGTGTTTGACAAAACAAGCACCAGCATTACTAGATATGTTGCCACTGCGGCATAATCATTATAACCTTGATAAGATAATCATTAATCAACCTATTCAGTAGGTTGCTTAATAAATTTCTTATTACTAAATGTATGTTCTGAATTTTAGTTATAATTGTAGTTCTATATTCCATAATGTGTGATTATTTTTTATGGTTTGAAAATCGTAAGTATTATCCTTATGTATAAATATTTATATATATTATTAGATTAGTTTTATGTTTATATATAAACAAATAAAACTGTATATACATATGTAGAAGAATCAGTGAATTATTATTATTAAAAAGCTTATTATTTAAATGTTCTTGTTTTTGGAACTTGAGCTAAACTACACATGTAAAATTCAAAATCGATTTACAAAGACATATATGTATAAATAAATCATAATAATATAATATTATACCACATTTTTAAAATTAATTTCTCCTAGCTCCATGAACAAATAAGTTGTAATATTTCAAATGAAAAACATGAGATATATGCAATAGACAATAGGAAGGTAAAAAGAGGAATAGCTGTTGTTGACAGTTCATATTATTTTCAGTCTAATAAAATTGGCAATGACTTATGTTTAAAAAATATATATCTAAACAATTAATATTTGCTTTTAAGTCAATACTTTGACATATTCAAGTCTCTAGCTCATTTGGAAGTTAGCAAGTGGCATTTAACTACTAGTATCAGTAAATAAAATCATGAACTGAAACTTTGTTTGTTCACTAAATTAAGTGATTCACGTGTTTTTAAACTGTATTATTTACTATAAATTAATTTATAGTAAATAATACAGTTTAATTCGATTTACTCTAGAATACTATGAGTATGTTTATTTGTTCTCCAGTATCAAAGTACTTTACTAATTATGTGTGGTGAAGATACATCAATTATAGACTCGATAGTCATTAGTGTCAAAACATGGGTTCACCACTATTGCCCTAAAAGTAAGCAGGTGTCAGACATAAGGAGGCAGATGCTCCAAACAAACTTAATGTTGCTCCATGTGCTGGAAATTCATGGGCACATTGTTTAAGGGCTGTAGAGAAATTTAGTTGATGGAGTACTTGAAAATTTCAAACCATAAACATAAACACAGCTTTTTACACAATCACTATGTCACTTTTAAGGAAAACAATTAAAGAAAAACTAATTTAAGGGATACATTAAAGATGGGAGAAGGCTTGACCGCTGTTGTATTACCTTTTCATGACCATAGTCCAAACAGCAGCAGTTAACACAATGGCCACTGTTAGAGATTGTGGTTTCAAAGAAATTGATCACCCAGGGTGGGTTTTTCAATCCTGTAATGGTCTCAAGTGGTGATTATTATCTGTTCCTATTGCTTTTAATTTGGATAATAATCATTATACAAAAAACTTTGTTAAATGTTTTTTCTGGCAATGAAAATCTTAGAGCAGCAGTAAATACACACTTCCAAAAAGGAGATATTGTATTTAATCTTTTTTATTATTTCATATGTACAACAGGAATACATTGAATGCCCCTGGTAATATGTTCTTTAATCTTATTTTGATTCAAAAAAGGATTAGATTAGAGATGATCATAGAACTTAATCTATTAACTCCCGATATGCTTGGAATCTGTTTGTGTTGTAGCAATTGATCCTTATATCCTGTGTTTAAATACGCACATATGGTACATACAATTTTTAGTTATATATGTACAAAATAATTTTGATGGTATTAATCAATTAGTTATATAATTAATAGACGAAAATTCAGAGAGAATATGCAAGTGTATGGGAAAAATAAGTTTGTATACAAAAAGCTTTTCTTTTAAGAATCTCAACAAAAGTGATAATTGCTTAATTTCTTATATCGTTTTTAGCTGCATTTTACTGAATTTATTGTTCAACATCTGAGAGTTTCCCATGTCTCTTTCATATACTCAGTTATATATGACAGTTATTAGAATTTGTTATATTTACTATTCCTTACCCTCAATTGTTATATACCCCTGTTTCAAAACCCTCATTAACAGCTAATCAATAAGTCAATTAAACTATAACAATGACCCATCATTTCAAGTCTTAAGAGGGGTATTTTACTAAAAAAATTAAGATTTTTATACATTCATTTCAGATACTACATCCGGAAGCTTGAATCTCCTCACACCGTCGTCTACTAATAGCCGTATTCGGGACTTCACGTCCCGCATACAAGAGAGAGCTGGGTCCAACCAACACCCAAGTTACCAGCCAACACCCACGCTCACACCAACAAGGACTCCAGAAGACATCACACCTACGCCCAAGAAAGAAAATCTGCTTAAACCACCACCAAAACTATACGTGGAATCCAGTAGCCACAGATCGCGTGGACATTATAAGAAACGTGACGAGATTCCTCAAAAGAAGCCCAGTTACTTAAACTTGGCTTGTTCGGTCAATGGTTATACAAATTTAACAACATACGACTCAAAGCTACGACAGGATATCAATAAGAGCCGCGAAGCGTCGCCAATAAGGCCTATTACACACACGTACCAGTACAAAAGTGAAAATAACTCTTTACTTGTTCCAGTTCCAATCAGCGCGAACAAACTGCTTGTTCCAACTTTTATTCCTCATGACACGGGAACTGATTTGACAGCAAAAGCGCCTACCAAGGCGCACACAGATCCGTACATATCAACACCATCACATGCCTACATGGCTGCGGAAAACAAGCAACTCAAAAACGACTTCTTAGGCCCCAGTATGACGACAACGAGTAGACCTTACATATCTAGCGAAAGTAAAAATTTCGCCGCTTCAATGCTTCATAAGGATGAAGTGGATAATGCCAAGGAAATCACTTTCAAATCTAGTTATTCAGAATCAAATTTTAGACAAACAATCACAAATGGCAAAGAATCGCGGTTTAGTTCTGAATCTTACACAATATCATCTAATGGTATGACGAAAAGGGTGGAAATTACTAAAGAGAATGGTGAAAAATTGACAAGTCCAATGAAAAGTTTCATACAACAACGTGTCGAAAGATTGTACGGTCCAGGAGCGCTAGCACAAGGATTCTTCAACCAAAAACGCCTTAAATTTAAAAGTCAAAGCGATGATGATGAGTCCAAAATCTTAACAGAGAAGTCATTAAATTGCCCTGACAAATTCCTGTCCCCACGAAAATCATGTAGTAGTCTTGAGAGCGAAAATATATATTTTAACCCCAAGGAAATGGACCCGAGTGTTCTTCCAGTTTTAAGACATTTAAGACCTGAATTCCGTGCACAACTTCCGATACTATCTCCTAAAAAAAGTTTAAAATCCGATTTGTCTCCACAAAAGGATGAAGACATTCCAAAGCCCATGGACAAGAATGAGGTAATAGAAAAGATTCAAGGTAAAACAAGTGAAATTACAGTAACAAATGGGATATCTGTGATAACTTTAGATGATGACAAAGATGTTGTGATTAAGAGCCCTTTAAATGGGAGTGCAGAAGTGAATGGTGCTGATAATGGGGATGTTGTTAAAGATGCACATTATTTCTTAGAACTGGAGAAGAAGGAAACTGAGCGGCTCATTGCACTTGCTGTCAGTGCTGAGAAAGAGTTGGAGAATTTACAAGTATGTATAAGTTTTTATATAAATATCTTTATTTAATATATTGTTACTGATATAATACATTGTAGGGGCTCATTGCGGAATATCGGCCACTGGAGTTAACCATTAATTGTTATATATAGGCTTCCTTTCTTTACCTACACTGTTGCTCAATTAAGTACAGATTGGTTCACATAAATTTAAATTTCGGTGAATATACACTTATACACGCCTGGCGGAGTAAGTTATTTTTGTTCTGTATTTCACATGTATTGACTACTTTTTTCTGCTTCTTCCCAGATATTTCATAACCATTGAAAAATAATATACAAGTAATTATTTTTTCTGAATAATTTACAATCCTATATATTCAGCATACTATCACCAACATCACTGCCTGAGTTGAGTTGGAATACATCACATAGACTCCAAATTTAAGCATGTTACAAAAGCTATGTGGACGGTAAAAAGTAGAAAAGTAAACAAAAATTAGTAAATGACAATTGACATCCTTATGGCAATTATGGTACATATTGTATATCATTTGCTAAGGTAAACAGAATAACCGAATTCCTATTTAAATTATTATATTGAGACAATTTTTTTAATTGTTAAGTAGGTTTATAGTAATGGCAAAAGAAATAACCGACAATGTGTCAGATAAATAATAATGGACAGTTGATAGAATTTTTTATAGTGTGAGTGTAAACACTTCTTAACTTATTATTAAGTGTTGCCAGGAAATTATTTCACGGTGCTCTATGATATAGATCCCTAAGTGGTCGATGTCCCTTGGGGTCGACATAAACGAAACCGTTTTTGTTGTCAACGAGGTCTAAAAATTGACCCCCCATCCACCCCCCTTATATTTTAGTAGGATGTATTATTGTTGTACTTATCAAAAATCCAGAAATTTTATATCTATTTATTTTGTTAAAATTTCATGACAAATTTATGTCAAATGTACTCATTTAACCAACCGCATAGTTTTTAAATTGGTAAGAATTTGTATAAAGGAATAGGAAGAACACTAGAAATAGGATTTTTAAAGTTATTTTGGCTATGGGGCGTCTGAGGTATCAACCAGTTCATTTTAGAAAAGGGGTCTAATATAGATCATATTCGGCCTCAAAGAGATGTTTCGCATGGTTAAACTTATCTGTTAATATATTTCCAGGATGTACAGAATGTGAGTGAAGAGGTACTGGGCTTACTACGTGCCGCGTCGGGCAAAGCGCGCCTCCTGGCCACGCAGAAGATGCAACAATTTGAAGGTTACACAATTCCCATAGCTGAGCATTGGCCCCCTCTCTAGAGGTGGTATTTGAGCATATCCCATCACGCGAATCCACTGCGGAATTCATATGTCCCAGTAAGTCGTTCACATCGAGTACGGTAAATCGGCACTTATAATTAACAGTTGTGTCGATGTCGTCACCCGGAGATCGAAGTCTGTTTGCCAGCGATTAGAACACTGAGCAACCTTAGCTCACC
Source organism: Teinopalpus imperialis (assembly GCA_029286865.1). Lineage (NCBI taxonomy): Eukaryota > Metazoa > Arthropoda > Insecta > Lepidoptera > Papilionidae > Teinopalpus > Teinopalpus imperialis. The sequence goes on from JAGSMU010000004.1 coordinate 10,449,247, forward strand.
TATAGCTGTCATATACACAACACTATTACTAAATAATAACGATATATGCTACCGTTACTGAACTATGGGAAATAGTAAATAAAAATCTACGTCGTTTTGAATATATATTTCTTAACAGTAAATTTGTACACGTGTCTCGTTATATCTTGTATGTGGTTTGTCTATATGTATATCTAATAATATCTTTGCACACACAACAATAAAATTGAACAAACAATTACAAATTTTTAATTAAAAAAGTACGATTTATACCTAACAGAACATAAAAGAAATCAGTAAGCCAAATAGGAAAAGGATGTTGGATGTCAACTCATGTACTGATGTTATCTAAGGCCACAATCTTGATCTTCCGTGTAGACTGTTCTTGAGAAATGTAAGCGCAGTACCCTAATGCTTTAAGGTACGGTGCGAAAAATAAGGTCAACCGTTCGAATCCGCATTTCGTCTATTGTAGTGAACCATCTCCCGGCACAAACATTTAAGCTTCTTTGGAGTGGTTGTGTATATATAAACTTAATCATATCTACAGTCCTAAGCAAAAAAATTGACACATGCTGTATGCTTGATTGGTCAAAATATTCCCGTAAAAAATCTGTTGCTCAGATTTCTTTTTTGACCATAGCAGATAAAAGAGAGATGAATGAAATGATATGAGAAGAGATTAAGATGAATTTTGTATAAATATTTTTTATTAATAAAAAAAATATTTATAAAAAGTTCTTCTTTATCTCTAAAATAAGGAAACATTCACTCTAAGGAAAATACATACAAAAAGACAAAACAATCATAAATTAAATAATGAAAAACAACTCATATTGTAAACAGGTAATAAAAGGGTGATTAGCAATAACACGTATTCTAGAATAACAAGGGATAACATATTTTTACATTATTTAGAAGCCAAAACATACAGCTTTAATATTAGGTTACATATGAAGTTAGCGGATTATATGGCACAAGTAAAAAATTATATTTTTATGTAGTATATATATATTTAATTAATCGAAGTATGTACCATTGTTATCTGTGCATTTTTATAATTTGAAAAAAAATAATTTGAATTGAAATAATCTTTGACAACGGTTTGAACTGCCTCAAAATTGAATTTTTTTCCTTGCAAGAAATTCCGAAAAAAGTGGTAATCTGTTGGAGCAAGGTCCGGGGAGAATGGTGGGTGTCGGAGAAATTCCAATCGCAACTCCGTGTGTTGTGAAGTATTTGGTTCAGCGTTATTATGTAGCTGCAGTAGGCTAGATTAATTGACCAGTGTCATTTGTTTAACGGCTAGCTTTTCCATCACAGTGTGCATTTTTTGACAATACATATCTGACGTAATCTTCTGACTAGATCTTAGGAAGCTATAGTGTAAGACACCAGCATTGGTCCACCAAATACTCACCTTAGTTTTCCCTTTTTCTGAGTCAACATTCTCTTGGGACAGGGTTTGGCCGGTTCTCCTGGGTTCAGTCACTGAGATGAGTGTTTCTGATTGTCGTTCAGTATCCATTTTTCACGACAAGTAACGATACGACTCAAAATTCCCTCGTTATTGTGACGGTTGAGTAATGTAACGCAGCACTCAACACGTGTTAGTTTGTGTGCTTCACTCATTTCATGTGGTACCCATTTCTCGAGCTTTTTCGCTTTTCGAATTTGTTTCAATTGAATTCAATTTATTTTGTCACTCACATCGAACCCTATCGCTAACTCTGATGTGGTTTGCGATGGATCCGCTTCCTCGAGCCTACCCATTTCCAATATACATAGGGTCATGCACTGGATGTGCATGATATTGCTATCTGCAAGAACATCAACCTCGCCTTCCACGAGATAGAAGTAATCCACGACCTCGCTTCCGATCATCGCCCCGTTCTTCGGTCGGGGCCTCCGCCCCAATCTCATCTTCCACCAGAACTATAATTGACTGGCACAAACTCTTCAGTCAGCGACACGAAGTTCATGCTCTCACTAGGAACACCCGGCCTGTCGTCGAGGACTACTCGAGGCAGGTTCCCACGGTAAATAACCCGGTGGTTATGTACCCTTCCATGCGACATAAAGAACCTAATGAGGCGCAAGAATGCGGCCTATCGGCCGTCGCACCCAACACTCATGCACTCATCAAGTGCACCATATTCACAGCAACTTTTTTTCGACGTGGCGAAAGCGTTCGACAAGGTCAAGCAGAACGGGTCATATACAAGCTGTATGAGCTCGGTGTGCCACGTGGACTAATACTAATCATAATAGACTTTCTCTGCAATCGAACCTTCCTATACCGCGCCGAGGGAACGCGTTCCGAGGTTCACCTTCAAGCCTGAGTACCACAGGGCTCCGTCCTAGGTCCCATTCTTTACACCAACGACATACCGCGCACTCGTGGTGTAGAGTTAGCCCTCGCCGATGAAAGCGACCGCCCCCGCCGACGGCGAGGGCGTCACAAACAAAATTATTCACGATACACCAGTCAATATTGATAAAAACGTCGCAGGAGTTTCTTGCGCCATTTCTTCTCTAGCGTCTACGCATTCCGAAGTGGTGGTTCAGATAGTTAATATTCATACTGATATTAATTTAGATAATCCGCAGTCAGAGCGAGCCGAGGTTCGGCCCTCGGGCACCATCGAGTCAATCAGCCCTTGTGCTGATTATCCACTAATAAAGATCTCGGCTGAGCGCCATAAGCGCTCGGTCACCTTTCAACCCGGTGAAACTGCAAAAGCCGTCTGGCTAACAGCGGCCATCAGCCCGAAAAAAAAAGCTTCCACCATTACTTTTAATTCTTCACCGTCAACTCGGGTCTCCGGCCGTCGGCGAGGTTTGTTCATGTTCATTCAATCTCCGGAAGGAAAACGTTGTAACCAAAAACGTAGCGTGCTATCTTACAGTATCTTCCCCCATACACATCATTAATCCTTCGAGCTGTTTCCGCAGCGCTAGTGGAACTCATATGCCTAAATAACGCAATAGAAGTTTCCATTTTGTTAACAGAAGGATGTCAGAAAAAAAACAAATTAATCATTAAATTCACTACACAAATACACAAGCATAAATTTGAAATATATTTGAATTTGGAATTCCTAACCAAAACGCCAGATTATTTGAGTTCAAAGTGGCCAGTTCGAGGAAACGCCAATTTCATATGTAAGGACCTGATAATTCAAAAAATATATATAAATCAGAGCTCAGTATTATTTTTAAAGACATTCAATCTCGTGCATGGCGCTTGCATAGATTTTTTTGATCACGAGTGTATATTTCAACACCTTCACGGGCAAATAAATACCACTCCACTATGCATAACCGATTGACGACTTATTAGAATACCCGCAAGTTAAGCTCGAAGCCATCAATTTAATGTTCTTCCTCTAATCACAATAATTTCATTTGCAGGCCTCTGCTATAACCACATCAACGAGCGGTTGGATGAACCGTTCCCTACTACGCTGGAGGATTTACAAGGCTTCTGGGACATGGTGTGCCTTCAAGTGCGCAACGTCGACGCACTGTATGAACATCTCGCGGCCATCAAGGCCAACGGCTGGCAGGAGGTAGGTGTAGCACCTTAATAGTAATTATCATTAAGCTAAATATGAGTATAAACTACAAGAGTTGCACAAAGCAAGTTATAAGTTGCGGCAAATAAGTCTGGCGCTGACCGTTAATGCGCAGAAGTCGTAAATAAGGTCTCCCCGGGGAGGAAAGGGACCGCGCGCGTAAGCGCTTATTGAATCTCCAGTGGTACTCTACCCCGCGCATCGATAGGACACCCCGCTCGATCCTCTATATATATATATATTTAACACTAAATGAATTCCGTATAACGTTGAAATTACTAAACTATCTAAAGGTTCATTTATGACAATGTCGTAAAAATTACATTGAATAAATTTAGTTTAAAATAATGTGTGAAATAAGCTATAAACAATTTTTTTTTTAAATTTTGACTTAGACCTCGATGATGTAAGTAAATAGGTACTATCAGTGTATGTGTTGAGATCCACTATCGTGGACCCCCATTTTCATTTCATGGACCCCCAAATTTTTTTTTCGCTGACGTTGATCCCTTGCAGGTTGTCATAGACCCCTAGGGGTCGATATAGACCACTTTGGGAATCGCTGATCTAATAGAACATTGACAAACAATATACTTTAAAAGCGTAAAGAAATATTAACAGTCCATGCAAAAAAGACTATAGTTAGCTAAACTGATTTTTCATAAAAAAATCCTCCTTTACATGTTATGACTTTTTTTCAAGTCTCGGCTTACGAGCAATCAATTTGTTTATGGTGTCTTGTGATATGTTGTTCCAAATTTCGCATAAAGCATTCCACATTTCTTCTCGCGTGGAGGGCCACGATTACGGACGTTCCTATCAAGCTCAATCTTTTAATCAAATCGCCAGTTCCTTGGCTAGAAAAGCAACCCCAGACCATAATTGAGCCACCACCATGCTTGATTGTTGGGACTACACAATCTGACATCATCTTTTCTTGGGCACTGCGTCGAACGTAAAACGTTGACCAATACGTAACAAAAGCAAATTAATTAGTAATGAGGACATTATAAAAATATTATTACGACTCTACAAACTGGCTCTAGCGCTGCGTTTGTCGGTGTTTAAAAACAATATTATTATTGTCCAATAACTTGAAATTAAACAAAAGAATGACTGCTTTAAATATTCTATACTAACAATAGAATATGCAGATGTGCATTTCTTTTATTTATCCTATGGGATTTTATTACAATTTATAGATAATTATGTTGCTTATGTGCGGTCTTAAACTGTTGGCCGGCAGTGTATATTAAAAAATATTCAAAGACTTGTCCCTAAAATCTCTAGAGGAGCCTATATGAATGGGCTGTAATAAAATGAACTTTTCCTCAGATCGCATCGCCAGTGACAAAGCCCCCTCCGGTGTCGACGTCACCAGCACGCGGCCGGTCCCGTGGCACGCCACGCGTCAGCAACGAGAAGGCGCGCCTAGCTGCCGAGAAACGTGAGGCCGACCGCAAGGCCATGCTGGAACATCGGAGGTAACAATACAATAAAAAAATATATTAAAGATTCAATTTGTATAGCCAATTTGTATAGTACAGACTTGTAAAGTAAGAGAAAGTAACATATTTTACATTCATATAGATTCATAAAGCAAAATGCCTTTTTCCATATTTTGTTTATTATATTGAATAACAAACTAGCACACAGTTCACCTGATTATAAGTGATTCCTGCGGCCCATGACATCTACATTCATTTCCTTGAGCAGGAATCATATTACAGATGCGTTGTCACCCTTGAGGACTGAGATGGAACGTCTCGTCACCAGTAATAAAGGTCTCCGGATCCCTACACTCACCAGACGAAACACAGCAGCATTATCCTGCTATTTTACGCTGGTATTCTATGATGGTGTGGTCCTATCGTGGTCGAGCTGACCCATTTATTCTGCAGCATGTCTCTGTTAATTGAATTTACAGTTCTTTCTCATCTTCCAAAGTGGCACGGTGGTATTATATAGCCATAGTTTGGGTCGATTTATGTTACACGTAAATTCTATTTGCCTTTTTGTCTGTAATTGAATTTTCAGTCTAGTAACTTCCATAAGAACACCAATTGACAGCTGTAAAAGTGAGTTATTATTTTGCTCCCACAACCATGGGGTTCCTATTGATAGTGTGGTTCGCAGTAGCCAAATAAACTCATCCCCTATGCAAGGTCGATAGCGGACTAAGATTACTCAGTTATGCAACAGATACTTTTTACCTTCTGCCTTATTAAACAGGCGCGTCGCACGCGAAAGACAATTGGCGGCCCGGGCGGCGGTGCCAGCCATCGCGCTGGAAATCGACGACGAGTTGGCTACTGACGGCAATCAGGTAAAACAAACATTATCACAATGCAGTTCATTATGATTAATAATATAATGCGCAAAATACGTAGTGTAATTAAAAGTGTTATATCCATTTATTAAAAATCTAAGTTGCATATCCAACATATAAATATATTGTATGTATAATGATTCTATTCGCGATACCGCCATGTTACAGGCCGGTTCTCTCCAGTCAATACAGATAAAAGCGTCGCTGGAGTTTCTTGCGCCATTTCTTCTCCAACGCCCACGCGTTCTGATACATCTGGTGTTACAGATAGCCAATAACAATAGCAGAGATATTAATGTAGATAATTCTTAGTCAGAAGCAACTGACCGAGCCGAGGTTCGGCCCTCTCGGGCACCCTCTAGAGTCAGACGCTCTTGCGAAACGTTCCAAGTCGAGGCTCCCGCTTGGGAGCCTGACCCACTAATAGAGGTCTCGACTGAGCGCCATAAGCGCTCGGTCACCTCAACCCGGCGAAACTGTAAAAGCCTTCAGGTTAACAGCGGCCATCAGCCGAAAAGAAAAAAAAAATTATATATATAATGATTCTGATTGAGTTTTTTTTTCAGGAGGTTGAAATATTCATTGGCAAAAGCAGCAAACTTCAAAAAATGCCCCCAAAAGGTGTCTGCACAAGTGCCAAGCAATCTGACAACTCCGTTGATCAAAGCTGATTTAACTGATTTCATCAATGTATTGTATTGCGCTAGTTAAACTTATGCTCATGTTCTCTTAAGTTATATTGCCTGGGAATCATATATTATTGACTTTTATTAATCATTTTAACTTTTAATAACTGTTCGTATGATGCAGTTATAAATTGGATAAGTATATGATTCAAGAAATATTGCAACTTTTTGTTTTAAATTCTTTTTATTTTTTATAAATGACTAAACAGAATCTAATGCTCTAAACTTATTACTAAACATTCAATCTCAGTTCCAATAACAATCTGTTTTTGTACATTGAAAACTTCCATGACTAAACTATTATTCCTGAGCAATATAATCTTATTTGCATTGAATTTTAGAACCATTTTTGCGGTTAAAAGATACATTATAATATTTTCGGCTCAATGATGAATTACAGTGAGAATTTATTTTAAGTTTTCTGTAATAATATACCTGTTGACTACTCAAGCTCTAAACTATGATATAAGTAACCATAAGTCTTATATTAACTGACCTATTTGCGATGAAGCGAGCGAAACTAATTTTGTCATAATATGTACAAATACTAAAGAATTTATAGTAACCATGCGATTGTTATTTTTTAAGTCTGTCGAATTATATTTTATCTGTAATCAAGTTAAATAAAATAGTTTTCTAGAATAATATTGTGTAATATACAGGATACTCAAATGCATTACATATATATATTCCCTTTTTTTTTTAATCATATTTTATTATTATTTTATATTGATTAATTATATCTAAAACTGTCTCAATGAATTTTAATTAGATTTAATTCTTTCTTTTTGTTAATAAAATATTTTAATTTATGCACAAATTTGTATTTCATTTTTTTTGCTATCATTTTTACACTATATACAATATTAAACGACGCTTATGGATTTTAACTATACAATGCTTATTCGATAATGCACGTATTTTAATTCTGAATATTCGTCTTTAAAAAAATAATTCGTATAAAATGCTTAACGCATATAAGAAATAAAGGTGAAATACACACCTTGACCCTATTTAAAAGACTACTCAAGCTGCAACTATATACATAAACATAGGAACTGACTATAAATTATAATCTTACATTGTAATGTATTTGTAACGATAATTATATTTATATAACGATATTTAGATAAATTTGCCAGCATATTTGTTGATTAATGCATTGAAAATATTACTTTCTTTTATAAAGGGAAAATAATTTGATTAGTATATCACTTGTGTTTAACTAGTGAATTAAATATTCCATGTAAGGATATGCCAATATATTTGTATGTTTATCGTTACTTTTTGACTAATATTGTGTTAAGACTGCGGGTATTATTATTGTTATCAAATAATAGCAAAACGTGTTTGTAACAAATATTGCGTAAAATGTTAGTGGGTTGTTAAATTTTTTATTATAAATGTATGCATTCATTGAAAAATTGTTGTGTTATCTACGCTTCTATATATTTATTCTGAATGTTACGTCATACGTTCGCCTAGATATAATTAACACGTGATCGTCATATAGGCATATTTAAATTCAGGCTATATATACCACTAGAAGTCGTCTTAAATACCTAATCGTAAGCGTTAGAATGAAAATGTAGTTATGTACGTCTTGAATATTACAAATCACAGGGCGTTTCCTGACCCGTCACTCGCTATCCTACATTTTTAACACACTCAGTAATAAATTAATGATCAAGTAAAATAAAATATTTTATATAATTTATAGAAGGGATTTTGTATACTTATTTCTACTATGATAATATTTTATTTTTATTCTATATTGTACTGTTGTGTGATATTATCTTTAAGCGCACCAATTCAATGAAGGTAATTATTTGAAAAACAGGTCGTCATAAAACATTGGTTAATTATTTTTAATCAGTTCTCATAAAATTAAACCTTAATTAATTATTTAATTGAAAAAGAAGTGACATCACATTGATGACTCGAATTGTCGGATCTTATATTTATCGGATATAGTCACACAAAATAAAAACGGTCCAGCTCACTGCCGACCTTAGTGTACAAAAGACATAATTAAAAAAAGAAAAATTGATTTTTTTAAAATTTAAAATTTTCTTTAAATTATTTGATTTGCAAAGAAAATAAATGAAAAGAATGGGCATTAACATTTCGTGGAGGTTTTTTTACTTATCCTTTCATTTCTAATGAAAAAAAGCAAATTTTCGTCCAAATTATTATTGACTTTCGTAATGATATATTCATGTACTATGCAAGTAATAAAGTCGTGACATAAATTATGCTTTGTGTTATTTTAAATCCAATTTTTATTATTTCCGAGCGTTATAATACCCTACCCCATCTCGTCTTCGGGGTGTTATGAGAGCAACTAAAGAAATAAAGGGTGTTCTAGTCCAATCGCCAAGTATGTAACGGATAAATCGAGCCGTCAGTATGTGCTGCGATATTAATTTATTATATTGCAAAAAAAATGCCTAGTTTATTCAACACCGACTACAAAATTCATAAAGGAATCTACGTTACATAAGCTTTGCTTTGCAGGTTACTTGATTCATTTTTTCAAACGGTGAATTGCTACGACGTTTGTGAAATGCTGGTGGTTAATTAACACTACTGTCTAAAGACACATCGATAACATAAGTTCCCTATAAGGCTAACTTATTTATAACTCAGATTTGAATAAAACAAAAACAACGAGCACGGAAATATCTCCGCCTCCAACCTTTATTTATTAAAAAATATCATATATATTAACCCTCAGGGGTAGAACCATGCTGTAGCTAGTTTCTTGAGTAACATGAAGATGACTCAACCAGGGAATGACAATACCCTAGCAGCATAAAGCCATTATGTTTCGTATCCGGAGACGCAATTAGTGGTATAGGGGCATTCGATCTCAGTCCTCAAGGCGTTGTCATAACGCGTGAGCATCTTGAATTATTAACGGATGGACGTTGATATCGTGGACCGCAGTTGTCATTCACTATCAGGTGAACGGTGTACTCGTATCTTCACCCCTAATATAATAACACAAAATATACCCAGATCTCCAAATAATAAATAGGCACGTTGATTGCTTGATTGATATACTGCGGGTTTCCATCTTGTCATTGAGAACATGTTTCGCGTTCACAATTAGTTCAGCTATCACATTTACCGTGGACAGTGTTCTTAGGATTTGCTTGGATTCATTGCGGGCGCTGAAAGTAAACTCGTTATAATTATGTATACGGAGTTTTATCATCAAACAATTAAAACGTCATGGAATCAACTGTCGCCAGTAGTATATTCAAAACTACGATAAGTAACCTTCGGGACTTTCAAGAAAAGAGCTCGCTCCTTTCACAAAGGCTAACGATGCACTTATAACTCCTTTGTTGTGTCTGGTAACATCTAGAACCTTTACTTCCTTCCCTCAATTTCCTTCAATCCTTTATCATTCGCTCAAGGGCGGCTAGAATAAGGGTGTGCATACTCACAGTACATAAATCACATCTCGATTTAAATACGCTTGAATGAAAAGGCACAAACGTACGTCGGGTATGTCACCTAAATCTCCATTCTAGTCAGAATGGAATAATTGCTATGAGAATGAAACGAAAAGTTATTTTCCGATATTAACATTGTGTACAGCATCAACATCAGCGAAAATGTTAGTCAAGGATTGAGCGTAGATGTGTGAAGTCGTAACTTCAACATCCACTCGATGTACACTTGCAGTTGGAGTGGGGATTGATTGAGAGTTTGTCTGATGTTAAGAGAGCACGTCATTCGTTCACGTTCATGCGCCAATAGTCCAACCATTTAGGTAGCAAATCTAAAAATCGCTGCATCATACTTACAGCGATGTCTGGCCGACACGAAGATGTCAAGGCATTTTCGTCGGCGTATAACGCCAGTAGCCAGAGTAGTAATGTCTTTGTTATACACTGCGTACAGGTGTGGCGATAAGCAACTTCCATGGGGGGCGCCTGCTTCTATCGATCGCACCGTCGAATCGGCCCCCCCGACGGAGGCGAAGAAGCTACGACTCCTTAGAAACAACGCGACTAACCGTGTGGGCGTTAGATGCGTCGTTTATTAACTTGTACATCACGCCCGTGTGCCAAACTCTGGCAAAAGCCCCCACGCAGATGCGATCGTAATTATGTTCGGTCGCAAGATTACTTAGCACTGGATAGTGCAGTTGTGGAGCGTCCACTGCGAAAGCCAAAATGCTCCGTCCGGCCAGCAGCGTCCAATCCTTTCAACCATTTACTCCCGGGCTAAGGTAACCCATTCCTGTCGTACAAGAAGACTTCGGATTCGCGGGAAATTGGGGTAGGGGCTCTGACCGTCCCGGTATCACGACGGAAGGACGACAACACAAAGTGGTTCCGAGTTGCCTTAGCATAGTGAGGGTACTAGGGGAGGCGCGGCCTCCTATGGGACAAACTTAGGCACTGTGCAAAGGGGTGCCGGTGCGTTCCGCAGATCTCGGAGCCCCTCCCAATGCATTGTGGTTTACCACCGGAGGGTTTTAGTGGTAAGAAATCCCACATAAACCCCAGACGTTCTTAAGATTTCCCCGATACCAAAATAAGAAAGGGTGCAATAATTCGCAGCAGAAGGCTTTCCATATTCATTATATTTGGAGTTCACATAACAATTATTCAAATTGTAAAAGAATTTCTTCCAATTTTTTTACTATAATTTAATTTTAATGTTAAAATTTTTATTTTAGTGTTAAATTATGAAAAACACTTTTTGATGAAAGTTTAAAAATCTTTTCTTCATTATTCAATGTTTCTAACATGTATTACGTGATAATTATCTGATATGGCTTTTACCCGGTGTAACAAATTATAATTTAAAATAAAATATAATTTTCATTATCTTCACTATACGTGGTAGCTCTCGGCCTTCCCGAACGTAGACGATCTTGAAAACTGCCTGTCTCCCTGTATCGAGTTATTGTGCCATGAACACAAGTCTTTGATAACTTCAGTTGTGAAGTAATCACACATTCGAATTTGCTTTCATTATGTAAAACAACGATGGCAGAACACACTTCACTGCTAATTTCTCGACCTTTTCTAATTTCATGACGTATTCTCTGTAGAAACCACAAGTTTAGACTAATTGAGATTGTTTGTGAAAGTAAACTCGGGTAATAATAAGTCAGAAACACGTGTTTTCAGGAGCTAAATAATACTAATTGTAGACCAAAACGTAACAAAAGCAAAGTAATTAGTAATGAGGACATTATAAAAATATTATTCCGACTCTACCACCTGGTTCTAGAGCAGCGTTTGTCGGTGTTTGAAAACAATAGATGTTTATTATTGTTGAAAGTAAACATAAGAATGACTTCTTTAAATATTCGATACAAACAATAGAATATGCAGATGTGCATTTCTTTTATTTATCCTATGGGATTTTATTACAATTGATGGATAATTATGTTGTTTATGTGCGGTCTTAAACTTTTGGCCTGCAGTGTATATAATACACATACATATATAATATTTCTTTTCCCTTTTCTTTTCATAGCTCATAACCTCTCTAGGGAAATGATTAAGACTATATTGTAAACTTTATTTTATTTAGATCACATCATAAAAAATACTCGCAGACATTCTAAAGCAGAGACAAAGAATATTGTACAGGGATAAGCATAGACTGCATATTGCTATAAATGCCATCAAATACTATACATTTCAAACGACTTCAGAATTATTATAATCATGGAAGAAACATGCTTTGTTATGCATTAGCTGTAGGACAGGATCAAAAAGAACCCAGTCCTTACTAAAAATGCGGCAATGCATATGGTACTTAATGTTAACCAATAGAAATCATTACAAAATGAAACTGAGATGAAAATTACTATGTAATGTTATCGGACAGAACTAGAATAGTACCTTTCAGAAATGACATGATGTGTAACTTAAATGTTTTGTGATATGATCAGCAAATAAATAAAAGTAAAATGACAATTTGAGGCGTCTAAAACAGTTTGGCAAATATATGTAAATATTATAGATATAGATAAATATATATAAAGTATTATATAAATAAATGTAAATTCACATAACATATCGGATATTACCAACCACTGGAAGAAAGTTTTATAGAAGTACCAGATTATATTTTATAGTTAGTAAATTATAGTTTTTAATTTCTTCCTTAATTTGGCAAGAAAACGATATTTCCTAACATAAAGGTCTCATTTGTGCAGTAGTAATTAGTATGTAACACTTTCGTGGGAATTAATATTAAAATTAAAAACATTTAACATTCAATAAAAGTAGTTTTAGCGTAATATATTTAGATGAGTTTAAAGCATGGGGAAAAAAAATCTAAATTAAATGAAAATTATTTTATATAATTGACTATGTGTGGCCATACTTATTTACGCAATATGACAATTCTCTAGGAGTATATTTTATTAAGTTTATTAATACCTTTTACTTATTTTTAAGAGGTTTTAGTAATATGAACAAAAAATTAATGCCCAATCGGCTATCAAGTATTATTTCTAATACGAAAAATCAATATTTTACTTTTATTATCATATAAATATTAGCTTAATAATATTTGTATAATTATAACACTTATACTGTGCATGAACATGAGGTTTGTTTTACTTTACTTTAGGTATGTATAAAATTTATTAATATGTGATTCAAATTTTTTAAATCATATTTAAAAATTTATACATTTTGAAATAATATCCTTAAAGAAGTTTAAGATGTAAAATGGAATGTAAATGAAAAAACACTAGACTTGTCTTTGGTGCGACAACCAATGTCCGACGTCGTATTAATTCTTTTTTATTTGTTTAAACGTTTAGGCTACAAAAATAAATTTAATTTTATTGAGTATATTTTATAAATATTTTTAATTTATAACTTTGTATTTGTTATATCTCATTGAATACGAATAATTTTTAAAGTATGAAAATTGCGTGAATTGTTTCCGCGTGTTTCCTTCCCGCGCACATCGTGCAAGGTGGAAGTTGGTCATGGTCGTCCGCCAAACGGAAAGCCGCCATGATGGCTTTCTGCAAAGTACGCTCAATATGTAAAGTTTCGTTATTGTTTTTCATTAATTGTGACTGAGTGCGTGCAAAATTTAACCATGGGAACGAACTAGAGTGTGCAAAGTGCAGTTTACGGTCCTTAAGGACCTCCTGGAGAAGCTATAAAGTGATTTATAAGTGCATTTTTGTGTCGACGCTAGCGTGTTTTGTTCTGTCAACAAAATGTCGAAGCTCTCGTTTAGGGCGAGGGCCCTGGATGCGTCGAAACCAATGCCCATATATCTCGCCGAGGAGCTTCCGGATTTACCGGACTACTCCGCGATAAATCGTGCTGTACCTCAGATGCCCTCTGGAATGGAAAAAGAGGAAGAAAGTGTAAGTATTTTGCGCATTTAGGTATTAAGTCATCATACTACTGTGTGTCGGCCATTATGTTTGTGTTTCGTATTTTTACCGCTAGGGGCGTTATTTTTCGGTATTTAGATATTTTCGCAAATAAAATATTATTTGCTGTGCGTATGCGTTTGATATTTATTTAGTTTGAAGTAAATTAAAGTTACAAATGTAGTAATTGCAAATCTTATTAGTATTCTTGTTTTGTAGTATCTGTCAAAATTTGGCGCGCTATGTGCACATGGTCGTTTAGTAAGAGCCCTGGGAGTTCTCTTAGTTGTATGCGATGCTGTTTTCTTGTGTTCAATTGTACGTAGTGGGTTGAATATTTCACCTTAAATGTACAAATACGAACGGAATTCAGAAAAACAAATACAGTTGTTTGGCAATGTCGTCATATGTTATTTGTTTACAAACAATGCAAGTGCCGGTACGCGATGAGTTACAAAATGTACTTTAATTATGTAAATAATAACATTTAATTCTATGCAGAATATATAAATTACAGCTATTGGTTATTAAAGTATGAACTAAACGTAACTATATGTTATGTTTTGTATTGTTAGTTGTTTTTATTATTTTGAAAAGTACGTATTTATCATTGATTAATTATATAAATTTGGATATTGCTGATGCCTTTTTAAATAAAAAAAAATAATAACTTCAATCAATCTTAAATTTTATTTATTTTCTCTTTTTCTTTCCTTTTCTTCATCCTTTATATCAAATTTTAATTAATTCATTACACTTTAAAAGCTAGTGAATGAGAATCAAATGGCTGACAAAGAATCAGACCTTTATATTATTAAAAATATTTAGAGTTTGACCTTTTCCATGTATTATGAAACCTATAACAGGACTAGAGACTATATAGTTGCAGGTAAGGTATACAATAAATTGTCACTAAGAAAATTTAGGTAAATTTTTATTTTAAAAAATAGTGTCAGTGGAATGATTTTCAATTAACAGCATAATGCATTTATGATTACCAATCTGTTTGTCAAGCATAACAGCTATGATGAGATTATATGCTATGTTGATGTCCTCTTGGTCATTTTGGACACGGCAATATCTTTTGGTATTTGCCTGATGATATCAACTGCACAGAATATTTATAGTTTTAAACACCAATAACATATTGGTTTAGGGTACAGTTTGCGAAATGTAAGGTTATATATAAGTTCATATCTGCTATTCCACTATTGTTGTGAACCATCTCCTAGCACAAGCATTAGTGTAGTTGGAGTCGTTCAGCAGAATGTTAATGATGTTAATAACACTGCTATTAAATTATAATATATTCTTTAAAATGGAGACATAAGCATTTCTGTGAACATAGAGGCACTCACTCCACATTCCCTATTCAGATGTAATGCATATGCAATAAGATTGGAAGATGGTTAAGATGCAGTGTAAGAAACATGGGCCATACACAAAACCCACTCAGACCTGAAAACCAACAATTTATGACAAACAAATATTGTTCCTCTGCCTAGAGATCAAATTCAGGCCCTGCAACATAACAGCCAAGTGCTCCACATAGCTAGGTTGTCGTATGATATTAGCAGTGCAGAGAAAGTTACATATGTTGGGTTTGAGACAATATTGGTAAACATTTATATAAGTCATACATTCAAAGAATAATTGTGTAATATGAGCCTCGCTGTGATGGATGCATGGTGCATCTGGTTAATCTATTAAGCCCTACCACATTTGTTTCCACTTTCATGGCAATAGAACTGTGCATAGGTGGTTTTATTTATTTATGCATGGGGTAATCCAACAGCGACTTACAAAATAAATTATAAAACAACTGATTTCAATAAATAAGGTAAAATTCAGGGTTGCACAATTGGCCATTTATGAACAGTATTTTATTTAACTAGCAATTTTGGTAGTTTTGTCTTTATGTGGTTTAGTGAATGAGTGTGCGTGTACATGTATGGGTATGTTTGTATACCAATAAGTGCATCTAATGAATTAATAATGTATTAATCAATTAATAAAAATACATATCCATGAATAAGTATTACATAATATGGTGCATTTTGCTAGATTAATATTGTGTTTGTTGATGTGATTTTTAAGCTGGAATAACATTTTTAGTGTGTGCAAGATAGAACAGAATGTTGCGCATAGTTCTGATTTGAGTGGAAAGTATGTAATAGAAGTGTGTGAGGGTCCTGTAAGAAGGTACCTTCTTTTGTTAAGCTATTAAAAATAAACAAGGAGATTCAAATTTCTCATGGCATCATTTGTCAAATTAAAAAGCATACTAAGCTTTGTATTAATTAATATTTATGGTTACAATTATGTAGCTATATTTTTTGTGTGGTATCACAATGTGGACCTTCACTGCATTGCAAAAAGTTTTGACAATGTATCTGCCTGCCTCATCCTCAACTTGATTCTTTAACAACAAAAGATGTAAATGCTTACAGGTAACAGTGACTACTTGACATCAGGGTGGCCTATAAGATGTTTTATTAGCTTTTGACATATAATAAGGTTCCCAAGCCTACATGATATTCTATTGGATTTGTTCAATCTATTAGTTGGATGCAGGGCCTAGACCATTGCAATCTGTATGAGTACTAGTAATGTATATTCTAGTCTATGAATAGCCAGAGTTCTGTGTTTGATGTATTTGGTTGCCTCAGCCTTGGTAATTTTATAAAAGAGAGTTATATATATACATATTATATTTATATAACTTACACAATACACTAGAAATGAAAAGCTTTTTTTTTTGAGATTAGTGGGTGAATAATAAGCTCACAGTTCACTAGTGGCAAGTGACAGCCGCAATGAAAATAATAATGTAGATGCATTGTCCTAACTGAAGGCTACGAGAGAATTCATTTGTGATAAATAATAAGGTCTTTGGTTACTTCCACTTGTTAGATTATAAATTTCTATTTTTATTTGGTGTTCAGTGAAAGGGTGGTGTACCTTCCCTGGTTATAATACTTAAATGGTAATGCCCAGAAAAGTAACAGTTGATATAATTAATGTTTTCTCATCACTTTTCTCGAAGTATAAGCTTTCCTATTTTTAAGGTTTCGAAATGGGAAACCTCATTAGCGCCATTTAGAGCCGAGCGGAGGGGGAGTACTGGGTTGAGAAATAACAAGTGTAATACATATAATAAATTCCATTTACACGTCACAAACAGAAACGTTTTTACAATTTGCGAAATTGTGGTGCTTTAACTGTTAAAATTCTTCTGTTTTATGTTTATCTAAGACAAAGGAGATAACCATATTATTTTTAAATTATGTTCCTCTGGTATTTTTATTTTTCGGGCTGATGACCACTGTTAGCTCGAGGGCTTTTACATTTTCATCGAGTTGAAAGGTCACCGAGCGCATATGGCGCCCAGCTGAGACCTTTATTAGTAGGCAAGCAGCACAAGGGTTTGGAGCCTCGGCTTGGCTGTTACCCTGTTGCGAGAGCGATTGACTCGACTGCCTGAGAGGGCCGAACCTCGACTTGGTCAGTTGCTTCTGACTACGGATTATCTAAATAAATATCACTATTATTATTAACAATCAGAACCACCACTTCGGAATGCGTAGGCGCTGGCGCAAGAAAGTCCAGCGACGCTTCTATCAGTGTTGACTGGTGAGAACGGGCCTGTGACAAGGCGGTATCGTGAATGAAGTGCATTTGCGGGGTCATCGAGAGCGTGCCTCGGTCTTCTTCGGACGTGGGTGAAGTTGTGATTCGTGATTGGATTGTAAGTGGCAGCACTTACGATCAGCTTGTTTGGGTGTGTGACGGCAGAGGCGAAGAATCGGCAGGAAACCTTCAGGTACTGAGCTATGGTCGGGAGCTCAAGAATTATGTGTACATTTTCATTACGCAAGAACCCCGGTTCTTCTGGCAGATTTCAAGGGTCATTATATCTGTTTATTACAAGATTACGTTAACTGCGCAGAAAATATTATAGTGCCGTTAATATTCGCGCAAAAAAAGGTCAAATGACCTTGCCCTGATGTATCGTTAACCGACATAACATTTATGGGTATGTGATTAGATTAGATAACGTTTCCAGCGAAGTGTCAGCGTTGAATTGATATGGTACGATAAGTTGCCATTTAATTAATGCGGGTAGTCGTTGAAAGTGTGTTTCCTAGTCCAGTCCAACTGACCTATTTGCTATAACTAGTTTTTATCTGTACTCTATCATGCACGTTGAACAAATGTAGGCGTTGACTGGGATCGAATTTAAGACCCACAGTTCGAAATATGTGCAACTGTGTATTTAAGTGTATGTAACACTACTGGAAATTAATTAATACGAGAATGATAAAAATATTAATTTCCTGTTGGCTCGCTCATACACGGATAATATTTCTGTAAAATAAAATAGCTCGAACAAGAGAATAAATTTTGTAGTTGAAGGCGGGATTTCGTTCCCAATTTAAAATGAAATAAAAAAGAGAACAAACATGCCATGAATTATAATTATGAAGCACTGAATAATAACTTTATGTAGATAACAAGAGCTATTGCTGATGTGGAAATTAATTGAAATGTAAGAGATTTTCTCTCTTTTTTATAAATAAATTCGAGTAGTAAAGTTATAGAATTATATTTTGAATAAAGACCTGCTTTTTATTTATAAGCCGCTTTTTTTAAATGCCATTTATATATAATATCACTTATACATAGTATCCTAAAAAAAATATTGAACATTGAGTCTGCTTTGGTGTTTTCGGTGATGACAGCGCAAGAAAATCCATCTTTCGTATGACTAGATTATGGCAAATTGATTTTTTTTTCATTATTCTAAACTAGCGTTTGAATACAAATTCACCTAAAGTTAAGTGGCGAAGCTGTCTTATATGATAAAACGCAATAGTTTAGCAAATGTCTATTCACTCTTATCGTAAATATACAGTATATTTCTATACTGTAATACTGAGTATAAGGTGTTGGTGTATATATATATATATATATATATATATATATATTTATACACACACCTTATACTCAGAAAGACACACATTCTAAATTATTGTATATCTAATGATTCCCTGAGACATCAAGTATTGCGAACACCAATCTTCACTTGAGTAATGTCAAGCAGTAGACTGGTACAGAGGCATGATGAGAGCATAAACAAAACTTGCGAACACAATGAAATATTTCCATATTTTTCTGTAGTGAAGCAATCTATATTTAATTGCATACGCATACGTACTATTGATATTGGCCCGGAGGACCTTGATATCACTTTACCCTAGAAGTTTAAGTTTTATTAGGTACTGATTTGTATCACAGATATATCTGTATATATGTATCACAGATATATACATAGTCTCTACAACGTACTCTCACATCTGTTATCCCAAATGACGAATTCCACATTCAACCTTGAGTGTATGCTATCAGATGCTACGGATTCCGTGTTTTAAGAAGGCCCTGCGCTCACTGTTAGACAGCGCGGAATGTACATGGATAAACATTTTGCTGATATTTATTTTGCCGATTAATATCTTCGTTGGAGAGAAACTCAACCGAAGTATAAACTAAAAAAAATGAGAACCATAATGCCGTATGTAAGGCCTCATGTTGACACGTGAGTACATTAGGTCCCGAACGTGATGGGTGGCGAACCTATCACCATCACCGTAAACCGGGCACAAATGTTAGTGAGTGATTTTCTGGGATTTGACCCACGATCGCTTGATCGTTATGTGATCGCCCGATGATTTAGCGACATTTTGGCAATATAGTTTTAGTAAAAGTATTTTTCAAACAAATGTCAACAATTTATTGTAGACAAAGGTCAGTTGTTCCTTTTTTTAATAGAACTTTTATAAATCGAGTTTTACGAGTACTTTTTCAAAAGGACTAAGCTCGGACTTAAATCATTGTTGCGTCATCCGAATATATATTTGTATAATATGAACCGGCGCTTTCGAATACAAAACGTTTCGATTTATATTCATTCGGAATGTACCTGCGCAGCTTACCGGATGCAAATGCCATTCGTAGCTAGTAATATAATGCATGACGGTGCCTACACCCGGCCTTAAGCAGGCATTTCGAAGTAAAATTATATAACTTTGGGACTGATGACGGCATCGGAAAGATTTAGGTCGGCTGCTATATCAGATTTATAGATTTAGCGATGCACAGCTTAACTCGAAATATGTGATTCTGAAGATATAAAATACATGTTTTTAATTAATTGAAATTATACATTTCTCCTGTTTAAAGATTTGTTATGATAATAATGACTATAAATTTTATTTCTATAAAACTGATTAGCGTTATCACTGACTTCCCAAAGATACCTCTATCTATCCCTGATTACACCTCCTATTGAAGGCATATTGGAGGTGATGTCAATGTACCAGAGGTATTAAAGGATCGCCTCTTTGCTACACTTACTTGCCTCCGGTGTCTTTCACTCACCAACGATATTCAGCTGTTATACCTTGATATTTGAACTGTAACAATAATTCACATTCGGGTAGTCAATTTTTAAACGCATCTGGGTCTACCATATTTAAAATCGCCTTATATGGGTATTAAATCATTCTTACTTTTCAGGTTTATAGTTATATATAAGTTTCATTCGTCGATTTAATTTAAGATTCCAATACAAAGATTAATAGGGCCAACTAAAATTAGCTTGGTAATGTATAACTATTAAATAAATCTGTCCCCATTTGTGACGTAATGCAAACAGCAACGTCAAGATCCTATTAAGAGACAGTTGGTCATTTCTGAGAACTGAATAATCACTAATATGCTTAAGTGGTATTAAGCAGCTGAATGCTACTAAACAGTTTATGATGCAGTGCATTTTTTCCAACATTAATTAAGAGACTTTTGTGTTTTGTTGGTAAGAAAAGTACTGCGTCACATAAATACATTTCATTTTTTCATGGAATACATAAAAGAACAAAAAAAGTTATTAGTACAAATCACGGGTAAATATATTTTTTCGATTTTTTAATTTTTTTTATTTAAAATAACCCACCCTTTATGATGATTACATGGCTCAGCAGATCTCCTGCACCATATCGCTCGGTCAGGAAATAGAGACGCCGGTTGAGATCCCACGCTTAGCCTGTGGTGATGCTTACTTAATGATAACGTATAAAATAGATATAGTAAATTATTTAACATAATAGTTCTAGGTATGTGTCTGATATTAGAATACATTGAATTTTAAACTTAAGCAAGCAACCGACGTTAAATCGTTCGACAAAATGTGTTTCAAATTAACATAATTGTACATTAAACAACTTGGGGTGCTATAGTTAAATGCCATGCAATGTATAGTCCGCGCTATTCTGTAACATTAAAAAGAAGATCTATGCTCCAGCTGCATGCATATAAATAAGTGATTACTTTAAATGTACACTTAAAATATTTTCGGTGATCACGATTTAAGTACCGGAATCCTGTGAGTATGACATACATTCTGACATTTAAAATGACGCTGTGTTTAAGATAATGGGACTGAATCGATCGTGAAAGGAATTACAGTCCACTTTTATCCTGGATATTGTCAAGTATCAAGTTACTCATTAAAAGTTACGATAATCTTTCAAACACGACATTATATATTTGTTAGTTTTTAAGATATATAAAAGTCTATACGAAATGTTTGTACAAAGTTAACTCTATTGATTATTCTAATGTCATATATATTTGTCGCTGGTATATAAATAATAGTAGGTTTTTATGTTATCAAAAAAAAGACCATTGATAACAAACAATCGATTGTACCTTAAACTTTCCCTAACTTTTTCTCTATCCGATTAATAAATTTCCTTACTAACTACTAATACCTTGTATTTTATAACATGGTTCTTCATGATCTCTGTAGAACTAAGGTCTACAAGTGACATTTTTTGTTTGCTTCATAGCTTGATAACCTTGTGAGCCCTGGAAACTGTATGATACAAAAAAAAACGGTAAAATTTTGCTGCCACAGTTACCAAGGACTTATGTCTATTAAGTATACGTATATACAACGCTCTATAATTAGCATGTACCTTTTGGTGTCACTTTTATAGTATTATAAATGCATCCGAAACCGTCAATTACAAATATTGCAAAATAGTTTATGCACAATAAATGTAAGTAACAAAAGGAAGTTTTACGTTTTTGTGGATAAAGAAATGTGCAATATTTTGTAAAATTTTTGTTCAGAACTTAGAATGTAATAAATAAGTTTACCATCACAAAATTCACAATCATCATACACTGTCCGGTTCATTGGTGCACGTCACTCCTCGATAGTTACGTGTCGGGGGCTAGGTCAATTTAGTATTATCACTGATTCACTTAAACATATCTACATCGTGTTAGGTTTGCATGAGTAACCTTCTTCCATTAACGCCAAGTCTCGATATTCTTGTAATGCCGATATTTATATTTTAACTTTACATTTCTTGTATACAAATATTTAACAGTGTTTGCATTTGGTTTTACTTGTTTATAGTTAATACTGCTTTTGAAAACTAATGGTGGTGTAGAAATGACTTTGATATGTGTAATTTAGTTTCAGGCTGCAATGAAAAATCCAAAGTGAGTCGGTGCGGTCCAACATCTTGGATTAAATGTACAAAAAAGAGTATTTTTTTAAATGATCATGACTGTCCAAAAGTGTAATACGTCAAACCACCATTTGTCATTGTTATCTTCGATCAGATTCTCTAGCGAAAGCTTACGAAATTGTCGCGAATAATCTTACATTCACAAATATCATCATTTCACTGGAAAGATATATCTGTTGATGTATTTTTTGAATGCTATCTGATACATAATGGCCGGGAGTTGAAGGAATAAATAGTCGAGACTGTAATAATAATCACTATCTAGTCACATACGCTCGTCCAATTCGTACACGCATGTCATGTGGGTTTGGAACACGGGATTCTGGAATACCTTATGTTTACCGACGACGAGCGTGTTTTGAGAGAACGTGTTGGTTACGACAAAATTCAAAAAAATAAGTAAACAATAACTAGTAAACTAAACTATCTTCAATATTCTCAAATATCCACCTAAGACAAACATTTCATTTCGCAAGAACAAAGCCGTCCCATTGGCAGCAGTCAACAGTAACATGAAAATCGGTGCAGAAACAATAACCAGCAACCCACTAATCCTGTTTCAAAGAATGTAATATCGCGTAGAAATCTCATAACGAGATGAAGGATCGTATTTTCTTTTTTTTTCTTTTTTAAATAATGCCGACAGTTTTTTTAACATTACTATCATTCCAGTTAATCACTCCACCTGAACTAAAACGATTGTGCTAGGTGATAGCTAGCGAATATTATATTTTATTAGTTAGCGATACTCTAATGGCTAATTAGAACCTACGATCTTAAGTTTTCCAGAACGTACTCTATATTAGAGATGTTACGGAGGTTCGATTCCGATTCTGAAAGGTCGGAACTTCGGTTTTAATCGGAGGTCGAAGCATACATAAGGGGCGGCGAAAGCAGACCGTCGGCGCGTTCAAACAGGTTTATAGTATAATACGTAGTAGAAAATAATACGACCCGCAACCGGGATTCCCCGTACGACAAATATAAAGTTTGACTTATTATTTTCTTTTGAACTGCTCCCAATACATTTCCTTTTTACCTCCGTCTTCATTTCCGATTTTGGCTCTGATTCCGAATCCGATAAAACAAATTTAAAAACTCCGATTCCGAATTCGATTCTGTTAAAACCACCTTCGTAACATCCCTACTCTAAACCATTAGGCTATTGACGTTTCGTGATGAAGCAATAGCAATATTCGGGTGTGCTCCATTTTTCGATGGTTTGTTGATGTTGATGATTGTTGGTTGAAGACGGAGAGTGCAAAGGCAAGCAAGTGTTGTGTTATCGTCATAATTCTTTCGGATCAATTTCTTGGAAGTACCACGTATTAATATGTACAAAATCACTATGATTCAAATGCAGTAATTGTCTTCGATGGATATCTGTCTGATAGTGAGAGGAAAAATACGAAGAACACAAAACCGCTGAAAGAGTGTTCTTCCCGAATAATTTGAAGTCAAAGAACAGGCCAAAAACATTCTGTTTTTCATGCGATTAGCGGTTGTTCCGTGACATCGTTCTTATTCAACTAAGGAAAAACATAATTTTTTGGTAATCTAAAAAAACAAAGGACTTAATGGCATCTTCAAAGAACAGAATGGCAAACTAGAAGATATCGCAGACGATAAAGCGAACCATATTCAAACTAGCTTCTTTGCTAGTCCTTTATTGCCAACGAATGAGGCCGCTGCACGATACCATGCGTTTATGACAACTACAGCCAAGTCCAAAATTCGTGTGAAATTAAAAAAAAAATCTATCATGCTGGGCCTGGGAACTCTGTACCAATTGGCTCACTTACGTGCCAATATGAGTAACGTGCCTAATGATATCATTATGTTTACGAGGCTGGCTGTACGAAAGGTGGGTTAAAAAATCTTCTGTTGTATACGCATTGTCCAATGGTAAATCATGTTAAAATGGGCCCGTGGTCATCATCGAGACCGCCGACTAAGTTGAGGCACTGATGGAAGGTCAGCGCGGAAAATGTGTACAAAGTGAACACTACCCACGACCATTTTATAAACTGTAAAGGCCGAGGATTGATATTGTATTGAATTGCAAGAAAAGAAGAGACCTGGCGTTTAATAACTCACAAATAAAGAAAAACCCACCATTTATATTCAGGAAATGAGTTGACTTTGAATTTCCAGAATTATCATATATATGTAATAAAAATACTATAGGTACAAATGGTTTCTTAAAATGAATATAGCGAAGAGTGTCTTTTCCTCGTTAACTACAGTAACTCACCACACATCAGGCGAGTCTAATAGAGTTTACAAAACATTTATGGAATTTAGTCTTCAAGTAGTTCTTCTTTGTTTTATATATGTTTGTCACTGAGGAATTTTTTTGAAAAATAAATCATTTATGTATCTTTAATCTAAGACAGTGGACCGCGCCGCCAACCTTCGCCGCCCAGAACGAAAACTTGGATTTTTCATCAGGACTGAAGCTAAATAACATATATCAAATTTCCCAAAATTAGTATATCTAATAAATAGATCATGTTAAAATAATTAATGTTAATTGATTTAAATTATTTAATATAATTATTAATAATATGTTATGTATGAATATTAATTAGTATATAATGAATCTTCTAAATTTTAAATCTAATAAATTTAACAAGAGGTACCATTTTCCATGATATTATAGAAGAGGCGGGCGAGGTAACGTTTCAATTTCCCTGCGGATGTTTCGTTGAGAGGACGAGCGAGGTAGGGTTAAAATATTCTATATATATATTAATATACTCTACTATTCTTGTATCTTCTACTGCACGGGTTAATGTACTCCATATTTTACTTTATAATATTTTTCTTTATTTGCATTGTATTGCAAAAATATTTTTCATCATTATACTTACTAACAGACTTTGAATATTTAAATATAGCAAGTAATGCAATAAAAAAAGTATTTACTTTACCTTAAACAGTGTAATATATGATTATTATTATAAATAACGAACGATTTTAAATAACACGAATTAAAAAGTAATGGTGGCACCATTACTCTAGATAACATACCATAGTACATAACTCTTTATCTTATGTTGAAACCAGCTACGTATCGAGTTACATCATGTTGCGTCACCACGGGATTTACGTAGAATAAGAGACATTGCGAAGGGGAGCTAGCCCTCCATTGCATGTGCGCACGCCCCCACTAATAAAAGGTTTTTCGATTACACCCTTGAAAGCACGGAAAGTCTCCTCTATTTCATAATATTCTTTTGTATTTATTTTTATGCACTGCAACTGCGTTACTATTAAACTTTTAAGTAGATTCTAAAACAGATAGTGTTACCAGTACTACACTATTGTAGTTGACAAAAATAATATATATATATATAATAATATAATTTGGAAGTTAAAAGCAATCATTTCTTTAATGGTTATGATTCAATAGACGTGTAATTGATTCACGGAAGGTCCTTTATGTATCGATTGCTTTATTAAAAATAAGAAAACATTTACAAATACTTCATTATGTGTGAAATGCACAATTTCATAATTTAAATTAGTCGAAATGATGGGTTTTTATTACAAAACAATTTAACATTTGACTTTCCCTATTGCTGTCTTGATTGGGTATAGAGATCTTAAAACCGCTAAGTTAATTATGTAGAAACATGTGTAAACATATGATGTTTACTTTCATTTTGAAATATTAAATGTAATTGTGATCGTTATTTTTTTATAACAAATAATATACTGGTTTACGAATAATAAAAAAATGTCTAGAATCGTGTAATATGAACGTTCATAACCTCTATGTAATCATATGGCTCGGCAAACTGCCATCTAGTATGTCGATGGTATAAATTGGGCTTCTACATTGTAAGGTAGTCGAACGCTGCATGTACAGCCAGTTTAATAATGCATTTAAGAGAGAGATTATAATTCTGTTGTCTTTGATTGTTTACGTTTTATATTTATGTATTATTTTATTATTAAATAAAATTTATGTTTTCATTATGACCTTTTTTTTAGGCGTTACGGGGACAAATTTTATCATATATGTAAAGTATGACTAATATGATTTTATTCGTGAAATCCAAATAAAAAAATAAAAGTCTGTTATGAAATACTTTTTTTAGCCACAGATATGAGATGTGATGTAATACTAATTAGAGTAAGTAAGCCAGCTTCGTAAAGCATAATTAATATTATAACTTGGCATGTTTAAGTATAAACATCATGTGTATAGTATAGACGTGTTATTTTATGATTAGTATTATGTTGAATATTCTGATTTATTCAAAAGTGGACTCAAAGTATGTTGTCTTATGAACTAAACTGGTAAAAAAGACATTGTGCATACGAAATGTATGTATGCTTAGAATTCATTTATTTTTTATATGTATTGACAATCTTGTGAAAACCTTGGTGAAGTGAATTGGCACCTGAGTTATCTAAGGGCGTCTAAGGTCGCTACGTCGTTGAACTTAGTTGTATTATACAAATGTCCCCATATCACGTGTTTTGCAAACGTTGAAAAGGTATTTTATCTACATAAGACTCGAATTTACGAAGATGACTATAAACTTCATATTACCTAATCTTAAAACCTGTTTCAACAGTACGCACACACTATTTTTCTATTGCATATTAATAGAATAATAATGTGTGCTTAATAAATGTAATATGGACATTTTTAAGCTATTATCTATTTATATAAAAATAAAAAGCTGTTCGTTGTCCTCGATCACTAGTAAAGGTATCGCTTGAGCCTGGACAGTTTTGGTTATTTTTTTTTTGTAATGTAATTTGTAAAGTAAAATGTAATGGAATATGAATCAGTTTTTTTTGGAAAGAAAAAATGGAATAGTTGCTCGGATAATTTGTAAATTCATCTAAAAGTGAAAGTTGTTTTTCCTATAGGATTTTTGTATGAACTCAAGACTTCGACCGATGGTTAATTTTCACAACAGATTTTCATAAACAGATTTATTAAAATTTGGACAGCTTTAGTGTTATAGATTTTGGCATGTTTTACTGTCTGTTTTGAAAATAAAATCCAATCAGTGCATCTCGAAATTTTAATGTTTTTTAGTTTAACTTTATTTGGGTAATTTACAGATTAAATTTAACATATTAACTTGGATTGATAACAAAAATATTAATTGGTAAAAGAAAACAACGACAGCTAAAAAAAACACCACAATAACAAACTGTTTTTTAATTATTGTCAAAATATCTTAGTTGAGAAACACTAGTATTAAACTAATTCAAGTTTACATCACTACAAACCTGTTTGAATACTATACAGTGTAAGGATCATAAGCTAAAGAGCTTCAACTATATGTGGTCCTGACTTATGGTGTATGGGATTAAGCTAGGTTTTCTTATCCTGGTAGCCCCTGTTATAAGTATTAACAAAACGCCAGCTCCTCTACTATTAAATGAAATCAAATGAAATGATAATTTCCATTTCTAAAGCGCCGTTCATAATCGGTTTTTGTTCGATTTTTATCGAATTTTAAATAATTTTATTCAGGTCGATTCGTGAAGTTATGTTGTAATATTTCTGATAACATTTATCATACTTGACTAGGTTATACCATTTTATGGATATGCCTCGTATAAAGATATGAACTGTCGTAATTTTTAATTGATTTCTAAAGATAATGTTTAATGTCACGTAGTATTCCTGTGTTCTTTTAAGATTGCTAGCAATGTTTCAACCTATGACGTTCGCAGACAATTTTCTGTATTATCAATTAGTTTAACCATTGTCAGATTATTTGGAATGAAATATTGATAAGAAAATATAATGAGTAACTTTTTTAACTTTGGGAGGGGAGAACCTGTGCGGAAAACATGATCGCATTCGACCTACCTAGAAAGCCTCCACTCCAACACATTATATAAGTAAATGTCAGTAAGTATTACGCTCTAGTTATAGTTTGATTTCAAGAGTCAATATTATTAAACGCCCCATTTTTTTATATATTCATATAGGAATAATATACATTATATTCAATTTTATATAACGATATAATGTAAATGCCTCTTTTTAACATATTCCTTTTAAACCCCTAAAATATAGTTTTGCTACGAGACGTTTATATATTCCATAGAACGTTGTATTATTAGTCTGTGTCGTTTTATAATACATATTAAACTGATTAATTTGTGATGAGATAAACATACAAACCATGACAGCAAAATAAATTTATTTATTATATCATCTTTACTTATACACAAATTGGAGGAAAAAGGTATTTGGTATTATTTAAAAGTTAGTTTTAAATTTTTACTGTAATAAATATATACATATAATATATATTACTAATAGAATGCATCAATGACCATAACTAAATTGAGGTTTATTTTGCGCCCATTATTGGCTGACTGAGATATCAAATATTCACTACATTTTAACCATGTGTATACGAGGCACTATATCTAGACACGTGGCCTGTGGGAGGAATAAGTCGTCTTGCGTACGCATTTCACAAAATATCAGCTTAAAATTGCGGCTTTATATTGTATTGTGTGTTTCGTATGTCGAGTCCGAGATACCCAAACCCGACAACCGATAAAGAGAAGAACGTTATCCCTTTAGGTCATGCAGGGTGACAAAAACCCTTTATCTTGACTCGTCGTAAACTTAAGTAGTCGTGTATGGACTTTAGAAAAGAGACAAAGAAAAAGTTAAAGTTAAATGACGTCCACAAGACGATTGTAGTACTATTGAGCCACACGAACAGCTTTTTTTTTTTTTTCATATTTATTATTATTAATTACTTATGTATGCAAGGAACTGAATACATTAAGTACACGTAGCAGTGTCACCTCGTTTAACTAATAGCATTTATGCCTCCCTCAGCCAGCGTATACAAATTTAATTAAATTTCCTAACATGAGCGTCGTTTGACGTCATGTCACCGCACCGCGTAAAGCGATCTTATTTTTTTCCAAGGGTAAGCAGTAACAGGCAGTGCTTTGAATGTATTGATTTTTAAATAAAAGGAAACAATTAACTATGATTTAAATTTTAGTAGGAGATTCTAAATACATTGCGTGGCGTAGTAGTTAAAAGTTCTTGATTGAGTTACGGTTACAATTCGATTTCTAGTTCCCGGCGAACAATATTTGTACAACACAAATTATTATTTTCCTTGATTGCCCCCTATTGTGTTCCTCACCTCCTAACCGCTGCATCAGAAATTTCTTCAGAAAATTTATAAATGAAATCATAAATCATATTTATAGTATGACAGGTACCAACTCATTAAAAGATCAATCTCTTAAAGAACACCGTCGATACGGAGGATCCGAGGTCTCTTTGACCAGTTTGAAATATTTATTGGTCCTTGCTTAATAAAATACGAATGTACCTAAAATGTGTTTCATAAAATGACACTTATTTTTTACTAATAAAAAGTCTTATCGGTCACCTATTACGTCACGTCACTTAGATTTTGGACGAAGACTGATTAGAAATATATTCGCACGGCCGCAGAGGCGGACATTGACCCCGTAACCAGGGTTAAAAATGAACACTGCTATTTCGAAGAACGTGTCATGGTTTTACGATATTTTCTCAGTTCAGTACACGCCTATAGCGTTCACCTGAAACATTTCAGGTGCTTTATTTTATTTTATATTTTAATTTTTATTGAATACACATAAACAGAACGCTGAACTATTATGCCGCATGAACATTTACTCGGTACAGTTCTTAGTTCTTTAGGGTTGTTGGAAACTTAGGCAAGAGTATTAATAAGCCAAACTACTTAACAAATTTTATATTTATTAATTTTATTCTTTATTTGCACAAGTAAAACAGACGTACAACAAGGCGAACTTAATGGCAAGGCATTCTCCACCAGACTATTTTTGGGTTGAGTAGAGAATACACTGTGGGTGAAAGAAAAAAAAATACTTCCACTATATCAAACGCTACTACGAACACACCATGACATTAATCTCAAATACACGCTGATTCTAAGTCATAAGATTACTTGTTATAAGCTGGTACACACACACTTCCTGGCTCACACACAGACGAAAGCATTTTGTGGCGCACATTTTTTCTCCAGCTTTCAATATGTTACAAATTTAATCATGTTTGAGTGGTGAATTCCTACACTATGTTCTTAACATCTTGATCGGATTTATGATGCTTTATTTAATGTTTATGTACCTTTATTTATGTACCTTTGATAAATTGTACTGTAACTCTCTCTTAATATTAATGTATACATGGATTTAGCAAATAAAATTATAATTGGTTCTAGTTTCTGAACGTATTGCAATTATATTCGTTACGTAGACGTTGCATCTGCAGATTAAATCTCATATTATGCATAACATGAGATTGAAGGATAGTCTTTCGTTTACCCACATATTTAGTGTGCTATAATAATTTACGATGTCCATATCCTACCGTAATATATCGAAAATAAATCCAGATAAATTTGGATCGATGGACTAATTATTTTTTTTATTTTGTACTAGTTCTTTCTTTATGGATTTAATAATAATAATTATTGCCATGTTATTTTGTCTAGTATTCTATAAAAGAAGGTAAAATAAAAATAACTTGGTTGTTTTGTTGTTTCGCGCATGGATAAGAACATGAAACGACGCACACATAACGAAGTGTACAGCCGCGGAAGACAGCTGACACAAGCTTTTATCACCGAATGAATGCAGACAGTGAGTCACCGGAGCTGTCACGTGGTAGGTGGCGTGGTCCCGGCCGCCATTGATTGTGCGGCTAGAGGCCGCGTTTGAAACATTTTTTAAAGCCGTTAACTTTTAATAGTGTGTAGTCAATTCTTTTATAGAACTGTCCTGCAACTGCAGTTTTTTTTAATGTTGATATTTGATTATTCATATTTTAATATGAAAATTTAAACTTTTATTAAAGAATAATAGTTAAAATTTTCATATTAAAATATGAATAATAAACACAATGGAAACAGTTTCAATGAATTACTTAAATTGAAAAAGTATTATATAAGTATAACATAAGTATTATATATAGGTTTTCGATGTCGGGTCTGGTATACCACAGATTTATCAGTATACTAGCAGTTTTTGTCTTATCAGATAAGGCGTAAGGTCTATAATTTAACTGTACGGTTCTTCGTGATAGGTACATAGCTAGGGGAAATCACTTCACTCATGTCATAAAAAAATTACTCATAATTTTATTCAAAGCTTTTGTCACAGTTTGTCGTTGATCTTAAATATTTTCTCGCAATGACTATCATCCATTACGAGAATCGACAAGAAAACAAAAATTTTATTATAGTTGAATTATTATTAAAAAAAGCACCTTTTATGTAAGCTTTGGGAACCAAACTGCCATTTAACTCTTACCAGAAACGTTTGTGAGGTAAGCTTTAAAATTGTCTGATTTTTATACTCTATGACAGGACGTCCTTGTTTGCCCCGGGCCTCCGACAGTGCGTGTAATGAATGCGTCTCAGGCTGAATCAAATTGCATTATATTGCGAATTCTGTATATTTAAAAGAAGTTTCTACAGTTTGAGGGATAGCTGCCTATTGTTGTTCGTTCTACTTCTCATGATATAATTTTTGAATAGTTGGAGTAAGCATTATTGTATATTACGTAAAAGGTGCAATAATAAATAATAAAATCATCAACTTCCACTCGATCGATATGTTATATCTATTGTCCTTGA
Source organism: Teinopalpus imperialis (assembly GCA_029286865.1). Lineage (NCBI taxonomy): Eukaryota > Metazoa > Arthropoda > Insecta > Lepidoptera > Papilionidae > Teinopalpus > Teinopalpus imperialis. The sequence goes on from JAGSMU010000004.1 coordinate 10,481,471, forward strand.
TGACCTTAGCTTATACACATAAACGTGAAGTAAAGATAAGGTAGTAGGTAAATAGGTTATTCGATATTTTACTAGTTATTTTAGAACACTTTTTCAGCTGTTACAGTGCTTTTTCCTATTTTGTTTTATAATTAAAGATTTTATAAAAGTATTAAGTATATATTATATTTTTTACGTAGAACCGAAGCTGTTATGAACCAGCTCTACGGTCTTGCAATCTGAAAAACCAGCGTTTTAAATTGCGCTATCGTAAATCGTATGGTGAAAGAAAAAATAACCAGAGACCTTACTGGTGATAAGACATTCCATCTTAGTCCTCCGGAGTTGAACACGGTATCTGTATTATGATTAATTATTATTGAATCTGGTGGTAGGTCGTCGGGATCATCATCAAGTTATCTGTGTGAGGCACGTTTGTCACATTTAGTATATTAAAAAAAGTTTATTCTTTGACCCCTATTTAAATTATTTCGTATCGACGTAAGTTTAACATCAAAACTGAACAATGTTATCAAATGAACTTACTCTGCATCGTATATATTTTAAGTTAAACATATTAACTATAAATTCATAGTATAACACAATAAGTATGGGTGGATTGTTTTAAATCGGCCCACACGCGTGATCTTGAAACGGAAGTAAAGTATTTAAATAGATAACAAATCGTGGACAACAAACAGGTCCAAAAGTCCGCACAATGGAGGAGATGAAGTGGGGAAACAGGGATACAAATTTAGTACAAATCAAATACTAATGTAAGTAAATTTCAAATCTATAACGTCTTTCTTTTATGAGTAACTATGGAGGACCATTTTAGTTCTGTGATGTAGTTTCTGACCAAACAAGGAAAATTTCTTTTACTGGAGAATACTAAATGCTCAATACTTGGGAATTACTAGAAGCCCGGGGAAATGGACCAATTTTTTGTGTGCTATTGTAAGTCAACGCGCCAGTTCACAAGAAAAAATTTGAATGGCTGCTCTATATATAAGTACGGGTTCAAAGCGTTAGTCCCACCCTCTACAGTTCAGACATTTGTTGTTTCTAAATTTTAGGAAAAAGTGACAGTTCTCCCCCTCATGGGATGTGCCCATTTTGAAAGCAAAATAAGTAAATATTTTTCGATGGCTTGGAATACTTAATTGTGCACTCTGAAAAAAATTGTTTCGCTTACGAGGAGATTATATTGAAAAATAGATTTTACTTTTGTTTGATTTCATTTACACCCTATTCATTCTTTCAACCTTTGAAACCATCTCACGTATTACCGCCTTGCGACTTCGTAAGCTCATAAAAATATGTGTTTTAAGTATATTTTACTTCATAATTTGGTTAAATTATTAAAATACACCTTCGATTGTAGAGGCCGACTTTAAAATGTAAATAAATAATATATAAATATATTATCGTGTACGTTGTACAGTGAAAGAATTACAAATATGTCATTGAATTTTAAACAATAGTTAGAACTGATGTGCTGACAACAGGATAAACGGATTGCTTGTGTTTTTGCTAGTTTAAAACATTTTGAGAGGTTTTTATGGAATTATTTCTCAAGCACAGGTTACAAGATTTTATAGGTCTTAACATTCTAATAAGGAATTTCTTGCCATATATTAAGTTTGATAGTGACTCAGTATTGGGTTTGACTTCGATGTTGATTCGAATGTGCAAACCGGTTACGAAGGCAGCTGAATATTAACTACATATTTCTGGCGCAACTGGGATTTTCGAGCCAATTGTTGTATTTTTATTCTTTTAGCATTGTGCATTTGGGAATGATAAATATCAGGTGCCGCTTAGTGCCGTTTACTTCAGATGTAGTGTTCAGGGCGCACACACAACGCACCCCGACTGTCAAACCAGAGTTTGCAGTTCACAAATAATGTTATGAAGCTAAGAATCTAAGAACTACTATGTAATACACTATGACGATGTAATACATCATAATACGAATTGTAATGTGTATTCAAATATATGTAGTGTTAGATTGAATAAATAGAGTGTGACTATAATTTCTTTTATGGTAATTTGTATGTAAATGTTTTTGTGTGTTTGTGTTGTTTTACTTTTTTGTTAGAAAAATTCTGAATTATCCTTGGGAGAATCCGTGTGGGAAGCTTAAGTTCAGCAGTGGACTAATGATTTTGACTATTTTATTAATGTTCTACCAAGTGTTCTTAATTTACTTTACAGAGACTTTTGATTATTCTATTACTATATGTGATATTTTTAGTAAAAGCGATTCTCTCTGAAATAAATTCACTTGCAAGCTAATCGTTTAATTGTAAAGTGAAACTTAAAATGAAACAATTAATTAGTAAAAACATAAATTTAGAAAATATGTAATTAAAATTTATACAAAATTTTGCTAACATGAAACCCATATTAGCAAAATATATGAAATTGTTAAAGACCAGATTATATTACATATTTTACTTATTTAACTTAAAATTAATACGTTTAAACTCCGAATTGTTCGTTAAGAATTTTACTGAGAACGTTGTAGTTTTGTTACAAAACATTTATTGTAGACTTAGTGAATAAAGATTTTTCTTTCTTGAACAAGTTCACGGTAATACAAGCAAGCAATGTTCTCTCGGTGTCCGCGGAATATTTCCGATGCGGAAAGATCGATTCGACGCGACATGCCTTGTACGCACTCGGCGATATAGATACCTAGGCATTTTAATTACGTTCAGCGGCGTGAGAAGCATACTTCCTGTAACAGCAACGAGGAGGATGTTGTTTATTATGTTTCACATACATTTAGTGTTTTTTTTTATTATAAAATTGTAGATTTTTTTTTATTTTGTCTGCTGTGCTATTAAAAATGTATTGTTAACGATTAAACACCAATGCTATTTTATGGAATAAAAATTTGGATTAGTTTTACGTATATTAATATAAATAATTCTCTTTACCTTCAAATAAGACATCGTTCTCGGATGTGTTATATCATAATACCTTACACTGTAAGTTACGGTGTAAGCTGTATAATATCAATGTTATACAAAAATAATGTTCTGTCGGTTATTTTGCAGAACGTCCATGTGCCTGATATAACATGTAAGCGTTTTGAAAAATGAGTCTAAGTCTAAATTAACAGCATTTATAAGCGCACACGCGCTTAACTGTTATGTCACTATTTTTGCAAAACTGTCCACTTCTCCATATAACGTTATTGTAATAGAATAAATACAAAACTTGCAACGTAAATGTTCATTACATTATCCTGTTTTAAAGTTAACTGCGTATATTCAATTTATTTTATTTTATCAAAGTGTTAATAGTCAACAAAATCGGTTACTGCTTTCCTAAAATCCATAACCATCAAAAGTAAATCAAATTCTTTTACTAGGTATTGCCCCTCGGCCGTACTAGGAAAGGAATATAGTTTGGGGTTCGAATCATACTCGCGTAGTGATTTTGTCTGTCATATAAAGCGCTCAGACGAAGTACGCGAAGCTCTTGAATGAAGCGAGCGTCGAGTGTAACAAAGGGAGACGCAGAGCACCGTGGAATAGTAAAGTTGTAGTGTGTGAAGCGATTAGCGGAATGTACTTAACTAATTTCCATTTTAGTTTTTGAGAATAATTACATACCTAATTACATACATTGAAAGATAAAAATAATCAACGCTTCGTTTTATAAATTAAACTTTAAACTTTAGTTTAAGACACAACAAAAGATTAATATAAAAAATATAAGATAGATTTAAAAGATCTAGACTATTAACTGATCTTATTACAGTTTTTTTTGTTCTTAGCGATCACGATCTAGGTACTTCTTGGTCACTTTTCATCCGTTTTTATTCAGATTCGTTGAAAGCTTAACTAATTGACATAAAGAACCCGATACTTAAAGAACAATAATCTGACAAAAAAGTATATATTATTTAAATGGTAGCTTCGAATAACGGATCCGGGCGTATGTTTACGTAATATTTTTCCCATTAATTTAATGAAATTCTCATTAATTTATTCTGTTGTGTTGTCTGACTAATCCTATATTTTTTTGGATACGCGACCGGCTGGTTTATTAGTGCGTGTATTTTAGGGGCGGAGAGAAGGAGGGGGAGGGGGGGCAATGTGTCTCGTCGCCACATATCGTGTTTTTGCGTGCGAGCATGCGGTACGCGTTACGCAGTCATGTGGTATTGGCATGCTTTGAAGCGTTGGTGTGCACCAAACGAACGTAACTTCGAGTTATTTGACACTGTTGCATTTCAAACGATATCTTAACATATACCACACGATAACATAACTTAAACGCCTAAGGCCGTCACTCAGTGATAGAAAGAGACGTTGTTAACCCTATAAAATTATATATCTCTATTTGTAGAATAAGTCGAAAAATAATCCTATCTGTAATTTACCCTTCCCTACATAGGTGACAACCTATGCAAATTGCGGTAAGTCAATGAATGCTACCTCAGGATTGTTTTTAGATTTTAGAAAATCACTAAATCCAACTTTTTGTTTGGTATTATTAAAGTATTCCGGTAGTTGGAAGTGAGGGTCGCGATCTAACCGGTCCGGTCGTACAGATTTCAGATGACTTATACGATGACCGATACGTTCAGTTAACAACCATTTTTCTAATCTTATGTAACAATATATAAAAAACGCGATACGCTTACTATATTATGTAACTTAATATTCGATACAGCATTCAAATTTTGGATAATCCTTTAAGCTTTAAATACGTTAAAACAACACTGAAAAAATGAGTGCCAACTGCTCTCTTTAGGAAGATGATTTTGATTTTGGTTTTTATACGTCTGGACTCACCACTGATTGGCTGATTTATGTATAAGTTTTATGATCAGTAACCATCCAGAGTACTGTACAATAATGATATAACTATTGACGTAATAGGCAAACCAGTAAACATTTATTCCATTAAAATTCGGAATAATTATTTAAATATACTTTAACATTCTTAATGTAACAGAAAGTGGAGAGTCCATGTAGTAAGTAATTCAAAAAGAGGCAATTAAGTATATGAGTCAAGATCCAATCCATTGCGAAGCTTTTTGTGTATGAGTATTACTGTTGGTCCAGAGACCTCTACAGCTTTATCTAATTAGACTCGCGAGCGGGAGGCCCGCTGAGTAGGGGGACAACGACGATGCTGCGAAGCTGGCTCGAAGACTGCTGCCGCACTACCGCTGCACTCCCGTCTCCTGTGGACGAAGAACTTCGACGACAACAGAGGGGGGCGATAATACGATCCGAGGGCTCCTCACAAGGAGGTACGAAACCTCGACTCGGATCGCTATCTAAAGGCCATTGCGAAGCACTTCGTCGCGTTTAATCTGTTATTAATGCAAGCTACAACAAGTAGAGTTTAGAGAACAATTGAATTAAGGTTAAACCTACAGTATCAAAAAACATATTTTTTAAAAAAACTTTTAAATACTAGCATCGCATTATGAAATAGTACCACGATTTGTTCACTTATTCTACATTAAAATAAGTGAACAAGAGACGAAACAGTAATTTAAAACTACTATTTAACACTGCTATTCCGAAAATCGTGGTCAGGACACCGGACGAGCCAGTTTGCTAATACTCGTTCATAGTTGTCGTTAGTCTACCACGTAAAATTCTATATTTCTTGAATTAAGTTGGCATTATTTGATAGGCATATCGTTAACACAATGAATTTACGAAAACGTGTCTCTGCGCCAAGTCTTTTGATATTTTAAGATTCATAAAACAAAATAATATTGAGATCTTTCCATGGCTTTAAATTATGAATTGCCATAATGTTTATTGAATGAATATTAATTCAATATATACCTAAAAGCGTTTTGTCAATGCCCTATTTACCATACTCTGTTATATCTGTTTCCTCTAAGGACTCTTGGATGGTTTATGTATGTAATCAATCTTGTTTCATGTAATTAAAAACACTGCAAGTTAACCTAATTTGGTTTGTTGGTCTATTAATCAAAAACAATATATTTCCATCCATCCATCCAAAAGTCTATACTTGTTTGTTTAACTATTGTAGTGACTTTTGGATTGTTAAATTAAACTAATTTTACGGAATTTAATGCGTTTATTTTAGGTTTTTTTTAATTCCCTAAGTTTCGGTTGTTGTTTTACTTTGAACAAAAACATAAAATATCACATCGAATTACAATAATATTTGAATTAGTGTTATGTACATTTTTTTGTGTGCGATTTTAGCCGTTTATCTACGTTCGTTAAGCTTAAAGCTAATGTGAAAAGCAATAGTTTGTGTTGGGGCAATATATAAAGAAGTTCAATATCGAAATTTATTTCTTAATAAAGAAAAGTATTTTAATAGATATTAAAGAAACATTTTATCATTTCACGTTGTAAATTATAATAAGATATTAATATCTTCCGTAATATATTACGCAATGTAAATCAGATACAAACTGAAATGTTACATTGCGGCCAGCCAACGTCTTTGCAACATCCATTTTGTAGGGCGGACGCTTAGTAGGTAGCCAGACGCCGCGTTATCTGCGAAATTTCATAACCCTCTGCTTTGTAGCTTGAGATAGCGGACCGTAAATCTATTTTCGGACCCACAAAATGGCAGTAGAGAAAAAAAAACGAAGATTAGTTCGTAGTAGTCGAAGAATAGTTCTTATTTGGTTCTGTATTACGAGCCAACTATCACGGGGTCGGTGTATTCGCCGACACAGGAGAGACTCTTCTCTTCCGTTAGATTTTTTCAATTTAATCTAATCATGTGATATTATAATAACTCTCTAAACACCTAGTATACCATAATCATATTAAAAAAGCACGGAACAAAATACGTGGGAACGCGTTTTATCTGTTCGTTATGTGAAGAGAATATAACCATTTACCTGCAATATTGTGAATAAACTTTCATTATACGAGTGTGTTTATTCTGTTCATTATTTTTTATTTTTTCTGTTCATGTAAGCCAATCTTAATGTTTATTTTCTCTGAGGGCTATGAACACAGATACAATACTAATTTAATTGTAGCTACACAAATATGGCAAATAAACAAACTACAAGATAAGTCGTAGTTGGCGTTCTCCGCTTATGACGCAAACTATGAATTATTTTGTAGTTAGGCAGTCAAATGTGTTAAGATAAAATTCCGCCATTGTCTACGTCACTGCTGTATATGTTCATATATGTGATATAAATGTCAACTTTCATTTTATGTTCGTGTCTAAATGTATTGTAAAGTATGATCTTACTTTTTTGTTTTTAATTACTAACTAAATAGAGATGGAGGATATTATTCACATTTCACCTGGATCATTGAAGAGTCCCAAAAGGTATTGCAAGGTTTACTAATAATAAACCTAAAATAAACTACTATATATAATAAAGAGTTGAATTTTCAACGTTTCATTTTAATCTAAATAATAATGCCGGATATGACATTAAAAAAATATTTTCAATTTCCTGACTTAGTTAATTGTAAGAAGATAATGGCATTACAGTTAAAGGTTGCCACATCAATAACAATTTTATTTATAAAAACGTTATGGATTTGGTCATCTTGAATTGATTTGATTTTAATCCAGATTTTAAAGAAAAGAACGTTTAAGATTTTCAATTAGCGTATGGTATTTTTTATTTTTTAATATTTTTAGACTAAGTGGCCCTTTAATCTTTGGCAAATTGTATTGAAATTAAAAAAGAATCACACATTATTTACTTTAGCATCAACGAAAATTAGAGGAAATGGAATAAGAAACAATATTGTTAATTAATCGTTTTTCTAAGTTATAAAAGAGACAATTTTAAGACGTAATTTATGTATTATTAAAATAGATAAGAAATAATAATCATAATAATTTCACAACGCATTTTGAAAAATAAATTTCGCTAAAGATAAAAGAAAAAATCTATTGACCGGAAGTTGAAATTAACGTACACTTAAATAAATTTAAATAAAATTATAATAAGTTCCATACTTTTAATTCCTGATAGGCTTACTTACTGTACATATGGCATACTGTTTGTTATATGTGTTAAATTAATCTGACATTAATCCATTTTAGCGATGATTTGAAACTGTCATTTGTCTGTATGGACAATAAATAAAGTTTTATATTGTTAATATTTATTCTATATCGCTGTTATTATTAATACTAATACTAAATAATAATATAAAGCACAAAATAATCAAATATACATAATACATGTTTGTATTTGTATATAATATTTTGTACTTCAGGACTTATGCGCAGCAAAGAGTCTAAATAACGTGTAAATCTTCCTGTATTTGTTTATACTATTGTCCGTGAAGTTACTGTTACAAGACTAGCGTATTCACGAACTTTGTTCCTTGATAAGTGCAAGTATATCATCGATGTTTAGTGTTAGAAGCACGTATTTTTTATGAAATATTTATGGAGTATCAATGGCTTACTCATCACTTTCAACACTTGAATAGAACACACACACATACATACGCACATATCGTAGTCGATGGCTGGACATGGATCTCATTCATTTGGAGAAGGTTTAGTCATATCGCCATTTCTCAAGCGCGTTATTATACGTTTTGTGTGCCTTGTGAAGAAACGACCATATATTCCAGGTGATCGGCTGTGATCTCTGCTGACACCTTAAGCATTCTTCGATAACGAGCTAAAATGAAGCTGCTTGAGTCACCTTTGCAGACTGAAATAACTTATGCTCCTTAACAGATAGTTTCTGCTTAAATGTGTGTTGCACATGTTAATGTTAAAGCTAATGCTGTAAACATTACTAAACATTCTTGTTAACCAATCTAAGCTTAAATGTTGTGTGTGGAGATTGTTCATGATTGAACGGCCGATTCCAACGGGAACCAATTTTAAGTTTCACCGACGTTAAGTTTCATAGAACTTATCCCAAACCATTATTTGACATATCGGTTGGAATAATATTACAAGTTAATTTTTCATCTGAATAGTTGTTTTGATAAAAAATTTAATGACTATCGTTTTGGTGAAAACGTGAAATATTAATACATATAACATATTGTAGCAGATTACTTTTACTTCATTATTAAGTAAGTAATTAAATATTTCTGAAGAACGCCGTTCAATAATCATAAATTATACTCGCACACAACGGGGGAAAGCTTTAATTAATTCCATTACTTCCTTAATTGACTGTCCTCAACACAAAGGTCCGCCTAGAAACAAAGTTGCATTAATCACTCCAGAGATGTGAATACAACATTAAATTTTGATAAATAAAATTATTATGTTAAATATATCAATAAGTTTACTGCCAGTCGTTAATTCTTAAAAAGTTATGGGATTAGACGTGAAGTTTTTTATTTTTTCATAAACCACATGATAAAAACTTTGTAATAACTATGAAAGGTTTTAATGGGTTTTTATATTTATTTATTTATTTACTTTATTAGGAAACTTCATAGCATACAAGAAACATTAAACATAAATAAAATTAACAAGGATATTTAGCCAACAAAGAAGTTACAACTATATACATTTTTTTTTTAAATGTATGTGCAACAGGAGTAACATGTATTTTAATCTGCAGTGTAGAGTGTGTATGTGCGTGCGTGTGTGCGTATGCTTGTCTGTTTTAGCGCATGTATCTTATTAAGGCGAATTCAGGAGTGCTTCAGAAACATTGTTTAGAAACTGATTTCGTTTAAGATGGAATATGTCAATTTTTCCAAAAATATCATTATAGATTTGCATACACCTATATAAGACAGCTCTGGGCATATTTCGTTTTTGTAAGAGGGACATCAAATAAATTTGTACTTCGTAGGCGGCGTGGCAACTTTTGTTTATATCAACATTTAGTCTACGACTCTTGTGTTGATTTTCTGAATAAAATTTGCTGTATAATTAGTGGTTTACTATTGCTGTAATTCAAAATAGTAAGAGGAATAAAAGGCCGCAGTTTTACGCTCGTATTTTCCGATACTTTAGTTAGACAAACCATAGTATAGCTAGTCTTTCGTTGCAATATGTACCATTCAGGTACGAACTTAGAAAACACTACCATTTAAAACTACAGGTTCAAAATATAACGTGGATAGTTTTAACTGGATAAAAGATCTTATCGTTTATTATTGGTAATTATTTTTAACCCAACTGACATACATCTCATATTTATACAGTAATTTACGACTAAAATTATACAAAGTGGATGGGGCATACTCGCCGGCCTCGGTGTGGATCGATCCCAAGCACGACGCGCAGTGAAGGAAAACATTGTAGGGAAGCACGCATGCTCGGAATATTTTGCGGGGCATGTGCGTTATTTCTATTAACATTGTAGTAATCTCGGTGAAATATATCTGTACACTTCCGCAACAAGGTAGTACTATTAGAACAAAAAAGATAGAAACTTGAAAATGTATGGCGGTTAATAAAACGCTATGTGCATGCAAAAGTCTGTTATTTATGTGTAGAAACAAAAATTTGCTGTATTTTACTTTAAGCCCTAAGTTAAAAAAAAAACTTTACCGTTGTTACTCAATGTTGTGGCACTCGCTTTAAAGTTCTTCAGCAAGTCGTGTTGGACCTCCAATACCTAAATTACGTAAATGTTGAGGTTAAAGAACTCGCCATGAGGAACCGGAATGACTAAGATTTATAAAAAATAATATCTAACAATTGTCAGTATTGAAATGTGTAGTAATCTGAACATACAGTTGCGGTATATTTTACCACATTTTTCGGGCTGATATATTTTTTTCAATGACAATCCAATAAAAAACTTGTGTTATGAACGAATTAAAATAGAATACAAATTGCAGACTAATTTTCGAATAAAAAATTACTTTGGCTTCCAATATATCTTTAAGTATTTAAAAGCATTTATTAATTCTATTCGCCAGACAGTCGGAGAATCTCCTAGAATTTGCTCTTGAACTTTGAAGTCTTTTGCGGTCGATATCGGCCATATTAAAAAGAGTGGACTATTACTGTCTGCTTGTGTTATCATTCTTCCGCAGGAATCACTTAACATCAGGTGAACTGTGTGCTCGTTTGTAACTCTCAATATAATAAAAAAAAGAACACGAAGTGAAGTAGTTAAAGTATGTATGGGGTACAAATTATATATAATACTTTTATATTTAATTGGTTTTGTAGAAACATCTATGCTATCAAATAAAACTGGTTGAACTGATAACTTCAATAAATTTTCCTACGTATTATTATCCCAAAGTACTAGGAACAGGACATTTGTCGAAAAGTTTTTAGAGTTTATTATCTTAACACATTAATATAAAATCGTTAGGGGGTTTAAGCCACTCGCAATATATCTTTTTTTTTAAATATACATATATATATATATATTTACATATATATATATATATATGTATATATATTTAAGTGTAGAGAACGGAAATCTTGCTTGAGTGTTTATAACTAATCTTTATTTGATTGTTCATTATATAAGTATTAAAACGCTTCAATTTATTCTTGATACTACTATTCTTTTTAAATATTAACAATGTTATCGACGTTCATTGGCCTTGAATAAATTATATATCGATATGTTGAGTGATATATATATATTGAATAACTAGAAATTGAGAATATAAACATTATTTATTATAGTATTATGATTTATTGCAGTATATTCTCGAACCAGTGAAACATTTAAACGTCCGTCCACTATTTCCATCCAGGCATCTCAAAACTTTCACCACTCATATTGGTCTTGGCAAGTTGGTCAAGAATTGCGATCCGTTTTGACATTTCGATTTTCTTATAATGCTTTATTTTTTCTATTACTCTTTTTATGTATATGTAGATGCCAACACTTTTTAAAGATTAATCAAATTAGTTTTTTGTACTAATTATATTTCAATGTTCCTCAGGGAATATACCATTTGTTAAATGTAGAATCATTGGTACTCTTAAGGCTTTGGAGGACTAGTAAACACGATAGAGCGTTTTTAAGTTCGCGGAATGAGGGACAAGGAGAAAAAAATAAAAAACTTCTTTTTCAATATATTCACCTGAAAGACGAATACATTTTTCAGTCCTTTCCATTAGCTTATGTATACAGTCGTTAGCAGTGCAGTTTGTTTCTAGCTGCAGAATGAATGGGTCAGCTCAACCGGGGGGCCTCACAGAATACCAGCATGAAATAGCAGCATAATAGTAGTAAGTATTAAGTAGGGATACGGAGACTTTTATTACTGGTGACATTTCATCTTAGTTCTCAATGGCGAAAACGCATCTACATTGTGATTCCTTGTCAAGGATGAATGTAGATATTATGGGCCGCAAGAGTCACTTGCAAGCAGTGCTCGTTTGTTAATCTCAATGTAATAAAAAAAACGTTCAAAAAAAATATTTAGTAATATATAATATATATTAGTCTGAAAAATACACCGAAATTACGACAGAATTGATGCGTAGTATTCTCCAGTTATAGAAACATCTTTATCTTTGTCATAGATTGATAGGATTCCTTCTAAGTCCCTAAAGACTCGCCATGAGTTTTCCGCCCGACACCCTAAACGTCTTTGGTCTTCTTCTCTTCGTTCCTTGTCTTCATTACAAAAGGCCAAAAACGCTTGGGAAAATTCTATACGTTGTTGTTTTTCAATTAAATCTTGCGCTGACCTAAGTCATGCCAATTTGATTATAAATAATTTTAAAAATTGGTCGTATAAGATACTCCAACCATTTTTCCCAGTTGTTCCTGCCTTGCTTAAAATTTTTGTGCCACTTGTAAATCACTGTTTTTCCCGGGCAAGTGTCCTCGTAATCCTACGACATTTCTAACTTTCCTTGCTTGGTAAGGAACTTGATTACGGCACGATACTAAATTTTTTCTATATTTCACACTTACTTTCCGATTGAGTTGCTTGGCCGACGATAGTTTAAAGACTAATAACATAGTTATGATAAAACTAGTGTCATAATAAAATAATTGTTTGTATTATTGTATACATGGGAAGAGAGTCTGGTGTTTAGTCATAAATATATCCCATTACTAATACCATGCTCTCACAAGACAAATATAACACTCTACCTTTTTTTCTTTGGAGAAGAGACTCCATGATGAAAAAAGATCCGATGTAGAACGCCAAAAATTATTATGTTCCGTACATATTGTGGACGGCTGGAAAATCCGTAATGGAATAGTTACCTTCCTTCAAGCTATTAGAAAGGAGCTTTACTCTAGAGGTACCAAGATCGATCAATATTATATCCGGCATAACCTTTCGCCGCTTTATCAACTCAAAATGCTATTTGTTTGTCAATCGAAACAACTTGCAGACACAATTTTACTAAGGATTAAAATAAAAAACATCTTTGAGAAAAGGATTATGAATCGTAACGTGAATATGAGATACAAAACAAAACCGTTACACGTTAGCAGTCGTTAACCATTAAGTTATGATGCTATTTAAAATATAATGCTATACCATGATATATTCTATTCATAACAATACTTTTACGGGTTAACATATTTTATTAATATAAATATAACAAGATGGATTTATAAAACCTCCTCCATTTTCTTTACCGACCGTAAAATGTTTATCTTTCCTATTTTCGGTACCGATTTAAAATTTATATATCTAACTCGATAAATATGAAATATACCTCGTATTTATTCTGTAGGAGTCTAAAGAGTAGACTGTAGGACGCTGAAGAGCTTGAGTGAGAGTTATATGTATATGTTTATTTCAACTTTGCAAGGGTAAATAGGTAATCATTTCAGTACCATACTATCTAACCTCTCAATATTTATGCATTCATTGACGCCGATTCTTAGCGTCTTATTAAGAAACATAATGCTACGGTAAGTAAAAACAATGGTTTTATCTGTTTTGTTGTTTGACGTTATCAGAATTTTTATTCAAAGTTTGGCCATTGCAAGATGTAAGTGCATCAGTCTAGTATTTTTGGGTTACTAATAAGAGAAACTCATTGAGTACCGATGACAGTCAAGACCATGCCTTGTGGCAATCGGAGAGGCTTACTCTCATCCGTGATTTAAATATCCTGTTATTTATCTCCTGTCCGGTATCCTTTAGACGGTTGTAACGTCATCCATTAATAGGTAAAGATTTGCTTGCCATTTTCATGATACGTGAAACTATGGTACTTACTAACTGTCTCCGAACGCTGGCTTTCAATGTCGTCGTACGCGAGTAACCAAATTTTGGTGCCAAATTGCTAGGGAACATACATACGCCAGTGAGGCCAGACAGGCATTGCGAACGACGCCAAACTGCTTCTCCTCGCAAGAGATAAGGAAAAATATAAAGAGCTGAGTGCCTTCACTAGATGGATAGGCACTGCAAGAAGAAGAAATTGAAAGAAAAAGAAATTTACTAATTCTTGGTTTGGTAATTACTTGGTTTCTTTTTTCTTAATACACTTACAAGAACCGATGAGGTGGAAGATTGCTTTAAGCTTTGTACATTACACCTTGGATCCGATTTAATAAAAATTATAAACGCGGTGAATTACAGGTTTATTAACAAAGACAAAGACAGTTTTTAAATAATGAACGTGATGCGCGAGAAGTTAATTTTTTTTCTTCCCCAGATATCGGAATTATTGGACTTTACTTTATTTAAATGAGGCTAACGTAAATAGTGTTAGAAGAGTCCGGACATATTCAATTCATTTTTGATACTTATTATTGTTTTAATCTACAAAAATTAACTAAACATTTGTTACCAAAGTTAAATAGTTGTACGGTTTAATTTCTTCTCTATCTCACAAAATTCTCAAACTTTGCGAAAAACATACCGTAAGTAAAGGCCATATTTCTTCTATACCGTTTGTTTAGCATCGTTCAACGCCATGTAATTTAAACGTTCAAATCAACGGATGGGCTTTGTTTAGTACACAATGCTATCTCTCGCGGTGAGTCGGCGCTGTTTACTTGCTCTCAATGCATCAGAAGGCGGTCCAGCGCCAGACCACTCCAACGGAACACGACTGTTACGTTGAATGTTAACGATAATCGTATTAGTCGGTAATGTTTAGTCGAATATTGTTACAACCTATTAACAAGAGGGTAGTCGTTTGTATGTATATGAGAATATAAATTACACTATACTTATGTAAAACATTTACGTGGGACACCCTCATACCGTCCCAAACAAGGTTACTCGCGATACCGCCATCTCACAGGCCGGTTCTCTCCACACAATAATGATAGAAGCGTCGCTGGAGTTTCTTGCGCCACTTCTTCTCCAGAGCCCACGCATTCCGAAGTAGTGGTACAGAAAGCTAATAATAATAGCGATATTAATTTAGATAATTCTTAGTCAGAAGCAATTGACCGAGCCGAGGTTCCGCCCTCTTGGGCACCCTCGAGTCAGACGCTCTCGCGAAACAGGGAAACGGTCCAAGCCGAGACTAATAGAGGTCTGGACTGAGCGCCATAAGCGCTCGGTCCGCTCAATCCGACGAAACTGTAAAAGCCCTCGGGATAAAAGCGGCCATCAGCCCGAAAAAAAAAAAAAGCCAATGCTGCATATTTTAAATAAAAACAATAATAAAAGTACATTAATCAATTCGAGTGATAAGCACAGATAGTTGTTATTAATGCTTTTTGTACAAAATCAACTTCAAATTAATAATTAAAAAAATCTACGTGGGTTTAATAACGCTTAATATAATCGTTTTCCTTGTTGTGTTTGAAAGTGCATGTTAAGATAGATGAGGATATTGCTAAAGAGCAATACAAATTTGATTTTATTGTTAATTTCATTTAATTGAGTTCTACAGAAACAGGAATCCATATAATATTCCGAATAATTAGCGATGTGCTTCATCGTTTTTAATGCGAACAGCAGTCTTTCCGTCCGAGTATAATGTTCTAGAGAAAAGAGAATACACGCTAACCAATTTACACCACGTTTGATTGTAGATATGAACCCTGATGATAATGTCAGTGCTTATCTATCTATATATTTTTATATATAAAAGTCAAAATTTTATGTAAGTAACTTCAGAGGTTAAAATTAAATACTAGTAAATTACTCATTTATAATTCGCGTTTACTTTTATGTCATTAAAATATCAACGGATATACTTTTATATCGTATAATTTATCGTAACAGAAAGTTGTAATCAGATGTGGTTATAAGAAAATGTTTTCTTTTTTAATCGTCCGTAAGAAAATTATCTAAGATAATTAATATAATAAGTGTAATTTTTTATCCGCTATCCATAGGGTGGCCAAATGGAATTAAATTTACATTGAAGGCAGGTTGAATGTGCAGTTATTTTAAACGTACCAATGTGCTTTTTCTCTTACTAATACTTAACTATAAATTCTGTACACTTTTCCCTCGAAATTTTTGTATAAATAATTTTGTTATGTATTTATTATGACTTATTTATTATCAAAATTCAATAATGTATATTTTAATTTTATTGTATTGAGTGTGTTAAAGGAGCATGCAGTTCATCTGATAGTCAGTGACAGCCACGTTCATCCTCGATGAGAAATCGTAATGTAGATACGATGTCACCTAACCAGGACTGAGGTGGAATACCTCGTAATCAGTAATACTCTTATTAATCCAAAATCTCTTCTCAATTCTCTTATTAATAATTATCCAATTTAGTTGATTATGTTTGTACTGGCACTTTCAAATAATCAAATAATTATAAAAAAAAATAAAAAGTTAACTATGTTTTTTTAAAACAACGTGTAATATTATATATCCAGCATTTGGTTAGGTTTCTTTTTCTATTTTTTTATGCCATGGTTATACAGAATGTCAGTGAAATTGTGGATAGTTCTTTTGATGGTTGCACAGCCGTGGCCATTTGTCCCGCTTGACCGCACTGTCTGGCAGGCGCATTTTATCGCTTCGAGAACATTAAAATGCGACTCAAAAGTTGTCTGCGTCCGTAATAGGTAAGACTGGTCAGTGAACTTGTGTTAGATGCACAGACGACTATGTGATTATTGCGTCTCTTGTCCGGAGTGTTAGTCAATGTTGCTGTAAGAGTTACTAACTGTAGTTTTCTGCAGGTTTTATTATTTGTTAATCTTTTATTATTTATGTAGCATTATTTTTTTTTAAATTTGTTTCTAATATACTATAATCAACAGTACCCGTGTATCAAGTCGAGGACCTGTCTCGCATAAAGGAATATTTTATTATACTGCTTTATTAATTTTGTGTTCCTTTGTGAAAAAGAAAAATTATTTATTATTATCTACTTTTATAAAATTGGCCACTGCGCGTCTAGATATTATTATCTTTTGTTGTAAACGAAAGGGTCGAAGAAATTATTTTTTCACCATTGCAATTGCAAAAGTGCAATTTTTAATTTTTAATAACATGCTTTTAAATTAACTTTTATTGGATTTACTCAAGAGGATCTTAAGCGTGTCATTAGTAATTATTAAATTTGTAATTAGACATCTAAACTTCAATAATTTGAAAGTAAAAAAAATCACACATGACCATTGGACGTCAAAAGTAAAATTATTTACAGCCTCGGCTACATATTATTAACGTATGGAAAAATTATCAATTCAATTGAACACGAACAAGATATTGATGCAGTGCATTCAAAAGAAACTCGTCGTGATTGCGTTAAAACAAGTAGTAATATTTTCATGACAGATCTCACGACCACAAGCAATAGATGCGATACTACCGCAAGCTTTAACGGCCGGTTAAAATAAACCCGTGACTGACGACTATTTTCAATGACAATGCGCTTCGCAAATGAGGTCATGGTACGCTGGTACGTGAATCTGATCTGACGGATACGCATGCGGCGTGCAAACCGACTAGTATCAGCTGGTTTTACAACATGCGTAATGTGGACATTACTAAAGTAAAGTTTTCGATTAAGTCATAAAAACCTGTTTCATTAGCTGCCTTAACACGATGTGTTTATATACCAAATAGTAATTAGTGCAATGTACCGATTAGACACGATCTATATACTTTACGTAAGCAAAGACCTAATTTCAATATATAATAGTCATGCAGCGTAGATAAAGTGGTGGTTACTTAATTTCGTTAAATATTTCTCATCTAGTACTGTACTAGTAAATCGCCAATAATAAAAAAGTATACTGCATCTGCTATGTATTTTCTCGGTGTCAGTGAGTTACGTCCTAATTAATTTAAAAATACTACCGAAAAGATATTCGTGAATTTCATAATGAATGTCGTTGATTGTTTTTATAAATTCAATATTGCATAGAAGCGTGACGGTAAATAAAAAATTATTAATTATATCTATGATGGAAAAAATAACTGCAAATAAGAGCAAAACATAATTTTATTATAAAACCGATATTTTCTGTTTATTTTATGTGTGACATTGATATGTATGATATCACATATGATATCATCTATCGGTGTTTTAGTTGACTAGGAACATCACTATTTGATCCTTTTCAAAATAATAAAGTTCGACTCTGTATATATAAACTAATACTAGTTACGTTCCACCAAATCCAAATTTCATATCCTGCCAAACAGACTGGAAAGTTAATTTCTGCACAAATACAGGACCGGGAGATCGGTCCTGTTGGGTAAATCCTCATATTAATATAAATAATCACGAAATACTAATTTAAACAAACGTGGCTAATGTCAAATTAACGTCATCAACATTCATCTAAGTGTCGATGATGAAATATAAAATGATTATCTTGATGGCTAGAAATCCACCGCTGTGTCCCCTTTACACAAAGTTTGCTGTCACGCACAATACGTCTGTTGCATCGGCTGTCACCAGCGATATTTTCGAACCGACACGATTTATGGACTTTCAACTCCTTTCTAAAAAAACCAACAACGACTCACTTCTGGTGTTGTGGTTGATCACGGGTGGCGGTGATGATAACTTAACATCAGATGATCTGTATGTTCTTTTGCAAATATTTTATAATAAATAAAAATGTAAAATTACATTGTAGGCATAATATAATTAATCTGACACAAGTATCTAATAACTAAATTTCCCGAATTCTGTATCTAATCTTGAAAACTGTGTAATAAAAAAAAAGTCTTATCCATATTAAATGAGCCGTTCACCGACGGCAGAGTAGCGGACATGCGGTGCGAACGGGCCTCAGGGCATCGAACCCGCCTCAAGTTACGTAACTGCCAAATTTGAAGGAATCCTGTCCAGCGGCGAATTGGCGCCAACGTGCGGGTGCCATTTTGTAAAATACACATACGGTTGAATTTTATTTGAACGTGTCTGGGGAGACTAAATGTTCTAAATATTTCTTTCTTAAAAAAATGTAACAAATATTCTTCTGGATTTGCATGCTTGTATATATGTATTTATATATAAATATTAAATGTAAAAATAAATAAGTAGTTTAGGTTTGAAATGCCCAACAAATATGAAAACTATGTCTATTTATCACTTTCCAATATCTTCCGTAATAAAATTATTTCGCCATGTCTATACTCTTTATCTTTTACTCGTCAAACGAAACACTGGTATAGTGTATAGTATGAGTAAGTGTAGAGTCCTTCCACGATCGCGTCCGTGTACTCGCACTACAGCTAGTTTACAGCTGCGGCGTGGCGCAACTTTTAAAACTAAAATACTATGAAACTGTAATTGACCCATATTACTTAAGCAATGTTTTTGCAAAACCAATTGAGACCGTCTATTTCGAGATCACTACCGTACCCCCGGTAACCAAAAAATCGTCCAAACATACCACGTACTGTACGTGGTTATGTTTGGACTGGACGGACTATGATTAGGTCATCGAAATTTACCTACTTTGAGAATCAATTTATAAGATGATATAGTTAAGATAAGATGATAGATGTAAGATGAATTTTCACTAAGAATTCTTTAAAAAAAGTTAAAAAAGTGAATACCATATGTTAATATATTTATCTTATAGTCAAAGTAACAGGACTTGTCGAAACAATAAGTTATGTTTCGTCTTATAAGAATTTTGTGTTGCGCAGGGTCTGACTACGTAAAAATATTCAAATTAAAAATGATAAATGATCACTCAAATAATTACGTAAATTTGGCAACTTAAAAAAGGCTATTCTAACCAAGCTTATGTATTATATATCTGGGTGCCGTCCAACAACGGTCTTAGTTGGCGCACACACGTTCGTGTGTATACGGATTGTCTCGCATTAATTTTACTGTTATATCTATTAATATGTGGTGAGCTCCTCGGTAGGCCTCCAAGAGTTGTTATATTAATTAATTTTATTATTATTAAATAACAAAATTATTTCTATGCTGTGATATGTTTAAAAGCGAAATTATGATACATACGTCACAATTATCTAAATAAAACATAATTTAATTTATTAATAAACATCATTTACTGGAGTTAACAATCTTATTTTGCTAATTTTTATTTAAAAATTTTCTAAAAATAGATTTTCCCAACCTTCGTTTCTTCACGCTTTATAATATTATATAATAGTAATAACCCGTACCTGCAGTGGATATCATGTTTAGGTTGTGTTTTATTGATGAATATGAAATTTAAAGCGGGTTATCCATTACTGAATCACAATAAAAATATTTTATAAGATCACTATGTTGATACAAATACTTAAATATGAAACAAATATTTATATTTGTTTATACTTTTCTGGACCACTATGTAGTGTGCGATCGCATACAATTATGAACTTACCAATAAGAGAAATAACGAATTAAAATTGTGGAGTCTGTTTCTATTGCGGAGTAAAAATACCATATATGTTAGATCTAAAATGACAACGAGAAGAACGTTAGATGCAGACTGACCCAATGTGATTATTACGGCAAATCCTTTAAGAGTTTCAAAAACTTCAACTTCAACTTTTTAAGATTTCCAGCAATGTTGAATTTATGCATTACACACAAATTATCGGCTGTATTTATATCTTTAATCTTATCGCATAGGCTAATGCATTATTAGAGACGGCAAGGGAACTGCGTATTATATACTGTGCGGTTGGCATTATTCTATAATCTGCATCAGTTGTTACGACAAATGGATACTATCATCCTCATTACTACACAGAAAATTCCGATTAGGAACTTATTCCCGTTATTTTCTGTTAAGTTTAACGTAATCTATAGATATGAAACAAACATGACCGGGAATCAAAGTTTCTAAGAACATTGAAGCATTCCGACAGGAAGATCTATCGAGTGACATGCCCTAAGATTGATGCCGTTCATAACAACCATCGATCTAATGGGATTCGATTCGTGAGAATTTCAAGAAAATAGAATATAACTACGACCGTTTTTCAAAGCTTTAGTAATATTTTTACAATAATTAAATTAAACCCGCTTTCCAAGTCCTAGTTTCTATTCTCAGGCGAGAATCAACATTTGTGAAACAAAAGGTGTTTTATAGAAAAAAAGAATTACATTTGTTATGGTATATATATATATATATATATATATATATATATATATATATATATATATGCGTAATAGGCTACACCGCATAGGTAATATATTTCGAATTGCCATGAGATCTATATTTATATGTATTATGATATGTTTATTTACGCAGGCTTAATGCCAAAACATTCTCTTTCCTTCTATATGGAAAATATGACAGATGCAGTGTTTATAAATATTTATAAAAAAAAGAATATATACTTATATAACATATATATATTTGCAACATACATACATAAATACTTACAGACTTATATAAATATAAACAGATTCTGATATATGTGTGAGTAATTTATATACAAAACACAAAAGATAAGGTGAAGAGATTGATAATGCATAACTGTTTTAACATTAAATAATGTACTGAAACATTTGTAGGAACCCTTACTAGCAGCTACAATTATGTTAAGTGGTTAACATGTTACAGAGTAGTAATGGTGTGTGGAGTATAATATTGTATACAAACGCCTGAATGACACAAAGGAACGTGAAGGGTGTACATGAATATAATATGTAACTATCCACAAATTGAAGACTTCTGTTGTGAGTTACCGTGATATCTGGATCGCATAAGATTGCAAATGGAGTACTAATTGACTTGAAAGAATTGCATTGACAAAGAAGCGGGCATTTAAGTTACGTACGAAATGAGGGTTACGAAAAAAAAAAACAAGTACATTTATTAAGACGTGTTTAGTCTTTGTGTAGAAGTTCTTGAGCTACGTCATTGTACAGAGCTGAGCACAGATCAGCCTAATCTAGTTCTATATATCTAGCTAACCTTGAAATGAAATGAAAATGGCTACTACGAGCTTTTATTATAATTCCAAGATATTACTGCAATACTGTAGGGAATCTACACATTATATGAAAAATGGGAAGCAATGCGCCCGAATCTAAATTATGCAGTCGGCAAGAGCTTCCCAGTAATTTTACTATACCGATAGCGAAATTACTACTCCAATCAAGGATGTTATTGAAATCGGAAATGATTTGCTTAATCACGTCAGTAATATTAGCGAACTGAGCTTAAACTTAGACATGCAACTCGTCAGCATAACCATGATCCGGGCAGAGAATATTAGAAGTGATAAGATTTATAAAAAAATAAAATAATAGGGTATTGATAATTCCGTTCAGTGGGAAGAACGTCTGCCGATAGCGTGCACCAATAAAAATTGATTGACCCGGCACGAACTGCCTGCTGACGCTCACAAATATAAGAGGAAATCGAGTCCCGCGCTGATGAAGTGAGGCCCAAGTTGTCGAGTATTGCAAGAGGGATATTGTGATGGATAGCATTCTATGTATCGCGAGTGGAGTGTCGTCAGTCGTGATTAGTTCAAACTGGTTTGGATCTCACATACAATCTTTTAGAAAAGCTTTGTTTGTGCTTGACATTTAAAACCAGATTTGTATGCACTAAATATTTTAAAATAAAATTGGAATTAGTAATTAAGTATGAATATTGGCTGACAATGGGCGTTTTTAGGACAAAGGATTTTTTATTTTAGGAGAGAGAACAAATGCTTTTTGCCAATGTAAGAGAAAGAACTCTGGTAAAAAAAGTAAAAAGCGAATAATTGATGATGTGAATAATAATAGGAGTTATAATTTCAAGAAAAAGAGATATTTCTAGAGACAATAAAAAGAGACTTTTCATCTCTGCATCACCCAAAGGTTGACTGGTAGAGAATACCTAAGGCATTAAGTCCGCCTTTATACATCACTGCATATAAAGCTTTAAAAGATAAATAATAGTAGAATTCTCTTATCATCGGTAGGTTTAACGTTGTTGATTTTGTACAATTTATAGTTTTTATATCTTTAATAGAGACAGTAGAAAAGTTGAAAGAGCGCTATTAGGAATGCGATAAATAACGTTGAATTATAATGATTTAACTGATTTGAGAAAATTCTCAGAAAATTTATTTATCCATTCAACATTTTTGCGAATATCGCGGCATTTTCCTGTCACAAAATTCGTTTGATGCATTTTAATGTTTTTTTTTAATAAGTAATCAGGTAAGCAGTGACAGTAGTGGCCCTATTTTATTTCATACGGTTGCGTTGAAAAATTGCATAAGTTAATTTAATAGAAGCTTTACATAGTGGGGTATAACGAAATTGTTAAAAAAATATGACATCGTTTACACTAACGAGTTTTCTTTCGTAACGCTATAATTAATGTTAAAACAATTTCGATACACTTGTTTATTTTTTATGCTTCAACAAGGAAAAAATATGATCAATACAATTACATTGCACAATCTTATATCGGTAATTTAAAAGAAAGAAAAATCATTTTATATTTTTAATATATATAATAATAGTAATCATTTATTTCTAACATAATCCATATGCAAACTTATTTTATAGTGAAGTCCAAAATACAACATGGTAGCATGGTAAATTTTAAAAAAATCTACCCCAGGAGTGTACCAATGCCTTAGGTTATGGATAATCCCTCACTGGGCGTCCACGCTCAGGCTACGAGCCACGATCTTATATAGCATTAGAGTCATTCAAGTAAATGGATTAATTTAAGTATCAGTTTTTGCTAATTATGAGCACACGGATCCGAGTCCTTCGATTGCTACAGTTCCAGGTTTCATGAAAATTAAAATGATATATAAAGTGACAAATGAACAAACAGTATACATTCCGGACCAGACCCAGTCTACGTATACGTTCACTAGACAATGAAACTAGGCGCCATACAAACATATTCCTCCCACATCGTTATGGAGTCTTAGTGGTAACTCAGAAACATTCTCCAAAACCATCGTCCTTTCCTTTCCTGGCCATCTGGAGCCACGTGTCTATCATGCAAGGGCTTGTGCAACCCGTGATGGTGTTAGCGACATTTTATTTAGTTATATTACTCCATTACTTGTCAGTATTTATCACAGTAAATTCTAAATGATTAATAGAATTGACTGCTACATTTTAACGGAACCCGCTATTCCATACGGGATAGTTTTCCACTCCTTATCAGGGATGTTCTTTACAGCGTGTTCGAAATATATACGATACTCGTTAAGTTTTTATCAATTATCATGCATCGACTGCCACCCCTACAATGTTCCATAACTGGGATTCCACTCCATTTGCACGCATGCACGCATGTTCATTAATTCTTATTAATTAGTTTTTATTACTTAATTCCATACAAAGCTCCATACCATATATTTCATAGCGGATAAGTTATATAAAACAAATTACAAATATATGAATACTTTGATAAAAATAATATGTTTAACCTGTTATTAAGAATAATATAGGAAACGCCAATCCATCAACACCGTCAATAAAATTTACTAATTTTGGATGTCTGCTGCTTAAGTAGTGATTGCGAATAAACTGTTGAAGTATTGTGATATAAATTATTCTTTTACAAAAATTACTACGATTAATATTTAATGATGTAATAAAAATATCTAAGGACGAAGAATTTAGTTTTCAGGAAAACCATGGCCTGATGCCAAAAGCTTGAGAACATTACACGAATTTTATTACGAAATGGATGTTCGCTTCAAATTTAATAACATGTTTGAGTATGCCCACCAAAATTGCGAATTCTTTTACCTGTATTGAACATAGAAATATTCAAAAACTTCAATTTTTTTAAAATGATATACGTCCCTGTACGTTCCACTTGAGAGCACAGACCTCTTGTGATAAGAGGGCTTGCCGGAGTCCGCCACGCTATTTCAGTGACATTAAAAATGAAATATAAAAGGATTGGGCGTATAGTGTACGCATATTAAGGTTCCGTAGTGCACACAGGCCTATAAAATATTGTTGAATTACATAAAGCTGTATTAACTGCGTAGTAAGCTAAACTTTAGGTACATTATTTTTTTTTCTTTTTAATATCTATCAAAATGTAGCACACAATTTATCTAAGGGTAAGTTTGTTATTAATATGTAGTTATGAGGTGTAAATAGGATACATTTAAGGACAAGATGCTATGCCTCTTTTTTTTCTTTTGTTTTCGGGCTGATGGCCGCTGTTGGCCCGAGGGCTTTTACAGTTTCGCCGGGTTGAGTGATGACCGAGCCACTCAGTCGAGACCTCTATTAGTGGGTAAACAGCTCAAGGGTTTCCAAGAGGGAGCCTCGGCTTGGTCCGTTACTCTGTTCCGCGATAGCGTCTGACTCGAGGGAGCCCGAGAGGGCCGAACCTCGGCTCGGTCAGTTGCTTCTGACTAAGAATTATGTACATTTATATCTCTATTATTATTATTGGCCGTCTGTATCACCACTTCGGAATGCGTAGGCGCTGGAGAAGAATGCTATGCCTCATAACTAGTAATTTGGTATCTTGTTCCTTCCGCTCACCATATGAACCAGTAGCGTTATTCTGTGAAAGCGTAATGTTACTCGCGGGTCATGCCGATCCATTCATGCTACAACCAATTTGTACCTGTAGCAATTAGTCTTAACTTAGAAACTGATGGTGTCTTCCTTTAAGATTTTTTGATTTTTTTAATGTAATGGGTTTAGTGCAATATTCCGAACAATATAAATTAGACATATTCGTTGTTATCTAATCTTATACAATATCTGAAATGCCAGTTCCAGAAACTTTCAGTACACCCCACGTATATAGATAAGAGCTAGATATATATATATATACATACATATATATATACATACATATATATATACATACATATATATATACATACATATATATATACATACATATATATATACATACATATATATTTATGCATATATAATGCGTGTGTGTGCGCGTGCGTGAAACGAAGCTGACGTTCCACACCTTCATCGCATTTAAACACGTAGGAACATAATTTGCGTTCCTCGCATTCCGTTACCGTTGGGAGATCGCCCATTTGAATTCTTCAAGAATATAACAAAAATAACATGGGTGCATTAGAAGCAACGGTGTAACAATATTAAAATTAAAATTCATATGCACAAATTAATATGTTTCTCCATTTTCTTTATCGTTTCTATCCAACTTTTCCAGTTTATATTCAGGTGATTTAGTATACGGCTGGGATGCGCTGCAACTAGATTACGACTAGGAACTAGGAGTAAGGAAAGGACCAAGCTCTGACAGATTTTTTTTTTCGAATAGCTATCGAATATGTATTAACATTAACAAGTAAAATGTCATTGAACAAAATAAATTGATCGTTGTTTATTTTCACCCTTTTATTTGTCTAATATGCCTAATATTTACTATGGATAGGGAATCAACAATTGGGTACCATAAAAAATCACGCAATGAATATAATAGGATTACTTTTTATGGATTATAATATTGAGGAGAATATTATACTTAGTATAATATATAATAGTAATTACATAGGTAAAAAGGCACTGGGATATTATGTTAACTGAGATTTTTGATAATTTGTTTTTATCTTTGTGTACTAGTAGTACCTAGTCCGGCCATAGGTTCGTTACAAGTGAAAATTCATTTTTTTTAAATTAAAAAAAAATCTATTCGAAATGGCCACCTTTGGCATACAGGCCTTTAATCTGTTCGGCGATGAATATATGGATTTACGCACTGTTTCCAAGGGAAATTTCGCCACTACTCGCTCCAAAGATTTTTTAAGAGACTCAATATCACCGTGACATTTAGAGCAAGCCATGTCCTCTAAAACTGACCATAATTTGAAGTCTAAAGGGTTGAGGTCTGGGCTAGATGAGGGCTAGTCTTCAGCTGTTATAAAGTCCGGAACGTTGGTTTTAAGCCAGGCTTGGGAAGTTCGTGCCTTGTGACCAGGTGCAGGGTCCTGCTGGAAAGTCCACTAGGAGATGTCCTGTATATCGACGATAAGCACCGAGCTTCAGGTCTTGTTTTATAATACGCGACAGAGTCCTAACGGGAAACTTCATTTCTCGCGATAGCGAAGATTTTTTGCTTCCTAATGGCGTTTCGATGAATTCTGGCTTTAACTGCCTTTTTAAAATAATATACGTGTTCAAAATTCAAAATAATTAAAATTTTGAAAAAAAGAAAATTATTTATGGCCAAACTAGTTACTTGCAATCAAGTGTAAATAATTTGTGTAGCCACTGAGATAAATATTAGAAATATTTTCAAAAAGTTAATACAACTTCGTTTGTATTTGGTTTATCTATATTTCAAGCTGTAAGAGGTGAACAAAGGTATGACTGACGCTGATTAAAACACTAACTAAGAAAAATTTAATGTAATAAATATTAAAATGAAGTTTATCATATTTTTTATAGACATCAATTCAAAGTAATTAATATTTTGTCGCATGTCCTTTAGCAGCGATAATAGCCCGACATCGCTTTGGCATTGAAGAGATTAATTTGTTTCAAGTTTTTATTGGAATTTGCTCCCATGTTTCTTTCAAAGCCATACAAAGTTAATGAACGTTAGTGGTACGTTTTGTGGCTACCATTTTCTTGACCCCCCAAGTTTTGAATAGGTTTGATGTTGGGACGGTACGGTGGCCAATCTAAGACCGTTACTAATTGGCTCCGTAGAAGAAAGAAGTCTTTAACCACTGTTGCTGTGTTTCGAATAATTATCTTGTTCAAAAGTCCAAACCACCAGAATACTTTTCTCTGCATAGGGTAACATAGTTGACTGGAATTTTTCCATATTTCTTACAATCTGCATAATAGGCTCAACACCATGTCCGGAGAAAAATGCCCAAATTTTGTTATTCTCTCCGCCATGTTCGACTGTTTTCTTCGTATTATTTGGATCCATTTCTTTATTCAGAGGGCGTCGTACATATTGTTCGCCGTCATAATTCATCTTATACATTTTAGTGTCATCCCAAAATTGTACATTTTTTCTCTTACGATCAGTCCAATGTTCATATTTTCTTGCAAACCCTAATCTAGCTTTAATATTTGCTTTGTTTAAAAGTTGTACCTTCCGAGATATTCTTCCAAATAAGTCACATAATAGCCTTCTAATTGTTTTTATTAACACACGTCTCTACCCTCCAGTACCAAATACTTCCAAGCGCTCTGATCCTTTGAACAATTATTTTTTGGTTAACAATATAGGTCTATTTTTTTAAATTGAGAACATAAAACAATAAACTGTTTTTAATTAAGTGGACAGCAGCAAGCATATTAAAAAATGATATATTTATTTAAATAATCAATGAGTAAAAATACAAGTCTTTATTATCTTCATTTTTAATAAAGTGACGTTAGTGTAATAATTAATATTAATTAAACAAGAAACTTATCTTGGCTATTGATTACACTATGAATAGTTGTATTTAGCCAAATAGGTGTCAATAATTATGTGAACACCACTGTATGTGTTAGTACATAAATAATTACTTGTTATAATATACGGCATGATTCGCAAATAAAGTTGTATTTTATTATGCAACCATTAAATATTATTTAATTTATTAAATTTTGTTCAATCAAACCGAGTAATTGTTGTGATACTCAGGAGTTCTTTTCTTGGTAAATAGCAATAAAAATTTCGAAATGTATGAGTCCTATAACAATGTATAAGCGTATTATTTTGTTTTTATTAAAGATACGCTGTGCCGATTTTGGATATAATGGATAATTTAGAGAGGTGGATGGAAAATCTGAAATCAGTTCAAATTGAAGTGATTTAACCTATGTATCTTGTTTTAGAGTTTTTACTATGATTATGATATGAAATAGGAGCCTTTTCCACGTATCCAAATTTGCATGTCTTAAAAAATATATTTTAAAATTTCTTATATACATTACTTTTTCTTTTAATAAATTTTGTGAGATAGATCGACGGAGAAATTAAATTTTGTGTTACTTTAGATTTTTAACTTATACTGTTTTATTTTTGTTCCTCCATATAGTAGAAGGCGTAACTATACTTTACGCGGTATGGTAAATTTGCGGAGGAATGCACAGTAGCTTTCGTTTGTATCCGTTTTTTGTTGACGGGGAAAGGTTATTACCACCACCTATTTAGATTTTAAAAGGTTAAACAAAACAACTTCTTTTTTTAATAAAAATAATAATATTATTAGTACCTATAAAACACTAATAAATATCTCAAATTATGATAAATTTCTCGATCAATTATGTGATTTTTTTCTCTTTTATTTACTGTTTGTGTACCGTAACTACAATACTTAGTTTTTCTATAGATGGTTTCATTGCTGGGATACATTTTCAGTGTTTACGTTTAAATATAATTACTATGCATTGCAAATGACACTTAAATTACCTGTCATCGGCATACTGCCGTGTTAAATGGAGCGCGTCAGTAAAATTTATGTAATTGGCAGTAGATTGTGTATTGAAACGAGTGACCGGCCTGTAATCTAGGAAGTTCGTTCTTGCTTGTTAGCTACTCAAACCGACAATATATACTTTTATGAGGTTTATATATGAAAGTTAATTGAACCATTTAATGCTGGACATAGATATCTACTCGTCTTAAACCGTCTATAATTTAAAACATTATATCTCATAAAAAATCCCTTGTATATGACACCAGCGGCCACCGGCTTTGAAAGATTTATAGAAATTGTCGACCTCGCCTGGCAGAGCGGCGACCGACGTGACTGAAGAACTAATGAGGACTTTATTGCTGTTGTACCAATGTCCATATCCTCCTCCAACGAAAATAATGAATTTAGGACAAGATTCTGCACAAATATCTTAATTTCTAAGCAGAGCCGTACATATTCGATATATATTTATGCCTTGTATATAAACCCGACATTGTAACATTAATCATTCCATTTCTGGATAGCCTAAACCTTAAGATGCAATTGCATCGGATATGGAACGAGCACTAATGGAATTTCCCAGACCGAGCTTAATGTTTGTTTGTTGTATTGAAACAAGATAAACTTTAAGTAGAGTTTTATTGGGCAACATAAGAATTAATAAGAAATGTATAATTATTTATAGTATTCTTGGAATGATTGAAGGGAAACAAAAACATGTCTACGTAATTGAATATTAGAAACTGGTGCTTAGCTCGGTCTCGATCGCAGAGATCTTATTTTTCTCAGAAGATGTTACCTGCGCTAGAGAACCGTACAGAACGCGCAAATGCGGCCATCCACTTGGCCTCGCCTGAGTCTTTTTCTAATTCTTTCGCACAGGAAGCACCAAATCAAGGTTTATCCTTGAGCCTTGCACCAATTTGTGCTTCCTGTGCGAAACGATCAGATATTCCCTGCAATAAAATCACTAGGTCGCTTGCTAAACACAAATAAACTATGAAAATTATAACCTAACCACAATAGAAATTATATGAAAAAGCAACGTGAAACACAATAAAAGGCGATTTAAACATTACGGCGCACTTTCTTTTATTTTCGTCTCACCGACCATTACACCGCCATCGATATTATTTAAAAAAGTGCAACATGATAATTTGCATTTAAGAAAGACCGCCATCACGGACTCTAAAACATAATTTCGACGGCTCGTGCCATCGAGTAACCCGATTTATTTTCCATCTCCGCCTTCTAAGCGATGTTAGCAGGTAGCTCTAACGGACCCTTGCGGAATATCTACGGGCCTAAGCGTGACAAAATGGAGTAAGCATAATTATTCTGGTATACTTGGCAGACATGACTCCTTGACGTATAACTAAATAGGTGAAAAGTTCTAATCTTATCATCCACTTGTATGATTATTACCTATTAAAAAATATTGTATGTTGGTACACGAAAATTTATATTTAATTATATTATTTGAAATTAGGTCATAAAGGACTATTAATAAATAAAAGTGCAAATGTAATAGAAAATCTTAGTTACAACTATTATATAAGACAATTCTAGAAAAGGTTTCAGTTTCATTCTAAAACTAACATGAATTCACTTGCCGTCAAAAATTTGATATAACTCGTTATTTTCGTTAACAAATATGCTATCTTAAAAATTCCATGCCATCATTTTAATGCGGCCTATCTATTATAGACAGGGGTCTGAGTTAATACTTGACGTTGGTTTAGATGCATACAGTATGGAAGCTGATGCTTCAATATGCCTTTATGCATTAAAACTCCCGTTTGCTTCGTTTTGAATTTTCACCACTAATATATTGTGTTAGTTTTTTTAATTTTTGATATTATCGTTTTCATATAATTTCATATTATGTTAATCAAAGTTTAATCTAAAAATACTAGTGAAGCGGAATCTGCTCAAGTCATAGACGTACGACTGAGTTGGCGAAGTGTGACAAATATTAAACTCGAGTCGATAAGCCGACGGATTTATAGACGGGAGAGCAGTGTTAGAGACCTGGGGATCTGGGAAATAATGTGTCACAAATCCAACAAATGATCGACCTGTCATGCCCCACATGGTAGATTTATTGTAGATATAAGACGTCACGTGGCCAGAATAATCATTTTCATTTCGTATTCAAGCCTACGTTGGCAAGCTAATAACCGTGACACGAATCCCATAGAACGCTGGGACCAGCTAAAACGGAATGTTAGAGCCCTTATCCCATTCCAGAAACATTGTAGCAACTGGAAACCTCTATACCGGCAGAATAATGGGAGTGGAGCAAATAATAAGGCTTCAAATAGCTTATTATATAGCTTAGGCAAATACTACAATCGTTAAAGCAAGGGTAAGAAATAAGCCGTATTAAGGTGAAACCTTCTAATATAAATCAAAACTGCACGGAACAAACATTTGTAAACATTTAGCTCAAATTTTAGATAAATTCGGTTTATTACTATTTTAGATGAACACCGGTGTCGTGTTTTTATACTTTATTTACTATCCCTCAATTGCATGTTAATAATTCAGTTAAGTAAATTATGGCAAAAATATTGCGTCAAATGGTGGGTGGGCTGATTTTTGGGGAGAGACAATCTATTACAATTCTTGAAACAATAATATTCTTTTCACATCATTATTTTTTTATACGGCGCAGTTGTATAGTTTCGCTCGACTATAAACCACGCTTTCCGAAATGCCAAGGTAAAATAGTGGTTTAGCGCTACTGTGTTTCGTTTGGTGAAAGAATGATACCGCAGCCCATTCAGTCTTTATGCTCATACGGGAGAATGCATATACATTCATTGTTGATAAGGATTAAAGAAGCATATTCACCTGAAGATGAGTAATACTTTTGTCGTTTGTCACCTTAAAAAATCATAAACTAGTTGATAGTAATTAATGCAAAAACGTAATCTAATAAAGCAAAACAGAGTCAAAATAAATTACTGCTAAGTTTCGCGCAGAATGAACTTTAAGATACTTTTTGAGTTTTGGACAGATGTGAATTTGGTGGGACAATAATTTGCTGTTTTAGTTATTTAAACGTCCTCAGCTAATAAAACGGAATATGCTAATTTTGCTATTGCGTCGTTTATGCAATTAAATTTTTCAATTCATTCTCGTCAAATTTAGGTAGTGTCTTCTCAGCATAATGCTTATAAAAAATAAAATGCTCAACAGTGCAGATATGTTCTCATCCTCTCGCTCCACTTATAAATCCCGTGTCAAAATGTTGCTCCGCAATTTATAGTCTTTGATTTAAATTTGAAATTTTGAAATTTTTAATTTTTGTCCAATTTTGTTTTTCCTTTTTTGAACACATTTTTATTGCTTTCTGTAAACTCAAATACTCATGATTGCTTTGTATTTTTACTACTTCGGTTGTTATCAATATTTTAAAGAACTCAATAGGTCGCTGCAATTACTTTACATGTCAAATAAAAACATGCGAAATATTATATGATACCAAATATGTTCGCAGTGAGGCATTTTAAAGGGAATAATTGTAAATAGTTTTATATTCTATATGTTGTATTTTTTATTTTATCTTTTGTTTCTGTTTGTCTCCAAGTTAAATAAATAAATAATAATTAATGGCTCAAATTAATAGCTATTGAATACTAATATAACTTCAAATAGAAACATCAATCAAACGAATAAGACAAATATCTTAGTTCAGTTTAAATAGTTATAAAATATTGTTTTTAAATATGATAGAGCCTAGTTCAACTAAAAACTATCTACTGCATGAATGGATTGCCTAGACCAGACGAGGACCAACCTTTTTCAGAGAAGTATGGTAAGTTACCGGTATATTACTGATAATAAAATTTATGTATCTTAATTATTAGATGGATGAATATTATATTATATGGATTAATCTGGATAATGTTTGTTTCTTTTAGGAATCACTTTCTATTCGACATTCGGGTGTATCACTGTAACAGCCTGTATAACGTCATTGCTAGCCGAAGCTGAACTCTTCCCTTAGCCTTTAATATGAATTGCCAAGTTTATAAAAAAACATTTCATCCATCCTCAACTAAGATTCCAGATGCACATACGTTATTAATACTAGTACCTAATAATACATATCTCGTAATATGCTACGATTTAATGTATTTATGTATATGTAATATGTTAGGATTTTCCCCAAACAAAAATCATTAAAAAAAAGAACAAAATTTTGTAACTATAGATTTTGGACGAACTATAGCAATTACGTTATTGTTTTTAAAACTGATTTTATGTTGACTTCCATGAAGCTGCACATTTTCACATCACAATTAATTTATTACCTATGAATAGTAGATGTATAACCTTGCAGTAATATTTAAATTGGTATTGATTGTCCAGACTTGACGCCACTTGTTCTCGATGGTTCGTGCGAGAACACGTGCCTCTAAAAGTAACCGACCGACCTTCCTTAAACTGTGATATATATATATATAAAATAAAAAGAACTGCTGTGAGCTCTTTCCGCGTAGATTGGAACAAACATTTATAATAATAACCGGACCGTAGCCAGGATTAACTATGACATGAGGAGGATGTCAAACAACTCAACCTCTGCTGTGAAGCGAAACGTCGGCGCTTTTAAAACAGATAACATAAGACGCGATAAAATTTCTAAAAATTAGTTTTGTTTAATGTATACTATACGCGTATACTACGCGTGTATACATTGTAAGAAATATACGAATATAAGAAATCCAATGATTTATATCTTATATAATCTTTGGATTATATAAGATATATATCTTTTGAAATATTTATTTAATTTTGCTTAGACCTTTCTTCTTCACAGAAGAATACGTAAAATCGTAATAATGAACATTAAACTTTATTTGATAATAAAATAAAGCTACCATTATACGTTATTATACCTGAAATCGACCTACACTGGTCGACCTGATCTATTCATGCTATTGTTAGTTTATAACTGTATCGTAACCTGTATCACATAAAATAAAAGAAAATCGAAATGCGAAAATAAGATATAAAGAAAGTTCAATGGCCCTACACTAACCGTACATTGTAACTGTATTGACGAGGAAGCAAGGACCGGTTCAGCGCTATGCCTAGTCGTAAAGTGTCTGCAAGTTAGAAAATAAGACGACAATTGTTAAATGGCACAGTATTAAATGTCATAATGTCTTTGTCTGAACGGACTAATCTCTAAAACTACCGCACTTGAGAGTATTTAATATATTAAAGTACTGTTAGCGTGAAGGTATTACAAGGAGTCAAGCTACTGGTGAATACAATTGCATGAGATAGAAGATTAGTTTCAGATAAAAATATAAAAAGATTAAACTTGATGGAAATACCAAGTTGTATTGAAATTTTACTAAGATTCAAATAACATCATTCTATAATGCAGTGAAAGTAAAGTTCTTTTGAAGGGGAATGGGGCACGCAAGCATTATTTAATCTTCATCAATAGCTTAGAGCGCTACATGTTTCGTCTGGTGAATGAAAGAAACATGAGACCTTATGGCGACGAGGTATACCATCTTAGTCCTTTTGAGTAACAATGTATCTGTTTAATGATGCGTTAGCGAGGAGTTAGTTACGAGTCAAGAGCTGCTAAAATCATCATCAGGTGAACTGTGTTGCTCGTTTTGTCATCCCTTAACATAAACAATAATTAATAGTAAATTTACTCCTCTGAAAATTAAATCAACGGATATGTTTTTCTTTATTATTTCTGAAAAACACTGGGTGTACTTGAAGCTAAAAGACGGTCTGCGGAATCCTTGCTTCCATTTAAAAGTTCCCATACCGAATACTTTATAGTGAATTGTAAATATGATAGCAATGTTTTATTTCTAGTTTTTAAAAAACCTCGAGTGTTTATAAAATTACAAGAAATTAATAAGAGTGAAATTTTTGTTCGCAATTTCAACACAACAACTACAACTCATTTTAAATTATAATTAATTGTTATAAGCGGGAAAAGCTATTCCCGTTTACAGTTTTTTGCATTAAATAATGATTTATTTCTGATAAAACTACGTTATCGGTAGTGACAAAAAATCTGGCATATTAAAATTAACATAATAGCGTTATAATTTTTTTTTTATGTATATATAGTTATTTTACCGTCGATGACCTAGCTTCTTAGACACCGACATATCGATCGAGTAGTCGTGGGTTCGAATTCTTGTTGACTTATTGACGTATGTCTTATTTATGCAAGGTTTTCACGTTTTAGAAATCATATGTACAAAGTAATTACTTTAAAAGATTGCCCGGTGAACGGGCAGTAAGTTCATCCTGTGCCACTACTTTAATAATCTTTTGGTGAAATTTGAACAACCGACTAGTTGTTGTGAATGTTCTACTTTTGGGGGATAGGCCATGTAATCAACTGCTCTTCGCATAAGTGCTTTTTTATGACGTAGGTTTTTCTAAACGATTCAAGCTTATGTTTTATATTATATATTTTTTTTTATATTTTATGAGCCTTTATTTGTATCGCGAATTTTTTTTAGGGAATTCCACTATCTTTGTTTAGTAACAGAAACGAAATCGTATCTGTTACTAAACAAAGATCTAATGGCAGTTCGATTGTCAAAAAACATTGTTTTAATATTTTTGGTATTTTATTAATTACATTAAAGTAGTATTAAATACGTAGTCTATAAACTATTCTTTATTGAAATAAGCTAACCTGCATACTTAGTTTCCGACATAATATGGTTTATGTTGGGGACCCAGATTCAGTGCTCCCGAATAGAATAATATTAGGGTCATATTATATGGATCAAGACCCTTAGATTAGATTAGTGCTATATAAGAAGTTGTTATTCTGCCACTTGTTCTTTCTTTAGTCGTCCAAAGATGGATTGCTTTTGCCTCCTAGTGTAGTGTATTAGGGATAATAAGCTTCAGCGAGTTGAATGATTCCAATACTTCGTTGTTTCTTATATCTCACAATAATCTTAACTATCGGGTCGGCTTAGTTGACGACTAACACGATCATAGCGAGGCGACGCTTTAACGAATAAAATCATATTTTTAAATACACACTTATAATGAAACCTGGTACTCTGGTACCTGGTCAATGAAAAAGATAAAGTTCTTAGGTGTGGCACGGCTCATTGCATACAAAATAATAAACATATATTAATTCAACCATCACAATTATATACGTGGAATTACGATGATAAATTTATAATGAATTGTCAAACTTTCAATTTAAAATATTACACCAACTAAATTTACCTGGGTTCTTTGACAAATCGGATCACGATAAGAAATGCTTAGTATACACCGTCAATCTTATCGGTAATCGTTGCACACCCGGTCAGCGTTTACGATTCGCCAACAATAAAATGTTTTACAGCAATGACCGAATGAAATTTAGGGTGCTTTAAGTACAGTTTAAGAAATTAATCAGTCCTTTTGAATTTCATTGCTTTGATATATTATATTAGTACGCTAAATTACATAATTTGATATAGAGACTTCTTAGGCATAGCGTATAGCGTAAAGTCTCAGATTGGGGCTGACAAAACCTAGTCCAATTTAACCCCACGTCGACACAAGTTTACGCGTTTAGCACTAAAAAGATTTCCTTTGTCGTCGTATCTCTTTATTTTATAAAACAATCCCCCTTGCTAGTATCGGAATCCTTGGCGTTGACATATCGAGCGACGTTCATTTCCGCGGTCACTTGGAGGGTAAGGCCAAATTGGCTTCTAAAAAACTGGGTGTGCTTAATAGAGCGAGACAGTATTTCATGTCGGCCCACTGTTTGCAACTTTACAAAGCGCAAGTTCGACCATACATGGAATACTGTTATTGTTACTCATCTCTTGGCCGCTGCATCCCAACACAGTACAAGCTTCTTCTGTTTGACCGCATTCAACGGCGAGCGGCTCGAATATTTGACGACCAGGTACTTTCCGATTGGCTTGATTCACTGGCGGTGCGAAGAGAAGTTGCATCTCTGCATTTTTTACCCAATTTACCATGGGGTACCAAGTTTTCTGAGGAGTTGTTCGGATTAATTCCAGCCGCTGTTTAAACATCGTATATAAAGACAGAACTAAAAATTTCATCTTCATCATCTCGGATGGTTCCACCCGGGTGCGCTTTATTCGAAATTTACTGCCACGCACAACCACTCTGAGGAATCAACTGTCGCCAGCGATTGTTAATAGTACCTGTTCTTAATTATTTATATTAACAGATTATCATCCACATTTTAAAAACCATACACGTTCTGTTTATTGTGTAATATGGTAAACTATAAATAATCTAATAAGCGATTCATCAATCACGTACGTACATTACGTGTAGTAAAATCGTAATATCGTGGTAACTGTTATAAACTATTCCATTTATCGTTTGCGGCTCACACATAGGATGTCGGACTTGTGTAGGTAAAAAAAACATTTTCTCTATATAAATTTATCCATCTGTACTTTATGTTTTCAACCGTTCTTTGTATGTATCTAATGCGGCGCAAGCCCCTCGCCTCGGTCTTACAAATAAATGAGCGGGGAAAATTAATCTTCATTTGCTGGGAACGAGAAAATGAAATAACTAAACCGTTTTGTTTTGTTATTAATCTAATGTATTAGACAGCTGCGTTAGAAAAGGCTATTAGGGTAGGTTTACTGTAATGGTAGATGGTTAATGTTTTAATGCATTAAAACTTAAGACATATTTCCATCGTTTTATTAAAAGAATTGGGTATCTGGAAAAACACTTTTATATTAAATTCAGCAACTAGGACTTTGCGAGTATGATATTGAAATATCCTACTAAGTTACTGTTAAGTTAATGATAGAAAGTTGAGTATAAACACGATCATGTGACTTATTAGATGAAAAAATATTTATTCAGTGGCGAGTCGTAGCTAATTATTAAATAAATAGGAAGTCAATTGAGTTAGACAAAAATACGAAGTGCTATAAAACTAACAAAATATGTCAACATCTTTTGGGGACAACTTAAATGATTACTTTCTGGGTGTAATCATTTATGTTACGTAAATAACACAAAAATTCTATGCCTTTATGATTGTCCCGGTTCGCTGTATTTGAATGACATCCTTCCTCCCACTTCGTCTCGTTAGCTTTACAGTATTTGAGAAGAAGAACACTAATTAAGTGCGTTCAGGTTTTATATTTACGGCACTATAATATTCCATGAAGAAATTGCATTTTGTAGTTTCAATTCTAATCTAAGGTCATATTGTTCGTAGTAATATTATATTATACTATATTTATATTTAATCTATCAATGGTTTTTATGTATATGAAGAAAAATATTGTTAGGGACGGTGAAGTTTGAACATCGACAGTATATCCATAATTTGTTTCTTTTTCCCCATAGGAGCACCATCTCCAGAGGGCGATATCAGGCACGGGGCTCATAATACCAACGCCGGAGGTGAGCGAGGTCACCGACCTCGAGTTCTACGATAGATGCTACCCAGCCGACTACAAAATGCCCAAGCAGCACATACATATGCAACGTGAGTACTTTTCCTTTAAGTTTTTGGCTGACGTTGATATCTTTTATTTTGTGGAATGTAAAGCGTGATTGGAAATTAATCATCGTAGAATATCGATGTCAGGGGTACAACTCCCTAAATGTTATTTTATACTAAAAGGACACATACACACAGGACTTATTATATGATTTGGTTAGAGAGTACAAAGGTTAATGTGAGAGGCGATTAGTTGGTTACTAGATTATAGCCTCTGAAGTTATAGGACAGAGATGTAGATGGGTTCTTATATCCTGTGTAATTAATTTATGTGTCGTGTAGTGATTTATTAGTAGGAAATTTCATTTTTTGACGATTGAAAGCAAATTAAGTTAAATTAAAACATAAAAGTATGATATAATCTTGAAAATTAAAAAAAATAACAATTGTAACAAAATGATATCTTCTGCATCGAACCATATTAACACTTGTAATCCGTGTAGCAGGTGTTAAAGCCTAGTCATCATGTAGTCCTCGTTCATATGCTTTAAGTCGTCAAATTTCATTATGGCATGAAACATTATCTAATTATGCTAAATATATATATATATATATATATATATATATATATATATATATATATATATATATATATATATAATACTAAATATCATTTTTTAACGTTGAACTAATCCCGATAAATTATTTTGCGAATCATTCTTGATCCATCATAAATGCGGCGTAAACAATTAGCAATTAATAATGTAATCAAGAATTTTACTACAATATTAACACGTGTGGCATAAAGTGAACATGATTACCAATAACTTGACATCATAAAAAATTTATATGCCTCCACAAGTTTGAAACAAAAGACAATCGCTGGAAGCTGTTCCAAAAGTCGATTCCGTGTAACCTCCACCAGAGTATGATGCAAGGACTGGAATAGTTTGCCACCGTCTGTCTTTCCCTCCGATTCTCAGACAAACTATTCCAGTCCTTTGCTGTACGAATAATGAAAGACGAAGCAAAGCGCTTCGTTTGGGTTTGAGGGATGTTCACAACAAAAGGATGAAATTCAGCAGTGCGTCGTGAAGTCCGATGGTGGAACGGGGATGGGGGAATTAGATCATGTAATGATATATGTGATGATATCGATCTAAGGGGCTTAACATATAATGTTATATTAACATTGATATAGGCATTTTGTATGTCAATAGAGCAACTTAAGGTACTCTAGAGATCAATGTGCTTAAGTTATCAAGGCAAAATGTTCCCCTTCTGAATCCGGGAGTATTCTCAAAAAAATAACCATAAGCCCTCTTAGTCTTTTATTAATATGGTATGAAAATGTTTTCATAGGCAAAATATCGGAGAAATAAGTCGGTCGCACGGAATGAGTATGAAAAGGACTCTGAAATTGATCTTTTTTTTGTTGAGGTAAATCGTGGGCGTATCTGACGCCATTTATTATTATAAAAAATAATGATAAAGACACGATTTATCCTTTATATGGAAGTTTCTTTGACATAGAAAATGATATGTCGCATCCCGCTAAAGTGTACATTGTGTAGTTCTATTTTATATTAATTCTCTATATATTCTCTATACTGCCGATTGTTAAATGTTACGAAGTTACTCTCCTCCACTGAAGCGTCATTACTGTCTTAAATTGCTTAGCAATAACATGACACATATATATATATATATATATATATATATATATATATATATATTAATCTATCATGTTCTTGTATTTTTCAGGTGTCATCTCCTTCTCGATCTCCTTTTTTTCATACATAAAAGATAATTTTATATTTCCGAAATTACTTGGTCTTCCTTATTGTGGTGACAATTCGATAATTTAGCTCCTGATTCCAAGTCTTCATTTATTACCGATTGCTTTAGTGTTTAGTTCTTATTTCTACAAACAAAATTTTGTACTGCATGTGAAACTTCCTACGATTTTATTGCATATGCTGTACATAGTAAAAGGGAAGGGGGCTACTAATTAGTGTCATGTGTTTACGAAAATATTTTCCTTTACTAAACGCAGGTCCACCGAATGATTACCCATCCCGGTCGTCTCCATCCATCGACTTTAGCATTCTGCTAGAGACGCGTTTTAGGTAAATTTTACCCAAAATGTATCTCTACCACACAATACAACACGTCACGTTTTGTATACAGGATGATTTTTTATTTTCACTTAGGACACAATAACTCTTGTTACGAGTAATTCCATCTTAAGCCATAGGGACATCGCATTTGCATTATGGTTCGTCACCCCCTTTTATATAAAAAAAACCTTTCATCATCTATGGATTTCGTCTTGATTTCATCATTATCCATGCTAAGTATAAGTCCCTTTTTTATTATATAAGGGTGACAAACAAGCCCATAGATTCACCTAATCGTAAGTTATAACTTGACACATCAGAGTTATAATTTCCATTATAATCGTTTTGAGCCATTTTTCTTTATAAAATAAACCACAGACCTTTATTTATTTTCCAAGGGCCCGTTACCCTGTTCCGCGAGAGCGTCTGACTCGAGGGCGCCTGAGAGGTTCGAACCTCGGCTCGGTCAGTTGCTTCTGTCTAAGAATTATGTACATTAAAATCACTATTATTATTATTGGCTATCTTTACCACCGTTTTGGAACGCGTGGGTGGGCGCTGGATAAGAAGTGGCGCAAGAAACTCCAGCGACGCTTCTATCTGTATGGACTGGAGAGAACCGGCCTGTGACGTGACGGCAGTATCGCGAATAACCTTGTTTGCGACGCCCTCGCCGTCGGCGGAGGCGATATGAAGGTACAATGTACGTGTGTTGTGTTTTATGAGGGGCTTGGACCCTGGTGGTCGTGTCGTCGGGGTCATCGAGGGCGTGCCTCGGTCCCCTTCGGACGCGGGTGAATCTGAGATTCGCGATGGTATTGTAAGTGGCGGCAATTACAATCAAGGAGTGGGAGTGTGTGACGGCAGAGTAAAAATATCGGCGGGAAGCCTGCTTCAGGTACTGAGCTATGGTCGGCAACTCAAGATCTATACGTTCGTTACGCTATTTTCGTTACGCAAGAACCACGGTGCACCGGTGGCCTTGCGCATGAAACGTTTGTGTATTACCTGAAATCGGAAAGTGACGCGGGGAGGCATGCGAAAAAACGGGGCTTGCGTATGTCATTATTGGTCGGATGCACGCTTTGTATAGTGTAATTTTATTACGCAGGAACATTAAATTTTTCAAATAAGAATGAAACTGCTAAGGGTTTTTGTACGCCGAGCACTAAGGCAACACCATGCCGACTTGTCGAGTATTTATTAGAAACTGAATTGGAACTTACTTGCAAGCTGATAAAATAAGACAGATGTTCTACCTTTTACAGTTTTTCAGTGTTGCCAATATTACTAAAATTTCTCGGTGTTGGAAGTAAACATATAAAGATATATATTACTTTTTATTATTTATGAAATATTGTACAATCACTGATTTTCAACATCAAAGATAGATAGATAGAAACACCCTAGATTTCAGACATGATGTCAAACGGCCACATTTGCTTCACCATACAGCCACTGGAGCAAAATTTTGTCATAATATAAAGATCAAATATAAGTCATCTAACATAAATTCAATAAATCATAAGTCAAAAATTATTTCAATCGAATAAGGACTCAATACTGTTAAGAGTTAAAACTTCCATCTCCGAAATAGAACTAG
This sequence comes from Teinopalpus imperialis, assembly GCA_029286865.1. Lineage (NCBI taxonomy): Eukaryota > Metazoa > Arthropoda > Insecta > Lepidoptera > Papilionidae > Teinopalpus > Teinopalpus imperialis. The sequence goes on from JAGSMU010000004.1 coordinate 10,524,263, forward strand.
ACTTTGTATTTTAATATAGATTGTTTACGCATAAAAATAACAAGTGTTATCTATAACCTCGTCCTACCATCCCTTTTTTTTTTAAATGCACTTGCCCCACTTTCAAAATAAACGGCTCAAATATTTGTATTGCGCCCACGTTATTGTTCTCTTTATTGGAGGACCCGTGACTTAAAAGTTTAATAAAGAACCGACCACCGACGGCGCCATGTAACTATTAAAAGAATTTTTACAACTCTTAAGTTTAGTATATTGAAATGATAACAATCTTTTGTAAAATAAAGCTTGAAATAAAGTTAAATAATTTAATCCTATTTGTGAAATCTGTGATTAAAAGGTTATTCCTTTATTACTCAAGGCTAAAAGTGATTCTAATTATACTTCACATTAACTCCACTGACGACGAAAATACCTCATTGTTGAACTGTTTCTAAGTCAATCTCGATTACTTTTCCACAAATAATTAAGTCCATTTATATTTTTTTTCACCGTTTTTGTCCGTTTATAGTTCACTCCATGTCCCACGAGAATATTTGATAGCATGATCGCAATATTATCTCTACCATGGCTATGATTAATATTAGCTATTGTCTTTATATTTTATTTTTGGCAAGACATAAAACTTGTTTCCTAGCAGTCTTACATTAAATGTAAATGACTTGTTTTCTTATGCGAGCGAAAACATTCCGCACTGACACAAGAAAAATATTATATAATATATCATTTAGGATGTAAAAAGGTCCATAAAAATAGCGCTCGAATTTTTATATAAACATTAGTATATATTATTTTCGATAAACTTGTGGAATATACTAATGGTGCGATTTACATCAAACCAACAAGGTTCGATATTAAATGTATCGTCATATGTTGTTTCCGATCTTATCTTGTCGCGACGTGCCACGTGTTCGTTATAACAATGACGCCCACCGTACAACGCATTTAAAAAACGTTTACTTCTGTTCTAGACATAACCCACGTGCACTATCAATTTTATTTTTTGGCATATTAACTGAACTGAATTGAAGTGTTTTGAATGTGACAATATCTGGAATTAAAAATAAAACAATAAATGGCATTAAACATAATATTTTTACATCGTTGTTATAGAAAGGTTCCAAGAATTCATACAATAATCATACAAATAAAATCGAAACAGAACTTATGTTTAGATTTGACAGATTTTAACAAATTTTGCTTTTCGTAATTTGTGTAGTAAATATGCATCGTTTCAAATAATGTTAAGATTTGTATTATTTGTAAATATAATTTTTATTATATATGGATTACTCACCTTGACACGGTACACTTTGATATAAAATATCATACAAAAGTATAAAGCCTAAAGCCTTAAAGTAAGAACGCATACTACTTAATATAGAAAGAAGTAAAAGAGAAGAAAAAAACGACGACCATTATATTTTTGTAATATTCTGTGTATAGAGTATTGGTGATGTTTATAGAACGCTATAAAGCTAACCGTGTTACAATACAAATTCGTACCCAGCCGCCCTATATCGGCTATTTGTTCATTCAGTCGTAATTCCCGCCATAAATATGATTTGTTTACTGTGGTTTGTACGCACCGTGCTGTATAACATATCTTTTCAGGCGAAATATTCAATTATGAAAACCAAAAAAGTACTATTTTGAGTGCTTTTTTATTAATTGCATTGCGTTATAAAGAAAATGTCGGTTTCATCGCATTCACCCATCGGACACAAAATAATATAGACATGAAATAAAAAACTACTGACCGACTTTTCTATCAGAAAAATGCGAAAAAACATAGCTTTAACAATATAAAAAACATATTATATGTTTCTACATTTCGCTCTTTTGTACAATTCTACTTTAGATTGAAATAAAAAATGAGTCTATTTTCAGTTCAAATATTTCAGTATATATTACTAACCTATAATCTTCAAATGGACTTTTCCTTTGTAATGCGACGATTTTCTTTCGGCACCAATAATACTTAGTTTATATTGGAGCACCTTAAATTAAGTAGCTAACACAGGATTAAAGCGGATTAACCCACAATGCAAAAGATCATCCCCAAATTATGAAAAATGATATAATTCGTGATTGTGAGGAACCAGAGATCCATCTGTTATGAAGCATACCATCTTAGAACATAGGGGTGCAACAACGCTATTTTCATTTTGAATATTTTTAGAGGCTCTTTAGTTTCTAACAACCCTTTAATAAAAGTCTAGTTTTAATAATAGACTAGAAAATTCATCAACCCTGCAGTCGCAGGCTTATATAATAGCTAAAATAGGGGGACATATCTGTCGAAGACGGCGACTAATATAGAATTTACGGTTCGCCGCCGATCAGGGTATTGGGCCCTTATCGTCCACTAAACTAAATCCGGGTACGAAGACATCATGGAGTGGTCCCGGGTTGCCGTAATAAAGCTATGGGATGCTATTCTTCCCCTGGGACGTGCTTATGCTAAGTGCACAGGAACACCGGTGCGGTTCTGTAAGAGATCCCAGAGTAGTGATCCAATTCATTGAGGGTAGCCAATGGGGGATTGTTAGTGGGTGAAGTCCTACAGAACCCCCTATTTTCCACCCAGAAGATGGAGTAGGTTCAAAAGATTAACGAATCCTTTTTTCACATTTTGATACTTTGCATCGAGAAGAGATCGGATTATTCCTTAATAGAACTGTGCTTAGCTACGACCTTGAAGGTCAGGACATACCGTCCTAGTTATTCACTTACATGGCCTAGTGTTGCAAGATAGTATGTGAATTAGAAAGGCGCTTGCGACCTTTTAACTGGTCACCTTTTAACGGTGCCTAGTGATGCAAGACATTTGTAGATAAATAGGTTATTTGTTGGAGATAATTGTTTACCTCTATGAAAGTTTAACATTAAGTATGATGTATTATATTGTTAAAATTAATTGTGAAGCATTGTTTATCCGTTAGGCAAAATTTTTTTATGTCTATTTTTTCTTTACTTAAGTATGATCTCCTCTGACACATTAAGTATACGGAATTAATGTGGCTGATATATAATTTTAAAAGATGAGACCATCGCATAAGTTAACATTAAAGAAATTTAAAATCTATATAAGTGTAAATTATATAGTGCCTGTGTAAATTATTTATTATTGAATCTAATTGGGAAAAATAGCTTTTCATAATTCCGACGTCTTATTCAAAATGCTAGTGACCTCCCTTCTTCTGTCTTATCTGCTTAATATATTTTTTTTTGTCACGATGGCAATTCTTCTTTCTTCTTGTTCTCCTAATAATAAATTATCATAAACATATCAAATCTTTTCTGTATGTTAGATGTTTTATCGCGCTGACTGAATTAAAGTCAGCTTTAGTCCAAATTGACCTTGGAGCGGTATAAACTGGGAATCTATGGCTTGACTATTAAGAGGTAACAGACAAAATAGAACATTGTTCCACATACACGCTTGAGAGGCATTATATTTTACAAATATAACTTAAATATTACTACATTCAGAACCTATATCACAAGTTTTCATTCACCGACGTGTACGAGTAACTACTATCTCTTATATTGCACGATAGCATTGGCATAGATAAGATATATGTTTTATTATTGCATACATAGGTTAGTGAGTCACTTACGAGGAGGCATTTGTAATCGTCTCTACTGTAGTCAGACACGTACGTAATAACTGAAAAATAATATTACCTTATAGAATGTACTAAATCTTCATCACAAAGGACAGTAAAAAGCCGTCTTACGAATCCTGCAGATTGCAGCTTAGATCCCTCTTTCAATTTCCTCCTCATAAACCTAGTTTCTATACCAACTCCTTCACTGTGCAGGTAATTCGTTTGTGTAATGCTCATCCTGTTTTGTTATTTAAAAAACTAGTGAAGAACACTACTTATCTTTATCTTATTTAGTTGAATATGTAATGAAATATTATGTATGCTTTATTATATGGTATATATTTATTATTTATGTATTTATATGCTTTTGTATGTAAATAAATATAGTCCTGTATTACATTTTTTTCATTATTTTTTTGTGAGCACTATGTTTCTTTTTTCCGATATAATTAATAATGTAACATTTTTTAACAGAAAATACTATTAGTGTAGTTAGTTGTATTAATGATGTTCTTCTGGTCGATTTCGACCACGGTGATATCTTTTGGTTATTACGATACCATATGATATCAGGCGCAGGATATAGTTACCGTACCGTAAGCATTTGCGAAAACAAAGACGCGCCAAATTGTCGTCGTCGTCCCTAGTTCAACGTATTACATGTGCAACTACATAAAAGGAAAGTATCAGATGCGGGATCAAAGGCAGGGGGCATACGACACCCCATAAACTATCAATTTGTGATACACAACTGTTATTCCTAGGCTGGGGTTGACAGCAGAACTCGTGACGCACTAGGACACGCGTCTGTGATATTTGGACTGAGATTTTGAAATATCGGGACCTGATCTTAATTACTGTATGCGATTATTACACTATTTATGAATATTTACTGGATGATGATAATATTAAAATTAAATATTAGCCAGTAATAATGACACTAGAGAATTTTGACCTACGCGCCACCCGTTGCGACTACTTTCATAATAAGGTGCGTTGGGTTTTCTCCAGTTGCTTTTATCGAACACATTATCGTCGAACGCACACAAGTACACAAGTACGAGACACGGACTGAACCTGAATGGAAAAATGTACGAAAATAGTACATTTTTCCATGACGAAACAAAAATTAATATGATTAATTCTGACTGAAAGCAATATGTGAGACGTCCTCTGAATAAAGAAATGGATCCAAAGTATGCAAAGAAAACAGGCAAACATGGAGGGAGGAATATCAAAGTTTGGGGCAGTTTCTCCGGACATGGTGTTGGACCTGTTAAGCAAATTGCTGGCAATATAGATAAATTCAAGTAAAATAATATTTTAGAAGCCTGGTTACTCTATGACTTTCCAGAAATACAACAACAACAGTGATTATAGAATTTCTACTGAGTCAATCAGTACTTTACGTCATGTCTTTAAAAAATGTCTACAATGAATTATAATAAACTTCATTTTAATATTTATTACAGTTATATTTTCTTATTTTACACAATCATTACTATGACCTTTCAAGTCGTCAAATCACAAAAATATGTAACATCTATGTGCCCTAAAATAAATATAAATATTATCGCTATGATAAACATAAAAACAATTACGCCTGATACAAATTTATTAAAGTAGCTTTAAAAAAAAGCTCATATTTTATGTAAAATTTTCAATCAAATTAAACGTGACCTGCCTTTGCGTAACAATATTTTAATCGCTGTATAAAATTCTGCGTACTAAGCAACATATTATTTTGCATAAGCAATTTACTTAAAGTAAACTTAAGTAAATTGGTTATGCAAAAAAATAAGTTAGTACAAAGTGCTTAAATATTAATTAAAAAAAATGTAAGCCTGAATGATGCGCTAAAGATGTTCTCTTTCGCAAATTAATTTAAAATCTACCTTTTTTATGTACGTATTAAGTTTTTGTATTACGAATTCAAGTTTACATTCTCTCAATGCATTTATACAGCTCCAATGTGGCTGACCAGAACTTTACAAAAAAGTTATTTTAATTTTCATATTGAAATTGTTATAAAGAAACAAAAGTTCAAAAGTCGAACAACCGTTAAAAGATAACTGTAACGTCCGAATGGGGGCGCTATTAGCTGTAATTATGCCTGAGTGTGATACACCTACAGAAAATATAACTGCTTTTTCCGTAGCGTGAAAAAAATACGTTAAATTTATTTAGAATGCTTAACACACATCAGACGGCATTCATTAATCCGCCAGCCAAGTTTATAGATGATGATAGATACATTAGTCAGCCGTATCCTCCTTGCTCAACTAGGCAAAATTCTCAAGGTTTTTAACAGTGCTGGCTAAAGTTTGACGTACGTGGTCTGAACGACCGGGAAAGAACTACACCCTCACAGAATACTAGTATGAAGTAGCAGCATAATTCTCCTGTCTTTCATCCTCAGTACTCAGAGGTGTCAATGCTACTGCATCTTGAATCAAATTTTTGAGGATACAAATTTATGGGCCACTGTCATCACTTACCATCAGGTTAACAGTGTGCTGATTTGTCACCTTTATTTTCATAAAAAAAGCACATTACTAGGTTGCCGAGTTAATTCCCAGTAGTAGTATCTAGACACATCCCATTTCTAGCGTTGCCGATATGAGTATTTTAGGTTTGGCAACTCTAGGTCAGCACTGTTAGGAAAATAGATACTTCTGACATCTCCGTTTGACGTACTTATTTATCAGAGGGTTACAGTGATCTAACTATACGAACCCTTATGATCCTATCCATTGATTATGCTGATGTATATTACCCGGATTTGAATCTTGTGCATTTTAACAAACTTGAGCGCGTTCAGTATAAAATAACTGCATTAGGTTTATATTTACCAAAATTAAGTATTAATACATTTTGGAACATTGTTCTCGCTTTAACCTGTTTATTTTTAAACAGTGGTACGATACTAGAATTGTTTTATATTACTAGTTGTTTTTAGTACTCTATTTTAACTAATCTAAAGTTTCTTTCTTACCATAGGGATAAATTTCTCTTTAGAGTTCTTTGTTCTGTCTATAGTTATAATATTTTAGTTCCCAACACCGCAGCGACTTTGGCAATAACTCCTTTATTGTTCAAGCTGTAGCACTCTAAAACTTGTCCCTTGCCCGACGATATTAGGAACACACTCATCCACAGACTAAAAGCTTAAAATATTATTGCAGCCTTAAACCTTTTATTTTAGTCATAATAAATTACACCGCGAAAATCACATTGAGTGTGCTCCATCGTTGCCAGTAATACTCGCCAGAATCTCTCGGAAACTCTCGGATAAAAAAAAAATAGTCTCTCTCCTTGTCAAATTTATTTGCACATAACCACTAGCCTTTAAAATGGTTCATAACTTGCTAGTGTTAAAACAATGAGTAAAGGCAGTAGTATCTATATTAATCGAAGTTTCAGCAATTAATTAAAAGCAACTTTATTAATAGTGGGGCTGCCTTCGACTTTGATCCATATCAATTCCTATGCGTTTAATCTCTCAGAGAGTGTCGTCTCCATGGAAAATTTGGGCTCTGCTAGTTGTAAGGATTTCTTGAGAGACTCATTGTGGCAGCACTAGGCCATACAATGAAGTCTACCCACACTAACCTCCACATTTGCAAAACGTCTTGAGTTCGACAGGCTGTTTAATTATATACTTTATATTTATTATGGGTATACATATATATAATAAGCAGCAGTTTGTTTTTTCTAAAATAATTAAAATTAAAAAGATAACATTCTTTTTGTGATTCAATATACGTTCCAAGACTGTTTCTCAATAAACTTTGGCCATTTAATCTTTACTCCATTTCGACAAAAATTAAGCTTCGAGATTCCTTGGTAGGATACCCACAATCAAGTCATGATTGATGTAGGATAATTACTACTTTTTTTTTTAATAAATTGGGATCGATCTTTAGTGTCTTTATGTGGATGTTCTCGGCGAGATCCACACAACTACGCTTTGTGGTTTTGCTTGTTATAATACTCTCCTACTAATGTTCGTTGACTAACGGCAGATGGATAAACCCTTTTTCTCATACTTTAACGTCCGCGTGGAATTCACGACCCGATCTCATTTAAAGTAGGTTGCAAAGGCTATTATTATTTTTATCGGGGTGTGGTCATTTCTCGGTCGATATTACCCGTTCATGCTGCAGCTAGAAACAAGCTTCAGCGTGGATCTGCCGCCAGTTAAAATCTTTGAGAATTTGTGGGAATGTTGAACAATAGCTAACATTATTAGGCAGGGTTGGTATCTTGTCCGGTGGGTTTAGTAATCGCAGTCTGAAAGCAAGCTATTAATAAAAAGACCAGCTTTTTCATACGTATTTTAATTTAGCATACTGGTTTACTTTTTCTATATCTAATAAATAAAATATTTTTTTCGAGAAACATAGGCAAACAACATTGATACAAATTGTACTTTTACCTGTACGCAAGATCTCACCTCTTGCAAACACAATCATCTCCATGTCGAGCCAATATCACCATTGTCGTCAGGGTATTTGTCAAGGGTTGATGTGCCGAGGCAACGCTGCCATCTACCTTCGCACCATATATTTACCTGGCCATTCCTTCCTCATTAATCATTTTTCACGTTATTGTCTCGTTCTATCTCTTATTTGTAACCTACATAACTCTGCACAAACCTATGGGGTTTTTTTTGAGTACTTTACATGTTTCTCGTATCTTTAAAGTATGATATGATATTTAAATTAAATTAACGGTATTAATGTTCTTATATACAATACATATACAAACGCAAAAGAAAATCACAAAGTAAAATCTTAACGAGATTCTCTATTCAGCAGAATTAATGTTCAAGGATAATTGTTTCTTAAAACTGATTAAAAGTCCGTGCGTCTCCAGATGGGAGGATGTTTAAAAAGAAATAATAAAATTTATTGCGCTTAATTATTACTAAAACAACTATTACCCTTACTCGTACTGTTTTGCATATAATTTGATTTGTTTTGCTTATTTAAATGTATTTACTAACTTAAGAAAATTATCCCACCATTGTCATTACTATATCACGCTTTTGACAGGCCTTCCGATTTTTTTTTAAATTCAATTAACCTCCCGCCAACGGGGAAAGGAAATTTAAAAGTAAATGTTATGGAACGGCGTACTTGGGGTGGGTTTATATTTATTTTTCAGGTTCGGTATACCGTATACAGGTTGAAGGTTTTATTGAAATTATATAAAGGTATGTAAGTTTAAGTAAATTATTTATTTATTATGAATATGACTTGAAAGTGGTACAATGTATCATATAATAACCATAAACAAAAATGTTTGCAATCCGATACAAAATCCGTCCTACCCAGTTACCCTCTCTGATAGTGTGATATAGTGAGAATAGTGCTTAATTTTTAAATTAATCCAATTAATATTTAAAGAGGCGTGTGGCATGTGTCTATAATAACGCCAGTTTAAGGAAGACGGAATAAGCTAGATGGAGGAAGGCCGCTCGCTGCCTTGCCAAGAATATGTAAATATTTTATCGCACTACCGGTCGATAGAAGTTGGTCTTGCGACTTGCATCGGACATTAACAAAGCATGATCACTTTTGTTTAAATATTTAAATTTATATTAATATTAAAATGAAATGTGAAATTTGTAATATACGATAGGCTATTCTATATTCTAATTACTTAAGCCTGAAGGTTGTCTGAAGAGATCGCTCTATAGCAATAAGACCGCCTTTTCAGCTACTCAGTAATATTTTTAATTTTTTTTGTTTTCGGTTTTGTAATTTGATTTTATTTTATTTTTGTGGTGTACAATATAGTATATATAATAATAATAATCCGTATCATATGTCGTTAATTAAAAAATTAAGTAATTGTCTATATATTAGTCGTAGCAGAGTATAAGCCTCCACTTTAAAAACGGCAACGGTTGGAACTTAATCGTAAACTAGAACGATTAAGTCCCAAATTGTAATTGTCTAAATTAAACAAGCCTTTTATATTAAGCAATAAACGGTAAACGGTCTCCGAATTTTTAGGAACGTGCTCGTATTCTTACAGGAAAACCGCACAGGGTTTATATATTATACAGGTATATACTTACGTTTCTTCATTTTTTATTTTATTTTCGAAAATTGTGGACGGCTTGAATTAAATATATATATTATATCTATACTTAATAAATACCACCATCTTGTGTTTCGGGCTCATGGCCGCTGTTAGCCCGAAGGCTTTTACAGTTTCGACGGGTTGAGAGGTGACCGAGCGTTTATGCCGCTCAGTTGAGACCTCTATATATTAGTGGGTAACCAGCACAAGGGCTCCCGAGAGGGAGCCTCGGCTTGGACGGTTACCCTGTTCCGCGAGAGCGTCTGACTCGAGGGTGCCCGAGAGGGCCGAACCTCGGCTCGTCAGTTGCTTCTGACTAAGAATTATCTACATTAATACCTCTATTATTATTATATGTACCACCACTTCGGAATGCATGGGCGCTGGAGAAGAAGTGGCCAAATATCGTCATTAATTATATTCAATGGTTTTACATCCAATGGTAATTACTTGTATTATTAAACATTTTCTTTTTGTGTATACAGAAACTATTGGCTTATTATTACATCAGATGAGATATGTAGTTTATGATACCAGATGTAACAATTATCTATAATACCGATTTTATCATCTGTGTTTGTGTTATTAATAAAGGGACTACGGACTATGATTTATCTGCGCTTACGACGGTAATCTCGGAAATACTAACCATATCGTTTAGGTTTTTCCTATAGTTGACTGATTTTCGTATGTAACATAATGTTAAATTGTTTTTTATTTATATTGTATTAGAACTTCGCGCAGTTTGCAATTTTGTATACAGTAATTTTAATGAAAAATAAATGCCAATTACGAAGTTTACATCACAGAGTTAGATACTTTACTGAACGCTACTTATGTTTGTTACTTGAATCCTGTGATTTCCTTTAAATTAAATGCACTATGATATATTTACGTGGCAAACCCATGGTTCAACTTAAAGTAAAGTGTTAATGTTTGGACTCGAACGAAAAAAAAACCACGTCTTAACAGAAGACTAGACTAAAAATAGAGGGAGAGGAGGTGTATGGTTCGTATGGTGGTTTCAAAAAACTAAAAACCTGGGAGGGTGCCATGAAGTGTAAGAATAATGTATTGCAGGTCGTTTCTGGTCATACTCTGTTATCATAATGTCACCCCATCATTGGTCCACTGCGGAAAATAGGCCTCCCCCACACAGTGCCCATATTTATGAATCCAAAATTTTAAACTATTAAGAAACTTAACTAAGCACGTCAAACATCACCTTATATGAAAGTAGGGTATTAAAAATTGCAGAATATATTCTTAAGTTTTTTTTTAATTTATCAAGTGCAGTTTTGAAACAACACTCCATTTAGAAAAATATCTAGCAGTACATAATAAACAAATACATATGTATGTAACATTCACTACAACTCGCAAATTAAGCTGCTTTCGCGTTCGCGTAATTTGACATTTAAAGCGGATCAGCTTTGTGTTCATCATATTCGTAACCGATACGAGTTACATTACGTTTTCAACGGAACACATTCATTACGAATCGTGGAAACACCTGCACACGTTTCCGCCATACTTTATTTTATATAATGTATATTATATAATAACCAAATTAATTGTAAATTTTAAAATTTAAAATTTGTGAAAAAAGTAAAAATGTTGAGAAACTAGTTGAGACTAATAATCTAAAAATTAATAGATTCTGGATAGATGTTGATTATGTAGTTATGTGTAACAAATAAGCACACCGACGTCAAGTGATGACTGCGGTCCACAAATACATTTATTCACAACAAAGTTTCAAGATGCACATGTTTTGTCACCCAGAAGGACTTAAATAGAATTTCTATATCCGCAGATCTTCAGTTCCTTGCTTACCGTTCGTAATACATAATGTTCCAATTTCTCGTTGGAATTCTGGTCCTTTCCCGGCCGACCCGACCCATCCATGTCGTAATTAAAAATTGCACCAATAAGGCTTTACCATGGCTAAGTGTTTTTAGTCGTATTACATTAATAAGGTTTTTATAAAACAAAAACGCGATTTTTTCTTTTACCCTCAGTGTTCAAAAGAAACAATTAGTTGCTTGTATATATTCCATTTTTAAATTTTCATTATCTACATTCCCCCAGGGTTTTGTTAAAAGTACCGGGGATTCGTTAAGAGCCATTACAAATACTAAGTATAAAATACTTGTCCACTTGTTCCAGTGTAGACATGTTTTATGTAAGTACTTTGTTTAAAGCAACGGAATAAAGCTCATTTTAGGGTGAAAGTCAATTTCTATTGTGAAGCAGATTGATATTAAACCGGAACTTTTTGTTTTATTACTGGGTTTTCGCTAGCTAGTTTTATTTTTAATAAAGTTCTACTTAAGGCAAAATTTATTCAATTTGACCGTAGCTTATTTTTTATTAGGTTTACACATGACTAAACTATTCATTTGATAAGTTGCCACATGGTAATGGGTGTATAGTATTCATATGCTTATATTAATACAAGTAGATTTTTTTAAGTTTAATAATATGTTTTATAAAAATTAACCACATCTGGGATTGTGTACTAACATCTATTTTAAAATTGTGATCCAATAAAGATTAAATAAAATGAAATCTAAAAAATGTAATCATATGCTGTAATGTACAATTTGCTTCTTAATTCTCTACCCTAACCCGACATTCAATAACTTGCATCCTTGACATGTCTGTTTTAATTGAATAATTTTTAAGTTGTCGTAACGTGGCGGAGTAAGTTTTACTCATCAACTAGCTGTAACATGAATAGGTCAGCCGATGAGGCTTTCCAAACTCGCTAAAAATGTATTTCGTCTAGTGAAACAAGGAATTGTGGATGACGAGGAATACTATTTTAATCTTGAGGAGTGACAACGCATTATAATTCCTCCCTATCGAGAATGAATGTGCGTGTTATTACCCGAAGAAATCACTCTTGCCATTACACGAACTGCGTCCTCGTTAGTTACCCCTAATGTATTTTTTACTAGATTGTACTTCTAGAACGTAACGTTTTTACTTATAGGTATATCTCAGTTTCAACAAGTCACACAAATAAGCCGGCCATTATTATTCCTTATCGAAAATGAAGGAGAGAAGGAATCAAATATTAGCAGGTTAACTGTTCAGGCCCTTATGTGCGTGGCGTGCACATTATATTAGAATAATAGATGTTATATTAGACGGGATTTCTAATATAACAAGTTGTTTTGTTAAGGGTTTTGGATTTTTATTGCGTTTTGGTTGATGTGTAGAAAATTAACATTATATATAAAATAATTGTATACCTTAGTCATCATTTTATGATATTATAGATTTGTTATTCATTTAGTCGTTTAGGTTTACCCCTAAAAGCACTTTTGAAACGTCAAAAATATTTACAAGATACAGTTCAACTTGGAATGCACGTAAATCTGTTGAGAGTGGGCAAGAAAGTCAGCATTTCTCTTATCAATTCTTTTTCAGGATTCGCACTTTTGCATACAAAAACTTAGCATATAAACCTTTCCACATAACAATATTCCATGATCATATGACATAATACCTCTGGAAGTAACTGGACTAGGCGAGCCTAGCAGTATCAACATCCTAACTGTATAGCTGAAATGAGGCTTCCCGATAAAGATGATCAAATGATAGTTGAACTGGAGTTTTATGTTTAGAGTTACACCTAATAGCACAGTTAAAGAGTCTAGAGTATTCAAAGTTTAGTTATTTATGTACAAACTTATTTTTTGTTCCATGATATTCGTTGCGACAAATTTAACTTTATTCAAAAATATCAGAGTGATAAAAAATCACACAGTTCACCTAATGACGGTGATACCGATCCAAAATTAATCTTCGATAAGGAGTCATAACCCGCAGTCACCGAGGTACTAAGATGGAATGTCTCGTCACACTCACACTCCGGAGAACCTACACCAAAAGAAACATCTTTGGCAATAACTGCAAAGTTATTTACTCCGCAGTACTTCTGATAGTAACTATGCATGTAATGCAAACTGCAAACCATTGAAATTGCTGCTTCTATATATTAGTTGGTATTTTAATATTAAATCAAAATCGTTGCTATTGTCATAGTCAAACATATATATATATATATATATATATATATATATATATAATACTTAATTTTTTTTTATTTCTGTTTAACTTAAACATTCTTATCACAATTAACATCTGCTCGCAGACGGAGGGACTGCATAGCATAATATTATCAATAAATACAAATAAATTAAATGTTTATCCAGGATATCGGTAAAAATTTATGTTCCATTCCATTTTATACTATCTTGATTTCAATGTGCATTCAATTTCAGTTTCAATTGAATACGTACAAAAATTAAGCTGTTGGAAACACTGCAATAACTGGCAGTAGCCTTTATCCTATATAACTATAACTATCCTCAGTGTGGCATCCTTTCCAAAATGAGTAGCGGAGTTTCCAATTTCAAACTACTATACTACGTAAGCTACTAAATGAATTGGTAATATCTAACTTTATATTAAGTTAGATATTAACAATTCATTACCTAATTTTTGAGCATGAATAATGTATAAAAGTAACAACAGCCTGCTTTTTACAGACTAAAAAGATTTTTTAATATCCTTTGTTGCTGAAATATACATAAATACAACATAAATATGTTCCGACTGTTGTTATTGTTGAACTAATTTCTTCTCCTCTTTAGCGGGCTTTTAGGCGTGAATCTTATCACACTTTTTTCATTTCCTCCCAGATACGTTTTCAGTTTTAGATGTTTCTGAGTCAAGGCCCAAGTTTGGCATCCATAATTGAAGACTTTTTTCTTGGAAGGTCATATCAATATTACCTTAAGGAACTAATTTCTTTTGCATGCACTAGCCATTATTCTAATTCTGTCTGTTTAGTCTCTGAATTATATTAATTGCCTTAAGTACGTATAATGTTTTACGTATTCAATATCTTGATCACTTTATTCCATATCTATATTTTTCCCTGTTTGTCATTACTTTTCGTTTTCGAGTTATTTATGGTATAACCAACTACTGCGTTTGCCTCTCTTAACTGTTACGGCATATATTGGAGCGTATTGGCTTTGTCAGTTATTAACACTTTATAATCCGAGAAGTTAAGTTGCTGTCGTTAATATTTAAGCCAGCATTGTCCCACTGATCAAGATCCCTGAACAAACTTCCCAAAATTGTAGAAATGGGAATAACGAGTCAAACTCGTTGCCTCATCACTAGCTATGGAGAACTCCTCGTCTGTAGATTTAACTCTAATTTGTGTTATGCCAGTCTCGTATATTTTGTTAAGATTGATTTCTCTCTCCCTCTGATCGCTTTCTCTTATTTAATTTACATAAATTGAATATTTTCTATATATAAAAAAACATACTTAGCTTGTTGTGCTATACGTCTAAATACGTAATGCTGGAAATTCGTCTACGTGAGTTATATAATACTTACATATTACTACCACAAAACAAAATGGAATGTTACTATATGTAATATATAGAAGCAGTCTGTGTCTTGTATGGTGAAAACTATTTATAATGAAACATTCCGCACACAAATTACCCAAGGGAGCAGCCCCAACCACAATGCTCTTTTGTTTCTAAATATATGTTCGAACCACATACACTCACTGGTTCCTCAAAAATGTTTTTATTTCATTGCATATTTTTTTAACAATGTTACAATGTGCTTAATTTTTTCACCTTAATAATAACCTCCCGTGGTGGCCATGACACCCTTGTACGGGAATGAAAAAATGTCGTTCCGGAGGACTAGGAATTTTGACAATGAAAATTGGACTAGGAATCTTGTAATATGGTCTCCGGTTGCTTTTACTCGCCAGGCTGAATAAATCAGTACGAAGAATCTTTTTTACTCGGGTTGTTTGTGAAAGCGTGGTCTGTCTTTACCCAGTCCATCAACTTTTTTTCGTATCAAACGCCAAATAATGATTTCACAGCTCTACCTCGTAGTTTCCACTATTTATAATGATGGCTAAAAAATGTCATTCGGTTTTAAAATTATAATTGATATAAATACAATAATAATACATTGAATTATATTGTTCATATCTGTATTGTTTGTTGAGTTTATAGCCAGCGTTTTAATCATCACTTGACGTCTCGTACGTTGTGCATACAATGATTTATCGCTTGACGTGCAACGGATCCAATAAATTATTTTCCCAATTTATATATGTAGAGCAAAGTTAAAATATTGACAGAAAATTTTGTTTTTACGAACTAATTTATAAGAAATATAACAATTAGATGAAGGACGTGCTGTCAGATATTGTTGCAACTTCGTATTTGTTTATCATTGTTTTTTCCTTTATTCTACAGTATGGATTTAGATGACTACTTTTTGTGAAAAAGATACGTCGCTTTAAGTATCTCAAATTTTGAAATATCAGAATCAAAATGAGAGTTTTTTTTTGTGGATGTCGATTGTTTTGTATGTACGTAAACGCGATATTTATGGAGAGGCTCAATAATTCGATCATATTTTTTTACGTTGAAAATATATTTTTTGAATTTCCCTACCGTAAATATTGTGGTTGTTTCTTTTCTAATTTATAACCACTGTTGATCACTGTCAGAATTATTTTTCATTAAAAGTGGACATTATATTATAGTATATTTTCATACTTTTTAATATATATTTATAGATTTTTATATAATATTATTATTCTATATATTTTATGACCAATGAGCATAGGAGGGTGTGAACTTTTGGATTTTCAATTTTTTTTTTGATTTGATACTTTTACAACACTCTCAGGATGGCACGGTGGATTTTGCATATTAATATCAAAATGTATTTAAGTAAAAAGTTTTCACTTATTATCATATCAATTTGATTCTATTTGCCAAATATTAATGGACCTTGAGGCGAAGGTTCAAATGATTAGTTATAAATGCAGCCGAGGAGTAAATACAAATTACGAAATGTAAAATAACACACGGGTAAAAATCCAAATCGGTCCGGATTACCTTGCTTTACGATTAACCGTTGTAAGTTGTAATATTTGTGTAGTTTTAATATTTGGTTAATTACAATACCCCTTTCAAATAGATTTAAGGTTATGAATTTCAGTTTCGTGGCCTGTATGGTTTGATCTTATTATTTCGAGTTTTTATGCCTGAAGAGCTTTTTGTATAAAATTAACTAAACAAACAGACAATACAAAATCAACTACTAACTACTTTTGAAACTACTCGTACTGAATATTAAAGTATCTCACCTGGATCGTTAAAGATGTCGTCAATATTCTGTTGGCTTAGTTACAATTTATAACATTATAGAAGAAAACTGAATACCTTGCCAGCTCAATACGTTTTCAAGTTATAATGAAGCATGACATAAATGCTTTTAGCGTTATTTTTTACTTTGTCATATTTTTATGATTAAACTACTACTAAAACTTTATATGAACCATTGTGTTTTCAACCTAATTATCTGTAGGAATACTCCGCATAATACACGAGTAAAGTTACTTAATACACGAGACCGTGGAGATTAACGAATTATACTGCTTTGCGCCTTAAGCAATACAATTGTGAATTATGTAATATCGATGCAAATGGTTTATATTTACCAAAACTGTTTTAAAAGTATTTCTACTAATAGTAGAGCCGCGCTGTAACTACATTCTAGCAGCTTGCATGGCTTAACCCATGATCCTCGATCGGAGAAGGATCACAGAATACCACCGTAACGCTGCTTTGTTTCGTATGGTTTCTTACACACACGTGTGACACTTCTATTATGTGGAATTACTGCTAACGGGGCTCAAGAAAATCTTCAATCTTTATTGAGGTTGGATGTACATAGGTTCTTATGAATCGATGTTTATCTCTTACCTACTTAGTCAACTGTGGTGTGTTCGTATGTCACTCTTAGTTTCATACAAAAAATATGTATATTTATTGTTGTAAAGTTACATCATAAGCTTTAAGCTAATTCTCAGGCGTTACGTGAAAACGAAACGTGCGAGTATTTAGTTGTTTATTTTTTAATTTTATTCTTTGGCGTCATTCAAACACACATAAAATAGAAATTGTATTTTAAAAGTATTTTTTTTCATTTGTTGGGTTGCGCGCCATTTAACAAATGTACTGAGTTCCATATATCGTCTCTCTCTTTATTTCTAAACTCGGCGTAATTGAGGCGCTGGATGCAACAAGAGAGTTCGTTAGGCTTTGATGCCTTTGAATGAAACCTGTTTTCATTTGTTTCTCTTTACAGTTTTAAATGTTCGTTATCGTGAATAGATGATCCAGATAGAGGTTTATGTTTGCATTAATGATTTTTGGTTAATGGAAAAGGCATGAAACCACTATAGAATTTTTATACTCTTCGATAAAATGCACAACACTGAACGCAGTTTTGCAAAAAAAACTAGACCAATCTTCCGAGTCTAATTACGTTCCTAATCAAAGTTCACAGGTTGATGCAATGAATAATTAAATAAAATATTGTATTTACAATTTAAAATGCTGAATTACTACGTGCTCAACATTGAAAAGAACTCTTGAGGAAACCTGAAGAAATAAATAATAAAAATACAAACTATTATTTTATTAATTTGTATTGTATCCATTAGAAAATGTGAGCGTCAGTATTTATATAACGTATTTTTCCATGTACTATACGCCACTTACCTTTTATACTCGAGGAAGGTGGCTACAACTTACCTTATAACAGATATGATAGAGTATTTTTGTAGAATGATAATTTGCCTGAGGCTTCATTATTGTTTAATACGGGATAATATAAACACGGGAATGATTTATTCCCGCATTTATAGGGATTTCTATTCCCTTTGGGGGCGATCCCCTGTAGATGAAGTGACGACTAATGCAATACTGCGGGATATCTATGGAAGCAGGTTTACAGTTGTGCTTCATTGCGGTCTATGGGGGAGCTGAAAAAAACAAAATAGTTTATTACCATGAGTTATATATATATACACATAGATATAGATACAATAAGATCTAACATCTGTCTTGGAGAAAACAACTACGATTTTCATTTACAATACGGCTAG
Source organism: Teinopalpus imperialis (assembly GCA_029286865.1). Taxonomy (NCBI): domain Eukaryota; kingdom Metazoa; phylum Arthropoda; class Insecta; order Lepidoptera; family Papilionidae; genus Teinopalpus; species Teinopalpus imperialis. Next base: position 10,542,992 of record JAGSMU010000004.1, read on the forward strand.
TAAACAAATAATAAAAGTAAATAAAATAATGGAATAAAATATAGCTAATAGTAACAACATTTAATTATAAAAAATATTTTAAATATATTCTTATTTACTAATTCTAATCTTAATCTAATATTGAACTTATGGCGCCCACATTTGAAACATGTTGACAACAGCAGAAACAACTGCCGGCTTTTGAGGCATTTTAAGTGGTACACGCGTGCGTGTCTGTGTGTACGACAATGCGTGTGCTTGAGTGAAAAGTAAAATAACACAAGCAAGATTCGAATCAAATAACTGATGACATCAATCTATTATCAGAATTGAACTAATAATACTAGTAGTAATATTTGTATGTATCTTGTACTTTTTCATCCCGTTATATTGCGTGATGATAGTGTAAAGACAATTAAATACTTACCAACTATGAATATAAGAGTTTCAAAGTAATAAAAAGTTAAAAGAGTCGATAACCCCTCTCTTTGCATGGAAGGATTATTAATAAGATTAGTGTACCCTTAATATGGTAAATTTTGTCGTCTAATAAATTCTGATTACTTAGTCGACATCACAGCGCTTACTAAGTGAGATGACTCACATTTTAAATATTTATTTAAGGAAAAGCCTTATCGAGTCATTCTTGATTTTCAGATTGCTCATCGATGTTTTTATCTCATAAACAAATGTAGTTTTTTATTCACACCATGGAACAAGCTTTAAATGTTGTGTTTTATCCATCTATTGCTTTTTCCTTATCAATAAAAAATTCAGTCTCATACGATTTAAAATTTCATCAGACCCTAGCCCTCGCATACCGGAGAGCAGTTATATATTACATACAGGCCATTCTGGTGTCTCCGCGAAACTAAAATAATATTATGTCAATTAGCTAAATCACTCCACTATACGTTTACAGCGATCGTGTCGAACGTGTCCAAATAATAAGGGGCCTTTAAATAAAAGAAATATTAAAAGTTTATTTGGGTTATCATTGCAGATATCAATGATACGTAAAACATCTTTGTGATGCTATATATACCTTGATAAGGCTATAATAAACATATGAAACTATTTTCCGTTGTACATTAATATGATATTAGATACTAAAAATCATTTACTTAAAAAGATATACTTTATACCTAAATACAGGCCGTATAAAATATGTAATGTATTGTAACGTCAAGTACATAGGGCAACAATCGTATTTTAGTATATAAACGTTCTTGATGACGAAGTGGCCTATACTTGACCTCTTTTCTAGCAGAGAGTTATTGTTAGCTTGAAAGGAGAATCACAGATCTACTTACTAGCCTAACGGAACGCATTAATGTAATGTAGGACATAAGTAACATTCTTAAGCACAATGCCTTGCTAATTACCAACATAACTTGGCCATTCCTAAAACAGGCTCTGACGCTGCCGCTAGACACCAATGTAATAATTACTTACATGCCATGAAAGGTACATTTAGTGACTAACAAAGGCGTTGTAAAGTACATTCAGTGTCTAAAAAACCTCGCTGCCACTCATCCAATATCCTTATAAATGAATATTATATAAAAAAAGCTTAAACTTTAATTAATGGTTGCGACCGGTGTGTCTTACGAAACCAATATAGGGTATGCCCTTTACTGCCGGACGCATATTTTAATAAAATCGAAAGAATAACAAACATAATAATTTTTTTTATAAGGCAGATTCAATGAATCTTATAATGGTATTCTTATATTGGTATGGTGCAATGAATCTAAGGTAAAAGTAGTCGACCGTAAACACAGGTATAAAACATTGAGTTTTTTTAATAACTACTATTTTACTGGTTGGTAAAAGTTTCAAGCCATAATAGGAACGGTATGTGTCGTCGGTGAAGTATCACACAGTATATGAGAAGGTGACTATCGAGCGCACAGATCACGTGGTGGTGGTAAATGATCCTCGTATCCCATGATGCCCACATTCATCCTCGATAAGGAATCATAATTAAAAATAAATTGTACGTTGTAAGTTGTAAGACCCCTACACTCACCAGTCGAAACAATATTTAACGCTGGTATTCTGTGAGGGTCCCTCCCTGGTCGAGCATTCAGGCTGCGGCTAGAAATAAACTAAAGCGTGGCTTTGCCATTCTTAAAAGCACCATCACTTAGGCGTACTTAGCCAGGCGGGAGAACACCCATTTTCGCCTCACGGCCAAATCGGTGACGCCAACGTGAGATAATTCTACCTTGATTAGAAGTGTGGGCGTGGTCCTCCCCCCGTTGAATCGGTTTTAAATATATATAAATATATATATATATATATATATATATATATATATACATACATATATATATATATATATATATATATATATATATAAATATATATATATATAAATATATATATATATATATATATATATACATACATATATACCTGTTACACATGATTTTTTTTTAATGAAGTAATATAATATTATTAAAATTTATACCTACATATTTATTAGTCAGTCAGCAAAAATAAAAAATATTCTATTCGAAATGGCCTTTGGCTTTTATACAGGCCTTTAATCTGTTTGGCCACGAATCTATGGATTTACGCACTATTTCCAAAGGAAATTTCGCTACTGCTTGCTCCAAAGATTTTTTAAAAGATTCAATGTCGCCGTGTCGTTTAGAGCACGCCATGTCCTCTAAAACTGACCATAATTTGTCTAAAGGGTCTGGGCTAGATAAAGGCTAGTCTTCAGCTCTTATAAAGTCTAGAACGTTGGTTTCAAGCCAGGCTTGGGAACTTCGTGCCTTGTGACCAGGTGCAGAGTCCTGCTGGAAAGTCTACAGTATATTTTAAAAAGTGTATTATTGAGAGGTTTCACAACATTATCCAAGACTTTGGCTGAAGTTTTCACTCCTTTTTCACAAAAATGTAGTTTTATGACTCCATGATAAGACACGTCCCACCAAACCATCACTGACGCAGGATGATGACGACGTTGTACATTTCCGACCACTTGAGCAGCTTCTTTAGAACTGTAAGCGTACACTTTATCATTTTGCTCATTGTAGTGATCTTCAATCATGAATTTTTTTTCATCGGTAAAGAGGATATTTTCCTTTGCCTTTTACCTGCGTATCGTGACAGAAGGCGTTTTGATCGATGCACTCACTTTAATTGTAAAGATTGATTTAGGGCATGTCCTGTATATCGAAGATAAGCACCGAGCTTCAGGTCTTGTTTTATAATACGCGACAGAGTCCTAGCGATAAGATTTTTTGCTTCCTCGTGGGGTTTCGAAGAATTCTGGCCTTAACAGCATTAACAGCCTTTGTAGTTTTAAAAGCACGCGGCCGCCCCATTCTTTTCTGGTCTTCGACACAGGAAGTATTGTTGTATCTGTAGATAGTACGATACACGAACATACGGCTGATACCAAACTTTTGAAGTGTCTGGAATATGACCGACAGCTCCATACCCATTATGTGTTCTATATTCAAAATAATTAAAAAGTTGAAAAAAAGAAAAGTTATTATGTAACAGTATTTATGGCCAGACTAGTTATATACACACATATATATGTATATATGTATATATATATATATACATATATATATGTATATATACATATACATATACATATATATAATTTCCTCACTGCGCAGTCCTGTAAAATAATTTTATCTTAAAGTAATTAATTAAATTAATTATTCTGTTACAAGACTTTATTATCGCCGAGGTTCGCAGAGGAACCATAAATTACATCTGTACATACATGTCGTTATTCTTACTCCAGTTATGAATGAGAATTGTGATTTAATTTTACTGTTGTGAGCTTTGTGTTATAAACTACAAACGGGTTATATAAATTTTTCATCTGTTTCTTTACGTAAGCGATTTGATACATTTAAATGCAATGATTTTCGAATCAGTTATTGTTTTGAAATACTAGAACTTAATATTTTTATCTTATAATCCGAACTGTTGTGGAAGTAAGAATGATAAACGAGTCTTATATCCATACACCCTGAGGGTTAAGGGATCACAGCGGCATACTAGTGCCATCGTTAGGGAATGTCGTTGAGCAAAGCTCTTCCCGCCTGGTTGATGTAATCCATTTATGCAACAACCAATTTCCTACTGTACTTCGTTCTATCATGTTAATAGATTAAGAAAGTTTTATCTCGGTGCCTGGAGCTACAAAAAGTAGTTTGTAAAATCTTTGCTTTTACTGAATCCTGAAGGAGAAAAATGACGTAATCCCAACGTCATTTTTTTTCTTTCTGACCTTAAACTTCTACTTGCACGATCTCTTTTTCAAATCTTCGGTTATACGTTATACTGACGTAAGTATATTGATCTTAGTAAGGGGTAACTGGAAAAGTCGGACCCTATCACCCGTTTTTCTTACTTTACCTGTGCCTTTCATCCAAAGGTTGTCTACAAGAAATTCCAAATAATAAAAAGCAATCACTACCTATTAGTACTAACTAATTTATTATACATACTTTCCAATTTATTTCTATTATTATTCAATTATGTTTGCTTGACTTTGAATAAACTTTTCTGTGTACACTGTGCTGTTTGGACTAGGCAATCTAACTCACTAGCAGACGGGATTGAAACCATCAATCCCGTGGATCCGTAAGATTAGCGGGATTGCAAAAAATTACGATTCCGCCTCTGGGTTGTTATATCAATGAACTAAATGGCAACTAAATGCAATAACAAGCCGGCTTTTAGGAAGAAAGGGAATACGTGAACAGATTCTCAACATGAGACAAATTATAGAAAAAGCACTACTTCAATAACATGCTGTTAATATGCTTCGTGGATTTTCATAAAAGTTTTGACACCGTTAAGTGGTGGAAGCTGTGGGAAGTGCTCCTGATAGTGGGTGTACCACGACATCTTTTTTATCTCATTAAGAGGTTTTATGAAGATGGTACGAGTGCTGTTTGCGTGGACGGATTCGACTGCCAGAATTTCAAAATTTAGGCTGGTGTCCGGTAGTCATGTATTCTTTCCCCTCTCTTGTTTAAAATCTATACGGAATACATAATGTGGATAGTTTTAGAAAGGTAAGGAGGTCGGTTGATATCAAACTTGAGATATGCAGATGATACCACTTTTTTTACAACGTTGCAAGTGGACATAGAACGATTTCTTTCGCTTCTGGAAACAACCCGTTCCGATTTTGGCCTTACCATAAATCGTGATAAAACCAAAATGATGGTGGTGGATCGTAAGAGTAATAATCGACCTGATTTACGTAAAATAGCTAAATTTGAAGTGGTCGAGATTTACATCTTTGTGGAATTCACAATCACAAATACTGGAAGTTGCGAAGAAGAAAACAAAAGACGCTCTGCCATGACACGATCAGCTGTGGAAAAGCTCTCGCAGATATGGAAAAATCGCTGCATAACTAAAAGCACCAAGGTTCGCCCGATGAGATGATTTATATTTCCTATCTTCCTGTGTGGAGCAAAACAATGGACGATCCATCAAAGACATTCTAGCAAGATTGACGCCTTTGAGATCTGGTGCTGAAGGCGCTTGCTGATGATAAAATGGACTGCTCACCGCGCTAACGTTTCCATTCTGAAAGAGCTTTACATCAAATAAAAGCTTTAGTCGATTGTTCAAGTGCGAATCTTCACGATGTTTGGGCATATCATCCGCAACGAAAGCTCCTTGGTACGTTTAGTTGGTACAAGAAAGAGTAGAAGGTCAACGTTCTTGCGACAGACCTTATTAAGTCGTCTACGTTTCCTTACTAAATGTACATGCAGTGAGATGAAAAGAGAGAGATGGAGAACTCATGCAAAAGCTGCAACCAACCAGACGATCCACGACCACGGACGCTTTGCCAGTAGTATATGACTAAGAAGAAGAAGAAATACAATAAGTGAAATACAAAATAGACGTATAAAAGCAAAACCTAATTAAAAGTACCATTAATTAATCCATATAATACTGCTTATGTTATAATTGAGCAGATAAAAAAAAATACTTTACTATTATAAATGTTTACAGAGAATCTATACAGATACAGAAAGTATCCGTTCGTTTTTGATCTTCGATTTTGTTACATATTATGTATCCAGCACCTACAAACGCGCGCTCGTCTTCGACTTTTATTTCTGGAAGGGCGGTTACTGCATATACAGCCTCTAACTATTCGCCTCTGTTGTAAAAGTCATTTACGGTTCAGTGCTAGACTTGGACTGGTATGGATATAGGTTATGACTGCCAACCAATAAATACTAAGATTATGCTCCATTTCATCTTCCAATATACTAGGGTATAGTTTACAACTTGTCACTAGATCAGATAACGAGACGTCATCGTAATTGTTACTAGCTCATTATGGGCTCAAGCTTATTTTTGCTACTTATGTTCTAATGATGTTGGTAAAATGAGCCCCTCTCGATTAAAGATAGCATGTCTTTTCTGAGGATAAAAAATCTGTGTCCCGTTTTTATTTGGATTTTCTAAGTAAAGCCACAAGAGTCTTTGTAGTGCTTTCATTGTGAATATGATACAAGTTCGTTGGTGATTGGGATTTGTTTATTGCGAAACGCAGTGTTTTTCTGCAGGCAACGTTGCACTTTTGTAGCACAAAACATACACACCAAGTTCTAGATCAAACAAAGTTTCAAGATACTTGCTGCTCAATGAAAGAATGTTATGATGTTATTTTGTGATCAGTAACAATTTTAGATGTTTCACCTTCTTGATCATATTCGGACATACGCGCATACAGAATTTCACATTCAATATAACATAAGTTACGCATGTAATTTTCATTTCACAATTAAAAAGTATTTTTTAAAGAAAAAATATATTCTACAAAAAAATATGGAATATATTCCATTTAAATTATAAGTAAATCTCACTCATATCATATCCATCACTTTCATAATCACACAGACATATATTACTGTAATATCAAAAGTAGTAAAATGCAAATTCTAAGTGCAGGCTGTTACGTGCGTTTCGCTACAGTAATATACATGAATAACCTTTTGAGAGCAACAGTGTAGCAAAGCATTATCCCACTGTATTACCTACCCCTTTAAAATTCAGTGCTATGCTCGAAAGGCATTTATCAGATAAGCATATACAACAAAACTGTTGAGAGCTTTCAAACATAGGTTCTTGGTATGGGAGACGGGAAATTAAGTTTATTATAACATGAAAATAAAGATATGATAAAAATATGTTGTATTAAAAAAAAAATACACTTTTATTAAGAAGATGACAGACATGCGTATTTAACGCATGTCTGTCGTCTTCATAATAATTATATCGAATTGATCTCGCTTCAAAATATACATATGTACTAATGTAGATATTAACTGAAGTGTTTAAGTTTAAGTTAACCAAGTTATTAAGAATTGATTTTAAAGAATGGAAAAAAATTAGATCTTTCTATGCACTTTCAATATTGAGAACATAATGGAGAGTCAAAAATCAGTCTCTTGCTTGCAATGCAGTGCGACTTATTAAAGGATAGATGAGAGAGAAATTCATAATGAAATAATTTATAAATTATTTAAATATGAAAAGTTTATTGCAATTTCATTTGAATAAATTTAGAATGCTTTTGATTTTTCCTTATGGTGATTCTATGTAATAATCATCCCGAATAATTAAAAGGAACTATTTTTTTATTACGCCTTTTTTATAAAAAACTTGAAAACGGTCTGCGTATGTATTAATATTAAATTATTGGTTTTTTATCATCTGTTTTTGTTATAAGTATTTCTTTACGATTGTGCGTTCGTAATTAACACCTTCCACTAATATAAAAAAATAATTGTCTATTTGATTTATTTTGAGTTCTTGTGTCGTCAGCTGTCCATTAAAAGTAATTAGAAGAATCTCATCTACCGTTTGGCGAATTTGAGACCTAACAAAATAATATTAGAATGAGCATAAGGAAAAGAATCAATAAGGATTTTTTTAGAGGTGCGCTTTAAAAGGAATTTTATTTATTCTATTTTGTCAGCTCAACTTTACAATTGAAGAATACATCAGAATTGATTAAATTCAATCTCATCTTTTGGTCATTTTTCACTAACGGCAAGACACTAATTTGCCGTTAGTGGTTACTATAAAGTAATTATAGTTAGTTAGATGAATAAGCATTGCGAATGGTTGTTACTACTTGTTATGAGCGACTAGCATGTCACGCGAGACGACTATAGGTTTTAGATAAAGTTAATGTTCTACTGGTAGACATTTTACGTAAAATGATAATGGGTATTTATTACATAGTTCGGATCGATCGTCCACTTCTCTTTAAGATGGTCGATGAGGGCAATGGCTTCATTGTGCGTCATTGTGGTAAACAGGTGAAGCTCGTCTAGTCTACTCAAATTTGGCTAGTAGTTTTTGTGTAGGTTTTATTAGAGAATCTTTCCGTTGTTTTTGCTCTTTTAAGTTCATTTTATATTGTTACTTGACAACAAAGAAATAGTGGAAACATATATAATTCTATTAGTTCAAATTTAATTTCTTACTTCGAGTAATAAAGAAATAAATTTACATCTTAGGTAGTTACAACAGGTCCTATGTTTACATATTTATATACTAAAATTACAGTACAAGTTATATAAAATAAAATGTGACGTAGCACAATATTATACACATGCATAGAAATGAGAAATTCAATCGATTTGCGCACAATAAATATTACAACTCATAATAAGATAATTTCAATAATCCGAACAATTATGTGGAATATATGAAAGTTGGTGTAACTAGTGATGTACGATTTCATATGCATAGAGTACTGACAAATATATACGAATGCTTTGGATGATAACTTATTTTAGATAAAATTTTATTATTTTGTCGATCCGATAACAAATAACTCAATGTTGCCTTAAGTTACTTCTGTGTTATTGTTTTTCTCATTTGGATCACTTGTTTTACACGCGGTGAACAAATGTAACTAAGCGTAAATATTTCAAAGGTTTTGCACTAATCTACCCCTAATCTTCTAGTTTCACATATATTTATTTAATACTTAATATTTCTTACACTCAAACACAAAATTTTTGATCACGAATGAAACCAGCTGATGGTGCGTATTGATTTATCCCTAGATACTACGCACTTACCTGTTTATCCTTGCCTTGAAGGTACCCAACTTATATACCGACGGAACGACAGACGCTAACTATTCTCAGAACTATTCCAAAACCTTACTGTACGCATTACGAATGACGAGTCATATCCCCTTTAGTGTATATAGGTGTGTGTATACACATATTTATACATAATAAATGGGACGCAGTTTCAGTTTCGGTCAGACGCGGACGGTGGTGGATTTTGCTAATGCTTGTCGAAGTGTCGAAGGGAACGTCGGCTTCGTGCGGCTATCGTGTGAGCATACACATAAATGAGTACAAGGATATTCCTTCTAACGTTATTATAGTGTAATAAATTTACAGTATATTAAATTATGACGTATTTAGATGAAACTAACGTAGCCCAGTCGTTATGAAGACGTGTCGTTTGGTTAGGTAATTATGAGCTAGAATTTCTATAACGGCCCTTTAACATTTGGGAGTTTATGAAAATATAAAATATTCTACTTAAATTGTAACTAAGACTATAAATTAAACTAACAGAAAAACTGACGTAAAGAATTAGGTCGCTCAAGCCAATATACAGTAGAACCATTATTATTTCCTTAATGTCCAAGTGTAGTGTAGTCTGTTATTATTGATTCTTATCAGTAAAACTGACTTATTCTCCGACTTTTCTCAAAAGTAAAAGGTTTGATATTTCGTTAAGGCCGAAATATAATAGGGGTAACGAAAACTCGAAATTGTATAAGCGTTTATTTAACTTGGAGTTTTGTTACTCTGCTCGCTCGCTCTCCGCCGAAGGACGACACTCATAGCGAACAATAACGTGTACAAGCGTTAGTTATATAACCGATATGAGTGTTTGAAATTAATAAAGTTTGCCCTCATATGCATTACAATGAAGTACGTATATGAGGGTTTAATAAATGTTATATTTTTTTTAATGCACAAAAATGTACGCGCAATATTTAGTGGTAGAACACTTTAAAGTTATTTTTTATTAGATGAGTCCTTAGTCATAGTTCCTAGAGCATTATTAGTATTTTACAAATATATCTGTACAAGATTCATATCGTAATAATCGCAACTAGCAGCCTCGATATATCGTGGCGTATCCCCGTTTATCTCAACGTGTGCTGTATATCGTCGTCTACGTACTTGTCTGGTTATTTAATTATGCGACGATTGTGCGACTCTAGTCTCGATCTCGACCTTCCAGAACGACCGCGGCGGCCGTGGCTAGCGGACGTGTGTTATGATGACGTTGTCCGAGCCGGGCTATTTCCGACCATGTATTAAACTTTACCTCCAAAATAATTTATTTTATTTTAACATTGTTATTTGTTTTCATTATTAATGTCAATATGTATTTAAGGAATGAGGACAGATTTTACAGACACAAAAAATAACATTATTGGCTTCTTCCACAGGAAAAAAAAGGAAGCGTACTTTAATAATAAATATGCATCCAATAATGCAACGAAAACACTAACATAAAAACTGATAAAAATAAACATCTAATTAAACATTTTAATTATTATTCAAAAATGTCGACAAAAGGGTGTCACACATAGTATTAAAGTATATATATATATATATATATATATATATATCTTCCTGTAGCTTGCTCTTACAACACACAATGTTGGCGCTCTATTAAAAAGCTGTCGCATTAGAGAATAAAAGTTAACACTTCCATAGATATTCCACCGAAGTGTGACCAGAAATCTATATTTACAACTTATGATATCTCCCGTTCCATGGAGAATGACTGGCTCTTATGACATTCTCAACTCCACCTAGCACACTTTTTTCAGCACAACTTTTATGTGTTAGAATAAATATAGTCAGCTTAAAATAGTAGTATAGAGCTACTATGTTTCATCTTTTATGTGTTAGAATAAATATAGTCAGCTTAAAATAGTAGTATAGAGCCACTATGTTTCATCTTATGTGTTAGAATAACATAGTCAGCTTAAAATAGTATAGAGCTACTATGTTTCATCTTTTATGTGTTAGAATAACATAGTCAGCTTAAAAATAGTGAGTATAGAGCTACTATGTTTCATCTTTTATGTGTTAGAATAACATAGTCAGCTTAAAATAGTAGCATAGAGCCACTATGTTTCATCTTTTATGTGTTAGAATAAATATAGTCAGCTTAAAATAGTAGTATAGAGCCACTATGTTTCATCTTATGTGTTAGAATAAATATTGTCAGCTTAAAATAGTAGTATAGAGGCTACTATGTTTCATCTTTTATGTTAGAATAAATATAGTCAGCTTAAAATAGTAGTATAGAGCTACTATGTTTCATCTTTTATGTGTTAGAATAAATATAGTCAGCTTAAAATAGTAGTATAGAGCTACTATGTTTCATCTTCTATGTGTTAGAATACATATAGTCAGCTTAAAATAGTAGTATAGAGCTACTATGTTTCATCTTTTATGTGTTAGAATAAATATAGTCAGCTTGAAATAGTAGTATAGAGCTACTATGTTTCATCTTTCATGTGTTAGAATAAATATAGTCAGCTTGGAAATAGTAGTATAGAGCTACTATGTTCATCTTTTATGTGTTAGAATAAATATATAGTCAGCTTAAAATAGTAGTATAGAGCTACTATGTTTCATCTTTTATGTGTTGGAATAAATATATTCAGCTTAAAATAGTAGTATAGAGCTACTTATGTTTCATCTTTTATGTGTTAGAATAAATATAGTCAGCTTAAAATAGTAGCATAGAGCCACTATGTTTCCATCTTTTATGTGTTAGAATAAATATAGTCAGCTTGGAAATAGTAGTATAGAGCCACCATGTTTCATCTTTGTGTTAGAATAAATATAGTCACTTAAAATAGTAGTATAGAGCTACTTATGTTTCATCTTTTATGTTAGAATAAATATAGTCCAGCTTAAAATAGTAGTATAGAGCTACTATGTTTCATCTTTTATGTGTGTTAGAATAAATATATAGTCAGCTTAAAATAGTAGCATAGAGCTACTATGTTTCATCTTTCATGTGTTAGAATAAATATAGTCAGCTTAAAATAGTAGTGCATAGAGCTACTATGTTTCATCTTTTATGTTAGAATAAATATAGTCAGCTTAAAATAGTAGCATAGAGCTACTATGTTTCATCTTTTATGTGTTAGGAATAAATATAGTCAGCTTAAAATAGCAGTATAGAGCTACTATGTTTCATCTTATGTTAGAATAAATATAGTCAGCTTAAAATAGTAGTATAGAGCTACTATGTTTCCATCTTTTATGTGTGTTAGAATAAATATAGTCAGCTTAAAATAGTAGCATAGAGCTACTATGTTTCATCTTTTTATGTAAGTTAGAATAAATATAGTCAGCTTAAAAATAGTGAGTATAGAGCTACTTCATGTTTCATCTTTGTGTTAGAATAAATATAGTCAGCTTAAAATAGCAGTATAGAGCTACTTCATGTTTCATCTTTTATGTGTTAGAATAAATATAGTCAGCTTAAAATAGTAGTATAGAGCTACTATGTTTCATCTTTATGTTAGAATAAATATAGTCAGCTTAAAATAGTAGTGCATAGAGCTACTATGTTTCATCTTTTATGTGTTGGAATAAATATAGTCAGCTTAAAATAGTAGTATAGAGCTACTATGTTTCATCTTCTATGTGTTAGAATAAATATATAGTCAGCTTAAAAATAGTAGTATAGAGCTACTATGTTTCATCTTTTATGTGTTAGAATAAATATAGTCAGCTTGAAATAGTAGTATAGAGCTACTATGTTTCATCTTTTATGTGTTAGAATAAATATAGTCAGCTTAAAATAGTAGTATAGAGCTACTATGTTTCATCTTTTATGTGTTAGAATAAATATAGTCAGCTTAAAATAGTAGTATAGAGCTACTATGTTTCATCTTTTATGTGTTAGAATAAATATAGTCAGCTTAAAATAGTAGTATAGAGCTACTATGTTTCACCTTTTTCTATCTTAGTCCACAACAGCGCATCTGCGTTTTAATATCTAATCCAGGATGAATGCACGTTGTGGGCCGCTGACGTCACACACCATGGAGTGAATTGTATGCTTGTTTGTCACCCTATTATATAAAAAGGCCGAAAGATCCTTGCTATCTAGCCTTTGTTTCTTGACAAATAATCGAGATACGTTGCGTTAGCAAATAGACAAAGTGCCTATGCAGGTACGGATCACGAGGACGTCCATATTCACGGGGATATACGGCATCCCCGGGTCTTGGTAGAAAATGTATACGTGTGAATATACATTCTTTTATTTCAGTAGTTACATTATCATCCCTCTCAACCAAGATCGACGGCCTCGTTACCGTTTAGCAGAGAACTGGTTTTCATTACTCGCCTTATGAAAATAACGCTGATATATTACGCAAGTACTCTATAAGACCAACCCATTCATATTGCGGCTCAAGTGATTGCACATATAAGTTCTCATATAAGATTCTTTAAACAGTATCGACAAAATATATTTTTTTATGTTCTACAGTATAATTTAGGTTCTGATTCTTCCTTAGGAGAATATTTTAAAAATATATGCTAATATTTTGTTTGTAACAACAGTGATTATCAATCAGTAAACACTAGAAATAAACACAAATTAGTTGAGACATACTATCGATTGGCGAACATCTACAATTTGTAGGAATGGGTGTATGTAAGGTCATGTAACAAGTTGCCCCTTATAAGTTGAATTTCTACCTTATTAATAATAAATAACAATTTGGTAATTTAAAAAGAGTGCCCCCCTTACTTTCTTGCCGTTTCTTATCTAAGGTTGAAATCTAACTTTTTGACAAAATTTGACGTATTTTAGTTAAGGCTTATGGAAATAAACAATATTGATCAGTTGATTGGCGAATCTCGGTCTAAATCTATATTGAATCGTAGGGTATTTCACACTTAGTGCTACTACTACTACATATTCAATATCAATACATATTAGAATACTTCGGCACGTTTGCCGACCAAAATAGTCGTTTTGCCCTTGAATGTCTAGAAAATACAAACGTAAAAATGATTTGTAGATTTTTTTTATTATGATTTTATGTATGGCCCTTAACCGGCGTAATACATTTAGGTGCACATTTCTACTTGAATAAAGCTATTATCAATGGTTGTTGGAGATTGATATTATCATACCAAAGCAATGCCGCGTCGCTGTGTAATAGCGGGCCGTAACCTATCGTGGACACGTAACCTGTGTTCTACGTTTTCATCGTTGTTCTAAATGGAAACTAATGCGGAATAAACCATCTGAAACACATCATATTCACCATATCATAGTCTATTTATTAATCTAGTACTAAACGTAATATTAGGATGAATCATAAATATCGCAGGCCCTAACCAAAGGAGGCTATTAAATATATATATATATATATATATATACGCACATTATATTCTAATTGACTAAGCTCCTAATAGTAATCTCATTAGTCTTAGTTGTCTTAGAAGTATTAAGCTGTGGCTTCCCCTGGTTTATATATGTATATTACCTTGGTTGATTCTTACAACAGCCATCGAATGTGAGTTGATTTATTTACATACGCTGCCGCCGTAGAGCAATGATGGTTTTTTTTTAATTATACACAAACTGGCGATTTTCGTTATATGTATTAACACAAATAACATTCCAAACGAGGTGTTTAAACAAGGTATCATAATAATTATCTAAGAAGGAAGTGCGTAAATTAGTTATGATTATTATAAAATGTATTCTTTATTACTGGTATCGAAAATCAATGACCTTTTCCATTCGTCTAAACCCTTTGGAAAATACCAATGGTGACTCTTCTTTAGACACTTCAGGAATTTACTTAATTTTCATGGAATACCTATTTAGCTCTTGAATTACGCTAGTTATATGTATTTTGAAATCGATAGTCCTTTGAACCCTTATATTCATGTATGAGAGGGAAAGGGATGGGGAAAGGAGAGGAGAGGAGGAGTGGTCTAGGGTGTTGAGTTTTCCGCTCTATAAGATGTACTCCATCCTTTAGATGATTTTATTACGTAATAAAACAAGCATTGAAGATTATAGCCCATTGTGATTCATTCCGCTCGGATAATAATTAAATAAATATAAAAATAATTAATTAAATAAAAGGATATAAATAATTGCACGTTAGTTTGAGTTACACTTATTAAATGTTTATTTACCTTATATTTACATATACTTTAACATTTAACTTCTCTTTTTTTTTTTTTGGATTAATTCCCAAGAATTACTATTTTTTCCGTCATATATCTTGAAGACAAGACGAAATGGAAGAAAGCTAAAAATACTTTAATTTTAAGTTTTAACTTGGGCTTACAATGTATGCTTGCTTGAAATGTTTATTGCACATTTCGATCGTTTTTTAAATAATAAAAAAACTACTAACGTACTTAAAAAAATTTAATACAAAGCAAAATAAAAGTTTATTATTTTAGTTTTAGTTTGCATAAAAAATAACGAATTTGTGTATGTGTTATAATGTAAAATGTCATTTTATAACAACGTGTAAATATAACCACGCAAAATAGGGTAGAACGAATTATTTTGTATAAAAACAGAGTATCCTTGTTTTATTTAAACATGCTACTATGGAATTTTATAATATTACGACTGACGACGACACGTAAACTGTGAGCTCAACACAGTTCACGTGATGATTAATGATGTCTGCAGCCCATGACATCTCCATCTTAACAACATTCAAGATGCACATGCGTTGTCACCTCTGTAATGCGGTGGAATGCTTCGTTACCTAATTATGTCTCCAGATCGCTAACTCACTTACATTCACCATAAACGCAGTAGCTTTATGATGCCATTTAAATCTGGTATTCTCTCTGGTTTAAAAAACTATATTTTATAAAAATTATAAGTCATTTACTCGTGTCTAACAGTTTAATGTAAGAAATGTTGTACGCATCAGCTTTGTTGAATTGGTTACCTGCAGCAAAAACATTTCGTATGTGTGCGACCTAACACAAACAACAATTAAATACCCAGAGTTCACTTTCTTATACATGGTCACTGTGTCTCATAAATATCCATAATCCACATTCGAAAAATAAGGTTCTTCTTTAGCGCGTTCAAACATAACAAGCCGTTAAAAATACGTGAAGTGATATTGCTCAGCAGAATTGTCCCTGCCACGTTAAAAGACGGGTTAGTGAGGAGCGCACTATCGATATCATCGAGGTATTGGTGCTGCGATTCTGCTTCTAGATTTGTGTGTCGCAAAGATTTTCCACCATTGTTTTCTACCTTAGTACAATATACAAAAAGCGTTAGGCTACCATTTTGAGAAAAAATGTTTTTGAATACACCTACAGGGCGTAGATAGAGAGGTTGCTTTATCTTTCATTAATAGAGAACCATTTAATAGTTTAAAATAATCTGTGTTGCAGTGCTATGGGAGGAGCAGGAGGCGCCAGAGTACGACATCGACTCAGAGGACGAGACGTGGCTGAAGCAGCAGAGGCACCCCGAGCTCACAGGTATACATCGCAGTTGAGGTGAGATGCGATCTAATTGCAATATCTGCAAGCTAAACTAAATCGTCCAGGCGTTACCTTTAGATGTCTGTTAGCTCCTACGAATCCCTAAGCTAATTGTATTTCTAGTCACTAATAATTTAAAACTTTATTATGGTCAGACTTAGTACAAACGTTGGGAATATACTAAATAGGTCATTTTTAATTCTTGAAGTAAAGTGGAATGTTTACAATACAGAACTTTTTATTTATTATTAATAAAATATTACTAATAAACCCGTATAAAAAAAACTGTTAAAGTTCCTACAAAATCATGCGGTTTATTCAGTAATACTCAGGGTTGTTGTATCACAGTCATAAACTAGCTGTAGCACTAATATACTGGCCTGAACGAGTTAGGCCCACGTTTAACGAAATACCAGCGTAAAATAATTGTTTAGCGCTACTGTTTTGTCCGGTGCAGGAAGGAATCGGACACCTTATTACTGGTTACTAGATACACCATTTTAATTTTCGGGGTGGAGTGGGGAGGAGGGGTGCAAGCGCCATCATTACCGAGGACGACTGTGGGTGTCGTGGGTAGCTGGGACCATCATCATCAGGGAACTCTGCGCTGCTCGTTTGTCAAACCTAATATCATAAAAAAAACAATCAAATATGAACTTACTAAGTGAAGCAGCATCTCTTTAAATATTAGCTAATATATTACCTAATATAGTTCCTCTTAATACGATATTCTTGCTGAAGAATTGAATTAATTGTGCAGAACTGAAGTTCGAACAAATGATGGACAAGCTGGAGCGCAGTTCTGGTCAAACGGTCGTGACACTGAACGAGGCCAAGCTGCTGCTGGAGCGGCAGGATGACCTCGTCATCGCCGTCTACGACTACTGGCTAAACAAGCGGCTCAACACGGTGGGCCATCACTTTGCTCAATATATCACCTCGCTTTATCAGCCTTTATACGCTCTATGGTTTCTCGACATAGTAGCACTTTTAGCGCGAAGGATTACCCTTCAGTTTTTTCAAGGTGCATTAGTGTTCGATCCAACCATAGAAGTCAATGCGAGTCGCTGGATAGATAGTCTAGATATCATCAACATTATCATCTAAGCCCATCAGTAGCCACTGCTGAACATTGACTCCCTCAGATTGTCCGATTTTAGGTTTGACTCAGGAGTATTATGACTTCTCCCTTTGTCCTGTTATAAAAACCAAATGAATGTAATTATCAAACCATCGTGCCAACATGCGATGTAACGTTGGGACGTATCTTTGTA
The DNA here is from genome assembly GCA_029286865.1 of Teinopalpus imperialis. Lineage (NCBI taxonomy): Eukaryota > Metazoa > Arthropoda > Insecta > Lepidoptera > Papilionidae > Teinopalpus > Teinopalpus imperialis. Next base: position 10,560,846 of record JAGSMU010000004.1, read on the forward strand.
AGCTTAACCTGTATTTGCCATCAGTACGCTAGGCACGGATAGGCAATGGCAAACCTAGACGCTGAACATTTTGCTGACTGACTATATGTTTATGTTTCAAAACACGTTTCCCTTGTCAATTTCTCAAGACACCCACGGAACTATTAATAACATTGCAATGTACTTTATTGTAATATTTTATTTTGAAACGTTACATTAGCTCATATTTGTGGCATCATTCTCATTTAGTAATATTTTAATTTTGTAGCAACATCCTCTGATCCTATCGGTGAAGACAGAACATCGTGCGGGGCAATCGTCAAACAATCCCTACCTAGCTTTCAGGAGAAGAACGGAGAAGATGCAGACCAGAAAGAATAGGTAACTTTTTTAAATTAAATTAACTAAATTATACGTTTCTACAAAATTGATGTAAAGATTTATATTTCTTTCTTAAATCCTTTATTATATATTAATAAAAGCTAGATTAAAACATAGCAGTCAATAGTATAACATAAAAATATATAATTCATTTGCTGTATTTTTTTAATGATATCAATATACACTGCCGGCCAAAAGTTTAAGATCACCTTAATTAAAATAGGAAAATAAAGTAAAATTCCAATAAAATATTAAATGTTTAATTAACCTGTTTAATCATCTAATAGAACATTGATTGACAACTTTAACAATTGATTGAAATACTTTAAAAGAAGAAATATTAATAGTGCATGCAAAAAAAGGCTATAGTTAGCTAAACTGATTTTTCATCAAAAAATCCTCCCCAAACTATTTGTTAATGGTGTCTTGTGATAAATTGTTCTAAATTTCGCATAAAGCATTCCACATTTCTTCTCGCGAGAATGGGCCACGATTACGGACGTTCCTATCAATCTCTTCCCACAAAAGTTCAATGGGATTGAGATCTGGGCTCTGAGGAGGCCAAACCATGTTTTTTAACACTCCTTGTACCTCTTTCTCTTCTAAATATCCCCTACATCATTTTGAGCTATGCTTTGGATCATTTTCTTGTTGGAAAATTAATCCATCTCCAATTAATCGCAACCCGGAAGAAACGGCATTTTGTTCCAAAATGTTTGTGCACTGTTCCTTTTTCAAAATTACTTCAATTTTAATCAAATCGCCAGTTCCTTGGCTTGGGAAGCAACCCCAGACCATAATTGAGCCACCACCATGCTTGATGTTTGGGACTACACAATCTGACATCATCTTTTCTTGAGCACTGCGTCGAACGTAAATTCTACGTTTTGAAGCCAATAGTTCAAACAAACTTCAACCGTTCAAACTTGGATTCATCGGTCCAAAGCACTTTTTTAAAATCTTCTTAAGCCCAATCTCGATGGGCAAGAGCCCACTGCGTCCGTTTATTCTTTTTTTGCGGCCTTAGCAGAGGTTTTCGAACAGCAACGCGACCATACAACTTCGTATCTCTCAGTCGTCCCGAGCGTGAAATCTTGAAAACTGCCTGTCTCCCTGTATCGAGTTATTGTGCCATGAACACAAGTCTTCGATAAATTCAGTTGTGAAGCAATCTCCCGTTCGGATTGGCCTTCAAAACAACGATGGCAGAACGCACTTCACTGCTAACTTCTGCTTTTCCCATTTTATGACGTCTATACTGTAGAAACCACAAGTTTAGACTAATTGAGATTGTTTGTGAATAAACCCAAGTAAACTTTGGTAATAATAAGTCAGAAACACGTGTTTTCAGGAGCTAATCCAATACGTAACAAAAGCAAAGTAATTAGTAATGAGAACATTATAAAATATTATTACGACTCTACCACCTGGCTCTAGCGCAGCGTTTGTTGGTGTTTGAAAACAATAAATGTTTATTGTCCAATAACTTGAAAGTAAATAAAATAATGACTTCATTAAATATTCGATACTAATAATAGAATATGCAGATGTGCATTTCTGTTATTGGATTTTATTATAATTGATGGATAATTATGTTGCTTATGTGCGATCTTCAACTTTTGGCCGGCAGGGTAGATTGATAGGAGTGGTAACAATGTCTTACAAAGTCATATTTTCTTAATCTCTGATTAAAATAATTGAATTTAGAAAATTTTAGAAGTTTTCTAAATCTAATATAAGGTACTATTTGTAAAAAAAATCTTGGCAATTTTTTTTTTAATTACATTAAGTAACATACTTTTTAATTACAGTAAGAGTAACAAACGAGCACACAGTTAACCTGATGTTAAGTGATTCCTGCGGCCCATGACATCTACATTCATTCTTGACAAGGAATCACAATGTAGATCCGTTGTCATCCTTGAGGATGAAGATGGAATGCCTCGTCTCCAGTAATAAAGGTCTCCGGATCCCTGAACTCACCAGATGAAACACAGCAACATTAAGCTGCTATTTTACTACCTACCCCGGCCGAGTTGACCCATTCATTCTGCAGCTAAAAACAAACTGCAGTGTAGCTCTACCACTGTAAAATGTTTCGTAAAAATCACTTCAACTATCTCCGAGATATTGAGTACTAGGAATATTAAATATTTTTTTTAGAATCGCTGATCTCTCAGAGCGATCAGCTAATCAGGAACTGAATAGTTTTATTTGGGTCTTTAACTATAATGATATGCAATCTAATGTAGTTACCAATAGTGCCAAAAACTTGCGCTAACTGTGCACCCACGTCCAAAGGAAAAATGACGAGAGCTCTTACGAGAAGATGCTGAAACTTCGCCGGGAACTGGCGCGCGCGCTCACCCTGCTGGAGCTGGTGGCGCGGCGCGAGAGAGCCAAGCGCGAGCTGCTGCGCCTCACCGCGCTGCTGGCCGAGAGACGCTACGCCGCCGGGGACTTCGCCGCGCAACTGCCTGAGCCCGCCAGGTCATTACCCAACTTAAAGAACTACTAACAATAAACTATTGTTTATATATATATATTATATTATATTATATTCTCCGGCCACGACTACTGTTAAACAATTCAATATTCAATATCTAATTTATTAGGCCGTGCGAAAATCGTATAAGTAGGGAAGGGAAATAATGCTCCTTGAAACCTCTTTTGTGCCTTTCGGTGAAAACACCAAACGTTATCACCTAACAGTTCCATAACTGTTGGTTTATGAAAACCGGAGGTGAATTTGTTTAAAATTAATATTTATAAATTAACCTAATACTACTAATTACAATTATTCTATTTTGTAAAGGTTAATTAAACCGTTAAGAAGTAAAGAAGCTTTATCCAAATCAAAATTGTTCTAGAATAAATCAATAAAAGATGTCATGTCAATATATCAAATATATGAGCTATTTAAAAAATTATGTAATAATAGTCTAAAAATCTGTGATCATATAAAGCATTATGTTACGATTATACTACTGAATTAATTTTAACTGCAATAATACGATTACACATTATTACTTAACGGTATTAATAAAATTATATTATATATTTAAAGTGGAATTTTAAATCTTTTGCAAGATAAAGTTCAGATTAAGTTTGTTGAAAACTAAATACCGAGAAGCCTTCATAAAGTTGAAACACACCATTCCGTTATAACTACGATGCACTTTCTGATTTCAATCCAGGAACTAAGTAAATAAAAGCTGTTTTATTTGTGGTAGAGCGCTCTATACTGTTTTATAAGCTTAAGTATATTTCACAACTTTAATCTTCACTATTCCTGTGATCTTATTCACATACTTTCTTATTTCAATCCAGGAACTAAGTAAATAAAAGCTGTTTTATTTGTAGTAGAGCGCTCTATATACTGTTTTATAAGCTTAAGTATATTTCACAACTTTAATCTTCACTATTCCAGTGATCTTATTCATATACTTTCTTATTTCAATCCAGGAACTAAGTAAATAAAAGCTGTTTTATTTGTGGTAGAGCGCTCTATACTGTTTTATAAGATTAAGTATATTTCACAACTTTAATCTTCACTATTTCAGTGATCTTATTCACATACTTTCTTATTTCAATCCAGGAACTAAGTAAATAACAGCTGTTTTATTTCTAGTAGAGCGCTCTATATACTGTTTTATAAGCTTAAGTATATTTCACAACTTTAATCTTCACTATTCCTGTGATCTTATTCACATACTTTCTTATTTCAATCCAGGAACTAAGTAAATAAAAGCTGTTTTATTTGTGGTAGAGCGCTCTATATACTGTTTTATAAGCTTAAGTATATTTCACAACTTTAATCTTCACTATTCCTGTGATCTTATTCATATACTTTCTTCTTTCAATCCAGGAACTAAGTAAATAAAAGCTGTTTTATTTGTGGTAGAGCGCTCTATATACTGTTTTATAAGCTTAAGTATATTTCACAACTTTAATCTTCACTATTCCAGTGATCTTATTCACATACTTTCTCAGGTATTGAATTTATTTGTTGTTGAAATTTTGATGTCAACATAGTCACTAGGTTTAAATTTTACATTTATTCGGCATAAAATCACTATGCGAGTACCTGTAATATTTCCTAACAAAAGCTTAATAGTGCACTTATAAATTGAATATTGGTCTTGTGATATATATATATATATATATATATATATATATATATATTGAAAACAACTATGGTATTTATTAATCATTACCGTTTTGATTGTCTCCAGGCAATACAACACGGTGCCTATATCAACAATAAATTTCCGCCGAGAGCAGTACGCGGTACAACACTACCCGCCCAGAGCACCCCCTACACCAGTCGATCAGCCTAGACAGGTAAGGATCTCAAGAAAAACCGTTGTACAAGCACAAATCATTTTTGTGATACAGAAAATATTTTTAAAATATAAAAAGCGTAATTATAAAAGATGAAAAATTGACATAACTATCAAAATACTTACGAGTGCAAAGATAGATTGTGTATGTATGTGTTAATTTAAACCTTATTTGCCTCATATATAGTTAAATTTTTGCAAAATATTAAAAACACTATGAAAAAAACAACGTTCTGTGCAAAATTTTATTCCTTTTTTTCTGCATATTCGTCAATGGTATACAACACCAAAGGGGTTCTCAGTTAGTCATAGTCACTTGGAAAATAAGAATAGCTTAAGTCTCTCTATACAAGACATCTCTCTGGTATAAGATGATTTTATTGACCATACCCTTATTAAATTTGATCACACAAATTTGTGCAATATCATAAAATACATAGGAATTCAAACTTGTGTGTGGTATTATGCCCGTGATTGGTTCCCTTACAGCGAGAGAAGCGTCCATACAAGAGACGGAAACATCGGCATCACGCCGCCGGCTCCGTGCAGGGGCTGCGAGGTGAGTGCACACACGCAGACAGAGCGACAGATAAATATATATATATATATATTATGCGTTCACTTACTGCCTTCTTGCTATGATAATTTAATAATGATAATTTATATTTTATTTAAAATAAATAAATAATCAATAATAAAGTTGAGATCTGTTTTAGTTTAGTGTGCTCACCGTTACCAATCTCACCATTCCATACAATGATATAGGAAAGGTTGTTAAAATTATTCTGAACATATTAACAATATATTAACTTAAATATGTTGTAGAGTAAAGAACTCTATAATATAAATTAATTTAATGTGGCAAACTTTATTTCTACAACGCTTGTAATACTTTAACTTAATTTGTATTGTCACATATAACAAAAATGTTTGGTGTTTATAGACAAAATGTATTTCTACTTCCATAATTCAAGTTCTTGCAAACTTTTGTCAGTATTTTCACGTTTTTACCCAAAAGTTTGTTCGGTCCCTTTTAAATTACCACATTATTCGTAAGTTTTCCCAATACATCTTCATTATAATCTAAGGCCGTACAATCGCACTAAGGATTTTACTGAATTGTTTACATCACAACCAAAGTTCTTTTTATTAAAAAATAAACTTTTGCATAACCCACTCAAACAAATTTTATGTTTTTTGCACTCATAAAGTTGATCTAGTAGACGGATTTAATATCCCAAATAATATTTTTTTTATTAATTTAACCGGTCAAATAAAGATTTTACATTTTCGGCTTGAGAACTATTTCTTTACTAATTATTGTATTTCAGATTCAGGCGTTTGTACATCTTCAGATGAGGAAGCGAGCGTAGCTGTACCCAGTGGGACAACTACGCGAGCGGAACCGATTGAGGACGGACCATTTGCTTTTCGTCGCAAACCCGGCTGCTATTATGAGATGGTTAGATGCGAAGTATTTCATAATGAATATTTTTATTACTGAATACTTTCCATTTGTTGGTTTAGAATTAGATCTTTGTTTTATTAAGACCACTTTTGAAAGAATTCCATTTATATTGTGCAGCCTACGTCTACTCTTTGCGGCGACCCTGTCGATCCTGACAGTCCATCAAAAGAAGGTCTCTTCGAGCATGAATTGGATGAAAGACATAGGTAAAGCGTTGTTACATTATTTTTTTATTATTAAATAGTAAATATTTAGAATTTTTTTATTTAATATCTTTAGGTTTTTGTTTGAATTCCTTGTTTATGCGTAATGCATAAGAAATTGATAATATGTAATCTTTTTTGCGGACAGCAAAGATTAGCCATTTACTGAGTTAGACCATTGAAGTCTACATCACAAGCACGGGCTTGTGTTTATATATATAAAAAGTATATAATATGTAGGTTTCGTCATTTAGACAATAGAAGAAATGCAACGATAAACGATAGAATTGAAAGGAAAAGTTATAATTTTGTATAATATTTTTCTTAAGGCATGCTGTAAAGCCCTCGACAGCACGTGAGTTTAAAATTAATACTGTACATAAAATTTACAGGTTCACACTGACATCTCTAACTCAACCGTACACGCGTTGCGTGGGATTCGCGCGTCGTCGATTGGGTCGGGGGGGGCGAGTGCTGCTGGATCGCGTGACCACACCGCTCGACGAGCTGTGGCCGCGCCTACCCTTCGCTTTCCCCGCCTCCAGCGAGCATCGCGCTCTGCGGGACGAGGAGGTGAGTGTCCACAGTCCAACGTGGCGGCCTTGCTGGGTAACGGATGGAATCACCCGGACATCATGCTCGCGGTTGGAACGGCGTCTAAGGTTGTAATGTTGCTGCTCGAGTGGGCTCCACTTCGTTTGTGGGTCTCGGAACATCGCAGCTGTATTGGTGTGGCGCGTTGTAACCCCAGATGGACATGCGAAGCGATTTTCTTAACGAGCTTTCCAATCGCTTCCTTTGCGAGTCAGGTGTTAGGGCGTACTACAACGGAGCTGCGCGTATCAAGCGATGGCGGAGGACAATATCATCTTCTTACGGTGCCTCTTCAATGCTGAAGGTTGGCCGCCAACTTTGTAAATTTGTCCCGGTCCAGAGCGAGACGAAACAATTCTTCGGCTGACTTAATCCCTGTCCATTCTCTGATGTTTCGTAGCCACTTTTTCCTGCATCCAGCGCGTCTTTTTCCTTCGATCTCGCCCATCATTATCAGTTGCAGTTGCAATTTGTACCTATCGTACCGAAGCACGTGGCCGAGGTATTCTACTTTGCGCTGTTTGACGGTCTGCATGAGTTTATGAGTGGACGCGCTGGAGCACCATTTCATTTCGTACCTTCTGCGTCCAACTAATCCGAAGCATGCGACGATAGCACCACATCTCAAATGCCTTCGAGGCGTCTTTTGGTGTGCTCTTTCATGGTCCACGCTTCGCTGCCGTAGGTGACGATTGGCCAGATGTAACAAAGTAAAATTATTGTTCGGAGCTTAATGTTAAGTTGACGACAACACAAGACGTTCTTCATTTTGTTGAAGGATGCTCGGGAAATTTCTATACAACTTTTAATTTCCTGATCAGACTCCCATTCTTCATTGACCCAAGCACCTAGATATTTGTATTGTCGTACACGCTCAAGGACAACATGGATGACGTAAATGATGCTCTTTTACCAATTAGACCCTCAATGTGATGCGACCGCGGCAAGTGTAGCACCTCCATACTAGCTGCTTTATCCTAGATTGCCCGCTGTGGTAGCCGAATTGATCCTGTCGCAGATGTGTATGCAACTTCGATGCATGCGAAATTAGCGTTATTAAGCGGTAGCTTACGGATTGACGTGTGTTCTTTCCTGAATTCGGTCGTCCATCAATTTCCATTCGTCCGGTAAGTGCATGGTTAATGACTCCCTTAGACAAGCCACGACACAAGCTAGTCGGTTTGACTTGAATAGTCCTTGATTTGAATGTACACGTTTTACATGGTCTAATATTTTCCTACACTCCCGAAGTTAACTTACTAGTTTGAGCTCTAATTCAACTTACTAATTAATTTGTACGGGAAATACACACACCACTGACGCCGCTCTGAATACACTTTTCTACCAGGTGAAAATAGCTAACTCAATACTATGACATATTTACAATTGAAACTTACATTTCTGCGACTTCGTATGCATGCATACTAATTCTTCTCCGTGTACTGAATTCCATTTGTTCATCCAGTGCAGCCTAATTAAAAGTGAAGTTTTTTATAAATCCTTGCTCCGCAACAGCAATTTAAAGTTGTATTACTATCTCACTGATTTTATTATATTTTATTATTTTTCAATATTTTTCATATTGAGAGTATATTTTTTCTTAGACTCCTTACCAATAAATTAATTATGTATATTAAAATTAATAAACCTTTTTTATATTTCATGTTACAGGTGGAGTTAGAAACAAAAGCACATCGAAGCCCAAAGGAGATGACACGGGACTATCACACGGGTGGAAAGTATCCCTGGCGGCATGCCTTCCGGAGGCATCTCGCCCGAAATCCTGGCCTATGGACCGTCGACGTCAAACCGGACATTGACCTCAAACCCGACGTCGACGTCACAGCTAATGTCGATGGCAAACAGGAATCTATGGACGTTGATGCACCGTTACCGGACGTTACGTTACCTCAAGGAGTTAAAAGTGATATTAGTGTTAGTGCAAGAACTATTGACAGTGCAGTTAGAGAAAATTTACAGCGCGTGATGAGGAAAAGGTCATGGAGTGGATGCAGCGACAGCAGTTACGACTCGGATGAGAGTCTGCAGCCCGTAGAGAAGGAGTTCGAACAATTCATTAGTGAGGTTAACAAAAAATGGTAAGTGATTTTTGTATATAAATTTTGTTTTAGCTGTTGTACCGGTCATGACGGATGGAAAGTGCCGGGATGTGCAAACACTTTACACTAATAACTGCGTTAATAATATTAATTATATATATATATATATAATTATTATATATATCAATTTTTCAAAATAAAGTCTTTATGATTCTTCTTATAATTTGGTTAAAAACATAGCTAAACTGTATTTAAAATATATTATTAGTATAACTTTTTGCATTTATATACAAAAACCATTCCTTCAAACGATTATTATGTTTTTGCCATTTTGTGAAATGGAAAATCTATCTAAACCTTAGTTTTAAATTCCTCGTACTATTTGTATGGCGATGATCTACAGGTCTATATGCAGTCTAAAGTGGACGATCTCAATAACAGTATTGAAATACTTAATGATAACTATTAGAGATTGGTCATGTAGAAATGGGTTCGCGGTTAATCCAGGAAAACTTGCTAGGGTTAACTACGAAAGCCTTCCCCGTTCTCACAACGGAACATCGATTCCTTTCAGTAATTCTATAGTCATCGACCTTGCTTTATATATGGACCATAAATTGATTTGGGAAGTCCAATTTTCGAAAATTAGTTTTCTCTTTACCATCTTAATAAAAAAAAATATATGCTCTCTATTCGACAAAAGCGTAGCTCCGAAATTTCTATAATATATGATCCGAATTATCCACCTTACCTTAAAGATGACTCCCAATTTCTACATTATTAAATAGGATGAGAATTATGTGTTCTTACGTGTTCCATAACATCGCCCTGGTTGGTTGATAACATCTGATATATATTTTCTCATGGTATTTCTTTATTTATATATATATATTTCGCAATTATTTATATATATATATATATATATATATATATATATATTTATATATATATCTATATATATATATATATATTTATATATATATCTATATATATATATATATATATATATATATCTATATATATATATATATATATATATATATATATATATATATATATATATAAATAATTGCGTTATGTTGATATTTTAATCCTTAAATAACTTTTTTATTTTACGCCTACCAACATTTAAGGGACAAAAAGAATAAATCAAAATAAATAAAATGTAAAAAAAGATATACTTGCTTACTCTTTTTCACATAATTTCACATTAAAATCAAGCAGAATTAGATTAAGGGTAGAAAAAAGAAAGTAATACTTTTTAGCGTATACTTAATTAGGTGCAGATATACGGCAACAAAAATCAACACCTTGCAGTTATCTACAATCCGGTAAACCAAAAGATAATATTGTCAGAATTCTTGTCATAAGTAAGAAACAAATGCTTCACTTGTTTTAAATTTAATTTATTTTTATTTCAGGTTACATTTTCGGCCGAAAACACCTCTTCCTTCGCCACCATACGAATCCAAACCATCTGAAGATCAGTTCCCCGTGGCTCTGGATACACCATTTTCCGTCGAGCTAAGGCTGGCAGAGCAACCACCCTCTGGAGTCCTAGATTCGTTCACAACCTCAGAATTCACTCTAGGAGATCTACAAACGGAACCTTTGAATCCAGACGTAGATAACAGCGGTAGTAGTCTAGACATAAGTGGGGACGACCTACTCAGCGAAAACTTTACAGGTCTTACCGAAGCGCAAGTAGAAAGCATCCTATCCGATACGGACCTCAAAGCATTAGATGTCGATTTAACGAAAGACGATAAAAAAATCGCCATAACTGACGATCTACTCGACGAGCTGGTAAAGGACGTGGAAAAGGATCCTTTTTTATTGCAAGGCCAGAGCGTGTGTGGGCGTGCCGGCTCTGGCCCAAGGCGAAGGAGGGAGGAAAGGTTCGGCTCGAGCGTCGTTCATATATCGGCGGATAAGGAGTCGATATATGCGGACAAGCAAGACATCCCCTCACCTGAAGTACCGCCGCAAAAAGAAACGCCCAAGGAAGTCAATGCACCCGGTGTACAACCGGTGCCGACTTCTAAAATCATCGTTGAGGAGGTCAACGAAGTGCCCCATATTAAAGTCGAGAGGAAGAGAAGGGAGGATACGATTGAGGAGATCCAATTGGCGCCCGGTGTTCAGTTGAAGACGGTGCAGACGAAGCATTCTCCGCTTAAGAAACACATCATTACTTCGGCCGCGCATAGACGTAGCAGCGACGTTGTGGTAACATCACAGGACGGAAATGCGCCCCAGATTGTTACGGTCGCAGTTTCAGAAAGCTTGAAGGTAAATTTTATTTTGTTTTATATGATTATTATTATTATTGTGGTGGCAGGCAGCCAGAGAGAATTTACCTCTTGTGTGGGAACTTATAGAAAAATAAATGAGCGTAGTATTTTTTTTATTAAAGCTCCGACAAGAATCTTTTTATCACATTTCTTATAATAATTATTACGTAAAATTGTTATTAAAATCCAAAAATATTTCTTCACTATTTGGCATTGATAATTTGTTTTGATTTCACGGTACAGAAGGTCAATTTGATCCTCCGTAGCATTAATGAAATTAGTAATTAAAGTTTTAAGTGCTGATTTGCCACATCCTTGGCTGTATAACTGTTATCGCTATCATCCGGACCGACCTGGATAACATGATAATCATGAATTTATTAATATTATAATCGCAGGTGCGTCTGGCGGGGCAGGCGAGCTCGGTGAGCGGCAATGCGGGCGGCGGCGCGGTGGTGGGGCTCATACAGAACGTACAGAACGGACCATTCACAGCGTTGGCGTTGCCCGTTACGCAGCGAGACGTCGGTGAGACACATACGCACAAAGCACTGATAAATACCGAATATGTTTTTTAATTTAATCGTAACCCCTCTGTACTAATTTGCATAAATTATAACCACTTAATATACATTATTAGAAATGTTTCTATCTATAATTTTCTTTACGATACTATATTTTACTTCTGTTTTCATTAAAAAATGTAAATGTAAAATTTCCAGTCTCAGCTAGCGTTAGCAACCCTGGAACTACAAGCAACGTCGTCAATGTGGCAACGATGGGTTCAGTGGGCAGCGTGTCCACTACGACAAGTGCGAGACGAGTCGCAGCAGCCCCGCTAGTGCAGTTAGCGCCGGCGGCGCTGGGACACAAGCCACTGCAGCTCCACCCACCACCAGCCGTCGTAGTCGCCCCGCACGTCCACCACGTACCATCCAGCAAACTCAAAGTATTACACGCACACCCATTGACTAATACGCAAAGAGCACAGCTACTACAAAATCGATCCCTCGCACAACTACCGACAGTAGTTTCATTAGCTGCACTCGGAGATGGAAAACCACTTTTAAAAGCAGCCCCTGGCGCCGTAGCGCAATATTTCGAGATAAAAAGCGGCCAATTAGGCAAAGGACCCCACTTAGTGAACGTAGTGAGACAACCGCCGCCCGGTAAAACAACCGTCGCGAGGCTAGACATCAACGACGCGAGAAAACGTCAAGTTGTTTTCGACGGCGCTCTAAAAGGCAACATGGCAACGGCGACCCGGCCTCATCGGGTCAGTGTTAGCTTAGACGGAAGGCAAATTGTCAGGGCGGCGTTACCGGTGAGAGCATCCAACGTCCGACACCAGATACAATTAAAAAATCGAACTGTCCAAGTTGCAGCAGCGCCATTAGCGAGGACGTCGGAACCATCGACGTCTATAACTATAGCGGCGCCGTCAAAAACTTCGATACCGAGCTCGGTGGTCGCAAACTTGCTTCAGAAGAATGTGCAGTTGCCAAAGAGTGGACAGAAGATTGCCATCTCAGGTCCTGGCGGTTTGGCGGGCAATGTTCAAGCGATCGCGTTCTCAACGGCGCAGTTGAAGGCGAGGCAGGCGAGACTCATCGCCCAGCCGCGGGCGACCCCCGTCGCGTGAGTATTGTTTCATTATTTATAGTTTCCCTTGTTTTTCAACTAATTCTAGCATTTTTTTATTATTAATCAATACGCTAAATTTTATAAACATAAGTAACATTTGGTCAAATATATTAAAATAATACGAGTTGATCATTCCTACATAAAACGAAATACGTACGAATTTACAAGGTTATTATTAAGATATTATAATTTAAGGGATAAGATTCAGGACATTTTAAAATATATGACATATTTGAAAGATTTAGGTCCAGTAACCTACAGTCAATTAACGAAACACATCAGCATCATGCTGCAATTTCATACTAGTATTCTAAGGGACTATCTACCCTTCCCTAGTCGATTCCATTCAGCGTTCTCTACCACTACAATGTTCCAACGCACCACCTACCTATTTGTACTACAGCTACTTTATAACTGCAGCGTGACTTTACCAATTAACAAGTTTCCCGTTATGTAAGTGGCATTTGATGTATCTTTGTCTACCTTGTGAAACTAAAAAAGTTTATTTTTTTTTTCCAGTGAGATCGTAGAAGCAACTACCGCCCCAGCGGCATCGTCCTCGGGCCTAACTAGCGGTCTCACAACAAACCTAACGGCCGAGGCTCCACTAGAGGGCGGTACAGAGGCGGACGATACGACCACCAACGGATCGGTCAGACGACGCGCTGGCGACTCACTTCCGATGGAGGTCACGTGACACCCGCCCGAACGCGGAGATCAGCCGCCGGAGCCCCTCGAGCCCACCGAGCCGCGCGTACAGACGCACGACGCCAAGCCCATACTCGTCTTCTAGCAGAGCTCCAGCTATACTGGACGCACTTCCCCTGCCTCCCGTACAACAGCTCACAGCCGCCGCAAGTTGAAATGCGTTAAGCTCATACTCTAGTTTTTTTTGGAGCTCTAAATTGGAAATTTTTACCAAAACGTAGCCTGCGTCCATTGACCCATGTCAAAGAAAAGCCTCGTTATCTAATATTTCTATTTAAACTGGGCATAATTCTTCCTTGCCTTGCCTCGTTCTCCGTATATCTCTTAGTGCTGTAATTATGCTCCAGCTAAATTGACTATTTACATTTAATTGTCGTCGCATTCGCTGCTTCGTTTTATTGACCGGCACGCATTGTCTAGTGAAGCTTTATGTGTTGGTAGAATACTCCACTCTGTTAAGATCCTACGTTGACCAGTGTATTCCTCATCTTATAAGGTAGCTCCTACAAAACTCGGCGCTAATCTTCCTTAGTCACCTATTCTCCTGCCACCCGCTAGTTCTCCATTGCGTTGTGTATATATTGTTTTTTTTTTAAGAAACGTGTGATATTATAGAAATAATGTTGCCTACATAAAATGTATTAGTTAGCGCTCTGTCTTAGTTAATTTATGTTCGACGCAAAATGGAGGTGGCGCGGGGGAATGTCACGCGAGGGAAAAAATAAATGGACGATAATATTTGTTTTTTTTTGTTTGATTCTTTTTAATAATGATTCTGGATGTACAGTTGATGTTAAAAAACGATCGGAGAAGCGATTGGGCTACGTGGGCGGGCCAAAATACCCTAAATTAATGAACAATTTTAAATGTATTATACCAATATGTAATCATTACTTAATACCAAATATAGTTCCATTGCTTCGGCTCTTCTGGTATCCGTGTACAATATTGTTAATAACATGTTTAAGAAATAACAAGGAATAATTTTAAGTCATTACTTAATTGTCTAGGTATTTATTAATTTACTAGAAAAATCTTACATCGAATTGAAGAGTAGAACTGTTGGAAACCAGTCACGCTGATCATTCCTTTAGAAATTATGTCGTTGGTAGATTGTTATCAGTCTCAAGTGTCTTATATCGTACAGGATGGATGATATATAAAATTTCATAAAATATTTCACACTACAAACTCTTAAAAGTGTTGATTGGACCTATAATTCGTACTTATCATATTTGATCACCACCTATCGACCAACTATCGACTAAACTACATAAGAAACATCTATCAGTATCGGAATCGGCCAATTGCTAGAAATGTAATGGGCGATATTACGTTGTTCCCATGATTTCCCACTTTCCATATATACGGACCTAACTTCCTCGAGTGGCGGGGGACATCGTCTGATGTGCAAAGGGTCTGGTACTGCCGCCACTAGTTTTCCTGCCAAACGTGGCGATTGCGAACCTTTCTATAATATTTCTAGCAGTGAACTATAATAGCCGACTTCAATCCATCAATGAAAATACTTTGCTTAACTATAGGATTGTCCATATTAGTACAAAGTCACCGTAAGTAATATTATGGCTTTCACAATTATTCCAAGACATAATTACTTAATACTTATAATATTAAAAACAAGTCATAATTTTAAAAATCTCAATCGACTCGTTGCATAATTGCGAATACAAAATTCACCCAAACTTATAAACAATGCCTTTGCCCTATGCTAAGGGAAGTCAAAAAAATATTATTGTATTTTCAATTATAATCGTTCTTAAATAATTTTATATGGATAATATAACAATTGTAATAAAATAGTCGTTGATGAAAATAATTTAAAAGTTTTTAATTACATAATCAATTATAGACTCTGTAAGCTTACGCGAAGTAAACTTCGCGAATGGCAATCGTAGAAGGTTGTTACCACTACAGATTTTTGATGTCTTTTATTGCAATTGTTCTTTAATAATCAATAATTCATTTCCACAAACTATTTTATTAATTATTAGGTCAGAATTAAAGTAATAATAAAATCTGTAGTTGGTAATCATTGTTAAAGTATGTCGTTTTATTAAAAAAAAATCGGGTTGGATGAAGAGGTTAAGTCTAAGGTCAACTAAAGAAGAACTTTTTTAAAATTTATTTTAATTATTTCGTTGATTTCTTAATCTTGCAAAACTTACTCCAACTATATCTATATAATATAACATTGTATGTATGTAACCAGATGACAATATAGGCTCTATACGAAGTGTATTGTGGTTTTGTTTGAGTTAGTTTTATATTACTGTGGCCGCAGAGTGCAATCACGTCTACTTTTGAGAATTACATGTACTGTCTTATGTAATAGCCTCAGCATTGTAACTGTAAAACCACCAGAATACGGTCCATTTTAGTATAAAGCAAGCTTCATTAAAAGTAAATTTAAGTGGCTGTGAGATAGTTAATACATGTGGAAATAGTTTTTGTAGCAGACGCCTGCCTATGTTAGTGACGAGGATTTTATCAGATTTTGGATTTTTTTTGTAGTATTTAATACGGTAATTTTGTGAAAAAGTTTTCAGTTTTAAATTAATACCACTACTACTAGAATTTCTTATAATACCATATATGTTATATGTTCTGTTTGCTGCAATAGCATTTTTTTGAGTAACCACAATTAGAGACATATATGTTGGTAGTAGATGTTTTTGCTTTCAAATTATAAATAGTGCAAGAAACTAATTAACTAAAGATTAGGAATATATTAAACTGTAAACACGACCAAAGCCACAAATAAAATATTTGGAAATAATTGAAACACTTCTACATATACCGGTAATTACTGTGCACGGCTGGCATTCCTTGCTTAGGTTTCTTTAGCAAACATTTTAGTTTTATATTAACGTGTAATAATAAAATGGTATACTTATTCGTTATCGAATAAATATCTAATGGGTGTAAAATGTATGAAAAAAAAATGTAATATAGATTGCATTACATGTATTATATAGTTTTATGTGTATATTAATTGATTATTTACTTAATTAACTGGCCGGACCAGTGAGTGGGTGAAGTATTGTAATAGAATAATGATTGTTACGCATGTTCGATTTACCCGCGGCCTTTGATGTGAGCTGCTCTGGACACGCCTCTAACGAGTTCTTAACAGATATACCCCGGAAAGGTTTGCGGAAACTGATTTGGCTAAAGTGGCAGCTGTACGGCGATATATGCATTACACTAATGTAGGTACCTCAATCGTAACACCAGCGCTGCATTCAGTAAATTGATGAATGCTATATTTTTGTCACATTCCTCTAATTTTTTGAGTCATTTTTCATCCAATGACTAAGAACAATATAATTATATGTTCCAATGTTTGCATTAAAAACTTTAAGGAATATTTTAAGCATATTTTTTTCCACAAAACAACTAGAAATTTTTATCGCTTAAATTAATTGACCAACCTATCAAAAATAATGTCGACTTTTTCATCGATTTTCATCTATTTACTTGTTCTGTTCTGTTACTGTTGTTAAAAAGGATGAATTTGACATTTTAAACTTTGATGGTATACTATACTCACAGATATAGGCGTCTTTCTTTAGCTTGGCTATTTTCCGCACTCCTGTATGAGCATATTATTAGGACTGAATCTTATTGAACATATTTATTAATCGTCTTTGTACCAAGTGCACACACAATGTTAGATGTGCGATAGCGATGGATAATTCCATAAATATCCAAAATAAATATATATATATATTCGAAAAATTTTGGCCGTGTTCGGTAATATGTGTGATGGATAAACTTTCTTAATTAAAAACGTCTCTGTATTTTAACGCCGTATAGGTTTGCGTGTTGAAATACTAATTTTGCACGACTATTAAATCAAACTGATTAAAGTGTATTGGTTCAATAGATTAAAGTACTATAATATTGTATAATCTAATACAATATAACTATATGGCAAGTCATCCGCGCCGATTTGAGTTAACTCTTAATTTAAATCAAAGTGTTATTAGAATGTTATTATGAGAAGTGCAGATATTACAATAATGCACTCATGCAAGGTAATAGTCACAAAGTTACAAATGTATTAATGTAAAATTAATTGAAGCCAAAAATATTGAACCATTTCCCAACTAGGGAAATAGATTATTAAGTTATTCCTTAAACAAAAACTATTTTATTTATTGTAATGTAAATGTTTGACCTAACCTGTTGGACCATGTTATTTTTTTTTAAAGTTACTCTTATAATTATAAAGTGTATAATTGACTTATATAGATCCTTTGAGTCACGTGCTTAATTTCACAATATTAATTTGCTTAATTGTTTTTGATGTATCAATAAGAAACATTGCAAACCTAAATGGTAAACCGAGAGGTCCATCACAACAACACCACAAGTGACAGGCTTGTGTAAATTATAATAATTATCCAATTTGTAAGTGCATATTCGTGCCTAACTATATATTCACGAACAGTGTGTATACATAAACATTGGACGGCTCAGTTATCTAGACTTATGTACGAGAGGAAGTGATAAGAATATCGAACATAGGATTCGACAGATTATCATTATGGTTAAAGGCGTTATCGGTGGAGCTTCATTGTATTGTGACTACACTTAGGAAGCTTTCACTAGAAGGCGTAGTAAGTTTTAATCAACATGATATTTGCCTTTCTCTCTTAATGTTCCCATAGTTAAAATTACTGATGAAGAAACTACAATTAACAAATAATTAAGATTTGTCCCGTTAGTGACTCTGATTTCTTAAAGGCAGTAATGATCCTACGATAATTATGAAAAACAATTGTTAACAAATGACACAGAAGTGAGAATACAGATTAAAATGCTTATGTATTTTTGGAAACGTTTTGTATCACGATTACATTTTAGTGCTATTTGAACATCTTAATTTCACCATATTATTATTAAAGAAACATTAGAAAACAAATTCATCTAAAATAAGAGACTTTGACTTTCATTAGAAAAGTAATCCTATAAAGCATATGCTCCATAGTTGGTTTTTAAATTGTAAAAAAATAAAATAAAAACCGGTATATTAAACGGTTACAAAAAATATAATAATTGGTATGAAAATTGTAGGAAGTGTGTCCATTAAAATTATAGAATACGTGTAGAGAGACACATTGTAAATATTATAACAAATATTCAATTTTATGTTAAAGATCGCATGACTGCTATATTTTCAAAATGTGTAAGTGTAGTTTCTTTTTCAGGATTCAGACTTAAATTTATCATATTAAAAATTCTAATAATAATAGAATTTAACAATTCGATTATTGTTAGATTTTTTATAGGAAAAGTGCAACAAAAAATTTATAAAAGTATCGTCATTATCTAATTTAATGTAACTAAGAATTGGGGTTTAAATCTAGCTATGCAAAACGTATATCAAGTTGTGTTTACGCAAAAGTTCTGTTGTTTCAATGTTAAAAAAAATAGTGAGCATTTTTTCATACCAGATCATAATCCCAAAGATCTGTTAAGAAAAAAAACTCGCGACAAAAAAAATTGACAGTTTTAACTATGTCTATACATATATAATTAGTAAGTATCATATACTGTACAAAAAGGCTGCAAATTTGGGAAAAAATGTAAAAAAAATGGCCTCATTTTTGGGGCCGGTAACCATACGCTTAGTAAAGTGGATAGGAAGATGTGTACCTCATAAGTTTCTGATTTATAGATTAGGCTGTCGCGGGTCTTTTGAATGCTTTTCTTAAAAGAATTGCTATTTTTTTCCCTCGGCTTTCTTTTTCGGGTTGCCAATGCAAGAGCATTAATACGTTGTACTTTGTTTTCTTGTAAATATTACTTTTAATGTATAGTTAGTTAGAAAGGATTCACTTTTCTACGGAGACAAGTTGAGACGACGCTTCGCTCGGGTACAAACCGGGGAGGTATTCAAAACGCCCGCTGCTATAATTATAAAAAAATTGCTGTACATTGTTTGTAAAAATAGTCACGTTCAAAATTTCAGTGTAGTTTTGTTGATTATTTTTTTTCAACCAGAAATTGCTGAATAAAGTGAAGATTCTGTTTCATTTATCTCGTTTGATTTTTAATTTTATCATAATAAATTTGTCGTTCTAGATCCACTGGGCTATCCGATAAGGACAAATGGAATTTTTTACACGTTTACAATCCCTATTTTCTCCACTTATATTCACAAAGTTACTTGACGAAAATGGCGGTCTTTTTTTTCGGGCTGATGGACTAGGGCTTTTACAGTTACACCGGGTTGAGAGGTGACCGAGCGCTTATAGCGCTCAGTCCAGACGTCTATTAGTGGGTAACCACAAGGGCACCCGAGAGGGAGCCTCGGCTTGGACGGTTAACCTGTTCCGCGAAAGCGTCTGACTCGAGGGTGCCCGAGGGCCGAACCTCGGCTCGGTCAGTTGCTTTTGCCTAAGAATTAATTACATTAACATCACTATTATTATTATTGGCTATCTGAACCACCACTTCGGAATGCGTGGGTGCTGGAGAAGTGTGGGAGAAAAATCATTCCTATAAACCCCAATTTATTTGCTTAGGTTTGAACAGTCAACAGGGGGTCATTATTTTGAATTTTAAAATAAAGACTAAACAAAATGATATATCATTTTGTTTAGTATCAATAGAAATTTCTTGTGGAACTAAATAAAATGTCGACAGATATTTACAGACAGCTGTGCCGCATGGAAGAGTATATATTATACTAGAGTCGTAATTTTCACATGGCGGTTCCTATATATTAACGTGTACATATTTTGTATAGTTCAAAGAGAAAATCCATTAATTTAATGTACACTTAAGCCAGCTGAAGTTCTTTCATTAAAATTTAGATATTGTCACTAAAATGGACAATGATATACGTATACTCGAAATCTAAAAACTAAAATTGCAGCGTTAAAGATATAGGAATAAAAGGATTACCTGTAATTCCAAGACAGTTAAGACATTTTTTTGCAGAATAATAAAGGTCACCCAACTTTTATTTAATCATTAATAAATGTAAATTAATCGATAAAAATTCTTAAGTATATCAATATTGATCTATTAATTGATAGTGAAAATGTAAGACGTCTAATAGTTTTGGTTTGTTTTTAAATATATAATAAAAAAAAATTCTACTTGTTCTAAATTGTCAATGTCCAGCCATTTTCAGTATCATTGTTTACTAAATTATTCAATTGACATTATATGGTTATAAAATAATACGTAATAATATATATCCTAAATAATCCAAGGCCTGTCGTAATATCTTGATTGAACAGATTGTTGTTAATTTGAATTTGGAGCAAAG
Source organism: Teinopalpus imperialis (assembly GCA_029286865.1). NCBI lineage: Eukaryota > Metazoa > Arthropoda > Insecta > Lepidoptera > Papilionidae > Teinopalpus > Teinopalpus imperialis. The sequence continues at coordinate 10,581,826 of JAGSMU010000004.1, forward strand.
TATGCTAAACCATAATTAATTTATGTTGAAACACCATATGGGATAAATGGATATGGAAAATATGTTCAGAATATTTTATTTTTAGAATAGAGGTATCCTATGCCAATAACTAATTAAATAATAATTATATAGGCTTTAAAAATTATGTAAATTACGTAGCCAAGTAACATAAATTGAAATAGATTTAAGTAGTTTTTCAAATGTTATTGGTAAACTTCTTTCTGATTAATAATTATTGATAAATTAAGTAATAAGCTTATTCGCATATTTCTAAAAGGATATGGCGTAAGGCGAACTAAAGGGTATTTGACGGCACTCTAGCAGCCGTTGGCACTTTAAATTTTAAATACAAATAACTGCATAGCAAAAAACAATATATTACTTTCACATTATGCAATAACAAAATAATTTGGATTTAGCAGAATCTATATATTCTTACCTAGCAACACAAAAAAGTATATATCACCGAGGACATGCACCGGCATTATTTAGTAGGCCACATTTACTTACTGTTTATAATAAGACCCTACAAGACATAAGTTTAGGGTTATATCAAGTCATATAAACACTGCAGGCCAAAAGACCACCTTAATTAAAGCAGGAAAATAAAGTAAAACTCAAATAAAATACTAAAAGTTTAATTAACCTGTTTAATCTAATAGAACATTGAATGACAAACTATATACTTTAAAAGCGTAAAGAAATATTAACAGTTCATGCAAAAAAGGCTATAGATAGCTAAACTGATTTTTCATCAAAAAATCCTCCTTTACATTTTATGACTTTTTTCACAAGTCTCGGCATACGGGCAATCAATTTGTTAATGGTGTTTTGTTCCAAATTTCGCATAAAGCATTCCACATATCTTTTCGCGAGGATGGGCCACGATTACAGACGTTCCTATCAAGCTCTTCCCACAAAAGTTCAACGCGTTTGAGATCCGGAGAGGTTTCCAACCATGCATTTAAACACCCCTTGTGCCTCTTTCTCTTCTAAATAACCTCTACATAATTTTGAGCTATGCTTTGGATCATTATCTTGTCGGAAAATGAATCTATCTAATTGGAGAATTAATCGCAACCTGGAAGAAACAACATTTTGTTCCAAATGTTTTTGTACTGTTCCTTTTTCAAAATTCCTTCAATTTTAATCAAATCGCCAGTTCCTTGGCTAGAGAAGCAACACCAGACCATGATTAAGCCATTACCATGCTTGATTGTTGGGACTACACAATCTGACATAATCTTTTCTTGGGCACTGCGTCGAACGTAAATTCTACATTTTGAACAGAATAGTTAAAACTTGGATTCATCGGTCCAAAGCACTTTTTTAAAAACTTCTTCAATGCAATCTCGACGGGCAAGAGCCCACTGCATCAGTTTTTTCCTGTTTTGCGGCCTTAGCAGAGGTTTTCGAACGGCAACACGACCATACAACTTCGTATCTCTCAGTCGCCGTTTTACAATAGTAAAGGTTTAACTCGGTTTTTGTTTACTTCAACGCGGATTTCTGGTGCTGTTAAGCGTCTATTTCGCTTGCTGGTAACAACAATGAAATTATATTCACTAGACGTGGTAGCTCTCGGCCTTCCCGAGCGTGAAATCTTGAAAACTGTCTGTCTCCCTGTATCGAGTTATTGTGCCATGAACACAAGTCTTCGATAACTTCAGTTGTGAAGCAATCTCCCGTTCGGATTTGCCTTCAAAACAACGATGGCAGAACGCACTTCCCAGCTAACTTCTGCTTTTCCCATTTTATGACGTCTTCACTATAGAAACCACAAGTTGAGATTGTTTGTGAACAAACCTAAGTAAACTTTGGTAATAAAAAGTCAGAAACATGTGTATTCAGGAGCTAATCCTTATTATTGACCAATACGTAACAAAAGCAAAGTAATTAGTAATGAGAACATTATAAATTATTATTACGACTCTATCACCTGGCTCTAGAGCAGCGTTTGTCGGTGTTTGAAAATAAAATATATGTTTATTGTCCAATAACTTGAAAGTAAACAAAAGAATGACTTCTTTAAATATTCGATACTAAGAATAGAATATGCAGATGTGCATTTCTTTTATTTATCCTATGTGATTTAATTACAATTGATGGATAATTATGTTATGTGCGGACTTAATATGCAGTGTGTGTGTGTCGGCTCCATGAAGACGGACGTTCCAGATCTCGTGTTATTCTTCTGAAATTGACAAGAGTGCATCGTGCAGCAAGTTTGAGGTTTACTCGCGAGCATGCGGAGTGGACAATGGATATCTGGAGGAATGTACTCTTTACGGACGAAAGTAAAGTGAAGTTTTTCAGCGATGATCGTCGAGTACGCGTATGGAGAAGAGGAGAACGTTTTTCAGAACCTTGCAGACATGAAACGGATCGTTTCGGAGGTCCAAATGTTACGGTGTGGGCTGGAATAAGCTTGCTCGGTAAAACTGAGCTGGTAATTCAGGAAGAAGGCTCCATAACTGCCACTCGGTATGTCGATCGAATAATTCGGCCCCATGTCATCCCATTTTCACAAAGAGTGGGTGAAACCTTTGTCTTTATGCAAGACAATGCTCGCCCACATGCAGCGCGAACAACCCAGCGAGTTCTCTCTGAAGCCAATATTACGGTATTACCGTGGCCGGCCATGAGTCCCGATCTTAACCCCATTGAACATTTATGGGACCAATTGAATATAAGCCTCAAATCGAACTTCAGTTATGAGTTCAGTAATCGACAAGAGCTCATAAACTCCCTAAAATTGTGTTGGGAGCGAATACCTGAGGAAAACATCACTCACTCACTTGATTGAAAGCGTCCCAAAGATAGATTCATAGAGTGCATACGGAACAGAGGAGGACCTATTCGCTATTAAGCATCATCAAACTCATTGATTTAGTCAATAATAAAAATCAAAATTTACTTAAATCAATAATTTCTGTAAACATTCCTAAAAACTGTAAATTTTGACCAAATTCCATAAAATTGGCAAAACTTACTCTTGTTAATGTTCAAAAACCTTAATTTATTCAGTCCTAATCATAAAAACTGAAAAAAGAATCTGTAAAATTCATTTAAAAGACATGGTCCCAACACTATTTTGTTTCGAGTAGTTTATATAGCTAAATTTTCGTTCCTATTGCTTTAATATCGACTTTCTCATTGTAACATGAGATTAATAGGTACCAATATAATATTCAGATTTTTAAGATGTTCAATAGAACATTTTTACTATAGTATCTTATTTTTTTGTAAACTTAGTTCATAATTAAGTTTTCCCAATATCAGCATTAGAGACCAATCACTGAAAAAAGGTTCGGCGCTACAACTGTTTACCCTATATATTTATTGTTGTACCAGACGGAGAATCCCAATGGATAGCATGTTAATGACGGCATCCTGTAATAGGATTATCGGAGTTATCTTGATGAGGAACTGGAGGCCCATCCCTTCCCAATCAACATGTTAGCAGTTTTAGCATATAATTTACCCGTGAGCATCCAGGCTCACCATGGATTTCTAAAACATCAAGTGACTTCATTCCAACTGTAACGCCGTTCACTAGTTAAGGCTCTCCTACCAGGGGCACAAATGAACACGTGTCTTATGCAAAGTAAATCTTTAAAAAAAATACTATTCTGTCTCCAGATCCTTTAAGAGGCAATATTGACAGAATTGGTGAGAAACTAGTTTGTCTACCTTCAGGAACCCACACATCACCTGTTATTAAATATTTCTTTAATAATGATTGCTAAATAATTATCTAATGGCTAATCATCTAAACTTGAATAATATAATCCAGATTATTAAAAGAAAAACAAAGTTAACAACAATATATTGTGGTATGTTCTTTACTTGTCACAAATCAGCAGTCATTTGGTGTTCGGAGCGGTTAATAACATGTGACTGATGTTCAGATATTCGTCATTGAATTCGAATTTGTATATGGGGATTAATTGATCCTCCCATAAAATAATTATATATATATATATATGTAAATAAATTTATATACATATATATATATGTATTTATTATATAAATTTAACAAAGTATTTTATAGGCGGGAGTTTCAAATGAGATCTCTGTAGCACATAACGATTCTAATAAAGAATTAGGTTTCATGTACATTCACATCCATGATAATTATAATGGAAATCACCAATGTGTCTATAAAAGAATCAGAAAGAATCCAGAATGTCTGAATTACTGAAGTTTTCCTATAAAAATAAAAATTACAATGAATATTTACATGGGGTCTCCACATTAATTTCTATATTGAGTAATAAAGCTTAATTTCACACATAACATTATATAACAACCATCACATGCACACTAGACTCTATAATCTTTGGAACATTTCTTGAAAGAAATAAGTCAAATTCATCTCTACAAATCGTCGTCATACAGTGTATGATCAAAGTCCATATGTCATTCATATGGCAGTGGATCGGCTGGTATGTTGTCCACTGTTGTAGTCTCGGATCTGTCTTCTAAAGATTGGTCACCAACGTCAGTGTTAGATGCTTCAGAACTGGAATGGTACTCTGACTCACTGTCTGATTCATCTTTCTGTAATTATAAAGGGAAAACAAAGTTATTTTTAAACTAATTAGCAGTTGAACATGTTGACAATGACAAAATGATAATATACTATTTTTTTTTTAGGATATACACTTTTATCTTCAAAGTTATGGAACATTAATTTGGATGGTTTTAGAGTGATTGAGCCGCCAGACTGCAGCCAGTTGTTACTTGCAATATTTTTTCTTTTTTTTTATTACATTGGGAGTAACAAACGAGCACACAGTTTGCCTGATGGTAAGTGATTACTGCGACCCATGCAATCTACATTCATCCTTGACAAGGAATTATAATGAAGATTCTTTGTCACCCTTGAGCACTGAGACTGAATGTCTTGTCACCAGTAATAAAGGTCTCCGGAGCCCTACTCACCAGACATAACACAGCAGGATTATGCTGTTATTATATGCTGGTATTCTGTGAGTGGTCCTACCTCGATCACGCTGACTCATTCATTCTGCAGTTAGAAACAAATAATTGGGTCACCTTAACCAGGAAAGGATCATGTCCTCACAGAATGCCAGCTAACAATGCTCCCTCTCAGCCATCAGGGCGCCAATGCATGTGTATTTTGAATCTCATTAGAGATCGCATACAGAAGTAATGGGCCGCAGTGATCACACATCATCAAGTAATTATCAGAAGATATTATCTTGATCTAAATTGACCAGAAGGACATAAAACTTACTTTAAAGTATGAAAAGGCATTGTGAATTTGTGTCAACTAAAGCTAGCATGTGTCCAGTAGCGGTAAGCCACATATACTTCTAGTTGTCCCCATTTATGAAAGCAAATGCAATGAAATAAAGTTAAACACCAAGTCACCGCTTAAAAAATGTAAGCAAGAAATACCTTTTTGCTACAATTCAACAGAATACCCCATAATTGTCATTATGTATATCGTCCAATGAACATTTTTTTCTAATTATAAATACTTATACGAGCATATTGTATTATAACACAAAATATATATGTACATAATTTATATATACATTTTTCAAGTTTTACAGTATTCATATTCTTTCTTATGGAAACAGGAAAAATGTAACCCTCTGCAGTTACAATCATTTTTTATTTTCATTATGACAAAGTTAAGATGTGAATCGCAATGAACAATATAAAAACACAGTAACTATATATCTTTAGTCTCAGTAATAATTGAATAAAAGTAAGTAATAAAGTATAAAGACTCTTGAGTGACTACCATTGTTCATAACAGTATAGGACAACAATCAACTATAGGCGACGCCTTGTGAACTGAGGCTTCGGGCATAAATCATATTTATCAGTCTGTCTCGCTCGCACTTACAGGTCTTATGGAGAGGTGTAGTGATGTGCGTAAGAATTGTATAGGTGCATATCGATAACGGGATAGGTACGATCGATATGCTAAATTATGTTATGTATTAATAGGAGTCATTTTTCGCTATCTGAAAATAAAAGTTTTTAATTTGTAAGATAAAATGTTTGTTTCGACATAATCAGAGAATCTGTATAGATCGTAATGTGAATTACACGTTGTGAATTACAGCCCGAGCTTGAGCGTTGATGTCACCATTTAATTTCCTCAAAACCACATTAGAAAATAAATTCTCCATAGTGCGTATTGCGTAACGAAGCGTAAGTAATATAATGAGTGACATAACAAAAAATTTTATATTTATAGAAAAACAACGACTAATGAAGGTTACGATGACGCATCGATCCATAGGTAGCTAAGTATCGATAACGGGTTGCATTGCGTGCACATTCCTACTGTCAGTGATATTTATTGCCCGACGACACGACACAGTTTAAATTGCGTCGACTATAGAACTTAAACGAACTAGCTTAGACATAAAAAGTTACAACCAAAAACACTTTATTCGTAATCAATTTGTAGAAATGATCACTTGCGTTCACGATAGTACCCATGCGCATCTATCGCCTCCACGTTTCGTTCACCGCTAGACTTACGTGCCGCTATCTATACGAGATAGATTTTGTTGCACTGTGTGTGCAATATATACCTTGAGAGTGAACACGAGGTAAGGAGGCGGCGCGGCATGGTATCGGCACGAGTGCGGCAGTGGGAGCCGCGCCACGGGTTCCCCGCACGGATCGCAGCCACGTGGGTCCCCGCATGCCGCGAACAGCACCTGGTAACAGAAAAATGCTAAATTATATAACATTAAAAGCCACCTTGTTGACAAGTTTTATGTTTGGATGTGTGTTACACAATAACACAGAAACGGATTTAATTTGCAACAAATAGATGTTGGTTACTTAATTACACAAAAACGACTCAATGGATTTTAATGAAATTTAGCCCTCAGGTAGTTTATACCCTGTATTAATACATAGGATACTTTTTATTGCAGCAAATGGATGTTGGTTACTTAATCACACAAAAACGACTCAATGGATTTTAATGAAATTTAGCCCTCAGGTAGTTTATACCCTGTATTAATACATAGGATACTTTTTATTGCAACAAATGGATGTTGGTTACTTAATCACACAAAAACGACTCAATGGATTTTAATGAAATTTAGCCCTCAGGTAGTTTATACCCTGTATTAATAATACATAGGATACTTTTTATTGCAACAAATGGATGTTGGTTACTTAATCACACAAAAACGACTCAATGGATTTTAATGAAATTTAGCCCTCAGGTAGTTTATACCCTGTATTAGTACATAGGATACTTTTTATTGCAGCAAATGGATGTTGGTTACTTAATCACACCAGAACGACTCAATGGATTTTAATGAAATTTGGCACACAGGTAGTTTAAACCCTGTATTAATACATAGGATACTTTTTATGCCGTAAATGGATGTTGGTTACTTAATCACAGCAGAATGACTCAATGGATTTTAATGAAATTTGGCACACAGGTAGTTTAAACCCTGTGTTAATACATAGGATACTTTTTATGCCGTAAATGGATGTTGGTTACTTAATCACACCAGAACGACTCAATGGATTTTAATGAAATTTGGCACACAGGTAGTTTAAACCCTGTATTAATACATAGGATACTTTTTATGCCGTAAATGGATGTTGGTTACTTAATTACACAAAAACGACTCCATGGATTTTAATGAAATTTGGAACACAGAGAGTTTCTAACTTATATTTACACTTAAGATACTTTTGATCCTGGTAAACGAGATGGCTCGATACTCTTGAGCAAAGAGTTCCCAAAATTTACAAATATTGACGGAATATAATAATTTATACAATCTTGTTTCTCACACATTTCTCATTTTTCTCCGGACCCAATCAAGAAGTCCACTCAAGTTACGAGCAGAGCGGGCAGATGTATGTAATAATTTGTGTAGATCGTTTACCCTAATTGTCAGATAAAACATTGTTTTTTGAATACTTATAAGATTTTTAAAAGATAATATAAAAATTGTTACTGCAAACACAGATTCATGAGTTTCATGTCTCATGTTCGTGTCAGTTCATGAAGTAATACAGTTGTTTCTGTCCATATAAGTAGTACATAATAAAAGCACTACACACTCAATTCTTGTCCATCATGTGATCACTTTGTTATGTTTCGACAACCATAGACACTTACCATCAATTTTGTAACTGACTGAACATCAATTCTAAAGTATTTGTATATTAACGGAACAACCAAAGTTGTAGTATATAATTATTTACCAAAGAAGATAACATACTTGTTGCCTATCATGTAAAATGTGTTTGTGGCAGTATTTGGCAGCTGGCAGCACATGATTGGAACAACGAACTCCTCCCTCCATGAACGTGCACCGCCCCTGTGAGGGTATGGACCGGTGTGTTGTGGTATCATTAACCTGAAATATATAATTATTGATTCAAACAACGCATGTTAAGTAGGAATACGCAAGTATTTTGCATATTCCAACATTTCTTTTTCTCCCACATCATATATGAACACATGGAATAGTACATACAGTGTTTTAGTATTCCAAATTTCGTAGTCAAGCACTCAGCCGAAGATTCTTAGCCCTCCCTAACCTGCCTTAACTGCTTAATGATGCAGAGACAATAGCAAGATGGTTGGTTGTTTGTGTTGTTTCCCAAAGTGACATCTTACGACATGAAAAAGATGAGGTGGCTTATTGTAACCATGACTCATATTGTAGCTAGAAGCTATGTTTTTTTTTGTCTGGTGAGTGTAGGGCTCCGGAGACATTTATTACTTAGGCATTCCATCTCAGTCCTCAAGACTAACAACGCATCTGCATTATGATTGTCATGAGCCGCAGGGTCACTTACCATCAGATGAACTGTGTACTCGTTTGTTATTCTTAATTTAATTTTTCAATGTAATAAAAAAAACTAAAATAAGTAAAATGTATTTTACACAGTTAACGTCATCTAGTAACAACCAGAAGATATCGCCATAGTTGAAATTAACTACAAGAATATCAATGAGTAATTTAGACCTTAGCCCGTTTATGATATAGCTTCCTAGCCAAGACTGCATCAATGCCATGCTTCCTGTGATACCCAGCATAGGCCTTCAGCTTACGCAATTGTCTCCTCTCGCGGACTGTCAGAACACCGCCACGGGCTTGTGAATTTATACTACCTGAAAAGTATATTACTGGTTAACAACATAAATACATTTACTTACTGCTGCTGCCTAAGTGTTTCTTTTTTTTAATTCATTATATAGAATATGACGAAAACATATATGTTCCGAGATTTCATGTTCCGTATCGCCTTGCTTATCAGGGAAAGTAAGGATGAGCGAACACTTCAACTATTCCAAGCTTTTATAAAAAGCTTATTGTGACTTAAATAGGCTTATATAAAATACATGCCATTATTACTGAAAGAAATGTGACAGGGATCCTGAAAATGATTACCATATAGATTTCAAACCCACCATCTTTTATTTATAGTGGTTATTATATATGTGCCCATAATTATGAAAGTGGTCTAAGTCATATATTACTTGTGTCGAGATATTTAATCAATTGCATTTGAACGAATTAAAAAACATTTTTACATTATACGACATTTTAATTCATATTTTTTTTGTCTTGAGTAATGGAAATTTATTATGAATATGAAATCTTGTCTGAATTTCATATGAACATGCTTTTTTTAAAGATTGAATTGACTTAGACCATTTTCAAAATTAACAATGTCCTATTAATGACGTAAAGCAATAAAGAATTGAGTTGTATTTGAAACAATAACTTTAATGAAATAATTCATAAAAATTTATGAATTATTTTCAACAAGTAATCCATTTTATCATTTCGAGGTTTTAAAATTCTTCAAATATCCCTGAAAATCTGGAGGGATGTATGATAGTAAACACATAGTATCTTTATGTTTATCTTCTGCTACTGATCTAATGGTGGTGTATAATGGAAGTAATGTAATATTTCCGTATATTTTTGGTTTTTTAAGTGAAAGATCCAAAACGTGGAATTTAGGATCATCTAAAGAAGTTTTATTGAACATTTTATAAATTTCATTTTTCATTATATGATTGTCATTTATTTAACTGGCTTATTTTGTAGTTCAGAAACGCGTCAAAGAGGGCCACGCGCCATTTTCAAATTATGTTTATATAATTTCTTAAATTTTGACTTAGACCACTTTCATAATTAACACTAAATGAATACCGTATAACATTGAAATTATATCCACTATCTAAAGGTTCATTTTTGACGATATTGTGGTGTGAAATAAGTGATGAACTTATTTTTTTTAAATTTTGATTTGGACCACTTTCATAATTATGGGTACATATATTAGTAAGTATATAAAAAATATATTTGTAACGTCTACAATCAGGAACCTTGAAACTGACAACAACAATGATTTTTTATCAGCATTTGAATCTTAAAGTAAACTAATCTCTATACTTATAAAAATAAATATAATTCATGTGTATATTAAATATATCCCTTCAATAAATACCAGCAAATGTGTCAAACCACAACTACAATTACGCCCAAAACAATTATTATAAATAATATAAATATCTATGTGAAAGTAAAAAGTGAAGTTATTAACACTAAAACTTACAATACTGTTCTTTTTCAGTCTTTAAAGACTTCAGGTACTGGTATCTGGTTAACTGAAGTAATGTTCTAAGATGTCCCATTTGTCTTAAATATGCTGATTGTAGGGATTTAAGGGCTGTTTTTGCTTCACCCACAGCTTCCTCTGCTGTATATACACCTGCCCGCCTGTTTAATTGTTAGAAAAGTCAATATGAGATCAAGTAGGTTGTGGTTAAAGGATATAAAACGTTTTCTAAGGAAGGAAATATTATAAAATGCTAAAATAAATATAAAATTAGAAATTCTACATTTAACTTTGTGTTATGCATGATGCTTATACAATGATGCATTAAGGTCTCTTAGACGTGTATTAGTATAGGATGCAATAGGGTAATGAACCAGGCATGATTTACAGGAGTGTATACAACAGAAAAATAAATATGGCTTCAAAAAATACCAGAATATAGTTGTTGTTTCGTAAATCAATAAGCTTGAAGATTTAAGAGATTATTAGTGAGGTGGCATTCCATTTTAGATGACATATACCTTAATATTTTATCGAAAGTGGATTTAGTAGAATAGGTAATGCAGATGTTATTTGTTTGTTACCACGTTTTTATTAAAAAATACTAAATTTACCAAAGCGGCTGTGATTCGCAGGGCGCCTCCTCAGCATCAGACAGATGGTCTTCGTGTACAGTTCTACAGTTCCCCTCCGGCCCGAGGGTCACACTGTCACAATCGCTATCACTGGCGCTCGCACATTCCATTATCGACGAGGAATACGCTGCGTTCACCGCTGTAGCGTCGATTTGTTCTGCGAAATGAGGAAATTTGTGAAGTAATAAAATCACGAGGTTGGAGGAGGTGTTTTACACTAAAAATTACAACAAACAATGTTAATGGTATTGGCAGGTCCGCGGAACGATCTCAGGTTGTCCGAGTAACGTGAAATTAAAAGCGTCAGATGAGAAAAAGAGACATCTGAATAACGCTTTCAAAGTTGTTGAACAAATCAACTTATACAGACTTCCTATACTGGTATTCCCCATGTTAATCTAGCCTTGGGATATCTCTATTTTCCAATCAACATTCAATTATTGGTTATTGTTAAAACATCTTGATTTTAAATGAATGATCATAACAAAATCAATCCCAATCTTAGATGTCGGACATAATTGAAACATAAAGTCTTTTAAATAGCCAACATACAAGTTTTGTGTAAGATATTTGGATGTGGTAGATATTAGCAAATAATTAAGTACTTACTAAATGGGTCCACGGCGTGAGGTGCGACTTGCTCATGCTCTGTAGGATCACTTACTACAGACACGGAAGATGCGCACGATGTCGTACGAGTTCGCTCTGGACTGTTGGATAAATACATTTTAAATATCTTTTTTTTTATAATAATATTGAGAATAAGGAACACAGTTCACCTGATGGCAAGTGATTCCTGCGACCCATGACATCTACATTCAACGTTTGACAAGGAATCAGATCAATATTGCAGATGCGTTGCGTTGCGTTACGTCTTGAGGACTAAGATGGAATACCTCACCTTGTCATCAGTAATAAAGGTCTCCGGATCCCTGCACTCACCAGACGAAAAACAGCAGCGTTATGCTAAATAACAACACACACACCATTAGCCATAATAGATTCAGATCACAAGTGCTTCACCTAATTAAATCCAATGCAAACCAAGTATTGCATGATACTGATCACACTTTGTAATATACCATATCAATATATCATACTCACTAGTCTAAGCCTAGTCTAGGCTATGAATAATGTTCCAATTAAAAAGTCCTTTTAATTTAGGCCTAATACTTTTTCTAAGTTGAAATTTAGAATGTGTTTATGTAAGAAACTTTGATCGATTTGACACTATACAAAAATATTGTATTGTGCAGTCATGTAAAAATACATTATGAAACTTAAAGAATACAGAATACCAGTGACTGCACTAAATGGGTATGGAGCTGTCAGTTGCTTTTTAAGACAAAGGTTATAAACCGTTAGAGTATCGCACCATAGGCAGGTATACGAACAAATCCTCTGTCGAAGATCGGAGCTACCTAGTGTGCTTAGATGCTAACAGGCTATGATCACTGTGACGACCAGAATTCGAAGAAATTCTAGAAGGAAAAAAAAAAAAAATAACTGGTGATTTGAAAGATTCCAGCTAGGCAATTATGAAACAAGATATCTTAAGAAATTGCATTTTTATTTATAAAATATATTGGGGTTATATTTGGCAATATTATATAATATGAATTAATATTAAATTATGAAGAATTTATTTAAAGTCCAAATCTTATTTTTATTTAATAACATTTACTTAAACTTTCTAATTACAACAGTTTTATTATTTTGTACAATGCGCATGCCAGCTATATTGTATCTTAATCTTAACTAAATCTTAGCTAGATTGGGCTATAAATTTGAATAAAACTCCTTACCCCCTTACTCTTTGGTGGTGATAACAAGTTGCTAAACAGCTAGGTGATTCAGTCCTAACACACTACTATACTATAGATATATAGATGTTACAAACCCTCAATAATTCCACAATATACACAATTAGGCAACCTAATTTTCTTAATCAAAAACCTAAATTTTTGCATAAAACATATCCACCTGAACCTGCTTCTGTGAGCATCTGAACCTGAGTCTGTGAGATACAATGACAAATTTTCTATTAAAACTTCATATACTAAGGAATATGAGTCAACTGACATTGTTTTATACTATATATCTTTAACAACAGAACTATAAATAAAAAATCATTGTAAAACTAGTCTTCTTAATAACTTACCGCACATAATGCTGCAGCTGGTTCAGCAAAGTCTCCGTGGTAGTAACGGGAGGCGGAGGCGCGGCACTGCGCTGTCGTGCGTACAGTGCAGCGCGTGCGTGTTCGAAACATAACCTGAGAACATTTGATATTGGCTATAAAGTCATATCCTGGGTAAAACATTATAATTAAATGTTAATTATTATTACAATTCAATACAAATTTAATAGATACCTTATGGGATATGTTTATTTAATCTTAGACCCCCATTATAGATGATATATAAGTCCATCACAGACCACAGGCTTGCCAAATAAACTATCCTAGTCCTGAATATTTACTAGCCCATTCCAAGTGTATGTGTTTATGAGTTGCAATGATCACTTACTATCAAGTGCACTGTAGGCCCCTTTTGTCTTCCTTAGTGTCATAATAAAAAATTATGCCAAAAATGAAAGTACAAACAGACATACCATCATAAAATATACTAAAACATAGAAATAGCTCTCCATACCACACACACTCTAGATACCACCAGAGCATTGCCTGGTAAGCTTTGTAGATTGACTAACTTTATCTATTTTAACTATGGTCAACTTACAAAAATGCAAGTTTCCTGACATCCTTTTTGTTTACTACAATATGAAGATGTTTGCCTGGATGATTTTGACCATGGCAATATCTTCCAGAAGATTCCAGAAATATTGGTGCAAACGAGGCACTCACTAGTCCCCTTCCCTATTCCGATGTAATCCATTATGCAATAAGATTAGAGTATGATTCAGATACAGTTTTGGGGACACAGGAAATAAATACAACACCAACATCCATTCCCGAAAGCCAAAAATTTCTGTTGTTCCTCGGCTGGGTCTAACCCAGGACCCGTGACGCAGCATCCTGGTAAACCACGCGTTCGTCACTACCACTATGATATATATAGTATATTTCGTATAACGTATATCTCTGATAAGAGATCTAGATTAAAATGGGTTTATATCTTACATATATTATGGTTATTGTGGGTATATTACACATTTTGCCCCCTCATAAAAAAAATTGGATCTGTGGTCAGATCTAAATTTTTTTCTTGGCGGTATCATATGGAACTTTTATGCAGGTATTTATATTTATTATGAGTAAAGTGATCTTATTTTGCAGTCCAGTCGACCTATTGTTGCCACAGTATGTAGCAGCGACTGTGCTCCACTTCCCAAGATTACTGTCAAATTATTACATTTATAAACGTACCCAGCATCTCGAGACTGCGATCCAGTAGATACAGGAGCAGGTTTATTACAGCGTTGCCCGCCAGCATATGTGTGCAGACACTGCTTATATGGAGCCCCAGGTTCTTGTAGAATGTGACGAGCACAATGCTGACAGCCATTCAGCACTGGTAGCAGACATGTGTAGCCGCGATGAGCACAGGATCGTGAACGGGACATTATCTCCTTTTGTAACTGAAATAGAAAACGAAAACAAGATTAATTTGACATAATAATAGAAAAATGTGTGTATTGTATGAGCTCACAAATAATGTAGATATAATCAGTTGGTCCATAATCTATCGCTTTTATTATAACACAGTTATCTATTGGTATTATTACCAGATCACATAGTCCTCACTCATTCATCGTGCCATAGGTTTTTCAACATGTACAATAAGATTGGAAGACGCTTAAGATAGTGTCAGGCACATCTCAGTTTGATTCTGTAAGAAACTTGAAGGCCATGCAGACAGATTTTGAAGCAGACTATGTAATTTGATTTATTTAAGATGATTTTACTTATTACATTCAAAATTCTTCAAATTATTTTGGAATATATATAATGTTAATCTATAGAAATTTATTCACAAAATGCACTAAACACTATTTTAATTTTCTAGTTCATATGCTGAAATCAAATAGAAAACTATGAGCTCAAAGAATAGTTAAACATTTTTGTTTCTTTGCAACAAATGCAAATGTAGCAAACTGTGACTATCAAGATTAGGGTTGTCCGAGATTACAATATCAGAATTCTCTCTGATAGCAGATCACAAGGCTGCAGCACCAACATGAATGTCCACATTGGAGGAAGTATTGACGATGCGAAGTTCTGATGAGAGGGTTGTAGGCCCTGGACCACCAATACACTACTGCTTTAGTTTACCTAACAAAGGTTGCTTATAGAGAATGATTAACTTTATGTGAAAATAAAACTATGTGAATTAACTATTGGAAAAAGCAACATCTGAGTTTCTGCCCAATCCTATCGGCAGATATGTATATGCATTACATATCTATTGATTTGATGTGATAAAAGCATATTATTATCTTAAAATTCTATTTAAAATAAATTAATTTGTGTTTATATTATGAGTATACAAACCTGTGCCCTTAGTTTTTCTTCTTCCTGTTTTTTGATGACTTCAGGATCAGGTGGTTTAATAGATTTAACATTGGTTATTCTAATGGCAGAAGTCGACCCTCTACCTCGATTAAGCATGCTGACTTTTGATAGATGTATCACTTTACGGGGCTGCTGCGATGTCATTTCTGATGTTGAGGATGAATTAACTGAAAATGGGGATACCACTTAAGTTTCTGATATAATTTAATGCTGTAGATAGACGGGAATATAACGTACTAGTTTAACTATACATTTTTCCATAATTCAGAATTAAGAATGTAACTAAAAACACAATGGTCAATAAATTAATAATTAATATTGTTATAACTATGAATAAATTAAGCTAAATGTTGTCGTAATTAAACATTTAAGAGCACTAACAGAAAATAAATAATACTATTATGTAAAACAAATCTGTCCGATTATTAGACCTATTGCGCCTTAGTATATGAGAAACATATAGAACTAATTTCGATATTTTTCGAGTAGTTTACAAATATTTTCAAATTGTGCTGGTGTTAATTAAGTATACTAATTATTTTTTAGTTAATGATATAAAAACATATATTTTTTACTCACGCTCATTAATTCTAATGTTATGACTGTGTAAGTCTATTATGTTTTCCTTTTTAATTGGAAACATTTCATATCGTTTCCTAGTGACTCTCGTATATAATATTTAATGACTGTTAATAACGATCTGGAAACAACTAGGAATGTAAAAATAATATTAATTATCTAAGATATATTTATTTCTCAATTTATTTGACAACTATATCACCATTTTAACACCCACGTAGTACACCGCGAAAAGTTATAGACAAAATTATCAAATACTCTACTTATTAAGTATTTATAATAAAAAAACAACCGTATACTCTTGTAACTACCCTCACTTTCAATTAAATAATGAAATTAAAATTTACAATAATTTTATTTTTGTTTAATCAGTACAGATATCTTTAACGACAAAAGAAATAATGAAGTGTATTGTAAACAGTGGTGGGTCGGCCATTTGCACCGAGTGACAGAGTTTTTAGGTCCGTAATTTTAAGATGCTATAGTTTTTAGTAAAAGTGACGTAATTATGTAAAAAATAAATGTAAAAGAATCAGAATAGTTTGTTTTATAGAATTAAACATAGTGATAAAGTAAATTGTACCTGTGCTTGTTGCAGATCATCGTTCTGTCACCGGAGATCTTACTACGTTACCACCAAGTTTTTCAATGGCGCCCGTTTGATTATACCTATCAACTGTACAAGTAGTGACGATATTATTTAGCTTAACTTTCATTGTTTTAGTACTGTATAAAATCTGCTCTTAATATTTATTCCCCATTTATTAAAAATTAATTCATTTGAACTCTACTATGTTACTTTTTAAATCGTAAAATCTTTCAAATGTTATCATCGTCTGCATCCGTCCGTCGCTGTCATAGCGCTGTCCCTTTCCCACTTGGGCACATAAACGGAGCTAAACTTTCCGTCGTGCTTCGCGGGCAGTCATTGGAACATTCGTTCAATGGCTGGAGGACAAGAGAAATGGTATTTTACAAAAGAGCAACTACAGAATTCTCCAAGCAGAAGATGCGGTTTAGATGCAGATAAAGAGCTTGCCTACCGGCAGCAGGCAGCAAACCTCATCCAGGATATGGGCCAACGGCTTCAAGTGTATCCTTTTCAATGTGGTGATTTAAGTGCAATGTTTTTGTCAAGTCATGTGCGTAAAACGTGTTATAAATCGAATTTATTACATATCGTTTTTGTTACAAATATCTAAGATTGTGTTGAGTGATGTGACTGTGTGCGCTGGTGAAAAGTATGACGAAATATCTTAAAGTTAACGATTGCTGTGGCGTCACTTTCCCTCGGATTACTGGGAAATCCCGCTGCCTCGTGGATTGAGATACTGTTTTCTTAAGGTAAGAGGAAAATCCTTGGATATTATGAGTTTGTTATCAATATACAAAAGTCATTTAGGTTAGGCCCGCGTGATGGCGTGATATATTTTAGGTCAGTGATCCTTGACAGCTGTGGACGCCTGCGCGTATGACGTAGGGTCTGGCGATCGACCTGCTCGCTAAAATTAACCGCCTTTTTGAACAAATTGTAAAATTTTCTCGCAGCATGAATAATATCGTCTTGCTATCGCTTCCTGGTAGTGCCGCGCTGTATAAACGAGATAGCGTTGTTAATACCGTGTAAGTCATGTACAGTTTGAAATCAGCGTAATTTTCAATTGTATTGTAGATATGGTCAATGTTATTCATAAAAGGACTTACGATTATTAACTATTCATGTTAAGCATAATATGAAGAAATCATTACCTTTTTTTTTGCAAATCAAGAAACTAAAATGTATTTCAAATTTAATAGGTTGGGAATAACATAAACACATGCACAGCAAAACACATGTTCTATATACTTTTTTGTGTGTAATCTTTGACACAACAACTATCTCAAAGAAGCTTTTGATGTTGACAGTGGCAAATTCTTAAACATTTACAAGGTGGTGTTTTTCAAGTTATTAATTTCATCTTTATTAGAAACATTCATTATTTTTAATGTTAATAGACTTACAATTGTATTTCTTGATATAAACTTATATTTGAAATACACAACAAAGATGATAGTAATAATAATATTAATAATTGCCATCAAGCAGCCCATAGCAAATTTGTTGATCTTTATAATTTTTTTAAAACATTGAGAGTGACAAACAGTCGCACAGTTCTCCTGATGGTATGTGATTCCTGTGACCCAAGACACCTACATTCATCCTTGACAAGGAATCATAATGCAGATGCATTATCTCCCTTGAAGACTGAGATGAAACGCCTTGTCACCAGTAATGAAGGTCTTTGGATTCCTACACTCACTGAATGAAATACGACAGCATTATGCTGGTAATCTGATCCTACCCAGGTCAAACTGACTTATTCATTCTGTAACTAGCAACAAAGTCCAGCATAATCCAACCACTGAAAATATAGAACAGGCTAAATCATCTGTTTTATTCATAAATTTTCTGCATAATGTGATTATTTTAAATGAAATATGCAACATTATCAACATAATTTTCACATATAATCACTGAAACAGTGCAATGTCATAAATGGTGATTCACAGAGATTTATTCCGTAGAGTTTACATAGTGTAACACAATAATAATAATATTCAATTAGTGTATAGTTTGTTAGACAGAACACTTAGTTTTTTTTAAAACTTAAGTAAGAAGTGTGTAGTGCATGAGTATAATTCACTAACCTATATGACTGCTAGTCATTCTGTAGGTAGTTCCTAGCTGCAACACTTAATAAGATTCCATTTTAGTTCTTGGGGTGATTAATGTATGTGAGCCTAGAATTTAGGTTGAAAATGACGTTCATGGGTTGCAGTATGACCTTTGCTTTTGACCAGGTGAATTTTGTCCTTGTTTTGTAACCCTTATATTATTTAAACAACCTTTCATTCATTATCCATCATATCAGTAAATAGCATCAGAGAGAGTACTGCCAGTCATATTGTTAATTGCATTTTAAGTGCTCATTTACGGCATGTTTGGCAGTAAAGGAAAACATCATGAGGAAACCTGTTTGTCTGAGAAATAATTAAAAAAAATATTTAAAACATGTGATATGTGTTGTGCTGTACTCCGATAACCTTTCAAGAGTTACTAGCTTCTTAAGCCCAGCACTGGACCAGTACAGTAGTAAAAGTAGGTTATTGCAACTCGTAAATATTTTAAGGTTTTTTTCTGCAATTCATTAACTTTGTCTTTCTGCTGCATGCCTGGTGCTCCATAGCTTTTTCTTACTTTTACATGACCTTTAGCCAATCTTATTCAGACTATTTTATTATTACTTACTTTCTAACTATATTGTAATCAGAGTACTAATCTGACTGTTACACATTTTTATAGCTTAATTTTTATATTATGCTCATAATTCAAAGAAATATTTAATCTTTCTGCATTATTTATAATTTGTGTTAAATTTTTATCATGAAACAATAAGGGATTTTGAATGTATACTTTTTCTTGGAAGAAATTCTGAATGACTTTATTTAACAATAGATTTCTGGAAACATTAAATATCTGCAATATTTTACTGTTATTTTATAGTTAAACTTGTTTCAAAATACATTGCAAAAGTATTTATATTTAGAAGTACCTACTATTGGTATTGGTCTTTTCTCAATTCACCAAGTTACCTGGATCAACAAAAGAGTACAATATTACAATACTTTTCTACCTGCTCTGCTTTTCAGGTATCATTAAAAAAGGTAGGCTTGTCTTTTTAAAGTATCATTTGCATTTTTGTAATATTTTCTGGGATAAATATTTCAAATTTAGAATGGGGAAAACACAAGTGTATGATTTGAAAATTATCAACAGGTTAATAACCGGCGATAATTTTGTCAATGTCAATATGATAACTACGTAATGTTTTTTTATAGGAGTGCGGGCGTAATGTCAATGTGTTTGAGAACACGCCGAGTTCAGACAACCCTAATGTCAAATCATATATACATATATCATTGTTTTTTTTTTATTCATATTTAAAGACCGGCAAGCTGCCGTGTTTCTAGTTAGCATTGGGTTCCAGTCTAAGTTAAATTGAATGTTATGTTAGTACAACACATTTTTGTATTTTATAAAACAGATCTATTTACAAATTAATATGTAAAAGCCAAGTGCCTGTTGCTTTCGGTATTATTAGTATTTCATTGACTTTCGCCATTTCGAGGAAGGTCAATAAACAAGTTGATAGTCAATTACCTCTGTTTCACCAATGACTCATCTGGCTCTGCTAAACACTTCCAGTAAGTCATTATAAAAGAGACAAA
The DNA here is from genome assembly GCA_029286865.1 of Teinopalpus imperialis. Classification (NCBI taxonomy): domain Eukaryota; kingdom Metazoa; phylum Arthropoda; class Insecta; order Lepidoptera; family Papilionidae; genus Teinopalpus; species Teinopalpus imperialis. The sequence goes on from JAGSMU010000004.1 coordinate 10,602,454, forward strand.
GATCCCAGATTGTTATACTTGGATGCCACCTTGTATCTTTAAGTTCTTTAAAAATCACTAAGAATTTTGTTCAAGGAAATTATAATATCTACTGCCGCTTCTCATTACATACTTGAAAATGTAATTTTTGTTCAAAGTAGCTTCTGATCTTCCGTTAATTCATACGGGTTCTATCTAGTGCAAAGCTTTCGAACCGTCACATACAAAATGTTTTGCACTTGGTCATTCCAATGCCGAATAAAGTACGAATTAGCTATCGAGTATTTTTTTTGTCAGTATCATTCATTTGTCGTACGGTATCTATATTGGTTTCTGTAACAGTCGCCGGCAGAACTTCAGGTACATCGTCGTTCAGATGATCACGTCCACGTCTAAATTCTCCGAACCGTGAATACATGGGGTTTCGTCACCAAATGGCAATTGATCTCTCGCAACTCTCTAGAAAATCGTAAAAAATCATGGTGGAAACATTTTTAAATATATATAATAAAACAAAGTTAAATTCATTGTAATAGCGACTCACATTATTCAAAAGGATGACAATGAAAAAAAAATGACTCTCCCTAATTGATTTTCAAATTCTGTAATTTATTTTTTTATTGTAAGTGGCCAGTTCCAGAATTTTCAGTATTCCCCACGTAATACTTCTATATTATATATTGAATAAAGACATTTGGTTTAAGTACGATGTTATTTAAGTATCATATTTAATACATTAATGATGGCTCCTTTTATGCTTTCACGGCAAGCTCAAAAAGCACTATGAGTAACGGTAATGGTACTGCGTAGTTAGAAAGTAGGTTTTCTGCATAAACCGTAGTTACATAAACCTTTAGTTACGTAAACCTTGACAACTGACATTGAAACATTGTTATTGCACAGGGAATGAAATTTTACTTAAATTTTAAATATTTGTATTTAGTGGAGTATAGAACATAAAAACAAATATGTTTATTATAGGTACAATCGATTCTTAGAATCAACAAAGTGTAAATATGAAAATAACATGAGGAAAATTGGAATGAATAACAGTCGATAGTCCATGAGTCATACAAAACAGCTGCGAGTCAAGCATCAACTGCAATTTAGACCGCGACATATAACGCGGGAAGTGCGCATATGACTCGCCTTATCACCAAGAACGTTGTTTGTTTATTTTCTTCTTTTTTTTTTAACTTTTTCTATATAACCTGTAAACGGACACAGTTATATTTTTTAAAGTTAAAGGGCGCATTAATCATTATGCGTGTCACCGGGCGCACGTTTAAACAGTTACGGCGTCGAATTATCGTGAAATTGTAAAGCGTAGGTATAGCGCTTGCTATCTCAGTCTACCCCAATTCGTATGACAAATGTGTGGTCTTATTTTCTTGTGTCCGCGTGGGGAAACCGGTGCCTTTATTTACACCTTTTTATAAATGAAATAGTTTTGTGCAATAACTATTTTTAAACATCTGAGGTGGATGGTTTTTATCGACTGACGTCTTAGATTTAGACTTCACGTAAGTTATCTTAATGAATGAAGCTAGAAAAAACTAAATAATGTATATTTAAATGCATAAAAAAAGATTCGGAAAACCGAAAACTCATTGGTTCAAGTCAGTACCCCATAGATTGCTAGTACTGTATTACGCGCTGGGCTATATTTTCTTTCAATAAATTCTCTCTGAAATTATATGCGGGTTTTTGAACTAGTAAATAGAAGCTACGTCTACAATTATAACTAAGAAAGAAGTATTTTTATTGAAAGGTGCTATTGCTAATAAAATTTAATTTAAAATATTTTTAGTGGTGTATTCTATAACCGCCAATGTTTCGTCAGAGACAAAAGAAACTATCCGAACAATAGTGAAAGCGAGTCACCGGGACACGTACGGTGTATCACTTTTTGCGCACGGCCGCAAAAAAATTGCACGTAAAATGACGCGGTTGGTTGAAGCGGAATCAGATGACATGCTTTTTACGCTGCCTCTCTGACCTAACATAACCATTTTTTGTTGTATCTGGTATTCCCTATCTATTCTAAATTTACTTCTTAGGATATAAGTTTAACTTTAAATTAATGATGCAGTTGGTTTTTTTCAACAATTTCTTCATCAATTATGCATTTATTTTATCTTCGTGTCAATGTTTCGAACTGCTTGTTCATTCATCGTCTGTGTTTCATAAAAAAGAATATATAATAGTATCAACATATATTCGTAATCTACAAATGCTGGATAGAGACTTCCCATTGTTGTAGGTATTATAGTAATGAACGGTCTTGTATTAAAATATTTTTTAGCTATAGGTATAATCGCCAAAAAATGCTCTTTCATTTGGTCATATCAGGATAGCTACATGCAAAATATTACTGTTGTATTGAATACTAATTACTAATCAGATTATGATAACTTTTATATTTCAACATTTGGCGTTTTAAGTTCACAGGATTATAATACTCGTGAACATGTGTCTTTAAAGTTATGCTCATTATAGACCTTTTTTTGCTGATGTTCACTGTTAACCCAAGGACTGTTCTGCCTGAATCCGCGCGACCTCTATCCTGCGCAAAAACGACTGACTCGAGCGTACCCGAAAGGGCCTCTATCGGATTAAAATAGAGTTGAATATCGCTGTGTCTGTTTATTCTTCTGTTACTCCCCTAAACAAGATTTATTTTCACTAAATAATAATTAGTTTCTGTTATATATAGTTATTTTGTATTTATTATTATTTAGTTTTACGCACATGGATTGGATTTTAAAATTGTTTTTCTTTTTTTTCAATCTGAATGTATCCTTACGATTTGTTTAGATATGTATGTGTGTTAGTAATAAACAACAAAATGGTCACATTTTCTTAACTCCAGAATTACAGTTCACAACTATGCATCAATACGGCCATTGTCTATATGCATCGGTTCTATGCGTTCCACTCATTTACACAGTTTCACAGGAACGCCATAGCCGCTGCGGCGCTCTTCCTTGCGGCAAAGGTTTGTACTTATTGTTTTTCATTTATCCCGTATTTAAATTAAAACACTTATATTTCCACCATTTATTTCACCGTCATCGTTCACTGCAATGAAAAAAGTAGTGACAAACTATAGAGTAATGGAGCACAGTTCGTCATGCGACTCTCCACTGTGGCCATTATACGAGTTTATTTCACCATATTTAATGAAAAAAGTAGAGTAACAAACTAAATATTGGAGCATAGTTACGCGCCTCCCCCCACTGTGGCTTTGCGGACACGTTGTTTGAAATACTTATTTTGATTTATTTCTTAGACATGCAAATTTAGTCACAACGTGTCCCTTCACTGGGGGGTGTTGTAAATCATCACTTAAAATTGTTTTAATAAGGCAGTTTTTGAATTGGGATTAAAAAATAAACTTCATGTTAACCTCTATAAATAGGAATTAGTGCCTCCCAATGTAACAATTCTTAAGAAAACATCGTGAAGCCATGTATTACGCACATATATGTGTTTAATAATATAGGACATATGAGAATTATCATTGGTTTACATTTTCAGGTAGAGGAACAACCTCGAAAATTAGAATATGTAATAAAGGTGGCACATGTCTGCCTCCACAGGGGTGAGGGGGTAAATGCTCTCACTTCCGAACAGTACCAAGAACAGGTAACGTATTTTTAATAATTATGTTTATATAAAACAATGTTTATTAGTCGCATAAGGATTAATATTCATAAATTAATCACTTTATTACAGGCGCAGGACCTGGTATTCAACGAGAACGTACTCCTACAGACGTTAGGTTTTGATGTCGCGATCGACCATCCTCATACGCACGTTGTACGCACGTGTCACCTTGTCAAAGGTGAGACAAGCGTCCGAATGCGTTGCGAGTTGAATGCCTACTGGGCCGCGCGCACCCATTCCTTTACACGGCAGTTATGGCGACAATGGGGAGGCGTTCCGATTTACGCTTGGATTAGCTAGTACGGCCGGTCTAATTTTATATGCGGTTGTAGTTTTGGAACGGTATGGCGTTCCTTTTTACGATAAAATTTGTTTGTCTTCTGTATTGCAGAAAACAGTGTTTTGTGTTGTAGATATTTTTAATTTGGTTAATTTATATCTATCATAGTGTTTACGTTATGTTAATTGTAAAATATGTAAATTGAACTTTTCATTTACAAACATGAACTTAAAATGCATGCATATGTACGTGATATTAGTAATATGTACATGGTAATGTTTACAAAATGTAAATAAGTACAATTTAAAATAAACAAAAACATGGATATAAACTGCTGGATAGATTTTTCAAAATATAACATAATTAAAACGTATTAAATAGTAATATTTTAAAACTCTCGGGATGCTGAAGTCAAACAAAAAATGTATAAATAGGAACGCATAACCGTTTCTCGAATACCGCTTAGACTTGCCGCGTGCGATCCAAAAAAAAGGAAGGGATTTACAACGGGCATTGTATCACGCATATTGCCACCGGCGAGAGGTATGTGACAATAGTCTTGAAAAAAAAAACTTTGTGTGTCCACCCCACTCACGCACATCTTCACCGCAACCTTTCAGCCCTAGCTGGGTATAGTTGCGGCGAAAAGTCTATTTATTAATTTATTATAATTAGTATTTACATAAGTATAATTAATTATTCTTATATTGAAATTTATTACCTATATGTTTATTCATATTTTCAAGCAATTTTTTTTCATTAAATTACTCATTTAGTTTACCATTGTTTATTTTAGTAGGTACCGTATAAATAAATAGACTTATTTCCTTAACTATACGTTTTTGTTAAATTATAGTTTATATTCCTGCATGTTATGAGATTTTTTAAGAGTAATAAATAATGTTTAAGTTATATAACATAATAAAAAAAGAGCGATATAATCATGATACTCGCAACGAAATCATTACGTTCATGCACAAATACCTCTGCTGCCATTTTCATTATTCATATCTCCCGAAGGTCCTGTGTATTATATATTAACTATTTAAACAATGCCTATGATTTTTTTGTTATCAAACTATTTTCCCTTTGCTTTAATGTCATTAACATAACATTTTTAACATGAATTTAAATGTAATATTTTATCCATTTCAGCACCAAAAGACCTAGCGCAAACATCATACTTTATGGCGTCTAATAGTCTCCATTTGACAACAATGTGCCTGCAGTACAGACCTACAGTTGTCGCTTGCTTTTGCATACATTTGGCGTCCAAATGGAGCAATTGGTCGGTAAGTACAAGAACGATGTTTCCCATTTTATATAGTAAACAGTTTAATGGAGTGTTAATATTGGTCAACTTTTCCCGTGTGTGAGTAATGAAGAGTTAATCGAGATAAAAGTATCAGTTCCCTAAGTTTCAATAACGACGGCCTTATTCTCGAATATGTCACGATACAAAATGTTTAAGACAAATGACGGTTACTCGTAAACGCCAAGCTTGGTGGTAACGATGACCTTTCTTGGAGACGATATTGATAAATTATTTCCTTCATCATCATGCCAGTTAGAAGCTAAGGTTAGAGGGAAAGATACAAACAGTAAATGATCACAATTTTTTTTTAATTTAATATAATTTAATTTGTTGTGTTTATCTAATGATTGTATCTATAATATGTAACATTTTTATAAAATAGCTATGGACACAAACAATGTAGACTGAATTCTGTAAAAAAAATTGTTCAGCATGTTTATTCACTTCTGTTTACATTGATGCCGTTTCTCTGTTAAATAGAAGATATTGTTAATCTTCACTATTAGGCTTTTATGTAAGTTTATTTTCACTTTGTCAATGCCTAATATGTATATCACTCATGCTGTGTCCGTGTGTTATTAGAGATGCAATGTAGCTAATATGTACATATAGACTTAAGTTAATTTGTTTAAATATTTCATTGTAATCTCTGTTGATGGTCCTAAATAAATTCCAATATTACTCCATAGATACCACAATCGCACGAGGGCCGGCATTGGTTCTCGTACGTGGACCGCAGCGTCACGTCAGAGCTGCTAGAACGGCTCACCGCTGAGTTCCTTCACATCTTCGATAAGTGCCCGTCCCGTCTCAAGAGGAAGATGATGACCATGTCCAATAACAGTAAGCAATCATTCTTAATATAACGTGAAAAATGTTTAGTTAATAAGTTATTAAGTACATTGAGAGTAACACACGAGCACACAGTTAACCTGATGGTAAGTGAATCCTGTGGGCCATGACATCTACATTCATCCTTGACAAGGAATCATAATACAGATTCATTGTCACCCTTGAGGACTGAGATGGAATACCTAGTCATCAGTAATAAATCTCTCCGGATCCCTGTACTCACCACACGAAACACAGCAGAATTATGCTGCTGTTTCACGCTGGTATTCTGTGGTAATTTAACCCCGGTCGTGCTGACCCATTAATTCTGCAGCTAGTAATAAACTACAGTGTATCTCTATCACTATTAATATTAAAAAATCTTGATGAAAAATACATGGTTGTTGCAATCATTATTTTGAATGAATCAAATATAATTGCTTACTTATCTGTAAAAAAATGTAACTTATGGGTTCACTTTCAACTGTGCAAATATTTAATGTCCAAATCAAAAAACACGCTCCCATCTTAACTGATGTTTTAAAATTAATCAAAGTTTTATGACGGAAGTAATCTAAAATGTTAAAATACATTATGAAAGAAAGTGGTAGTCTCTAACATGTGGACACTTAAATCAATGGTCCTTTACCGGAAGTCAATTCGCTGCATTTTTAAATTATAAAAAAATTTTTCAAGGCGGAAGTTCACCGCATTCGAATGCTGCCCATCCGTCATCTGCCGCCCCTGGAGTTGCCAACTCACCCTTCGACAAAAAGCATCCACTACCCAATAGCGATGAGTTCGACAAGTCATTTGATAAAGGTAAGAATTACAATAACCCATCAGTGATTTAATAGATTACTGCTAGATTATAACACCCACAGAGATATTGCTGGATATGTCTCCCACGGAATAGACACGCTTTGGGTATTTTTTTGGAGGGATTGTATGGGACTTTGTTCCTAAGTTACACAGCTCTCTGTTTTATCAGTTGTACTGTAACATCTTTGAGATTTTACCTGTCATCTCTTAAAAAGTATTTCAAAAATATTATAGTGGGAAATAAACACTTACAGGGTCAACTTTCTTCTTATTATTCTTCTCTCTCTTGTGATGGCACACATTGCTATTTGGTATTATTAGTCTTAAAATAAATTTAAAGTGAAATATAAATAATATTTAGTTTGCTTCATTCTAAATATACATATTTATCACTAACAATTACATTCTGAAATCAGAATACGAGCGGGAGAGGCGACGTCAACCAGGCGCGGGTGGTTACGTACCAGCCACATCCGCCCCCGCACCTGCAAACCCTCCACAACCACAAAAAATAGATTACAACCTCTACAGAGAGAAAAGGGAACGAGAGGAAAGAGAAAGAAGACAAGCCATGCAACAAGCAAGACCTAGTTCCCAGCCTAGACCTGGTGGTTCTCAGCCACCACCTCCTCATCATCAAAGACCTTCCTCAAGTCAGCATCATCATAAACCTCACCACGCATGGCCACACCATAAGCCCCCCCACCATAAACCGCCACATGATCATAGACACCATAGACCACAACCACAATCACAACCACCTGTAGCAGCAGTACCACAACAACAAGAACCAATACCTCAAAGAACGCGCCCGCCATCGTTATTCTCACCAGAAAACGCAACTACCCCCACTGCAGCCGCATCAGCCCCAAGAAGGCCTCCTCCTCCTCAGAATAGAGAGCAGAGGCCTCCTCGAGCTGAAGCCCGTCCCCAACTAATACCTCCTGCTCCTCAAATTCAACCTCAAACACAGCCAATAGAACGGCCCCTAAGTCCACACAAAAAACGACCCGATCCATCGGCTGCCATACGAGAAATGCAACCTCCGGCTATACTATCTCCTTTCTCATCCCCACCTGCCAAGGAACCCCCACCTAAACCTAGACAACGTGCGTCTTCAAATTCAGAACCAGAATTAATACCTGTTGTGAAGAAATTAGATGAAACCCCAGGATACGAAAACGTGATACGAGATTCACAACGAGGCAATACTATTAGATCTCGTCCACCTGAAAGAAAGCCCGAAACAGTTAGGAGTCTTAATGGAATAGAAACAGATCCCACTTTAGTGTCCAACTTACTAAAAGAAAGTCTAGCGAAACCAGCACCTATTACAGTACCGACAGAACGAAAATCTCCCGTAGAAATTAAGCGTGAACCGCTAATAGAACCCCCAGCCCCCCCCGCTCAACAACTTCTACAACCAGAAGTACCTGTTCCTCAACCACAAGCTCAAGAAGAAGCCGACCATAAACACAAGAAAGAGAAAAAGAAAAAAGATAAACACAAACACAAGGACCGTGACAAATCAAAAGAGGAAAGAAAGAAACACAAGAAAGATAAAGAACGAGTTAAAAAGACTGAAGCGAGTTCTCAACTCCCAGCAGATCAAGCAGACGGTGCTTTAAGGATAACCATACCGCGAGAGAAATTATCCACTAGTCCAGGACTGAAGATTAAAATACCGAAGGAGAGATTGGCTGTTCCTCCTCCCCCTCCTCAGCCATCTGGTCTCAAAATCAAGATCTCAAAAGAAGTGCTCGAGACGTCGAGAAAGCGGACCGGGGGCCCAGACCCCGGCCCACCGCCGAAACTGCCGCGTCAGAACGGAGCACCACATCCTAAGGTAGGCAATTGGAATGTACCACCCCCTTATAGGCCTCCATTACCTTATTACGTCGTTCAACCTCCACCCCCCTTGTACTATGGTATGGGAATGGATGGGTATTTCTATGGTGCTATGTATGGACCACCTCATCGACCTCAGATGCCACAGTTGCCACAAGTACCACAGTTACCGCAGGTGTCGCAGTTGCCACACCGACAACCACCGTTGCCGGCAATGCCACCGCCACCGGTTCCTCCGCCACCACCAGAATAGTTGCTTTCCTGCCTTATATAGTTTTAACTTTGCATACTACGCTTGTTTATTTCTGACACTGGAATGGAGCAGATCAGGAGCGTCCTACACACATAACGATTGATGTGCGCAAGTCTAGACTGGCATTAATATTCATGATGTCCATAATGACCATGAGATTAAATTCGTTCCATTTAAGTTACTTTTGAAGCTCGTAAGACATGTCCTTATTAATTGTTACCTGTGTGCATGGGCTACAATAAAAAAACTATAACTACAGGGTCTAGGTGGAATCACTAGCTAAGACTGCCCAGTTAGGTTTATTTTATACAAATGTTGTAACAACAACTCTGAGAATAGCTCCTAAATGTTGGTTTAAATAAATTACATAAATAAATTTTTGAGGTCGTGTTCGGCATAAATTTTGTATATAGTCGAGTTTTAAGGTCCATTATTTACATAAATATATGCCAGATTTTATCAATATTGTATGTCTATGTCCGTTATTTCTAAGAAATGCTTCATAGAGATAATAATAGATTTCTATATCATTGTTATTGACGTGGATCAGAGATAGTCTTAATATTACATACCCACTTGCATAGTTTTCTATGTAAAATATATATTTACTATTGTTACTATATAGCTATCATTATTGTTTCTTTATAAATGTTGTATCAATTTGAATATGAAAATTACAAATATATATATATATGTAAGAAGTTTTGGATTCTTTATGGGGGGGTCATCATTGTTTAAATGACCTTTTTAAAATTAAGAATTTTAAAATATATATATATATATATATCATTTACAAAATATATATCCCATTAAATATTACATTATTTTATTGATGGGTGGTATTATATTTGTTTTTGTAGTTATATTTTATTTGTATATAGTATTTGAAATATAATACAAATAATAATAGAATATGGTGTATAACGTGGTATAAAAGATATATTTACTAGAAGCTTCTTTGACATAATAAATATTTTATTACTTCATCTTCCTAATGTACAAATTTTTAATGTTTAAGTATAAGGGTCTAATTACTAAATCTTTGTTTCATAAGTTATCTCTAGTTATTTAATCATCACTTAAGGAAATAATTAGTTCGTTTCATTACAATTTTGTTTTAAAAAAAATATTTAAACCACTGGACCAAATAGTTACTATATAATATTAGACATATTTTACTTAAGTTTTTGACTTTACTGACATATTTACATAGCATATATATATTACCATATATACATATTTTACATATTTTTATAAATATATAGGTAGGTATGTTGTATGTCTATACTTAACATCCTTGTAATAGTTCAATCAGAAGTCCTAAAATGTTGCTGTCATAGATTATTATACTATCTTTCCATGGTATATTTATATTTAGTATAATAGATAATATATAATATTTGGGAATATATGTTTTCGAATATACAAATATTGTACAAGTTTCATAATAATTGACGATCCATACTAAAGCAATTATTTAATCAGTCCAGAGTATAACAACAATAAAAAAATTACTAAAATTATGAAATAGCCCATAATTATGAAAGTGGTCTAAGTCATATATTTGTTGTGTCAAGATATTTATATCATATATTGCATTTGAACGAATTAAAATTTTTTTTAGATTACAAGACATTTTAATCTATAATTTTTTTAGTCTTGATTAATGGAAATTTATTATGAATATGGAATTTTATTTATTATGTTTTATTATATTAAATATAATTATATTTTATTAAAAGCTTGAATTGACTTGGACCATTGTCAAAACTAACTGAATGTCCTATAATAACTAAGTCATTAGTTAAAGCAATAAAGAACTATGAGTTTTAATTGGAACAATAACACTGAAATAATTCAAGAACATTTATTAATTATTTTTAAAAATCAATCAATTTTTATCATTTCGAGGTATTAAGATTTTTAAAATGTTTTCTTTTCTTATCTTTTTCTATCTGCATAATATAAGGGGTTTCTAAATTTACTCGTAAAACTTACTTGAAGTAGTCTGGGTACAATTCATCACAAGATAATAATTTTCTTATTCTTTTCCATTTCTTGGAAGTATTACGTGGTCGCATATTATCTGCAGTTCACATCATATTATCCGAATAATAATTAATATATTAATATTCACATAATAAGTACGTTGTCATTAACTTACTTGAACCACTATCTGTTGACATAGTGGTAAAATATAATATATAAATCATTTGCCGGCAATAATTAGTTCCGAAGAGCCCAACTGAATTGTATAGATATTGTTAGATAACCCGGAATGAATTGGCGTTTTTGTCATTTATTTTACCGGCTTATTATGTTCAGAAACGCGTCAAAGAGGGCCACGCGCCATTTTCAAGTTATGTTTATATAATTTCTTAAAATTTTTGATTTAGACCACTTTCATAGTTAACACTAACTGAATTCCGTGTAACGTTGAAATTACAACCAATATATAAAGGTTCATTATTGACGATATTGTAAAAGTTACATTGAATAAATTTAGGTTAAAATAATGTTGTATGAAATAAGTGATAAACTCAATTTTTTTTTAATTTTGACTTAGACCACTTTCATAATTATGGGCACATATGTGAAGTGAAGTCGACATCATTTTTTATATTTAAATGACTTGTCACTCATACAATTTCCCTTTTACCATCATATTATGATATGTTCCATATGATGCTATAAGCACTATTTAACACATGTTAATATATTTTGTACACACATTTACTATAAATCTTGTGAGCTTACATTTTGAAATGACAAAATCCTAAAAAGATTAACATAGTTTTGACACCATAACATGACATTCCAATATAATAATAGTTTAAGAAATATATAAATAATGCTTATTTGTATATATTTGACATATTATATTTTATGTAAAGTACTAAACATGCATCTATTTTTTAAAAAAAAAATCTTAATGTGAATTTACTCTTATTGAAAGTAATACATTCAGTTTATAGTTGAAAATTTTATATTTATGATTAATTGTTGTCTATAGCAGGCTAGGGTTAATATTTTTCTTTTTTAGCTTGTATAATATATTCCTCTATATATCTCAAACCATTCTTTAGTATACATTCAGTTTTAACTTAATTAATTTCAAAACACTGAACACATTACCACATCAGCTTTAATTTTATATCTAATATAGACTCATGTTGTTACTTACTAAGACTCATATAGGTAAATAAGTTGAATGCTTGCTCAAAAATAGTGAAAACAAAAATATACAGGGTCTCTGAAGAGTGTTCCTTGTTTATACTGAGCCAGAAATGCTCAAATATTTGAAGTATTATCATTGTATTATTTTGTCCTTGATACTACGAGCAGTTTTAGTGGTACCTATTTATTAGTTACGTGATATTGGTTTGTAAAAATTATTGTGTGGCTTATATCTGTAAATATATGTTTACTTTATTATTGGTGATATACAAAAGGCTAAATATGCAGTTACCAACAAATTTAAAATTTTGAATGTATAAGTGTGTTCACCGTTATTAAACTATAAGAAAGACCTATGTTCATTTCATAACCGAATTCAATCTTAATTAAAACACTTTTTGTTTAAGTGAGCAATATAGTTCAAGAAAAGATATGTTTTAGATTTCTACTAATCAAACTTACACATATTTTGCAATGTTTAGCAGTAGTTTTGTTGGAAGTTGGTGAATGTATGTTTTGAGTATTTGTATATCAACTTTATTATACATAAATTTATAGTGGTGCCATTGTTGTTACCATTTTACTCGATAATACATTTGCAAGTAGGCACTAGATATTTTTAGATATGTATGAAAAAAGTACTTAATATAGTGGTTACATTAATACTGATGTTTCGTTAACTTTTCTGTTCATGTGCACTTACTTAAAGTTGTGAATATGTAATGTATTTTGTATATTGTACATTGAAATGAATGAGATTATTGTAAAAGCTGTGTACATCAAAATCAGAACAACTTGTATAGATTTAATTATGGCATTTTTCAGTACAGTTGTTTTCAATAATAATTAAAATACATACAATATTGTTGGATATTAGTTGTTATTTCGAATATACCGATCTCCTTGAAATTCTGTTTATTAAACTAGTTAAATATGGTCTTTTAATCGTTATACAATCATGTACAATTAAATTATGTACAAATTTTACACACATTTGTCCATGGCACTTCCCTAAAAAGGCTTTTTTAAAAAAATATAAAACATAGTGTATAGATAACTTAAGTTATTTGTTACCAAAATGTCCCATGTACTATATATGGGATATTTTATATTACTGTATTATATAATTGCGTTAAATTATATAATTTTTTTTTTCATATTCCCAATAACTGAAAGCGAAACGACATCTTTTACATTATAATATTTGCGTCATCGTACTACTCCCATCTTTGGATCGTCTTTCGTCAGTTACAAACTGAACGTTTTTTTAACTTAATTGGGGGTTCGGGTCACGCAAATAATTACATTAGAGGTGTTCTTTCCCTTTTTATAGTTGTGTTAAAAGTTGATTATTTTTGTTTTGTATCTTTTTTCTCGTGTTGCTGTGAAAAGAGGTTGTGTTTTAAATCATCAAGTTTAAATATTAAATATTTATTATAGTTGTTGATATAGGAGCTAATGTAGAAACTACGACGCCATTGGCTAAATTTTTGACAGTGTAGTCAAAAATTATCAAATAATTTGTCATATTTTTATGCATATCGCACTTCCCATTATCATTTTATTCAATAATTTGGAATGTTAAAATAAACTTATAAATATTATCGAGAATTTTCCTTCCATTAGCATATACTTAATGTCGTGTAAAAATATTTTAAGTGCTTTTAGTGTGTATCCGACACTACCGAGATTATATCCGGTGATACACTAATTTCAGTTTCATGTCACTTTAGCAAATGTAAACAGAATACGGTAATTTTTCGAGTTGCCGTAGTCAAGTGCATGTGTGAACGTGGCTTTACTTTTTTTTTAACATAGTCTGTATTTAACTGATCTTTTAATATATATATTTATATATATCCGCTAATGTTTAGCTGTTATGTTTTGCAAGAACAAACAGAAAAGAAAAATATCTTTTTTGTAGTTTTATCATTGTTTACCTATAAAAATATTTTGTTTATTTAAACAGATAACATTGTATTTATATATTTGTTTTTGTATGTTGTATAAAGTGTAACGGCTAAATGATAGCTTGCGCGCAGCTGTGTATATCGTGACCTTTGGGGCTCTGAAACTACCGTTACAAATGCACCAAATAAAAAACACATTTAACATTCAAATTTGGAATGCGAGATTTAATTGGATCGCAATCACTACAATCGCTGGGAGTTGTTCGCTTTGCAAATCTGGTGTCGGGTTAACTTTGCAGTTCGGATTGAATTTTTAAGGAATTATTTTCAAGCTTTAAATTTTTAAATTAAAAAAAAAAGCAATCTTAGCTGCGAATGTAAATAGAGAACGCGTGGCGGTGGTTTATTAAAGCGAGTGAAATGTTATTTAGTAGTGTTGCCATTAATATGGCTTCTGTGGGACGGGACGGCCTGTGTGAAATTTAAACTAAAAAAAAACCTCCGCCTTGCGTCAGTCCTTCCAGCCTCATTGGGAACGACGACACACGGCTGTGCGCTCACTACGTCGCTCGTATTGCAGGTCATCGAGCCAACACTGGGGAACGGGCACGCGGGCAAGTGACGTCACTCCCGCCGCCGCCATAGCGCTACGTGTGTCGCCGTTCCTCAACAACAACTTACGGACCTCACTAGTGTAGTGTAAATGATTTTTTTCACAATTCTCTTTTTTTTTTTTCTATGTCAGACGGACGGTTTTGGCTCGCTTGTTATGTCCATAGAGGTATTGTAGAGTCCGTTAAGCTTTAATGTGCTTGCGAAAGGAATGAAAATATACTGTTAATATTTTGTGTATTAGCTTTCGTTAACTAAGAAATTCTTTTTATTTTGTCTCCTACTCTGTAATATCTCTATGGCTGTATTGCGGTGTTTATACTGCACCGTTACGAACGCTTTGTGTCGTTCCTTACCATGTCATAATCGGGCTCCTCAATTAATTGGGTGTAGCTACGAGGGCGGCATGGATTGTTTTCATCAAAATTAAAAGCCTATATAAAATGGGTTATTTAATATCCATTAAATTCAAGTCGGAGCATGTTAGCCTAAGGTGTTTTGAGAAAAATATTACTATAAATAACAAACACGAAAGCTTGAAAATGCTCTGCCTTATCATATCCCGCCTAAATCTTACGGTCTTAGCTACGCCCATCCATATAATTTGCACCAAGTGTTTTAAAAATCACTCATAAATAAAGGCTGTGTCACACTATTAATGTTTAGAATTTGTTTTTAAATATCTACTGATTTAACCCCCAATTAATGCTTTATATAAATATCTAGCTTTTGTATAGTACTAACAAATAGGTTTTGTTATATTTAAACATTCGATTAGTGTATTCAAAAATCTATTAACTGACCTCGCTAAATATTTTAAAATCAAGTAATAAATAGGCTTTTTGTATAAATCCAGCAGGATCGTATAAGTGGACAACTTTGTAAATAGATGACAAAATTTATACTAAATGTAAATATTATTAATTGATATCGATTGCAGCAGCAAGGTTATATTTGATTATTACTAATGTAGTTTTATCTAAGAACGTTTGAGAACTTAAATTGAGACATTTACAATATAAAAGACAATCTGACATGCTATATATATAGACTGATTTTCTTTAATACTTACTTTTTATGCCAAGTATATTGTCACCTAATATTTGAAATAGTTTGTATTCTGACCTGATAACAGAAAAAAAAACCATACATTCCCAATTGTAAATAACTGGTTTACATGGAAAATAAAGTTGAGTTACATCTAGCAAATGACAGATATAATGAAATATTACTAATTGTTTTAAAATATTTATCAATACATGAAATCCGTTTACGTTTTGTATACGAGGAATAATTATAAATGTAGATTGCTAATATCTTATTTATCTTACATGCTAAATAAATTATTTCATTATATAAATAACATGTTAAATATCATATACAAATAATACCAAATTTTATTTTACAGTACAAATTTAGATTTAGACTTCTCAAGATTGTCATTGATTGATTGAATAATAATGAATTCTAGAGGCTTTTTGGTCCAGCGACTCCTATATGACGTATATTCTAAAGATATAACCCAATAATAAAATAGTAACCCCAACTTGCCTAACACCAAATTTTATACTACATGCTATATGCTCGCAGACTGATTGAATATTGTTGACTTAAAGCACTTATTTATTGTAAGAGAAAACCTATATATCAACACAAGCAATAATTTAATAGAAATGTAAGATTAAATAACTATATGTACCATATTTTAAGATTTTTAAAATCTTGAGCCAAAATCGTACCGTTTTATAGCAAATTCAAAATGCAGAAACGTAGAAAACAATAAACTAAATCCGTAATGTAATCATTGTACATTAAATAAGATCAGCATTTCTGTGTTGGGCCATGATAAATATAACATGTATATAAATCTATATTTTTTGCCGCAGAACATAGGCATTGATTATTTCAGAGACTACGAAACAAAATGTAGTCTCGGTGTACGAGTTCGCATTGATATAAACACTGTTTACAAGACCAATCATTTTATAGTATAAAAGTTTTAATTTACAGGCTATTAAATCTAGTAGAGAATCCGTATGGGCGATTAAAAAAAATATGTTAAAAAAAATAAAAAATCGTTCTAGATTCTCTGTGGTTTTGATACCCAAACTACTGAATGGGTTCTGTTATGTGTCAGTAAATGGGCGCGCGGGATTATAGTATGTTTCACATCCTTCGCGCCAATGAAAAAATTATTTTTTTCATTTTTCTAAGTATCAAGTGAATTTTTATTAACGATGATTTAGCTAATTTCCACAATGCACAGATATCAGTGTGAAAAGATGATAGTCCCAGATTTATTATAATTACTATTATGAAAAGAAGTCTTGTCTCGTAAGTTTGAAGATATTTATTTAGCAAATATTTAAATATTATGCAAACGTGATTTAGGATTTTTTTTGGCAAATGTTATAAGTATTTAAAATTATTTAATTTTAACAAATCATCCCTAGTTTTTAAGTTCATACTTATCCGAAAAAATCTCGACCTAGTGACACAATTATTTTGATTCAAGAAGACTAATTAGGTGTTTCAAAATAAAATAAAAAGTTTAAATTAGTAATAAAGTATAAGTGATTGATGAACAAAAATGAATATAATTTAGTTTGCATGAAAAACACTCGAAGTCATACGTATGTATTATGCAGACAGGTGTGTAAAATTGGTTCGATTCTTATAGATTTCTAATTATAAGTATTTTTAAACATAGCTTATTCGGTAGGAGTTCGTTATTTTCGTATTTCAAATTAGCTTAAGGTTGTATATATTTTGTAAAAAGTAGCTAAATTCTAACTTTTTTTTTTTACTTTTAAATGTTTTTGATAATTCGATTATGCTTTGTGTACGAATTTTAAAAGAGGTGTATATAAACATTGATGAGATTTGTGTGTCTTCTTGCGGATTGTCATTGTTAACGTCGTTTAGTCAGTATAAGATTGAATGAAGTGCAGAAGAAACGTATGTCGGCCAAGTTTCTTAATGAGTATGAAGTTGTGATATAGCTGTTCGATGTCAGGTATATAAAGGTTGTATAACTAGTATTGTTGTATATGAGTAATATATATTTGGTATATTTCTTTTCTTATCAAGACTCGCCGCCATTTGTGGCTTGGGAAGGAATCAGTATTTCACCCATTACCGTATTGGTGACAAGTAACTCACGAAAGTCTCAATTTATTTAAAAAAAGTATATTGGAATATATTTTTTCCTATAAAATTAGGCGCTACTGCCATATATAAGTAAAACGCAGTGTAATCACATTTATTCTCATGATTTTTAATATACATTCGTTAATACCACACGTGAAAGTTTTGTGTGTAAAGAAAACGGCGGTCGCTTCAAATGTACAAAAAAAAATAAAAATTAAAAAAAAAATATATCATGTCTCGTGGGTATGTTTTCAGCAGTAATTATAGAAACGAATATTTATTGTTAATTTAATATTTTGATAAAATTGCGGACAAAAGTTATGATGGCCGTGCATCCCGCGCATGCATCTTGAATGAAATGACAAATGTAAAACAACGTACGCAATTCGGTGACACCATTTTAGTTCTCGTTTAATTATAATTAAAATTACTACTGTCCTTTAATTATCTGAATTTTGATTTTAATAAATGTTTATAAAAAGAAACTTGAAAGTGCATTTATCATAAGCTATTTATTGGATAACACTTATGTATGTTACTCATTTTACATATTTGTAATGTATTCGTGAATCTGCTTTCATTTATACCGAATTATAAACTTGATATGAATGTAAAAATAGTTATCAGATGTTTTTACCACAATTAACGAGTGTTAATAAAAACTTATTGTGTGCGAGGGATTGATATCTGTCATGTTTGTAGCTGTAGGTTTTGTGTAAACGGGCTTCGCGTTGGCTTGATTATTATAAGAAAGTGATCCTGTATCAACTATCAATGTAATCGTATAGTCCGATGTGATAACGCAGGATATATATATATATATATATATCTATATATATATATATATGAAATATTTTATGAATAATTTTAAATTTGACTAAAGCAGAAAACACTTGGATTTAGTATATACTTGCATTGGAATCTGCCATTGTGAATTGACGGTTTTGAATCTGCAAATGATTATGATACACTTTATAAAGTTCTTTGGCGTGGATGTAAGTGTCCATAGGCCGCAATGATTATTCCCATCGGTGTGTTCTGTACTACTCGTTGGCGACTCTTGCTAGCATAGTCTGCATTGCATTGCAGCAGGGTTGTTCGTTTAAAATGTTGCCGCATTCGGTTTTACGATTCTGACATTAAAATTAGTTATATTATATAGCCTATACTTTTACTTATCATTTACGAAACTTTTTAACAATACAATTTACACCCACACGTTGTAGCGATTGATTTCAGGATGTGTTGGATTTTTTTTACTAAGCGAATACAATTAAGTAGTAAATTTTAACTTCTTTAAATACTTCGGGTTGTCGCACCGGCCGTTGACGATTCGTTGTAAGAAATATATATTTTTTATGTTAGTTTAAACAAAAGTGGAAGAGAAAATATACATATATACACTATACCATTGTCACTGGCCCACAATATAAGCAGGACATAATGTATTTGATACATATTACATTTTATTATCGTTACGTAGTAGGCAACAAAGCTATCGTGGTTTTAAGTAATATTGGGCCTATTATACAAATATTTATCTTTAATATTGTCCATGATGTACGTAAAATATATGAGACTACAGTTTTTTAAATGTACCACATTTAAACCGATTACATTAAAATTTATATTAGAATGCCAAATACTCTGCGATGTGGATTTCGATGTATGGTTATAAAAGGACGCTGGGATTGCTTTGTACCTAGTTACCTGCTC
Source organism: Teinopalpus imperialis (assembly GCA_029286865.1). Taxonomy (NCBI): domain Eukaryota; kingdom Metazoa; phylum Arthropoda; class Insecta; order Lepidoptera; family Papilionidae; genus Teinopalpus; species Teinopalpus imperialis. The sequence continues at coordinate 10,622,016 of JAGSMU010000004.1, forward strand.
AAGCACTGTGTATTCTAGTTATTTTTTTCGTTGGCGTTGTAATAATGTGGATACTCGCATGTACTACGTGCGGCAGCCTTATCCCGTTTGCGATCGTAAAATTCCCAAAGATATTCGTTCTGAATTTATTTTTCTAGAAAATCGGCGGGAAGAGTGTTAATTGATGTAAATATAGTTGTAATGATAAATAAAAACATTCTTTCTGATAATGTGTTTAAATTGTCCTCGATCCTTGTTCGAATAATATTTTATACTAGTTGCGAAAAAAATCAGCACAATGACTTTGCTACTAAATTGCAAAAAAATTTTGCTATAATTTTGTTATGTAATTACTTATTAAAGGAGTAAAAAGTGAATTTCACAAAAAAAACGCGATCATAACCAGAAAATTAAAGTACCTATAACAGATTCATGATGAGATTATAGGTATTAAAGTACCTATAACAAATTCATGATGAGATTATAGGTATTAAAGTACCTATAACAAATTCATGATGAGATTATAGGTATTAAAGTACCTATAACAAATTCATGATGAGATTATAGGTATTAAAGTACCTATAACAAATTCATGATGAGATTATAGGTATTAAAGTACCTATAACAAATACATGATGAAATTATAGGTATTAAAGTACCTATAACAAATACATGATGAAATTATAGGTATTAAAGTACCTATAACAAATTCATGATGAGATTATAGATATTAAAGAAAAGTATAATGAATAATCCATACTAATATTATAAATGCGAAAGTAACTCTGTCTGTCTGTCTGTCTGTTCCTCTTTCACGCCTAAACGGCTGAACGGATTTTGATGAAATTTGGTATGGTGTTAGATGATAACCTAGAAATGGTCATAGGCTATAAATAATCACGCCATCGTTGTTAGGGGGTAGGCAGTAGGCAGATAACTAAATTGAGTTAGTGATTTTTAGTCTTTTTTGTTGGGACTTTTGCTCTTTCACGTATAAAAGGCTGAACAGATCTTGATGAAATTTAGTAAGGTAATAGATGGTTACCTAAAAACGGATATAAGATTAAAATGATCACGTCATAGTACTTAGGGGTAGGAAGTAGGCAGAAAACTGAATTGAGTTAGTGATTTTTTTATGGTTTTTGGTGGGAGTTTTGCTCTATCATGCCTAAACGGCTGAACGGATTTTGATGAAATTTAGTTAGGTGATAGATAGTAACCTAGAAAAGGATATGGGCTATTAATATTCATGCTATCGTACTTAAGGCGTAGGCAGTAGGCAGAAAACTAATTAAGTTAGTGATTTTTAATAGTTTGGTTTAAAAGTTTACCTCATTCACGCCTTAACGTCTGAACGGATTTTTATAAGACTTGGTTAATATAAAGATAGGATCCTAGGCACGGACACAGGCTACTTCTTACGGCGGGAAAATACCTCATTCCCGCGGAAATCTAGCGTGATCGTGTCAAGAAGTGAATGACGCCATAGCTACTGAAATGATTTTGATGTTTTTTTTTTTAAATGAGTGTTACTAAGACTTAAAGTTAGTATTTGATCACTTTTCTAACTTAGAGGGTCGGTAGGCGCCATAATTTAGGGAATTTATTATAAAATTTTGATGCATCTGTCTTTATTTAACAGTTTTACTTGGATCGAAACTTAGCGACATACCATCACACTACTTAACTTATAGGGTAGGAAGGTACCAAAATTCAGACTACTTTTACTTCGGGAAAATATCTCATTCCCACAGGAACCTATACACAGCTACCTATCTACAACATTAAAACTCTGTCTAGAATCACATTACGCCATAGCTATTGATCTGATTTGTATACGATTTTTTATTCAACTGACTGTTAAATTACATACAGATAAAATCTAATTACCTACACCACAGAATTAATATAGTACTACATAACTAGCTACGCTTTAAACTTGAGGAGGTAATTAGATAGACATTTATACGAACTTTATGCTCAGTAATCAATCATAGTGATAAGTTAATACTCATTTTAGACAAAGAAACGGATAGGTAATCAGTTCATCACCGAAATTATAACACCTACACTTAGTTTGTTTACTATTCAACGAGGGAAAATAATTAAATATAAAGCAAACCTTCAAATCATACGTCGTCGTAGTGAATACAAGACGCTGCGCCGAGCGAAGAGGCGGTGCGGCGCGAGGGGAGGGCCGTGCCCAACTGTGCCTACCCAAGCGGGCAGACGCACGAGGGAAGACGTCGTCGTCGCTCGTATGCGAATATTGAAATATTGCGTTACGAAACTATTCGTTGCGTATTTTTGGTTAGCTAAAAACGTTCTTTTTAAATTCCGAGTTGAAATAGGTACTACGGTCTACGCGTAGGGTCTGTAAGCTTTAATTTAGTCCTTTGTTTTAGATATCTAAATAAATATTTGGTAGGTTATTATTTTTGAGTCCAAGTTGACGTCATTTTCGTATTTTTATTAAGTACTTAGTTACATTTTTATTATTAGGTAGTTAAGGTAGCTGTTAGATGTAGGTATTTTCTTAACCAATCATTCATATCTCTAGGTTTACTCAGATACGTATTATTCTTTATTTTTGCAGTCTCTTTCATTTGTTAATTCTCAATTTTATTCATGTGTAGGTTAAGTGTTTTTTAGCTCACATCAGGATGTTTATAGTTCGTAGTAAATTAGTTTAGTAATAGATTTTGTCATTATATTATAGTACTTTTATGTTAGTTTTGATAGATAAGTAGGTAGTACCAGTAGTGAAGAAAATTGTGTATTGTGGTGTGGTACATAAATTCAATATTTTTGAATTTATTTAGTTAATTTAGGTTTTAGGTATAAAAGGTTTGTCAGGTGCATAGTTGTTTAGGTTCAATACGTTATTGATTGATTTAGATATTTAGGTTATAAGTAAAAAGGTTTGCTTTATCGAAGTTTTATAAAAATTGTCTTACGTTGTAGTTTTTAAAACTACCGATTTTAAAAATCTTTAATTATTGTTTTATTGTTTTCGATATGCCACGCAAACGTAAATCCAATCTAAGCCGTAGTTCTAGCAGAGCTCGAACTGCAAAAGTTGCTAGAAGCCAAGAATCTGAAGAGCAGACTCAGACGCGTCAGATGTTAGATTCTCAGCGTCATGCGACTCAAAGAGCTTCTGAGACCTATACGCAGACTCAAGCCCGTAGGACCTTAGATGCTGAGCGCCACGCATCTCAAAGGGCCTCTGAGACGTTTACACAGACTCAAGCCCGTCAGGCCCTAGATGCTGAACGCCACGCATCTCAAAGAGCCTCTGAGACGTTTACGCAGACTGAGACCCGTCAGGCCCTGGATGCTGAACGCCACGCATCTCAAAGGGCCTCTGAGACCTATACGCAGACTCAAGCCCGACAAACCTTAGATGCTGAGCGCCACGCATTTCAAAGGGCCTCTGAGACGTTTACGCAGACTCAGGCCCGTCAGACCCTGGATGCTGAACGCCACGCATCTCAAAGAGCTGCTGAGACAGTGGAACAGACTCAGACACGTCGAGTTTTAGATGCCGAACGTCACGCGCAATTGATTGCGGCAGAGACTGACGAAGATTCACAAAGACGACGTCTTTTAAATGCTGAACGGCAGGCAGAAAGAAGACGTACGTTTTCAATGAGTACGTGGGAGGCATTTAATGGTGCCGCTTTTGAGTATGACCCTTTGATCGACTATGTTAATCACCGATTGGTTATCATTGGGAGAATGGATAAAAAATGCAGATATTGTGAAGCACTGAAATGGAAAGAAGAAACTCCAGGTATGTGCTGTTCTGGTGGAAAGGTTAAAATTCCATTACTTGGCGAGCCAGAGGAACCTCTTAAATCTTTACTTTTATACGACAGTAACGAATCGCGCCGGTTTTAAGCAGGATTAGAAAGTATAATTCTTGCTTTCAGATGACGTCATTTGGTGTAGATAAGGAGGTCGTAATGCCTGGATTTTCACCTACTTTTACCATCCAAGGACAGGTGTATCACAGGATTGGTTCCTTACTTCCCGCAAATAATGAACAACCAAAGTTTTTGCAACTTTATTTCATGGGCGATGAAAAAAACGAAGCTGATCGCAGGTGTCAAAATATACAAGGAATCGAAAGGGATACTGTTTTAAAAATCCAGAGAATGTTGCATGAACATAATAGCCTTATCAATACTTTCAAAACAGCACTACAAAGAATGCCGGAAGAGGATTATAGGATGGTGATGCACCCCGATCGCACACCAAGTGGGGAACATGAAAGGCGGTATAATGCACCGTTAATAAATGAAGTCGCAGCCTTGGTTACAGGCGAACAGTTTGCTTTCCGTGATATAGTTTTACAGGCCCGAGATGACACATTAACCAGGGTGCCTGATACTCATAAATTTTATGATGCGTTGCAATATCCGATCATATTTAGTAAGGGACAAGAGGGGTACCACTTTCAAGTTTCTCAAATTAATCCTGTAACAGGTCTTCCCTTGCATAACAAAAAGGTTTCATGCATGGATTTTTATGCCTACAACATGATGATACGAGAAAACAACTTTAACATTGTACAAAGATGCAAGCAACTGGCCAATCAGTTTTACGTTGACATGTACGTTAAAGTTGAAAGCGAGAGGTTACGGTACATATCATTAAATCAAACTAAACTAAGAGCAGAGAATTACATCCATCTTCAAGACGCTGTGGCAAATGACGCTAATTTAAATCCAAATAACTTAGGTCGTATGGTCATTTTACCATCTTCATTTGTAAATAGCCCGCGGTACTTACACAAATATACTCAGGACGCGTTTGTTTATGTGCGTACACATGGTCGCCCTGACTTATTCGTCACCTTTACTTGCAACCCAGCCTGGCCCGAAATAGTCAATCAGTTGATGCCGGGGCAAAGCGCAATAGATAGACATGATGTAGTCGCAAGAGTTTTAGACTAAAAGTTAAAAACTAATGGATGTGATTAATAAAGGCCGAGTGTTCAGAGAAGCGCGCTGCTTTATGTACTCTGTCGAATGGCAGAAACGTGGACTGCCACATGTCCATATATTATTGTGGTTAAAAGATAAGTTACGACCCGATCAAATAGATAACATAATCAGCGCTGAAATACCAGATCCTAACATTGACAAGACTCTCCATGACATTATTGTAAAAAATATGATTCACGGTCCATGCGGACCCGAAAATCCACAGTGCCACTGCATGAAAGACGGAAAATGCACAAAAAAATTTCCTCGCAAGTTAGTGAAAGAGACCGTTCACAACGACCACGGATACCCGCAGTATCGTAGAAGAGCGCCAGCAGACGGAGGTCGAACAGCAACCGTGAAGCTCCGAAATGGTAGCTACGTTACGGTTGATAATAGTTGGGTAGTCCCCTATTCACCAATTTTATCAAAAATGTTTAACGCCCACATAAATGTTGAGGCATGCAGTTCAGTACGCGCCATCAAATATATTTGCAAATATATAAACAAGGGTAGTGATCAAGCTATTTTCAATTTTAGAAATACTGATCTTGCGAATCCGTAGATGAGGTACAAACTTATCAGTCTGGTCGGTATGTCAGCAGCAACGAAGCCGTGTGGCGTCTGTTAGCATTTCCGTTGCACGAAAGGCATCCCACCGTGACACATCTCAGCGTGCATTTAGAAAATGGTGAACGCGTTTATTTTAATGAACACAATTTCCACGAACGAATAACTACTCCGCCAAAAACCACACTCACTGCTTTTTTTGATCTTTGTATGAGATGAGTTTGCAAAAACTCTTCTTTATGTCGAGGTGCCGATACTTGGGATGCAAGTAGGAAAACTTGGAAACGCCGCATTCAAGGTACTTCAGTTCACGATTGGCCTGGCGTCAAATCTGGAGATGCTTTAGGACGAGTTTATACAGTTCATGTTAGTAACATGGAATGTTTTTGTCTACGCATGCTTTTACACCACCTACCTCTTTCAATGATCTAAAAAAATACAACACACAAGATTATCCTACATTTCGAGAGGCATGTGAGGCAAGAGGATTACTGGAGAATGACAACCATTGGGATGTGACACTGGAAGAAGCTGCTCAATGTAGATCAGCAGGCAAGATGAGAGAGCTATTTGCTGTATTAGTAGCGACATGTGGTCTTTCAAATCCTCAACAATTGTGGGATAAATACAAAAATGATATGACCGACGATATATTGCACAGATTACAAGAGCAAAATCCCAATGTCACGTACAGTGATTTAATTTACAATGAGGGTCTGACAAAAATTGAAGACCAGGTTAAAACAATTTCTAGAAAGGATTTATCAGATTATGGAATGATCAGACCACAGAGAACCGAGGAAATCAGTAGCGATTTAATACGGGAACTAGATTACGATACTGCTTCCTTACAACGACAATTGACAGAGTCTGTTCCACGTTTGATCCCAGAACAAAGGTTAGTATTTGACAATGTTTTCAAAAAAATCGAAGATGGCGAAGGTGGTTTGTTATTTTTGGATGCTCCCGGAGGCACGGGAAAAACCTTTCTTTTAAACTTGCTTTTAGCGCAAATCCGAAAAGATAAAGGAATTGCTGTAGCAGTTGCCTCTTCCGGAATAGCCGCCACTTTGCTCAATGGTGGTCGAACGGCACATTCGGTGCTTAAACTGCCATTAAACTTAGCCCATGAAGAAATGCCAGTCTGTAATATAAGTAAAACAGCGAGCGTGGACGTATGTTGCAGCAATGTAAATTATTAGTTTGGGATGAGTGTACTATGTCCCATAAAAGAGCAATTGAAGCTCTAGATCGGACTTTGAAAGACATCAAGAGTAATCCAAATATCATGGGGGGGATGGTGGTACTTTTAGCGGGTGATTTTAGACAGACTTTGCCGGTTATCACTAAAGGCACCCCTGCAGATGAAATAAATGCGTGTTTAAAAGCGTCAACGTTATGGGTGCACGTAAAAACGTTTAGTCTGTCTACAAATATGAGAGTGCAACTACACAATGATGTACAATCTGGACAATATGCTGCTGCTCTTCTTAAAATTGGAAGATCGTATGGCACAGGATGGTAATGGCATGATTACATTGGATCGTGAATTCTGCAATGTTGTGCATAATCCAGATGATCTAAATAACTTCGTCTATAGCGAACTGCTAACTAATATGAGGAATAGAGACTGGTTATGTGAAAGAGCAATTTTAGCGCCGACGAATGAAATGGTGGGACAGATAAACGAGCAAATTATGTCACGCGTGGAAGGTGATATTGTTGAGTTTCTCTCTGTAGACACTGTAATGGATACTGAACAAGTAACATCATACCCTGTAGAATTTCTTAATTCTTTAGAACTGTCGGGAGTACCTTCACACAAACTGAGGCTGAAAGTAGGCGTTCCTGTCCTTTTAATGCGGAATTTAGATGCACCAAGACTGTGTAATGGCACACGGTTGCAAGTGACACACCTCGGTCGCAATATTGTAAAAGCAATCATTATGACTGGAATGGCAAAGGAGAGAACGTTTTAATCCCCCGTATACCCATAATTCCGACAGATTTGCCATTCCAGTTTAAGAGATTACAGTTTCCGCTGAAAATCGCATTCGCTATGACGATAAATAAAGCTCAGGGGCAAACATTAAAAGTAGCCGGCATTAATTTAGAAAAGAGTTGTTTTTCTCACGGACAATTATACGTGGCTTGCTCACGTGTTTCAAGTCCACAGAATCTCCATGTGTTGGCCAGAGAGGGAAAAACAAAGAACATAGTTTACAAAAATGTACTACAGTAATAAGGCCTCTTATTTTAAGCTTCCTACATTATTATACTACTTACATTAAGTTAGTACTTCCTACGCAGACGATGTTACGGATGTCACACTGTCTAACATCGGGGGGTAGTATTTTAAACCGATTTACATTATTTACTTTTTATATTTACTAAGGAAACATTCGGAGCTATCCATTATGTAGCTTAGGTTGCTTTTGAACAAATTTTGATGTGAAGTTGAGGACTGGAACACGATAGTGGGACATTGTTGCAGGGGGACTTATAGCCGGGAGAAAACAAAAAAACTTATGCGGACGAAGTCGCGGGTAAAAGCTAGTTTATAATAAGCACTTGCGACAACAGTATCCACAATATGTATTATTGAGCAATGCAACATAAAAATGCTAGAGTGTAACTGCATTATTCATTCAACATTCACATATTGAGTTCACTTGAGCTGGGGGTCATTAAAAAGTCACACATCTTTTTTTACCTTGGTTTCTTGTCACTATCGACCGACCTACCAGTTGACCGTCGACTCGCAAACTGATGCAGGATCTTCTAATGGCGTATCGAACTGCTTAAGGTGATTCAATTCATGCAAAAAAGATTGAACTTTTTTGCATGAATTGAATCACCTTAAGCTAACTGATTGTGTAAGCTGCGTCGGTAATTTTCAATTGTACAACGGATATTCTAGTCCCGTGTTGTATTCTACAAATTATTGTTTTTTTAACAAACTAACAAGGGAATTATAACATAATATTGAAAGACTTTTTATAAACGCAAAAATATATTTCAAACAAAACATCGATTTCTAACTATTTGGAATGTAATGTAAAAAAGTGAAAAAATATATTGGCCTTTGTTAATGAAATATATAAAATGATGTCGGTTGTTTTTTTAATAAAATAGACAAGCTTCATTACCCAGTACTGCCAAGCACCACTTCTTCAAAGTGATGCGCATGCAAAAATATTGCACACTCATCATCTGAATTCAGAAAACCCAGGCGATGCGTGGCAATACTAGGTTAAAAACTATTATTTCTATTTTATACAAAACTAAGCAAAAATTGATTTCCTTTTTATAGTTATTTATGTATTTCCACAAGTAATGCTCCATTATATTAACAATATTGTAATGGATAGACAAACAGATTTTGAGACTACACAAGCACAAACATATGGATATATAAAGGTAAGTTATCAAGGGATATTTAAAGTGTTATATATATATATTCATTTAAACTAAGAAATGAAGCTATGTATTTCAATTGATTTAGTATCGTTCAAATCCACATTTTGGACATGCCGTTATTTTTATAGTTATATAAATTTTGTAAATCATAACAAAATGGTTCATTGTCAGTAAGTTATGTCACATCAATCAAACTGCATTAGATTCCATTTTTACACGATCTTGGCGCGAGCAAAATTAAGAACATTTCATCAAAAACAAAAAAATGCTAACGGTTTATTAAGCTAAATTTTGTAAAAAAAATCATCTAGTTATTATATGTCTGTAAAAATAAATTAGAAATGGTACAATTACATTCCATAAATAGGTATTTGCTTATAATATCATATTTTTTTTTTAATTTTAATTCAGTCATTTATTAACTAAGTTTTTGCATAAAATATTATGGGAGAGGTCGAGATTTGTGCTGTTGACATTGTAAATATAATATGGAAGAAATAGGATGTTAAATATTAATGTAAAAAATAATACTTTAATATTCTTCACTATTAAGGATCTCGAATAATATCTATGAATTTGTTAGGTTGTACATTTATAGCATTACATGGTAAACTAATCTAAAACACAATATGACGATGAAAACTAATAATTAAATAATTTTCAAATGCAATAGAAGTGCAACAATAAGATAAACGTAGACTTTATGCAATATACTTAAATTCCATACGAAATAATCACGTAGCACCCCGCACTTCAATACGATATTTTTTTTAAAAAAAAAAGTCAAATAAATATTAAATAATTGAAGTTTGTGTAAGATGTGAAAAATCTACAATTTTGAATTGGAATATTTTATATTTATTATTATAATCTTATACAATACCTAACTCAACCCACGCATAATATTTCAAGCAATTACGTGTCAATCCCTAAATTAATATACCATGGTCGTTTGAGTTCGTAATATTCCATCATTTCTTCTTTTTCAACTGTTTCGCTTTTTTTTTCTCTTCTCGCTTCGTCTCTTTGTCTTTAATAGATTTATAGAGTTTGTAGCCGAAGAACACTGAAAAGAACGAAGTAGTTATAAAATTAAAAAAAAATGGAATAACGTTAGTTTTCATGTCATTTAATCGTTGTCGTCAAGCTAGGTTATATATAGTAATAAATATATACATTTCGTTTTATTCTTTATAAAATGATAGACATATTGTTAAAATTATTGTTGTTGAATGTTTTAATCAATTATAAGCAAGAAACCGAGTATTTTACCAAGTAATTTAATGAAACGTTATTAATGTACAATTTCAATACTGTAATATTTACATAATAGAATAAATTTGTACAGTTTACGTATCTGTACATTGGAAATATTTATAAAAAATAAAACGTTCGATGATTTAAATTGATTATATTGTTATCATGTTTGGAATTTTCATGTTGTGTTCTACACTTACAACGAAGATCCACGGAATCACGGATTTTACAGATATATACCAGAGTAACATTTAGTTTTTATTTCATCGCAGCCGAACTTCTAATTCAAAAGACATGACTTTAACGGAACAGCAGATGGCACGTTGCAAGGATCTAGTAGCAAACGGTCGGCAGCAGGCAACGGATGCCTAATGCGCATAAACCCAAGTGTTTCATGTTTACAATGAATATTTTATACCAGTGAATTTGTCACGGGGGAGACGCTCGGCCATGTCAGCTTTCTAGTTCCTACTGAACTAAAGATGTAGATACCTTGGCAATCATTACCTCATTCCATTATCAAGCATGTCTTCTTTAATATAATAAAATATTTAAATGATTATCTCTACCAGGTGAAGTAAAAAAAGTATAAACACGTTTTAAAGACATAAATTTATATCTTCTTTATTTATGTTGTGTATTTTTTTTTACATATTCGAGGTAACAAAATAGCATACATATAATTGATTGTATTTTAGCGTAGCCCAAATGTTTATGGTACGGTGTGCGAAAATTAAGGTCGTTGGTTTGAATCTGCCATTAAACTAGTATCGTGAACAATCTCTTAACTTAGTTGGAGTGATTAATTTAAAAAGAAAAAAATTAAAAAGAACTGCTAGCGTTCTTTTAAAACACACACACACAGTTCACCTGACAGTGATGTTACAAAAACCACTACAGCCACATTCATCATCGAGAAGTAATCAAATTACAGACCCCATCACCCTTAAAGAAGGGTTGCCTCGTCATCAGTAATAGTACACATCAGTGATAGTAAGGTCTCCAGTTTGGTACATCAGGCGAGGAATAGAAGCGCCAAGCTGCTATTTCACACTTACCAATGTTCCCGATAGCGTGGTGACTCTCCCACGCGCATATATATATATATCTTTGTTATATACCAAATAATTGTCTGCTGTTCAAACACGGGGTTAATGATATTGGTATATTATTCTTAAGAGATTTGGTACTCAGCCATTCTTCTAGGAGGATCATGTCAACCTGGTAGATTTCGCCCGCGACGATGTCTTCTGGTTATAGCCTGATACCAATTGCGCAGAATATTTTATAGCGCCGTAAAAATTTGCGCACATACATAGGTACTCAATAGTCGTCCCCTTTCTTTGCCCGATTTTATGCTTATCAGGTGTAATAAGATTAGAGGAAAGCTGAACCTTCCTGCACTGCACTGTCAGGGACACTGAGCATACATACAACACACTAAGACCCGAATAGCAAAATTTTGTTAGCACAAATATTGTTCCTTGGCTGGGAATCTAATACAGCACCCGTGACGCAGAAGCCATATCTCTAACCACTACACCCCGCGGTTCTTACAATCTTCTAGGGGACATACTAAGAACATAACGTATACGGTAAACGTAGTGGTTTATTTTTAACTTTAGTTATTTCGCTTTGGTTTAAATAACTACTCAAAAATATAAATAAATAGAGTTAACCGTTCTTTTTAGGTAATAAAAATGAACTACAAACTTTTTTAGAGGTGACAACGGAGCACACCGTTTACCCGATAGTAAGTGATTCCTGAATCCCATGACCCCATAATTCATACTTGGGTAAGAATCTTAATGCAAATAAATACGTTGCTAATTCTGAATGCATAACCGATATAATAAAGTCTCCGGTTTCTTTCTTTTACCAGACGAAAGTCAGTAGCACTAAACTATTATTTTAGGCTAGTATTCCAGAGAGTGTAGTATTAACAACAGTGGTAGAGCTACACTGTAGTTTGTTGCAGCAGCAAATTGAATGGGTCAGCTCGACCGGAATAGGACCACGCCCTATAACTGGTGAAGAGTGGCAGGAATCACTTGCCATCAGGTGAACTGTGTGCTCGTTTGTTACTTTCAATGTAATAAAAAAAAAGCGTGGCGAGGTCGAAACGTCTTATACTCAATTATCCACTATGAGTTTACAATAGCGTAACTTTCAAGTTTAAGTTGAAATTGGGCATTCGTGCGGTTAAATGGACGTTCCAAACTTGTGTGTTGGGAAGACTTAACTCTTCGAATTATTATTTGAATAAGTTGATATGAAAAACATCTACCTAAGCCAGAACGCATCCAAACAGTAATCAGACTAAGAGGAGGAATTCGTTATTAAAAGCATTGAATGAAAAAAAAAATGACCGCTAAATTTAGAATCTGTAGTGTAGTGTAAACGAATAAGAAATATTTTATTCGATTAATATGAGTTTAAATACACTTTATGAATGGTGTGGTAATTTAAGAAATCGAAGAAAAACCTCAATGATTCGTTTATTAAGATCAAGCAATCTTAATTGTTAATAAAAAAAAAAAAGTTATCGCGTAATTCGCATGCGGTTGAGTTTCTGATAATTACAAGTAAATACCATTTTCAACGCCTACGATTAACCTAACCACATCTTACGAAGTATTTAACAACTGAACTGACAATGAAATATATAAATATCGCATTAAGTACAATAGTGGGAAGTATGAACCATCCAGAAGAAGTAAAATAAAAAACATACCAACAACCATAAAAATAAGAATTGCGGCGATCCCATAAATCACAAACTTGAATATAATAGCATTCCTTATAGCATCATCCAACCCGCTAATATTTATTGGAGTCTCCTTTATTTGCATTTCCAATTTCTTCGCTAGGGCCTCCTTCATTTGGCTAGCGAATTGAACCTTCTCATTTTCATCCATTTCATTATAACGATCTAATACATCCTGCAGTTTCTCTCTAACCTCTCCGGATTCATCGTCATCAGATATTTTCGCCATAATATTCTGTATGAGGGTAACAAGGTCCACATTTCTGATGTACTCTGACAATTTTTCGGTGATGGCGTTACCAATTTGGGAGCCAATTCCAACCGACTGTTGCTCGGCCATGTTCTTTTTAAATGCGAAAAATAAGAAAGAGTTAAGATGGTTTGATTGAACCTACTTTTATTATTTGACATATACTGTTTACGCATTAAGTATAAACCGTCTGCATAGCTTTCTAAGGGCAAAAGGGGTAGGCTAGATTTATTCAGATCTTATATTACCTAAATATAAGTAATACTTATAGATATGGTTGTATTGATTTTAATTTCATCAGGCAGTTTTTATTTTATTTTAAACAAACCCCTAAATATACTTCTGAAAGTCTTAAAAATAAATGTAAAGTTAAGAATTGTACCAATTACAAATCATACTAGGCAGCTCCATTGAGCCAAATTGTGAATAAATTTAAATTACTTCCGCCCATCGGAAGCTACGCATTTCCATAGACGAATAGTTTACAGTAGAAACCGTATTTAATTTAGTTAATAAATTATAATGACTGTTGCTATGAGAAGTTAATAGTAACGTTACATAAAATCAGGTCACCTTCCTACTGGTAAGTACCCGATATCAAAATCAATCAAAGTAAAAAAATGATACCATGTGTGATAACAAAGATTAGTACGTGATTTAAGTTGATAATTAAACAAATGGTGTAATTGGAAGCAAGAGGTGAATTAATTTCTTATATGTTTCTTTAATTTATGAAAGTAACAAAAAAAGATGTGTTTAAATGAATTTACGAAGCAATATAATTAAATACGCAAACTTTTTGTTTCTTATATAAAATATCTGGAGATATTTGTCGCGTAAACATTTTACATTGCATAAAACGCGAACGTTTAAAAATGACTATTTCGAGATAACTGTTGGTCACAACCGATATCACGATAGTCACGTCTATTACCACGAAAATATAAGAAAAAAAAATTGACTTTAAATCTAGAATTGTTTAAACAAATTTAGACTCCGATTCCTTTAGATATCGCTTAAGAGGAATTTCATTTAATTACATGAATTCCCATCTGAATATATTAGAGAATTCCTTAATTTAAATTTCCTTAAAAAATTACTTTAGAACCCAAAAAATATCGATTATAAAATTATATGGCATAACAAAACTCACCACGCGCTTCTTATTTGGCACCTCTAAACAAACTGTTAAACTGAGCGAAGGACACTGATTTATCTTCAATAATGTAATACAATATCGTATTAATTTTAATTACATATCTATTGAGTTTTGGAACTGATATCTATGATTGAAGAATTTTAAATATAATCTTTGGGCTTATCATATAAGGATTAAAATGCTTTAAAATAAAAATACGTCATTATATATTATTTTTTAATTATATTAAAAGATTATATTAATAATTTAAAATTACGGTTTTGTTTGTTACCACGTATTTTGGTGTCCACGTGTGGTGGAAAGGTCAGTTTTGAGTTCAAGCTTGCGTTCCTAATGAACACCGACATCTATTTACAACGATAGAAAAGGACAATTCTTTTTCTATTATTTTTCATTAAATTAATACAAAAAAAAATTACTTGACTGATTAGATATTATATATATATATACTTTAGTCGCTTTTAAATTGTATAGCAAACAGAAATAACAAGTTTCTTTTCTATCACCATATGCAATGGTTACACGATAATCTTTAATCTAGGAAATTGTTTGCGCAATTAGGCTGCGTGTCGAATATGCCCAAATTAGGTTTTATCTGTTATATAAGCCAAGTTTAGGTTCGATAATAAAATTGATATGATAAATATTGTTTATCATATCAATTTTAATACGTGGCGTGCAGACGAGTGCAGATATAAAATTATATTTGACATACATACATTTTGCTTCTACTATGTTGCAACAAAATACTCTCGCGCTATCTTCATGACTTCATTTTAAATCTGGTAAATGCCTTCTGATTGACATTGGTGATATCTTTTAACGATATCTATATAAATATAAGTTAAATATTGTAAATGAATGAACGAAGTTGAAATAAAACGAAAAGATTTGGTTATTTATGAAAGAAAATATGGAAAAGATGTCCGGAAAATTGGCAAATTCAGGAGAAAGTGGTCATGTGATGTGATTTTTAAAGAAGATTCAAACAATGCATAAGTGTCACAAAGTCACAAAACAACTTCTCTTGGGTCAACTAGTATCATATTATAACATAAAACAAATTTACTAAGATTCGACAAATAAAAGTAAGGTATGTCGACTAGCTGTGCCCGCGACTTCGTTCGCGTAGACTACAGGATGCTTGGTACCTAAAGCAACCCTTATTTTTAGAACATTTAAAGGGGAACAATTCCATCATACATGATTTTGGCCTTTTGGAACTTTAACCGTTTACGCAGCACGCGCAACGGTAACTCTCAATAGGAATAATTTTTCCCATTTCCGCTACATTTTTCATTGATGCTCTGCACGTATAATCGTCGCGTGATGTTATATACTTATATAGACTATAGACTTCCACGACAAATGGACTATCCAAGACAAAAAAGATTTTTTCAATTCGAACCAGTAGTTCCTGAGATTAGCGCGTTCAATTAAACAAACACTTCAGCTTTATAATAATAGTATAGATATGACACCTCAAAATATTTGCGTCACAAATTGTTAGTTTTACTAAGTATATGTAGGTCCCGAGTCACCCGTGAACCTGCGATATTATTGCAAATGCATTACATCGGACTAGGGATGAAGATTAAGTTCCTCCTGTTCACAGTTCACCTAATGGTAAGTGATTCCTGCGACCCATGACATCTTCATTCATCCTTGACATCTTCATTCATCCTTGACAAGGAATGATAATGTAGACGCGTTGTCAGCCTTGAGGATTGAGATGGAATGCTTCGTCACCAGTAATAAAAGTCTCCGGATCGCTACACTCACCAGACGAAACATGACAACTTTATGCTGGTATTTTGTGACGGCGTGGTCTTACCCCGTTCGAGCTGACCCATTCATTCTGCAGCTAGAAACACTGTCAAAACTTTACCTAGCTTACTACTTCTACTCTGTATCAATCAGCTGTCGCCAGCAGTATTTAGAAGCCAATAACACTTAGGGATCTTCAAGAAAAGAGCCTAAACCTTTCTTAAAGGCCGGCAGCGCACCTGCCACTTCTCTGGTGCTGAAGATGGCTCATGGGCGGCGGTAATCACTGACCATTAGGTGTGCTGCTTGTTTGTTTGCCACCTATTGTATAAAAATAATAGTGTCACAATTAAAGAACATTTACTTTGGTTTTGAATCCCTCGTGCAAAGTTGAAAACCTGTTTTTGTAACTGCGTTTCAGTTCCCTTTATAGGGCGTTTATAATTAAACGTACTAGCACAAATCACACTCCTATTTCACATTATTACTACCAAAATGTATGTGTTGTACTTACGAAGTACAGAGAAGATGACCATAACAAACACAATCCCAAGCAAAGTTCCACTTCCATAGCCGCCAAATAATCGCGGAACATTTCCGGATAGCATGTTCCTTAGATTCTCTTTCATCTCTTCGTTGATCTCAGACTGCTCCAGCATTTCTAGTAGCTCTTTATGGGAAGGAGTTTTAGCTCCATCAACGGAATCTAACATCTCCTCGATTTTGTTTAGATTTTCGATTTCTATGTCCTCCATCGTCCTTGTGAATAGCTTGCGAAAGGACTTATTTAATATGAATGCAATTAAAATGTAAGACTAACACATTTAATAATTTAAGTTAAACAAATAATTGAAAGGTAAATAATATTAAAATTTGTACAGGTGCTTTGAATGATACGGTTGTTACGTTATTACAATTATCAAGGATACAATTTTATGATAAACTTATATATTTTCGCAACAGAAAATATTATCGTACTGATTATATACAATAATATTTATTACATGATTAAGTTGTCTAAGTAATGCCTTGCATCAAAGAATTGGGATTTTATCAATTTATTATAAAATTTCATACGTGAACTACTTACTTCGGCTTAATCACAATATATCTAATATTAATCCTCTCACTTTTTATATGATATACAATACAACTGCAAATTACACTGAAACATTTAAAATGGCCCCCGCTTGGGATCACCACATCATTCTTATCGACTATCTTCGGAACATAATAAAATAAACAATACGTGTCGATACACGTGGAAGTGTACAGTGCATGGTACAAAAAACAAGTCGCAAGCGATAGTGGCGATTAATTTTCAAGAGGTTTTTCTAATGTTTAAGTTGTGTTGGTGTGTATTATTGCTAGTATATCATATTACAATTTTTATTAAAATAATTGGAAATAAGAAGATTTTTTAATATATATGAAATGGACCTTTAATTATAATTTTTAATTTAAATAGCAACAGTAAATAAAGTCAGAAGTGTAATGCATATAATTTCTTAGTATAAACACAAACTAAGAGGTGCAACATAACATATAGTAAGCTTTTTATACATGTTCCAACTATTTTTTACCAGTTCCTTAATCATGCATCAACAGTGGTCTTAGAGGCAGCTAAATATTATATTTTAAAATGTTCTAGATAAGCTTGTTGATGCGGCCTTGTTGTGTGAAATGGAGTAATAATAATTGTGTAGACCATTATAAAGAACGATGGGACATCATTCTTTGTGTAAGTACATTGAAATACTTCCTAATATTGAATTGGAATTAAATTGAATTTCTTGGTTGTTTCGTATTGGGATGGTATAATGCAATAACGCTTACTGATAATGAAATACAAATCTCTCAGATTCCTAATCTAGAATTATGCAACATAGAATTGTTTCATAAGGAATTATGGAAAATCTATCTGCTTAGGACAAACAAGCTTGACCAGTGTCCAACTAAGGCAATCCGAATATTTTCATTGCATTTTAAAAGTCATCATGGCTTTATCATCATGATTTATGTGTCTAACACAAAAAGGCACTTGTTCAAAATTTTCTATTGCCAAATGTGTCATAAGAAGTATAATCAAAATTGTATCACAAAACTCAATGCCTAGCAAACCAATTGCATAACATTATACAGGAAATTGCACCCATGGTTTCATTAAATATTGTCAAAAATTATTCTTTATTTCATTCCTCGATGGAGAAGTTAAAATTAACTTACAGTTTTTGAGGCATGTTACTGACCAAGTATTCATTGAACAAGTGTTTGAAAGTAAATAAATGTAAATGTATGTTAAAATATACAGTGGTAGTCACTTAATTAAAGACAACTTATTCTAAAGATAGTTTAATGTATATTAATTTTAAATATAGTTAATCATTATAATATATAATAAAATTAATTTAATACATAAAAAAAACATTTTCAAGAAAAAGTAGTATATTGTTATATTGTTATCATTTTGTATGAATAAAAATAATATAATTTATGATAACTGACAAAAAACAATATGTGAGACTTCTTAAGAATACAGAAGTGGATCCAAAGTATATGACAAAAATGGTTAAACATGGAGGAGGGAATATCAAAGTTTGGGGCTGTCCAGACATGGTCTTAGACCTGTTAGGTAAATTGTAGTCCATATGGATGAATTCCAGTACAAGAATATTTTAAAGGCAACTACTGTGTATTAGGAGACCGCGTCCGAAAATGAAGACAGACGATAGTACTAATGACACCTTTGATGATGGGACGGAAAAAAATCGATCCTGATTAAAGAAAAACATATTATTAAAACGTTTTATTAGCATTATTTACGCTCCATCATGTTAGTACAGCTAAATGAAACGATAATTTCATAAAAAATACATTACTTTACTAAAAAAAAACCAGCAATGAAACCCAAAATCAAAAACAGTTGATGTTTGGATCATCGAACGTACGGGCGAAACTGTCTCCAAAACTAAAAATACTAACCACAATAATCAATCCCGCCAAAATCCCGCGGCCACCGCTCCTTTCGCGGTGGGCCGCCGTTGACGGCACTTTGATCATTTCCACAGATTTTTTTTTATTTTGTTTCATTGCTGGTTTGTTTTAGTAATGTATTTCTATGAAACTATCGTTTCATTTAGCTGTACTAACATGATGGAGTGTAAATAATGCTAATAAAACTTTTTAAAAATAAGTTTTTTTTTTAATCAGTAATAGATTTTATTCCTCCCAACATCAAAGGTGTCATTAGTACTATTGTCTGTCTTCGTTTTCGGAAGCGGTCACCTAATACGCAGTATATGGTGTAGTATCTTTGTTTACAAAAGTGTGTTGGAATTATTTATGCAATCACTGCCTTGCCCTTTTATTAAAGGCATGTTAATTGTTTTTTATTTAACATGTTAGTCAATTGCAATTCACAATTGTTCTTTATATTACTTCTTTATTTACTATTTTCCACAATACTTTATCACACCCGAGTTCCTGGCAAAGGTAGACTGTACTGGATGGGTAAATGTACTTACAGTATGATGACCAATGTAGTACATTTTGTACAATTTTATAGTGAAAACGGTAAACTTAAATTAAAGAAAAAACTTTAAGGCCATTCAAGTCACACGATTTTTAGCATGAATTAGTGGTAACTTGCCTAAAATAGTCTTACAAAACACTAAGTAATTATATATACATATATATATAGAATAGTATTAGACTCATTTCAAAAAACATTTAAAAATCCATGTTGCTATTGCTGGCTAAGTTCTGCAGCAGTTGCATTTTTTTATTACATTGAGAGTAACAAATGAACACAGTTCACCTAACAGATGGTAAGTGGTTCCTGCGGCCCATGACATCTACATTCATGATTGACAAGGCATCATAATGTTGAGTTGTCACTCTTAAGGACTGAGATGGAATGCCACATAAAATCACCAGTAATACAGGTCACCAGATCCCTGCACTAACCAGACAAAAAACAGCAGCATTATGCTGCTATTTAATGCTGGGATTCTGTGAGGGTGTGGTCCTATCCTGGTCAAGCTGAACCATTAATTCCACAGCTAGACACAAACTGCAGTATAGCTCTACCACTGTCAAAAAAGACTGCAAGATTATATTTAGGGCCTGTCTACATGGCAAAGTTATGATTATTGTAACCATTAAATAGTTTATTGCAGTTTTTTTGACATAGAAAATGTAAAATGAGAAATAGGGTAGAACTATACATAAACAATTATTGATTAAAAAAATTAACTTTAACACTATATTTTAAAGCTTATAAACTCATAATTTTTTTCTAAGACAATCATAATAAAACTGGTCTATTAAAACACTATAATATGTTGTATGGAAAAATGTTTGTAATTTGTAGTAAAAGTATTTTTAGTGGCAGTAGATTGTAGCAAGCTAAATATTCACAACACACAGTTCATCTCATTGTAAGTAAATCCTCCGTTCCATTTTAGATAGAGAATCGAGACGCAAATGCGGCATTTTTCTTGAGAATTAAATAGAATGAGTGCCATTGGTAAGAAACCACTAATAGGGTCTCCCTATTCACTATAAGAAAATAACACTACAAAGATGCTATGTATTGGAAATATTCTGTGAAACCGTGGTCTTTTATTGCTACAGTAAGTTTTTAGTTTAAGAGTAAGTAAAGTAAAATCTTACCCGATAAGCTGATGACAACTATCCCTGGTATAATAAATACAGAGTTGGAAAACGCATGTTCCAGCGGCCCATCTTGGCCTCCGCTTAAATCCACCATTTTTAATAAATAGTTAGATTTAAAATTACACGATAATACTGAAACGGTATGAAATACTCGTAACAAATTAGATTATTGGATAAAAAGCATTATTTGCTTTTATAACTGGGAAAAATAGCGAATACATAGCTGACGTTCAATAATAACATTAACGAACTGTCAAAATATTGATTGTTCTGATTTTCTGTCACATCAAATGTCAGGGGTAACCTGGCGATGTTGCCTATAATGGATGAAAATTGTATGTATGGTCGGAATGATGGTGATGAACGTTTTGATTTCTGTTGTCGTTCTCAGGAACTCTCACAGACGCAAAATCACCGCTAACTCTCTGATAGAATTCATTCAATCTATCCGCCAAAAACGTTGCTCCGTTTTTTCTCGTTTTTATTATTTTTAACCGCCTTTCCGTGTCGCCAGTCCATGCACTTCGAAAATGTCGTACGGCAATCTGAGCGCCACATATGTCAAAAATTGTCAATTAATTTCTATAAATCATGCGTTGATTATTTTTAATATGAGTTTTTGATAAACGGACAAATCACCTGATAGTATAACTGCGGCCCAAAATTCCTAAATCGATCCTCAACAAAGATTCAAGATTCATCTCCATTGGTATCCCTGACGCAACAGATGGATTGACACATTAGTACTAAGGGTCTCCGGGTTTCTGCATTCATCATTCTAAACACAGAAGCGTTATACTTGTCTTTCGTATTACTATTTATTTATATTATTTCGTTTTACTATTACACTAAAAAACAAAATCATTTTAACACTGAATGTCTTTGCCTCCCATAGCCGCCTATGGAAATGTCCGCTCCTAAAAGAATTACAGTTAAACCCATGACGTGTTTGAGTTTTACATAGAATTAATTCAGTAGCCATGTTTTCATGAAATTATTTACTGGTAACCTTGAAATAAGGACTATACGTCAAAGCTTATGGAAAGCTATTGTTAAGCCATTTTATAGTATACCCTTGGATTTTTTCGATAGATACCGAGTGTGGATTACATTCCTTTTTTATAAATATATAATTACAGTATTTTTTACAAAATCGCGATATGTTTTGATTTTACTGTATGTTTAATCTTATAGGGAAGGTAGGGGGAATCTTAACGATTGTAATTGAGCTGAATTAAAAATACAATAGTATAAACATTAATTTTATTTCGCAAATACACAATTATGTATATCTTTTGGCTTTATAGTAACATTAGTGTAAACAATATCTAAACTTTTCCACTAACGAGACAGCGATACAACAGTTTATTACGAACAATAATATACACATTTTATTTTTTTTCTTACAAATTATGGGAGTAAGAATAGTTATCGATATAAAAAAAGTTCATGGAATGTGTTGACCCTAAGCATCAATGCCATTCGTATACAATTTAATAACGCTTTAACAAATTTTTATTTTAATATATTTACATCCAAATTTCCATAGCATTTGCATGCATATGATTTATCATTATGTATACTAATCAGTCATTTTGGACCATGTTTACATTGAATATAGTATTTGAAGTCCCTCAACTTGAAAAGAATTATCACAGAATAATCTGAGGTGAGCTTCAAACTTTTCTTTAGTCACATTTAAAAAAGTATATGGAATATTTAATGCATATTTTTATTTTATAGTTTTAATGCAAAAGCATTAAATTATTATTATAACTTGTTGTGATAAAATGTGCACAAGTATATATATTAAAGGCACATTAGAATGACATTGAGCATAATTTCAAATATATCACCAATACATTCTTATCATAAAAATTATAGTAATGTTTTGTCACATTACCGATTATAATTTCGAGATTCTTACAAGATCTAAGTAAGGATACATAAAAGTTTATTTAGTTAGATACATTATTAATATTATCTACTATCACGGATTCAGCAAATACCTTTGTAACCAATAACATGGCAACACACTCTTTTAAAAAAATACGAAATCATCGTTTCAGTTCACATAACACTTAACATTAATATTTAATAATTAATTCATAATATTTTACCGAAAATATTGCATTTATTTATACTAAATTATGTGAACTAAGACGAGGATAGTTATTGTCTAACGTTTTGCCTATTTTATTTAATGAAAAATATCTTTTTAATTCTTTTTCAGGGGATCCAGGTTATCTATTGAAAAATCTTCGTTTCCAAAGCTGATCCCCCGGCTGAATCCATCCTGTGAAAAGGAAACAAAATAGAGTTATTGTTTATCTGAAATAACAATATCAAAGCAAAATTTTGGCTAGAATTTAGTTATAATGGCATAGACTTTGTTTTTGAAACAAAACAATAAGTATCGCAGAAATTAAGTATCGAATGCATACTTTTTGAAACTGTACACTTGTTTTTCTCTATTTTTCACATTTTTGGGACATAGATAAATGCAATCAACTACATTCACTTTCGTATTTTATGTGTTATTAAAGAAATAAAAAATGATTTATAAAAATAAAACCTATGCCTCAAACTTACCAGTAATCAATCTGTCAAGAATTAAAAAAATATCATTAATAATGGATTATCAGTGAAACTATTTTTATTTGTTATTTTCACCTTTAAAGGGACATTCCTTCGTAAATGTTTTAATTTTATTATAGCATTGGTATTTAAAAAAAAACTTAAAGTAATTTTATATTATTTCATACGGTGCATCATGCTCATGAAGTTTAAAAAGTTTACCAACCTTCATCTCCGAAATAGTTTTGTCTAGGAATCCATTGAAACTGCTGTCCAATTCAACAGTTTGTTTCTCGCTTAGATTTCCAAATCCATTGAACGTATTGCCGAAACCGTTGCCGAAAATGTTGCCCGTTTTTTGTGTGTCGAAAGGATCGTAGCCGGTTAATCCATTCGTGAAGGACGTGTTGGAGCTGTTAAAAACGGACGTTTGCAAATTGAAATCGCTGATGTCGTAGTTCGGTTTGACGGCGTTTGTAGCGGCGAACGGTGACGTTTGTAAAGTTTGCGGTTGTTGCTGGATAGTTTGGTTCGGAATTGAAAATGGTGTGGACCCGAAGAGATCGCTCCCGTTGATCGTTGGTGAGGGGACTTGCTGCTGTTGGAGTGGCGATGGTTGACGCTTCGACGCTTTCGGCGGTGGCGCCACTGGGAATGGAAGGCGTTTGTTGTTATTTTTTCTGGATAAATTTGGAAATATAATAAAAGGGAAAAATAGTCTGAATAGACAGGGTCAATAGAAAGGACGTATGAGTATAGTTAAATTAAAATTAAAATTAGTAAATCAAAATAAATTTTGTTTTTAACAGTGGTAGAGCTACACTGCAGTTAGTTTCTAGGTGCAGAATGAATGGGTCAGCTCGACCGGGGTAGGACCACGCCCTCACAGAATACTAGAGTAAAACAGTAGCATAATGTTGCTATATTTCGTCCGGTGAGTGCGGGGATAAATATGATATTTTAATTTAACCTTAAAAATATTAGATAATATTTATAATAACATGCTTTATTGGAGGGAGTATTTTAGCATTTAGCACATCAGTCCAGTTTACATTAGAGAATTTCATATCATTGCAATTAAGTAAATACAACTTTAGTAAGGATCGATTATATACGATCACCAAAACAACTGTTTTACTAACGAAACAACGAAAAGATGTTAAGTTTAAAGTAATCGAATAGTTCTAACATTAAGTGATATTAACGTTTTATTATTGTGAAGTTAGAACTTTTCATAAAGTTGGATGGAAGCTCGACCTAGAACAAGAGTTAGCTTAGCATTTATAGCAATAGGGCATATATTCGTCCCTAGGAGAGGAGGAGATGTTTTGTATTTTTTTTTTGTCCCGTTAAATTAAGGTCTTTTAGGGTGTTCCTAATATCAAGTGGCAATTTATTTTAAATTTATTGAGAGTAACAAACGAGCACACAGTTCACCTAATGGTAAGTGATTCCTGCGGCCCGTGACATCTATATTCATCTTTGCCAAGGAATCGTAAGGCAGATGCGTTGTCACTCTTGAGCACTCAGATGGAATGCATCGTCACCAGTTTTAAAGTACTCCGGCTTCCTACACTCACCAGACGAAACACAGCAGCATTATGATCCTATTTTACGCTGGTTTTCTGTGTGGGCGTGGTCCTATCCCGGTTGCGCTGACCCATTAATTATACACCTAGAAATAAATTGCAGTGTGATTCTAAATTTTCACGCTCTACCAGTGAATCGCGTGTCAGAAAGATATCTTCAACTTATGTTCAGTTGCAGATACAATTAACATGACAATCATGTGATATTTATGTATTTGCTTACATAGCGGTGGCGCTGTAGACATGGGATTCTCAATGATTGGCGTGGCGAAGCGCGATGCCGGCTCCGACTCGAAGGCGCGAGGGTCAAAATCTGTTAATGATCAGAAAAATTTAAACCCATTGTATGATATTACTTCTTACCGATGTTTGAGGTTGAGGCCTCGATATCGTCCACGGCAATCACTTCTGTTATATGATATGAACTGCGCTAGGTTTATTACAGTATTTCTCCCAAGTCTGATGTTATTTAAGTTCAGAAAGATCGAAGGTTGCTTCAGACGCACTGTCCAGGATATAGACGGACTCAAAAACCATAAATATTTGCTTCTCGGCTGGAAATCTAACCCAGGACCAACGACAGTTAGGTACACCAAGCCAAGCGCGGTAGTGACGTAACAGAAAGAACGATTACAGATAAAATGTAATTACAATATAATACAATGACTAAATATGATCGTCTTAAAAACTGCTAATAATTGAAAAAAAGAATTACCACTGTCCGAATCGGAGTTCAGCAATAAACCTTCCAATTTCGTGCCTACTACAGGATTCTTGTTGGCTGCCTGTTCACCCAGGAGTTTGCTGTAAAAAGAAAAATATATTTTTGCAAATTCACAATATTATATGATATAATAAGTCAGTGGCAGTAGAGCTACGCTACAGTTTGTTTCTAACTGCAGAATGAATGGGTCAGCACGAACGGGGTAAGACCACGCCATCACAAAATACCAGCATAATGTTGCCATGTTTCGTCTGGTGAGTGTAGGGATCCGGAGACTTTTATTACTGGTGACGAGGCATTCCATCTCAGTCCTCAAGGGCGACAACGCATCTGCATTATCATTGCTTGTCAAGGATGAATGAAGGTGTCATGAGCCGCACTTACCATCTGCACTGGCAACACTCACCGATTTAAGACTATTGTCTTTAAGCATTGATATTCGACGAGAAGATATGCAGTTTCTTCGAACTGAACTGTACATCCGAGTTGGATTCGTCGGTTGACCTCTGTGTGGAAGTTGGACTTACCTAACCGGAATACTTGCCACAGATAAATATGCCCGTAGACACTTTCGACCGCAGTGTTGCCAACAATAACGCGGATAACAGAGATAGACTCACCCAGTGGTAAGATTGGATTTGCCATTGTGTGTCGGCGGCGGTGTGGACAGTAACAAGTTGTTATCGCTGGAGTTGAAGGTGTCCGTCGAGTTATTGGACATCGCGTCGGCACCTGGAACCAAACAATACATATCGTATAATGATATGTCTATGTGGTGAAACCCACACCGCAGCTTTAACCAGTCAGTTGCAGGTAGTTTGGACCTGTGCCGTGAATGGGTCGCTTCAACCAGGGAAGGACGACGCCTTCACAAATCTCAAAAGAATTCGAAAACAGAAACTCTAGAAAGCAATCGGATTTGAACGCACAAACAACTAACTACCACTAACAACACCGTTGAAGACGACATTTAGTATTTTTTTTTATGTTATCGACTAAAGTCGATAAATTGATTAAAGTCATAAATGGTTCTAGAGCTCGGATGCTGCATCAGTCTTCAAATGACATCCCAGACACACACAAAATACGTACACCCGAGAAAAAACATTATGTGATTTAAAAGTAATGTTTTTTGGTTGCGAATAAAATCCAAGGATCAGTACAATACTTACCTATCACCCATAAAAATCTATATGACAAGATCGAACTTACGCACCTATATCAGGAGTCTTGTTCCCGTTCATAGCGCTGAAGCCATTAGCCAACGTCAGCGAGGCGATCTGCTTGTCCAGTTCCTGGGGAGTCTTGTATTCCGTGATCTCGGAGAGGCTGTTGCGGACAAGGTAGGCCGACAAATCATCCTTGTACGTTATCTTGGATAACTCCTGAAGTGCAAAATTTACTTTATAAAACAAAGTTGTTCCTATACCCTTGACAACTAACCGGTTGCTTTAAGTTTGTACCTCACATCGTTATGAAGGATTAAATTTCTTCCTTAAGAATGATGAATGTGTAGTGTCTTAGGTCGTAATCACTTACCATCAGGGGTGTGCTCAACTACGCGTGGCTTTTTTTCTTGGTTTATACCCTTAATACAATAAAAAAATAAATACATTTGCGTAAAAGAAAACTATAGATTGGCTAACTACGTCTTTTATTATTATAAGCACTGAAACGGAATATATTTAAATATTATAATTCAGTTATGTTGCACTCTTGTAAGCCCGACATCAACATACACGACAGGCAAATATTTAGTTGCAGATAAGGAACGGCAATGGTGTAAATCCACCTTAATATCTACTCTATAAACACTGCATCACTGGTTAGGTTATAGTTAAGTTAAATCCGTCATGGTAAAAAATATTAGTTTTTTTTGTAGTTAAAACGTAAAAGGAAAGAAAGTATCCAGTTAACTTGTTCACATTGTCATTTTTAGAATTGTGTGTTGACATGCTAATTTGAGAATAGTAAATTAAAGGTTATTTCTACTAGTGTATCACATAGTATTTGAGGAGACATTTTCAGACATTATAGATATAGCAGTAGTAATTACTTTAAACTTCCTAAATGATATGAATGTTATAATTTGTCAATTTTACCTAAATTAATGGAGACGAGGTATTTCTTTATAGTACTCAGGGGTTATTATTGAGGGTTAATCAGGATATTATAGTGCCACAAAAGCCACTTATTACACGATGGTTACCCGTCAATCGTGTGGAGTCGCGAACTTTACTAGTTTTCTATTCTTGTTCTTTCTATTGTTTATAATAAAGTGTTGAAAAATACTTAAACTTAGGTTATTTATTTATTGACCTCACCTGCAACCGATTCTTATATACGTTCATCTGAAGCTCCAGTTTCTTGTTTTGTAACGAGAGCTTCTGCATTTCAATGTATTTGCCGTTGTCGTTTAAGAATCGCCTGAAAAATAACAAAATAGAATCTCCACCCTTTCTCGAATGAAGCAGGCAGAATTTTATTATAAAAGTCATTTAATAGTTGTACTATTACTAAAACGAACTATTCACAAAACGTTTGTTATTACATATATTGATACTATATATATTATATATATTGGTCGTGATCATACATGTGGTAAATATCCAGTATATTGATTGAACACATTACACAGAAATAGATAAATATATATATGTATGTATGTATGTATATATATATATATATATATATATATATATATTAGAAGATATATTAAACACTCGGAATTCTTTCTGCTACATGTTTATCTACGTTTCGTTTTAGAGTTTTCGATAATTACACGAGATTTATCAGGTTTTAAATCAAAGGTGTTGTAAATATATAACGTATTAAAAGAGACATTTTCAAATTGTGTAAAAACAGTAGTTATTTCCACTTTTACCAATATCAGGCGAAGTTGTATTAATAAACATCACTTATCGTTATTAAAGATAAAACTAATTACTTTACCATACTATGTGACTAGGGATGGGTGTTACGCACTAAGTTTTTATCGACACATGACAGATAAAATAGTAACCAAGTTATATTATATTACTTACTCGCAATAAGCAATATGTGTACGATTTAATATACTATATACTTATATATACTATATATATTAGGGATAACAAACGCACAAACTCGCCTCATGGTAAGTGATAACTACGGCCCACGACAAATACATTTAACCTCAACAAAGATTTATTGAAGATTCTTTGTTGAGTTGAGTCGTTGTTAGATCTATGGACTAAGATGGAAATACCTCGCCACTTGTAATATAGTAGCCTAATAGTGCTATTTATTTCTGGTATCATGTGAGCTGTAGGCCATATCATAGTAAACTTGACGAAAACATGCGAGGTTGTCGAATCA
Source organism: Teinopalpus imperialis (assembly GCA_029286865.1). Lineage (NCBI taxonomy): Eukaryota > Metazoa > Arthropoda > Insecta > Lepidoptera > Papilionidae > Teinopalpus > Teinopalpus imperialis. The sequence continues at coordinate 10,651,100 of JAGSMU010000004.1, forward strand.
CCTAGAAGGCGTACGTTGTACAGCGTGATTGCACGTACAATATTGTGCATAACTTATTCGAAATGAATTAATAATTTAATACGCAGGATGTTATGTAAACTTTTATATATTAAGTATATTTTATATAATAAATATACATATATCAAAAGGAATACGTTAGTTATATATTAAAAAAAATATATATATTTTTAAAATTAATACTATTAGTAATTGCAATGCTTGCTTTGAAAAGCCCTTTCTCTATTTATGACTACGTATACGTTTTTAAAAACAATGTTAGAATATGTTCCTCTTTTTATGACGAACTGCATAATTTAGTTTTCGTGCGGTATTTAAATCTTATCATTTAATTTTCCTTGATTTTATAGAAATTGTAGACTTATTTGGTTAAAATTAATCTTTAATTTTTAATAACATTATAATTTGTTTTTTTTTTAAATGATAATAATAGTGTAAAAATATACATATACGTCACATTTTGCAAAAAAGAATTATTTGAGATGAAACTTAACAACATCGTTTTATTAAATTGGAAATAAATAACCGTATTTTTAAATTATTTAATTGTTAATGATGATAAAATTAAAAAAAACATTTAACACAGTTTAAGGCCCCGGCGAGATTCGAACTCGCGATCTCCTGTTTACTAGACAGGCGCTTTAACCAACTAAGCCACGGCGCCTTGTTAACAAGTGGTTGAAAATAGTTATAATATACTCAATCGTTCACAGGAAACAATATTTCAAATAAATTATTTACATTTATCTAATTTTAAAGCCACAGCAAGACAATAAACGTCTATTTTTTGGGTTACAAAAGCTAAAGCAAAGCCACATATTTATAATGCTTCGACAGAATACATAAGGGTCTTCTTATTTTTAATAATAGTCGGATTGTCATATTTTAATGGATTGCAATATTTAGTATCTAATCATTTAAAAATAATAGCTAACCTGTAGGCTAAGTCGAAGGCTTGGCCTATAGTTAGCGTAATTTCGGACGCTAACTTAGTGGAAATGAATACGAAGCACTCGTGTTTCTCTATGTGTCCACCGTCATGGCCGTTCACACCGTTGACAGTGCTGCCACCTTTCGCGATGAAAGAGAAATACTTCTTCGCGCCCTTGTCGTCCGCACAATAGGATATCCGGTGGAGTGGGAATTGGTATAAAATGTTGTTCGATCTTGGCTCCTGGAATAAAAAAAATAAAAAAAATGGTATAAAATAACTGTTTTAATTGCACTTAATTAAATATATACCAGCGACATCCCCTGGTAACTTTTAGGAAGATTATTCGCGTTTAGCTGAGACGAATAAATGTAATGCAATAAAATATTGACGAAAAACCTTACCTATAATATACAAGATACGAATACATACACAATAAAAACTCGTACAAAAGTTCGTCAGTATTCAATGGGGTCGGATGACGAGATGTGGCGAGTCGGGTGTGTACGACGACTTTTCACTAACATGTGATCTTTTATGGAAGGTCAAATTACGCTGGCGGATTATAATGTGTTTTGATGAGGAATATAGGATACTTATACTTTCGTTTCGGATCGTTACCCGGATCGCGTAAGTAAGCTAATTCGAGGGTGCACGAGGGGGTCGTACCACGGCACGATCAGTTACCACTAACGGAATAATCTTAATAGTATTAAGGATATGTTCAACTACCACTTAGGAATGCGTTGGCACTGGGGAAGTAGTGGGGCAAGAAACTCCGGCGACGCGTTTCATGTGATTATAGGTAAAATATCGCGAATTTGCATATAAAAAGTGTCGGTATTGTTCTAAGGCTTAAACTATGTTTATTGGATTGGGTGGGAATCCTTTCCTCACGCTTGCCATTAAACGCCTGGGCTAGTGCCGTGAGATCGGCGCCGTTAAGACGGCCAAGCGGCACAGTGATTCCAGGTCACTTTCCCTTGCCGTTTGACCGGCAGGCGGCTGCTCAGCCAGACAGATCAAAGCGAGAGGATTGGATTTGGCCGCAGGTATCACTTACCAACCAGGTGAGCGGTGTGTTTATTCTTTATCCGTAATTCAATAAAATAAATATTTTTAAATATGGATGTCATTATTCCATGCAAACCTAGCGCTTAACACATAACTTCACTGCCCATTTCATCCGGCGACCTTTCCGACGACGACTTGAAAGCGTGACGAGTCTAAGTAATACATACGCCCTGTAAGTACTAGCTTGTGTGTAAAATCCTCTTAGGTATATCTACTTACATTTATTTTTTTGTGTTGTGTGTCATGCTGTTGGTCTTAAGTCTTCTACAGCTTTAACTAAATACACTCGCGAGCGGAGGCCCGCTGAGTTAGGACTTACATTTATGTTTGGCAACTTTTAACTTATTAGTCATTCTGAAATAGATTGTTTCTAGAAGCAGAATGAACGGGTCAGCTCGACCGGGGTATGACCACGTCCTCGCAGAATACCAGCGTAAAATAGCATCGTAATGCTGCTGTGTTTCGTGTGATGAGTGTAGGGCCGCGGAGACCTTAATTACTGGTGACGAGGCATTCCATCTCAGTCCTCAAGGGTGACAATGCATCTGCATTATGATTCCTTGTCAAGGATGAATGTAGATGTCATGGCTGCAGGAATCACTTGCCGTCAGGTGAACTGTGTGCTCGTTTGTTACTCTCAATGTAATTAAAAAGCTTTATAGAATATTCGGGCGGTGAAATAATGATTGAACACAATATATAAGGAAGTGTCAGCAACTGCAAACGGTTAATCTGTCCGTCGGGCGGCGCGTGAGATTGGTACGTATCGTCTCGTCAGTCGCTATTACCTGTATCTACGTAATCGTTTCCTGCAATTATGTCCACTGGTATCTGTGTTTACCGTACTGTGTTGCCATGTGGCTTGTCGGCTTCCTGGATTGAAAAGACTTAGTCTTTGTACATTGTAGTACAGCCGCCACGCTGCGGCTGGCTTATACGACATGAATGGATCGGCTCGTCCGGGTATAGACCACACCTTCACAGATTACCAGAGTATTCCCATTTTTGGGGTTGCCTTATGTTCAATTAAACTATTTGTACATACATTATAAAAATAATTAAATAAATTACAAATCTGTTATTTATTTATTTAATTACTCTTTATTGAAATAACCTTAACAATGTTCAAAGTTCGCAAAGGGCTGACTTAACGTCAAAGGCATTCTCTACCAGTCAACCCAAGCTGTGGTGAGATATGTGTATGATAGGAGTAGCAATAAACTAATTAATAAAAGAAGAAAAAAACCTAAAAATAACTAATACAAGTAAATAATTATAACATTAACTTTGAGAATAAAATACTAATGGATCGGCTCGTCCGGGTATAGACCACACCTTCACAGATTACCAGAGTATTCCCATTTTTGGGGTTACCCTATGTTCAATTAAACTATTTGTACATACATTATATAAAATAATTAAATAAATTACAAATCTGTAATTTATTTATTTAATTACTCTTTATTGAAATAACCTTAACAATGTTCAAAGTTCACAAAGGGCTGACTTAATGCCAAAGGCATTCTCTACCAGTCAACCCGAGGTGTGGTGAGATATGTGTATGATAGGAGTAGCAATAAACTAATTAATAAAAGAAGAAAAAAACCTAAAAATAACTAATACAAGTAAATAATTATAACATTAATTTTGAGAATAAAATACTAATGGATCGGCTCGTCCGGGTATAGACCACACCTTCACAGATTACCAGAGTATTCCCATTTTTGGGGTTACCCTATGTTCAATTAAACTATTTGTACATACATTATATAAAATAATTAAATAAATTACAAATCTGTAATTTATTTATTTAATTACTCTTTATTGAAATAACCTTAACAATGTTCAAAGTTCACAAAGGGCTGACTTAATGCCAAAGGCATTCTCTACCAGTCAACCCAAGCTGTGGTGAGATATGTGTATGATAGGAGTAGCAATAAACTAACTAATAAAAGAAGAAAAAAACCTAAAAATAACTAATACAAGTAAATAATTATAACATTAATTTTGAGAATAAAATACTAATGGATCGGCTCGTCCGGGTATAGACCACACCTTCACAGATTACCAGAGTATTCCCATTTTTGGGGTTACCCTATGTTCAATTAAACTACTTACGACCGGCTGATTTTGAATCTTTTGTTTTTAAATGAGGGATGACAAATGAGCACATATTTGACCTGATGGTAATTGGTAACATCAATATCTAACAAAGATTGATTCATGATGCACATGCGATATCACCCTAGAGGACTGAGATTTAACATATGCCCGCCAAACGAAACACAGCGTTATGCTGCCATTTCACGCTGGCATTCTGTGAGGACGCCTTCCCTGGCCGAACCAATCATGTTGCAGCAAACTAATCGCAACGTTGCTCTACCTACCACCGTAACCTAATATCAGGTGAGTTTACATGCAATAACATTAAAGTCGTATTATTTATAATTAAAGTTATTTACATTTCAAAAATAAACTACAGTTCTATTTTCTAAATTGATCTGTGTCGTAAGAAAGTTTAAATTGTTGTCTGAAATCTGGAACACGCTGTGCAAATTAATTTAGACATCCTATTTTTTACAATGTTTCCGTTTTCCCACGATTAAAACTGCAGCGGTGAGTCGAGGACATAAAAAGTAGGTTTTTGTACCGGATATATATATTTAACTATCGCCAATTCCCGTTTTCATTTCGCTAAGGGTAAGAATACACAATGTTTTCTGGTTTAATGAACTTCGAATAGAATCATAGATGTTAAGCGGTTATCGAGTGTTCAAACTGTGTGATTGTCATCTTAATCTGGGACTCGTGTTCAAAACAGTACGAGATTAATTATTTTAAAAGTAGGCAGGCAACTTAGCTTTGCTGTTACTTATGATGAATTTAGGGAATCGAAAACCGGATTTATTCCATAAATAGGCATATCATCACGGCCATCAAGGGATGACAACGCAGATATCTTGATTTATTTATGTATCTCTTGTTTTTTTATATATTTTTTTAAAATATATTTAATATGTACACCCTATTGATACTTGTTCTTTTATGTATATTTCTTGACAATGCATGTATGTAAATGTTTATGGACAGAGACGCAGTGATCAATTGCCAAGTGATCTGTGAGGTCTTTTGTCACCGTAATTAAAAAAAAACAGTTACATGATTTAAGTATACACACTGTTCTATAACATTAATTAAATAAATTAATAAATATAATTTTTTGCATTAATAAAGTTAGTTGACCTGGTAGTACACCATCCAAAAGTTAATTAATCATGCCACGTTTCCTGTATTTCATATTTATGGCTATTAGCCGTTTATAGAGTATGTTGGCTTACTTAATCATTTTCCGTGTTAAATGCTGCTTGCTTTATATATCGTGGTTAATGAACACATCGATAAACATACTTTGATTATTCACTTAGTCATATACATTTCTGAGTAGCCCACTAATAATTGAAATAACAGTAAATCGAAAAAAGGTGAGCGCGAACTTGAGAGTATATAGTGTAACAAATATGTCGGCTAATGGAAGTTAAAATATAACCTAATGTTGAGCATATCTTTGTTTTTATAAAGTTAGTAATTATAAAGTTATTATAAACTAAAACAGTACTAAAACATTAATATATAATTCTTGAACACACATCGTTGACATCGCCAGAATTAGCTAATGGCGCGTAACTCAACAAGGCAATTCAAGTATTATATAAAGTGAAACTACACACAAACTTGGTTGAATTTAACTAAACTAGTTACGTGGCGATGAACGTGTTCCGACCACAAACGAAACCATCTGGATTATGTAAAGCTATCTGCACCTTCCGGACTATTTATGTGTTTAATTTCGGCGTGTTTTTAGCGGGGTTCTAGCAAGTAAGTACCCAACTAAGAATAAGTTTAAAGGGAAAGAAACGTGTAATGTATCAGTTAATTCTTTTTCCGGATATGTAAATGTACGACAAAAGTACGTACGTAAACTAAACCGTTGCGTTAAGTAAAGTTATATGCTGTAATTTTTTTCCTTATCTCGTAAGCAATGCAGGCCATGTATGCCTAAACTGTGATAAAGAAACAGAAGAAACGTTGCTGCAAAGCTTCACTGTTTATCCTTTACAAAACTGGAATTTTGTGTTGGATTTTTAACCTTTTACAACTGAGCTTCGGGTTTGAGGTCGGGTTTTGTGATAAGAATTCCGTCCAGCCTTTTAGATATCTTAATATAATAGTCATTAATGATGTCGGAACTAAACAGAAGTTTTAGTTCATAAAATTTAATATTTGTGAAATGTCAATCTTATTAAACTTAAAAGTACACCAAAAAAAAAACTTTTGTCCAAGATTATATATGACATAGATTCTATATAGATCTATTAATTTTCTTACACCAAAAAGGACAGAAGAGTTTGCACTAAGCGCTCATACTGAACGTTCAACCTATACTAAGCAAATCAGTATTTCCTTTCACCCGTCATTTGTAAACTTTAAAAGCCTATCTACATATGTAAAATGTTTTTCTGTCGTCATAATTATTTAAATTGATATTTGATAGTGTTTAATTTATTTTACCTATAATTGCAATCAGTATTATATTAATTATTATATATTAGACATACATTAAAAATTATTGTGAATGATTCATTACACGAGCTAAGTGATGTGGCGGTATTTGTTGCACTCTTAATGAGAAAATAATTTATGCATCGGAGATCGTTGCAGTAAGAATGATTTTTTTAACTAGGGTTGTTGATGCGATTTACCTATCGACAAAATTGACTTTTAATAAACAATACAATATTAATTTACAGTGCAAGCATACTTTTACAGTTGTACATTCCTTTGTTATAAAATCATAGCATCAGAAGGTCAAAATATCAAAGGCTAAATCAATTTCACAATACTAAGAAATATATTTTATTGTGTGTCAAGAGATGAACTGTTTTGTTATTACAGTATAACAAAGCATAGAACTACTCATAATTTTGGTGAGTAAGACAGTTCATCTTAACTCTCAATAAGATAAAGCATCTGTATTCAAATTCCTTATAGAGGATCAAAGTGGGTGTCATGGGTGGTGTGATTGAAGTCTTGTAATTAGAGTATCGAATATCGATAATTACATGTAATTTTTCTCAACAACACTACACTCCGAGCAACGGCTACGTTGTTGAGTGAAAAGTGAAATCATGTAGACACGCAAAATATGGCGGCGCCATTTATGCTAGTGAATTATGGTTCTTGAATAATAAATAATTTAACTATTACAATAAATTCAATTCACGTTCATATATAAAGTGGATTCTTTAAATGACATTATTTTATAAGTTACGATATGTAAACTCGGTACTTATAATCATTAAATTTTGTATTGAAGAGTTTTTCATCCCATAATCATATTAAGGGATTTATTATTATCCACCAGATCGGTTATGACCACTGCGACATCTCCTGTTTGGTACCAGATCATATGCGTGATCTTACGCCGTAACCATAAGTATTTCTGTAAACTCAGAAGCAAACACGCTACGGAGATTCAGATACGTAAACCTTAATCTTGTGCAACACCAATATGAGCCAATGCTTGGAATCGAATCCACGGCCTGTCACTCAACACTCTGTACTCTATCTACACTCTGACCACTAGGCTACCTGTAGTACCAGCCTCATGTGAGTACGACGATGCATAATGTATTTATTATATTCTTGCATCACAAATATTCAACTCATCTCCTTGAGCTCAAAAGAACTCTAAGCGTTATTGTCATGTGTTACTTTATTCTAGTCGTGTACCAGTGTACCGATCATATTCGACAATATTTATCTAGATATAGAATATATTATACCTAGTCAGGTCATAATTTCTGACTTTTTCTGATTCTGATATGTAATATTTTATTTGTATTTGTTACATTATTACCAACCTGTATGGCAACACCGTCCACGGATATCGTGATCTCGACCTTCTTGCATTTCGCACCGTCCTTCGCCTCCGATTTCTTCAGTTGCTGCGTGAATTGCAACTTCTTTATCGCATCCTTTACTACCTCAATGCCTTTGGGCTGGTCCACTTGCGTGCAGCCTAGGAACTGGAAGGGATGAAAACGTTATTAGATATGTTGAAATACAATTATTATATATATATATATATTATACATTTCGACGACACCTGATCTCCTCTAATCCGCAGTGGAACTCGTGTTGGTCTATGCTCTAATACCATTTTTTCTAAAAGTAAACACTAATTTTTAAAAACAAAAACAAAGGGTTGGAAAACTCAAGCCTATTTTCATATAATATACCCATATTCTTCTAGTGTCGCAGCTGTATTTTTAACCAGTATCGCGAAATAGGATTTTTTTACGGCGATCAATGATGTCTTAATGGTCGATTTCGATTAAGGCGATATCTTTTAGTTTTTCTTTAATAGAATATACGGCAAACGAGCAAGCAGCTCACTTCGGTAAGTGATTACCGTCGACCATCGACATCCGCAACACCAGAGGAGTTGCAGATGCGCTGCCGGCCTGTAAGAAAGGATATATGGAAGTATGGCTGGCGACAGCTGATTTCATTTGAGTAGTACATGGTGGTGGCCAACCATTGAGATGATGGGGATGAAATTTTGAATTCTTTCGTGATGTCGTTTAAACTTAGCGGCTCGAATTAATTCAAAAATTCCCACAGAACACTCCCCAAGCATCACAAAATGCAAAGAGATGCATCATCTCTTCGTAAAAAAGATAAATAATAATTTAATAAAAGCCGATCGGAAAGTGCCTGGTCGTCAACGTTTTGTAAAACTGCATACAGTGGGCCGACATGAGAGATTGTCTCGATCTAGTAAATACGTCCAGTTTTTTTAGAGCCAATTTGGCCCTACCCTCCAAGTGTCCGCGGAACTGAACGTCGCTCGATATGTCAACTCCAAGGATTCGGATACTGACTGTAGTAGCAAGAGGAGTATTTTCAAAATTAGGAGATGCGACAAAGGAATTCATTTTAGCTGTAACGGTACGCGCAGATTTTGTCCGCCCTCTATATGAGACATTGTTTAACACAATGTCGACCTCAGACACAAGTTTTTTCCGGCACTCATAGACGTTTTCTCGAGAAATATTGGCGCGGCCAGTGTATAACGCATGCATCCCCTGTGATGTCATCCGCATAGCAATGAATGTTATTAATTTGCAACATGTCATTGATATGCTGAAGAAACAAGGTAGATGTTAGCACACAGCCTTGGGGAACACCGGCATTCACTGGTTTGAAGTTGGAATTTTCTTTTTAGAATTTACAATTTTCTAGTTTACCAGAAATCCTCAACTGTGCCGGATATATTTGTACTAAAGTGCCGTAAGAACTCGAGGTAACCCAAACACTCGCTCGTCATACCCTTCCCTAATCCGGTGGAATGAGTTAGAAAAAAAAATCCGATGCAGTGTCAAGGATACACGAAGTACTTATAACCCATCCAAAACCTTAGACAGTGGTAAATGCTATTCATGTTCATCTAACCATAGAGCGATGCTTAACCTAACGAACTTCATTTAACGGGTAGTCAAGCACTTCCACTTGCAATCTGTTTTTTTTGTTTGTGTTAAGAAATATTAATAAAATGGTTTCGTTTATACCTACAGACCTCAATTGTTATTTTTTTATTTTTTTCTTGTAAACTAAATTTAATCGTTACCCTGAGCTGAATTCTTTATATTACGTCGTGTGCTGACGTCTTTAAATACAGCCTCCTCACAGCAGAATTAAACAATGGCTAATTACACACATCCAGCGTTACGTAATTGCAATAATTGCAGCGTAAGAACCATATTAAGAACAGATAAATTAATGTCAAGGGAATGTCGGGCGAATTCGCTTCGTTGAAAACACGAAAACACATGAGCAGTCATGCGTTGGGTCGAATAGAAATAATACAATACAAGACAAGATCATGCATCAATGCTTTGTTGAGTCACACTGGATCTAGTTTCTAGTAAGATGATTGGGTCGTCTCGACCAGGGAAGGACCACCCCTCTCACAGAATACCAGCGTAAAATAGTAAATTTACGACGTACTTTGTTTCGTACGGTGAGTGTAAGTGTGGGTCCTCGTGTCAAGGCATTTCATTTCAGTCCCCTGGAATGATAGCATGTCATGGGTCGCAGTCATCACTCACCATGAGGTAAACAGTATATGCTCCTCCATCATACCTTATATTATAATAGTATAAAAATGTCATTCGATAACAACCAGGGGCCGAATATGTGATGTGCAATAAATATTAAGAACTTTTGCCGATATTTTTATCCACGATCACAGCAAGCTCCATGACCTGATTACAAATTTAAATTTGAAGTGCATTAACAAGAAACAAAGAATGATTGCGGAATAAATCGATGAAAAAGGTAAACTCAAATTCCTGAACGTACTATAGATTATAAGAAATAACTTCAACAAAAACGTTTATGAAACCAAAAAAAGGATGAAACGATATTAGCATGCAGGCCAAATCCTCACCCAAGCGAAAGTTGTCTTACAAAAGGGTACTGGTGAGTGTTTGGTGGACTAGTGGTGGTGTCATACACTACATCTTTCTACGATCTGGCCAGACGATTACGGCAGATCTGTATTGTCAACAATTGCAAATCATGATGGAAAAGCTAGCCGTTAAACAACCGAGGCTGGTCAATTGCTCTAGCCCACTGCTGCTCCGTGGCAACGCTAGACCCCATACTTCATAACATACATTCGCTAAATTAGAGGAGCTGCGATTGGAATGTCTCCGAAACTCACCATACTCCTCGGACCTTGCACCAACAGATTAACTTTTTAATTTTTTTAAAGAAAATCTTCTTGTCGGGATTTGGACTATTTCTTACAAGAAATATAATTCCGACGAGGCGGTCCAAACCGCTTTCAAAGACTTTATTGATTCTCGCTCCCTAAATTTTTTCAGCAAGTGCATAAATACTTGGATTGATTAAATATATATGTATATATATAACTAGGCTGGCCATAAATACTGTTACATAAAAACTTTTCTTTTTATCAACTTTATAATTATATTGAACTTGGAACACATATTATTTTAAAAACTTCTTACGATTTTGTTCATTATCAAATTACAATATGGAATGCGGTGTTAAAGAAAATAGGGTTGCAATGATCGCCTTGCACAAAGTGGGTATGGAGCCGTGAAAAGCATGGTATTAGTCGTATGTTCGTATATCTTACTATCAACAGATACAACAATACTTCCTCTGTCGAAGACCAGAAAAGATCGGGGCGGCCGCGTACTGTTAGAACTACAAAAGCTGTTGAAGCCAGAATTCGTGAAACCCCATTAGGAATCAAAAAATCTTATCGCGAGAAATGAAGATTCCCGCTAGGACTCTGTCGCGTATTATAAAACAAGACCTGAAGCTCGGTGCTTATCGTCGATATACAGGACATGCTCTAAATCAATCTTTACAATTAAAGAGAGTGAATCGATCAAACGCCTTCCGTCGCGATACGCAGGTGAAAGGCACAGAAATATCCTCTTTACCGATGAAAAAAAATTCATGATTGAAGAATACTACAATAAGCAAAATGATACATTGTACGCTCACAGTTCTAAAGAAGCTGCTCAAGTGTTTCGAAAGGTACAACGTGGTCATCATCCTGCGTCAGTGATGGTTTGATGGGGCGTGCCTTCTCAGGGAGTCACAAAACTATATTTTTGTGAAAAAGGAGTGATAACTTCAGCCAAAGTGTATCAAGATACAGTCTTGGATCATGTATCATCATACTCTCAGCAATACACTTTTTAAAAATATACCGTGGAATTTCCAGCAGGCACTCTGCACCTAGTCACAAGGCACGAAGTTCCCAAGCCTGGCTTGAAACCAACGTTCCAGACTTTATAAGAGCTGAAGACTAGCCTTTATCTAGCCCAGACCCTTTAGACTTCAAATTATGGTCAGTTTTAGAGGACATGGCCTGCTCTAAACGATACGACTCTTATAAAATCTTTGGAACAAGCAGTGGCGAAATTTCCCTTGGAAACAGTGCGTAAATCCATGGATTCGTGGCCAAACGGATTAACGGCCTGTATAAAAGCCAAAGGTGGCCATTTCGAATAGAATATTTTTTTGTTTTTTGCTGACTGACTAATAAATATGTAGGTATAAATTTTAATAATATTACATTAAAAAAAATGCATTTTCATTTGTAACAGAACTTATGGCCGGACTAGGTGTAATACATTCTCTTTTACTTTTGCATTTAAAATATATGTATTTAATTGGTCAAACTTACAACATAGAAAGTGCCGTATTAAAATTTGTCTTTATAAATAATAGGCAACATTTACAATTTAATACACCAAACAAAGATATCAACAGACAGACAAAAACGTTATTACGTTACTCGTATATTACATATTGACGTAAATGTTTGACGTAATGTAATGTGAGATTACGCTCCATAATTGCATTCCACTATCATATAGACTTCAATAATAAACTTTGGAAGCCAGTAAAATAATAAGGTTTAGGTATTAACAATTTTCTATCATTAAACACCTTAAGATCTTATCGTTCCATTGTCTGGTGTATTTTAGCTACTATGTTTTGTTGGAGAACCCACAATATTTAAAACCTAACACAACTAATTTAAATAGCAAAAAATGTAAACTGTATGCTTTTGCTTCGTATTGCACAGCTTCACCGGAACACTCCCGACTGGAGGTCCGCGAGTAGGGCGAATATCTTATTGACTTTAATAAAAATGTATTGGAGCGTTGACCGCCACTCGATTACAGTTTTTCGATTTTTCGATCTTACTTATTTCTCAAATATTTATATATATATATATATAGTAAAATTTCCATAAACATATAAATCAGCCGTGGAATCTCAATATACACAGATATTTTTTTTTTAATTTTCTTTCTCTCTTTGTGTACTTGCATCGTGTTTTCTTACTAATTCGAATTAGGATTGTAATGTTATGTTATATCATAAAACTCCGAGAAATAAGAGAACATTATTAATTATTTAACTTCAACGATTTAAATCATAATCTTTATGTCGCAATACCGATAACAATATAAAAATATTCCCAACGGAAATATAACGGACATGATCGCTGCAATTAATTATGATATTATTCAATAAACCGATGACGCCGCGAGAGGTCATAAGGAGATATCGCGGCCGGCTATATATGTATAACGTATATCTAAAGTTTCCGCAAACAACGACTTTTCGCTCAATCGATAGCTAAAACAATGAAACGATCCATTCAACAGCAGTTACAGGCGACGCCCCCAACATTCGATAGCGTTTGAACATCTGTTTTGGACACGTGTACCGATAGTGCGTTGTATTTTCAACCGACTTCAAAAAAAGGGGAGGTTCTCGATGCAATATGTATTTTTATATATGTATTATACTTATCTGTCCAAAGTTTCCTTGTCGATTTGCACGATAGAAGGGGAAGCTTTCAAATTGATACCACAGTAATTTCATTATCATTGTTTTCTGTATTCGTCATTACACATTTTAGTGCTAAAATGTAAGGACACAAGAGAGCAAAGTTCACCAGATAATAAATTATGACTGCAGGACATGAACACCTACCATCCAGCATCAACGAGGTGCACTTGCGTCGTCACCACTAAAAATTTAAAAAGAATACCTCCATACCAATAATCTAGTCTCCGGCCTCCCATACTCGTCTAACGAAACACAACAGTACCATAATGGTGGTATTTCACCGTGTGGTGTTTAGTCACGGCATGTTCCTTCCCCGGTCGAGCCATTAATGCTGCAGCTAGCATGCAACTACGAATGAAATAAAACCAAAAACCAACCTCAAAAGAGTCGACGTCTGAAATTTATTAAATTAATAAATGTCAGATTTTTTGTTTTATTAGAACAGATTATAAGTTTTGTTGCCTCGTTCGAATTTAATTATTTCATTCGTGACGATATTCGTACATATCGTGTTTTTGGTATTTCAATGTACAAAGATATTTTTAGATTTATAAGACTTCAGTCCATCAGTCTTCTCGCAAAGCTCATACTTTTTACAAAGATCTTTTCTTAGTAATACTACACTTAATTACACTTAGGACAGATAATTGATTTATATATTAAGATTTACCGTCTAGAACTAGAATAAAGCTACCGAGGGTACTGTGACGCGGGTTGACCCCGCACTCGTAGGGTACTATTTTATAACAAATTTCTAATATCTTATAACTAAAGAGACGGGTCCCGGCTTCTTATACCTGTCAAAGCCATATTTTCCGCAACACTTTCCGTTCTATATCGGGAACTTCATCGTTTTAATTGCGTATTCAAATTAGGAGAGTTGCCGAATGTTCACGAAAAATATTTACAGTATTTAAATATATAATGCGCATTAATCTTAGTCAGAAGCAACTGACCGAGCCGAGGTTCGAGTCACACGCTCTCGCGAAACAGGGTGACGGTCCAAGCCGAGGCTCTCTCTCGGGAGCCCTTGTGCTGGTTACCCACTAATAGACATCTCGACTGAGCGTCATAAGCGCTCGGTCACTTCTCAACCCGGTGAAACTGTAGCAGCCCGAAAAAAAAGGCGAATTAATGTTGTTGTATGTGGTTCAATATCGGGCTGCAGGACATCGTCATTGTCAAAGTTCGTTCGTTCCAAAGTTATTTGGATATTTTAAATTGTTTGGATTAGTAGTAATTGCTCACCTTAACAAGATATGCGACATGTCCTTTCACGAGCGCATCTGGAGCGTGGATCCAGTTTCGGCCGTTGGGGGCTCCGTTGGCCTTACCGCGGCCCTGCCAGAACAGCAGGGTGGACATCCTGCGAAAAATAATATCAATAAATTAAATAGATCTTGGAGTAAACGTGGCAGAAAATAGAACTACAGTGCGACAAGTGGCGGAAGGTAAGAGAAACCTTTGACTGGTAGAGTAACAGTTTAAAAAATATATATTGACGCAATAATAAACCCACAAACGTTAAATTTGTCATAAATAACAAAAAATGCTATGACACCATAATTAAACACATGTTTTGATCCGATATCATTGTTGCCGCGGATAATTTGGAAATAACGTATGGTAAAACCAAAATAAATAAGTGTAGGTATACATACTTTATTTTTATTTTATTTAAGATTACCGGTTATTCGAAGAGACAATGGGTAACAAAGGACTTCTGGAAGGAATAATAAAAATGCCTTTGCCCGTTTCAAACACAATTGCTTAAGTATTGCGAATGCGCGCACATTGCCAACTGACTCCAGAGACCGATAAAAGTTCAAGCACGGTCATTATAGGGTTGCCACCTCGGTCAATAAGGATTTAATGTTTTAACTCTATATCGTAGTGTAATTCATAGTAAACCTAATTAGTCATCAAACGCGGACTTGCACATGCACGTCCTCACCGTCCAGCTACTAAATGAAACTTTGGAATTGACTGATGGCATTAATTTCATTTGAATATACCAAACCCAATGTGCCCACCATTACTTCATCCCAGTGAGCTGTAAATATGAACAAATCTACCAAGGGAATATTGTTTGAAATGCCCTCCAATAGATCTGGCTGAAGTTGGAGTTCGGAAGTTATAGTGACTAGAAATCTTCGATCTAATAAATAATATTAAATATCATAAAAACTCTTGTCACGTTTGCTACTTAGTACTCGATCCCAAAACATACTCTAAAATACACATACTCAGATGTGTTCTCAAATTAAATACAATAAAATTATAATGAAGAAAACCATCTATATAGATATACTACAACACGGTACCAAAACCCTCCTTAAATATTTATTTAAACTTTATTCTTCTATTTACCTAAAATGGATAAAATAGCACAGGACTTAATGCCATTTGGGATTTTTTGTCAGTCAAACCAGAGCGTCATAAGTATTTCACGTGCACGTGTTTCAGGAAAAAGTAATAAAATTATTATTAAAACCAAACATACACTGTTTAGTAACAAATTGAATTAAAGAAAAAGCATAATACAAAAATAATAAATATCCTTGAACAAATAAATACACATAACAGACATATATTATATTAATGATACAAATATATAAATAAATATTTGTAAACAAATATACTACATATATTATATTTATATAAATATAAATGTAATGGTAAGATATTAAACAACAATACTAAAACCCACATCTGAATAACGAGTGATACAAAAATAAAAAAAACCCATGCATTTTCCGCAGTGTGACAACCCTGAACCATTTCATGGTATGCACAGGGTGCGGATGCTATTTACGTAGTTGTGGTAAATAATTACATACATCCGTATTGTTGCTCTTACTTTGCATTTGAATTCTTAAACATTAGCGGCAACTTGAATAACGTTATTCTGCAGCTTTTTTTTATTATTATTTTTTTCAAAGAACCGTGGCATCTCAGTCCTCAACATAAATTTAGTGGAAAGCGAGCAACCTAAGATTTCATCCTCGGTGCTCACAAGAAATCTAAATCTCGTACAGCTTATGGCCTGGTATTAATTTTGTCATAAGGGAGCAACCTGAGTTTGATCCTCGGTGCTCACAACATATTTAAATGTCGTACAGCTTATAGCCTGGTATTAATTTTGTCGTAACGAGCAACCTGAGTTTGATCCTCGGTGCTCACAACAAATTTAAATGTCGTACAGCTTATAGCCTGGTATTAATTTTGTCGTAACGAGCAACCTGAGTTTGATCCTCGGTGCTCACTACAAATCTAAATGTCGTACAGCTTATAGCCTGGTATTAATTTTGTCATAAGCGAGCAACCTGAGTTTGATCCTCGGTGCTCACAACAAATTTAAATGTCGTACAGCTTATAGCCTGGTATTAATTTTGTCATAAGCGAGCAACCTGAGTTTGATCCTCGGTGCTCACAACAAATCTAAGAGTCGTACAGCTTATAGCCTGGTATTAATTTTGTCATAAGCGAGCAAACTGAGTTTGATCCTCGGTGCCATAACAAATCTGAATGTCGTACAGCTTATAGCCTGGTATTAATCGCCAGCGGTATTTCCGAACCGATACGACCTTCAAAAAAAGAGCCTACACCCTTTCTTAAAGGCCGTCAGCGCATCTTAGACTCCTCTAGTATTGCGAATGTTCATGGAAGGCGGTGATCACTAACCCTGGTGACCTGTTCTATAAATATGTTACTTTATCGAGAAAGTGGAATTACTAAATGGTGTACAGTGCGTTTGTTTAACAAAAAAATTACAAAATATTTCGTTAAATTTAAACGCAAACATGTTTTTGTAGTGTTATAATATATTAATTTATTTATTTGTTATAAAATAGATTCGCCGAGACAATTCGCTCTTCTTTGTTATGTCAGAATAGATTATAAACGATAGAGTAGACGTTATATATATAATGAGCTTCGAGCATAAACAGCGCCTACATTAAAGTAGGAATTTTATTTAAATGGTGATTGGAAAAACCTCGGCAATACTGTAACGTTCTGTACGCACGTGGCCTTAATGGTTAAGTGGAAGATTCTTGAAATGGAGAAAATAAAGGCACAAGAAAATAAAAAATAATTGTTCTCACAAGACGAGTATTCATATAGCCAGAAAATAAAACTTAAACTTCTAATGAAATCATAAACTTCGTTATGTCTAAGTATTTTTAATCATATTGTGGATAATAAGTGATCACACAGTTCACCTGATGTTAAGTGATTTCTGCTTTCCATGTCACACATATTTATCTTCGATAAGGAATCATAATGCAGATAATGTGTAACTCCTGTGGAGTAAGATGGAAAGACTCATCACAATTTATAAGATTAGTAATTAGTCTGTGTTGTAAAAGTCATTATAGTTTTTTTTTGGATCGAAATTTATATAAGAAATAAAATTAAAGATAGGGCCCCCGATGACGTCGTAATGTTATTTAGTACAAAGTCATTTATATAGATTCATAGATTCATTGTTTTGATAGCGAAAATCGTACAACATCCACCCGTCATTTTGAACAGATTTTTATTTTAGTTTAGCTTCTAGTTAGTTATATTCTACCTGCGCCTTCAATGGGTCTCGACCCGGGAAACACAACGCCTTTAGGGAATACATACATAACGTTGCCATGTTTCGTTTGGTATGTGTGAACCCTTATTACTGGTGACGAGGTAATCTTTCTTAGTACTCGTATGTGGAGAATACTTTATTTTTTTTACTAGTTACTATAGTGCCGCTTTTGGTTTCAATTACAGCGATAACTTCTAATTAGGATTTCAACTACGTATAATATATTATAGAGCCGTATTTAAAATAGAGATGTACAGTACAAATTATTGAGGAAACGACATCATTCATTTTCATACCCGTTACGGTTTATGCGTTACGTCCACAAATATTAGTGTTAGCCTGTCACTAAAAAGTGTTAAAAATTATGGTTAAAAAGATGCAAAGTTACACACTAAATACATTGAAATATTAGGGGACTCTGATATAAAATATCACAAGGTTTTATAATAAGTAAAACCCTATTACAGCTATTATGATTTCTCACAGATAATTGTAAATTAAGTTTTTAGGATGAACATAAATAGCTCTTATGTTGAGAATGCAGTGCAGATGTAGAAAAACCTTTTTTTTTATTACAATTTATAATAAGTAAAACCCTATTACAGCTATTATGATTTCTCACAGATAATTGTAAATTAAGTTTTTAGGATGAACATAAATAGCTCTTATGTTGAGAATGCAGTGCAGATGTGGAAAAACCTTTTTTTTATTATTACAATTTATAATAAGTAAAACCCTATTACAGCTATTATGATTTCTCACAGATAATTGTAAGTTAAGTTTTTGGGATGAACATAAATAGCTCTTATGTTGAGAATGCAGTGCAGAAAACACCTTGGAAACACACCACAGTGGAAAAACCTTTTTTTTTATTATAATTTACATTATCAGTGCATCATAATCGTAAATTACAATCATCTCTAAGAACTTATGACAGGTTGGTAATTATCTATAAGGTATTAAAACGGTGACTTCCTCGTATGAATAGGTGACTTTGTAAATTAAAAAATTAAACAACCAACCAACGATTCACCTGAGAATAAATGATAACTGTAGTATATATACCCTAGACGATTAATATCATTCATCATTTACGTCGTAAAGCTATGCCCCAGCTTTAAACGAGCCGTAGCACGAATAGGTCGGCTTGACATACCCGTATATACAATTTAGTCGGCCAACTTTTAACTTATAGTTTTGGTCTTGCCGGCCACACAATTCAGCTTTAAACTGGCCGTTGAACAAAACGATTTGATTGCCTGGGAGACGACCGCGCTTTCAGAGAATAGCATTTCCAATCGTAGCTCAGCACTACCTGTTTCCGTTACTAAGTCCTTATTGATGACGATGTTTAATATCTTATTCTTCAAAAATATAAAAGTAAAAAACGAAAAAATATATATATTTTTAAATATTTTTAGTATATAATCATGATGTCGTGATAATATCGCACGAATTACAATTGTCTACGATGCGATCGCAGGGCGTTATTAATTGCTCATTGTACCATCGATTGATCAATCACGACTTATCAAGGACTAAGGACTTGTATGCATCCAAGTGTGGATTAATCAAATATTGGTTGGCTGACTGGCTTAATAATTGGGATTAATTGAACGCTAGCCATGTTATATAACATTTTTGACACTCACATAGGTTAAAAATAACAATAAAACTATATTTGAAAACAATATACATTTTTTTTAAAAAAAAACCAACTAACAAAATATAAAACTAATTAATCTAGTTTATAAAGTGTGTGTTAAAAATGACCAAACCACCAATCACATACGTAGAAGTTTGTTTAAAAAAAAGTTGTGCGCGCGTGAGTGAAATCATTATAATGTAGAAACGAAGTCATTACATTATACTTGTCGCAGCTTTCGCGATAAAATTGCGTTGGACTTGAATACAACAGGTCAACCGTACTAATGACATTAAAACTACTTTAAATTTATCAATATAAATATTTATTTATATTGATAAATTTAAAGTACTCTCAAAAAATATGAGCTGGCAAATTATTATTACTTATGCTTATTTAGTGTCTGACTCCAACTTACACGTAGTTGAGACAAATGAGGATGGGGTAATTATATAGAATTTTTTTGAATATGTGTTTTTGTAACTAAATAAAAAGAAAATTCTAGTCCTACAGAATGAGATCAAGTAAGTTAATTTTTTTTTCGTGACTAATGGATTATAGTTTTGATTGCCAAAAAGTTAAATTTGGGTAAAAAAAAAAAATAACAAAATTACATTTTGGTAATTATCGGACTATAGGTCTGATTGTCAAAAAAAACAAAAAAGTATATTTTAAATTATATATAAGTCGACATTCTAGATAAACATCACCAAGGTAATGTGATGTTCAACCTTATGATGCCTATAAGAATAACGTTTAACGTCAATTTGCACTACAACTAAAAAAATCACGAGTTCGTCGCTCGTCTAAGGTCAACCGCGATCAAAGTCCTTGACTGCGAGTGTCTACAGAGTAAATATTAAATGCTTTTGAATTTGCAACACGTTCGACTGATACAGCCTTGTTATCAAACAAAAGCGTCTTCTTTGTTGTGCGTGGTATTTTTCCGGGGGACTATGTTTTCTTTCAATTTATATTGTGGACGTTCGTTCATCACAAATTTGCAGTTATTGGTAAAAATTAAATTAGTTTGTTTTTAGGGTGATAGTCAATAATATTCTTAATACAATAAATCAATTTATGTATTAAAAAAATTCAATATCAAATATTACAACGACGTGATCAATACTATATAGTAAACAACTTATATTTTACTTTTTAAGTGTTAGAATCAGTATACAACTTAAACTGACTTCAGATTCAAAACTAGACAGCAATATATGGGTAATCGGTGTTTATTATTTTTACGCAAATAAAAAATCTCAGGGACATTCGTGCCCGTTAAACCTCTATAGGCTAGCCATCTGTCACGTTTGGGACTTAATAATGTCAAGGAGAAACAGTGCTTGCCACCTTTACCTATGGGGATAAAAGATATAAGAAATAATTACTCTTTTTATTTTTCATTCTCATTGAGCTCATTTAAATAATGTGAATAACCTTGGTGAAAGACATTAATAACTTATTTCTAACGTTGGGTTAGTTAGTACATTTACTCGAAGTTTAGTCTTGAATTGGTGACTACTTTTCAGCATTAATTGGGATACTCCAACTATCAGATATCTGTGTCTTTGATATGTACAATGTTTGATATTTTATTTATTGTTTGAGTGAAATCTAACTAGACAGTAAGAAGGTTAAAACGATGTATTTTTAAGCAACCTACGCCAATATAAACAAAATAAATTGTCTTGTCTAATCGTTGCAAGATAAAAAAAAATGGAAAATCTAATTGACTTTTGTGTAATATTCCACTAAAGAAGGAAGCCAAAAATACAATTTACTTTTTTAATAGAATCTACGGGTTTCCCCAGCACAATTCTTAATGTTTTGTACCGGTTTTTGCTTTTTGCATTAATAGATTATTACTTAAATTAGTGGGTTTTGATAATTGCTTGATATTTAATTATTTATTAAAGAACAACAATTAACAGAACACTTATTCCCATCGTTATAAATATAGTTCGGAGTTTCGACACTAAATTGAAGAAAAATCCATATTATGTAAAAATACATAATAATTTATGCTGAAGCTTAAAATATAAGGCTGTTTATTTGATGAGTGTAACCGTAGTACATACAATATACGATCTGCGTCATGTACTAACTACATCATTCCACTAGTCTGAAACCTACTTGCCAATATAGTTAATATAGTCAAATAAGCCTTTAAAACCTTGACACTATACTGGCCATTTGTGTGAGGTAAATAATGTACATACGACGTTATTCAATTTAGCAGAAGGCGAGTTCCGTACTTAGTACGGACTGACACGGCGCGCTCCAACACACTGATGCAATATATACGTTCATTCACACTTGTATACTTTAGTGATGTTCATAGGACAGTGTATCGATTAAGCCGTTACCTTGTAGTAAGGTATTTAATATTTACAAAACATCGTGTTCGTTGTTCTGTGTTACAAATATTCTTAAGTTATTGTAAATAAAATTTATCATATTACAATAGATTCAATTTGTATGAATTAATTAAACTATTATATTTTGATACTTAAATTATACTCCATATAAAACGTAAACAACCTTACCCTTGGAGGAGATTCGAAACATTGTTATATTTTGTCCCAATCGGGATAGTCAATCAGATCGCAAGTACTATTTACATTTTACGTTGAGCTTCCCAAATGTTAAAGGAGGTAAACGTGTCATCTCATCGGGCACATTCTAGCAAATAATTTTTAGTACATTGGATTCTGAAATTTGCACCCTCGACTAATAGAAGGTTAGTCCTATATTAATGGTCTATCACCGCTTAATTGAATAGATTAATTTGTTTAACATTTAAAATATAATAAAGATTTATTGTTTTACTAATAATCAATCAACAAAACCGTCCCATATATTATTATTTAAAGTAACTAATTGTTTGAATGATTTGAAAAAAAAAGAGTATAATAATATTTAAGTACTGAAATATTATAAGAGATTTTATATGAATGAATATTCATCTAATAAATGCGTTTTTCTCAAGAATCTGCAATAAATTCTAATATATCGATAATCGAGAAAAAATATTTAGCTCTTTCTTGCGTAACGACACGCACACATCAGAGTCCGACGGATGTCAGACAGCCCGGGTTATTTACTGAGGGCTATCCTTTGCCTCGTGCAGGAAAAACTGGTGATAGGCAGAATCATATTTATAGACGGTCAATCTTAACGTCGCTCGATTTCTCCCGAAGTAATAATATCGATAATTACCATGTGATACATTGATTACAGCACTGCTCGAAATAAAAATGTACTGCATTTTATTTCGAAATATTCGCCGTTGGTTAAAGACTTCTATTTATAATCAAAAAGACACTATCTGAAGCTTATTATTTAGATGTTTCTGTTATATGTAAAATAGCACAAAAATTTGAATTTATGGCTGCGATCAAAGATTTTGTGGATTAAGGAAACAGGTTTAAACGGTATTTTATTTCCAATACGTAAATGTGGCTTCAAGATGTTTACAACATGGGTTAGGGTGGCAGTAAATAGAGAAGTTAGAAGAAATTTTAAGTTTGAATATTATAGCATTCAGTATTGTGGACTAAAATATACGTGCGATAAACATCCTCTTAAGAGGCTTTTTGAATATTTCCTTATAAAATAAAACGTTATTAGTGTATTGTTTATTCATTCCTTTCCATACAATAAATAGATATCCGTGTTAAATTTTTTAAGGTTTAGATTATCTGAGTTGACAGTTCTGATCAAATCATTTAACAAGAGTAAAATGTTCAGTTTTTTTATTCTAAAGTTAGAATTCAAAATCTGAGTCACGATGAAGTCGTGAGTAAAAGGCAAACAACATTCACACCGGCCTTGAGTCTAGCAAATCGAATCTCACCGTATACATTGCTATTCCCAACAACCTCTTATCACCCACTGTTACACATGTGCCGCAATGCACTATAATTTCAAGTTTTTTGACCCGATGCCATCTGCGATGACTCAAACGTAGAACATGCATGGAATGCATAAGTTTGTGTAATATAATAAACTTGAAGCAGGGGAGATAACTCTGTTTAAGTAGTCTTTGTTACATAAGCATTTTTAGGTCGGTGACCGGGAATAACTGAAGTGTCATTGTTTAGACATAGTATACTTTTATTATGTCGTGTGTTCTGAAGAGATCAAGGAAACAGGTTCTTAATTTTAATTTTTTTTTTTTTGAAGTTCCTGTTTATATGAATTTGACTAGTAGTAATGGCAACTTTATTTTTATTTTATTTTAATTACTCATAGCCAATCGGTTCTAGTACATTTTTACCAATAGGAATGGCCTGCTCGGTGCTTAAGAACCGAGGTTATTAATGTGAAATATATATTTACGCATAGCTTATTTGCTAACGTATTATGGAAACAAGAAATCATAATTAAAACGTCTTTCAGAATGTATAGTAAAAAAGCTATTTATTTTAAATTGCATATTTCTATATAATATATATAATAAACTTCAAATTTAAATATTTATGTTCTAAGGTATATTATTTAGTTACCCACGATTCTCAATAAGAAATCGTGCAATTGGGCTTCTAAATATGCTTACAAGACCACAAATCAGCAAGCAATGGGGTTCACGTCATCCTTTTCTTAAAAATCTTTTGAATTATGTTTTGAACAAAATACAGACAATGTTTTGATCTATATGATTTAATTTATTTTGACGTGATTATGTATATTAAAAACCAAGACTGTTTTTCAAAGTAATTTAATTATTAATTATAAGATTGAATTAGAATAATTGATAACACATTATTTATAGTGTTATAGGTACATTATATGATTATTGAGTAAATTGTTTTAATAGTTAGTACCACAAACGAGCCGTTGTCAAAAAACATTAACGATTTTATATTAATTATTATTTTTGTCTTAAACTTATAACCGCTTTCTTCATCGATCCCTTAGGTTAAAGAGACGAATTTATTACCTTCAGAAAATATAAGGGTAATAAATTCACTTTTATAAATATAATTTATAGTGAGTCAAGCTCACCTCATACCGACACGTCACCTCGTAATGGCCATTGTATTTCAAAGTTGCCACTTTAATAAATAGTTACCATTATGTTATAAAACCTTCGCAGCACTACGTTAGTGTCAATGTCACATTCAACTGTTGAGTCTGGGTTGATAAATAAAATTTAAAGTAACGTTTGCATAATAACAAAATGTTTCTTAATCTTTAAGAAACTTAAAATAGTTTATATGCAGTCGTGAGCAAAAAAATCGACACACGCCATACGCTTGCGGTCAAAATATTCTCGTAAAATATCTTGCTGATCAGATTTATTTTTTGATTATAGTAGAATAAAGGTGAATGGTTTAAAATGAGATGAAATTGGAAAAAATCTTTTTTATTAATATAAAAAAAATAGTAATACAAAACTTCTGACTGTCCCAATCGCTAACAGCCACTTCTCGCGTTTCTTTGAGGTACTGACAATGAATCGGTCATCCCTCTCTGATATGCACCTTCTTCTTCTGGATCCATTGTTTCGGTTAAAGCTACTCAGTCTCGTGGTACTACCGGTAAAGTCTTAATTCTGTTCGAGCAAGGTCCGGGGAGTATGGTGGGTGTCGGAGACATTCCAATAGCAGCCTCCTCTAATTTAGTGACCGTCTGTTGTGAAGTATGGGTTCTAACGATGCCATGAAGCAGCAGCGGGCTAGAACAATTGACCAGTCTCGGTTATTTAACGGCTAGCTTTTCCATAACGATTCGAAATTGTTGACAATACAGTAATCGCCAGATCTTAGGAAGCTGTGGTGTATGACACCAGCACTGGTCTAACAAACACTCATCAGTACCTTTTCTGGGTCAACTTTCGCTTGGGACAGGATTTGACCGGTTCTCCTGGGATGAGCGTTCCCGATTGTTGTACAGTATCCTTTTTTCAACACAAGTCATAACTACACTATTCAAAATACCCTAATTATTGTGATGGTTGAGTAATGTAACGCAGCGCTCAATGCGTGTTTGTTGATGTCATAGTAAATAAATAAAGATTACTATTATTATTATTCACTTAATTCATGCGTTACCCATTTCTCGTGCTTTTTCGCTTATCTAATTTGTTTCAAGTGAGTTTAAATTGTTTTGTCACTCACACCGAAGCCTGCCGCTAATTCCGGCATGTTTTACAATGGATACGCTTTTACGATCACCTTTAATTCTTCATAGTCAACATAGGTCTCCCGCCGTCCGGGTTAGTTATAGAGGTCTCAATATCCAGAACGAAAACTTTGGACCCAAAACGTACCTTGCTATTTTTTACAGTAGCTTCCCCATGCACATCAAAAACCTTCGAGCTGTTTCTGCAGCGCTGCTGCCACGGTGGAACTCATATTCGTAAATAACGCGATATTTCAAGTTCGTGTCATGTCAAAGAAAAAATAAATGGCGCGAAAACATATGTATCACTAAATTCAAAACACAAATACACAAGCCTAAATACATTTGAATTTGGAATTCCACCAAACACCAGATTATTTGAGATCAAAGTGGCCAGTTCGACAAAACGCCAATTTCTTACGTAGCGTAAGGACATAATATAAAGATAGACAGTATCAAAAGATAATGTATTTAAGAATTAAACTAATTTGGATACAAAATAAGTTGTGAAAAGAGTGCCCATGAGGTGATTTTTATAGAGAACACATAATGTTGATATATACACTACATTTCGTCCGAAAGGTGCCGAGAAAAAGTTAAAATATCTTGTGCCTGCCGCACTATTTATAATCAACATACTTTGACAGTTACTGTCAAACTCTCTAAAGCTGTTCAACTTATAGTTCACGCATTAATTCGTCAGCTGCTGCCAGCCAGCTTGTGCAGTTCAAGCTCTATCTAAACTCTCTACAGCTGCTCAACTTATAGTTCACGCATTAATTCGTCAGTTGCTGCCAGCCAGCTTGTGCAGTTCAAGCTCCATCTAAACTCTCTAAAGCTGTTCAACTTCTAGTTCACGCATTAATTCGTCAGCTGCTGCCAGCCAGCTTGTGCAGTTCAAGCTCTATCTAAACTCTCTACAGCTGCTCAACTTATAGTTCACGCATTAATTCGTCAGTTGCTGCCAGCCAGCTTATTGCAGTTCAAGCTCCATCTAAACTCTCTAAAGCTGTTCAACTTCTAGTTCACGCATTAATTCGTCAGCTGCTGCCAGCCAGCTTGTGCAGTTCAAGCTCCATCTAAACTCTCTACAGCTGCTCAACTTATAGTTCACGCATTAATTCGTCAGTTGCTGGCAACCAGCTTGTGCAGGTTCAAGCTCCATCTAAACTCTCTAAAGCTATTCAACTTATGGTTCACGCATTAATTCGTCAGCTGCTGCCAGCCAGCTTGTGCAGTTCAAGCTCTATCTAAACTCTCTAAAGCTGCTCAACTTATAGTTCACGCATTAATACGTCAGTTGCTGCCAGCCAGCTTGTGCAGTTCAAGCTCCATCTAAACTCTCCAAAGCTATTCAACTTATACTTCACGCGTTAATTCGTCAGTTGCTGCCGGCCAGCTTGTGCAGTTCAAGTTCCATCCGTCCAGGAGGCGGCCCACATTATACTATCACAACGCTGATATATGAAATGTAGATGAAACCTTCATTTCATCTACATTCCATATCTATTATACAGATCCGTTATTTACGAAATATTGTCCATTCGTTGTTTTTAAATATTGTATAGAAAGGTAAATATACAAATGTAAAAACAGAAAGCGTTTATGCTTTATTGTAAGATAGCAATTATACAATCGCTGCATGTAACATAACTACTTTCTTTGTTCTTTTACATCTTCTTACACATAGTCTATGCTTAATTTACACAAAGAAAATACTATGTAAAGTTTTAATTTTTTGTTATTTTATTATTATATTTTACACAGATAGAAATAAAATGGTAAATCGGTTTAATCAAAAAGAAAATTATGCAGATAAATCTATATATTACAATAATCAAACATAATACCCGTTAAGTAACATCAAAAGACATTTATAAGTATAATTATGAACAAATATACAGCAATATTCGGTTGATTATTTAGACTGAGACCTAATTTGTTGACAGGACTTGCTATCTTAATCAAGCTTCATATGAAAAGAAGGCGCTGATATACGCACTACAGAATTGCCTAGTTAGTTGTTTTCTAATTGTAACCAATTTAACAGCGTTAACGTCAAGTTGCACGATTATGACAATCGATGATAAAACTTAATCGATAAATTTAACCGTTAATTATTATTAACGCATTGTTCGACAGACTTCCGGTAGTTACTATTAGTTATAAGATTTTATTGCTAGTCAATCAAGTTAACCGTTAAAATTGTAAAATGTCATTTCTCACAAAAAAGTAAGTTAACTTTAGAATATGTGTGGTAGTTTTTGGTGCACATTAAATTAAATTAAATAGTGATGAATTATTTTTCCACCCGATGATTATTTATTTGTACAAGTGAAACAAACATTGTACAAAAGGCGAACTTAATGTCAAAAGACATTTACTACCAGTTTACTTTTGGGTTTAGAAAATATACTTACTTTAAATTTAAAGGGATATATATATTAAAGTATTACATTAAGAGGAACAAACGACCACGTAGTTCACCTGACGGTAAGTGATCCTGCGGCTCATGACACCTACATTTATCCTTGACAAGGAATCATAATGCCGATGCGTTGTAACCCTTGAGGACTGGACTCCCACCAGACGAAACACAGCATCATTAAGCTGTCATTTTGCGCTGGTATTCTGTGAGGGCGTGGTCCTAATCCGGTCGAGCTGACCCATTCATTCCGTAGCTAGAAAGAAACTGAATTGTAGCTCTACCACTTTTAGTTACTTTTACTTTTTAATAGAAATGATATAAATATTCATTTAGGTACAGTTTAGTTGGGATGTAACTAATGCATATTTACTCTTCTCTTACTGCTAGTTTGAGTTGTTGAGACTTGTTTACATAGTTGATGCATAATCATCCAAATCATCGAATAGAACATTTACTAAATTGGCATTTGATTTTTAGACCTGAAAATAAGAGGTGATGACGCCAATAGTTAGATAATCCTTAGTCCAACTGACTGTGCCGAGGTTCTGCCCTCTCGGACACCCTCAAGTCAGACGCTTTCGCGAAACGGGGTAAAACGCTCCATGCCGAGGCTCCCTCTCGGGAACCCTTGTGCTGGTTACCCACTGATATAGGTCTCGACTGAGCGTCATAAGCGCACGGTCACGTCTCAACCAGGTGAAACAATAAAGGCTATCGGCTAACAGCGTCCATGAGCCCAAAAAAATTAAAAATAACAAGACGACGATAGCAATTTAGCAATGGGTACCCGTCATACTGATGGCATTTCTCGTATGACACAGCTGATACCAACGGTCACGAATAATTCTGTATTAGGATCAATAAGCTAAAGTGACAATGGGTCGATTACAAAATGTTGTACGCCGTGCGTACGGACGTTCTATCGGTAGATAGAGCGATGACCTTTCATTCTGTTTTTTTTTAAAAGAAGCCTGGGCAAACGTGCCAGTGTCTTAGTAGACAGTAAGTTATCACCGCCGCCCATAAGAATCCGAAACTAGTGTTTCATTCATCATTTGTAAGTGTAGCAGAGTTGTGTATTATTGGGTTGATATGATGAAATCGTACTTTACTACTCGTATTTTAAGAGATAATGAATAACCTGGAATATTTCAAATATGTGGTATTATAAATACAAAGGTTCGCAATGAGTCATTGCTTGTGGAGACGAATATGTAAGTAAAGGTATAATGTCTTTCTTCTCATGCAAAGTATTGGCCCCTATCGCTTATGCTTAACGCTGAATAAGCTCTTTGTCTATACTTTGTTCTTTCCTCTTTTTGATAGGTTGTTTTACTTTTTAATTTTATATTTTTTATCTATTACAAATTTGGTTGGAATTATCAACAAAGTTACAATATAGGACAGGTTTATCCACTGCTGTACCTTTGGTTCTTGGACTGTCGCGTTGTGTGGTAAAATCAAAATTGCACGTGATTTTGCAATTGATGTTGCACATGAATCTAAATTATAGTTAAATATTTTATGAATTTTTTTAAAGAATACTAAGTAAATTAAAAGCTACCAATATCAATATCAAATTGATGAATGAAAATTATTTTTAATATTCAATGCATGTTTTTACATAAGAAATTTTCTTGTGTAAACATGCATTAAATATAAAGTTGTTAACATGAAAATAAAAAAACGCTCACCAGCAAGCTCGTGACTTAATCGTTGCTTTAGAAAGGAGTAAAACAAATGAAGGTCGAAATGCTAGAAGGTCAGTGAAAACATGTCAGTGATCGAATTAATACAGTCGTGGCAAATATTAAATAAGTATTACTACAATATGACACCCACATATTAGGAGACTACGTTGGGTTTGCTAAAATCAAAATCATTGTATGAAATAATAGAGCCACGCTGCAGTTACCTTTAGCCCACCACATGGATAGGTCGGCATGACCGCGGAAGGGCCACGCCCTCATAGAAAAAATAGCAGTATAAGGCTGCCGTGTTTCGTCTGGCGCAAAGATCCGGATATCCTTATTACTGGTGATGAGGGATTCAGTCTTACTACTCAGCATTATAACTTATCGAGAATGATGTCATGGGCCGCAGGAATCGCTTACGTGAATTGTGTGCTCGGTCTAACTTCCAATTAATTAAAAAATAATAAACAAACACTAAATTAACCATGTGGTGTAGAAAACATCGTGTGGGAAATAATAATAAAAAAATATTTCGGAAAACATGTGAAGTCCGCCAATCCGCAGGTGACCAGCGTGGTGGACTATGTTCCAACCCTCTAGAGGGGTTTGTATATAAGTTGTTATTTTACAATTTTTTTTAATAAATCAGTTCGATTATTTTATATCTCATATATTATAAATTGCAAAAAATTGCAACGTATACGCAGACAAATAATTAAAAAAAACTATAAATACTACAAATACTAAAGATCATGTCTCATTTCCTCTAAGCCTGTCATGCATAAATGCACTGCGTTTATTATAACTTAGTATTATATTTTGCGAACTAACAAGCTATCTGCCTGGTTAGGTTTATATTTAGTACTCTATCTAAGTGATAAATTTTGTGTCAGTCGAATCGTTTTTATTGTGTTTTGTGTGATGCTGTTGATCTTTTGACCTCTACACCTTTAACGAAATAGACTCCAGAGTGGGGACCCGCTGAGTAGGAGGACAACGGCAATGCTTGGCACGAAGAGCGGCTGCACCACTGCTGAGCTCCAACCCTGTAACGAAGAACGTCACGACTACAGAGGGGGCGATTGCGGTCCGAGGGCCCCTCATTTTTTTTCCAAAACGTCTAAATATGAACCAGTCCCGGAGATGTTATAACGAAAGTTATCAGATGACTTCGCAGGATAAGTTATAGTTCCGTAAGCATTTCCGCAAACTAAAAGAACCAAACAATTCGTATTGATGATATCCGCCTGGTCGATTTGTGCCACGGCGATATCTTCTTGTTATTGCCAGATGACATCAGCTGCGCAGAATATTTTACAGTGCCGTAAGCATTTGGGAAAACTCAAAGTTACTCTCTCGAAAACCAACAATTCGCATTGATGATATCCGCCTGGTCGAATTGAGCCACGATGATATCTTCTTGTTATTGCCAGATGACATAAGCTGCGCAGAATATTTTACAGTGCCGTAAGCATTTGGGAAAACGCAAAGTTACTCTTTCGAAAACCAAAAATTCGTATTGATGATATCCGCCTGGTCGATTTGTGCCACGGCGATATCTTCTTGTTATTGCCAGATGACATCGGCTGCGCAGAATATTTTACAGTGCCGTAAGCATTTGGGAAAATGCAAAGTTACTCTCTCGAAAACCAACTATTTGTATTGATGATATCCGCCCGGTCGGATATCTGCTAGTTATTGCGAGATGACATCAACTGCACTGAATATTTTACAGTGCCGTAATCATTTGCGCAAACACAGTGGAACTCACTTGTCATCCTCTCTTCTAATCCGATGTAACAATTTCTAATACACAAATATTGTTACTGAATCGAACCTTGAACTGATAAAGCATTAGCCAGGTAATCTAAGCATTACGCGTGACAACATTATTGCTTGATCGAGCCTATCTATTCATGCTAAGATAGTGTTTTACTGCAGCGTGCCCTTACTACATAAGCAGGTATATATTATAAAATAACTTCTCAGGAATAGGTCAACGTTAATATCATTCTAACATATCACAATTAAAATCTCGGAGCATTTCCAAACATTTAACCCAAATATATGATGAGTGATAACCTCTGTGTATTTAGTAAGAATTAGGTCGTCTGATTGCTCCCGTCCGACCCACTGCCTCGGAGATAAAGTTTATATTTACGCACTATTAGATAATAATAACACATGTTTACGTCCTTTTCTCTATCGTTGACAGAATTGAATATGTTTATAAATGTGTAAAACGTTAATATTTATCTTAAGGCATAGTTCTAATATTTTTCTACCCTCTTTGAACTCGCATGGCGGAATAGTGAAGCGTCACTCAAAGGACATGGGCCACTCTCCACACATTGCACGGCCTACTAAACGAAGTTCAAGGGCAGTAATGAAATTAAGTTTAAATAACAGACTATATATCCCTTTTATTATAAACAAATTAATATCAATATTGTTCATGGGGATACAGAGATATTTAAAAAATAAATTAAGAATTTTAGGTTATATCATATGATTTTGCTGTCAATACACTGACACTTTAACATCGTCATCAGCTTAAATATTATTTATATTACTATACTTTATGGCACAGACCTAATTCAATGAACGCCAAGACTTAGATGACAAATTTTATAATAAGTATGTAAAAATGAAAGTTTTTTTTCTATAGATAAATCATTAAAGTCCTTGAGAGCGCACGAGTATCTGGGCCGAAAATGGCCCATGTCCTTTTGGTAATTTACTATCTTTATTTTATTACATTGATAGTACGAGCACATAGTTCACCTGATGATAAGTAATCACTGCAATCCTATGACAGCTACATTAATCCTAGACAAGGAATCATAATGCAGATGCGTTGTCACCCTTAGGACTGAGATGGAATACTTCATCATCAGTAATAAAAGTATTCGGATCTCTGCACTCACCATACGAAACACAGCAACATTATGCTGCTATTTCAGGTTGGTATTCTCTGATGGTCCTACCTCGGTCAAGCTGCCTCACATTCTGCAGCTAGAAAATATCTGCAGTGTAACTCTACCACTGTAAAAAAAGGTGGTAAGAAAATTGAGTTTAAAAACAATTCATAGGATAGCAATATTTGCATCCATAAATCTATTGCGCATTTGAAATATAAATACTGCCACGTGCAAAGGTCAACACTTCAAACAATAATATTCAAGCAATAATATCGATAAAACGTTGACATGGGCGCATCACTGCTGCGCAGCAGACCCGTTCGAATGGCATTTATTTTTTATACATAAAATCAACTCAAGGCCTAATAAAAGAAACTTTGATCTTCATCTGCATTACCATTTATAAAATAAAAATTATAAACGAAGTTCTGTTCTGGTATTAAAAATAAGTACATCCACTATAATTTCCTCGGATAACTCGAAGTGCTTAATATTTTAAAACCTCAAATGTAGGCAATCTGTTATAATAAAAAAAAAATTAACACATAATAAACAGGGGTTAATGGTTCAATTTATTGTCTTCAACAGAAACAGTAAAGTAAACAACATCAAAATATTTCATGGTTAAGTATTGATTTTAATTTGCAATTTAATGTCTTGTTTGGTTTCCAGTCTAGAGGGATCTCATAGGAATTGCTTGCATATACTCATTCTTATATTTGTGATAAAGATATAATGTAATTGAAAAACAAGGTTTGGAGTACGTTTTTAGACTTTAGAGGTGAATAAAAAGCATTGTGAAAAATAGTTAATTATCTTTATGGTCATGGTTTTAGGTTGTTTTTTTTTTTTCGAATAAGGCAAACATAAATCCAGACTCCTAGGCAACTTCTGATAAGGATATTAACCGATTACAAAAACCAGTGTTTGCCGAATGGCACACCTCGACGGAGGGACTTACTTCCCCATGGCAATGATGAAATTAATCTCTGATAATATACAACTAATTTGTGGTTATCTTCTAAAGTACATTAGACATTGATGAGGTAAGGCGAGGCTTCATCGATAACATCACCTCTCGGTGCTATTCTCTCAGGTTGTTCCAAATACATAGTTTATTACTTCCAATACTCATAAAAAGAATATTTTTGCTATGCGTCAAATATATTTAAAATAATTTATAATATACGAGTGAAATTTGAAGATAGGTAACAGTAATAATAATGTACGTGATCACTTTATTTTTGGTTATTACTTGGAGATAATAAAAAATATATTAATAAAAATAAATTCAATGATAAATAAATACTGACTTTGTCTTGGGCCCCAGAAAAGTCAATTTTTCGATATCGGACAATGGTCATTACATAATTTTAGATGGTTGGGTCACCTTTACTCTAATCAGTAGATGAAACAATAACACATGGAAATTCAAAATTTATAGCACATTAAATTAAAAGGATATTCTTGTATTTCCAGTTTCTAAATAAATTGGTAATATACATATGTTTCCTTTTTGTCTAAACGAGAATACGTTTAATGACTCAAAGGTACGGTTACTAATACCAAGGTATATTTATCAGTGGGTATTATCTCTTGATTTTTGATCTATTCATTTATTTATTCTTTATGTTCCTTAAACAACAGGTTTACAAGGGCGGACTTAATGCCCAGTGGCATTCTCTACCAGTCAAGCCTGGGAATTCAAGAGAATATGTTGGTACGCATAAAAATAAAAAAAATCAGGTTAATTAGATAAAATTATTAAATTATACATAGATACACATCAAAATAATACGTAATAAATATAAATAATAATACGTAATAAATATATATATATATATATATATATATATATATATATATATATACACACACACAAATACACAAACATTAAGAGGAAATATATATATTGTTATTTGCCTTCAAATAATCTTATCGAAGAAGTGACTACTTGTTTCTCTAATTTGTTCTTAAAATTATGGTTTTGATATGATAATGATATTCAATATCAAGTCGTCATACTGTTACAAAAATCTTTGCAACGTCCTTCTAGTTGAACCTTCTCGCAATGTGGTAGTCATTAAATTTTTGTTATCAAATTAGGATCTGACGTCTAAGATGAACTGTTATAATAAATTAGTTCATTAAGTTTTTATTTTATACTAATATTTTGTATGATGAATTTAATAATACTACTAGTTTCTAATTACTTAATAAGTACTAAGTAGTATACTTACTAAGTACATTTTGATAAAATACTGACATTCCAATTAACCACTCCGCTTCGAAGATACGATCTTAAGTTTTGCGATCTTAAGAAAATCGTACCCTAAATCATTAGATTTAACAGTGTATAGATGGATCGAAATGGATTTAACTAATTTAAACCTAAGGATATCACTATCGAGTTCATTAGTACGTATAGCGCACACCACATCCTGGAGTCAAATAGCTTTATAATTTTAAATCAAATGATAGAATGACCTTACAAAGATACCTCGAGGTCGACGAATCAATCAAACTCGTCTTACGAACCTTACCGTACCAGGCGCCCTGAATCCGACACTCGTGAACTTTGATCAAATAATTGGCCAAATTGGACCCGATGTTGGTACAACAATTGCGACCGCAAGCGTTCCGAATCCGATGGCTCATCCTTGCTAACTAGCCCCGATCGAGAAAGACATGACATGAGAGAGATGACACGGTTGGGGTTTTATTCTCTGCCATTTATGCGCTTGAGGAAATTTAAAATTAAAAAAAGCTTTTTTTTATTATGATAATATGACATTGGAATCTATCGGATGTTTCTTTTTTGTTTATATATAATAATCTCTCTTACACGACTTCGATAGAGACGTCAAAAGTGACACTTCAGTAAAAAAAATTGCTCTTTATTTCAGAACAAACAGGGAATATAAAGTAATTGATAGGGCCTTCCTTTGTGTGGAGACTGTTTGTTTAAGGAGGCCTTCTATAATAGTAATTTTAAATAACATAGTTACATAATAAATATGAATCATACAATAACATACCTATATATTCAGTGGAGCGTGCACGGTAGTGATTCCAATTTAAGAGAGCGATCCATCTATACGTTAAAGATTTAAGCAAGATGTAATAAAACTATTATTATTAAATCACAAATGTTGCATACTATTGAATTGATTTTACTTTTACAATTATTATTAAATCACAAATGTAGCAAACTATTGAATTGATTTTACTTTTACAATTATTATTACATCACAAATGTTGCAAACTATTGAATTGATTTTACTTTTACAATTATTATTAAATCACAAATGTTGCATACTATTGAATTGATTTTACTTTTACAATTATTATTAAATCACAAATGTTGCATACTATTGAATTGATTTTACTTTTACAATTATTATTAAATAACAAATGTTGTATACTATTGAATTGATTTTACTTTTAGACCTACTGTTGTTGTTATTGTATATTTTAATATTTTTCATGTTAAAGTTAAATATGATGATTGAAGAATAATTATTTGCTGGACATAGCATTAATATCATATAAATATATGTACGTGCCACTATGCCAGTGATTAGAGTTGTAGCTACTGGTGACGAGGCATTCCATTTCAGTCGTCAAGGGTCCAACGCATCTGCATTATGATTCCTTGTCCCTTGACAAGGAATCATATGCTATCCATGAGCTTTGTCATTTTGTAGTAAGTAAGATGAAAAAAATAAAGTAATGGCTATTTTTCTTGATCTATTCAAAGCGTTTGATACAGTTTCTGTACCACTCTTGTTAAACAAATTAAGACACATGGGTATTAGGGGTACATAACTAGATTTCTTTGATAGCTATCTAAATGGCTGCTTGCAATATGTTACAATTGAAAACTGGAGGAGTGAGGAATTAACTGTCTCTTATGGAGCTCCTCAGGCAAGTGTATTTGGACCCACACTTCTTAGAGTGTGGAACGATTATTTCATTTGTAGTGTACCCTTTTCTTTAAAGCAAGTGCAAATTAAAATTGTATGCGTGGTTACAAAAACTAGATTATGATGCTACTGAACATCTCCTCCAAACCCTATCCTAAATCAAGACCGACTTATAACACATTATAGATATAGGAATATGTAACATAATTATTAAACTACTGGAAAAAATCCGCATACGCAACAGCCGGTTTTAATACACAAAAATACCAACAAAAAACACTTATAATGATACATCATTAATAACACTCACCCACTCACGCAAAATATGGCTTCTCTCATCACACAATTAGACGCTCACTCGCAGACATTTTTGTTATTCCCGTGTGGTTTATAATTTTTTTTATTTTACTTTTCTTAGTATTTCTCTGTTTTTTTCTTAATTTTTATTGCAGTTTTAGGCATAACAATATCCGTGTATCAAGTAGAGGCTTGGTAATCTGTCAGAGAGGGAAACCTAGTGCAGACACCACAGTCTCTCACCAAGGAATATTTTATATTGTATTATATTGCTGTATTAATTTTTCGTAATTTTTTATTTATTTTCTCTTCCACAACCGTTGTGGAAGAGAAAATAAATAAAATAAAATAAAAAATAAAAATTTATATAACACAAGGCATTATTGAAATAACACTTTTGCCTCGTCCGTATTTCTAAACATAGCCAACGGTTTTGCTTTCATACACGTTTGCACCACAATGGTGTTGTCACCAATCCGCATTGCGTGCGTATCGACTTCCCATGTTCTAAAGAATTTTTTGTGTACGTCAAACACAATTGCGGTTTTACTGAGGCACTTAAAGAAATATGTTCGTTAAATTTTAATTCGTTACTTTTTTAAAATATAATATAATTCTTTTTTTTCTTCATATCGTTTCCGACGTTGCAGTGCCACATTGCAGCAATAAGCTAATTCTAGCATATATACATTTGTAAGCAAAAATAGCGACTCAAGCGTCATGCACGAGGTTGAATATCTGTAGAAAACTAACCGAGCTCTGAATTATAATTTTCTTTTTGAATTTTTAAAGTATGTTCTGGCTTTGGCCAGTCTCTGAAGTTGGCCTGGTCTGGTATGTGAAAAAAACAGAATTTACTATTCTTGACGCGAAATGCCTTAGTTGTCAGAGGTGACAATGCATCCGTATTGCTATTCCTTATCTAGAAGGAATGTGGGTAATATAGGTTGCAGGAATCACTTACCATAAAGTAAATTATGTATTATGCTGCATTTTTGCAATATCGTACTGAGGTTCAACTTCTGCAAGCATAAAAATCATATGTTGTCTTTGTATTTTCTGAGATCGGACAGAATGACAGACCCGATATTTTATAATAATAGACATTATTCATTGATCAAATGTTAAAATACATTTTTAAATAATATTAATATTTTGTTGTTTTAATAAGAATTAAATAAATCACACTCTTAATTGAGTTTGTACTCTATGAAATTCACTCTTCATAGTATGAACTTTGCCAAAAATATAAACAAATATCAACCGATAAATGAATTTACTTAATATTGATATATTGATAACTATTATTTTTTAAAAAAAGTTTACGGTGTTTTTAATTATATTGTATTACTTCGAAGACTTTTCATGCAATAGTTAGTTGTAAACATGTACATGTGAATGTGTAATGTGCAGTGAATTTAAAATATGCTAAATAAAAGGAAAAGGTCGCAACTTCAAATTTAATATAATGTGTCTTACACTTACTTTCCTTTTATTTAGCATATTTTAAATTAAATATAAAAAAATAAAATATAATAAATAAAATAAAAAAATTAGTATTAAAAATGTAGGAAATATAAAATTATTCTTAATTAATTTACAATGGTAGAGCCACGTTGATTCTAGTTTCTTGCAGCAGAATGAATGGAAAGACCACGGCCTTAGAGGATACCGGTGTGAAATTGCAGCATTACGCTGCTGTGTTTCGTGTGGTGTGTCCATGGAACCAATTACACGTAACGAGGCATTCCATCTCAATTCTCAGGGGTGACAGACAACACGCAACAAGTAACCTGAAACTGAGTATTTTGAATCTTTCTTGAGGATGTACGGGTAGATTTAGGCCGCAGTGATTCCTGACCATCAGATGAACTGTGTCCTCGTTTGTTAAACGTGTGCCTTATATTATAAAAAAACAAAAATATCGGCATAATTTGTAGAGTAAGCTAAATTAAAAAGGCTGTTTGACTTGGTATCTTAGATTTTTCTAAAAAGGATAAAAAAAGTTATAACAAAAAAAATTATTTCAGTAAGTTAAATGTGTGTATAAAAACGTCATTGTAGATAAATATCTGATTGGATTAGATATAATATAAACAAAACATTTCGTATGTCAGTTAAGTAGTATATATATTTGTATATTATGTTCCGGCCGGCTAACATACGATTTACATCATCGTACCAAAGCATGTCTAGGTCACAGACATTATTCGCTAACCGAAGAAGACATGACAACTCGCTAAACAGATAAATAAACACAAAGTTAATAATTCACTAGTCATTAATAAGTTACTCTAGGACATGACAATAAGGTATAATTTTTATTAAAGCATTAGATTGATATCCTTCTAGTGGATTTCCAAGACGATATCTTCGTGATGATGATGGTATCAATTGTATGGGTTTAATTATTTATATTAGTATTACGACCAGGAGGACTCGGTCGAGGGCGTTTATAGCTGAAAACCGGGATGAAAGGTGGCCGAGCGCTTAGGGCACTCAGCTGACCTCTTTATTTATGTGTAACCAGCATTAGGGTTCCCGAGAGGGAGCCTCGGTTTGCACCGTTACCCTGCACGTGAAAGCAACTGACTCGAGGGTCCGAGGATATAGTACTATTTAAGGGAGATAATACTATATTACTCAGTAAAAATCTAATTAAAGATGAAATGGTCGAATTGCGTCCTACTATCCGTATATAACATAAATTTGGTGGGTTAATGTTTCATCTTTTAAACAGAATGAAACTGCATAAGTAGACAGAGACAAAAAATTATATTAAGAATATATAAATATTCTTAGCCATGCGTTTCAATCTCTCAGAATTGTTATTACCTTATTAAGTCTATATTTAACATTATGTTCATGTTTTTCATCCATTAAAAATCAATCCTTGAATTCAGACGAGGGGCCCCAAGAGGCAAATGCTACTACGACCAGTTTAACATTAGAATTTAGGTTCTTTTACTCTTTTGCGTATACGATAATATGAAATACGTAGAGCTAAGAATTGACTAAGGCGATGTTTTCGTCAAATGAAATGTTTTCCTATCCTTAATTACCATGATATCGGTACCCCATTTTGTCTTGTTTTTACATTCACGTTAGAGTATTCATACATTTTAAATTCAAAATGTATTTTATTTAGTCAACAGACTTTGCGGAAAACTATAATAAATAGAATAAATAATAAAATTGAAATGACTGCGAATTAAATCGAATGCTGATTTCTCACGCCTACATATAGGCTTTTCTGTGGGGAGCCAAGCAAGATAAATGGGGCACTCTTTTTAAAAAAGTGTTTAAAAAAAGACCTTTGAAAAATTAACATTTTTTTTGTCGAATTAATTAGCACATATTTTATGTTTTTTGTAGAATGAAAAGTCTCTCTTTGTTACTTCATTACTGAAATCTATGGATTCAAAAATATTTTTTATGATATTAGGGGTGAATAAGGAACACACAGGTCACCCCGACCATAAAGGAACATAATGTAGTAACGAGGTCTCCAGTTTCTTCCTTTTACCAGACGAATCAGCTCTCGAGCGTTAAATATTTAACGCCTGCATTCACGAAAGCGTGGCCTTACTGCGGCCGGCTTACAGCTAGTTTTTAACTGTTCTTTGAGTCTACCACGTAGAAAAAGAAAAAACTTATAATTTGACTCCAATCTCCGAGGACATTTTCTTTGTATAATTTCATAGTGCCTGCGACAGTTCCCACGATCGCAAGTGTAACAATAGGAGGCGTGATCTCTTTCACTTTTAACCTCAAAACGGTTGCCGTTTTCGCAAACCTCCATCTTGAAGCTGAACGGGGTCGACCTTTTCGCTGCGTTCAGGAGAACAGTTAATAAATATTTCACAATCCTTCCCTATAATAGCAGTGACAACGATGCTGTGTTCCGTTTGGTGAGCTTAGGGATCCGGAGACCCTATTTCCTGGTGAAGAGGCATTCGATCTAAGTTCTCAGATGTAACAACGCATCTGCATTATGATTCCCTATGGAGTGTGATGAATGTGGATGTCATGGGCCGCAGGAATCATTTATCACCCAAGGATTTTTTATAAAAAATAACATATATGATAGATGACAACTCTTAGGTTTAAATTTTAATCATAATCAAAACTGATATTTTTCGATTAACACGTATTGTGATTGGTTTGAATATGTTTTTATGGAATAAAAACAGAAGATAAGGAAAAGATATCTGGTGGTTTCTGAGAATATTTCTTGGCAGGTGGGCAATATCTTGGTTTTGAATTACCTTTTGATTATCCTCGTATTGTTTCAGGTTGTTCAAAGATTCAAAGTAATGAAAAAAATATATTTTATTATTATAATTCGTCCTATCACACACATGTTAGCCATTAGAACTGATACCGTGACCTGTTCACAGTAAGCAAATTCGGGTTTGGTTTCTGTTGTCAGCAGTAACTATATCAGTTTATTCCAATTTTAAATACCGAAACGTAACGCGTATAAATAAATAATCTTTGTCACAGCATGTCCCTTAAAGATCGAAGACATTGTACATTTACATGTCTTATAAGGCCAGCTAAAAGAATTCCCTTGTCCCCCAACTGTCTCCCAACATTTGAGGCTACCGTCTTGAAAATTACGTTCCTTCAATACCTTGTAAAACAATAATTATAAAAAATACCCTTGAAATTTGTTATCTATATTAGAAACATTGTAATACCATACCGTTTGTGGGCTAAGCGCATACTTCAACATAACATTGCAAGGTACGTAATCTGGAGTCAAGTCCGTATAAAGTTACTTGTTCGTACCTTAAATGTCATCAAAATGAACAATACCTTTGTTTAAGCATCAACTTGAAGATAAATTATATACTGTACATATATTTTCAAGATTACATATAATCGTGTATCTTACGGTCATTTTATACATACATATATCACATGGATTCTCACGACGATCCTAACGCTAAAAATAATTAAAATACATTCTGCTGGTTATTAATTGTTTCTATTAAAGATTACACATCTCTGATGGTATTTCATTATGTAAATTTCAGTTTGATTCGGTTGTTTGGAGGCTAAGTGATAATAGAGAATAACTAATACTATTTCCCATTTACTTAGGGTCTGCCATCCTTTTCCTCATTCTCCACGTGGCACGATGTATTGCTCTCATCGTTGATGCGAGCTTCTTTGAGTTCCTTCTCGACCAGTGTCAGTTAGACGGCAAGTGGTGTTCCACTTGTACGTTTCATTATTGGCGAGTCTAGGTCAAGCTTCGCCATACGTTAGTCCGGACGTGACACCGCAAGCCTTTTTATTTTAGCAACTTCAAAACTCCCTCTGATTCATTTCATATGGATAGTGCCGAATATGTTCGGAGTTAGGACTCCCTTAGCCATCGGTTAAATGATATAAAACGTTTACTTAACAAATAGTTCAAACGATAAAAATTCTAACATATTTACGTTATTAGTCAACCTCTTGATGACAGATTAGGCTGGAGTTTCATTTATGACGACCGTGCCCAGCCAGAGGAGAACGTTAAGCTGTCGGTTCCGGCTACTCGCTGTGTTATCTAAATAGTACAGCAATCATCGTTAAATGGGGTCGCGGGACTGGTGGGCTATTTGGGAACTTGCTGTCTGTCTACTATTATAAACTAACCTAAATCTATTTATTTAGTTTTTTTTTATATTTAGTATGATAAACGAGCACAAAATTAACTTGATGTTTCATCCTCTATAAGGAATCATAATGTAGAATGCCTATTCACCAGTAATAAGGGTCTCCGAATCCCAGTTCCAATGAGTCTATCACCAAAAATAACAGAGCAGCGTTATGCTGTTATATACTGCGTTTGGTGTAAAATATCGCTGGTATTTCATGAGAGCGTGGTCCATTCCCTGGTTAAGCCGACGCTTATTTGTCTTTGCTATCGTTTTCTATCAGTTTCGACGTAGCCAAGCTGTCTACTGCTGTCAATATCTTTAATACTAACTGGGCACAAACAAATTTCTTATTAGCATTAGCATTTCACATATCGCCCTACGCTTGGAAAGTAAGGCTTTAAAGAGTCACGCTGCAGCATGAATGGGTCTGGACCGTGCAAGTACTACGCCATAACAGATAACACTGGTGTGTTACGTATGTAGAGACCTAGAGATAGTGGATCTCTGGATATCTCTCACTACTTGCTATATAAAAAATATATGGAATCTATTTGATATAAGAATCAAAAATAGGGATTCAAACTCGCGATTGCTCAGAAAAGAGAAGTAGCGGTAAAGCGACTAGTTTAGTAACAATTGATATTCAACTTAATATATTTTGCATACCACTGTTATTGGTGTGGAGGCTCAAAGCAATATTATATTATTTCGCTATACCAATTTCAGTCGTGTATATCTACGCAATTTAAGTTGAATTCCAATTGTTGAACTGCGCTTACTAATTTTGTACTGCACGGACAGCACAAAATTCGTTAAACTATATTTATTTAATTTAAATCTTTAGAATGTAATAATAAAGTTATTACATTCTAAGATTCTTTCATTAATTTGTACATAATGTTACTAGAAAATGTTCATAAAGATCACATTCATTATCCTAATTAT
Organism: Teinopalpus imperialis; assembly: GCA_029286865.1. Lineage (NCBI taxonomy): Eukaryota > Metazoa > Arthropoda > Insecta > Lepidoptera > Papilionidae > Teinopalpus > Teinopalpus imperialis. Next base: position 10,694,825 of record JAGSMU010000004.1, read on the forward strand.
TCTAGCTACCACTAGACATATTCGTAAGATCTATGAAAAGATTACGATCTTATCTATGGAAAGGTTATGGACATACTATCTTATAGTGATGAATGGTGATAGGCAATGTTTATGTTAACAGGAACAATCGAAAAAGTATATAACATATAATGTACAAGATGAATCTTGAATTGTAATTAATTTGGTAATATATGTTTCAAATAATTAATTTATGTATAAAGGGGAAGCGGAAGGATCTCGAATAGCAACGGCATATTGGCGAATTCGCTGAAGGACACCAACAAAGGTGGAACGTCGGCCTATCCAAGTTCGTGAGAAGTCGATAAATACAAGTGGATCTAGTTTATGCTTTGAGACAATTTACGTGGGCGGCCTTTTTGACGTTGGTGTTTATTGTGATGGTGTACTTCTGACATCGATTACAGCGATGTTTTCTAGTGGCTGAATACGTAAACACAGAGGCACTCGCTTGACCTTTGGTTCCTTCACCCAATACAGGGCATTTTAATGCTGCGTTGACCGACTACACGGGACATTTACCAAACACATCCAATCTCCAATATCATTTTTTTTTCTCAGTAGCTATATAAGGATGTAATAAGCTTATATATAATATAAGATCAGACCACAAACGCACGCGACTATCCGTTATAGGTAAATGGTAAGTATATAAACGGACGAAAAATACAAAAGTTTAATTAGCTTAGGATCCAGTTTCGCCGAAAGGTAAAAGTAAAGACAATTTCTACATGTGACGTCTCCCCTTACAATATGTTAATAAAATGAAAGTGAAGTCTTAGATTGGAGTATTAATTTACGTCGCCTGTGGATTATATAGAAAATAATGAACATGTACGGTATCATGTTTACAAGCTTTTAGGTATTATAAGCTTTAAAGTAATATTAATTATAAGCTTTGTTGTTATTTAAACAAGATAATCATTTATAAAAAAAGATGTTACTATTATTATTTTAGCAATAAAATAATAAACACAGTTGACAATCATAACTGCCTAAGAATTAAAACTTTCATACTACCCAATCCGTAGTGGCAAGGTATCAAGGACGTCAGCTGAATTTCCTCATTTAATACTCATACTTTCAGGTGAGCAGCTTGAACGTTTGCCACGGATCCTAAAAAGAAATACAGATGCCACTCCTGGGTGCCTTAGATGAAATGCCTCATCCATAGTGAAAAAAATCTTTAGTATAGGAATGTGCATGGTATATAACCCTAGCATACCATAAAGCAGTTATTCTCAACCAACGTGCCACAAATTTTAGAAATGTATATAGTAAAAATTAACATGATTTTTTTATTTCGGGTAAAGTTTAAATTAATGAAAAGTACTCATATATATGAATATTTTAAAATATTAAATAATATAATTTAAAAAGAAAAGGTACTGTATTAAGTTATTGGTAACTTTTAAACTTAAATATCTATATAATTCTTTGCGTGCCGTCAAATTTTGAAAAAGTTCCGCGACATAAAACGGTTGAGAATCACTACCGTAAAAATACTTCGGTTCTTTTCACTCACTAAATGTAACTCATTCGGCTTATTCTGCCTATTAATCGTATTCTATGAAGTTGAATGGGGTCGAGGGATAGGGCCTACGAGACGATTCATTTACGACGCAGTAACGTTTTATCTACATTTTCACTATACTATGTATGAGTATAATAGAAAACAATATGAAAATAAATATAACTATTCTTGTGTTTATATTAGACTGACGGACGGATATTTTATACGGTAATAAAGTGGTAACAAAATTAAACATCATAAAATGTGTCATTTTACAGCAGCCATATAGTGAAGAATAACTCCATTCATAAATGACATAGAACTAAATAGCAATACTTTTTCGCAATAGCTTTGACCAACTTTCTTTATTAGGGCTCTGGCACACGAGCGGGCATGTAGGCCGCCAGTTGGCGCTCGTCTGTGGTGCTGTTTAAATATACTATATTCAAACATATAAAAAAAAAGTATAGTAAGAAATAAGATTGATGCCTTTTTTGCGGCAGGTTTGGAGTTGAGCCAAATTGTTTCAAAACATTGGTGTGCGTCACTTGTCCTTGAATTTTTCATTTATTTCGCTGCAGAAAATATTTTACAATGTATTTACCTCTCTAAAGATACATTTTTAAGATGTTTAGGTTTAGGTTTTCACTAATGTACGATGTACTTATATGTAAGGGATCAGTTTATTTTTGTTAGTGTTGAAATTTATCAGGCTGCAAATCAAGTAGCCAGTTTAATTTATCAAACTTATAGGTAAATAGTGAAGGATAGATGTTTTAATAAATTAAGTAACTAACTGATCAGGCGCTCAGCGCCAAGTTGATAATAAGCTGGCCCTGGTCCTCTACGGGAAATAGAGTCAGGGACATCTGAAACTGTGCTTTTCTTTTTCCGCCAAAAATTAAATATACGAACTCTGTGATGAAAGAAGAAAACCAGCCAACGTCCTTAATACTGTTACAATAATCTAATAAATATTTATTTTTACCATAAATGCTTTATGCTAAATGACTAATTTAATTGTTAGTTTAGGCTAACAGCTTTTGTTAAATAAATATAAAAAAATACCTGAATAAGTAATTGGAAGCAAGCAACGCAAAGTTAACACTTGGATGTTTGCTCCAATAAAATAGTTATAGTATTAAACAAACCGACAACGCAATTACCTGTACGAGTGACGTAATGAGGATATAAATGTGGCAACACGACAACGATAGCTAAAATATATTTTGACAGCTAACTATTGGTTACGGTTGTCAAGCGAAGTCTTTGTGTAATACACTACACTAAATTATTGGGTTCACTTGGTTATACTATAATGGTATTGAAAATGCCTTGTTCTTCGTATTAAGAACAGTAAATATTGATTATCAAACGTCGACATTTCTAAACGTTGTGGTATGGGTAACCAGTAGAAGGGCTCCCGAGAGGAAGCCTCGGCTTGGACCGCTACCCTGTTTCGCGAGAGCGTCAGACTCGAGGGTTGTTACGTCTAGTTCATAATTGCGACGTCACTCTGAAGCGTTAACGAAACAGACTCGCGAGTAGAGGGCCCGCTGAGTTGGGAGACAACGTCGATGCCGACGCGAAGGGTGCTGCTGCAACACCACTGCGCTCCGACCCTTGTAGACGAAGAACGTCGACGACAACAGAGGGATGTGCGATCCTAGAGCGCCTCTTAAGGGGGTTCGGACCTCGGTTAAGGGAAGACGTGACTGTACAATGTAGTTTTTTTTATACTAATTGCTCTATTATATTCTTAAGTTGGATGAGCTAACTATAATAAAGTTAGAAACTGTCAGTGGCTCAGGTTAGCTAGATTAGCAATGAATATCAGCGTATAAAAGTAATTTTATTGTTTCGTATGATAATAGTAATTTAGCATTTATATCCTCATGGGGTAATGATTCATCATTTTGCATAAGGGTCTCCGGAACCCTTTTCCGGATTATATCTTGTCGGATCTAGTTAATATGACGATTTTGATTCCATGTTAATCATCTTTATATCAATAAAAAAAAAACAGTTATAGATTAAAATATCACTTAAAACAAAAATAGTGTTAACTATCAGAATCTTTCAATTAGATTGCATCCGATTAGTTCACTGCTCCCAAGGTCTAACAGCAATAGGGAGTGGGCACGCTTTAATACGCTTTCCCAAGCTGTCGAGACAAAATGCTATTAAATCCGTTCAACATCGCACTGTAGACCGCGAAGAACATTGCTAAATCTGTCTATCGAGTCATAAATTCGTGTGTTGCCGGCATCAATTCCATAGGATCTTTTTTAATTTTTTACGCGATTGGGAAGGAGGGCTATGTTATTCCCGCGTATCTATCTGTAATTTTAATGACAAATCGAATAAAATAGGATAGTTGATAGTTTAACATAGGGGACGTAAGAGTTAATAGCTTAGACCCTCCGTGAAGGGCGGCAGCAATCACACAAGTGAGGTGTATGGTTTGTAGTTTTTTTGTTGTTGTATAGAGGGTGACAAACGAACACACATTTAACTTATGTTAAGTAATTCCTATGCCTCGTGGCATCCACATTCATCCTCGATAAGTAATAATTATGGCAGAAGCGATGTCATCCCTTAAGACTAAGATGAAATGTCTCTTCAACAATAATTAGATTCTTCGGATCCAAATATTCACCAGACGAACCGAGCACAGCGTTATGCTAAATTTTTACGCTGGTCTTACACTACCGGCCAAAAGTTTAAGACCACCTTATTAATAGAAATATTAATAGTTCATGTTTAGTTGTAATTACCAAAAAAGAATTGTCCTAATAATAATTCTTCATATTAAATTTTAAAAGTATAAGACCACTTTAATTAAAGTAGGAAAATAAAGTAAAACTCCAATAAAATATTAAATATTTGATTAACCTGTTTAATCATCTAATGGAACATCGATTGACAAAATATATTCTTTAAAAGCGTAAAGAAATATTATCAGACTATGCAAAAAAGGCTATAGTTAGCTAAACTGATGAGAATATAGAAGCAACCCCAGAACATAATTGAGCCACCACCATGCTTGATTGACCAATACGTAACAAAAGCAAAGTAATTAGTAATGAGGACATTATAAAAATATTATTACGACTCTACCAACTGGCTCTAGCGCAGCGTTGGTCGGTGTTTGAAAACGATAGATGTTTATTGTCCAATAACTTAAAGAAAGAAACAAAAGAATGACTTCTTTAAATATTCGATACTAACAGTAGAATATGCAGATGTGCATTTCTTTTATTTATCTTATGGGATTTTATTACAATTGAGGGATAATTATGTTGTTTATGTGCGGTCTTAAACTTTTGGCCGGCAGGGTGTGTGCGGCCGACCGCTTCAACAAGAACCAAACTGCAGCGTGGTACTATCACTGTAAAAATATGTACAATACTTTTATGAAAATCTTACGTAAGTATTGTAATCCATATACAGATACGCTATCTAGAAAAAAAAATGGGATAAAAATTAATTAAATTAGTACATATGTTGTTAGATAGATTACAAATTTCTAAACGTACACCGCGGTCGATTGTATATAATATTAATACGCATATAACCGCACTGCACTTTGCCACGTGTATTTACTAGCGAGTGGGATTGGCTAGAAGCCATAAAATAAAAAGTTTTTTTTTAAATGGGTGCTAACATATTAATTTATCACTTACCATCGGGTGAGCTGCTTGCTCGTTATGCAAATCACTCCAACTAAATTTAAAATGCTTGGAGATGATTCACGAAAATGTTCGAATGACGGATTCGAACCTATAATCTTACGATTCGCATATACTATTCCCTAAACCACTAGGCCATTGACGTTTCAAACAACAATATGAGACTGGTATTGCCAGATGATATTATATGTGCAGAATATATAAAACGATAAATATTTGCGCAAACAGTGAGGGACACTGCACTCGTTCCCTTCCCTAGTCCGATTTAATGCATGTGTGGAAGCAGTTCTAAGGACGATGCGTACATCACATCCAGAACCCATACAACAACATTTCGTGATACACTAATATTGTTCCTCGGCTGGGAATCGAGCCCAGGATCCGCGACGGTGTAAGTTTCGTCGTCGCTGGAATGAGTGGTGACAATACGGCGGCAGTACAACTTCGTACACCAATGGCATCCCTGTTATATTATTTAATATTTCACGCTGGTATTCTGTGAGGGCGTGGTCCTACCCCGGTCGAGCCAGCCCAGTCATTCTGCAGTTAGATACAAACTGTATAGCAAAGAAACCTAGCGACAGTGTAGACTCTACCAAATATCGTGCGTATTTGGTAGGGTCAATGGCGGGTATCATGGCAGAGGGAATTATTTATCATTACGTGAACTGTGTGTTATATAAATATGTACTTCACATATTTTGTAAATATGTATTTTTTTTTAAATACACATGCAGGTTTCCTAACGATGGAATTAACAGTTACGCCGGCACCAGGGATCGAACTCTGTTTGCTCGGGTGTACCGGAATTAAAAGTAAGCGCTCAGACACTGCGCTACCACGGCTGTTTACGGTGATGATAATTATTTCGAGATAACTATAATAAATAGGATAAAAGGCATCTAGTAATATTTATTTGACAAAATATTTATCATTTGAATTTGATCTTTGAATTGTTTACGTTCCTTTATGTCTTAAGGTTTTTCCCGCCTACGTCTATTCGCGGTTTTCCTTGTAGGTGGTAACCAACTTTATTCTTAAACACGTACGGTTAAAAAAAATATGAAGTAACACCTATATTCCCGTGTCGCTTAAAATGAGCATCAAGGGTTGTCAAAGCTACTCATACCAAGACTTAGAGGGTAAAACTAAGCTCATAAAATTAATAAATTAATAACAGTCTATACATAAATTTCACTTAGGCTTCCTTTCTAGAGTGTGTTAGAGCATAGTCCACCGGGTTCCACTGCGGTTTGGTGTATTTCATTTGTCTTCTAAATATATTTCTTTCATCTATTTTTAGACATGCAGTTGTCCTCACGATGTTTTCTTCACCGGCCAGTAAATGATAAATCAGGGCTTAAAATTGCAATTAACAATTTCTTTGGTGCCGGTACTGGTAATCGAATTTGGTTTGCTCGCGTATCGTGAATCAAAACTGAGCGTTTATACACTCCAGCTACCTATCACATACAAAATATCTTATTGTATTTTAATGTAGCAAATAGAAATGTTTTTGAACTAGAAGTAGAAATAGTGATGAATATATTGTGATATTAGAATTAAGAAAATTATATAAAGTTTAGGATTTTTTATCAATAAAATAATAAAAAAATATCATCACCCCAGATCTCTGACCCAAAACATGTTAGGGGGAACGAGAGGGCGGCATAAAGCCACATAAAAAAACACACACATTCTGCTTTAACTAAAAGAGCAAGTCTTTTTTAGTTAAACCAGTAAAGGATTCTAACACTATACAGTTTTTCCATTATTATATTTTTATTATAACCTTATTATGATAAAAATTGTACGTTTGGTGCATTTATAACCTCTTCTGATGTGGTTAGCATTTTATCAAGTAATTATTAATATACGGTAAGGATCTTTGTTCCTTAAGCCGTATAAGGAGAAACAAGAAATCTGTATTCCTTTCAATGTTTATTAAAAAAAATGTATTGACTTAGAATGAATAGTTAGTAATGTAATACGTCCAGCAAACCAGGTCTACTACTAGCACGAGCCATCAGTCAGGAATGACGTCAGAGAGTATTTTTTTCTTCCTTTTGTTCATGTCAACAGTTTATTACATAGGAAAATATTAATGGCGATACACGCTTCCTGTATTATTTTGAGACATAGATTCTGGATTAGCGAGGGAAAAGTCCCATAGCTACTTGCAAATTTTTATACGTAAAGTCACAACGCTTTTTTTTGTGATTTCCGAATCATTTCTATATATTGGAACGAAAAAAAAAAACAATGACTTCTAATTCCTTCGATTGATTCGGCGTCAGTGTGAGACGTGTTTTAGAGAGAAGTCGTTAGCCATGTATGAAACTGGCTAACACGCTAATGACATTACCACAATAAAAATAAAAAGCGTATAATATTTACATCAATTTAGCACGTTCAGACGATTGTTTGCTTTAGCGACGTGTCTGCTGGTCGATGTGTCTGTCTACTCGGTATTACATTGTAACCGTTGCTCGAACGATCGTTGGATGAAATGGTAAATGTTGAGTTAAATCTGTAGGTATAAAGTTTATGGGACCCAAATATGAGGCTTTTTGCATGTTGTTTTGTTTTGATTTCAGCACGATGTTTTTCGGTATGCCAATCTATCTTCTTCACGTCTTAATATTATCTATAGTCTCGTTGATAACAGCAAATGGGTCAAACTAGTAATATAATATCTTTTATGTATATACGGCATATCCTATGGAACCGTCCAATCAGTCAAAATATTTATTATTGAATTTTAAATATTTATAATTATCCTGACGCTTAGTTGAGTCATGTGTAGCCCATAGAAATCTATAGTCGTCTACACGCATAATGAATTGCGTTGCCATCCCTTAAGGTTAAGAGGTTTTTCTTATTTACGGCCACTGTTAGGCCGAGGGCTTTAACAGCTTCACCGGTGAAAGGTTGCCGAGCACTTACGGCACTCAACCGAGACGTTTATTAATATAAACCAGCACAAGGGTCCCCAAGAGGGAGCCTCGGCTTGGACCGTTACCTCAGACGGATGTAAGTTTGAAGACAGGTGTCTCTTTACCGATAACATGGTTTACTGGACTAATCAAAATAACGGCAATTAGATATATAGCAGACATTTACATAATTCATATCACCTTTACATAACAGAACTCACTTCGTGATGATATGATTACCTGTAAGAATAAAAACACGAATTAATTTTAAATGCAACAATAACTCAACGGATCTCACGATTTTTAACGCTAATCACTAAAAATTTAAAATTAAAGAAACGAGCACACAGTTTAACTAATGGTAAGTGATGACTGAATACGTCATACACCTATATCATTTTTCCATAACGAGTCAGCTCTCGCGTTGTCACCCCTGTGAGGAATGAGATGTAATACATCTTTACCTGTAAAAGGTTATCCACATCCAAGCACTCACCATCGAGCATTCGAGCTGTTTCTGCAGCCCTGGTGCAACGGTGAATTCATATTTGTAAATAGCACATGTTTCAAGGTTTCCATTTTGTTAACAGAAGTATGAAAAACAAATGTCGCGATAGCAAATAAATCACTAAATTCTAAACACACACCACATACACAAGCCTAAATTTGAAATACATTTCAATATGGAATTTTTACCAAACGCCAGATTATTTGAGATCAAAGTGGCCAAAACGTCAATTTCATATGTAACCATCCAATATATAGGCACTTATATACTTTACTTCCAAGTAATACGTGATAAAAAGTGTAGTTAATTTAAGGATAGTTTTAGGTTTCTAAATGGTTATTATTTATTAATTTCTGCCGTTCTAAAACGGGTGTGCTCTTTTAAAGGTTTATATTTAATAAAGATTTCAATGGCATTGATATCGAGATAGCATCGTTTCGTTCACTTTGTTACATCGAAATACAATGCATGTTAGCGTTGGGTAATACAAATTAAATGTCTAGCCTCGTTGTTGCAAATTGAAACATTTCGCTTGCAACATTCGAATGAGATTTAGGTTGGCATTGATGGTTAAACTATATAAATATAAATATATATATATATAAACCTAATTTTTATGTAATAAAACTGACCGGTATAGGCCGGTAATATAGCTCATAGAACGGATAATGAGAAGGTAAGCGAGTGTCATTGATGTTATGTACAAACGCAGTGTAGGACGAACAGTGGGTAGTCGAGGAATTTGACATAGACAATATCATTAACTAGTTCAGTCGATGGATATACGTAATTCATAATCCCACTTATGGGCAGTGTGTTGGGGAGAACTATGTTCATAAGTAAACTTATTTTGAATCATGCTTACTGTTAATTATGGATGCTGTGTTGTTGGTGACAATGACTTCATCTTAGTCCTCAGAAGAGACAACGCTCTTCGCTTACATTTAATATTATCTCGATTACAAATAAATGAAATTAATAATATAGATATTCAATGATAGGATGTAACGTTTATATTTTAGTAAGAGGCATTTTAACAGTCCACTAAAATAAATGACGGGTATTAGAACCCCTTTGCCTGCTTTATGTTAAAAATTAAAAAAAAACTGATTAAAAACTATGTCTTTGTTTATTGTCAATTTTAGAATCAGCTATTTTTATTACCTACGTACTTAAAAATACAGATTGAATTAAAATTAAAACACATTTACAAAATCGAATAAGGAATATATTCTGTGGTACTGAAAAAAATAAATATAGAACAATTAATTAACACACGCAAACTTTACTCAAAACAAGTGTGAATGTTATCAGGGAATCTATTTACAGAGGCTGTTAACACAGAACAAGCGCACATTTGCGTTTGAATTAAACATGGTCAGGTTCTGTTGTGTCAACGGCACGTTGAACCCAACGGCGCAACGCATTGGCGGTAAATCCGCCATCTTGTAACATCTGTTTTAGGACCGGATTTGCTATCGTAATAACGTTGATTTAATTTTAAAATATAATCACAAAATAAAATCTTTGTTAATCCATGAATGGGTTGCAGTCTTATTAAACAGTTAATACTTATTGAGTCTTGCCGTGCTATAGCAAGCCAATGCTGTTGTGGACGGTTCGAATTGTCCGCTGGTATCTTTGGTATCCTGGCCGATTGGTCAGATTGTCAGAAATATCACTGTCAATATATGGATGAGAAATCATATAGAAATAATAATATTTTTTATTTGTAATATTTTATATTGTATATTTTAAGCTATTTGAATTATCAATAACTGTAAATGTAAGTATACGACATTTTAAAAAGTCGTCAACTTCAAATATATTTAAAGAAAAAAGCTGTTGATAAGTTTGACTGTATGTATACGCCTTTCTGTAATGAAGCATTTTAGATTATTTTGAGTGGTAAACAGGAATGTTAGTGATGTTAATAGTATTTCTTTAAAAACAAACTGGAAAAAACCTCCCCTCTAAATTACAATTTAGTGAAGTGCGGATATAAATAACAATTAATTACAAATATAAATAATTAACCGCTGTTATTGAAGAAATAGCAATAAGTACACATATTTCTAATATGTGAAATTTCTAATTAATACAATGTGTATTAATTAGAAATTTAGTTTAAAATGTACGGAACCTAAAGTTGACAAATTTAGGTTCCGTACATTTTAAAGTTATGATGGGAACCTTTATATTAATGTCTGTTTGCACATATATGACGCATGTTTGTGTCTGTATTGTAATACTTTTTATAAACCATACTTCCGAAATGTTAATGACTATTTTTGTACGTTATTCATACCCGTTACTTTTAAACAAAAGACAATCCATTGTAATATATTTTAAATTCTTCTCTCGCACGGATATTAAGGATATCATGACTAGTAAATCTTAGTCTTACAAAGCTAATAAGGCACAGATTACCATCTTCGCAAAATGGGCGAAATCAGTGTTCCTCAAACTTAAACATTAATATTATTTACTCATATTGGTGACTACTATGATTGGTTTTTTATTCGCGGTACACCAGCGTACCGAGTACGGTTCGATGTCGACACCAATGAAATTTTTAACTGCAATTTAAAGAGATAATTCACAACGCGCCCAGCTGTGACGAATACCATCAAGAAGTAATCTGCATTTCTGAGATATATATAAAAAAAAAACACTGCGAAGACATGCCATGTACAACAGTCTGCAGTGGGGTGAACTATGAGTCTTTAGACTAAGGCCTATGCTTATAATCAATAAAATTTTATTTAAACATTGTCGATAAACTCACGGCCAATTTATCGATATCGATATATTTTTAATACTATATGACATCAATTGTAAAATATATGTAATAATGGTCACGTAAACAGAGAGGCGGTCAACCTTCTCCCTCCACTCAACTGTAATACATGTGCAATGGGAATGGAGTAAGCTTCATATGTTTTATATCAGGTACACGAGACATGTATACTATGTACTCAGACCGAAAACAAATTCACAGGCCCAATACTCTGACGTTGGGCTAAGCGGCCGCTATTACCAAATACCTAAACTATATGTAAATATAAAGCAAAGAGGCTACGCATTGTAAATTTGCAAGTATAATAGAAGTAGGACAAGCACAATGTTGTCAGTGTGACGAAACGTTGAAAAATTCTTTCGTTTAACATTTAAAAAAAGGTTGGGAAATTCTAATATTTATGAGAAGTTCATGGGCATTATTGTCAAGGACTCATCGAGCGCCTTGTTCCTTATCTAGGTACCGAGTCGCCGGTACTAACTTCAACCACTGAATTAACCAGCGTCCAATCTTTCGGGTTATGTAAGAACGAATGAGCATCTCCTCGGACCAAATCGGATGGAGGACATAGAATAAGTTTCGGACCTGACTTGTTATCATCGACTAGCGAACCACTAGCTGACATATTAAAAACATTATCTTCAATAATTCTCAATGATTGTTTTAGGAATTACGCAATATATAACTTTGGTTATTTTGTTAGAATTTTTTTTTTTTACAGCGCTATCTAAATAGACCCGCGAGCGGGAAGTGATTGTTACATTATTATGAAGAAACTGTGTGTGATGATGCATGTTAATAATAATAATATATAATGTAACTAGGTAATTACATAGTCCTATAATGATGTTTGTTTTGTATAGAATTAAATATAAATATCTTTCGCCATAACAGAGTCCTTCTCATGAAATACTTTTAACTGGTTTAAATGTATCAACATGTGGTTTAAATGGACAACTTATACCCCTCTCATATTCATTGACATCTCATATCATTATTATAATATCTTGTAATATTTCTTCCTTATATATAGGTAATTTTTAATACGAACGAACTTATAAATTTCTTAGAAGCAAAACTTTGAGAAACATTGTACTAAAGGACACAAAGGCTTCAAAGATATCTCTTGTTTAAAACTACTCATTGTACCGCGTCGTTATACCGTTGTTTATCCTCCGAAGTAATGTAAAGCTTAACTCGTGGAGATAAAATTGTTTATTGTTTGATAGGACATATCCGCTTGAGGCATTTCAAATTTACACACGCCGTTTGTATTTTCTATATTATTTTACTGATGGTGCAGTTATATGAGACTTGTTTCTAGGTATTATGCAAAACCAGCTCTTTGTGTGAAATATATTATGACGGTAACAGTTGTCTAGCTGAAAATAAAAATGGCTACGCGGTTATATTAATAGACTTATTGTTATCACTAAATAAGTATATAAAATGGAATGATTTTGTGGATGGATGTGGGTTTCTTCGTGTCTGTATTAAACATTATCTGTTAAATATAGACTTGCGTACTTTCAACTCTCGACGCTATCACGTATCTCGAGAACGGTTGATCGTATTAAAATTAATATGTGTAAATTTTTAGAGAGCTTTATTATAATCTTCAAGTTGGAAGTTCTTCAAAAGGAGTTTTTGTTACCTTGAATATCTTAAGTCGCGAACACGACATGAGACTAATCGTCGAGTCTTTCTACTTAAGCTACAACTTCACATTAAACGTTTAGACAAATATACTGCTCTCTTTTCTGGGTAATCGTTATCGGTACGAGTTATGAAGAAAAAAAGTTTTTAGAAAATTAGCCTTTGTGCAAATAACACCAGGGGGAGTTACTCTGTTCCGAGAGATGTAACTGCAAAAAGTAGACAGAGTGCTTGTGACGCTGTAATCCTATAAATAGGCAAATGTAGAAGTAAGGGCATACACTTACATAGATCATTGTTCGAGATGGGTTATGGGTAACCAGCACAAGCACTCTCACCCACGTGCTCACGCACGGCTCACCCATGTGTTGGTTACCCATAAACAGAGGTCTCGACTAAGCGCCATAAGCGCTCGGTCACCCGGTGAAACTGTACAAGCCTTCGGGCTAAGAGCGGCAATCAGCCCGAAAAAAAAATTTGTTCGAGCGCTCGCTTTTAATTTCACAGTACGTCAGCTAACCGAACTCCGTCCTCAGTGATCTCCGTGTTAGGCGGACAAATCATCGTTAGGAAACCTGCATGTCTAGGAAATGATAAAAAAAATATATCGAATATATGTGAGGTCAATGAAAACTTATGTACATCATATGTTCTGTCGACTGCATAGTAATGAATGTTAATAATTTGCATCGAATCATTGATATACAGAAAAAACTGGAAACGGTTTGGTTACGTCACACCGTTCACTACGACTTTGATGCCACGGTCCGTCGAAAAAAATTATGACTCAATTCTATATCTTCTCGGGAGACTCATAGGAGGGACGCTTCGAAATATGAAATGAAATAAAACAAAATCATTTGTTATTAAACAACACACGCTTGTGGTGTTAAGATATAACTTTGACATGAGCAATAAAGAAATCTATTTGCGAATTGTTAAAATAAAAAAAGAAACGTAGCACAGTTGCGTAATAACGAATTATAATATAGCCTATTCATGTACACGTCCGCACTGTTGATTTCCGCGTATTAATGCAAGTGTATTCTTTTGCTGCGTAGCCGTTACAACAAAGAATAAGTTTGATAACAAAGTATTTGTTTATTTCACGCATTAAATATTAGTTTATTTGAGCTAATTGTTGATATGTTAATATAGTTATTGGAAATATGTTATGCGTTCACATTCATAAACAGATTTACTGAACAAATAAAGTCAATTTAATGAGAGAAGTGCTCAGCTCAAAACTACATGTTTGGTCTGATGGGTGAATGGAAGAAATGGAAGAACTGTTTACTTGAAAGAGGGCAATTGAGTTTTTGGGCACTATTCAGAGGTGAAAATGAGGATGGATGCATCTTTTTTTATTAAACTAAGGATGAGAAACGAGTACACAGTACACATTATATTAAGTGATTCAACAAAATTTGTGATGCACAGGCGTTCATCCATGAGGAATGTGATGGAATGTCATGTTACCAGTAATTGGGTCTCCGTTTCCCTACACTCGACTCGACGCTCGACTCCCAGCCGAGGTTGGAAGCTATTTATGAGGGACCCTCGGGCCCCCTTTGTTCTCATCGACGTTCTTCGTCCACAGGGGGTCAGAGTGTAGCGGTGGTACCAGCATCGTCGTTGTCACCACTCAGCGGGCCTCCCGCTCGCCAGTATGTTTCTATAAAGCTGGATCAACAGCATCACACAAACACAAAAAACAAACTGGACTTACGAAGGCTCCGGCTCTATTTCTAATAGTCAAAGGATATAGTTGTCATGGCCGCAGGGATGACTAATATCGGCTGAATTGTTTATGTAAGATGTGTCCTAATTTTAAAAAAAAAGAACTCGATCATGTTTTTGCATTGTCACGAAGTGAAGATATCCGCTGACGCTGATATACTCAAAGCAACTCGATGGAGATAGTCCATTAAGCTTGCTTACGGTGTAACCTAATAGTTCGCGAATTATCTTAAAATAAAATAATGTAAAAGCCTAACTTCAATCCTAACTACTGATAAAAATGAATGATTTGAACCTAAATTATTAGATATTCAACGAGTATACAGTTAACCTGATTGTGTGTTTGAAATAACTTTTGCGGCGTATGATACCAATCATCTTCGATAAGGAAATATAATGCATATCAACCCAGACGACTAAGATGGAATGCCTTCTCACGAGATATATGGTCTGCGGTGTTTTTCACTCAACGGAAAGCAAGCTAAATAAAGCAGCGTAAAGCTATAAAACATTTTTATTATTGTATCAGATAGTTACGTATTGAAAGAGACTCGTGTAGACACGCGACACATAAGTTCCAACCCGGCATTCCTTTATCATTTGGAATTTTTATTTGCTACAATGTGGCGTTCCTAATACAATATTGCGTAGTTGTGAACGTTCTTAATGGACTTGAGTGCCGCTATAGAACTCATATTCACACTCCATTTGGCAGTATTACAAGGAAGTAAGTCAAAACTTCCTTATCTACTAAGAAGCAATTGTTTTTGATGAAATATTTGACTAAACCGTTTAACTCGAAGGTGATCCCTAAAACTCTACTAAAAAATTAGTAAAGATAAATATATTATATTAATAATTTTAAGAAGATTTTATAGGTAGCAAGAAACTATGAAGTTTAAGAAATTTCATCCTCATCATCTCAATGGTTAGCTATCTATCACTGTGCGCTTTACACGAAGTTTCCTACTAGCCGCTGCTACTCTGTGGAAGCAGCTGTCGCCAGCTATATTTCCGAACTGATACGATTTAGGGTAATTCAAATAAAGAGCGTACACCTTTCTTGAAAGTCGTCAACGCACCTGTGCCACCTTTAGTGTTGCGGATGTTTATGGCTAGCGGTGATTATTTACCATCAGGTTGCTTGGACGTCTGCCACCTATTCTTTAATGGTTGTCATCTTGTAATATCTCGCGTGTGTACCCCCAACTTCATTCGATAACGACATCCATTGCTGTATGAAATGAAAAGATCAGATCAGTATCATAAATAACTACTAATTGGTTATAGGCAGAATAAATGGCCTTGTAGATTACATTAGCTAATATTCTCCAATACTATGGGAATCTTAATTGATAATGAAAAAAAATAGTTATGATAAATGATCGAGTTCTTTTCACAACCGGCTTTTAAGCCCATTGAAGGAGACAATCTTGTTCAAGAAAGCAACAATTCAATTCATGGCATGAATAACTGGTACTTTAATAGAGGATTTGACTGAACTCACCATACTGGGCAGTACTAGAGGTTATGAAATATCAGTTCTAGACAATGGCAACCTATGTTATGATGCCTTGTAGTGGTTAAGTGTCGCAGGAATAACTTAACATCAACTGTACGTTCGTTTGTAATCTCCTATACCATTGTTTCTCAACCATTTTTATGTCACGCGAAATGAAATAGCTAATTAGTTAGTAAAAAGCCTCTATTTACACAAAGCAAGTTATAAGTTTTATTTTTTCATGTTGTTATTATGTGGTAATTAAAATTTATGATTTTTAATAAACGAATCTTTTGTATACAGATCTACGTTATTGTACATATTGCGAACCCCCCATGTTGAGAAGCGATATCCTATACTTAACAATATTTTTTATAGAAAAACTGAAACTACATGAATAATCATAAAATTATTTCTAATACGTCTGTAAATAAGTCCGCTTTAAGATTATTTAGATTTTCGAAAGTAAGTGAAAATTTAAATTAAGATTACATTCATACATACATACATACATGCAGGTCATTGTAAAATAATGTTAAGAAAAAGGAAAATCCAATTAGTATATAATGATGCTGATATATAAAAGCCAAATCGCATGTTGAGTCCATTATAGAACAAAGTATTAGACAATCGTAGGGTAACTTAGTATGTAGGTAACTTATTACATTCCACAACAATGCCTTAAATTTGGCAACATGACCACTCCTTCATTTGTTTTATGGTGTGACCAGAGTTTATCAAAGTTTAAGTGTTTTTTTTTTGGTGATTTATTAAATATTAGTTTTCTTCTAACCTATAAGTATTATAAGTTATTCATAGTGTTTTGTCATGTACGGTTGTATATGAATTGTAAATATAGGTTCGAACTGAAAACCAGTCATATAATAGTATCTTTTTTTTTTAAATTACATTCAGGATAACAAAGGAGCACACAGTTCACCTGATGGTAAGTGATTACCGGCCCATGACGTGTACATTTACTTGATAAGGAGTTACAATGCAGATGCGTTGTTATCTTTGAGGACTGAGATGGAATGCCTTATCGCTAATAATATAGATATCCGGACTCACTAGTCGAAACACAGCAACATTATGCTGCTATTTCATGCTGGCATTCCTGTGACGGCGAGGCGTTCCCGATCGAGCTGAGACATGCATTCTGATGATAAATATACTGCAGTGTAGCTCTACCACTGTTGAAGTTATATTTTATTCGAAATTGTCCGACAATACCCTAATAAATAGGGACCCTATTCGAAAAGCGCACTTGTATAATGGAATGCTGCGGTGCATTTGCAACAATTAACATCGTAATAGACGCATAGCATGTTCTCTTGCCCAATATATTGACCGTAGCGATTGGTACAGAATTCTCTAATTTGTTTTCGAACTTTACTTTTTGAAGTGAAACTTCTTTGGACTTCTACAGTAAAATTTCAAGGTAAATTTGTGTGTGCAACGAAGTTTCTACATGTTACGTTTAATAACACGCTTGTGACGCATTAAGGACAGAAAGCAGGTCCTGGGCAAGAGATGTACGTTTCAAAGTGTAAAATATAGTCTTAGTTACACATCTTGTAAAAATAAGATGAATGTACTAAATAATATATTATTTTAAAAGAAAGTTATTACTGGAATGACATCATTTGAATTATTTTTCTCATAACGTTAAGACTGGTTAAGTAATTTTATCAAATTTAATTTTTATAACTATTTAAGAGCAAATATTACATAATATCTTGATAATTAAATACACACGTAATGCATCTTAGATTAAAATTTCCGCATATTGAGTGTTTAATATGCACTCATATCGAACTTCTCGTTTGTGTCAAGGCTACAGAGATGAAGGTCGTCATGACAGACCTTGGGTTACGTCATAAAGACGGACAGTTGACAAAGGGTAATTAATATGTTTGAAAACGTGTTATTGATGTAACATATTTTTTTTATAGTTGGTTTTTCACCATACGGGGATGCTATCGGTATACCATCCTATCTTATATGGTGCTTGGCTAAAGTTATTTCATTGATATTAATGTTGTTACAATATTTCATAGTTTTGTTTTCTCACTTCTCTTACATAGATGTGGCAGATTTTTACATCTAAAGTATTAAGCATTTAAAGACAACGTTAGAGTATCAAGATGCAAGATTCTCATTCAATAAATAAAATGCATGCATCAGAAATTGGTGGTTTTCGGGTCTTGGCGTGTTTGTGTACTCTGTGTACATGACACTGCATCTGAATTTTCTTGCGATTTTAATGCAAATGCGTTATATTGGCTTTTACGAATGTATGCGACACTAATATATCCTACTTGACGTCATCTGGTAATAACCAGAATATTTCGCCTTGACAGAAACTGACCAGGTATGATATCATAATCGTTACCCAGCTCAAATATGAAAGTCTAAGGTTCGGTCACAGCCGTGATATTTGTTTAATAACAAATGATTGTTTTTCGTATATGTTTTTGTTTTTTTTTATTTCATTGAGAGTAACAAACGAGCACACAGTTCACCTGATGGTAATTAATTCCTGCGACCCAAGACATCTACATTCATACTTGATAAGTTTCAAAAACTTCATATTATATAAATTGTGATAATACCCATTTGGCTTTAACTTGGTGGTTTCCAACAATAACAATAGTATTTCGTATTTTGCCTAAAATAAATTGCTGCGTCAAATTGCTTTTAACGATAAGCCCAGTTACGGCAGTTTAAGCCAGCATGATTTACGTAAACACAATGATATCTTTTGTGAAATAATTCCACACAAATGCGTGGGCAAAGATGACGCATATATGAAGGTAGTGTTCTATCTTCATTGGTTATTCCTCTAGATTGGGATGTGGAACCTAAAACCAGCATACTAACCAAAAATTTTAACATTAATAGTTGACACGTATATTATTTTTACGTATATTATATGAATACACTTTTACAGGATACAAGGAAAATAAATATAATTTTTTTTATTACAATGAGAGTAACAAACGAGCACACAGTTCACTTGATGGTAATTGATTCCTGCGGCCACATGACATCTACATTCATCCTCGACAAGGAATCATAATGCAGATGCGTTGTCACCTTTGAGGACTGAGATGGAATGCCCCGTCACCGGCAAAATCTCCGGATCCCTATACTCACCATACGAAATACAGCAGCAATTTGTTGCTATTTTATGCTGGTATTCTGTGAGGGCGTGGTCTTATCCCAGGTCGAGCTGACCCATTCATTCTGCAGCTAGAAACAAACTGCAGCGTAGCTCTACCATGTTTTTGGTATTCCATTAGTTTTAGTATGTTTATGTTTGGCGACTATATATGTGTCTTCATTATGTTTACATTGGATACCACGGTAAAGCTAATTTCGAGCTATAATACAAAGTAGTTGTTCGACCAGAGAAGATCCACGACCTATATACCTGTATGGTGAGTGTAGGGACTCTCCTTTTCATCCGTGCTTTCATTAAAATAACCTCAAATAACCATAATAAGAGGCACGTCAAATAACGATTTAGGGACCTACAAGAAAATAGCTTACACCTTCGTGAAAGGCCGATAGCGCATTTACGACTCCTCTGTTGTTTCGGGTATCCATGGGCTGCAATCACTTGCCATTAGGTGAGCTGCTTGCTCGTTAGCCACCTATATATATATATATATATATATATATATATATATATATATATATATTGTACATTACCAATGTCTGTATTTGTACGGTCATTGGTAATGGTACCATATATTTGCTTAGTTATTAATACCATTTTAGATAAGGGGCCGAATTCCAAACATGTTCCTAAATAATGGTCGATGATTAGTGCATCTGTCTCTACAATCTATGTAATTTTCTGCATCTTCAGCTTTTATATTTTGTTTAGGATAGATTTGGAGATGTTTTTTTTTGTATGTCTTTACTTTCAATGCTGGGCCGATGTATGACTATGAGACGAAAGCGGCAAAGTATCGAATATCTTATTGGTTTATTATATATATATGGCCGGAAACAAAAGGATTGACGTATTATATTGGATGTATACTAAGCCATTGGAAATATTTGTCTACTTTAGCATTTTAACATTTAAGAAAACAAAAACGAAACTTGTTCTTAAACCGGTACTAGGAAAAGGGAAAGAAATTGTTGGGACTAATAAAACAATATAAATTGTCTTTGTCAACAGCAATATTACGTAAATTTTCCTTGATTGCAAATAAATACCTGACTACTGTTTCATGGATCCTCGTTCGATTAAGTTGTGCACAAATTCATTGATTGCTGGTTTTCGAGTTTGGGCGTGTTGTATGTTAGTCCCCTGGCCCTGACTCTGCGTTTGCACGAATGCTTACGTCACTACAACATATTTTGCACAGTTGCAATATCGACTTAGTTATAATCGTCCAGGCCATTATCACCATCATGTACCCTAAAACTCAAGAATTTGTTCAAGGAAAGGTTTAAATCAAACTAAAAATATGAAAGCGGTTAAATTACTAAACAATAAAACGACAAATCTATCTCATCTTAAATCTTGTCACCTATGCCAAATAAATTCTCAAAATTGACGGAGTTGTTTTCGCAAAATTAGCTTGAATAAAATATGTAGAAGTCAGACCGTGATATTTTAACATTCAAATTTAAATTAATTTTGACAATATGCATTACCGAGTTGGATTGTAATAAGATTATTACAATCCAACTCTTAAAATTTACCACAAAAATACGATTTTAAGGCTCACTATTTTAAATACGAGTAGACTCATGACCTCATTACTGATTATGATATATTTGGTTCTTATATATGAAATTAGCGTATAAAATGGAAAAATTAAAAAAATATTATTTTTTATGAAGTTATATATTTAATCAATCGAAGTATATACGATTATTATCTATACACTTTGGCCATTTTATAGGTAGTTCATTGATTCCATTGCTGAACATTGTTGGCTTCGTGAATCAATTAAATCTTTGGTAGCCTCATCGGAATTGATTTATTTTCCTTGCAAGAAATTGTTCAAATCACGAAGAAAATGGTAATCTGTTGGAGCAAAGTCCGGACAGCATTGTGGGTGTCGGAGACATTCCAATCGCAGCTACTCTTTTAGCGAACGTCTGTCGTTAATTATGGGGTCTACCGTAGTCATGAAGCAGCAGCATCGGGCTAGAGCAATTGACCAGTCTTGGTCGTTTAACAAGCTTTCTCATCATGGTTTGCAATGGTTGACAATACAGATCTACCGTAATCGTCTGACTAAATCTTAGGAAGCTGTAGTGTGTGTGTAGTGACACCAGCACTGGTCCTCGATTCAGAACTAAAACGTTGGAACCAAAAACGTAACGTGCTTTCTTTTACAGTAGCTTCTCCATACATATCATTAATCCTCCGAGCTGTTTTTGCAGCACTGGGTGCCACGGTGGAACTCATATTAGTAAGCAACGCGATATTTCAAAGTTTCCATTTTTCCGAAGATTTAATGAAGATATTCGATATTTCAGAAGGAAGTCAAAGAAAAAACAAATGGCGCGAAAACAAATGAATCACTAAATTCCAAACACATTTTGGACAATACATTCCTAACCAAACGCCAGATTATTTGAGATCAAAGTGGCGAGTTCGAAAAAACGCCAATTTCATATGTAAGGACCTAATATTAAGTCAATTAAACCAGCTTCTTTTATTTATTATTTTCCGACGATATAACGATGATGCCCTTCTGGTCAATTTTGACAACGGCGATATATTATGGTAATTGACCAGAGGATATCAACGTTATTTAAAGTTATAACACAAATATTATGGTGCCATTAACATTTACGTAAACTTACTCGATACCATCGTATCTCCGATGTAATATATGTAGAAAAGGTTAAAGGCATTAAATTTTCAGGTGTGTCGTGCGATTTTTTTTACAAACAACTGGAAATTGAATTCACAACAGTCGACTATAAAACCCGCCACGGAATAATAAAAATTACCAGTGCCTAATAATTGTTCAACAATGCTTTGCAGTCAGTCGACACAGATGCGAATTTTATTTTATCTTAATTAAATTGTTACAATTTGTATGTGCCACGGCATGGAGTAGTGGTAGAGCTACACTAGTTGCAGAATGAATGGGTCGGCTCGACCGGGGTAGTCCACGACCTCACAGAATAGCAGCGAAAAATAGCAGCGTAATGATGTTGTGTTTCGTCTGGTGAGTGCAGCGATCCGAAGACCTTTATTACTGATAACAAGGCATTCCATCTCAGTCCTCAAGGGTGACAAAGCATCTGCATTATTATTCCTTGTCAAGGATGAATGTAGATGTCACGGGCCGCGGGAATCTCTTACCATCAAGTAAACTGTGTGCTCGTTTGTTACTCTTAAAGTAATAAAAAAAATCACAACCAAATAAGGTGTAGGAGGCCCTTGTCGCCCTCTGATATCGGTGAAAAACATTATAATACCACTTGAAGCGGTTGACGACGTTTAAAGAATCAAGAAATGACCTATATTGCTTCTAAAGACAGGTTGACAGCATGTCGTCCACAATATGCTAAAAACAAAGGTCTTTATACTGAGGTTAACCACATACCTGGGACGCGAATAACACATTCACAACACGCATTTTATTTTTTTTTGTTTTTAATGTTATATTTTATAATTAAAAACAAAGCAATTATTCAATCGTCCTTTGTATGATGTATTAAAAGTTGAAGCTCTACAGATGTTCGTCTGTATTACAGGCACTTCTAATTTGTACTTAATACAAATTGCTGTGTAGTTTTACGTTAACCTTTTATCCGAGATTTAGCTATGACAAAATGGCGTAAAAACACTAGTGTTATTAATTCAAGACAAAGAGACACTAATTTCATTGAATATGCAAATTTCAAAACATGTACTTCCAGCATATCATACGAATTGTTTTACCTCCAAAGTTTAAATATAGCATATAGATTTAGTATTCTTAGAACGCTTGCACACAACGATTGCGCAAATTGAGATCTGAATCTCGATACGAAAGATGCAAACAAGTGTATGGAATAATTAAAATAATTAACACAATATTGTTTCCAATTACAAAGCGCTGCAATTTATTTAAATCTGCAGATAGCCTTCAAATTTATAGTAATGAAACAGTTCGTAACAAACACGCGAGATGTAAATAGTTACATGAATATAGAGCCTACTTTAAAAAAAATAACTAAGTGATCAATTGTAAACTCTATATCATGTTTTTATTTTTTTTGATAAAATTTATAGTAACTTAATGAATACAAAAAATAAACTTCGACCTTCCCACGCGACCTTATAGAAAGAATTCAATGCAAATGTATGTATTCCGACTTGTTCTACAAGTTTCAAGATGAATATGCGTAGTTAACATTCCTTTTTTTATACCACCTTTCTTTCTTACATTACAGTTTTAAACGCGTAGATTCTAATAAAATAAGTAATGTTAATAATACATTACACCTATACTGTACCTCTATAAATAAATAAAAAAAAATCTGTCAGGATAAAAAAGCTACATACATAGCGTAAATAAATAACAAAAACTAACCTTGAATTTGGTCTCGTCACTTTGGTTCCGTTAGCGCCAAATTCAACTTCGCTGCCGCCGTAACTCGTCACCAATGGCACATCTCCGTCAGCCATTTTTAAAGTTTAAAAAAAATAAGACACAAGCGTACACTTTAAGTCCAAACGCAAACTTTGAAAGGCACGATAGTAAATGTGATTTATGCAATTATTAATTCCGTAATATGTTACGAGTCTATTCAGCGCAGAGTACACACGACCCTCGCGGCCGACGTCCGCCGATGTACTGACACTGACGGACTGACCGATTATTTTATTGATGTAAATTTAATGATGAGCGTTTGCTTCTCGGCCACAGATAACAATATGTGACTCGGTTGTGTCACTGATAATTGGATCGCTTTAAGCCTTACTGAAATATTTAGCACTTTATATAGTCTGCCGAACAAATATAATTAATCTGATAGCCGAATATTGTTTATTAAAAAAAGACAATAAAATATCAATCATGAGATTCCAACATTAATTATTGTAGCGAAGCTTTTTTTTTCAGGCTCAGAGGTGACCGAGCGCTTATGGCGCTCAGTCGCCTCGGCTTAAACCGCCACCCTGTTCCGCGAGAGCGTCTGACTCGGGTGCCCGAGAGGGACGAACCTCGGCTCAGTTGCTTCGGACTAAGAATTATCCATATTAATATCATTATTATTGGCTGTCTGTACCACCACTTTGGAATGCGTGGGCGTTGGAGAAGAAGTGGCGCAAGAAATTCCAGCGACGTCTCTATCTGCATTGACTGGAGCAGGGTCCTAGCAGCACAAATAGCGTAGAATCAGCGAACGGGGTGAACAACACACCTCATTGGCAGGGCAATGCAGTTGTTGCCCGTGTCAGTGAGCGAGATTGAATAAAAGAGATTGAGAGTGTAGAGATAATTGTTATAGTGTCTGCAAAAATGCCACAGACAAGGTAATTTAAAATCAAAATACAGTTGACAAATACAGTAAAGTACTTAAACTACAATATTTCGTCATATATTTAATATAAACATGTATTGTTTGTTAGACTATTTTTAAGATGGATTATCTCCCGGAGGCCAAGCCATCTTTGTCATTTCATGAAATATTCAGGGGCATAAATATGACGTTAATCATTTGTAAACGATTTTTGATTTGAAACGCCATTGATATTATTGCAAAAGAAGGTACGTAATTATAACTACACTTTCCTTAAGTGTGGTTATACCGCCTTGAGATATCTTTACTCATATTTTTTTATTATTTCAATTAATAACTAAAGTGGACGGATTTGGATTACTTGCAATTTTTCTGTAACGCTCTAAAGATTTCTGTGTGTACTACGCTAATTAATTATAATGTAATTACACCGATATATAACGATATGAATTTGGAAATAATAATTATTTGATTACTCATATTATATTATTTAATTAATATTTATTATTTTGCTATACATATTAATTCTCTGATAATAATTATTAAAATTAAGGATTATATCTCTTATATTAACACAATAAGGATAGTTTTAAAAATCTAGAATTAAATGTATTCTTCGACTCGTAATTTACTCAACGTTTAGATGCAGTTTTAGGTTTTACTTTTAAAGTGAGATATTATCTGTTCTGTCGGCCTTAGCTGACGAAGTTAATAAAGTAAGTTATATACTTATTTATAGATTTTTTATTATATTTGAAATAATAAATAAGCGCACAATTCATCTTGATGGTAATTGATTTCTGCATCACGTAACAACCACATTCAATTTCGATAAATAAATAAATGAAACATACAGTTTTTTTAAAAATATTAATTGTGGCAAAAGAGAATACAGTTCACCCGAAACAAAGTGACAACTGCGGCTTACAAAACACACCCCACATTTACGTGCTTAGATATAAATACATCCTCAATAAATATTCCCTGAGCGAGAATGCCTCTGTAGTAGTCTGTAGTTGGGTCCCTAGATTCCTACGCTCACCATACGAAAAACAGCAGCGTTTTGGTGTTATTTCAAACTGCATTTCTGTAAGGTCGCGGTCCTTCCCCAGACGACTCATTCATGATGCAGCTAAGAAAATAAGTTAAAACAGTAATAAGCTCTCAGAGAAAGTTAAGTTTCATGTTTAAAAAGTGAAAAACTACAAAACAGTGGTAAAGCTACGCTCCAGTATGTTTCTAGCTGCAGAATGAATGGGTCAGCTCGACCAGGGTAGGTCCACGCCTTCACAGAATACCAGAGTAAAATAGCAGCATACTGCAATGCTGCTGTTTCGTCTGGTGAGTGTAGGCATCCCGAGACCTTTATTTATGGTGACGAGGCATTCCATCCCAGTCCTCAAGCGTGGCAACGCATCTGCATTATGATTCCTTGAGGGATGAATGTAGATGTCATGGGCCGCAGGACTTACTTACCATTAGGTGAACTGTGTGCTCGTTCGTTACTCTCAATGTAATAAAAAAAAATGGTTCGTGAACAGCAAAGAAAATTCCTATCGGTGCGTACCTCTCGAATATTGCCATCCCCACTTCCCAGCCACGAAATGTCACAGTATAATAGTCGATTCAGTGTTTGTTGTCAGTTTTCGCAAACGTAGTAAAACAGATTTATGTTTTCTGTTATTGCCTCTTTGTATTTTTATCATTACATATTGGATTTTTAGGTATCTGACGGGAAATACACATACGTGCCTTATTTTATATGCTCAATTTATATTTTATTACTATCATATCGTATCGAAAAACTCCGCCGCATCAGTTTTACGTGCTAATCTTGGAAACTAGTAAATAGACTTGGTTCAGGTTTTTACCTTTGGATAGTATGATTCTCAGATTAATCACGACATATATTAATGAAGTCTTAGTGGATGACCACTGACGGTTGGAGATATATATTTTCAAGGATACGAATGAGATATGAGCTGTGAACTCCTCGTCTGGAATTCTCGTTTAAATTTTCTGGGCATTACTACGTATACTACCATAGATTTATAAAACTAGACAAACTGAATGTGTAAAAAGATTTTTTTTTTATATCATTGAGAGTAACGAACGAGCACTCAGTTCACCTTATGATAAGTGATTCCTGTGACCCGTGACATCTACATTCATCCTTGTCAAGGAAACATAATGCAGATGCGTTGACACCCTTGAGGACTGAGATGGAATGCCTCGTCACCAGTAATAAAGGTCGCCCTGCACAGTATCCCTGCACACAGCCAGACGAAACACAATAACATTATGTTGCTATTTTACGCTATTATTCTGTGAGGGCGTGGATACGAGTAGACTGTGACGTACTTCTAAATTTTGTTGACACAATTTTCTTTCATAAGCATAAATATGCGTCTTCACTAAACCTATAGTCCCAAGCGCTAAACACTTCTCAAAGGAGGCCTCGACCTTAGCATTCCGCTGTGCCACGGCAACTCGGGACCTCTCCGTGTTGACGTCCGCGCAGGGTTCGATATCCTGAGAGCTCCCAGCTTGATCGTCCGCGAACTCGGTATCCCCTTTAAGTCGCATTATATGAGAGGCAAGGGGTACCTTATCTAAATGGCCGGGACAAAAGGGCTGACGTTTGTTACCGCTGTCTGAGGAAGAATGACTCGTCCCTTGTAATTGATCTATATCAGCTTTATGCTGCGTTTCCTCGTATATTCCGTGAGTGAAAGGTCTCTATAGATAACGATCCGAGCCGAGATTTTGAGTCTCCTTATGAGGGGGCCCTCGGATAGTCTTATCGCCCCCTCTCGGTCGGTATACCCTATCGGTCACAGGACCAACAGCAAAACTCACACAAAAAAAAGCGTGGCCCTTCCCCAGTCGAACCGGGTTGTTTGTATGTTATAGCTATAATTTAGCTGCAGTGTAACGCTACCTTTAAAAAAAACATTATTGCAAATTACAATTATTGTGTTCATGTGCACATATACACACATGTGTGATAACGTATAGATTATTAATCGTGTGAAACTTAAAGTTCAACGCTTCTTTGTACAGAATAAACTAAGAATATTAGGAAATGTTCCGCTAGCCAGCCTAGAAAAATTGTATAAATAGCCGAACCCTCGCGAAGCAGCCCATTCCTGTTGCTTATCAGTCTAGCTTGTATCTTGGAAACGTAAAATTTTAAAAAGGCCCAGTCTTATTCCTCACCATCACTCGCCTCCAGACAAATTATCAAAACAACATGACTAATAGGTTTGGTAATTGGAGTAAGGCCTCAACTTACTCCGTTTACCCCATATATCCCGTGAGTTTGATTTTATAACTAGGTTGCGGATTAAGAATAAATGTCGAAAGTTGAGGTATCCTCTCTTTTTATCAATGATTACGTTATTTCTTTATTGTAACTAATGCATAAATGAAATAAGGATAACTAGAATCAAAATAGTTAATCTTTTTATGGCCCAAGTTTAAAACAATTCTGACATTAAAAAAGCAACACGGTGGCTTATACAAAAGCGAATAATATGTTTATTCCATTTCCTTTTATGTCATTATCTGGTTAATCAGTATCATTTGGGGAAATTTACCCGTACGTCGGTGGTTCTTGGAAGCGTGTGATTACGCCCACCACAACAAAGTGTACAAATAAACATCTGTTTTCGTCTATGGACTTGTAATTGTAATTGTAATGTAATTTTTATAATTTAGCTAAAATATTAATCTAATTTTTTTTAATATATGTTTTTATATTACTACTTATTGACAACATTAAACACATCAAGTAATATAACTAATTTCACGCACAATATCAGCGTTTTATTTTTGCTGTAAATCACTCGAAATTTGCACATCTCGTACAATATCCCTCAATTAATTAAGAACTATTTTTTGGCAACGGTAGTCTCTAGAATATTTGTATCTCTTTGCTGCAATAAGTGGACGTAGACTAGACTGTTTTTTTTTTAATAAAAATAATGGTAGTTTTTTTTAACATTGCTAACATTTCGGTTAACCACTACATACAACCTAAAATGTTTATGCTAGGAGATGGTTAACGACAATAATCAGATGGCGGAATATATATATATATATATATAATAAAAGTACACACCATTAGGCTATTGCTATTGAAGCTACAATCAAGCGCTTGTTGTCAGCACTTTTGGCTGATCTACAAGGAGGGTGGTTTGGGGCCTCGTGCCTACATGAGTCTGGCCTAGGTATGACCATGACCATGCGTTATCCGATATCAGGTCGTTAAGCAGTAGGTATTGTCAGTGATAACTTATGGTACATAGCACAGCTGGCCGAATGAGAAAGTAGTCACTCAGCGAGCTATGGAGAGGGCTATGCTCGGTTGCTCCGTTTCTCTGTGTAACAGAATATGCAATGCAGACATCCGCATCGGAACGAAGCTGAGCAACAATAGTAAAAGGATAAGCAAGCGGAAGTGTCAATGGGCGTGTCATATAGCTTGTAGAACCAATAACTTATAGGAGAAGAAAAAGTTGTAGAAGTGGTGATATCAGACTGGCATTCGGAGTGTAGAACAACCCCTAACTAGACGACAATGACACAATGGCGACCTATGGAAGTATATGGGTAGTCGATGGAGGTGATTCAAGTTCGTGCTTTTTAGCAATCTTGTCGCTTGATGTGATGATGAAGATAATGATAGAAAAAAAAACAAATAAGGTAATCTAACGGCATTGAATGAAAATTTTGCCATTGTACCTTCTAGGATAGCAAACTTAACTTGCGTCTACACTGCACTGTTCCAATGCTACTCAATATCCTACTAACGTGTCATCTGTTTACGAGTCCATACCTTGAAGCCGTATACGTCATTGGGGTCAACAGAAATAATTTACCCTTAGGGCAATAAATGAGCGCGCAATTCACCTGATCTCAAGTGATGATTGATATATTGATATTGATGATGATAAACGCAATCCATCCTCAATACACTGCGTCCCTGATTCTGCATCCGACTCTATATCTGTTTTCCATTACACATACATTGGACAAGACGGCACTATAATATCCAAGTGGACGTCAGTATAGAAGGTAAAGTGCGGGCTTTGTCATAGTTATTAGAACATAAAATAACAAATTTAAAACAACACTGCAGTAAGTATAGCTTTACAGCTCAATTATTAAGTATAAAGGTATACTAATATGAAAATTTGTCAGACTATTTCCATAATTACTACAATATATTTTGAAGTTTAAAGTCGTTATGTTGTCTATTATTCTTAAAAGAGTAATTAAACATTTATAAACTTAATTACCTTTAAGTGCAAGTTGCAAAAAGTCTTTGGAGTTAAAAAAAAACATCGTTTAAATGCAACATGGATGCTTATTCAAAATATTTTGATCACAACTTATTAGTAATTACGATATAATGTATGTGAATCAAACCTTCCTCAAACACATAATTGATAGATAATGTGAGGTTAATATTCAAGTAATTTGAAAATTTAACACGTGACGGTCGCGTAGGTTCAAGATTCGATTCCAGGCAAGGATCAAAATTTATGTATCATTTGTATATGGATTTCGGGTTTGGATGTTTTATATATATTTTCCGTGTACCGGACACTCCATATGATTTTTATTTTTATGGCTGATGACCGCTGTTAGCCCGAGGGCTTTTACAGTTTCACTGGGTTGAGAGGTGACCGAGCGCTTATGGCACTCAGTCGAGACCTCTATATATGTGTAACCAGCACAAGGGCTCCCGAGAGGGAGCCTCGGCTTAGACCGTTACCCTGTTTCGCGAGAGTGTCTGACTCAAAAGGGCCGAACCTCGGCTCGGTCAGTTGCTTCTGACAGAGGATTATCTAAATTAATATCGCTATTATTATTAACTACCTGTACCACCACTTCGGAATGCGTGGGCGCTAGAGAAGAAGTGGCGCAAGAAACTCCAGCAACGCTTCTATCTGTATGGACTAGAGAACCGGCCAGTGAAATGGCGGTATCGCGAATAACCTTGTCGGCGGGGGCGATATGAGGGTGCAATGTACGTTGTTGTGTTTTATGAAGGGCTTGGGCCCTGGTGATTGCGTTCGTCAGGGTCGTCGAGGGTGTGCCTCGGTCTCCTTCGGACGCGGGTGAATCTGTGATTTGCGATGGGATTGTAAGTGGCGGCACATACAATCAAGGGGTTAGAGTGTGTGACGGCAGAGTCGAAATATCGGCGGGAAGCCTGCTTCAGATACTGAGCTATGGCGGGCAGCTCAAGATCTATGTGTAGATTTTCGTTACGCAAGCAAGATTTTGTATTACCTGAAGTCGATGAATGTGAAGCAGGGAGGCATGCGCAAAGACGGGGCATGCGTATGTAATTATGGGTCGGATGTACGCTTGGTATAGTGTAATTTTATTACGCAGGGACATTTTGCTATTTTAATTGAGTAACGGGTGCAAACGACCTAGGACCAACGCTGCTCGATTCCGTACACGGTTGATATGCGGACCGAAAGTGAGTCTTTCATCTAATGTGATGCCTAAAGTATTTGACTGTCTTTTTCCAGGGGGATTGGACGATCAAATAACTCTATATTTGGTAGATGCAGCGTTTTGTTGCGCTGAGAGAAGTACATGGCTGCATTTTGGTGGGGTTAACCTCGATCCTCCATTTGGGAAACCATTT
Organism: Teinopalpus imperialis; assembly: GCA_029286865.1. Lineage (NCBI taxonomy): Eukaryota > Metazoa > Arthropoda > Insecta > Lepidoptera > Papilionidae > Teinopalpus > Teinopalpus imperialis. The sequence goes on from JAGSMU010000004.1 coordinate 10,726,355, forward strand.
CCCTAAGGTGTTCGCTGCAGATTGGAGGCGTTTACAAATAGCGTCTGGTTTGAATCAAGACACGTAGAGGCCGGTGTCATCGGCGAAAAGGGCAAGCTCTACACGAGCGAGTGCGCGGTATGTCGTTGGTGTAGAGTGTGTATAAAATGGTACCTAGGACGGAGCCTTGGGGTACTCCGGCACAAATGGGGTGAACCTCGGAACGCGTTCCCTCGACGCGGTAACGAAAGGTTCGATTTCGGAGAAAATCTCGTATGATAAGTACTAGTCGATCTGGCACACCGAGCTCATATAGTTTGTATATGAGCCCGTTGTGCCAGACCTTGTCGAAAGCTTTCGCCACGTCGAGGAAAAGTGCCCCAGTTTGGTAGCCCTGAAGAAATTTACTGAGAATGTGCTCCGTGATGAGGTGCACTTGATGTGTGCTGGGTGTTGGGTGTGAAACCCGACCTGCTCATTGATTGGCACCCCTGGGGACAGCATGAAGTCCTTGAGGCGGGCGAGGATGAGCCTTTCATACCTTACCCAAGACTTTGAGTGAGCTTATGGGTCGACACGCTGATGGATCGGTTGGATGTTTCGACGAGCGGTTTCGATCGGTAGGGTGCTTGGTGAGCATTGGAGCTCGAGATTGTCAGCCAGACATTCGGCTTTCTCTTCGTCTAAGAAGGTTGGCGGTTTATTTGGACTCGCTAAGGGAGGCATTGTTTAGGCGGTGCCCCCTTTTAGGGATTTGGGAAGTCGCCAGTAGGCGAGATGGGACGGTTCGATATTGAAGAGGTGATTATCCCACCGAACGTTACTATACTGGGCTATGCGTGATCGGACTTCACGCTGAAGGGTACGCTCCAGCCGGTTACATTCAGTGGACAAGTCGTGGGCACGAGTTGCCACATTCTTGCGCCTCATTAGGTCCTTTATGTCGTTTGGCAGGGTCCATCATTGGTCTTTCTCCGAGGGAACCTGCCTCGAGCAATCCTCGACGACGGTCTGGATGTGCCTAGTGAGAGCATGAATTGCGAAGTTCGTGTCGTTGACTGAAGATATGTTCCTAGGAATAGCATCTAGGTGCGGTGATGTGGCTTCCCTCAGGTCGTTCCTGAGTCGGTGCCAGTCTACAGTGGTTTTGGTGGAGGGTGAGGTTGGGCGGAGGGCTCTAACCGAAGAAGAACGAGGCGATGATCGGAAGCGAGCTCATGAATTACCTCTATGCCTTGGAAGGCGATGTTGATGTTCTTACAGATGGCAATATCAAGCACATCCGGTGCGTAACCCAATATGTATGGAATAAAGGGTAGGCGCCTACTAAGGCGTTACGACGTCGATGTCTAGTGCGTCGCTTAGCGAGTCTAAAGCCGACCCTCCTCCATATGAGCCTTCCTTTAATCTTGGTACACTTTGCACTAGATTACAGAGAATGGGATGACGTGCGGTTTTATAATCTGCGCAGTTGATGTCCTTGTTGATAGTCAAAGATTTGTTCGGAAGTCGAAGATAGGCCACCGAGAGGGTTTCTGGTGAGTTTAAGATCCACGTACTCATTCCTCTCAGGAGGCACGGTATCTTTGATGTTTCCCTCCAGGGTCTTTTAGGCAACAAAAAAAGGTCTCGGGCAACATTTTCCACGGTACTTATAAATATATACGTTTTTCATGACGACATGATTCATTTATTTAGTTATTTAATAAGCTACAATGTGGTAATTCATACAGTATACTCTATTTTTCGCGCTAAAACACCCAAATCTTTGCCTATGGACGCTGGTTGCATTTCCTTGTGAATTGTTTTATTTAATCTATGAACAGAAAGCTTGGCTTTAGTTCCTATTTTTATATAAGGCCGTTACAGAATCATTGAGCCAGTGTGGCCGGAGAGAAACCACGACCTCACAGAAAACCTGCGGAATAGAAGTAGCATCCGCTGCTGTAATTCTTGAGGCGAGTGTATGGATCCGGAGTCCCAGTTTCTTGCCGGTTCCAACTCAGTTCTCTGAATTCAGTTGCATATAATATAACCTCTGAGTCTGTATGATAAGGACCGATGATGTTTATGAATAGCATTCGTCACTTAATATCAGGTGAACTGTGTACTCTTTGGCGTTCTTAGTATCATAAAAAAACACTTTTTAGTTAGGAGTTCTGTCCGTCGTCTTTACTCTCAGAGTAATTGGTGGCCTTGTTCACGTCATTGACAGTTCTGACTAGATGTCAATATCTATCACGTGTACGCCTACAGTATAATCTGACGCACTTCAAGACATTAATTGTTTGTGTGCCTACTAAACTCATTTTTCGTTTTTTTGTTTTTTTTTGTTTAGTGTTTTTTCGTTAAGGTTAGGTCTGGTGTTATGATAACTTTCAGAGCGCCAACTGTCGCTATTGTGTTTACTATAATTTCAAGCATCTTCCTTAGTGTAGTGTAGCATCGGGCTGCAGCGATCTTTTTACAAATATTTTGTCATATGTCCCTTAATTTTTTTTGTGGATATGAGGAAGTGTTTGAGATACGGATATAATACAGTGCGGCTCTTGATAAGCCAAAAACTTATTTCAATATTGTTTGGCTGAGATTCCAACCTCATTAATGTTTGACAAGTTCCAGCGTGACACTAGCACGATAGGTGTGACCGTCTGTTGTTTCGCGCTAGTATTCTGTGATGGCATGGTCCTTCCCCGGTCGTGCCGATCCAATCACGCCGTAGCTATGATCTACCGTTGTTTTATAGTTTACTGTTCATGTATACAAGCTAACAAATTCTTATATACCATGCTAGCATATGGCAAACGTGACGTTAGACCAAAATACTTTTATGACGTCGGCAAGGTCAATTTCAACTAGACTTTATTTTTGAAATTATCTTATACTAGGCTCCGCGAGACAACTTATTTAGTCACACCTACATAAAACTGCACTATGTTCCACCTTTACAGGCTATGCGCATCGGAATCCTAGAAGCGGCTACTCACAACGCATACAGCGGATACTCCGAGTTCAGCAAACGGGATCCATGACAGCGAGTAAACGAACACTCGTTAACCACCACCCTTTCCGGTTTCTGGGGGCGGATCATTTCTTTCGTATGCATAATTTTGTCGCAGAGGTTAGGGGGAAAACCGTTGCTCTCGTCTACCGTTGGCCCCCCGTGCGCTCGGCTGCGCCGTTCATATTAGAACGTCGTAAGCTTTCTTGTTAACAGTGGCACTAACTTGTCGCATCATTCTCGCTAACAGTGGCACTAACTTGTCGCATCATTCTCGCTAACAGTGGCACTAACTTGTCGCATCATTCTCGCTAACAGTGGCACTAACTTGTCGCATCATTCTCGCTAACAGTGGCACTAACTTGTCGCATCATTCTCGCTAACAGTGGCCTTAACTTGTCGCATCATTCTGGGTTCAATGTAATGAACGTGTAAATTCAGAGGAAGGTTCGGATGCAGTGTAAAGGACTCGAGACAAACATTCGGAACGATAACACCACACTAACGTTTTATTGTATAATATATATTGCCTGCTAAGGATTATTAAATCCAAGAACGCCACTTATGTAGCCAGTTACTCTAATCATTTGCCACCATGTGAAACGTGTGCTCGTTTGTTACTCTCAATAAATAATAATAATAAAAAAAACTACTAGGCTACGCGGCCGTCATCGCGTTTCAAAGTCGTATATAAACGTAATATTTATGTTTTAATGTTCGTGTGTGCTCAAGTTTTAATGCACACGTTCTGCTTCATGTCCTACATGGTTTTACACGCCATTTTTACCGACTCAAGTATTTTATTATAAAACTAAATAAGCGATCGACTGTATAACTAACTGTATAATCATTATTTAGAGATTATTGAACCCGAATTTATGATTTGTCTGTCTGTTTGTTACACTCGAAGAGTACTAAATGGATTCTTGCAGTATAACAAAGGAGAACTTCAAAAATATTACCTACATAAGCACAATTGTAGGTATGTATATCTAACTCGCGGGAGCTCATCGATTTCCCTTCGATTCCACTATTAGTTTTTTAGCATTCGTGTCTATTCCCCATCAAATAAACTCGTGCAGCGAAAATTGGACGCTCTTTGAATTACATCAGAGAACGTCAACGACACTAAATCGTAGGAGCAGGCAGGCGATCACCGAAATAGGCTCAACGTACTTACTTAAGTGCGTGACCGGAGTGCTAAGTGCATTAACTCCCTGTAATTGGGCAACGTGTTCCGAAAAGGCACGATGGTTTGCTTTCTAGTAATTTACTTTCGCTGATTTTCTAATAATTCTGCACGTCGTAACTAATTGCGTGTGGTTATTTTAACAGTGTGATTTGCGTTTGAGGATTGTTTAACTTGTACATAGATGCATTATAGTCGTTCCCAATATATTAAAGTTTTTTCATAATTTTACCAGTGACAAATTCACCGGCTGCTGCTGGACTATAGCCGTTGGTATATACATCAATCTTTAACAAAGATTCAAGTTCTCCCTGAGGGTTCAGAATACCTCACTACCTGTAATTGGGTGTCCAGATCTTTAAACTCACCATACGAAACATAGCACCGTCATACTGCTATTACACGCTGGCTTTTGCCAAATTATGAAAATATGCCAGGGCTTGATAATTTAAAGTTGCGAGATGTCTAGCATTACGATGTTAAATCCGCCTGCCAAGAGTTAGGGTTACGGTAAACTCTGCCAAATGGGGGCGGAGGTTTAGATCATAGTGTACTGGTGTCCACAAGTTGACGCTGCCGATTGTAAGACTACTAATGTCTACGAGATTGTTTTTAAATTTTTTTTAGGAATGTGTACTTAAAAGTTCAATTATGAATTACATTGAAACAAACTAGCACACGGGTCATCTGATGCTAAGTGATTCCTGCGGACATCTACATTCATCCTAGACAAGGAATCACAATGCGGATGCGTTATCACCCTTGAAGACTAAGATAGTAATGCCTCGTCATCAGTAATAAAGGTCTACGGATCCCTACACTCGCCAGACGAAACACAGCATAATGCTGGTATTTTGTGAGGACGTGGTCACCTACGCTGTTCGAGCTGACCCATTCAATCTGCAGCTAGAAACAAACTGCAGCGTGGCTGTACCACTGTTGAACCGGTGCCGGCAAACAGGATTGAAGCAGTCCCAGAAAAAGTCTCTTTTAAATAAAAACGAGCGCTTTGACACGAAAAAAACTCCTAAACTAAACTAAACTGCTGCTGCTTCACCGGACATGTATGCCAAAAGGAAGAAAGAGATTCATCTCCTTTCAAGTTGAATAATTTCAGGCGTGCTTTACTAGTAATAAGGTTATCTTGATATTATTTCTTATATAATTTATTTAATATAATTTATGGTCGGAAAGTTGTTTTTTTTTTACATTATTTCAATCAAAATATTTTTTCAACATTCTGAATTAGACATTACGGTAACATAATAAATAAGTTGACTCCAGAAATAATATTTAAATTCGAAAAATTTGATTGTCCGATAATTATTATCTGAATATTTCTTGATGTGATAAGGTGTTAAGGCAAACAAAATAAAGACTAGCAGGAGTAAGTGAATAAATAGAAGATAAATGAAATAATAAATATAGAGGAAAAAAATAGAGGATAGGATAAAAATAGAGGATAAATGAAATAATAGTTATATATAAAACTTGTTAATGTTGCTAGTTTTAAGAAGGCTTTTCCCTTTTTCTTTCCCCCTCAGTCTGTATATAATATTATTATAAATTTTGTTGTAAAATAACGCACAATTCTTAGTCTTGAATATTGTCATCGGCATGGTTTAATAACAGACTAATCTTTATACGAAGATCTATGATATGTAATTAGATATTAAGCAAGCGAGCTAATGAGAAAGATATTTCTTATATATAATTATATACAATGGTATTTAGAATATGCTATAGTAATTGTATACAAGACCTTGAATGGGGCACAATCACATAAGTATTGGCAGAAATATTCTAATTTAATTATCATAATCCGCGCGAAGTTAAACCTTAAAATCACTGACCGATTGAGAGAGGCTTTTAAACAGAAAATACTTAAACTAGCTTCAGTAAAACAATGGTGAATTAATAGCTTTTACTTTTAAAGCTATTAATTCACCATTGTTTAACTCATACAGCCCCCTCTCCTCGGATACAAGTATGAATGGTTCTATTGTAGTAGTGCTGTTTACGCGGATCCGAGCAAACTATTTTCTACGATAATATTCTTGGATGAAACCTTGCCATCCCTAGTTCTAATATTACTCGCATCCGAATGCTTAGCCGAGCACAGAAGTTAAATCTCATAAAAATCTCTATTCTATATACGTAATGTAATCTATAATCTATTTATGACATATATTCATAAATTTATTTGTGCATAATCAAAATAAAGGTGAAATAAGAAACGGTTCCATGGGGGATATTCCTTAATTCATAAAGGGATTGAATGTGTTAAGTGAATTAATGCTAGTGAAGACTCTTGCTTGTCTATAATAACTATAAATCAATGAGATTGAATGATTTAAATTTGATAACCCTGTAATAGTGATTGATTATAGTCCCACTGGATGTTAAGTTGGTTTTAAATTATAAACAAGCGCATTCTCTTCAATCTATTTTTATCATAATATTAACAACGGTGACATACGAGCACACAGTTTCGCGAATCAGTAATGACTGCGTCCCAAGACCTCTACAAGCAATTGAAGATAGGTTCAAAATGTACGTACGTTATCACCCTCGAGTACCGAGATGGAATACCTCGTTACCTGTAACTAGGTCTCGGTGATGATGATGAATGATGGTGTAGATGACGCTGGTATTCTTTGAAAGCCTGGCCGTACCCAGATCGTGTCGACCTATTCGCGCTACATATATTCTGTAGTCGCACCGTGGCTCTCCCACGTACACGGGCGGGCGTGACACGAGTGAACTGTTCATCTCATAGTAAACTTTCTAACAACTGATTGTACAGCTGGAATATAATTTTTAAGCATCAATAGACTATTGGTTTAGGGTACAGTCTGCGAAACTTAAGGTCGTAGGTTAGAATCTATCATACGACTATTGTCTTGAACTATCTCGTAGCACAAGCGTTTAAGCTTAGTTGGAGTGGTTAATTGCGATGTTAATAATGTCCATAACGATTCTATATAGATGATCTATATAGTATATCTTTATAGTGCCGTATGCATTTGCGTCAACGCAGAGGTACCCACTCATCACCCCCATTCCCTAGACCAGTGAATCTCAACCTTTTTGTCGCGACACACTTTCAAAATTTGACGGCACACAAAGAAAAAGATAAGTTTAAAAGTTGTTTACTTATTAACTATATATACGTTCCTTTTCTTTTTAAATTATATATATAATTAATGCAAAATTACTCATATATTAATATATCAATATATTAATATAATTTATACTTTACTCGTAATAAAAAATAGCCTTACTATATACATTTCTAAAATTTGGCGGCACACGTAAAGTGTCGCGGCACAGTGATTGAGAATCACCGCCTTGGACCGATATAATGTAATAAATTAGAAACAACGTTCAGAGGCAATGATACGGGACATGCATAAAACACTCCCAGAACTTTAAACCAGCAATATGTGATGTTCAAAGATTCGCATTGATGATGTTCGAACGCAGGATGCTGCCACTTTTAGCCCGAGAGCTTTTACGGCTTCACCGGATTGAAAGGTAGTCGAGCGCTTTGGGCGCTAAGCCGAGGTCTTCATTAGTGGGTAACCAGCATAAGGGTTCCCGATAGCCTTAGCTTGGATCGTTGCCACGCGCGAAAACGACTCGAGGCCAAACCTCTCGATCAGTTGATGGATTATCTAAATTAATATCAATAAATGTCTTCCATCCCCACTTCGGAATGTGTTAGTGCTGGAAAAGAAGTGGCGCAAGAAACTCCAGTAACGTTCCTAGGTCATCACCCGGTAGTCCTAGAGTATAACAGAGAGAAATATAAACTTTTTCTTAAAGTGCCAACTTTCCCTACTTACCTACTCGGAGGCAGGGAATATCGTAGGCATGGCAGGTATAAACAGCCCGGGAGACCGGAATTACGATCACCATTACGTTGCCTCAATGTAGTAATATTATTTACGTATTAGCGTTTAGCGTTTACTATTAAAACGGTTGTATTCCCAAAAAAATGGGTAGTAAAAATGATTTTCAGTTATTGTTTTATTGCAAGCTATAGCGGTAAAGATATGGTGCAGTTTCTAGCTGCAGAATGAATGGGTCTACTTGACCGGGGTAGGACCACGCCCGAATACCAGCGTTAAATAACAGTATAATGCTGCTGTGTTTCATCTGTTGAGCGTAGGGATCCGGAGACCTTTATTAATGGTGACGAGGCATTCCATCACAGTCCTCAAGGGTGAAAACGCATCTGCATTAGGATTCCTCGTCAAGGATGAATGTAGATGTCATGGGCCGCAGGAATCACTTAGACGAACTGTGTGCTCGTTTGTAACTCTCAATTTAATAAGAAAAACAAATTGCCGTTTACTATTAAATAACACAGATGAGTGTTTATATTGGTGAAAAAAAATGGATAGTAAAAAAGATTTTCAGTTATTGTTATATTGCAAGTATGAAAAGTTTATATAAATTATTACCTATGGTAATTTGTAACCGCTAGCAAATATGGCAACAACAAAATAGACGATTATATACAGTGTACATAATGCTACCGTCGTCGCGATAGATGAGTTCGCTGCGAGTGTTTTGATGTAATAACTGTTGTTTGACGGGGAATATATTTAATCGTTTCTCCAACTTTATAGTTTCTCGGTTTAACATCGTACGTGGGAAGGTAACGAACTAAGTATAACTTTGTGGGTGCTAATATTTATATCAGTTTTAATCTAATGCAGTTTTTTACGAGCCCAGTAATTCGGAGCCATTTTGTACTTTTAGCAACCAGCTACACTAGGACAATTTTAAATTAAGTGCAAGCGTGCCGCTATGTCAGATTGTTGTCATTAAAAAAAACGTATATAAATTTTAAAATTGTTAGAAGAAATAAAAAATTACTTTTTCGACAGCACAATGTCGTCGACAATGGGTCATTTCCTTGTCCTGGTGAGATGATGCAATGTATTAATATATTTTATGTATATATATATTAAATCTTAAATGCGGTATAATAAATCGTAATGTTCCATTGAGTACGAAATGCTTCAAAAAGCGTCAAATATAAAAAGAAACAAAAATAAAATTGACTTTATTACTGAAAAGAATTTTTTCTATATATATCTAGATCTCACTGTCGGGCATAGACTCTCGAGTGTTTTGGAGTGTTGTATACCACGCGATTCCACTGCGGTTTCACACCAAAATATATTTCTTATATATATTTTGTATAAATTATAGTACATGCCACTTGATATCCTTAAATTTTGCGTGCCTTTTGACAAAGCTTCCTGTGCAGGGTTTTTTTTATAGTATAGGCGGCAAACGAGTATCATGATAATCATTCTAAGTAACTTTCCTCCGAAACGGAATCTCGTCTTACTCTCTGGAGATTTACCCTCTACTTCTTTTAGGCTTTGGTATCCTCTAAGAAAGTAGAAACTGACAATACAAACAGTAATATTGAAATTTTTACGTAGAAATATGCGAATGTAAAACCCAGTCTATGTTATTGCAGACGAGCAAGCCTTAGCGGTTTTTAACGGTATACGCGGCTGACGACTTCTTTGATAGACAGAGAGAGCTACATTTGTCACTCAGTACGTCGAATGAGATGCATACATTCGATGTAGGGTAAGATGCGCCTGCGCTTAGAAGGCTTTGAATTTTAAAGTACGGACTGCAAACAATGTAATACAAATCTGAATCGAATGTAAATGGTACAAAAAATATGGTATACTTTCACTGTAATATTATCATTAGAGGTAATTGTTTATTGTTTATTTTTTAAAGAATAAGAGTAAAAGATGAGTATACGTTTATCTCATGGTATATGTGATTCCTTAAGGACGAAAATATTAAGCCTATTTGAATGAATTGTTCGTCCATGAACCCCATAACATAAAGCGTCTCTTCTAAGCGTTCACTAATAAGGTATCCGATCTAATATATGTAATACCAATATGGTGCTACGTTACGCTAGGTATTAATTGTATAAAAATCAGTCGGTTTTAGTGGCAGTGTGTCCGTACCATGTACAAATATGCCAGAGCCGAGCGATTTTATAAAAAATTATATACAAGGAGCGTATAGTGAATTATATCATAACACCATGGCGAAAATGTCACAGAAGCTAATTCTGACCCAAGACATGAAAGTAATCAATGTTAAGATTATTAAATTACTAACAAAATAAGCCTCCATCAAGTGACAGAATAACCGTTTTAAATTTTTTAAGCTAAAAAACACATGGCACTCAAATACATTCTCGATAAGGAATCATAATGAAGCAGCGTTGGCCAATGTCAAAAATGAGATGCCTGTATTAAATACAGCAACATGAGTATTGGTAAAAGCGTAGTCCTTTCCTGACCGAGCCTCATTTAGCGTGCTACACCTAGTCTATATATGGTTTCTTCGTGACTATCTCTAATACGATAGATTTAGAGTATAAATAAAATGGTCTGTATATAATCATATAAATATATAAGATAGACTTAATGCCTTTTAGCTTTGAATAAATTCTTGTGAATATTTTATTACTATTTTGCAAGATTCGGTCAACTAATTGACAAATCGAAAGGAAAGTCGATCATATGAATACTATGTATTAAAGGGAACGCTAGATGAAATTATTTTAATAATTTAAATACACTAGCAAAATCGCGGAACTTGAGAATAGTTAACGGTCTGACCCCAATTTTTTTAAATAAAAATGGACGTCGAGATTTTTAATTGCGCAAGATAAATCAATTTAAACGAAAGTAGTTTTAGTTTTTAGATAATGCATTAGACACGTTTATGCTAAGAACTAACATAGAAAACGATAGACTAAATAGACGAAGGATGTAAAAATTTATAGTTAAACAGGTAATTTTTAAAGTGTTCAAACTTTCTTTTTCTCTTATAAAGATAAATTATACCGCAGTGAAAGTATAGTTGGAGTTATAGGTCTATCTAATTTTATTCAGACTATTGGTTCGATTGAGTTAGACTCCGATCACAAGTAGAAAGTAATACACTAACGATATCTAATAGATTTAGAACGAACTGACTAAAATAAAATAATATATAAGTAAATCAACACTTAAAATTGCATACAATAATTTTATCGGACAGAAGTAGGAACAGCGATTTAGATGATAGTGCGTAAACACTGGGCTACCATGGCTATTTTTTTCTATTTTCTCGCTGATGGCCGTGGTTAGCCGTCGGAATTTTACAGTTTCGCCGGGTTGAGAGGCGCTTATGGCGCTCAGTCGAGACCTCTATTAGTGGGTGATCAGCACAAGGGCTCCCAAGAGGGAGCCTCGGCTTGGACCGTTACCCTGTTCCGCGAGAGCGTTTAATTCGAGGGTGCCCGAGAGGACCGAACCTCGGCTCGGTCTGTTGCAGCCGACTAAGAATTATAACTACCACGGCGTCAAGTAATTTATACAGTTACAATAAATGCATTATCCTGACCTGAAAAACCGCTCTATTTTAGCAAAGTTGAGGGATTTAATGAACATAATAAATTTTAAACCAGTTTGCTTTGGCAAATTTTGTTTGATTATCCCACACTTATAAGTTAATACTTAATGGTTGGCGATTAACGTTTTTTTTGCAATGATTACACATTAATGCGCGGCCTTTTCCCTGTAGAGCCAAAATATCCGTAATATGTACATAGTTTCTAGCTAAAGTAAGAAGAGTTGAAAAAACCAATAATACACTAATACCCTACCGTAACTCATAATGAATAAAGATAATAAATTACCTTCTTTAATGACAGGCACTGGTTGTTTAGATTTATAATACCCGATGTAATATAAAATTGAGGTAACTTTTGAACTTTAAACTTAATGAACGTCAATTAAAAGATTATATGTTAGGTTATAATAAATATTTAAAAAAACATATGCGTGCGTTACTTCCATATCAGTTTAACGTTTAACAACTTTTATTGTAATATTCTTTACCGACACTCGTTTCCAAATTGGAAATAGGAGAGACTGTATGATTGAATTTTTTAATTGTAAATTATGAACATCATAATTCGCCTGTTTAAGGACACTGTAGGACTTTTAAAGGCCTCTTTAGTCGCGGACTTATAAAATAAGGCTAAGGGTATAATTTGCCACCGTATAAGGCGACTAAATGGGGTTTCGGGTGGCCCTAATCGTCCGTTAAAATAAAACCGGATAGGAAGGCAACGCGGAGGGGTCCTGTATAAGCTTACCACAGCGATGGCGCTGCATCTCCTAGTTCCACCAGCGCGTTAGGTTCCAAAATGATAAAATAAAAATAAATGGTACTTTGCAAGTAAAGGTGTCTTGGAAGATTTTTCCTATATTAATCACATTGCCCAAAGGAGGATGACATGGTTATGCTCCATCAGGCATCATCATATCTTCAGAACTATTAGTTACGTAGACATGCATGTATCCCGCACAGCGAAGCTTCAGTTGAAGTTGACATTAAAATAAAAATGTGGTACCCCCTAACAGTCGATTTAATCTCTCTTATAATGGTTGTGAAGTATTATTTTTAAATTTTCATAGGTTGGTAAATCTGCACCTTTTAAGTGATACCCACGGATTACACAAGAGACGCAAACAGCAAACAACTGGAAACCGATGCCATAACCATAACAAATATGTTGGACCGGTTTTTTAAATATTAGTGTGAACAAATAGCGCCTTTGCTTTCGTAAACGGCAAAAACATTGAACATATTGCACGTTCACGGCAATCTTAAAACGTAATTACTTTTCATATTTATTATTTTTTTGTATACATGTATAATTTATGGTTGGATATACGAAATATTTATGTATATTTTATTGTATTCACTAAAGGTTTGATAAGTTTAATATATAAAATTTTCAATTCTAACCGATTGTGAATTATCTTTTTGACATTCATTATAAATTAGAAATAAAAAAAAATACTTTCTAATTGTCATCCGATTAAATGTTAAGAGGTATTGTTGTAGAGCTACTAGTAAGCTGTCAGGACTATATTGCTTATTGCTTTATAAATTTGTGGTTGTAGCATTTAAAACAGACCTACCAGACTTTGACAGAGACAAAAAGTTAACAATATATGCTATTATATTTTTTATTTGTTCTCTTTCAAAAACTAAGACCGTACACATTTAATTATTACAATCTTATCTAACTTAAATCCAAAACAATGCAGCAACTGTAATCATTTTCTCTACACAAGTTAATAGCTGGTTAAATGAGTCCTATTTATTGTTAGGCATCTACAAAAACAATTACTTTAGAAGCCGGTCTCAGGCATGGCGTCATGGTTGCATAGTTTAATTCTGAGGCTGAGGAGAGATATATTTTAAACATTACTTGCATGTTTATCCTAACTTAGCTTTAATTGATTGAATTTTTTTTATATTTACGCTGTAATATGAAACGTATTTTACCAAATTTGCATAAAAATATACTAAAAAAATTAATGCATAATCGAATGTCAACTAATCAGGTAAAGAAAGAAAGAAGTTTCATTTTCTTCCTACTACAAGAAAGTAACAACTAGGACTGTAGTACTTAAATAGCAACAATAATCAATCAAAAATGAAAGTCTGTTAATTGATGAATTAATGTCTGTTTCTTCTCGTACAAGATTAACCTGTTACTATGAAATATTCATGGTTAACATGTAAACAATACAAAATGTATTCGTTATTTTGAAAAAATTAAAAATTTTCTTTAAATTAAAAAAAACGGTACTCGACCATTTGATTAAAATAAACCAAGAAAACCAATTACTTAAGTTTTAAGTAAAATTCCACTACAATCTTTAAACTACCTTCTTAATTAGATAGGTGTACGAAACGATTAAAATATGGTATCTATATATACGTATATCGTATATCTGCGAGCAAGTCATTCATTCAACCCTAAAAAACGCCCGGAGAAAGCGCACAAACCGCAAGCATTAGTCTTTTTAGTACTCACCTGAGCGATCCGCGTCAACACTCGATTTCACTGAACAACCACCGTCTAAAAGGCACTTTTTAGAAAAACAAAACTTCGGTTTTTATATCACAAAACAAAAGAGCAACTCGTTCACTCGGTGTACCTGCAAAAGAGAGCCCAGCATTACAATTTTATATAACTGTTACTATACCTACTTCCTACAGTCGTTTTGCAACCGGTTTTTCGGCGTGATTCAGTACGGAAACTTGCAAAACTCACAATTTATTAATTTATGGATGAACTTGCGTTGTCATAGGTGTGTGTTACTTCTTTTTCTTCCGTTGGTTTTGTGTTAACGTGTGAAAAGTAGACACAGTTGGCTATCAAGCATGCGCACACGCCGGCCCCCCGCTCTCAACTGGCGGGCGAGCAACATGCCGTGAGCTGAGACGCGAACACGATGTTACCAGGTTTGAAAGAGGCTTTGTACTATTACCAACATAATTTTAAACCTTCACTGTCCAAATGTAAACCTTATTCCGGTACACAATCGCCGATATTGATTTAAGTCTTGGTTAAACAGATGCGTTAAAAGTTTGTAATTAGACGATCGCGATAATGTGCGTACAAAGGATTTATTTATCGTAGTCCGAAGAAGAAAAAGACATAATTGAATGCGATTGTGTGAAAAACCTAGTGATGATTTCACAAGTTTTGAAGTATCTGCCCGTCTAAACAGCACTAGAAGTTGTTCGGTTAGGTAACCACTTTGGATGTCTAATTCCTAATACGAATTAAGTCTGACTTGCACTATTTAAACTAAAATAAAAAATCACCTACCCTCAGATACACTTATTGCTTCAATATTTCGAAGACCAAGGCTCTGTATTATCTCTATTATTTATCGCAGAATCTTATATTGATGTGGAAATTTCGATAACACTTTTATAATCAAGAAATACACAAATAATGTATTTACTGTTTTATTTTTAACCATTAGCTAGTGGTTGACTACAGCCTAACCAGATGTGCAATGTCAATGTAATATTTAATAACCTTTTTTTACTTATTGGAAGTCTATTTATTCTTTAATTTAAGCAGGAATCGGAATCCTTTCTTTGATTTTTTTCCTGTCTGCATTAACATGAAATTGAGTTCTGGCAAAGTACATCAACGACTTGAAATATCTCGAATTTCCTTTAATTTTTTTTTCAATTATTCACGGTTCTTCTTTTCAGGTCTTCAAAACCATGGAATTTTAATTTTGTGTTTAAATAATAAATATTTGATGGAAAACGCAGAATGACGCATCGTGATGATCTATATAATGTTTCGGGAAGGCGATGGTTGCAGGTGACAAGTTTATGAGTATTAAGTGTTACATTTTCAATATTTATCAGTAAATACTAATTCTCTACGACAAACAAATTAGTAAGGACTATTTAATTTCTTTTGGCATGACCCTCGCGTGTATGTTGTATGTTTTTTTACGTTATATTTATGGCACTGGTCCTTGATATTACACCCGAAATTTTCATTTGAACTTATGCACATATATTATATCGGACTAGGGAAAGAACGAGTGCCACTATATTTGCGCGAATAACTGACGGCACTATAATATATCCTGCGCAGTGGAAGTTGAACATCGATGTATCGAAATAACTAGTAAAACATAATTCTTAGCGTTAAACCAAGCAAAGCAATTTACATCTCCCACGCTAAATCGCACGAAAACGTGAAGCGTTATGACTTTGTATAGACATGTTATTACAGTTTTTATTTCTTAATGATTTTACACATAGGTACATTCTATTTTAAATATTATAAACAAATTGCATTTCATAATAAATAGTTTAAATTAAAATTGAAATATCATGAAGGACCATTATAGAATTGTATTTCATTTAAATCTTCGGTTTTTTAATTAAATTAATAATTTCATATTAGAGTAATGGACATTTTACATCTTAACAATTTTTCTTTTGCATTGTTCTTTCAGTCTGCAATAGCTGTTTGGGTCTGCCTCTGTTCCTTTTAATATAGCGAGTAAAATGATATCAAGATACATTCTTAAACATTAATTCTTCGATGAAGCATATAGGAATATCGTAAAATTATGATGCATCGACAACAAAGTCTCGTACAATGAGGGTAGTCTCTTAAGGCATGTCTTTCGATTCCGCTTTAGACTCATTCCACTCAATAATTTCGTGAATATGAATAGTTGACGTATACTATATTATGGTAGAATGCGTTAGGAACTTACCTCAAAGAGAACAAATTATAATAGATAATAAATTACTGTGTTGATCATATTAACAACTGAGCATACAGTTTATCTGATGATAGCTATGGCCCAGCTACGTTCATGCTCAACAAAGATTCCAGATGTGTTGAAGCTCCTGAGAAATATGATGGAATGCCTCGTTACTTGTAATTGAGTGTCCGGATCTCTTGCAGTCGCTATTCGAATACACAACAGCGTTATTTTGCTATTTCACTCTGATATTCTGTGAGATGGTGATCCTTCCGTGGTAAAGCTGAACCATTCACGTTGCACGTAGAAATTAGCTGCAGTGACTTGATATCACTGTTGTAGGATAATGTAACTGCATCTTTTAACGCCTTCCTTCAGAGGATGTTCTCTTATTTTTTTTTATGAAACTAAGTATGACAAACGAGCACACATATCACCCGATAGTAAGTATAACACCATAATTCATTCACTGCAAAGGTTCAAGATTCATATGCGCTGTCACTCCTGAGGACTGAGATGATGGACTGTTTCTACGGACTCTTACATTCAAACAAATAAAACTGATTTGATTCGAGTTGAAACATCGACGCTCTATGAAGTCCGCAGAATGTGATCCTACCTAAGATGGGCCATTGCATGCGATTTTATAAATCACAAACCCTCGCTAAATAACACCGATTTCTACCAATGGTGAACTATTGAAATTGAATAACATCTTAATTTCGAAAAAATTGAGAAAATAGCTTGGATCCTTCGAAGATTATGTACAAGACCTCAAGATACTGTGAACTACTAGTTTTATTTCAGTATTAAAAAATTGGCATGGCCGGCATTGGCAAAGTATTTTTTTGTAAAATGCTCGTGTGTCAACCTACAACAAAATTAAAAATAAAATAAATTATCTCACAGCGCCTGCGACTTCAACTGTTGGAATTACTATTACACATGTTTGCTCGCAGCTAAATTTTTTCAGGATATGTGTAATGGTGCAGCAAACGTAACATAGTTACTTCATTAGTATGCAGATTAATGTATAGTTAATTCACAAACGCTAGCGCTCTCCGCTTCTAGCAATAAATAGTAAAAATATAGTTTCGAAGACGTAAAACCTTTCAAACAGCAATGAAGCCGCCTATGCTCCAATACGGAATCTAGTCATGTTTGTTGAAATTAATATTTTAAAAATTTCAATAGCCTCTAAATTCACCTTTGATGGGAATCGGTACTCCTTCGTGTGGATTTGTGGTTTTTAAAATGTGATGTAACAAAGACTGTACTCTTTCTAGCGTCCATGTTCATTGTGTACAGGGTTTTTACAGATCTTTTTATTTGTCTTTTGTTAGAGAAATCACGCTCACAATCAATGTGTCTTATATGATATCAAATTTCTATCAAGATGTATTTATCATATTGAACTTGATAGATGATTAAAACTGACTATTCCTTAGTTATAAAATATTTGTGCCTCAAGATTATCTGTGACTCCTCTGACGTCACATCCGCACGTCTGTGACACGCTTGGCACACGTACTGTGACTTAGTACGCGGGACACGAAGCTAGTTATCACGTAAAAATGCTTCAGATGCTGTAGCTTAGCGGTCAGATTTTTCTCGTGTGTGTTGTGCTTTTGAAACAATTATTTTGTCACTGTAGCTATCGGTGATAAACAGTGGGGAGATTCATCGATTAAATGTCTCATTTAATCTCACACTTTTCACGGAATTCACGATTATTATTAAGTTATAATTAAGTAATATAGACGCAAAGCTCCAATCACGGATGATTTTCTAATCCTAACTTAAGAATTTCGTACTATGTTTCTGAAATTCAATTATTAATGAAATTAGCCAGTACTATCATTCTAAAATGTTATATGAATTGTATAATATGCAATTAACAGGAAATTGTTTTTCATAGTTGATGTATAGAGATTTGACAATTGACATACGTGCGAAAGAGACAAAATTCGTAAATTGATCTTTGACCTGTGCTCCGATCGCATTTTCAATTTATCTATTGTTATTACAAAAATAACAAATTACATAAATGTCGTAGGGTTTCTATTTGCTTTGTAGGGGTTCGAAACGACCGGTTGTACTAAGTACAACATAAATATTTATAACGTGGTTGAAAGGCATTAGAACTTTTATGTACACGTGCTTATTTCTTTTCTTATTAGATCCATCAACGTCAACTCAAATCAATCAGATTTATTTGATCCATCGCTTTGTATTGATTATATGTTTTGAATTTATTATTAACGTGTATTATTATTGCACGATGAGCCATTGGTAAGTGTACTTTATTGTTTTGTTATTTTTGGGTTTTAGAGGACAATAATATAATATCTTAGTACCTTATACAATAATCATACAATATCCATAGTACCTTACAGTAATTTGATTATTTATTCGTCTTTATTCGAGTAGTATATACTTAAATGTCTGTAAATATTTTGTATTCACTTTTCTAAATTACCCTTTTTCTTATGGTTTAAATAAAAACCTATTTTACCTACTAATGGCAATATTTTAGTGCGAATTCGCGAATTACGTAGTGCAAATTTCTTTATCCGATTACGACATGGTAATTTAACACAATAATTTGATTGAATTGAAATGATTTTTTTTTAAAGAAGCCTTTATAAAGTTAAGCAAAGACATGATATTGTTGAACAATCAAGTTTTGTAATATATAATAATACAATATATATAATAATACATGCTCCGAGTTCTGCTGCAATTTGAGTGATAAGACTTTTTATACTTTATATGAATATCTCATGACCATATGGTTTAAATAAACACCTATTTTATCTACTAATGGCAATATTTTAGTGCGAATTCGCGAATTACGTAGTGCAAATTTCGTTATCCGATTACGACATGGTAATTTGACACAATAATTTGATTAAATTGAAATATTTTTTTTTTTAAAGAAGCGTTTATAAAGTTAAGTAAAGACATATGATATTGTTGAACAATCAAGTTCTGCAGCAATTTGAGTGATAAGACTTTTTATACTTTATATGAATATCTCATGACCAGCTATAATTATTTATATCTGGTTTCAACCATGTGGGCGATTAATCGTTGAGCGTTAAAGTTTTCGTCATCCATTTTTTTTTGAGAAATTTTCTCCTCCACCAGTTGCTCGCAATGCAGCTTCACAGCACAGTTCGAGAGCGCTTTAACCATGCACCGGCAACTTCATCATGACTCAACTGCTGATGATTTTTCCAATTTTTGCACACTAACGGTAAAAATCACATTTATAACTTAAATATTTTAAGTGTTTGATAGTTTAAGCATGTATTGCGTAAAGACACTGTACTGTTAGAAGCCGGGCGTTTATCATCATATATTATATATCATATAGCGTATAAATATTATCAGCGTATGTTAGGGTGGCCGAAAGAACCATCTGTAAACTTGTTTATCAATCTTCTTTCCATAAAAAACTTCCGTCGTCGAAATTTGATCCATCTCTTCAATAGCCTGTAATCAATCCCCAATCCAATCCCATTTCAATTTAAAGAACTTATTCTTACGACAGCCTACAGTTCAAGTATCAGATGCTTTCGACGACCCTCAGGGTTACAGGTCAATTTATTATAAGTTTGGACTTTTATGGCTGTGCTCACTGAAGTATAAATAATTTCTATGCTTTTCTTAGGTCGGCCTATACCTGATGACGTAGGCTTATGAATTTCCTGTTGGCTTGTTCCGGTAATATTGATTGTTGTTCCTGTGTACGGTGGGAGGACACATGTCTGCGTTTGAGCAGCTCAACGTGAAATTTGGATAGTATTTGCTGTCTCTTTCTACCCCCAAAACCGATTGATTCTTTTACACGGTTACTACACAGCTGCTGTTAATGATAAACTTAAAAAGTTAAAGTGATTATGAACATGAATTAATTACTAAGCAATTTCGTCATCATCATCACATCGGCCCATCAGTAGTTCACTGCTGAACCTTTGTTCTGACCTTTGCCTCCCCCACAGACTGCCACAGTATGGCTTGCTTTGTTGACGATGACTTGGTGTTCAAAGATATACATAAGGTTATTTGTTCGTCAAAAGACTAATGGCTTAAGGATACAGTCTGCGAAACTTAAGGTCGTTAGACTATTGTCCTGAACCATCTCCTAGCACAAGCATTTTCAGCTTAGTTGGAGTGCTTAACCGGAATATTAGTAATGTTAATAACATTGCGAATATTCTTTTAAAAAAAAATCCTTCAGTTTTTGTAATTGTTATTAAATAACATTTATATTTTGTTATAGAGTAAAATAAACACGGTACCTTCTGTCCGAAAAAAAGAAAGTCCCTGTTCACCATGTAACGAGAAGAAAGTCATGAAGCGTACGTAATTTATTTACGTATTAGAGTCACACCTTCGCTACGAATTAGCTGTAACATAAATGGAATGGCTCGATCGGGGAAATGAGCACATCACGCTATCATAAAATACCCGCTTAAAATAGTAGCTATGAACTGCTGTGGTTTGTTTGGTAAGTGAAACAAACCGGCGCTCTCGTTCTCATTGTTTTGACTACGGCAATAACTTTTGGATACACGCCGTCATAGTATAACATACATACTGTCAAGGTAGCATGGCGTAGATGTTAGAGTATTGCCTCGTGAGTCTTATACTCGAGTACCAACCGGCAATGTTTTTGCAACACAGATTAGGTTCTACGGGGTTTATAGGTCTGAATGTATTGAATGTTTGTATGTCATATGATGACCATGACTACATATGAATTTATGACGCACTAGCTCTCGGCTAATTTCAATGACATCACTGGAGACTACATCCAAAATGTGGATTAAGGCACTGTGGAGATTAGAGTCCACAGATAAACTGGATAGAACATGTGTTTACCACTTTTCTATATGTATAAATGCATTAAATCTGATAACGGAGGCGTACCACGAATGACTGTATGTATATTTGTGCGAAGTCTAGTGGCACTACAATGCATTGTGCGTAATAGATGTTATTGCGAGAATAGAAAAGAGAACAAAGCTCTCCCAAAAGCTTCGAAAACTTATCTAACTCCTACATTTAAATATCCAGGAAGAATGAGCAGAAGTTATCGTCACCCATCAGATATTCTCTATGATCGCTGGAAGACTTCCTTTACTCGTTATTTCAGGTGGAAAGAGTTTGTGATGTTTTTATTTTTCTCTATGTCTGCAATGGAAGAATATAATACCAAAAATAAGTAGTGAACTTAAAGTTTATTAACGTAACTAATAATTAATACAGTTTCACAGCCAGCACGATTCTGTGACGGTAATAAATCTACAAATCTGTATTCTATCCTCGATCGAATGAAATTGTTGGTTGCAATTTTATGTGTCGATTTATCGAGATCATGAAAAATCACCATCATATGATATTACATTAATTTTTTTTCGTAGACATGTAAATTCCGCCATTCCGAAGTAGAACCACGTGATGCATTTATTTAATATGCATTATCATTCATCATTATCATAACCATGCACTGCATTATAATCCAATAATTTCTCCATAGGATACTCCCTATACCCAGTCTAGCGATTTGTACGTAACCTATTCCTCTTATTATGGCTATATTCGAATTTAAAACATTAAGACAGGAGCAGCAAATTAGTAAAAAATTAAATATATTTATTATATCTAACCTTTATACCTAGTCAGTATACGAGGCAAGAAATTAATCAGTTTATTGATGGTATGACATGGTGACAATGAACTTAATTTTTTAATTTTTTGTTTGTCTTCAACAGTTCCAAGTCGCACGTCTTCTGCCACGAAGTTGTTCGATAAGCTGCGTACGCGCATTTGCCGAAGCAAGACTCTCTTCGTGCATCCTGAAGAGGGTGCTGACTCAATCGTGGGCAATGTTAGTAAATAATATAAAAGTGCTGGAGGCAAGTTTTAGTTAGATAACAAGGGAGCCACGCGCTGTATAAAATAACTAAATCGTATGAGTACATGAAGTGTTATGTTTGCTGGAAAAGAATCTAGAGAACCTATCACTGTCTAATATTGTCATCATAGTCTGCAAGGGTGACAACACATTTTCAAAACATAATACTTCGTTAAAAATGCTAAGTATCTATCTATGGTTTGCATTTTTTTTATTTTATTTTTTATTACATTGAGAGTAACAAAAGAGCACACAGTTCATAGTTCACAGTTGATAAGTAATTCCTGCAGCCCATGACATCTACATCCATCCTTGATAAGGAATCATAATACAGATGAGTGCGCAACCTTGAGGATCGATGGAATGCTCCGCCACCAGTAATAAATGTCTCCGGATCCCTGCACTCACCGGTCAAAACACAACAACATTATGCTGCTATTTTACGCTGGTATTCTCTGAGGGCGTGGGCCTATCCCATTCGAGCTGATCCATTCATTCTGCAGCTAGAAACAAACTGCAGTGTAGCTCCCACTGTCATCTATTCATCATCATTTGAGCTCATTTTCTTTTCTATTCATTATTGCATAAAAATACATCAATAATTTACAATAAAAAACCGGGTTTCCCAGAGAACTTTGCGGGGAAACCCAAGGCCTTAATAATATTGCAAAATGCTTAAAGTTTTTAGTATTTTGCCTACTGCATATCCTGCACAGAGATTCATCATTTTACTGAGATGTAATGAAAAAAAAACTATATCTACAATTGACTGTAATTTAGGAATCACAGTCAATTATAGATATAGTTTTTTTTTATTAGCAATTCCACATTCCTGGATTTAGATGAGCACCTGTGGGGTACATGTACCCAATCTTTTATGAAGCTTATATTTAATAATATATAACTTAAGTATTATCTATAATTTCGTTTTATATTTTATTTTCATGTAAAAATAGAATATTTTGAAATAAATAGAAAAGCTGTATGCAGATATAAGATTGAGAAATTCCGATCTAGAGATGAACGTAGTGTGAAATTATCACATATTACCTTAGTTCTTCCTCATATTGAATAGTCGCTTTTAAATATTATTATTACAGGATCTGTCGTCGAAAAGCGAATATAGGTCTAAGGTGTTTAAAATGGATTTGGTAACGCCAGCTTGCAGCTCGAGGACCATTTCTAAGGATACACATAATGAGAGATATGTATGCCATTTATGCTCCTTTGATGCTGATAGGTAAGGGTTCATTATTTTACGTTTTACTGATAACATTTCTTTGATTATCCTTAATTGAATCGAGTAAGAATCATTATATGATGATAATGATTGATCTGATTGATTTCCACTATGGTTATAATCATATAATGTCAAATGCGTTAAAATTTACGAAATAACTTACAGAACTATATTATGCACTAAGGATTAACTATCAGAGGAAGGTTTGAGACAACACGAAAGATTTTTCAATTTGTGTTAAAGTCTATGATGTCTACACAGTCGCTTTGAGTATAGGCTAATAATTTACATATTTAAAATAAATATATAACTTTTAAGTGTTATGAATGATTTTTTGTTTTTTATAATTTAGTAAATTGTAACTTTAATACCTGCAGGATTACAGTACTAGACCGACATCTCCTTAACGACCACAAAATCGGATTAGAAAACCTCCTAAAACTTGTAATGGCTAAAACGAAAGATGGCCTTTGTGACGCCGATCCTATCGCAGACGAATATGGAATTAGACAACCATATTACAAGCAACCAGATGATATCATAGAAGAAGGTGAATTCATCATAGAAACGGTTACTCCGAAGATAAAAATATTAAAGCACGCTGGAGTAAATACCGATTTAAAATGGACTGATATACCAGAATTACAGAACAACTACGGAAAAAACAAAAAGGAATTAGGCAATCTAATAGAAAATCCGATAGAAGATAAAGACGAGTTAATGGTTAAAATGCAGAGTCTAAACGAATGTATGTACAAGTTTGTCGATTCATCTAACACGTTGAAGAAGGTTCTGACGAAAGGGTTCGATTCGAAGAACAGCATTAATAATGAACATTCAAGCGGTCCTGTTTTTGATCTGGGATTGGGAGAGTATGTTTATCATCCAAGAATACAGTACATATAGTGTATAGTAACGTGTCTAAAGGGGAATAGGGAAGGGAATAGATGGTAAGGGGAATACACCAAGTTTTAATCTAAATAACAGAATCACCAAGTGTCTCAACTCACATAATTGAGCTCATCGTCCGCTTGTTAAGTGTGGTAAATATGGGCAGATCTTCCGACAACGCTAGTTTTGCTGAGGTTATATTGATAAAGTACATGTCCTTTAGTAAAGATGTAAAAAGTGAAGGAGCAATATATATTATAGAATGTAAATAGGAAAAACCGCGTTCCCTTATCGTCGCCTTTTTTTAGAGCGAACGGTTTAAAAAAATCAACGCCATGAAATCTTCAATTTCGTTCGTGAATAACTAGTCTAGATTCTCCTAGTGCAAGAAACATTGCAAATTATAACATCATTAGGAATGATAGAACTTCCGGCGCTTCCGATCATCGCCCCGTTCTTCTTCGGTTAGGGCCCTCCGCCCCAACCTCATCCTCCACCAAAACCATAGCAGACTGACACCGACTCAAAAACGACCTGAGGGAAGCCACATCACCACACCTAGACGCTGTTCCTAGGAATATATCTTAGGTCAACGACACGTACCTTCGTATGTATTAAATTGGGGCACTTTTCTTCGACGTGGCGAAAGCTTCGACAAGGTCTGGCACAACGGGCTCATATACAATACTTTGTTCGAAATCTAACCTTTCGTTACCGCGTCGAGGGAACGCGTTCCAAGGTTTGCCCCATTTGTGCCGGAGTACCCCAAGGCCCTACTTTATACACATTCTACAACAACGACATACCACGCACTAGCCTCACCGGCCTCTATGTGTCTGGATTCAAACCAGGCGCTATTAGAGAACGCCTCGTATCAACACCTTAGTCAACACCTTAGGGAAATGGAGGATCATGGTTAACCCCATTAAAAGTGCAGCCATGTACTTCTCTCGGCGCAACAAAATGCTGCATCTCCCAACTACAGAGTTATTTGATCGTCCAATCCCCTGTAAAAAGACAGAACAAATACTTAGGCGTGACATTAGAAGATAGACTCACCTTCAGCCCGCATATCAATCGCGTACGGAATCTTGCAGCGTTCGTCCTAGGTCGTTTGCACCCGATACTCAATAAAAATAGCAAAATGTAAATAAAATTACACTATACAAAGCGTGCATCCGAGATTCACTCGCGTCTGAAGGAGACCTAGGCACGTCCTCGACGATCCCGGCGACGCGACCATCAGGGCCCAAGCCCTTCATAACACTACACACGTACATTGCACCCTCATAACGCGTCGCAAACAAGGGTATTCGCGATACTGCATGTCAGAGGCCGGTTCCCACCAGTGCATACAGATAGAAGCGTCGCTGGAGTTTCTTGCGTCACTTCTTCTCCAGCGTCCACGCATTCCGAAGTGATGGTACTGATAGCTAGCTAATAATAATAGCGATATTAATTTAGATAATCCTTAGTCAGAAGCAACTGACCGAGCCGAGATTCGGCCCTTTCGGGCACCCTCGCGTCAGACGTTCTCGCGAAACAGGGTCTCGGTGTAAGATGAGGCTGGTTACCCATTTATAGAGGTGACGACTGAGTGCCATAAGCGCTCGGTCACCTCTCAACCCGGTGAAACTGTAAAAGCCCTCGGGCTAACAGCGGCCGTCAGCCCGAAAATAAATATGTAAATAGAAATGGGCGAAATAGAGTACCGCTACCGCCACCATATTATAGTATCAATAATGCCCGTTTAAAGAAAATTATTACAAAGAAAAACGTTTATTTATATTTTCTTACAAAAAAAAAGAATGATGTTAAGCGTTACCATCAAAGTCATGACTGCAGCCTCAAATCCTCAACAACTACCCCTCAGGACTGAGATGGAATGCTTCATTGCCTGTAACCGTGTACCCGAATCCCTACACTCACCATACAAAACACAGCAACAATTTTCTGCCTAGAAACTAGCTGCAGCGTTGCTATGCAGCGGTCAGATGTTATTTAAAATCCGCCATTCCACCCAATGTTATAAATCAAATTAGAAAAATATGGGCTCCACATGTAAACTACAATTTCTGATGTACATACATTCGTCTTCTCGGAAGCGTAGATACTTGTCGCATAAGCCACGGATTTTCTTGTCTCTGCAGTTAGCAATAAGCTGCACAGTAGCTCAAAACAAACGCAAAAGACGAAAGGCGTGGAACGGACGAGGCATTGTTCTTTGCAACCCAACAACCTTCAGTCGCACCTCTCGCTCTTGCCTATGCGCGAGTTCCGCTTATTTGGTTTAAAGTACATTCGTCTCCGGTTGATTTTTTATTAAGTAGTAACTGAAAGTTTTTTTGGATTTGCATTTCTTATTGCATTTTCTTTTAGGTCATTTAGGTTCATCACATCACATAATTTTTATTACAAGGTTGAATATATATAAGGATACTTCTGTTATTTTTTTTTGTTAAGTTTAGTTAGGATTATTTTATCAGGTTAGAAATATATTGTTTAATATGTTTCATTTATTGGTAAAGAAGCTGAGTTGAGCTTTAATGTGTCAAGAATATAAAATAAGTTCAGTAAAGAACTGCTAAGGCTGCCTGATGTCTCTTTGGGTACTGTACAATATTTTAATAAATCTCTGGCAACTCTCTTGTTGACTTAAGCCTCAGCGAAAGTCTTATAAAGTCATTTAGAGCGAAAATTTTCACAACATAAATTCATAATAATAATAGTGACACTGAAATTTCAATTGGACGCCACTAGTGTATAGTATATATAACAGAAGGACAGATAGTGATAGAGTCACGTTGCAGCTTGTTTCTAAAGGGAATCGATTTCTCTCTCCTGATTGGAAAGGGACCATGCACTCACAGAATACCAGCATAATATGGCCACATAACTCTGCTGTATTTCTTCTGGTGAGTGTAAGGATTCGAATAACTGATGACGAGGCATTCCGTTTTAGTCCTCCTGGGTGACAACGCATCTTCATTACGATTCGTCATCGTTGCTGAAGGAATAAGGGCTCACTCTTCATTTCATTTCATTCTTCATTTTTTATATATACATAAAATTTTGGAAAACGTAAAACAATATTCGAATTAGCGAAAGTTAGCAAACACTATAAGCGTATTTTACTGCTCTGTGCCTGAGGGGAGAAGTGCGCCAAGGTTTGCTAGTTTGCTAGTGACGTCATTACTACCGCCGCCCGTACAATAGATGCATTTATCTACAATCAATCATTTCTGTCGTATTTTGAACTTACCTTTATAAACTTTAAACACAAAGTTTAAATATGTTTATAACACTATTTTAATATAAACTAGTTGACCCGAAATACAAGCAAATTGGGGAATTTTACTTTCCATAAAAACCTAATTCGGACTATACGAACGTTGGAAAACAAGAATAACCAAATCGGTCCAAAGAATAGCATTTCATTTTTATTTATGCAGATATACCATATAATACATTTATATACATATATAATTTTCTTGAGATCCATGCTTGGAATTATATTCTCCCCTATTTACATTTCTTGCAGCCAAAATACGCCACGTGAATGGGAGCGACCTCACAGTGAGAAACTACAGAGAAATAGATGTAAATATGGAGAGACAAGGTAAAGTTGACATTTCTTAAAGATAAAATTGAAACTGTCGTTACTTTTTGAAATTCCAATAGAAATCAAATTCACGCTTATTTACTTACAGAGACTGAAAAGTCTCATAATATATGTTCTGGCTGCGTAATAATAGTTAGTAATCTGTGATTAGCCTTCCGCAATCAATAATTAAATAAATGTGTTTTGTTTTGAAGAACACTACATACATAGTACATATATTATGAAGAATACAGTATACTTATGAATACCATTCGCATCATCCTATCACTAACACGGTTGTGAATTTTTTTGTAGATGTAATTTTTTAACATATTTAATAAAGAAGCTTCGTTATAGCAGTTATAAATAAAAGATATAGTTTTAAATTTTATTCTTTATTCATATTCCAAAAACGCACTTGTACCAATAGTAGCGTCTATGACGTTTGAGCGACAGGAGCAAAATAGAAAGTGTTTACTATATCCGTCCATTTCGATTAAAAAAAAAGATGCAAGAACAATGAAAACAATATTTTAGTATAGTTTGACTAGTTTTGTGCTATTTGTTTCAGGAGTGAGAAGAGGTGTTCTTCGGAGAGTTTTTATTTTTGATTATATTCAACTAATGTCTGTTAAGAATTGTATACATTTGTGCCTATAAATATATAATTTTGAAATTGTATTTTTAATAACGTATTTTTATAATCGTATATATTCATTTGTCATCCACAATTTAAAACTTGTTTGAAAAAAATCATGTGACAATCGCGGGACCTTGTCAACGGATCTATTATTTATCCTTTGCAGTTGATATCACCTGATAATAGACCAGCGTTGATGGACCACATGGATATATTAATAACTATTTCAGCTTAAAAAGTCGGCGCCCCCATTAGTGATTACTAATGCTACGTAATTAGTTTTAGTATTCAGGTTTAAAATGATTTATCAAGAATTATTGTGCGTAGCCTGGGACGTTAGAAATCACCTTCACGTGAGATTGTTTGTAACAACCTAATTTAAATAAAAGAATAACCTTCAAAAAAATATTAAAAAACTGCATACAAAGATATAATTTAATCTCAAAAATAAAGAATACAAATATAAAATAAGTCAAAAGCTAGTACAGCTATCCCCATCATTAATATCATGGTAACAACCGTGATGGTATCTGTTCTCCGTGCATCTCTGACAGCAATGTTCGCAAACGTCATGCACTTGGCGACTGTTATGACAACGCGTCGTATGACTACATTTACCACAAGTTTTATCGCACATTTTATGCTGACAACTGTCCGGTTTAATAAGAGAATCGCCACTAGACATGTGAAAGTTATCCAGTGGTGATTTAGTCTGACAAATTTTGCATTGTTTTTCATCCCCTTTTTTGTCTTCCCGATTGTTATCAGAAATTAATATATTGAGTCCACCATCATTTTCATATGTTTTTGTTTTTACAACTGGTAACACTCTGGGTCCACTTCTTGTGATCGGTCTGTTCCTGTCATCTAAACATTCCGTCGTTGCATTATTTCTTACCGTTGCAAACATTCTATTTACTTCTTCAATAGCATCTTTCGATCTTGTCTTTTCTTTCAATGAATGTTTTAGTTCCTCTAATTTCATTTGGGGGATAGATGAAGATTTATGTTTAATAAGATCGATTAAGTATAGAGAATCCTTACTTCTCCTTGGTTGAGAGCAATTAACGATTGTGAATTTATGGTCTCTCGTTATTGAGCTTTCTTCTATGGACAAGTGGAATATCTTACTAACAGTCAATTTTGGTTTTATTTCTTTATTGCCAAGTAATTTTTCAGTCTCAACGCATGCGTCTTTAACGATAACAGTCTTAGCATATTTTTCTTTTTCGACGCAGATTTGCTTTTTGCTCTGGAATACAGTGAGCACTTGGTTTAATAGATTTAAGCCCTGAGTGACATCAGGCTGTGATGTTTGGACAGTTTTTGTACTTGAAGCATGGCAATTTGTGTTCATCTTTATAGATTTTACTTGAATTTCGTTTTTGTCAGGTATAGCTTTATTTTCTGTTAAGCTATCCCATCGGTATTCAAATCCTTTCTGGCAAATCGGACAGGATTTCGATTTCCTTTTATTACATACCGTTTTTTTAATCTCATTGCATTTGGGTTTCGCATTGAGGCAAATAGAACAAATGAATTTTGTACTATCATCAACGCCAACGAACCTTTTAGCGATTTCTGTATCAGGGTTCATATTTTGCGCCGTTTCTAATTTACAAGAATGTTTTTTGTATGTTGTTATCTGTATGTGAACTTTTTTGTAATTGCAATTGTTGGGTATCATATGAAATCCCAAAAATTCTGGAACAATAAACAGTTAATCATTACAGTGTAAATCGTACAGCGCAATAATTGAAGTGACTATGTTAAATAAGTTTTTGATAATGACGATGACGCCTTTGCCAATTTTTTTCTTTTTATATTATCTAATCCATTCCAGTTCAGTTCAAAGAGGTTTCAGACCAACCATCATACGAACAAGACCTGGCTGTATGGACTAAAGTCCTTTGCCTTTGCCATTAGGGATAAATTAATATCATCAGTTCATAGAAAATCACACACCAAAGTCACTTACATAAAAAAGGTGGAACTAAAAAATCCATTTGAAACGTAACATTCATCCACATAAACAAATAGGTCGGTCGATACTCTTTCCACTAGTAGTAGATGGGATGTTAATATTATAATGTATTAGGCAATGGAAATGTATTGTCCTTCTTCATTTTTTTTACTTTCTTGATATAAGACATATCGAATATTTTAGTCTAGTTTTAAAAGCAAGGACTCCTTCACGTGTTAAAGTAATTGATACATTTGTGTACTTTTGTTGGCTACGGGTGTTTTACCGTAATTTGGACCTAGGAGGTTTAGCCAATTAGAGAAAATGTGATTGTACTTTCTACTTATACTATTCTTTCTGTCTGCATGAATATTTGTTTTAGAATTCTTACTAGAATTGTAGAGTGCAAGTTGTTCTATTCAATTTTCAGGATCGTTTGCTGTTCATTAATTTCGTATCGGAGTAAATTTTTATAGTAGAGGCTAAACATGATAACGAAATGTTGACTAAATTATCTTGAAATATTTGGAGTATTTTAGATTTAAACGCGGTATCCAAAATTTCAATTAAGAGTAGCAGATATATTAATAAGAAGAGAGAAGAGAAGAGTAATAAAGAGAAAAATAAGAAAATAGAGATTTTTTTGATCTTAGCTTTATAATTTTCTTAACAAGTTTTCGACACCATTTGTATTCTTCACCATTGAAATCAAAATACGGTGATATTTGATTCCAAATCTTTATAATTTTATTACATAAATCGCCTTGTAAATAACAACATTGTAACGAAAAAACCAACTTTAACAATTATGATCTGAAATTGCCATTAATTTATTTGAATATTAAATTTAACTAATTAAAAAACCTATGATACTTACATTGACACTTGACATGTTTCTTTTGATGTTTTAAGATAAGTATAATATAAGACTCGTAAATCTGTATAATAAATAAAGCGATAGCGTCAAAAACTAATCTTCATTACCATGAGTGTAACATTTCATGTCAGATGAATACAAATGTCATTGTATGTTAAAAAGAAAAAAGGTATTAATACAAATGCACAGAAGCAGTAAGTACTAAATACAGAAGGAAGTCCCAATGTTCCTAAAACGGTTTAAATATGTTTTACCTAATATTATGTATTACTTTGAGACTGTTTAGAATTAGTCTTTTCTGTAATTATGCCAAAAAAAACTTACGCAGTAGAATAACCGTGAAATCTAATTTTTAATACGTATTGTATAAAAGTGTATTACTAAATATTTTTGGTTTTCTATATATCTAATTTTATCAAGTATCATTTAGTTAATATTTTCCAGTCTCTAATTATATACATATAATAGATAATCGCGGGTAAAGTAGCGTAGAAAAAAAATTAAAGCCTTTAGCTAGCGGCGGTCTTGAACGTTTTATAGTAAAAAAAAACTAGAAATTGACGATTTGTGTTATTAAATTATACAGAGCGTTTAAAGTTCATAAATGAGTCATTTACCACCGAAACAATCGAATTTAAAGTTTCACACAATTTAATTTGACATCTCAACTCAACTCAAAGAGTGGATATTTTTCACAAAAAACATCCACTCGGTGAAATTCCTGCAGTGCGATGTTACCCCTAATCATTTATAATAGGAACGTGCTGGCAGTAAGAAATTATTAAAGAATAAACTTTATGACATAATCCACAATGTGAAGTTGAAATTCAATAACAAAAATTATCTATGAATGTTACGAGAGAAAAATTTTAATGTACTTACAATACAATACAAGAGAAATTTAGAAGTGATACATTTTTTTAAAGGTGTTTCTCTTAGGCAAAATGTGAGAGTTCTGTAACGTATGTAAATATATATTCGTTAAATATACTAAATTGCAAACAAACTGTTTAAAATTCTTAGCGAACTTATGAATAGACAAAGTCACTCAAAGAATAGGGTGTTTTACTACAGTCATTGTCTATAAAGAAAATATAAAAAAACAAAACTGATAAAAACGAGAACAAACGAACAAATAATGATATATAAGAAGAAATGAAAAGAAGCAAAGCCGTAAATGTCACGAAAGGTTATAAAGGAAGTAACGTAACTGTAGACCGTAGTTATTGTTATAATTACATTTCTGAAAATTATTATACAAGACAAATTACACCGGGAACTATAAGAAATTATAAGGGCGTTGATTCCCAAAATGTCAGTAATTGGAGTCACCTAA
Organism: Teinopalpus imperialis; assembly: GCA_029286865.1. Lineage (NCBI taxonomy): Eukaryota > Metazoa > Arthropoda > Insecta > Lepidoptera > Papilionidae > Teinopalpus > Teinopalpus imperialis. Next base: position 10,759,162 of record JAGSMU010000004.1, read on the forward strand.
CGTGCTCTTGCGAGAACTCTTCCGGGAACTATCAAAAAGCTAGTTATTTCGCCAACAGGTTAAAACAAATGCAGTTAAAAAGTTTCAACGATATAGGCGTCGGAAGTGTTAAGGCTTTCCAAAAGAGAAAAATCAAAAGGGTATATTTACCAGAGACAGAAGAGAGGGCCGTCGAAACATTAGATTTGTCTCTATGCGAAAACCGTATGTTACTTTAATAAATCTAGTTTAGTAAAATATGTAGGCATCCGGGGGCCCAATTACGATTAACTAGGTATTCAATCGTATTCCTTTACAGTGGCATCTTACTTGAGGATGGATGTAATATCTTGGACCGCATCACTTACATCAGGTGAGCTGTGTGTTCGTTTGCCACCTAGCCACCACCCATATAAGCGTGAATTTTGTTCAGCGTTTCTACGCAAACAAATAATTATTAATGGTTCTAATAAACGATGATACTTTGGTGTCGTGCGTATTCATTCGTTTAACATTAAATTTGCTATTCCGTCATTTTATATTTTTTTATTAATTTTAATATTAGGGTGATAAACGAGCATACAAATCACTTGGTGAGGGATGCTGAGGTATTACTGCAGACTATGAGCTGCCCACATCCATCTTTAATACAGTATCAAGATGATAAACCTAATGCATCCGATTAGGTTTTTGCTAATGAGTCCATTACTGGTAACATGGTATTAATTATTAGTCCTCAGTAATTACATTTGAGGACTAATAAGGAATGCCAGTTTGGATTTGAGGCTTAGACAAAAACAAATACAGTAACTTTAAACTGCATTTTAGGCTATTATTCCATGAACGCGTGATCAGTCCCCAGATAAGGCAACTTTATGAAGATTCTAGAAGAGCTTGTAAGACAGTGTTACTTACTATTAACTCTACCGTAACATATTTAGTCATATCACGATGTAATTAAATTATTTCATGAAATTGTCAATCTCATGCCAATAACGTAATATGACACGTATCACATAATATACACTTCGTGATGTGAACTGTAGACAAATTTTAAATGGTTTATCGATATCTCCAATCTCAACCAATTTTAATATCTTCCGTTAATTGATTACCTGCCTTGGGGTTTTTATTATTACATTGAGAGTAACAGACGAGCACACAATTCGCCTGATGGTGATTCCTGCGGCCCACGACCTCTACTCACTGACCTATTCATTCTGCATTTAAAAACAAACTACAGTGTAGCTCTCTGTTTCATGCGCCATTTTCATATATGGGCATCTTTTATGATTATTATTTTAAAATCAAAAATAAACCCTAAGGCGGAGAGTACGGTTTTGGGTGTATTGTAGGTGACAATATATTTTTACAACCACACTACCACTTAGCCCAATATATAATTCACTAACAATAAGCCCTTTATATAAGTCCTTTGTGGTTTGACAATGAACACTTTTTTCAGTAACTATTATATATATTATTACTTAATTATTATATATATTGTAAATTTTTGATCTTCTTAGCAACCAACTCTTGGTTACTGAAGAGGGAAAATGTTATTTAGAAATTAGCGAGTTATTTTAATAGTTTAATAACTTCTTTGTTTTAGCAAAATGCCAATACTTTCATGGCTATAACGAATGCAGGCAAAAAACATCTAGAAATATGGAAGAAAAAGTCATTAATAGCAAAAAGAAAGTTTTGTTACATAAAAAGCTATCTCCTCTTATTCAGACAAAATCAAATTATACAAATCCTTTAAGTGGCCCTTTCTGTATTAATGAAAACGATAAAACTGTAGTTAATAACCCAGAAAGCAATCAAATCAACGCAACAACACAAGTTGATGCAAGAGTATTAGGGAAATCTCAAAAAATTAAAATATTCAAAGAGCTAGCTGTAAATACAGAAACAACTGAAAATGAACAAAAAGAAAAATCTGAGATCGATCTTTCAGACGACATGTCGAGAGCGTTATATAATAAAAACGGAATTGAATTCGCTTCTTCATTAGATTCTTTAATTCAACATGTCTATAATTTAGATAAACCGTGTAACGGCACTGTAAGTCAAACTTCAATAGATCCAATGGAAAATAAGCTAGAACGAGAATATAGAAAAATATTTTCAAGCGAATCTCGAGATTGTCCTTGTAATAACAAATTATCAACGACTAATAGTGATTCTTTATTGCGTCGGTTTGAAGCTTTGCGACGCGATGCTAGATCACGCAGTAGACGTGAATCAATAAAAGATATATCAAAAATTTCGAGTCACTTAAACGAGCCCAGCTATAAAGATGTTTCTTTAGCTTCTGATCCACCTACATTACAATCACATTCCTATGCTGACAGGGAAAATATTACCCCTCTTTCGAGTAGCATTTACCAAAAGGATTACTTGATAAGACCGAATAAGAAAAAATCGATTATTACAAAACTTCAAAGTACTCCACATGGGCGTCCTTATCATTTGGCAGAAAGTGATCAAGGGATTAAGGGAATGTTTAAATTATGGGGCAAGAAATTAAGCTTAGAGGATGGTTCCTTTAAGAAAAGCAGATTTAAATTTTTTGATACTACTAAAAAGTCCGAAGGTAATATAAGATTAGGAAAACCTTCATATTGCAAGTCGGCAGATAAGAAGGAGAGAAAAAAGTTCCATTTTTTTAAAAGAAAAATCAAAGATGACTCAAAAGCGTCAAAAATAAAGGTCTTGACTGGCAGATGCGAGATCAATAAAGGGTTAACTATAAAAATTGGAAAAGGTTACTCAAAGCAAGATCAACATGCAAAAATAATTAAAAAAATACGTGCTAAGCATGAAGACTTGTTATGTAAAGAGTGGCTTCAAACATTTTTATCAAAATCCTTTGAGTCTAAAAAAAGCCTCACAGTGAGAGAAAATAGTAGTATATATAGCAGCCATAGTGTTGCAAGTGAAATAAGAGCAAATAATTCTCATGAAACGAATATTCTCTTATATTCTAATGCCACAACCAAAACCACATCACTACATAAAGTAAACAAAAGCCCCTTTGTTGATTTCTCAAGACATTACATTCAAGCTTGGATGATGCCAAAAACAACATTGGATAGGTGTGTAAAATCAAAAGTATATTGGAATGTCGAAAGTGACAAATATAACAAAAAGAAAAAAAATGATGTTTGCTCCAAATGTTTAATTGCCCAGAAAGAAATGTCTTCGTCTGTCGATAAAGCCGCTTCGCACAATGGTAATAACTTGAAAGAGGTACTTCAATCGAGTTCTGAACGCGGGATGGTTGACATTTACTTAGGGTGTCTGAATGAAATAACCGATCAAAGTTATATGCATCAGCAAAGTAATGAAGAAGTATACAATATAATCGATTATGAAACACCTGTAACGAGTGACGTCTTAAATGAGGATATACTTAATCCTGATTTAAATAAAGGAAATCTTGCTGCTATTGATATTTTGAATAATAGTCTCATAAAAGATTTAACCAATTGCATGCCAAATTATAAAGTTTTAAAGAAAAATGAAGAATCTTACAATCCCGATATATTACAGGACAATTTAAAAGCTTCAAGAGATGCTGTAGGGGTGGGATTAATTACCCAAAATGATAAAAGAGATTTAAAATACCCTATGTAAGTTTAAGCATGAAATATATTATAATCTGCAAACAATTATATTTTCAATTTAAATTTATATTTGTATCTTAGATGCTATGTTTGATCAGTCAGATCAGTACCGGTCCGTTCCGCCGTAATTTATGGTTTACGAGTCGTGTGTAATTTTTTTTAAATATAGGTAACGTTTACTTAGAATTTTGTATTTATTTCTAAATGCGTGTAATTTTTTTAAATGCTATTAATCGTATATTTATGATGTTTTTCGGAAATAACCTATGAATCTACAAATTCTAATTTTCAAGCGAGATCTCTTATCTCACTTCATTCTATAGAACTATATACTACAAGTACCCAAATTATTTTGTGAAAGTTACTTTTTAATATATGTTACTTTTGAATTATAATCTCATTTCAGATATCTTAAAAGTCTTGAAAACGACAATCATTTAAAAGAATCTTTTTATATCCCGCCAAAGAACAGCAAACATGTAGAAATTTACCTTCGTAAGCTGTGTCAGAACGGGATTCCTCTTGGCGTAGATCTACATTTATGGACCATTAGCGATTCCATTTTACATCACTCTTTTAATTCAAATAATAAAGAAGGAAGTTTTAATGATGTTCGGTACACAACAATCGTTTCTTCATGCGAAGCATCAGCCAACACTGGTCAAGATGAATTGGAAAATAAAGAGGTGCACAAATATCTAAAAACAATTTTGAAGAAACACAAACATGATCCTCTTACCGAAATAGGAATACGCATTCAGCCGAAAGACTCTTTGGAGGTTTTAAAAAAAAGAAAATTGTATTCTAACAGCAATAAAGGAAAATGGAGAAATGACAACGTTTCACTTTCGATATCGAACTCTAAGACGAAAATGAAATTAAAAAATCGTTTACCGAAAAACAAATTGTACAAACGTGACAAAAAACGTGTTACTATTTCTGAATATGATGTAGTGGGGCGCTCTGGAACAGAATTTTCACTTCCAAATGTAATACAAGCTAAATCCGAAAAAAATACTGGATTACCGAGCTTAGCCTGTCCTCAAACTACGTCCGAGTCTATCAATAATAACAATATTATAAATAGCGAAAATAAGCTTAGAAACGAAAATGAAACTTCTCAACTTCAGTTAATTAATTTAAGTCCGACACAAAATTCTGCATCAGCATTATTACACACCGAGGACGACAATATTAAAAATGTCAGACGTCCATCTAAAGACCATATAAAATTTTCAACTGAATCCTTAATCATGGAACCTAAAAGTCATCCGGATCCTAATCATTCTTGTAAAAATAATGAGATAAACACTTTTGATATAAGTAATGAGACAATCACTAAATTAAGATTGAACTGCGAGTGTTTAAAATCAGGTAATATTGTAAAGAATAGATGTCAAAATGTATGTGGAAAGTTTGTTTTAGATAAAACATCTTCTAGTGAATCATTGAAAAATGTCAAGCACAGAACAAAGAAAAAATGCTTTATCACAACCGATGTACAAAAAATATCGTCTTTATCTCGAACATCGATTTCTTTAAAAAAACATTGTTCCCATGACCTTGACATAGGTCAAGGTAAGGTAAAATTATCTGGATTGCATTTTAAAAAGCAACCAATTAAAAGAAATGTGTCCAGGGCCTGTTGGACAATAGGTGATAAGTATGACAGCGCCACCGGTGATTCTGTAAATAATATGAAAAGAACTCCAAGCTCAAAAGATATTAATGAATTTGTATGTATGACAGACACAGGAGTTAATGAAGACCGAAATAGCTTTGGTTTTAAGGAAAATAAACGAAAGAATAAAAATACATCTAGTCGTTCGCAGAAACAACCCTCACAAATATGCACTATATCTGTACCAGGTTTGGTAAAAAATATATACCTTGAAAATAAGTCAAACCATGATAAGCATAATGATACAGATAGCGAGACCGATTTCGTTGACATAAACTTTAAGATAAGACGTAAACAAGGCGATGATAGAACTAAGTTGGTAAACATCATTGACAGTAGTGAGCGAGATAAAAGAAATGAAAAGAAACTACTTAGACAAAATAGTGAGATGAGCAATAACAAAGAGTTATATTTAGTGCATAATGCGTCCAATCCCTCAATTTTATATAGAAACTACAAAAATTATTTGACAATAAAAATTTTAATCAAGGGCTGCAATCAAATAAAAAAAATTAATAAAAAAAATATTCACAACGATCAATTTTCTTCATCTAATATTATTTCTAAAAAAGTATCTGAAAAACTTCAAACTGTTTCGTCAATCTTCAACAAATCAGAAGATCAAAACTCGTACTCGCTTCATAAATTTACGATAGATTTAACAAATTCAGTTGAAAAAAATGAAAGCAACAATCACTCTTCTGATGATTTTATGTTATTAGAACCATACAAGAGCGAAACGGTTAAATGTGAAAAAGAAATTTTCGACGAGGAGAACGTTGGAATTGATAAGCAAACTATTAATTTATGCGGGTTGGGAGAAGAAGTTATTAATTCTCAGATACAACATGACATAAGTGTGACGAAAAATTATAAACTCTACTTTAGTAATACAAGTATTTCACCATATACAAACTACAATGTCAGTAAGAAAACTATGTCATTTCATAAAAAACTGAAAAAGAAAATAATTCATAAAATATTAGAATGTGCTAATGATATTAATAAAACACAAAGAAAAGAAAAAATAAAAGAGGCACGAAAGGCGTTACGGGCGCTTCTTTTGTCAGAATATACTGACAAAAGTAATATCGGAAAAGATACAGGCAGTATTTCCGGGCAATTAACATGTGGAACTTTAACATCAATTTTTTCAACAAAAAAATCACTTTGCCACGTTTACAGTACGAAGTGCTCAAGAGGAAAACGAAGTAACGTAAAAATTGGTAATTATTTTCATACCGTTACAACTAAAAGAAACAAATATCGAAAACATGACACTAAATTAATTTTAAAGCAATGCAAGATAAAGAAATCTTCCGTTTCCAAAATGCTTCGTAAAAAATTAGGATTAACAGATTTAAGAATATGCGAATTAACCAGTTCTCAGGGACTGATGTCTCTGAAAACTAATGGTAATGAAATTGTGAAAAAAATGTCTGACGTCGTTGACTATTATAACGAAAACCAAAATTTGATGTGTCTATCAAGTAACGTTATAGAAAAACTAGCTGAAAAAAGTCCACGTGAATATAATTTTAATTTGAAATCTTACTGTGCTGATGAGATCCAGAATAAAGAACAGCAAGTAAGCCAGGATAATAGTATAAGAAATTTAAAATTCAATAAAAGTAATAATGTGCATAAATTAAGAATAAAAAGGTTGAACAGAAGTGCGATTTTACGTATTGGCGAAGAGAACAAAATAACAATAGTAAATTCTAATTTTGTAGAAACAAAACACATTAATTTCCATCAAAGTAGATCGGAACAAACACTTAATAAATACACAAACAACGAGATAGACATATTACAATTACCTGAAATAAAGAGAGGAGTTTTAGAACTGTACAACGCAGCAGAGACCTTGTCAAATAATTCTGTATTATTAGCTAAATTGCCCAAATTTGTAAGTGAGGTTGAAAACGTGATGATTTGACGATTTACGTTCTTTTCTTGTTTAATCATTGTGGCAAAAAATTCATGACTAAAAGTCATTTTATTAATGTTACGTCAACAATGTCATTATTATAACCTTAAGAATTTGCTGCCTCTATTGTTGAAACATTGTTAAATTAAAATTAGTAAATAATACGTTCATGTTAGTATAAAGGTGTAATTTAAAGATTGTTTTTAGATAAGCTAATATTTTAGGCACAATTTTAAATACTTTAAAATTGTTTATTGTTTGTTTTGAGGTTTTTATTAAAAAATATATTTTTGTATTATAAATGCGTGTTTTTTTTTAATGTATAAATAATATATATTTTTACATAATTACTAATAGTAAGTTGTTTGTAACGAAATGAGGACAGCCCAACCTCGATGATGCGCGCTGAGAAGTTATAGTGAACATTATAAATTTAAGAAATAAGAGATCCTCAAATCTCAATTTTCTTAGTAAATTCGTTTAAAGCTTTATTTGCTTTATAATAATATTGAGTAAATGTAATTAATATAAATGCGTATGCAATTCATTTAAAAATAGTTATACATTATTCTGACATAAGTTATATAACCTATGTCATATGGTGTTCCATTACATTTCCATTACATTTATCTCTATATGGCCTGCACATTCAACAAAAGTAATCTTTATGCTCGATAAATATGAAATGTTTGATAAATTTTGAATTTTCGAAAAACGTATAATTAATTAAACTAAACAAATTAACGTTTAACGGTACTTAAATACAGTTTTGTTGTTAATAATTTCGTCGATGCTTCTACGATCAGCGGTCATCACTAACTAGAAACTGAAATGTGTATTCGTGTATCAAAAACGGGATGCCAAAACTTTTCGTACAAATATACAAGAGCATTTATTTCACATAGTATTCTACTAAATTTCATAACTGTGGTCAATTATCTGATTTTAGCATCCATTCTTATACAGATACTAAAGATAAGATTGTATTTTATTAAAGGATGTTTATATTACAAACATTCTCGTTAATAACTCAAGCTTCAATGCTTGTACTAGGAGATGGTTCATGACTATAGTCGAATTGGCCATTCTTACCTACGAAGTTAAGTTTCTAGTTCGAAGGCAACAACACCGGGTATAAGGTCGCCGAGCGCTTAGCGTGCTCAGTCGAGACCTTTCTTACAGGGTAACCATCGCAAGGGCTCGGCTTGGACTGTTACCCGGACCGCGTAAGTAAGCTGATTAGAGGGTGCCCGAGGAGACCAGAGCTCGATTAGTTACTTCTAACGGAGTAAGCTTGCAGCCCATGACACCTAGACAAGGAATCATATAGCAGATGTTATTTCACCCCTGAAAACCGAATCTAAATAAGACCGAAGGTCTTGTCATCACTAATAAGGATCTCCGGATCTCTATAATGAACCAAATAGAACAGCAGCGTTCTGCCGTTATTTTACGCTGGTATTCTGTGAAAGCGTGTTCCGTCCCCATTCTTGCTGCAATTAGAAATAAATACGACGTGGTTCAACCACTACTAACCTGCTCTGTCCTTCGTGTATTGTGAAAGCATAGCCCTATTAGAGCTTATGTAACACGTGTCTTTTAGCTGTGGCGTGTCTCTACCACGTAAAATAATAAATCTATCCCATAAAGAAGACATTGATTGATTAGGTTTCCAGACACGCCAAAAGAACTTTACTTCTAAGTGATTAGTAAATTCAAGAATATACCATCATAACCAAGGTAAAGTACTTAAACCATTGAAAACGTACTTTTTTTTGATATCCCATAAATTTAATATTAGTTTTCATGTTATTCCTTTAAATAAAACACAATATTTCTTGACAGACGTTTAATGCTCATTAATAACATTATACAAAACACAGGATAACGTAACGTGTTTCGTTGTCTTCGAATTTTCATTTAATATTATTATTATTTTGGTTTGGGTCCTCTTTCGTCTTTCATATTTAAAGCACTTTTTTCATCTACTATTGATTTTATTCGAGTACTATTTTCATTAAAAAAAACTATTGAGTTTAAACAATAGACCCATTTAATTTAAAATATGACTAGTTATCGTTACTAAATGCATTGTAAAATGTAATAATATTAAAAAAGATATAAAACATATATCTTGGACTACGTAATAATTTCATTGAACATGACATTAGGCAGTACTTGTAATTTTAAACTAATTATTTCTAATAAATGCAATAAGATATATTATATATTATAGTATTAAAAATATATAAATATTGTATTCCTTTACTAATTACCTTATCTTCTTTGGTATCTTTTGTTTCATTCCAGGTTATAATCTCGTCTGTAAAATAAATAGATGCAATTACAATGTGTACACAGATAATTTTTCAACTAATATCCATTTATTTATTTTTAATATGTCTCTTTGTTTTAAGAATAACTCTGTGTGACTCTTTACCCACATACACATCCATACCATTCCTTTCAATTTCTCTATACTCACACATATAACTACCATTCATACTTGCAGCACATCCTAGTTAGTCATCTGCCTATGCCGGGATCCATGATGAACGCTATTCCTTCAAATCCGTCCACTGATGACGTACTGGCGTAATATCGCACTGACCCACCGTCGGTCACGAACCAAATATATTAATCATTTTTTTTATTAAGTTATTATTACTATGTTGTTATTACTACTTGTATATTTACGTATTCCTTCTGGTCTCAACCAAATTAATCTGTAACCTGTGGTCTATGTCTTAATAATATTATTTATTATTTTTATATAATAAAGTAAAGAATAAAGAATTCTTAAATGAAAGAAAGCATGCACACAAACAAAGCTTACCTTGAGGTGTAACCGTAAACCTGTGTGTTAGCACAAAACTCACAAAAACATTTAGTACACGACATTTGGTTATAACAATATTTTATACGTACGTTACGTGTACAATACAAAAATAAAGTGCTCATAGGTGCAGTTGTAAAAAAAAAATTCACACGCGTGAAATAATTTTCAAATTAACGTTATACGATAAAGTTTAATTAAAACGATCATGAATAAATAAGGAAAAGAATAAAACAACAAATATCTTCACAGTACACATTTTTATTCGAATGTTATAATCTTCCTGATATACAGATAAGTACCTTTTTCATAGTACAAATACATTGATTATTTAGTATTTAATAGCACTAGCAACATTTAACAAGACGGTACAAAACGCTGTACAATACATAATAACAACAGTTTTAACGCCATCAAAAAGTTGATGATTAATATCTGCTCATCAGTAAAAATGAAAAAAAAAATCTACTATTGTAAAATTGTAAACTTTGGAACCGTTTAGAAAGGAATAATTATTTTATAATATTATTCTATATTAGCCTATTCCTCAGCCTGTAAAGAGTTCAGTGCAACGTAGACCATAGACTAGTAAGGAGAATTATAATTTACGCATCAATAAACAACCTAAACACCGCAGAATATATTCATATTATTACTTTACTTTTATTTCGAAAACTTTATACTGAATAGTAAATTATTTTTTACTGGAACAGAGACTGATCATCAAAGTTAAACAGCGAAAAACTAACGGTGTATCTACACTCATACAATTGGAATAATTATATAGTCAAAGCTAATTATTGTTTATAAATGCAAGTAGTAAATACATTTTTCCAAATTATTAACATATTGTGTTTTCTGAAATTTATTTTGTAATATACGTATACCATACCTACGTAATACATACATAGTAGAATACAAAAAGTGAAACGTAAAGGACTTAAATTAAAATATAATTTTTCTACTTAATACTAAAAAGATTCCTACAACAAAAATTCGACAGTATTAAAGCAATAAGAGATTATAAGGTAAAAATGGCGGATTCTCTTAAGACTACATGACTAAAATAAACGAAAAAGACAGAAAGGTTTAAGATAATTAAAATAGATTAATAAAATTAAATTAAAATAGGTGAATTAGATAAATAAAATTAATGTAAAAATGATCACACAAAGTTTGTAAAAAGATTCGGTGTCTAATAGAATTAAAAATAAATCAGTCTATGGCTACAGCACACGAATAATAAAAAATATCTTGTTTAATGGCCACTATGATAATGAGCAAAATAAACAACACCCGCAATCTTAATTCAAAATGATTCTAAAAATATGAATTTATAATAAATAAGTTACATTTGTAGATACAATGGCAGTAGGTTGTTTTTTACTCTCTTAAACATCTCATATTAAAATCGTCAATTTTAATTCTGTAAAGATAACATGCGTACATGTCTATAATATGTTGTAGTTCAGCATTAATTTTTTTTACCAAGAAATATCGTTTCTTGTCTATAGAATTGGAAGGACAATATGACACTACAGCCATTATGAAAAAAAAAAAATTAAACTGTACGCTTATTGTCGCGTGTAATATTATAACTATTAAACAGCGAAGCACCAATATATTTAATGAAATACTAGTAAAGTAGAGAGCTACACGTAGAAAAGCTACATAACGAACTACTTATATTTAAATAAATTGTACATATAAAGGTACATAGTTAAAAAGGTTAGTTGTAGTTTTTAATGTATTAATTTTTTTGTTTAATCTGTGAGAAATGTCAATTCACAAATTGAAGCCAAAATTGAATCGTCTGGATTTACAAATAGCTGAATTTGTATCCGCTACTTTGTTATTAGTTTTATCTTCCTTTTATATTTGAATTGCCATATATTGCTATAAAGTTGCAATTTTTAATTACGAACATGAACTTTACGAACAGTTAAACAGTCTGCTACATTTTTTTAAAAGTATATAATTATCAATAATAATTTTAAAGTATACATTAATAAATATTTTCATAATGGATTATGAAGATATTACTTCGGCGAATTGAGCATAGAATTTGGCATATTTATCATTTTACGTTAATAAATATTACGCACACAATATTTCAAAGTTGTCGAACAAGAATTTTTAATAAGCTACGCTACAGCAAAGCAATACATATTGAAATATCACGCAGCATTCACACTAACATCATATCTTACTACGAACACATAAGTTTAAATTTTAACATTGTTTCTCTTCGCTCTGCATGTGTTGCATATGCTGGTGAACTTCGTACGTAGATATAGTTATGTTTGACGTCTCGGATGTTAGATGTGTGACTTCTACCTGTTATAAAAACATTTTAATTTAACGTATTTTGTCACGAACGATAGTCTCAAAATATTATTTCAAGTCATACGAAAGAAGGAATTTACAGTATATATATACATATATATAACAGCAAAACTATCTCTACCCCAGAAATATAACTAAACCAGATGGTATTTTTTATTTTCAAAAGTAATAGTATAGATAGATATAGATAGTTGAGATGTAATTTAAAAAAAATATAATAACCGAATTTAAGACCGTCTGTCGTTGTATTATATATTTCAGAAAGTTATAAAATTCATCCAGTTTTAAGAGTATTTATTGGCATATAGTAGGCGATATGTATTATATAAATAACTATAAACTGTACATAATTTAATATAATCTACGACTATATTTGACAAATGATAAAGTCTGAATGATTTTGCACCGAATGAAATGGTGCATGTGAGATCATTATCGTATAAAAGTAATTTTTAACTCTTTTTGTTTTTAAATAACAACGACGACAAATTGAGATCTTACCTTTCCATCTTCGAGTTTATTTTGAAGGTAATAGAAAATCGGCTTTAAGGCAAGCAGCACTAAATAAGCTTTAAAAAGCTCTCTACTGTTGTACTATAATGAGCTTGTTAAATGAATTTGTGTTAGTGTGTGTTGATGAGGGAGGGAATGCGATCTACACACGCGTTTATACACATATGTTACGTTATGTTAATTGTTTATTTATACTTGTTTTTATTAGTGTTATATAGATAGAACGGTTTATTTGTATTTACTTATTGTTATTGAAAGACTAACGAAAAGCAGTAGTTAGTTAGCATTGAACATATTTAAAACTATAGTCTAAACTTCTACAGTTGTGTCCCCTGTATTGTTCGAATTATTTTACATCTATTGAGTTTATCTGTAAATTTAATATCTCTAATAACCCATGCCATCCATGCCCTCACAGATGTGTAATAGTATCTTAACACTGCTGTTTGTCGTATTGTGTGTCAGACCAATTACAGGTAACGAGACATTCCATCTCAATCCTCAGGAGTGTCAAGGTGTAGTTTGAATCTCTGTTGAGGATAAGATGTAGATGTCAATTGCAGTCATCATTTACCACCAGATGGACTGTGTCTTTATTCATCACCCCTTTTATAAGATGGTTAGGTCTCTTAAGCAAATATAACCTACTGCTTTTCTTTGTCCATGTACATTCGTCTGTAATATAAACCTCATAATTAGTGCACGGGACTGTGTATTGTTTGTTTCTAAACGTTAACACACTGACAGTTTTTTTTTTCAAATGTTTATTTTACACTTCGTATATCTTAAATAGTTAACAACAACAGAATATACAATGTTATATTGGTATAATCATAACAACGACATGTAACAGACCAGTATTAAACATCAAAAAGAATATTCTTGTAAAATAGAGACCATCTCTCGAAATATTATGTAATATAAAGATAAGACAAATTGAAATATTTTTAATACAAAATATTTTTATTAGTTTTTGCACAAAAAAACAAAAGGGTTTTTGTCAAAAATCCTATAAACGATATTACAAAAAAAATGAAATGGTCTCCGTTGACAAGAAAGTCTTTATTAAATAGATCTGTAAGTATTCTTGGAATTATTTAAACTGAGAATAAATGAAATGTAGCAAACTCTTCTTTTTTCATTCAAAAATTATTTTTATCATTTAACAGTTTACTAAAAGATTTCATAATTAAGCGCTATCTTTTTTTGGTAATTCTGTAAAAGGTCACTTTATTACATGATATATTATACACAACGTTTCAAGATATCCCAAAAATTAAGGATACACAGACAAAACTATAGCACCTTTTCCATTTGAATTCCAAAATTGTACATACGATATTAAGGGGAACTAAGAACTAAAATTCAAGCCTTTTTAACCAGTTTTAATGTCCGTTACAACAAGGATTTCTTAATATACTTTAAAAAGGTATTTGCTCCTTATTTCATTTTTCTAGTTTTTGATATTAATATTTAGCATCCGATTAAAATGAATTAATATACATGCAGTCTTGACATGTGTTGGAAAATATAAGACACTTTTGTTGTTGTTTTATGGAAATAATACGATACTTTTTTAAACTAAAATGCAATTAATTTGTCGTTCAAATATTTAATATGGAAATATTTCTTAATAACAGTAAAAAAAACTTGTTGTTTTAATCAGACTTATGTGGAATAGACTATAGCCGTATCAAAATATTAAGCTAAAGTTATGAAAATTTACAAAAAGATTGCTAGCGTAAGCGCAAAGCTAAGATGAAATTTTTAGTTTTAGTAGTAACTTAGTTGAAACGGGCGTAGGAACCAATAAAGATATAAAAACCTATAATTCAAATAAAAAAAATGAACATCCGACACATACAAAGCTTTAAGGAAAAGAGCTTTCTGTATTACCAAATTACGTAAAATACTTACAGATCTCTATCATACATCAAAATCTTATTATATTAACACACAAGAAAGCGGGTTATATATTATGATAAGCGAACGGTAATTTTTTGCTTTCTTTAAACAACCTTTTATTTATTGCACTCGAACTATCTTTACCTTTATTAGTATTAACATTAACTTTGGTCAATTTCGATAATGGCAACATTGAATAGGCAAAATCAAGAATTTGTAACAATATTAACTATGCTATGACAACCCTAAAAATATACGGGTCTGTCCGATTCCATTATATAACATGATTAAATGACATACATATTACAAACTTTTAACTATAAAAACACATCTGCGGACAATGTTAAATGTCTGTTTACTTAAAATATTTTAGCTGAACGTACATATTTATTAAACAGCGTATAATTTGAATTAACCTATTTTTTTTCCAATTTGTACTATGTAACGTTTTAACATTGTCAACGATTAATTTCAAATGACAAAACAAGTATTTTAGATGGCTCAGATTTCTAAATATCCTTGTTAAAATTAACTGCACTCAACAAAGACGTAGAGGTAACACAAAAAGTAAAAAAAACTTTAAGATAAAACTAACAAAGATCTAACTTCCTCAACATCATGAAGTTGTACAAAGTATTATTCTCGTGATTTCGAGTATTAGGATTTTATTTATAAACACTGGCAAATTGTAACTGAATATAAATTTCCTTGATACTGGAAACGTCAGTCATTTAAATTGATATAAAGATCTATATACGTCCAAAATACACACAAAAATACATTAGTAAATTGTTATATATAATGATTTTCATCTCTAAAATTATAACCTAAATTAGTTATTTAGACGAAACAGGTTAAAAAAATTCTGAGCCAATAGTCTAGTCTAGGTTTGTTTTCTGCACTCCTAATGGAAGCACCAAAAATTGTTTATATTCCTCATAAATGTAGTAATTATTGTTTATATAAAAGCTAGCGCCAAAACTGTTAAAAAACCAGACTTGAAGCGATCGGATATATATGTATGCTAGTGGTATTTTCTTAATCATTTGTAATCTGTTTCTACTTTTTCTTTTAAGTGCAACTATACCACCCACCATTAAAGCAGCGTCCAAAATAAAAAAAAGATAGCATTAATATATTGCGAATGCACTGAAATATAAATAGTTATTTGTATACCCTAAATTTTAGGTTTTAATGCGCAAATAGAATTGTGTAAAAAATAACGGTAAAATATTTAAAAAATGTTATATATTAAATTGAATTGAAGATATTGAACATTAATAACGTAAACTTGAAAAAAAAAAGTTAATTTATTCTATAATTTAAATATACTATTATAGCGTTTACTGTTACTTTTTACTTATTTAATTACTTAGAAGCTTTTGCATAACTAATGCACTGTGAAACAGGACAGAGGTGTAAGTTAACCCTTCACCGTGTATAATTCGTACCTACCATTCGTGCTAAGGGATTAGTGACGTCTTTATATTTGGCGGGACGATTGACAGATTTGAGATTGATATTTGAGGTAACTTAAAAACCGCAATTGGACTAATAATTAAAGATAATATAATTCTGTCGATCGTACCACATGCTGTCCACATCCCTAGACATTGACTTACCACTTCACTGGTGAGACAATTGATGGTGGTGGGTGGAACGACGCGTGCGGGGGGAGGTGGCGCGCGGGGGGATCGACGACCGTCGCTCGGGGTTGCGCCACGGGCAGGGGTTATGGGGTAGCCTGGATCAAAGTTTAGACAATTACATTTCCTACGCGATAATGCCATGTCGCTTCTTTGGAATGGCTGTAGCACGAAACGTCGGGTTGACAAGACCAAACTTTCACAAAATACCACCGTAAAGTAGCAGCTTAGTGTTGTTGTTTCATCTGGTGATAGAGAGAAATAGCAAAAACATTATTGGTGACGACTATGGCATAATGTTTCATTTTGGTCAGTTTCGATATATTTTATACATAAACAATTCAATCGATAGTTTTACATTTCCGTGCACATTGACCATATAGCTTATAACCCCTTTGTTGCATCTAATTTTGAGAGCACTGTCATTATTACTTTAGCTGCGATCAGAATTCTTCACATGTTATGTTTGGCGGTCGGTACATTAGAGGTAAGTAACAAATTAGCCTCTACAAAGCTTGGTATGCTCAATAAAGCGTAACAGTATTTCGTGTCGGTCAACCGCTTATAACTTTACAAGGCACCAGTTCTATCTCTGGAACGGGGCACCCCAGTACTAGCTTCCTACATTTATCCGTATTCAACACAGAGTGTCTCTAATCGTCGACGAGCAAGTACTTCATACATTGAATTTGCGAAAAGAAGTTGCATCTCTTTTCATTTTCTATCGTATTTACCACGGTGAATGTTCCGAGGAACTGTTCGGATTAATTACAACCTCCCGAGTTAAAACTTCGTACATCGCGTCTGAAATCTCTATGGTTGGCAATCAATTATTTCTATGAAACTAAAATAATTGATTACTAGGCCCATAAACACCTGCATCCTTATCCTTAACAAAGATTCAAGACCTGAGGGCTGAGATGGAATGCCTCGCCATCAGTATCCGGGCCTCCAGATCTCTACTACACTCATCTAACGAAACACCACCGTCATGCTTATAGTTATACATATATATATATATATTTCTTATCATTGAGTCACTGTATACATACTATAGCTACCTTGTTCACTACTACTAGATTCGGTGAAGCTTGGCGTGCCTTCCGTCCAAGTAGGCGTAGATCCCTCCACTGATGCCGGCGGTGTCCAACATACACTGAAATAAAATAACACATTTTTTATTCGGTTCCAAATTGGAAGTGTAGTGCCTCAGTACGATTTACATAACATGTCATTAAATAACTGTAGCATAGATATTAATATACCACGTCACAAAAGTCAAGCACACAGAGACAGAACGCGCTTGCTCGCGTTCACTCTAACGTTACTTTTCAATGACATATGTATATACATATGACAGTTAGAACTAACGTTATTTTTTCAAAAAATAAACTTAGTTCTAACTATCATATACTAACATAAAAGGATGTACCAGCGTATGTTATATATTTAGAAACTAAATAAACTATTTTCTTTTCATTTTCACGCTTTTTGGTACACGAACCGAAATCAACATGTTTCAGAGAATAATATAAAATATATATTTCATGACACGTGAAATCCGTCAAACCACATTGGAGCTACGT
This sequence comes from Teinopalpus imperialis, assembly GCA_029286865.1. NCBI lineage: Eukaryota > Metazoa > Arthropoda > Insecta > Lepidoptera > Papilionidae > Teinopalpus > Teinopalpus imperialis. The sequence goes on from JAGSMU010000004.1 coordinate 10,777,216, forward strand.
AATAAGACTATGCTCCAATACCCTCTCTAGAGATAAATATGTCCAGCTGTGGGCTACTTCTTTTTTTTTATACTATACCTAACAAATTTAATTTCGTGCCGTAATTAATAGTATAATTTTTGTATTGTAAACCAAAATTTTTAGTAACGAAAATTTTATAAATTCATCTATCATGATTATTGGATGCAACACAGCCTTATATAGCTTAATATTAGCAGACATTATCGCATGGTTTTATGTCAAGAAATAGTGCGTAAATTAAACCACATCATCAAGATCAAGACATGGTTCAATCTTTGTTCTGGCTCAAATAATTTACACCGTATCTGGTTTAGATTTCGTGACATATATTAAAATAAACACTCTAGTTTATATGAATTTATGAATGCCAAATTCAAGAAAGCAATCTCACCTAGCCTCGTTACTCCTCGCGCTGCTCAAGGCAGCTGGCGTCAAAGCTAATGATGAAGCCGATGATGTCGTGACGACGCTGGCCGCGCTCGATGCACCCCGCCGTCGCCCTGACGCGCTCGATGACGTTGTCGACGACGAGTTGGTGCGGCTGGTCCTCGGGGGCGGGGCTTCCTCGAAGGGAGGCGGCGGCGTCGAACAGCAAGACAGCGGCGCCGCGGCTGGCGAAACACTAGCGTTACTACACGATCCTACTATAGCTGTATTGTTTACTCTAGCTATATAATCGCTTGCAAGGATAGATAAAGAGCTACAAAGAGTTAAAAAAAGGAAAGTTACCTATATCGTTCATGAATCAGAATATTATTTACACAAATTACTTGATAAATATTATCTCATTACTGAATTAATATAGAAAATAGTGATAAGAATGAAAGAAATAAAGTTATGTGTGTTATCTTTGCCTAGTACTAAACTACACTAGCAAGAAAATAATAAAATATTTCGATAAAGACGGCCAATTACAAATTCAATTAATGATGTACATAAAAGTTTATAGTGTTATATTATTTACATGCAACTCACAACACAAATGAGACATGAGCAATTTCAATCACATAACAGATAATAATTTAAAAATCTACAACTAGCAAAGTGGTAAAAAAATTGTACAAACAATTGAAAAAATTATAAAATACCATGCACAGAGTAGTCGTCAAAGCATTCATCTCTTTTCTACACAATAAAATTCACTAATTCGACGTCAGTAAAATTATGAGCAATTTATTTTAAAACTACGAGAGGCACATTTGGTTTCATGTCTTAAGTTTATGCCTATACATACTCTTCAACGTCTTTAGTAACTTGGAAAATTTTGTTTCTCTCCGATTTTCTTTTAAAACTTTGCCTTAGCTTTGGAGCAGACGATCTAGCAGTTGTCTTAGCTTCAGGTATTGGGATCACAGTGAATTTCTTAATTTTTTCGTGTACATTGCCGCTTATAGGCTTCGACACCAAAGGTTTAACGTCAGCGATGTAAGGTGAATAAGTTTTTTGTCCTCTAGAAGTTCCATGAGCATGTTGGCCGGTCTCGAATATTTTTTTAGTTTCACTAACAATATCCCGTCGTCTAACCGTTGGTGGTCTACGTGGCCTCGGACTTTCTACAGATGAAACTGAACTTCGATGAGAGTTAGTTTCAGAATCCGTTTGCATTTTCTTTATATTTTTTTGAAACATATCAATTTTTGCTTTTGCTTTCTTATGGCAAACATCATCCTTGTTCAGTCCTTTTGAATGTTCTTCACTGTAAGTTCTAATCTCGATTTTAGGTTTTATTCTCTTTGGTTCTTTATCGCGCGTTTTGTCCTTTTTAGATTGATTAAAATTAAATTTCTTAGATAAACCAGATATTAATCTTGATTTAGCGGGATTTTTATTTACGTCTTCTTTGTCGGTACTTTTAGACGGGTCTTTCTTAGAATGATAAGGCTTCATTGAAATTTTTGATGTTTGAATCAATTCAGGTGACTGAGAGCGCAAACTTGGCGAATCTATAACAACAGGAGGAGACTTGGCTTGTTTTCTTCTTTGTTTAGTGATAAACTGTAAGGGATTTTTGGAAGATTTTACTTTAGGACCATAATCTTCTTCACTTTCATCGCCATAATCTTTAACTTCCACAGCCACAATAGTCTCCTCGTCACTCGATTCAGTGAATGATATATCATCGTAATCCCCGGAATCCAAATGTTCTCTAACAACCTTATCGATATGAAACTTAGCCATCATAGTAGTTTGGCCAATCAAATCTTTGGAGGAATTTGTCCTTTCTGTAATATTTTCACCTTCTTCGATGTTGTTTAAAAACTTATTGGACGTTCCTGATTTTGTTACTCGATCAGAATAATTAGACATAGATGTTGAAACACGGCATGCACTAGTCTCATTAAATTCAACATCATGCCCATAAAAACCATAATCAGCGTCACTACTTGCAAGGCGTGTCAGTAGGGGTTTATCGTTGGTCGATTTGTTTAAAGGGGCATAATCACCTTTAGTGTCATGAGTGGCAGTTTGAGAATGACCTCCACCCCGCTTAGATTTTGGAGATCCTCTTGGCGGAACGGGAGGAGGTACCCTCTGCTTTTGAGATCCTTTCAAGACCGCTGGGAAAGCCACATCAGGCTCTAATAACGTTGTCTTAGTCGGCATTTGTGTGACCTTCACCGCAGCAGAAACTGGTGATGTGACTGACGTTGGCGTAATATGTGCTGTGACGTCAGATAGGGAAACTAAGAAAGCACAAAAAAACACTCGAATATTTGTATAGGTTTATTTCAATATCAATAGAATTGTATAAACAGATTTGGCACGATTCAAGGAAAAATATTAACAAAGTAGATATAATTATAAGAAATAAAATATTTGTGTTAAAAATGGAAGCGTAATTAGTTACGATAGTATATTAAAAGAAATTATATGTCCAAAATAGCATGTTTGTATTTAATTTTTTTAGATGGAGCTTGACCGTCAACGCATCGTATTTATTATTGGTGCATGATTGAGATTAGTGATTTCATAAAGATAAAATAAGAAATAGCATGCATAGATTTGAAGGAGCGAGATAAAAAGTAAAACGATACCCAATAGTAATAGATCCGATAGGTCAATAGCAGCATGAAAAAGAGGATTAATGACATTAAGGTTAAGGTTGCTTTTCATTGCGCTTAGACATATTTTAATTAGAATTATATATTTTCTATCATCGACTAAAACTGCTAAATATTTTATTTTCAAATACGATTTCATCATTTTGTTTGTTATAAAATTTCAGTGATGAAAATTTTAAAGTAAAAGCCACCTTTAAGAAATCACCATCAACACTAACCCTTAATCAAATAGATTTAATAGTAAAGAAAGTATCTTTTAGCAATGACCATGTAATGAAAGCTGTTTTATAAAAAGCTTCGGTGATTTTAATATATAATATTATATAATATGTATTTTATAAATATATAACGTGTAAAGCAGCCGTTTCTCTTTCCTGTAAAGATATATAATATTTACAGATAAAGTTTAAACTTAACCTAATTTCAGTCTCACCTGCTTTTACGCCGGCGGCGCCACTTGAACTTGCCGCGCCTATCCATTTCAGAGAGCGTGCAAATATTACAATTTTTAAGCTATGATTAATTGGATTGGATATTTTATCTCAAGCAAAAGTATGTTATTTTAAATTTGTACTCTTTGATGGGCAGTATGTATACCATATATTTGGTAGACATTTTTCTAAAAGCACGCATTTCTCTATTCTAAACAAAAGGTATTTTTTTTAAAATTATTAAAAACTTGCAGAAAGGTAAAATAAGCAGACATCCTAAAATAAGTTAAGATGCTAAGAATATTTTCCTTATATGTTATAGTTTTCAAATATTTGATTAAACTCACCAAAGTTATAGTGTAGGAATAAAATAATCGAAAAGTATAAATTTAATTTATTTCAACATTAATAAATATTTTGGTCACAATCCATTGTTGGCGCATTATTTTCAACATCCTTATATAGACACAACGTTTACATAGATGTATAGAAACACGCGTGAAAATAATAAATTAATAAATATCACGGCTGAATACACTAACTCGAACACATTTTCTTCGCTTTGACATAATCCTTTCACAAATATTTGGCATTCATTATATACAAATTCAACTTAAAACACTAACCATAATAAGTTACTTCCATCGAACTGGTATTAGACGTCACATTTCTTAGTCGGTGTATTCGACCATGTTAACAATGATAAAAAGGTAACTGCTACACTAAGGTACATTGCATAAGGCAATTTGGACAATTCCAAAAATATGTGCGGGGTATACACAGTGTCAATTTGTATCAATACAAAATAAAGTTAAATTAATATTGCCATTGCGATAAGAATAAATAAACTTAAGATTATCAAATAAACTTAAAGTTATCTATGCTAATAGGCGAAATTAAAAAAATACTAGTAATAATATAACTTTATAGGATGTTGTGCTTTATTTTCTTACAATATTGCAGATTTCCTCGTAAGAACTGTATTGACACAAAACAATTCCCATGTGTATACGCCCTTAGCTATGATAATTTTAGGCATCTCAACTTATTCGATACGTTTCATATTTTAAAATTAATCAATGGACGCCCAATAATAACTACCATATAATTTTCTAGAGGTAGAATTTTTAATATTACGACACGAGGCAATTATACACGATTACAAACATCATCGCCCATCACTGATGGACCAATCAAGTGGAAAACAATTATATTTAATATTACATAATGCCTAGAAAAATTGTTCTATATGAAACATATATTTATTGGCTATATTAATTGTAAGGGTAGTTCTTCACTTTTATCATTAGTTTTTTTTATAAGTTATTTAATATATTTTCTCCATGGTATTTAAACGTACAACATTTGTGACTACATTGGCTTATGAGGGTAGGAATGTGATAGAAAAAATAAAATAATTATAAGCGTAACTTCCAACTGTCTTCAACTATCATATTTTAAAATCATTAATGATTTTAATGATTATATAAAAGATTATTATAAATTGGAAATCGCTGTGAGATTCGTTTAATTAAATAACATTTAATAACTTATCATTTTTCTTTGTCAACTTTAAAATCGATACAAAATGTTATAGAATATTGTGAAAATAATAATTATTGCACAAATTTCATTTCAAATAAAAATCACAAATACTCGGAAATATCTACAGAAATATATTGTCAAGATCTGCTTACAACCTCCGAAAAGAACAAACCATGAAACCTAACAAACGTAAACGACAAATTTCTAAGTTTGGGTCAAAAATTCTCTATACGACATACATATGATATATACATCTTAATTTTTGCATTTCTTGATATACAAAGTACTTTATTGCCGTTATTTTAGAGCCAATTAAAAAAAAATCTATATCAATTTACTATCGACTAGTTCCTGCAATAAGTTACCAACATGGATAGTGTAATATTGCATTACAAGAGAAATAAACCTCTTCGCAATTTTCTATGATCCATATATCCCGTCCTATTCTAAATACTCTTGACGATTTCAATCTGCTGGAGGTACCACGATAATAGTGCTCCCGCTGTCGTTTCCAGAATAAATGGCCGCCTTTTCCAGCCTCTTCACATAAACCACCTCTTTGATATACCTTTCAGATTCGGAATCCTTTATATATTCATCGCCGTTCAACTGTACAACGGATATGTGCTCTTTAGTCTGTATTTCTTTATCGTTTCTGACGGCGACAGGTGAATCTGGTTTGATGTAGACGGTTTGCGTCGATCTCACTTTACGGAACCTCATGTCCTTCGGCAGAGTTGACGCTTCTCTGGTTTCGATTGATCTTATTGGAGTTACGCTTCTTGTCCTGTAACTGGAGTTAAGACTTTTAGGTAGCGTATTGGGTTCTCTTGTTTCGGTGTTCGCTATGGGAATGCTCTCGGTTTTCACTAAGCCTATATCCATAAAGAATTTCTTGAATTTTTCTACAAAGGTAGGGGACTTCGCTCTGTTGAAACTGCTCGAAAGTCTTTCGTTCGATTGCTCCTTAGAGCTAACTTCATCAATTCTTTCCGGTATGTTCGACATACTTTTGTGTTTCTCTAGAATGTTCGACCGTCTCCTCCAATGTTTTTCGTCGTCATCGTCGTCAATGAACGGTATGTCTTGCAGGTTGTTTTCATTCCTAGTATCGACTGCTGCGTCTTTTAATATTTTAACAACTGGTGTGTAGTTGGTAGCCTCTGCTACGTATATTTGAGGAACGCTTGTACTTGTATTGTCAGTTTGTATGCCACTGTCGGCCAAACTTCCGTTTATATGAGAACTGCCCGCCCCGGTACTTAGTACCTTTGTCAATTGGTCAGACAACGACTCCATTCTATCTTGAATCGACGATAGATATACATTGTCCGCGTACGAGGGTCCCGGTTCTCTGGCCGTCAGATTAGAAGTGTCGAAGTCGATACGCCTTTGGAAAGTGCCTATGCGGTCACGATCGAATATTTTCAATCTGTCGGAGAGTACTGACGGGTATTCAGTAGGTATTTGTGGGATTTGGTGTCTTTGATTCCACGTTGATATGGTGGTGTCGGTAAAATCACTCATGCTAGATCTTAGGGAAGATCTCGGCGACAATCGGGACGTTTGCCTTAGTAGTAGTTCAGGGTTATAGTCCTTAATCGTTCTGCCCACGAGTTTTCGTCCTGTGTAACAGACGGCCAAGTTAAAAGGAACACAAGGCTCTTTGGCTATTTTGTGATACATTTCAGTTTATTTGGCCTCACCCGGCAGACAGTTTTATGTCATGCCCTTCCTTTTTTTCGGCATTCACGCACCAACACCGTTAGCACATAAAAACATCACAAACTTTTGCATAGCGTTCAAAACACTTATAACGCGCAGAGCCAAATAAAAGTCCAACAATTAAAATAATAAAACCTTTTGTAATTAAATAAAAGAGTAAAAAAAACATTACAACGTCACAAACACCGGAAAGGATTTGGGTTGGGGACAAAAATAAACTGAAATGTATAATAATAAATAAGTACCAAAAATATTTTCGCATTCACTAAATGTTAGGAATCTAGGTATCCTAGCTACCCGTATTATTAAACTAAAAAAATACTGAATTATATTTGTTAATCTAGTGTCTACATTATTAGTTTATATTATGAGTCGTAATGAGCCATAAATAGATTATAAATATTTTAACAACTGGTGTGTAGTTGGTAGCCTCTGCTACGTATATTTGAGGAACGCTTGTACTTGTATTGTCAGTTTGTATGCCACTGTCGGCCAAACTTCCGTTTATATGAGAACTGCCCGCCCCGGTACTTAGTACCTTTGTCAATTGGTCAGACAACGACTCCATTCTATCTTGAATCGACGATAGATATACATTGTCCGCGTACGAGGGTCCCGGTTCTCTGGCCGTCAGATTAGAAGTGTCGAAGTCGATACGCCTTTGGAAAGTGCCTATGCGGTCACGATCGAATATTTTCAATCTGTCGGAGAGTACTGACGGGTATTCAGTAGGTATTTGTGGGATTTGGTGTCTTTGATTCCACGTTGATATGGTGGTGTCGGTAAAATCACTCATGCTAGATCTTAGGGAAGATCTCGGCGACAATCGGGACGTTTGCCTTAGTAGTAGTTCAGGGTTATAGTCCTTAATCGTTCTGCCCACGAGTTTTCGTCCTGTGTAACAGACGGCCAAGTTAAAAGGAACACAAGGCTCTTTGGCTATTTTGTGATACATTTCAGTTTATTTGGCCTCACCCGGCAGACAGTTTTATGTCATGCCCTTCCTTTTTTTCGGCATTCACGCACCAACACCGTTAGCACATAAAAACATCACAAACTTTTGCATAGCGTTCAAAACACTTATAACGCGCAGAGCCAAATAAAAGTCCAACAATTAAAATAATAAAACCTTTTGTAATTAAAAAAAAGAGTAAAAAAAACATTACAACGTCACAAACACCGGAAAGGATTTGGGTTGGGGACAAAAATAAACTGAAATGTATAATAATAAATAAGTACCAAAAATATTTTCGCATTCACTAAATGTTAGGAATCTAGGTATCCTAGCTACCCGTATTATTAAACTAAAAAAATACTGAATTATATTTGTTAATCTAGTGTCTACATTATTAGTTTATATTATGAGTCGTACGAGCCATAAATAGATTATAAATATTTTAACTAACACATTTTAAAAAAATTCTAAGTTACCTGATGTATCAATCTCCTCCTGCGGCTTAACCGGCTTGGCGATGCTTTTCCTCTTCGATGGCGAGTGTTTCAGGGCTATAAGCATATATGTTATTCAAATTAGAGTTATATAATTTTGTGCTTGTGCTACATGAATATTGTGATGTTTGGTTACATTTTTATGTTAACAAGTGGTTTATATAATATTTTTTTTAACATTTACAACATCACAATACTCCTATTTAAATAGTAAAATTCTACAGAATACAAAATGTAAACACTATCGATTAAAAACTTTAAGCACTGCGTTAAGTAATCGGAATCGTTATGCGTTGCAAATCATATTGAACTCATTTTATTTATTGAGAAAGCTATTTAAGAACGAAAAAGAAGAAAAAATAGAAAAGAAATATAGAGGGAGAGACATGCGCAAGAGAAAAAGACACACAAAAATACTGGATCGTTTGCTTTAAACTGTACTTTTGTATACAAATATAATTAAAAAAATTGCTATGATAAAACATATTTATTGTAATTCATAGCTTCACGTATAAAAAAAAAGGAAGAATCAGATAGTAAGTATTGAGTGCAGATCCAGAATAGTTCAGAGTAGGTATGAATCTACAATCCAGGCTTCTATCTACCAGGGACATTAGGTTAAAAAAAAAAAGAATCTATGTAGATGAGCCACTGATATTCCGTGGTATAAGGTAACTATAAAACACGATCAATATTAGGAAGGAAAACGTTTGAATGCATATTATTTATTTATACAAACATTATTCTCACAATGAAATAATGTTGTTTTGTACTTAAATTCTGCTATAAAACGTACTTGTGCATTATAACGTTTTCTAACAACAATGATAGTATGAAAGAAGGATAAGGAAAGTTCCAGACAAAATGGCGGACGAACACATTGTCATGCTTGTAACGGAGACAGTCAATTCATCAACTCTTAGGGACTTACTCAGACCTCCAGAGACGCGCGCGAGAATCCGATTACGGACAATTGTTTGAAAGAAAGAATAAAAAAACACAGATATTATTTTCATATGGCAACATTGTTTACAAAACAGGGGGAAATAAGGGACGTGCATGACTTTACAAAATACTTTTAAATGTTTTTCGTTATAAATAACGTCATGCTAGCAACATTTTTGTGAAAAAAAGATATAATAAAAATCAGCATTCAAATAATAATAATATGTAACTTTTACTGAGACATGCCTTTTACAAAACAAAAAGATTGCTTCATTGAACTTAAAAAAAAAACTGTTTACGCATTTTGTTAAACAAGAACATATAACAAATAACAATATCACATTCACGAACATAAAAAATGCCTACTTCAAATAATGGTTTGGGTGTTGGTGACTTCAAATATAAATTCAGTTAGTCATCTTAGTTTTAAGAGAAAAGAATGTAGATATTCATTTAGGCTTGACTTTTGTCATGTTCCAATAAAAAGCTTATATTTATCTAAATAACTTGACAAATTGGTTTGTCAAGTTATTACACACACACACATAAGACAAGAACAAAAGATTATATTTTGTTTTTTTTGTTTCTAGGTCATTGGAAAAACTTATTTTGTAAAAATTAACGACCCTCTTACATAAAATCCACACTACTTGTCATCATTTCATCACAAGCCTTTCTTAATGTTCCGGCTATATAACTGAATGATAGTTTGTTCTAGCTCCACGGCGAAGTAACAATTTAGGCTAATGAATTAAAATAGCATATAGCGCCTGCATTATATATGCATTTATATTTTTGACAATTGACACGATACCTAGATCCATCGACACCAAAAACACACATGTTGTAGCTCTATTAAATGTAGAGTTATATTTAATTGGGTTACTAGTATGCATGTGACTATAGGGAAGCAATGAGAACGACCCCCTACTTTACTAGAATTTGCAATATTCGTTTCTTAAGATCGTGTATATGTCCACCACTATAACAATTTGCCAGGACAAAAAAGTAAAATTCATTTACATGAAAAAGCTTCGGTGAAAAAATAATAGGTCTACCGGAAAGTTCTATCCGCTCCGGTTACAATTCAGTCAAGATCATGTTAGAGCAAGATCCTTTTTTGACAACATCGGAGATTGCAGAAAGGTTTGATTCAGCTCAACAAACCATTTCCGACCATATTCGGAAACTAAGGTTTGTGTAGAAGTATTCGAGATGGGTGCCACACAAGTTAAGTGAGAAGAATTTGAATGATCGAATCATCATATGCACATCTCTGCTTGCACGCAACAAAATCGAACCCTTATTGGACCGGATGATAACTGGGGATAAAAAGTGGATTACCTATGAAAACATCATAAGAAAAAGGGCATATTGTGAACCCGGAAAACCTGCCCCTTCTACCTCTAAACCGAAGTTGAGCCTGAACAAGAGAATGTTGTGTATATGGTAGGATATTCGAGGACCAATACATTTTGAGCTGTTGAAACCAAATGAAAGGCTAAATTCGGAGAGTTACTGTCAGCAATTGGATAAATTAAAAACAGCACTCCAAGAAAAGAGGCCGGCAATGTACAATAGGAAGGACATCATACTGCTTCATGACAATGCCAGGCCACATGCTGCTTTGGGGACTCGTCAGAAAGTCGCAGAGCTAGGCTGGGAAATTCTGTCGCATCCACCATACTCCCCGGACCTAGCACCATCTGATTATCACTTGTTTCTGTCCTTACAAAATTTCTTGCAGGGCAAACAATTCAAGAACGAAGAAGAATCAGACAAGCACTGGTTCAATTTTTGGCCTCTAGAGATAAGACATTTTTTAAAAATAGGATATACAAATTGCCATCACGCTGGCAAGAAGTCATAAATAATGATAGCAATTATATTATTCAATAAAGTTTATCCAAAGTATGAAAAAATGTATACCTTTGTTTCATTCTAAAACGGACAGAACTATCCGGTAGACCTAATAAGTAGCAAATTAGAAAAACAATACACTCGATATAATACAACTAACGATATATCGAATTATAACTATTTCTACTTTAAAATCTAATATATAGTAAAGAAAAAAACATCCCGACCGACAAACCACCAACACCCGCCCCGCACTATATACAAAGACGCACACAAAATACATAAAACAACGCCATCTCACGGCCCTACAGTACCTATGTAGCTCGTGACCAGGGTACGGAACTTGCGGTGGTTGCCTTTGATCTCGGGCAGGTCCACTGGCCAACAATTGAGCTTTGTTATTTGCATCGTTATATTGGTTAGTAAGCACAGAAATAAAATTAGGATAGACATTTATAAATTTATGGAAGCGCTAAATCGAATGGTTGGAAGTGAAGAAGGGGAATTCTACACAAAAAAATATAAATATTCCGATATTTAGAATTCAGTAATATAAATAAATCATAGAATTTATACTTCTTTGAGTGTGTCAAGATATTTTTCATATAACGTTTTTACTTGGAAAGGTGGATTATTATTGCATCCATATTAATTTAGATAAGAAATCCTGATGAAAATTAGGATATTATTTGATGTCTTTGTCTATACCGATTATTTGATGTGAAAGACATAAGATAAATTTATTATGCCCAGAGAAGGGTAAGTCTTTGTATACAACAATGTGATCACGCACGCATGGAAATAATTAATAGCATGCAGTAAGCAAACTATCAAATCAGATCAAATACTAGCGAACTTCACTCGTAAGTTAACCTCAATCAAACAAAAAAGTATAACTTCCAATAAAATAACGTTTAATGTAAAAAATAAAGGACACGTTTCCAACTTCTATAAACTTTGTTAGGTTAAGAGCAAATGTTTTACTATGTAATATCCAGCCCTGTATATAAATAATAAAATATCTTTTTCATTAGTTGAATTTCAAATTTATCGATCGAATCCAATCAATGAAGATATATAGCAGGGAGTAATAAAAAGTAATAGGAAACTAACTGAAAAGCATTTGGAAATAGTTACAATTATTACATATTGGGAATAAATAAAATAAAAAAACGTTGTATCACTATTTTAAAACCCTGCTTTTATTTTAATTTAGCAAAGAAATTTCAATTTTATAATATTGTTTACGTAGATAAGGATGAGAAATGAGCACATCTCACCGAATGATGACTGCACTCCCTAAATACCGTCCATACAACCAACGAGGACTGAGATGGATTACTTTATTTTACTAATACTCATAATTTATCATAAAACCCATCCTACCTGGTCGCGTTCGATCAAGGTCTTAAGTTATGGTTTTTATTCAAATCAAAAGAAGCTTTATTCAAGTAGGTTTATACAAAACACTTTGAATCGTCAAGATAGCTAAAATAGTACCACCGCTACGGAAGGCACCTGCTAGCGAGAAGAAACGGCAAGAAACTCGACGAGTTGCTGTTTTTTTTCTTTTTATTTTTAAATAACTAGTAACAAAATGTCCACGAGTTGTCTAATATTGGACCCAGAGCTGAAATCCAAGCATATTTGTCAGACAAATATTCCAACAAAGAGTAGTAATATACTTTTATAAATTGGTTTTTGTCCAAAATTTTAATCACAAATTTGTTTTTGTTTCTTGTATTGATAGCGTGTACAGTGGCTTTTGTATGATATTTTTGTAAATTCGTATAAACAATATGTTATATTAACGGTATAATATAGTAATATACCGTTAATATGTCTATTTCTTAATTTTTTTTTGATATGGTATATATTTATTATTATTATTATATTTTATAGTCGAGCAAACACGCAGACACATAATCGTCGTATCCTTCTTTATTACATATAGTTTGGTAAAAAAGTAAGTCGTCAATAAAACCGGAGACTTTATTGACGATTTCACTGATGACGAGTTCATTCAATCTCAGTACCCACGAGTGACAACGCATCATTTCGTGTGAATAGAAAATGGTAAGCGATTATTGCAATCTTGAATGGTGAATTGTGCTCATTTATCACCGTTAATCTAATCTATCATAAGAAAAATTGTTATACACCAAATAATGTTACTTCCCTTCTACGAATCTTCTCACTTGGCTGGCTAATTCTCTTGTTATAATTATCGCTACCACGCAATGTGAAAGTACAGATAAGTATATAGAAATATGAATTGTACTTTTTTTAAAAAAAGATAAAAGCAGAGTCTTAAAATACAAACACAAAATACACTTCACCACTTACAAATCTCCCGGTAGCAAGTAACATATATGTTAAATACGGAATAATTAATAACGCTCAGTATTAGTAATTACAACATTACACATCAATTATAATTACAATAACTTTAGAGGGAACTCTATAATGTATGGACAAAACCAATGGAAAGAATTTGACTACACATGGGTGTTAAAGCAATCTAAACTAGCGACACCGAATGATGGCACTCGTGACAATTTACAATAGTATATCGACACATTTCAAATTATTATACACTTATTTTGTCCAAAAAAAAGGCTAACTATATACCAAACATGGGTGATAATGGTCCGCCATTAGACTAAGGTCGCGGTATAATTAATTCGAGTCTAAGTTTGTTTTAATAATATTAGGGGACGACAAAATAACGCTAATTTCAAGTGAATGTAAGTTGACTGCTGCCTATGACATCCAAACTCATATTTTACAAAGATTAATGATGAATACTCGACCATATGTTTTTTTTTTGCTGAATTGCTTTACCATTCTTGATAAATACTGCCAGTAAATTAAAATTTCTAAATAATATATAAAAATAAATAAATGAAAACTATAACTGGTAGTATCGATTCGAAAAATAATATAATATTTCTGGTGGCACATCACAACAGCGGAGCAAGGTAAAGATTCAAATTCAGCTGTCAATATTTACTGAGCTTTGTAGCGTGCAAACCTCATGAGTGCCATCGTACGGTGATTGTAGTGTAATGATAATCCAATGAGATTACGAAGAAAGAGAAGATATAGAGTCCAGAGGAAAAATCGCTTATTTCTGTTTCACAAAGTTATATTTTATTTTTGTAAAAAATAAAAAAAAAATATAAACTTCAAACGAAAGAATATCACATCAGAGATTTATTAATTTTTTAATGACTAAGTTATATATTTTTCTTAATATTTTCGGTATATATATTCAATTTTAACAAAATAACACGAAAATTTTTGTGCCTTATATTGTAAACACTAAATGACATACTTGATTTATTATTTATATGCAAATTACACAAAGTTACCATATTATTAATATGTTAAGGTATGATTTAAATTTAATTAATAATATAATTTAGTCATCATATTCACATAAAACTTGTACATTCTGTAGTCAATATTCATGTATTTTTATTGTTAAACTAAATCTGTCAACAAATTGAAGAATATTAAAATAAACAAACTTAAAAAGAATGTTGTACTCACACGAAGGTATTTTCTTGAACACCGTCTTGCCCATGAAATCTAAAAACCTTTGTGCGTAGAAACTCGGTCTATGCACTGAAACTGTATCCTGAAAATAAAAAAATCTGTTAGAAAAGTCATATATAGTATGTATATATATATACCGAAACTATAAGAAGAACATATAGCAAATTAAATTATACACATATTTTAACAATTATGTAACCAGCTATAGTCGACGCATTATGAAATGAGGCATCGGGTCATAAATCATATTTATCTGTCTCGCTCGCACTTACAGGTCTTAGGGAGAGGTGTAGTGATGTGCGTAAGAATTGTAGAGGTACATATCGATATCGGGATAGGTGCGATCGTTATGCTAAATTATGTTAAGTATTAATAGGAATAATTTTTCGCTATCTGAAAATATTTCTTCAAAACCATGTTAGAAAATAAATTCTCCATTGTGCGTATTGCGTAACGAAACGTAAGTTGTCTATATAGTTATAGATGTAATGAGTGTCATAACAAAAAATCTTATATTTATAGAAAAACAACAACCCTTACTCTTAACAACTAATCAGAAGTCAGAGTGCTAATGAAGATCACGATGACGCATCGACCCCGCGTGCGCAGGTAACTAAGTATCGATAACGGGTTGCATTGCGCACATTCCTACTGTCAGTGACATTTATTGCCCGACGAGTCAGTTTAAAATGCGTCGACTATAGACAATCACGATCAAAATCATAATTTAAGCCCATCACTAGTCCAATGCAAAACAAAGGCTTTTAAGACAAAACTCATTAAATATAAAAATTTAAAGATACGATATATAAGAATTTGAAATTTTTAGCTCTTATGATATGTAACCTCCGAAAGGGTTACAAGGGTTAGGATACAAAGAAAGAATGTGAAAGAAAAATCGTCGCGTTGGTAACATTGTTCTGCTAAAAAAAACTAGACAATGAATGGAATGCTACGAAAGCAAAGATTACGGTTTAACAGAACAACATGTAAAATAACAGTTAGCTAATGGTTACACTTCGTAGCTATAGAGCTGTTCGAAGACGAATAGGTCGGCTTGTTCGAGGATGCTGTGTTTTGACTGTCGAGTGAAGTGAAGTGGATCTGGAGTCAAGCTTACTCGTATCAGGGCAATCCATTTTTATGATATAACTAACACTTCGGGGACAACAATTAATGTGTGTGTCATGGACGAAATCGTCTTCAGACGGCAAACCGATTTTTTGTACTAATATATAGTTTTAAGATATTTTTTTTCTCTTCTTTACAATGTAGGCACTACACCTAACACAATGTCTCTCCACGCCACGAGTTGACTGGTAGAGAATGCCTTACGGTATTAAGTCCGCCCTCTGTATCACTTTTTGTAAGGTGTAACCAATAAAGTTTAAATAAATCTTCTTATGATATTAAGGGTGACAAATGAACACAGTTCATTCGATGGTAAGCGGTGACAGTCAGTCCCATCAAAACAACTCTTTAGCCTATAAACACCTACTTCAATCCACTACAAAGATGTATTTTCAAACGAAACAACGATATGTTGCCATTTGACTATGCTTTCCTACGAGGACGCGGTCCCTTTCACCTTCACGACGACCCATTTATGATGATTCTAATATTTAGCTGGAGCGTGGCTAATATTAAAAAATACAATATGGACAAATAACAAAAATAAACTCACTCCGTCGTGTATCATGCTCTTCCACGTGTGCTCGAGCTTCTTGCGCAACCGATAGGACTGCAGGATGTCTATGATGCCGAGGAACAGGAGAAGCCGCTCGCCACGAGCGTTCCGCGCGGGAATGCCGCCCGGCCTAACAACAAAAAAAAAGTGTTTATTTATTAGGTTTGCCAACATTCGTTTACACCGATGACGTATGTACATATGAAATTACACATAATTTTTGTTATATCTTATATAAACATTGTTATGATAACATACAGAGTTGATTGAAGTCGACGTATACATATTTATAATAGTATGCTGTAGCTAGTTCCTTGCTGCGAAATGAATGGGTCGGCTCGACCGTAAACTACCGCCTCAACGAATACAAACGTATTTTTTTTTGACATATGATGATGATATTAATTTATCCCAGATGGAAAAGGCAAAGGACTTTAGTCCATACAGCCAGGTCTTGTTCGTATGATGGTTGATCTGAAACTCCTTTTTTGACATATACTAAATTTTTAATGAATAACGAAATATATATATTTTTATAATTACAACCTATAATATAATATATTGTAATTACTTTAAAGGATTCTGACATATCTGATATTTATTTTATTTTTTTACGTAATGTATTATTTTTATTTTGCATGCTGTGTGTAGATGGCTATACAAGAGAAACTATTGCATAATTTTAAATTTAATAGCAAATAAATTATTATTATTATAAAATAGTAGGTTAACAGTGCTGCTATATCGTATGGCGAGGTGAGAACCCGGGAATGAAATGTGTCATCCCATTAAGATCCCCTTGGTAACTACCAACATATTGATAACATATATCCATCTTGAATGTTTGTTGAGGACAAGGAATGAATGACATGGGTCTCAAGGAGTGACACTAACTTTTTTTTTAATATTATAAAAAATCTTCTTACGGTAAGTCTGTCAGTCGAAGTTAAGTTCCAGTTTGTTTTTTATATATATTGAAACCTGTTAAAACAAAGTATTCCACCAGACTTAATACTTTTAATGAAAAAACTAATAGATAGGAATTGTGTAAATCGGCCTAGCATTTTTTAAAATTTCAGTGTGATATAATATACCTAGTCCGGCCATAAGTTCTGTTACAAATGAAAATGCATTTTTTTTAATGAAGTAATGTAATTGCAAAAAATAAAAAAATATTCTATTCGAAATGGCCTTTGGCTTTTATGCAGGCCTTTAATCCACGAATCTATGGATTTACGCACTGTTTCCAAGGCAAATTTCGCCACTGCTTGCTCCAAAGATTTTTTCTTACTCAATGTCGCCGAGTCGTTTAGAGCAGGCCATGTCATCTAAAACTGAACATAATTTGAAGTCTAAAGAGTTGAGGTATGGGCTAGATGAGGGCCAGCCTTCAGCTATTATAAAGTCCGGAACGTTGGTTTCAAGCCAGGCTTGGGTAGTTCGTGCCTTGTGACCAGGTGCAGAGTCCTGCTGGAAAGTCCACGGTATATTTTTAAAAAGTGTATTGCTGAGAGGTCTCAAAACATGATCCAAGACTGTATCTTGATTGATACACTTTGGCTGAAGTTTTCACACTTTTTTTCACAAAAATCTAGTTTTGTGACTCCTTGATAAGACACGCCCCACCAAACCATCACTGACGCAGGATGATGACCACGTTGTTGTTAGATTTTATAATTTTGCTTATTGTAGTGGTCTTCAATCTTGAAAATTTTTTCATCGGTAAAGAGGATATTTCATTTGCGTATCGCGACAGAAGGCGTTTTGATCGATCCACTATCTTTAATTGTAAAGATTGATTTAGGGCATGTCCTGTATATCGTTGATAAGCGCGGAGCTTCAGGTCTTGTTTTATAATACGCGACAGAGTCCAGAGTATGGAGTTATGACGAATTTTGGCTTTAACAGCATTAACAGCCTTTGTAGCTCTAACAGCACGCGCATCTTTTCTGGTCTTCGACAGAGGAAGAGTTGTTGTATCTGTTGATATTACGATATACGAACATGCGGCTGATACCAAGCTTTTGAAGTGTTTGGAATATGACCGACGGCTCCATACCCACTTTGTGCAAGGCAAACACTGCAATCCTATTTTCGCTAACATCCCATTCCCTATTGCAATTTGATAATGAACACGAAAAAATATGTGAAATGGCGCAAAATCGAAAGAAGTTTTTAAAATAATATACGTTCCATATTCAAAATAATTAAAAATTTTAAAAAAAGAAAAGTTTTTATGTAACAGTATTTATATAATTATACTCACGGCACATCTTCTTCCTCATCGATTGGCTCGCTTTCCGCTTGAATGCTCTCCATAGCCGTTGAGTGAGCAACCAGCCGCTGCCGGTTTATGGACCTGCAATTGTAAAACGAATATTTATTGTGTTAACGATGATAAATAAAATGTTATATAAAATGAATGCATGTTAATTTGTATTAAATATGAAAATAATAAAACAGCATAAAGTATGTAATGTAGGTGTAATAATGCATTTTTATCTGACTTTTAAATTAAAATTTTAATTCCGACTTATGAAATGTAATTAAATGAAACTTTAGTGTTGTACGTATAAGAGATTGTGTTATATATAATAAATATAATTTTAATGTAATAAACACAATTTTTGTATCGAATATGAGTTTTATCTACACGTTGACAATAATAAATATATTGTCTAAGAATAATCGGAATGTAATAAAGATATATAGATAGATTTTTTTATTTCGTAATAAAGATATGTGTTTTATATACATAGTAGATCAGAAATGTAAACTTCTTATTAAATTCGTGAGAAATGTAAAAAACTTATTCTCGCACTCTTTTTAATTTGTGTTACACTGTAATTATGTTTGTGTAATAACAACTAAAAGCAACAATATCTTTATCGAAAAGGAAATATACGAACAATAAATACAGCACATTCATAACTGATATCTATGAGAGAAAACTGTTTTAGAATTAGTGAGTGTCTATATAGAAATATATAAGAAATAATTAAAGGAAATCGAAATGGTATCCCTCATTCATGCCTATATAACTAAACAGACATGCTTTAAACGTTTTAATAAACCATGCACAATATCTATGTTAGAATGTGTGTTAAATACGAAATTAGAGACAAGTGACAGTTATAACTGTTAGCGTAGGTTCTAAAACAAATCCCGCTAGACCATAAACGAACTAATACAAATGTCAGTAATGATTACAATCGTGTGTAGGTTAGAGGCGTATATAGGACATTCAAATTATACATATATAACAGAGATAGATATCGTACTGCGTCCTTTTCACTTGCATCCCGAAATCCTCCCTGCCTTGTTCTGATCTGAAAAGTTTTCAAATAAACACCGTCACCATAAGAAACTACGAAAACCTTATACTAAGAAACCTGCTCAGTAAATAATATGGACTGAATAATACTGAAATAGCTATCTTCAAAAAATTTCACTGTAAAGTGTACAGAATTATCACTCACAAAATTAATTCAGAAAAATTGTCGTCGATACAATATTACGTTTTCACAAGAAATTAAAGGTTAAACGGGTCTATAATCTAGCTTCAAATAAAGTAATACCGTAAACGAATACATGGGTTTGTATAATGATATGAAAATCTTTGTTTATGTGCTTAAACCTTAAACACAGATGAGATGTACATCAAATTTATACTGAAGGTATAACTTCGACATATACCGTTTCAACCGCTTCCATACAAAAGTCAGCGTGCACCGTTTTAATCTACGCATCCGGCATTGAATGGGTTCTATGAGATGATCACGTTACTCGACGATATTCAAATAAAAAAAATCTTTTATCATTGTTACACATTATTTTTTTTCCATGGATTCTAAATTAACTTACCGAGTTCTATTGAGACCACTTCTCTTCGGTTCTCCGTCTTCTTCAACATCACTTTGGCCAGAGTCTGTGCGCTTTCTTGCTTCCGTTTTCTCTCGTTGCGCTTCGTCTAAGTTGTGTATGCCAACGAGAAGTGAATAGTCCATAATCTGTAATAACATTATCTAGTTGTATAATGGTAACTTTGTGTCTTGAAAAATGCCGCGTATATAATTTAAAGTATATTGTATCGTGTCATAAATCCCATTCTCTCAGTACATTGTGCGACAGAGAAGACAGTCTACAAAACTTAAGCCTATCAAGTATATTGCCGAAGTCTCTTTCTAAAGCTCGATCCTTTCGACAATGTACTGGTATAGTCTAAAAATCATGCTTAATATGTGATATAGGACATTGTTCATTAATCAATTACATTATAATTATTAAGAAATTAACTTACTAATACGTCCCATTAACTCTAAAATCTCTCAAGAGATTTCAAGTACAGATCGGCGTTCTCTAAGTGTCTCCGATTTCTTTTGAAAATTAATTATTAATCTATTAACGAGAATACATGAGCGACGAGTCTATACGAATGACTAACGCGGAAACAGTTCTCCCGTGCTATATAATTTAACGAGATCGTTCAAAAACTAAGGTGTGTTACCCAATAACTTCAATTCGCTTCATTGTACGTGAGAACTGTGGCCTACGTAGGTATGTTAGTATAGGTTTGTTTCTTTTATAATGTAACTCGGACAGACAAACAACTACCACCCATTCCCAACAAAGCTTCAAGATGCACAGAGGTGATGCGTAGTGGCCTCTCAAGATTGAGACGGAATGGCTAGTCACCAGTAATTGAGTCTTAGTTTTCTGACACTCGGCAGAACTCAGACGAAGCAGCATTTGCTGATATTCTGCAGCTTGAAACTAGCTACAGATATTAATTCCTTTATAGGTTAAATACTTCCTTTTCTATGATTAGCTCTCCAATTTCTTACGCTAAATATACGAAACAGAGGAGCATTGAACATTTCACACTGCAATTTGTAAAAGCCATTTAATTCAAATAAATAAATAAAATTAATTTTCGAGGGCCATGAAATTACCTATTCATAATAATATTTTGTCAATAGCCTAATGGTTTAGGGTACAGTCTGCGAAACTTAAGTTGGTAGGTTCGAATCCACCATTAGACCATTGTCCTGAACCATCTCCTAGCACAAGCATTAACAGCTTAGTTGTAGTGCTTAACCGGAATATTAGTAATTTTAATAGCATTGCTAATATTCTTTTTATAAAGAATAGAAAAAAATAAATTTTTGCTCCTTTAATATTAAATTTAAATGTGATTCTAAGTTTCGGTATAATTTTTACCATTTTCAAGTCTCCGTGTTTATGTTTTTTTTTTATACAAAGAAGGGAGCAATAGAGCGGCGGGAACACCGAGGCGCTCATCTACGTCCGTGGACAACCGCAATACCAGAGGAACTGTACCGTTGCCGGACTTTAAAAAAGGAATAGGCTCGCTTCTTGAAGGTCCCTAAGTGGTACTGGTTTGGAAAAACCGCCAAGGACAGACCGTTCCACAAGGCAGCTGTGCGGGGCAGAAAATTCCGCGAGAAGCGCACAGTAGAGGAATGCCAGCCATCCACGTGGTGACGATGGAATCTAGTGGTCTGTCGTGTCGTCCGGTGACAGAACTCGGCGGCAGGAATCGGTCCAAATAGCTCTCCAGAGAAAAGAACTGACGTCCCTCCGCAGGGCCAGAGAATCCAGCCGATCGGTGAGAGCTCGGTCGTCGACGATTCAAGTCATAATGTATCTGACCTTAAAGCTTTCCAAGACGCGGCAGTCCCTTTGCATAGTTTTGATAAGTGCGTTATAGGTGTCTGCCTCGAGGAAGATGCCTTCAGTGTGGTGCTCCATGAAGTCCAGGTCCTTGTATGTAGGTGAATTTTTTTGCCGTTCCGTTTTGCTTGCCTAAAGAATAAATGTTAGTATAAATATTTTCTTAATTTATCTTCTATTTTAAACACCTTATTTTTATATAAAAAGTCTTTTTTATGAAAAAATATTTTTTTAGGGCTTTGGAGATTATTTTAAAAATATAACCGTTTTCTTAGCTCTCCAACAATGCATAACAACTGAGAACTTATTTCAAAGAAACCGAAGAAAGAAATGATGAATCATTTTCACACAAGCAGGCGGAAATTCGTATTCGAACTAAACCACGCTCAGGCACGCATTAAACCTATTTGCGAGATATTCAAACAGCGATTTTAAGTTTTTCTAAAAAATATTGAAATAATATCGTTTTTCGTCTCGCATTTTAAATTTGGACCGATAACTGTTGTTTTAATATAGATAAATAACAAGTGTTTAATCGTTTTTATAAATCAGATGAAAAAAAAGATTTAAATTCATACTTTTTTTAAAAATAAATTTTTGATGTGGCAATTTTGAATTATTTTGAAAAAAGCTAGAAAACATGATAACTCAAAAATGGTTCTTTTTTGCATAATGCATATGGGGTTAAAATTATCACAAAAAGTCACCCCTATCACCTCCTAACGGGAATACGTCGAATTACCAATATCCCTGTATATGTAAATACGTAAATAAAAGAAAAAACACATATTGACACAATCTGTTTTGTAAAATTTTTACCTTCCTCTTGTAGGTTGAGCCCTTAAGATCGTACTTCTGGTGTAGTTTGACGGAAGAAGGCAGCAGGTTGTTCATGGCGACCAGCCGCACGTTCTTGCTGTTGCACTGGTAGCAGTACAGCCCGAAGAACTTCGGTAGGAGCGTGCGAGGGTTCTGGATAAAAAAATTGCCATGTTTGAGGCAATCGAGATTTTTAAATATATTCTCCCTATTTTTTCCTACATACAAATATTCGCGAGTTAGCTCAACTCGGATACGTACGGAGTTTGTTCGCAAGCTGACGTGGGAATGGGTTGGCACATCAGTCGCGATTGCGGGCTCGCGTATGAGCAGACGTGGTGTGGCATGCCCAGATAGTAGGACGATCTGAGTGCGGTCAAGTGGCAAGTGGCACTCCTTGGAAGAGGCTTAGATCTAGCAGTGGATTGCCATGTCGATAGTGATGAAGTAGTAGTAAACATGCTAACAATCGTTTAGAATTAATTATGAATGATGATTATATCCTCTTCGTTTTTATTTTGCTTTGACAGTAACAAACGAGCACACAGTTCACCTGATGCTAAATGATTATTATTGACCCATGACATTTACATTTAGGATAGGGAATTATAATGCAGATGCGTTGTCACCCTTGAGGACTGAGATGGAACGCCTCGTCACCAGTAATATAGGTCTCCGAATCTCTTCAGCATTATGCTGCTATATCACACTGATATTCTGTGAGGGCGTGGTCCTACCCCGGTCAGGATGACCCATTCATTCTGCAGCTAGAATAAAACTGTAGTATAGCTCTACCACTGTTAAAATAACACAATCCTAGTAAAAATAGCCAGCATCCGTGTTCCAATAACATCCATTACCATCATACCATTATGCACCGTTATCTTAACATGGCTGTATGAGTCGTGACGTCAAACAAACAGTAAACGCATATTTGTAAGGTTATCACAAGTACAATCAATACATCAATCGCTAGCTAATCACATAGATTTTGGTAGAACCACGTTGCTGCTTAATTCTGGATCGACCGGAGAAGGGCCACGCCGTCACAAGATACCAGCGTGTAATAGAAGCATAAGGCTGTTGTTTCTATGGTGAGTTTCATTTAGTCATAGAATTCGGGGACCGGATTACAGGTGACAGGGCATCCCTCACAGGTGACAAATATTTATCACCCAAATAATCATAAAATAAAATATGTAATTTATTGATTATTTTTATAAAAATTATACGTGATTAAATTACGCTGTTAAAACAAAATGGACAAAGCGGAAAGAAGTGGTACTAGCTACGCTGCAGTTATAGAGGTCTCGACTGAGAGCCATAAGCGCTCGGTCACCTCTCAACCCGGTGAAACTGTAAAAGCCCTGGGGCTAACAGCGGCCATCAGCCCGAGAAAAAAAAAAAAAAAAACGCTGCAGTTTGTTTCTAGCTGCAGAATGAATCGGTCAGCTCGACCGGTTAAGGAACACGCCCTAACAGAATACCAGCTTGAAATACCAGCATCATGCTGCTGTGTTTCGTCTGGTGAGTGTAGGGATTCGGAGACATTTATTATTGGTTATGGGACGTTTCATCTCAGTCCTCAAGCATTATGATTCCTTGTCAAGGATGAATGTAGATGTCATGGGCCGCAGGAGTCACCATCAGATGAACTGTGTGCTCGGTTGTTACTTTCAATGCTATAAAAATAAAGTCTACACAAAATACCAGCGTAAAATAGTGCGACCTAGGTATTTCTTATTTCGTCTAGTGGCTAAAGTAACTGAAATCCAAATAATGTATAATACTCGTACTCTATAAGTCCTAAAGCTTTTTTCATTTCGAATCTACTACTATTAGGTCGTTTCATCAAATTTTTGTACCAACGTAAAATGACACAGATGAGTTATGGTCTGGTGAAAGAAAGAAAGCGGACACCTTATTACTGGTTACGATACCGGATTTAGTCCACGGAAGTGACAACGTACTATGTTTCCTTATCGAGGATAAATGTGTGTGTGTGGCATGGGCCGTAAAATCACTAACCGTCAAATAAGCTGTGCACTCGTTAATTAATCCTTATATACTAAGAAACTAAGGATAACAGGATAGAATACATATTCACTAAGGATACATATATATAGGCTACATGCCTATCGCTAATTTACACACATATTGACACATAAGTTATAAATCTTAATCACACCTACAACATGTCACTGCGGAGTGACGTCGTGCGATATCCACAATGGTGGTAATTATTTCATTACAATTATCAAGTTATCACGTGTTCTTTTCCGGTCTGGTAGACAGAGACAACAAGAACTATCCACATTTCACCTGGATGACCATACGAATCGGACAGGAAGTGATTCAATGACAGTACAAATATTAAAGTGTTTTTTTTTTAATGAAAACCACACACATTCTGTATTCAAACCCGTGGTACAGCTACCAGTGGCTAGTAAATTGTAAACACTTACTATCTCAATGACTAGGCTAACGCATATGTCGTTATCACAGGTGATAAAAATTATGCGGAATTACCTGATCCAGGTTTAAGTAGTACCCGGGCAATAGCTTCTGCAGAAACTCCCCCTCCTTGTGCTGGACGGTCTTGATGATGAACTCGTCATCGTTCGTCAGATAGAAGATGCTGCCGGATGCGCCGGGGTTGCTCAGTTCACGTAATGGTGCGCTGCACATTGACATCTGTGAAATGAAACAAGAAAAGATACATCAATTCCCATTCATACCAACAGCATGAATAAGGTTCTATCTATATTTTATGCCATATGGACCAAACTTTGATAGAAAAACGACATTTAATAGTAACTGTTTTTCTTATGGTAAAAGAAAGAAACCAATGATATTTAATAGCAGCATAACGCTGCTGTGTTTCGTCTGGTGAGTGTAGGGATCCGGAGACTTTTATAACTGGTGACGCGACATTCCATCTCAGTCCTCAAGGGTCATAACGCATCTGCATTATGATTGCTTATTGAGAATAAATGTACGTGTCATGGACCGCATGAATCACTTACAGATGAACTGTTTGCTCAAACAATCATACATTGTTTTAATGCTGATTTATTTAGATTGAGTAGAAAACGATTCTACAGCCAAAGTTATTGTGGAGTCGCGAGTGATTGCCAAGCTTATGAATAGACCCTTCAAAGTATTAGTTTATCGTGTAATCTTAATGATGAATATATCGGAATTACCATCAGTGAACGTCCCACCTCCCCGCACCCCTCGTACAAAAAAGAAATATAAGACGGACTAGAAGAAAACAAGACTACCCCCCTGTGATCTCTTTTTTATTACTCCCATAAAGAAATCAGCGTATAAGACCAGGTAGCACTATATTTATAACACAAAAGTTTATAGTTTTCTCCTTACCAAAAAATCATCAGGTTGAATTCCGAACAGATCCCTGAAGTACCGGAACGCGATGGGTGCATAGGTTTTGAACTTGAATTCGGAGTAGTGGTGCGCCGGGGTGTGATTGGAGCCCTCGTGCGGGAAGTTCGTCGTCTCCACCGTCATGAAGTCCTGCATGAGAAGGTCGCGCTCCGGTTTCGATGCAAGACCACCGATCGCATGTTGGATACCTGTCAAGGGGATAGGCGTGATGAGTTACGTAAATATCTTTAGTGATCTTTTTACAGTTTGTCATGTTATGCAAACAAATCGACCACTCGTAGTACTATTATTGTGGATATTTCAAGTACAGTGTATTTGTGCTTCCTATGAGTTAATTATGACACCCACGGGGTGAGAGGTGGTAATGATTTTATGTAGACTGCTACATACCAATTAAAATGAAATGTTGCATGAAAATTAAAAAAATAACCCATAAACAAACATTTCTAAACTGTGGTGGCATTTTTGTAAATATTATACTGAAATAAGGATCACTGCACACATCGCTTAAGACGATTTTTATCAATAATTGCACACTTTAAATCAACACTTTAATTTAAAATAACAAAAACATTTTTACATTCTTGCCTAAATTTATGGTACAGAACTATAATTTTTTTATCGGTCTACTAATATTGAAATTATAAAGACCACTTTGTTAGGAAAGATTTTATATTTGACATTGACAATGTTAGATTAGTAAAGTAATGCGCGCTACGGGTAGTCAGTAGACAGTTTATTACAAACGTGCATGCAACCAACAAAAACTTTTAGGTGACAGTTTGAAAAATTAAAAGAAAACTAACAACACCCGTGCAGAATGACACAAGTGTTTGCGAGTTAAAAGCAAA
Organism: Teinopalpus imperialis; assembly: GCA_029286865.1. Lineage (NCBI taxonomy): Eukaryota > Metazoa > Arthropoda > Insecta > Lepidoptera > Papilionidae > Teinopalpus > Teinopalpus imperialis. The sequence goes on from JAGSMU010000004.1 coordinate 10,804,274, forward strand.
ATACTATATATATATCACATTAAATTATAACGCTATTAAAAAAAAAATGGAATAAAAAAAAATAACAAACGGAATTTTAATGGCAGGTGAGAACGCATAAAAATATATTAAAATAAGAAAAAACTAACTAACCAACTTCCATGCTACCGATGTTTCACTCGTGCTAGGAGCGCGGACGGCGCGCAGCCGATGGACAGGCCGCTTTTTGCACATGTAAACATGCTACCGTTTGCTTATCGAGTTTTCTATTTTTAATCGTCTAACGTGAAAAAAGGTTACGGTCATAGTTCATGGGTAAAAGCTTTTTTTCTTGTTAGGCTAAAAGGATTATTATCAATATTGGTAGACCAATTATGTTTTACCATTATCTACTGGATCGAAAAGTGTTAATATAAATCTATTGCTATATTGTTTTAGTATTTTGGCATTATAATAAATATATATATACGACACGTCTGTAAGAAAATTGTTTGATGATGTTTAATGATTTTCTAAAATGACAAACATGTACGTATACGTTAATTGGTATAATTATGTACGTATTATTAAATATTAATCAACTTTTTGTTTTTATGTATATTATTTATATATATTTTTTATTATTGCTTCCCGCCATCTAAAATTGTAACTCTAATAAGCAAGTAAACATACTCGTAGATGCACTCATTCCTCGTCTCCTTCCCTTTTTTTAAATACATCGAGAGTAACGAGCACACAGTTCACTTGATGACAAGGTGAAGTGATCCCTGCGGCCCATGACATCTACATTCATCCTTGACAAGGAATCATAATGCCATCTGCATTGTGTCTTGAGGACTGAGATGAATCAATGCAATCCAATCAACATTAATAAAGGTCTCCGGTCTCCCTACACTCTCCGGGCGAAACACAGCAGCGTTATGCTGTTATTTCACGCTGCTATTCTGTGAGGGCGTGGACCTAACCCCGGTCGACCTGACCCATTCACTCTGCAGCTAGAAACAAACTGCAGTGTAGCTCTACCACTGTTAAATGTTCCCTGGTCAAATGTAATGCATGCTCAATAAAATCGACCTTCCCCGGTGTTCTTGTTCGGTTCAGAAGCAATGTCAAGGATGCGGGGATATACACACAACACACTCAGACGAATGAGACGAAAACAAAGTAACATTGCCTTGATAAAATTAATAAAACATTCTACTTATGTTCACCGAGTTTGTGGACACGTTTTTAAAAATCAAACCGCCAATATAAAATGTCAATGTCACACTTCCTGTTCCTAAGAGGAAGTTGTCGGTAACGACAAGGCTGGCGGCTTATCTAATTCATTAACAAAAGCCTAACTGCACTAAGGCTTAATATAGCGCGCTGAGTATATTGAATAATCGATAAGTTTCGTACTCTCTTAGACATCACTACATCACTAATCTCACGGGAAACTGTATTAGTACCCATCTGATTATACTACTCACAACATATTGAAGCAGATAATATATGTATTTTACTTAAAGTAACAATTATTTTTTGTACTAAAGGATCTAGTCGTAAATCTACAAACATTTCTACATGTAATGGTTGAATTAAACTTGAGTGTTTATAGTCATTTATAGTATAACCCACAAGGGTTAACTTGAGACCTGAGCGGAATGCGCGCTCCCCTCCCGACCCCCGCCTTCTTACCGCTCGCGCCAACGACGCGTCAGTACCGTTAGCAATCTGACAATTAACGTACGTGCATTTGGTTTCGTTTGCAAAAGTGTAATTGATGCAATTGCATCGATTGCACCTGATGACTGGAAAAAGGAGGTCAATCACGATGATATATTACACAGAGAATATTGGGTAAAAGATCGAATCCAAGAAACACACGAACAGGAACTAATCATCAATTAGGATACGGGAGTGATTCAGATTGTGACAGCTACTGTACAGACAATGACAGTGCCATCGACTGTGAATTATCTGGAATACAATCCATAGATGACCAGTAAATAGTTTAAGTATGTAAAAAAAACTTGTATCTCTAACTGCTTGTATAATTGTTGTGTATAATTAATGATTTATACACAACACTATTATAAGACCATAAAAAAAAAATCGACAAATCGATATGTTTTGTGAGTCAGTACCTCGCTCTTACGTAATTCGAGCGAAGTCTCAAGTTAACTCTTGCGGGTAGTACACTATCATCAACACCCCACAGTTTGTTCCTGGCTGCTGCGAATCGAACGGCTCGACTAGGGGAGGACAACACTCTTACAGAATACTAGTGAAAGATAGCAGCACAACGCTGCCGTGTTTCATCTTCGGTAGCATTCTGTAAGTCTTCAGGGGTGAGACGCATAACGATTCCTTGTCGAGAATGAATGTCAGTGTCACGGGACAGTAATCACTGACGATCAGGTGAACTGTACTATGAACTCAAAACAATGAAAATAAAAAATGCTAAGTAATAGTACCGCTATAAATATTATATTAATATGATGATGGTGACATCGTCGCATCGATTTAGACTATGGCGATATATAACCGATGATAACAAATGCGCAGGATGCAGTTCCCTTCCCTAACGCATGTTTAATTAAATCGGATGCTGTGTAAAAGACACGGGAAGAAAACAAGACAAAACACAACACAAACCAAAAAATCAACATTCAAGGAATTGGGCCTAGGACTCGTTACTGACATACATACTCGTACATTTATATATATATATTATAATGAGTTACGAAAGTAGACCGGCTTTAGGTCATGTTTCAATTTCTATTAACAAAAAAGATTGATTATACATTGAGTGTAATGGGATTTGGTATAACATTAAAATTAAAGCACTGTTGTTTGCTTGTCTGTCTATAGTCCATACGCTGTCTATAGCCGATTTCGCATTGTCTTCCATAATAGAAAACCTTACTTTATAAGATGTGATTTATGTAAAACATTGGCATCAAACTCATTAAGATAACAACTAAATCAAGTTTTGAATATAAATAAGGTCCGATAAAAATTTGAACGCTATCGGTAATTTATCGATAAAACGTCGATAGCATGGCACGTCTCTAGCATATAGCTCTTTCACTGGAGTTATTGAGAAATCGATACCCACTCATCCAGAGGGCCACGGTATTACTGGATGTATATTTACATATAGCCTCGACATAAACCCAACACTAGTAGCAGGGGCAGGCGGCCATTGAAAATCCAGTAAGTACTCTTCGATCGGTTGAAGAAAGAAAAAGATGAGTGACTATCCGGTAAAGTTGAACTAATCGATTTATTAAATACAAGGTTTCAAGGAGGCAAAAATTCTTACCGTTAAATTTAACCAAAAGGCCAAATTTAAAGCATAAAAAATAAGTACCTTTCATCATATATGACACAGTGATAAGTATAATATACAAGTTCAAGCATTCCTTTGAAATTATTTCACAACCATGTGGCTTGACCACTATAGGTAGGTAGGGTAAATAACTGCTGCGTCAAGGGTCCAGGGTTCAATTCCTAGACAAGGAAGAAATATTGCACATCACAAATTGCCGGTTTGCGGGCCTAGATGTAATATGTATCTTAACTGTAGGCTTACGACTAGACGTAAAAAGGCTCGATAGATAGGACACAATGCGTAGGAGCTAAAAGGATTCAAGAGAACTTAGTATTGAAGTGTGATTAAATTATTACACATCGCGACATTAGGCCGAGTTAGGACCAATTTATTGATACGATACAGGTTGACTGGTAGAGAATGCCTTAAGGCATTAAGTCCGCCCTTCTTGCCCCTGTATGTAAGGTGACCAATAAAGATTAAATAAATAAATTAAAAAAAATATCTAGAGGAAGTATCTACGGTATTATTCTTTTTTTTATAGTATAGGCGGCAAATGAGCATGCAGCCCACCCGATGGTAAGTGATCACCGGCGCCCATGAACATCAGCAACACCAGAGGAGTCGCAAATGCGTTGCCGGCCTTTAAAGAAGGTGTAGGCACTTTTCTTGAAGGTGCCTAAGTCGTATCGGTCCGGAAACACCGCTGGCGACAGCTGATTCCATATAGTTGTGCGGGACAGGAAATTTCGCGTGAACAGCACAGTGGTGGATTGCCAACCATCGAGACGATGAGGAAGAAATGTTGAATTCTGTCTTGATGTACAATGTGACCTGTATCTCTATGTTGTTTCTAAATAAATAAACTTATTTTATTTCTATTCTATATATTTTACGTTGGTGGTATGTGATGACGTGATCTTTTAGAATACGAGCAGATCCAGTCCACTTAGATTTAATATAAATTTTTATTTCATGCATCACGAACAAAAAAATGATTATCATCCAAAATTTCTGACGCTCGTGATAGTCAGGTAGTGGTGAACTTGGAAAACCAGAGTTCGAATTTGCCGAACCCAAATACAGCAGGTAGACACGATGGTACCAGCCATGAGCCGAGAATGCGCCTGCCGAACTTGACTAATTTAAGGACCCATTCATTTTTGTTTAAAAAAGACCTCAGATCGAATTGTTTAAAATTATTGAAGGATGGTGTTGTATTACGTAATTTTCAACAAATAAAGTAATCTATTAGCCAACCTTGTCTATAAGCCAACTGGGCTAACAATGCAATTACGAAAACAAAAACTTTTGAACAATGAAGTCGAGTGATAATTAGGACCTTGTTGACTTAAATGTCAATTGAATCGTTATTTATTTGAAGAAGCCACGATGCAGCAGAAAGTTGTAGTTCGAGGGAAAAGACACGCTTACGAGTAATTCAAGCGTAAAAAAGGAGCGTGCTGTGTTACGTAAAGTAAGTGGAAAAAAAGGTATAAATTATAAAATTAAAAAGCTATCTTATTTCTTAGGTGTCAACGCATCTATATCTTTATCTGAGTGAGTATCTACATTAGGCCGACAGACGGCCGCAGGAATCACATCATCAGGTGAACTGTGCGCTGATTTGCCCCACCTTGATCACATCACACAAAACGTAGTGAAGTGACGGAAACAATACTTAAAACCCCATTGAACAACACAATTCTAAGCTGCGTATTCGGCGAATCAATGAATTCTCAAAAACAGAAGTTTTTGTAATAAAACTTACAAAAAGACAATATATTCGCATAAGCTTATAAAACTTTTAGGTATACATTTAGAGTTTAATTTATGTTCAGTAAGTTTAGTTACTTTTTGGTTTATACGGTAAAAAAAATATTAGTAGGTTTCTAGTTCCAACATGAATCAATTGGCTTGGCTTGGTTGACCGAAATGTGCGCACGCGGGGTCGATGCGTCATCGTGACCTTCATTAGCACTCTGACTCCTGATTGGTCATTACGAGTAAGGGTTGTTGTTTTTCTATAATCATAAGATTTTTTGTTATGACACTCATTACATTACTTACGTTTCGTTACGCAATACGCACAATGGAGAATTTATTTTCTAACGTATGAATATAATGAGGATTTTTGAAGAACTAAGACATATCCACATTACGATCTATACAGTTTATCTATGATTACGTCGAAATAAACATTTTATCTTACAAATAAAAAACTTTTATTTTCAGATAGCGAGAAATTATTCCTATTAATACTTAACATAATTTAGCATATCGATCGTACCTAACCCGTTATCGATTTGCACCTCTACAATTCTTACGCACATCACTACACCTCTCCATAAGACCTGTAAGTGCGAGCGAGACAGACGGATAAAGATTTATGACCCGAAGGCTCAGTTCATAATGCGTCGACTTTAGGAGAAGCTTATTCACAATGCACGCGCATCTTGAATGTTTGCTGAGGATGGACATAGTTTTTTATGAGATGCACTCAACTCACCAACCATCAGGTACATGTGTGCTTGTGCTCGTTTGTCGCTCTTAGTTCAATAAAAATTAACACGACGTCATATCATCACGTGGCTATTCTCTGATCGAACACACCAATTCCACATACACCACACGTGTTTTAAACATTCATACAATAAAGATTTGTTTAAATATGAATGATCGATTTTTTACGCATTCTTTATCATTTTAGTTTACGCATTCAACACTGACATGGAGTGATCCCATAGAATACTCCGAATGAGTTCACAGATGTATATAAAGTACTTTCCCGAAAAATAATATCCAATTTGTATGCAGGGATACCGGAAATATCGAGATAAAATAAACAAACAGGACTCTAACTTGAATCCTTCGCCATTATTGAAGCTTGAAACATTGATTAGGAAAGAATCTACACATAGTAATTACGTTAATTACGACGTCCTCATTACGTCACATCAATTTAATCAGCAAAAAGAGCGACGTAAAGTAATTTAAAATACCCATCATAAACATGTCCATAAGTAGATATAGACTAAGACGCCCTAAGAGATAAACGTTATTCTTTATCGTTTTTAATGTTTACGGCAAAGGTTTGCAATCAATTGCTTGTGTCAGTTCTTCCGTCAGGATGCAATATCGGCGTCTTGAAGTAAGCATTTAGAAAGCTAGTGCTTTTAGTAAAACACTTTCTTTTCGAAACGTGATTTTCCGCGTATACCAAATAGCGATACCCAATAAGCGATAAGGTATTTAACCAGTACGTTGCCAGATTGATAACTTATTGTAGAAAAACGCTGTACATAACTGCAAGACGTACAAGTACTCGACTCAATAATCTAGTCATGGCTATGTTCGGTTGCTCCGTTTCTCTACGTGGTATATATATATATATATATATATATATATATATATATATGCAACGTAGACATCCGCAGAGGAACGAAACTGACGGACGGACAATTTTCAAAGGAACCGTAAGCTGACGTGCCATAGCTTGTAGACCTGACAATCGCTGGGGAAGAAAGTTTCTTAGCCCATCGCAGTATAAAACGACGCCCCACTAGGCGGATCGTGCGTTACGGCTGCCTGTAACGAAGGAAATCAATAGTGGGCTAGTGATGGGCTGAGATTATAATGAAGATCATGTGTAGTAGCATCTATGGCTGCATCGCCACTTACCAAGGGATTAAAGTAAAAAAAAGTACGAAAAAAAAACTTTTATATAAAATAATATTATATTAAGTCGTTCAAGATTATTTCTGCATACTTATCTTAACATTCTCCTATTTTATTTTCAAGGTCGTTTTATACTCATTTCAATAATAATTAGATAAGATAATGTAAATAAATCATTTTTCACTTTTATTTATTTTTCTAACTATTATTTTAAACATTAACAGAAACGTGCTACAATGTTAAACGATGTTCTAAACTAAAACCTTTATTAATAAAAAGCAAATGATGTTCGCTGTTAAGCGCATAACTTGAGAATAGATGAACAGATTTGGTTATATGTTCACAAATACACAAAACGATCACAAACAAATTAAATGACATTTAAAATGGACGACGTCGGTCGGGTTACCTAGTAATATAATAAAACTGTAATGGTTCATCAGATTCATTGAAATGAAATTCCATGAGTTGTCAGAAGAAACAACTTGACAGAAGTCGATGCATAAACACAGATTGGAAGCCAATCATCTATTCTTCTATCGATGTCAGCTTTGTCTCTTTCACATGCGAGTGTAGTGACTCTTCTTAATGTCGAAAGATAGATAATGTTGTTTCATCTCATTATACGATCGTAAGTCGTAATACCCATAGAGTTCTGTCGTTTTCATTGTAATGGTGTGATATATGCATAAAAATACTATATACGAAATCTGTTATTTTCGTTAATATGTCCACCCACCATGTAGTTACATAATTATATCAGTTACATTCATCCTGATCAACTCCATACCTGCTTTTATTCAATATAAATCTGATGGTATCAGAAGACTAATTATTTATCCATCAATATAACATAACTACATTTTATGTAATTATTAAATATAATATATTATAAAAATAAAAACTTAATCGTATGTAGGTATTTATGTGTACGTGTTTATATATATGTAGTTAAAAAAAAGAAAAAGTCCCTCCGTCTAACGCTTTTTATTATTCATCTTATACATGTGTGTAAGACAATCGGGTAAGGTAATTATCGTATGCAGATCTTTGTCAACTTTTCATAATTTCCGCCATAGATTGTCATGAAGCATCCACTGTATGTTATAGCATTATATTTAAGTGTCGATAAAAACTTTAATAACCTTAGTGTTCTATGAATCAGTGTCTAGACACGATACTGCAAAATCTCGACGACCTTGAACCTTTAGAGCGGTCGCATATTGCTCTCCGGTTACTAAAATAAATAGCGGCATATCAATCACGTCGAGGTGATATTTGACGCGATAACTAGTGACACAAGAAAAGGTAAACTCGCCTGATTTGAGATGCACGGATTGGTTTTCAATCCCAAATTTACGATTACATAAAATATTAGCGTGCCACGTGCTATGTGGTAGAAGTTAGCTGCAACGAGGCTTTACTATATATAACTAGTCTGGCCATAAATACTTACATAAAAACTTTTCTTTTTTTCAACTTTTTAATTATTTTGAATTTGGAACACGTATATTATTTTAAAAACTTCTTTCGATTTTGCGCCATTTCACATATTTTTCGTGTTCATTATCAAATTACAATATAGAATGGGGTGTTACAGAAAATAGGATTGCAGTCATCGCCTTGCACAAAGTGGGTATGGAGCCGTCAGTCATATTCCAGACACTTCAAAAGCTTAATATCAGCCGTATGTTCGTATATCGTACTATCAACAGATACAACAACTCTTCCTCTGTCGAAGACCAGAAAAGGTCGGGGCGGCCGCGTGCTGTTAGAACTAAAAAGGCTGTTAATGCTGTTAAAGCCAGAATTCGCCGAAACCTCATTAGGGAGCAAAAAATCTTATCGCGAGAAATGAAGATTCCCGGTAGGACTCTGTCGCGTATTATAAAACAAGACTTGAAGCACGGTGCTTATCGTCGATATACAGGGGATGCCCTAAATCAATCTTTACAATTAAAGAGAGTGGATCGATCAAAACTCCTTCTGTCGCGATACGCAGGTGAAAGGCACTGAAATATCCTCTTTACCGATGAAAAAATTTTCACGATTGAAAAAACTACAATAAGCAAAATGATGAAGTGTACAGCTTTAAAGAAGCTGCTCAAGTGGTCGGAAAGGTACAACGTGGTCATCATCCTCGTCAGTGATGGTTTGGTGGGGCGTGTCTTAACAAGAAGTCACTAAACTACATTTTTGTGAAAAAGGAATGAAAACTTCAGCCAAAGTGTATCAAGATACAATCTTGGATGATGTTGTGAAACCTCTCAGCAACACACTTTTTAAAAATATACCGTGGACTTTCCAGCAGGACTCTGGTCACAAGGCACGAACTACCCAAGCCAGGCTTGAAACCAACGTTCCGGACTTTATAAGAGCTGAAGACTGGCCCTCATCTAGCCCAGACCTCAACCCTTTAGACTTCAAATTATGGTCAGTTTTAGAGGACATGGCCTGTTCTAAACGACACGGCAACATTGAGTCTCTTAAACAATCTATGGAGCAAGCAGTGGCAAAATTTGCCTTGGAAACAGTGCGTAAATCCATAGTTTCGTGGCCAAAAAGATTAAAGGCCTGTATAAAAGCCAAAGGGACCTTTCGAATAGAATATTTTTTTTATTTTTTGCTGAGACTAATAAATATGTAGGTATAAATTTTAATAATATGACATTACTTCATTCAAAAAAATGCATTTTCAGTTGTAACAGAACTTATGGCCGGACTAGGTATATATACATACCTATTACCTATTACATACATATTTTTAAATTAAATTCCATGCACAATTTCAATCCTCCACATATAAGTCTGCAATTATAGATTTCCATCTCTTTAAATTTTATTCAACAGACTATATGGCAAAAGCGCCGGGAAAAGCCCCAAAGGCAATTTAACGAAGTAGAACGGCGGAAAATTGAAACGTTTATCAACGTATGAATTCTAGATATTAATCTCCTTTACATTTTTAATACAAAACAGATTTTAAAAAACGAAACTGAAATATATATATATAAGACTACATATACTTGACATGTACAAAAAAGATACATGGTATATATACATCCACGAAATTAACGCACCACCTACACATGTTGTATTGGGAAGTCTGCGAATGTAGGTGATAACCTGTATTGTGCCTTTATAGGAAAGATCGGAATTGAATTTATGTGATTCTGAGATAATATGCATACGATACTTGCATCGACAATGTCTATAACAGGGACATAATATTTGCTTTGGCGTAAAATTAGAAATGTTTGTTCTAATTTGTAAGACATGAGTTTATGTAATTCAGATATGAAAGGTTCGCTGAAACATGTGTTTAGTAAAGACCCCCACAGACCGCAACAGGGTTTTTTCGAAAGTTTTTTTACGTGGTAATACCACGTAGCAAGTATGAAGTAGCTGTAGCACGGATAGCTCGGCTAGACTATATAGGTTATAAGTGTTTTTTTATAGAAATTATAGTTGCAAACGAGCAAGCAACTAAGCATCAGCAACACCAGAGGAGTCGCAGATGCGCTGCCGGTCTAGTAAAGTAAGTATGTTCTTTTCTTAAGACTCCTTAAATCTTATTGGTTCGGAAATGCCTCTGGCGACAGCTGATTCCACGGAGTATATGTCACACACAATTATCTCTTTTATTTACTTAAGCTACGCAAAATAAAAATTTAACATAAAACGCACACTAGTGGATCGTCAACCAACGAGATGATGAGGATGAAATTTTGTATTCTGTCGTGATGTGCGTGTGATGTTTAAACTCGGCGACTGGAATTTAATCTCAACACCTGAGGACACTCCCCATAATAAATTCGTAATAAGAGATGATATACATAACAGATGCAACATCTCTTCGAAGTGCAAGTGTATCAAGCCGATCGGAAAGTACCTGATCATCAGTAATTCGAGTAGCTCTTCTTTGAATGCGGTCAAATGGAATGAGCTGGTACTGGGATGCCCATTGTACAAGACATTTACTGGCGGAAGCATACCATATATGGCGCAAAAGACACGAGATGAAAAGACGTAAACTCTATTATCCTTTCATAGAAAGTACAAAAAACGATTCCATTTAAAACATTGAAGTGACGTGGCTGGGGGCGCGGCCCTTCACCGCTTCGGTCACCTTGTCTCCATGACATGACATTTACATCTGTTTTGGCCTTATATCTCATTGGTGAAATCATCTCCATTTACAATCTTGTCAAGGTTCGAAGTGGAAGTATCTCAAAGAATGGATCGTCATAATTATGAGGTAGCTTAGTTCCCTTTGACTTGTGGATCATAACAATACATATATCTGTTAGTGTTATTTTTAAAACAAAAATGTATATATGAATCAAGTGTTGTTTGTCGGTTACAATGACCCCAAGACACCCAAAACCAATGACGTAATGATCTTGCGAAGGTCTACCTAACGTTTCTACTTATAACTGTTCGTAACATTAGAAAATAAATTTGCATTAAAATTATGGATATATAAAGGAATTGATGAGGATTTTTTTTATATTACATTGTGAGTAACAAACAAACATACAGTTCACGCAAGTGGTAAGTGCTTCCTGCAGCCCATGACATCTACATTCATCCTTGCCAAGGAATCACAATGCAGATGCGTTGTCACCCTTGAGAACTGAGATAGGATGGCTCGTCACCAGTAATATTGGTCTCCGGATCCCTGCACTTACCAGACGAAACACAGCAGGATTATTCTGCTATTTTACGCTGATATTCTGTGAGGGCGTGGTCCTACTAGGATCGAGCTGACCCATTCATTCTGCAGCTAGAAACAAACTACATGGTAGCCTTACCACTGTAAGTGTTCGAGTGGCAAACTATATATCAGGAAATACAGGGTAGGCCTCTCCCATTAGATAAAGCGACCTTACCAATTTTGTAGAAACTCCATTGATTGCGGTAGGTTACGATCTTCTTCTTGGCAGTTTCAGTGAAAGCTCTTTGTTAAGCAGTGGATTATTAAGCATTTTACAATGATCAAGAACTAAACCAATCATAACTGAATTAGGTCACATCGAAACAGAATATAATCTATGACATCATCGCGCCGTTTATTGTCAGCTCATAGCATTTAGGTCAAGGTGTTCGATTGTAGGATTAACGCTCGAATGAAAAATGAGATCAGTTGATAAATTTTCAAAACCGGTCTACCGGGGTGCCGTTTGGTGCGCGGTTTATTGTCCTTTGTGGCAAACGTAAAACGGATTGCTTTGTTACAGATAAATAAACTTTAATGGTGGCTGTTGCTAACTGTTATTCTGACCGTTCATTTTTTTTGACACTGAAGGCAAACCGTTTCCAAACATTAAGCATTTAAGCATACACAACTAAACTCAGTTATAATTCTAAACATTAAAAATGATAATCTCCAACTCAACTAAACTACTATTTATTAAGCAGAAGCTGCATGGGTGAATTGCAAACGCAATATTACGAATACCCGGAAATCATTTGAACATAATGCTGTTTGTGGGTAATATCAACAAAATAAAAAAAAAACATTACAAACACGATCACACGATCTATGATATATGTATCATTCAATGATACCGTCATTGGGAGAGCCGTGCAGCAACTATTTTGTAACGGGTAACATGAATGAGTCAGCTAAACCAGGAAAAGACTACCTCACACAACACCACTGCGAAATATATGCTACCGTAGTATTTACTGTTCATACTGAAAGTTTCTAGATTTTGAATAGTAAGACCGAATATTATATTTATAATGATAAATACAATATCCGGTAATAAATTTTTGTTGGCGACCAGTTTCAGAAATTTTCAGTATAACCCACGTAAAGAGATATCGGAGGTCTTTTCAAGGCATCTGTAAGATGTAATTTCTCGTTACTAGTAATTTCATCTCCGAATATAGTAACTTACCATGCGGAAGACAGTAAGTGCCGCCCGCAAGTTTAGTAATTATCGGGTTAGTCATTAGTGAAAAAAATACTGAATATGCGCACTCGCACACGCGATTTAATTTGTCACGAGTTCAATATCATTCTAATATTAGACTCAGCGCTATTTTTTAACTGTAGCATTAATGAGTCAAGTGGAGTCACTGGAGAAAGACCTCGCCCGCACAGCAGAATACCTCGGACAGCAGGTGAACGCTGCTGTGTTTCGTAGGATGAGTGTAGGTATCTGGATTCCTACACAGTGGTAGAGGCATTCTGTCTCAGTCCGTAACAATGTTATTGCATCAAAGAATCAAAGAATTAAAGAAAATCCGAGCATGCCACATCATGTAAACCACCTATAACACAATTATAGCAATGGAAAGTCGATAAAATAGGTCCGTGATTTTTTTCGCGCTAATTGTAAATCGCGCGCGTAGTGGACGCGTCAGTAGATTTACAATTAATGTAATTCTCTGTTCCAAGAAATTGTTTTCTCATCGACTGTAACGCCATGTTTAATAGAAAAGAACGACCACGAACCGACTCGGCGTTACTGTAGGCAAAAGTTGTATCAAAAATAACATAAATGTAAATACAATGCATAGAATAACATGTCGGTGTACATAATGTTTCTGTCTATATTTTTATACTATTTGATCTATTATAATTATTGCGCAGTTGAAAAACATGCTTAACAAATATATGGGAAGAATTTTTTACTTTTTTTAATTTTTTTTATTTTATACGGATTACCACGTAGAACAGTATTACGGATTACCATTATGCTACCTGTATCCATTTGCTTACCGCAAACTTACGTTCGTTGGCACTCCATCTAAACTCTATTCCACGGCAGCTGATAGTGACATCATCGTTTTAACGTATTACGTTATAATCGAGGTTTTGCATATGGCTAGACACGCGTACCGGTACCACGAAACGTTTGCGTGTGCGAATTTTTATTGTTTATTATAGGCAAAGTAGCGATAACAAAATTATAATTGTATTTTTGAGTATAACAGGCGATGACGTCAGTGTCTATTCTGATAGAATGGATATATGTGAAAAATAGGGGAATAACGTATTGACGAGATAATATCACATACATAACATTCTAAATAATTATATCGCATTCTTTTCGCCTAATACATTTCCTGAATCGGTACAATTGTAGGCCAGTAACAAATACGGTTCGACACATTTGGTTAATATCAGGCCATTCGAATGCAGCCTCACTGAGGTTGTATTTCTTACTTGTTTTACTTACTTTTCTTCTTGTTCATTGATAGGAAGTTGATATTTTTTTTATTGAATTTTAAAATAGTGACAAAAAATCAGAGGCGAACATAGTGTATTTACGATAGTATTTTTGACTTTAAAAGCAAAAAAACAGAGTGTAAAACATACCGATTGGAATAAAAGAGTTCAGAGTTTATAACTATTTTATTAATACATGCATTTTCACTCAGGCGACAGTTTGACACATAAATATGTGCGCATGTCGCAAACTTCGCCAAAATCCCCGTTCTTAAAGCACGCTCACACGAACCCAGGATCGATTGCGACACATAGGAAGACGTATGTATCTTGGGATAGTGAGCACAATATCGCAGACAATAAGCTCTATAGTTGCGATTATAACACCCAGTAAGCGTCTAAATTCACGGTTTTTTCGTACGTAATATTCGGTGGTTTTCGTAATGAAAAAATCGTTATCGTTGCAACTAAACTAAGGATTTGATGAATTGAATTTTATTATTAATTTAAGATTAATTAATTTTTAATAAATTAATATAATCCAAGACAACAAGTTTTTAAAATTTTCACTTCTTTGTTAAGAATGAATTATCAGTCGCAAGACGAGGCGTCTATAAGCAATTAGGCAGTGTGGCTACCCATCAAAAATAGATATTTTTTTTACTCTGTTGTGCATGTGTCAAATAAATGTTATTTCTTATTTTTTCTTTTATTCCTTCGTTCTTTCAAATCTGAACCGTAAACCGGTTAATTACTTGTGAATTGCTTCGACAATCGTATAATTGCAAATGAGTTTGCGAGTTGATTGTCGTTCGTTTATCATTACTCCCACACGTCCAACCAAACATTACCCACATCCAAACAATGAACTACAAACAGATAACTTTATGTTGCTAGGTGCGGCTTTTATATCAGTAGAAAACAATACGGATTCTTATAACCATTAGGGGCTCACGCTTGTATTTCATTGAGGTAAAACCTTTTTTTATGCTAAAAGAAAGCTAGTGCTATAATTACTAACATTCCCGTAAATGCTTGTGCTAGGGGATGGTCCACGACAATAGTCTAATGGCGGATTCGAACCTACGAGGAGTTTCAGACCAACCATCATACGAACAAGACCTGGCTGTATGGACTAAAGTCCTTTGCCTTTCCCATTTGGGATAAATTAATATCATCATCATCATCGAACCTACGACTCTAAGTTTGGCAGACCGTACCCTAAATCATTAGGCTATTGACGGTAAAATTGTTAAAGTTGTACTTTTGGCCATTTAAAAATTGTTAATAATGATGATATCAGTAGAAAACAATACGGATTCATATAACCATTCGGGGAAATTTAGGGGCTGATACACTCACGCCTGTATTTCATTAGAGTATAACTTTTTTTTGATAAAAGAAAGCTAGCAGAGCTATAATTACTAGCATTCCCGTAAACAACTCCAACTAAGCTTCAATGCTTGCTTAAAAGTTTGGCAGACCGTAACCTAAGCTATTAGGCTATTGACGCTTAAATTGTTAAAGTTGTACCTTTGGCCATTTAAAAAATATTAATAATATTTAAATGGAAAAGGTTCAACTAATATTACATACACCCGTTCTGGTTGTAGGCCTTGATTATATCAAAAACACTCGCGTTCCTTTACTGCCTTATCAACAGGAAGACATATTTTATGTTTTTCTATCTCGTATTCCTTTAAAGAAAGAAGAATACGTATGGAAGGAATTTTATACACCTTATATATTTTTTCTATAATATCAGGGCACACACAAGGTCACAGTTCACCTGATGGTAAGAAGTCATGACTGCCTTTAATGACATTACGTTTATCCTCAACAAAAATTCAAGTTGGCACACGTGTTTATAACACCTAAGGACCGAGTAGTATATAAGTAAGTAAGTGTTCCATTTTCGTTCACTTGTCATTGGGTCTCCGGATATCTACACTTACCATACGAACTCACAGTAGCGTGATACTGCTATTTTGTGATGGCGTAGTCCTTCCCCGTTCAAGCCGACCCATTCAGGCACAATGTAAATAATGTATGTGTATAAATCATATATTTCATAAAGCGTCAACAATCGCAATCAAAGTATAATTAATATATATAAAAAAAATATCTCGATTTGGAATCACGTTGCAGATACGTTGTCTGTGTTACTATATTCATCGTTATTATAAGAAACGTATCCGGTCTCATTGATTTGCACAGGATTTCACGACATGACAACAGTGTTAACCTAAAATTAATGGTATTCCAAGTAACTGGTATCATGGGAAAGCGTAGTCCTTTCTCAGAATGCAGCCGCGCCATTAAACATAGTTGATTAATAGTTGCAGTGTGGGTATATCACTTAATATGCGAGTACATTAAAAATATTATTAAGGTTGACGGGTCAATTATTAGACGAAAATAATTAAAAATGGTAACATTTAACAATTATTCGAGAGCATTTAAAAAAAAATCAAAATGATCTGCCTATTTGTATACAGGCGGGGGCGGGGGGGGGGATTTGTATCAATATCTCGAAAATGATAATACATTTACTAAGTTCAATTGTTTTGTCTGGTAGGTTGCCCTTAAAATTGTCGTACTAGTTACGGGACACATTGTATTCAAAATGTAACACAATACATTTTACACCGCATCACTATCAACTTTGATAACAAATGGCAAATAGTATTATTAACACAATGTCCAGGGCATTGTTTAAACACTACTGAAAATAATTCATTTACTTCGTTTCGAATCAGGAAACACAACGGACTATTTAGGAGGAAGAAAAAAGAGTCGAGTCATACGTCATTGTATTGTTTTAATTCTATACAAAACAAATTTCTTAATAAAGTTTTTTCTTCTGAGAAATAGCAGTATATCGCTGGTGGATTTAGAGTCTGATGGATTGAGTGCAGGAAACGGGGAAATCAGGTGGGATTTAATCTTAGTTTACATTAATTACTTCTATAATCTAGAGCGTATGCATCGAAACCTTACCGGTTGCACGCACGAGCAATCTACGTTAGTTGGAGTAGTTCACGGTAATTTTATTTGCATTACTCATATTATATTAAAAAATAACACTATCTTAATTTGTCGATAAGGATGGATGCTGTAGACTGTTGGTCCTGGCAATCACTTTATACCACACCTAAAAGATGATTTACCTGTTACTTTCAATAAAAATAATAGTAATTATTTTAGTCAGTTCATATTAATAAGAATTTAAGTGACCACTGAAATAGTCTAGTAATTATTAACTAAAAAAGCAAAAATACGTAATCTCAACTAATAATTAATCTAATTTCAACACATAGACTTCATCAATAGGCTGAAACTCTCTCATAACTCGTCTGGTTTGGTCATATACTATTGAATATTGCTAACACAATCTGACACTAAAACCTATCTACGCCATATGTGGTTAAATAACTAAATATATTTAATTAATAAACTATACTTTTATATGTGACATTATTTTTCAGAAACAAAAACAAATTACAATCGGAGAATTTAAAACTATATGTCAACCAAAAGTCGAAAGCTAAATCATTTAAATTTATAGCTACATATTTCTTTGGCTAGTAAAGCCTAAAAATTTCAGTTTAATTTCCCAAGAGACAGGACTCAGTGTTAACAAGCAATATGTCCGTTATCATATATTTATGGTACCCATAAATAACGGTATTTTCAGGAATTTTTTGAGCAGACCGATATATAATATCTTGTTTGTTTAAGCTATGGTAGAGTCGCGCGGCAGTTAGTTCCTAGGGTCGCCTCGATTGGGAAAGGACGACGTCCTCACAAGCAGACTAAAATAGTTGCTATTTCACACTGCTCTGTTTCGTATGGTTTTAAGTTTAGTTTGTTTGTAGTTTGTTGACACTTGTTAATATGTTTTTGGGAGTTCAGGATTAATTTCTGAACCCTTTACAGCAGAGATTCTTTTAAACATCAACTTAGTTAATTCGATATGTAAGACATATGTATTTAAGCTTTTTAACTGCAATGTGTCGGTTGTACAAATGTCAAATCAAGAAGTTAACAACCTATTGATTTCGATTTGTAGTTGAGTATTTTGGATTAATGTATTTACTTTATAACAAGGTGCTTGTTAGACTGTCATAATACATACTTGTTTACATGAGCATATCATAAAGCAGGAGGTGAGGTGTTTGAGAACATCGATCTTAAAGATGCCCGTTAGAACTTCCGCGGGACAAGTCAAGAAACTTGTATGGGAAATAGAAATAAGGTGGACAAAGAGATAACTTATGGATATTTTTATTGTTTTATACTTGAAATGGATTATTCATTTTAAATAACTGTGTGGCTTGCCAAGTTGTGCTGCCATTGGAGAATCTATCGATCATAATACTACTGTATTGGGATCGGAATGGCAAATGTAGCGTTCCATTTCAGTGCTCATTGGTGACAACGCATTTTAAGATTTTAAATGTCCTCAGTGTCATTACCTTTTATTTTTTTGACATTTAAGATAGTAACAAACGGGCATGCAGTTAATGTGATGGTAAGTGATTCCTGCCGCCCGAGACATCTACATCCATCGTTGACAAGGAATCATAGTGTATAATATACCAGTAATAAAGGTCTCCGGATCCCTAAATCGATTTTGATTTGAATTTGTTATTTTAAAAGTGGTAGAGCTACACTGCAGTTTGTTTCTAGCTGCAGAATGAATAGGTGAGCTCGACCCACGCCTTCATGGAATATCAGCATAATGCTCCTGTATTTCGTCTGGTGAGTGTAGGAATCCGGCGACCTTTAATAATGGTGATGAGGCAGTCAATGGCAGACCTCAAGGGTAACAACACATCTGCATTATGATTCCTTGTCAGCGATGAATGTAGATGTCTCGGGCTGCAGGAATCACTTACCATCAGGTAAACTGTGTGCTGGTTTGTTACTCTCAAAGTAATTAAAAAAAAAGTAAAAATATTATTATTTTTACTTTTTCTCCCAGTTTAGAGTTCATTTCCACAGAGTAATAGATTAGACGCAATAACATTAAATTTAACATATAAAGAGTAAACCATACTTACCTCAGCCTATAAAAAATAAACATTTTCCACAAACAATACAGCCTCTATAATATCGTCGCTAACCTGTTTCCATATTCACTAACACAAACCAAAACACAAAGTCTGACTTCACTGGCAAAGTGTTTAGTTATACTGAATAAATTTAAACAATAAAATGTAGATAAAATATGGGAAAATAAAAAGATAAGATAAAAAATAACGAGACTCTAGCGCTCGAATGATTTCGTATAAATCCATCAGTATACGACACACTCAAATTTAAAAAAAGGTAAATCAAATTTATTATACATATTAAAAATAATATTTTAATAAAATAAAAGAAAGTCTGCATATTTTGTGAAGTCTGTACGTGTTCCTTAGCTATGCTAGGTAGGACACCTCTCATTTTACAT
The DNA here is from genome assembly GCA_029286865.1 of Teinopalpus imperialis. Lineage (NCBI taxonomy): Eukaryota > Metazoa > Arthropoda > Insecta > Lepidoptera > Papilionidae > Teinopalpus > Teinopalpus imperialis. The sequence goes on from JAGSMU010000004.1 coordinate 10,823,891, forward strand.
ATAGTGACATGACATACGAACACAGTTTGTTGGTCGATAAGTGATAACAGCGATTTACGACATCTAAATGCAATTCCGACTAAGATTCAATAAACATGCACATGCGTTATCACTCCCTGAGTGCGGTGATGGAATGCCTCGTAATCATTAATTGGGTCCCGAAAACTCACTCGCCATGCGAAACACAACTGTGCTTCGCTGTGTATAACAGTGCTGATATTTCCCATTGGTAATCTACGAGAATAGGAATTTGCAAATTTGATTTATTTCTGTGGTTATGGATCTTCGCAGAATAACGCCTGATTCTTTCGACTACCTAAACTTAAATACCATATGGCCGGTTACTGACATATCACTTAATTTCACTGTTTACCTGAAAAATACTTGAATATTAAAGTATGATGTACTCCATGTTTCACACTTTCGCATTCAGTACGAATTGGAAACAGAGATACATCGTAAAAACAGAAACCATTTATTAAAATTGAGATATTTTATGAATGAAGGACAAAAAAAATACCATTCTAAATTACCATAATAATTTTTTATTTAGGTTATGCCAACGAAATCGTGGAATGACGTTTCTTTATCCACCCGTGCCTTTTTACATTACTAATTATATTTATGTGAATTTCATATAAGACCGAAAACGGTCGAGAGTTGTAATTAAAACATGCCTCGGATAAAATTAATAAAACAGTGAGCAGATTTTTTTTTCAAATTGCCATATAATAACTAAAGTTCATTAATTTATGTTTTTATTTATTTATAAAGAAAGAAGCTACGAGTAACAGTAAGCTGTCCGTCATAGCTGTGGCGGCAAATAGGCCGGTGACATAACGTAGATCCTACCGATGGAGATAAAAGATTCAAGAGTTCGTCAAGGACTACGTTTTTCAAGTGGAAACCTGACAGCAATCGCAATGGAGGACGAATCAAGAGATACGTAAAAATATGTGTCACAATATTTTCACGACGCCATTATTTAAATTGAACGTCAGTCATTGAAAGAGAATTTTAAGGATAGTGGTTCGAAGAAAAATACTTCTCTTGATGACTCGGTATTTGTTATTGTTGAAATTTCATGTAAATATTTATGTCAAATCAAACTTGGCTTATATTTATTGTATTAAGATATTTTGTTAGAGCGTTATCTATTGGTATTGTTAATTAAATAACTTATGAGCAAGACTCACTGACCGCAGGTTCCTTTTCTTCCCAAACCAAAATAATTGATTTTGCAAAAATTAGGGACAAACGTGGGCATAAAAAGACCATCTCCAGACTTGGCATGGGTAGCTTGAATCGTTTATGTAGACTTGGCTGTACTAACATAACAGCGATAAACGTAGAATATCTTCTACATCCACTCTCCCTTCTACAGTCTCTTGACCGGCAGATATACTCCACGTATATCAATTAAACTAAACATTTCTAAGCATTCTACGTTCGCAAAAAAATCCTTTAAACTCTTGTATGGAAACTAGAATTTTCCTTGGTTGGTTGAATGGTGATTATAGTTAGGTATCTCTCACTTCTTGTTTAAACAGTCCATAGCTCGTCCTCAAGAGAGTCTAGATTTTAAAGAAGTTAAAGAAGTAGAAGAAGAAAGTAAAAAAGAAGTTGGTTAATTACTACGCCTGGCGTACGGAACGGCGATCGCCGTACGACTACGATTATTTAATCAACATTCATTATTTTTATATTAGATAACTAGACAGTTCACGATAATGGTAGATTGGCGTGCTTAACTCGTAATTTTTTTTCTTAATTAATTAAAATATTTATTTTTATTGATTGTTTTATTGTATATTATAGTTATATCAACCTTAATAAAAAAAACTAATTTCCTCCCATTCAATTTCGACCAAAGTGATATCGTCCAATTGTTACCGGACAGTATCAACTGCGTAATTTTATATATATCTTTGTCTGTATACTCACGGCACTATAAGATATATTATTGTGAGTATACAGACAAACATAGAGACACTTCAGTCATCATTACATAGGTCCATAAGAAGATTCAGATGAGATGTCAGGGTCAGGGTCACGGGTTATACACACAACATACTGGCAGATCACAATCATCTGCAATTCATATAATATCGTTCCACGGCTGGGAATCGAATTCGCAACACATCCGTCATTTACTCTCGACGTCAGTTACATTACGTTACACATTCAGACGCCAAATCAGTGTAAAAGTGGCAGAGCTACAATGCAGTTTGTTTCCAACTGCAGAATGAATGGGTCAGCTCGACCGGGATATGGCTGCACACAGAATACCAGCGTGAAATAGCAGCATAACGCTGCTGTGTTTCGTCTGGTGAGTGAAGGGATCCGGAGACCTTTAGAGATTACTGGTGACGAGGCATACCATCACAGTCCTCAAGGGTGACAACGCATCTGCATTATAATTCCATGGATGAATGTAGATGTCATGGGCAGCAGGAATCACTTAACATCAGGTGAATTATGTGCTCGTTTACTATTAATGTAATAAAAAAACACCTAATGTAGTATGGACGGAGTTTAACATATAAATACTTTACTAGACTATAAACACTAACACGTCACAGATAAAGTCCCAATCGCGGCGTTTCACGCAACCTCGCTCGCAAACAATGACAATGACTAACACGCAAGTGGTCGCGGTGCACCAAACTACAAACATAGCGTGTGATTCACTCGCTGTATACGATGAATTGATCAGAGGAACGCAGTGTAGGGGAAGGGGGAGGGGACCGTGCCCTAAGTACAATAAACAAATCATGATTATGCAAATAAGAAAAAATTTAAAGAGACATTATGTCCTACGTGTTGATTTCGACTAAGGCGATGTGTTATTACCAAATAAATTCAATTGCCCAGAATATATTTTAATACCGTGTGACTGTGACATTCCATCTCAGTCCTCAAGGGTGACAACGCATCTGCATTATGATTCTTTATCAAGGATGAATGCAAATGTCGTGGGCCACAGGAATAACTTAACATCATGTGAACTGTGTGCTCGTTTACTATTTATGTAATAAATAAAAAACACAGAGTGCCCCTGTTTTTTTTCTTCACACGCTCGTCATCTTCCATAGTCCGATGTAATGCAGTGCAATAACATTGAATGAAAAGTAACGTATACTTATATGTACTCTAGTTATACAGTTGTAATAAATTCATATGAAACGTTATTGTAAGTAAGCGGTCGTGTCGAGCGTCGTGTTCAAACTCCACTGGCTCGTACAATGAGTTCTTTTCGGAATCTGACATACAAAAAATCACAAGCAATTGTACCCGGTAAATAATGGTACAACCCCTGTCACTGCATTTAAAAAGGTCCAGATAGTTAACGCTTTGTGATATATATAAATGTTTATATATATATATATATATATATAATGACGTCGTACTCTTGACTCGTTATCACCGACGTAACCAATTAAATATTATTGTATGTAGTAAAGCCAGGCCGTAGCTATAATTAAATAACAGTCGGTCGATTACATCGGCAGAGCCGTCGAAAAGACTACGCTTCAACTAAAAAGCTGAAGATAGTAACTTATCGCTGATATCTTACGTCGGGTGAGTAAATGAAACCAGACACGTTTAACGTTTACGTAAATTCACGACGAGAGATTCTCCGTCCTAAAAGGTGAGACACTACGTCTGCATTATTATTCCTTATTAACTATTAACAAAAGTGTCAAGGACCTGTTTGCTTGTTCGTTATATCTAATTTCTTTACAACTACAAGTACTGCGTGCTCATTTGTTATACTGACTCCGGTAAAAAAAAAAATAGTACATAAATAAAAATAATATTTATTAAACTAAAATTTTAAGGTTCATTTGTACGAAATTCTCAAGGTTTATAGAAAAAATCGATTTTTATCAGATTGATGTCAACCAAAATAATCAATTAGCTTTTTTCATTAACTCTATACTTTATATTATAATATACCATTTTATTTTAAATTATATGAGAATTATTAAATAGATTGTCTTATTCCTATTAGTTTTGAAAAAATTGTACAGATAATTTAAGCAGAATAAATATAAATTGATAGATTATAGAGTAGATTACAATTTGTTTTATTTTTTTCAATAACACTAAGTTCGCGTTTTTCTTAAAATTATAACATCAATTATTTGAGTAAATTGTTACTAAAGAGCATAATCGAGCATAAGAGAGAGGCAAATCGGCATAAAATCGGGAAACTGCAAACGCAGCTCTACTCTGGTCTTCCAAAATGTATTAAACTATCCCTGATGGTTTGAAAGACTTGTTAACTTTATTCATAAAAAATTACAACGCTATGTGTGAACTGTTAACAGTCATGAGTCGTTTATCAGTGAAAACTAAACATATTTATTTAATTTTTATCAAGTTTCGCTATTATTTGCCTGTTGAAAGAAAACAATGCTAATATGGCTAATTAAGACTATTCATTCATTTTTTTCTTTATAACACATTTATGTGATTAAGTGGACAATAACTGTTCCATACTCTCACCACATGAAAAACAGCAGCGATAACCTGCTATTTCACGTTGGTACTTTGTGAGGGGGTGGTCATTCTCAGATCGATCCGAACGATTCATGTAATAACTGGCAACTAGTTGCTACCCGGCTCTACCGTTCTTAAAACAAAGAAGAAGCTGTTGACCTGCTTCACTATAAATTCACTCCGGAGCTCAAACCTAGCTATAGCATTGCTCTGTACTTTACTATAAATTCATACCAGACCTTCAAACTAGTTACGGCGATACTCTATATACCGACTTCACTATAAAACGACCGAGAAAGACAGCGTCCTTTTATAGATCACAAACAGCTACATATTGCTGTTGTTTCAAACGATAAAAACCTTTGCATCGTAGTTCTCAGGAATGACGTCGTAACCTTGACGTCATCGATGACTTAACCAATTAAAAATTATTATATGTGGAAAAGCCAGGCCGTAGCTATAATTAAATAACAGTCGGACGAATAGATCGGCGGACCCGTCGAAAAGACTACGCTTTCATTGTAAAGCTTCAGATTAGTAACTTAGCGCTGATGTCTTTCGTCCGGTGAGCGAATGAAACCAGACACGTTTAACGTTTACGTAAATTCTCGACTAGAGATTCTCCGTCCTAAAAGTTGAGACACTGCGTCTGCATTATTATTACTTATTGACGATTAACAAAAGTGTCAAGGACCTGTTTGCTCTTTCTTTATATCTAATTTCTTTACAACTAAAAGGATTGCGTGCTCATTTGTTATCCTAACTCAGAAAAAAAAATGAGCGTATCAATTTAAAGCAAATATTTTATTGGTCACAGCATTGGTATCAGAACAGAAGACGTATATACTGTGCCAGTGAATTGATACGGAGCAGTAACAGACGAGTGGGAGCTGACGAACTACAGTGCATACAGATCACATCCCATGCGACCTGACGTATAAACCTACACCCAACAAATTTATTGAATCAAACACGTTATGGAGGCGTTGAGGAAGGCTGGAGGAAACACAAACATGTGGAAGTACTGTATATATTTAACAGTGGTGCATCCAAACTGCCGTAAATGGTTCAAGCCTATCGAAAAGTACGTGGTCATCGACGATTCGAAGCGCACTCTGTTGAAAGCGGTCTAATCGAAGGAGCTGGTACAGGGGTGCCCCGGCCCAGAGCCGAGACTAGTATTCCATATCAAGGTGAACTTGCTCCTTATTTTGTTCTTTAGTAATTACTTAGATTGAAACCTCAAGAAGCCTTAAAAATATATCGTAAACAATGTAAAGATTACCACCTTACCAAAATGACCAATAATTTATCCATCATCTAATAGTCAATAGATGGTTTCCTTAACTTAATGCCACTATACTGCATTGAGTCTTGTATACTTTATCCTTCAATGATGCTTAAATTAAAATGCCCTTAATATAGAATTAGACGAATTAAACTTATCAAAATTAAAAAGAAAACAAGATTTCATTCAGCGTACAACAATAATTACGTATTGTGGCCCTTCAAACAATTTGCAAGCACGCTGTGCGCGGATGCTTTAATGAGACGCCTCACGGCTCAATGTAAAATCACCTTTAATTACGTATATATAGAGTTCTGGGTAATGCAGCTCGGCCATCAATTAACGTGTTAACCTTGCAACGAGCAGGCGACTTCAACACGCTAACGATGAGAAGTGGGTTAGTGGTGAAACGTTTTGCTCCGAGCAATGAAACCGAGAGTGTGGTATCTCGTTTTCATATAAGGTGGTTTTTGGTCAATGTATCCCTAATGTATATGGTGTTGTCTGGTTGTCAAATAAGACATAAATAGAGGTGGTAAGGATACGTTGCAGCTGATTGACTTTAGAATGAATAGATCAAAAGAAAATACCACTCTCAAATATAACAAAAAGTACCTTTCGCCTTAGTTTAGAGTAGAGGTTCCCCTTTCAAAATTTAGATGGTTCCGTTCCGGGGGACCCCCTGCCGCTACATATCTACCATTTTCGCAAAACTCGACAAAAACGTTGTACACGTTGTATAGAATATGGAATATGCAAGTTTTTACAAGTAACAGTTGCTGAGCTTCTTAAAATATTATCTACCTACATTGATTGGTGAAGTCAAGCTATTATATTTAGTTCGTCACTATCGAAAGCAAATACATTTTCGTGAACCCCCATTTTTTTGTCACGCCAACGTAGACCACCTGGACCACTTTGAAAACTAAGGGTTTAGAGGAATATTGTGACTTGAGATGCAAACAGTTCATCTGTAATGACTGCAGCCCATAACCACCTATACATCCTCAACAAAACACGCAATATGCACATGCGTTGCTGCCACCGCAAAACAGAGGTAGAAAGCCTCGTTTAGAACCCTACAAAACACTGCAATGTCATGTTGCCACTCCACGCTGGTACTATATGTGAACGTGGTTCTTCCCCGGTCGATTTCAACCAATTTGCAATTTATAATGCAGTTAGAAATTAGGTGAAGCCACTGTCAAATTATCTGCGAAAGCGCTGTATTTACCCAGTCGAGCAGATGTATCCAGTATATATATATATATATAGTATATATATATATATAGTATATATATATATAGTGTATATATATATATATATAGTATATATATATAGTGTATATATATATAGTCAGTTTTTAGGTGAATGTCTCTCTGAACTGTTTCCCTTCTACTTCGCTTGTGAACATTGTTATACTGTGCTTTCTTCTCTCTTCTGTACTAAACTGTGTGCGTGTGCTTATAAACGTTTAAACTGTAAGTGACGTCTTATTTACCGTCACATATAGAGACACCCAAATTGGATTCTACGTAATGCAATATATATATATAGGTTGTTATTGTTATTGTATATATAACGACATTTTTTTTCTCTTGCTAGTTTATGTTTGTCTTAACTGTTACACACATAATGCAAGAAATAGGTCGTACTAACGATGTTAATTCAATTACATGCAACGGAAATTGGATTAAAATAATCCCAGCCGCGTTAAATCCGATTGCAATGTGATATAAATTTATTGGCATAAAACGGACGCCTGCTAATTCAGTTCCAACGTAGCCTACGTACGGATTTCAAGGTAGCAGGATGAATTTATAACCACTGCGTGTTGCGAGTGATGTGCTACGGTACAAAGACATAGTTCTTCACTGCTGGCCGTATGAGAAAGCACAGTGATATAGCAGAGGGATAGCTCGAGCATAGGCTCGATGATCCCCTGCGTTATAGAATACGTAACGTAGATATTCGCAGTAGAGCAATGGTCACTAACATACATAGCTCAAAAGATTAACAAGCTAAGGTGGCAATGTGCTGGCCTTACAGCTCGTAAAAGCGGTGATTGATTAGAAAGAAAGCTGTGTAGGACAACCCTCCTTAATAGAGCAAGTTTGGGGAAGTCGATGGATGCAGGTGGCTCAAGGTCATGCTTTGTGACAATCTATGAGGAAGGTCTGAACAAAGGCCATATTAACAGCAGGCTGTTATGATCAATTCTATAAAGTTTTACTTATGCTGCTCAAATAATATGGAAATTAACCAGTGGGCGTTGGAAACTTCCAAGGGACTAAAAGCAAAAAAAAAGATAGACAGATAAAAGAAGAACAGATAATGTATAAAAATATTGAACTATTTGGTATATTATTACAAAAGAAGCATTGAATTTTATTTTCTTGTTAAGTGGGCGGACAAAAGGTTGCAAATCCATGCTCTTTGCACGCTATTATCAACAATTATTGTAGATCGCTCCTGTTATAGTACAGTATAAATGAATTATTAATTTAAAGAGTTTTTTTTGATGTTTCTGTTGATTTAAGAAGAGATTTTTCCTTATTTTTAACAAAAATAATAACTTTCGCTTATATTTCTTCAACGTAGTTGTTTGCAGTTAAACCTTTAACTGCTTGTGTTTCCTCCTTGATATTTTCGGACCGTAACATACGTAGATATAAATGTATAAGAACTTTTTTATTGTTTCATTTTTATTACATTGAGAGTAATAAACGAGCACACAGTTCACCTGATGGTAAGTAATTCCTGCGGCCCATGACATCTACATTCATCCTTGACAAGGAATCATAATGCTGATGCATTGACACCCTTGACGACTGAGATGGAATGCCTTGACACCAGTAACAAATGGCTCCGGATCCGTACACTCACCAGACGAAACACAGCAACATTATGCAGCTATTTTACGCTGGTATTCAGTGAGGGCGTGGTCCTGGTCCTACCCCGGTCCAGCTGGCCTATTCATTCTGCAGCTATAAACCAAATGCAGCATAGCTCTACCACTGTTGTCATGTTCTTTTTTGTCACCCCTAATTACCAAATAAGAAAGACTGTGCTCTGATCTTCTCATCGTAATGTTTAGTTGTACTACTTAGTTATTCATACTCTGTCATGTCTGCGCTTGGTTGGTTGTGCTTTATAATAGAAAAGTGTTATGCGTTGGTGAAGAAATAAACTTAGCATATAAATACGCATGTACAATGGAAAGTTTTGTTTCAGAGTAGAGAAACTTGACACTAAATCTACCACGATCGGTCAAATAAATATTCCTATCGTGAACGATCAAATGACCGGTCTTGAAATTAGTTATATTTCTTATTACAGAATGATAATAATTATTATTTAATAATTAAAAAAATATAGTTAGATTATTAAAGAAACAATTGCGTGTGCTTGTAAACGTTAAAACGTAATAACGTTATATTTAGAAAAAATTTAACAAAATATAAAACGCGGTAATTCGATCGGTCGTGGTAGGTTTAGTGTGAATTGGATATCAATATTTTTCAAAATACATTTATTTTAGGATGTGTCTCTGAGCCCTAACTGTGTGTGTGATACCATCGTGTTATGCGAGGATCCAATAACAAGTAATGAGGCAAGAGGTATGACAACTTTTCATTTGATTTTTGACATTGAAAATGTTTTTTTACGTACATATCGTACGTGGTAAAAGCTCTGTTCAACATAAAGGGAATCAAGTGTCCGGGTTTTTAAAAAAAAAAAAAAAGTCAACTGAAACAAAAGATACGTCTTAAACAAGTTATAAATCTTATAAGATAAGAACACACGGACATATTATAAAGTATGTCCGTGTGTTCTTATTCCACGCGCACGTGTATCATTCATCCGAATTAGTAGAAACTATGTGTTAGTTGTTCTTGGCACTTGCATGAGTTTCAAGCATAGTATCATTAATTACAAATAATAAATTACCATTGCAATGCATAAAAATCACATTCTAATATTGTGAAATCTAAATCGAAACACAATTCACAATAAGTTCAACCGTGATTCATTGATTATACGCTTTATCCGACTTATTGCTCATTAGTACACGTGTCAACTAGTGACACGTGTCAATAATTATTTGATGTGGTTCCAACATTTATGTTGGACTGCAAAAATATTTACTGTGCAGACTTATTCTCTTTTGTAAAGGGTCGCGAATGAGCAGAGTTGGGAGTATATTGTGGGCAAAAAGCTGTCACTAAAAATCAAAAAATTCCGCCATCTGAACATTTTAAACATTATCTGTCATAGCATACCATCATACCATCGTATTATATATCACAGGTTAAGCGTTAGCTGCAGATTTTTTTTTATTGCATTGAGAGTAACAAACGAGCGCACAGTTCACCTGATGGTAAGTGATTCCTGCGACCAATGACATCTATATTCATCCCTCAAGGAATCAAAATGCAGATGCGTTGTCACCCTTGAGGAGTGAGATGAAACGCCTTGTCACCAATAATAAAGGTCTCCGGATCCCTACACTCACCAGACGAAACACAGTAGCATTGCAGCATGCTGCTATTTTACGCGTGACCCATTCATTCTGCAGCTAGAAACAAACTGCAGTGTATCTCTACCACTCTACTACTTCCCATCACCGGCCAGTAGGATTTGAGATTTGTTTATAACATTGGGGATGACAAACAAGTTGTGAATGGTAAGTACTGACTGTAAACCTTCACATCTACAACCATCCTCAACGAAGATTCGAGTTGCACATGCGCTCATAGCCCGCCCACAGGACTTTGATGGAATGGCTCGGTTCCCTATCATTTGGTTTACGGATCCTTATACTCACCATACGAGACACAGTAGCGTTTCGTCAAGTTTGTATTTTCTACCATTATTTACTAATTTCTCTTTACAACTATAATGCTAGTCTGTATTGACAGATCCATATGCCCAATTCGATAGCGTATGAATGTATTCAATTGTATTTGATAACGTGTCTCAAATACAATTGAATACATTCACAATTAAATCAATAATTAACTTACGTGATTATGGGATTATGTATGAACGTACAGTGCAACCCCAGTGACAAACACAAAGTTGTGCTAAACAAGTCGATAAGATCAACGAGTTCGTTGACGATTATTAAGTGCCTCATCCGTTAGTCATCGCACCACCGCATGCTGATAAGGTCGGCATTTGGAGAGAAACAGGTATATTTATCCCTTTAGATCCCTTCATACATATGTAAATGACAATTATTATACAATTATAATAAGCAACAATATGATAAAAACCGAATACAATGTTAACTGAAAGTAGGAGATTCGATATATGAGGAAAACGGAAATCGATTAAACAGAAAAAAACTAGATAAATTAAAAATTGGCTCTTATAAAATGTTACGAAAAATTGTCAAACTCAATTTGCAGAATAAATACAGGACATAGAAAGTCCGAGTCTAATATTTTCCATATAACAAAACTTGTTCCTATTCCGGAAATATAAATTTATTTAAATAAAGTTATGTATATATAAGTTAATAATTTATTTTATTTAATTTGAATTTGCCACACATTCACTTAATATCGTTTAATGTGTAAGCTGTGGTCGTAAGATCTATGGAAGGATGACACAATTGTCTCACGATGTACTCCTACGAAGAAAACGTTAAAATATTTCATGTAAAGGAATGTGAAACAATAGCTTTAAATGTTGTTACTCTGTTTTTCTGTTCAGGTAAGATTTATAATTAGTTTCATTAAACGTACGTTATCTAAAAGAGAAATATGTAAAACATCGTTAATTAAAATATTCTCTTTTCAGAGTAACTAAATTTGGTTTTATTTCACGGTTCTAAGAAATCGGGGCCTGTGTTTAAAAGTACATTATACATATATAACTGTCTTATTTTTCTATTACACTTGATAAATTATCAAAGAAGAAAAATAAATTAACAATAAAAATACGTATATGTTAAAATTTGCAATTACGCTTCAACGGATCCTTGTTATAAATCGCGTATTACACAAAAACAAATTATCGTATCGTTTGCCTTACACAACATCAGAGATAGTGGAGTGTATAAAATTATTATATTGGATTGGAATTGGCAATAAAACCCACAAATATTCTTCTAGAGCACGATTTATGATTTTTTTTTTCTAAGGTATTACGGTATACTTCGTTTCAAGAATTTTAATAAAAAATAAATCCTTCTAAAAAATCCATAAAAAAAAATTATGGAATTTAGAAACCGCCATGCTGCTCAATACGGGTTGACGGAATTTATATCTTCATATATTTTTATATCTTCGAAATATTTAGACGAGGTAAACCATCGTTTATAATTTTTTAAGTAACAATTATTTTATTTCGTCCACCGCGAAAATCGAATAAGTTTTCCATGATTTATCTTCATTTTTTGCTATATCAATCTTCAAAGTATCATTTTAATATGGGACTGCCATTATTGATCTTCTAAAATTAACGACATGACCTATATGATTACCAAGCTAGCTTTAATATAGAACGATAATCTCACACAACAAAGCACTGGTGTGATTTGCTTTTGATGTCCATTCAAAGAGTCACTGGACAAGATAGCTTTCAGCGATGAGGTCAACCATTGTCAACGACGTGAAAATTTAATTTCTTTTTTTTTCTTATTCTTTTTGTACTGTATATAATATACTATGTCTATCTGTATATGACCTGAGCTAGTGATTTATTATCAATCTACACCGCCGCTCAACACAGCAGGGATTGTAATGAAGCTGTTATGTGTATAAAAACAACACGGTAGATATAATATAATCTTCTATTTTTTTTAAACTTAATAATTTCGTTTCAAAGTTAATGTAACACATTATTTTTACATTGAAATAAATATATAACTGAAATTTGTTTGCTGGCGCGTCATTGCTTCCCAGAAATGAATGGGAGCAGATAAAAAATCCACAAAACACCACGTAACAAATACCATAGCAAATAAGATAAAAAATCAAAGCGGCTTGTAAATAAATGACTAAACAAACATAACCCATCGTATTTTTCCTCTATTGCGAGCTACGTCATAGATTATAAAATTGCGGCAGCATGTAAAAGTTACGGTAGAATAATTACCAGCTAAAAGAAACGCAAAGTAACTCACAATCGCAATACAATTTCATTCAACCAAACATGAGTAAATGACACGAACAGCAGTCATAGCTTCCAGGGTTCTAATTGTGACTGACTAGCCTAAAAGCTAACCATTGTGCCAGATGTATATTGATTACTGAAGCCCAGCTCATATTTGCAACTTAATATGGTCTAGCTAGGTGAAAAATGCTTGATCTAGTTATTTCAATCTACCTAGTTCTGGGATAAGAAAACATAGAAACTTACATTTTATTTATTTATATTCTATATTATTTATTTTACAGTGCAGTTTGCTTCTAACTGCAAAATGAATAGGTCAGCTCGACCGGGATAGGACTACACCCTCACAGAATACTGGCGTGACATAGCAGCATAGCGCTGCTGTGTTTCGACCTTTATTACTGGTGACGTGGCGTTCCATCTCAGTCCTCAAGGGTAAGAACGCATCTGCATTATGATTCCTCGTCAAGGATGAATATAGATGTCATAGGCCATAAAATTAAATGTGAATTGATGTAATTCCTCATCTCCATGTTTTTTACCTGTGAAGGTGTTATTTTCCATGTGGAATAAAATTTTAAAAAATCCATCTTTGACTACCCTTTCCGTACCGTAGAAACTAACTCATTGGTTTCTCTATATTAAGAAAAAAATCATTACAATTTACAGTGGAATCTATAACTCGAACCTCGTTAAGTCATAATCTTCAGTAAATTGAAAAAAAAATACCATTCCCTGCCGCTGGACCCCTAAATACCCGGTATTATTAGAACGAATTATCTAGACTTAATAACTCGAACAAACCCTGCGAGGTATTGTTAAGACATATTTATGCTCTATAACTCGAATTTCAAAAAGGAGACTCCGTAAGTCGTAGTTAGTAAAATATAGTGACGTCTTACTTGGAATGCCCCGAAATGGTAGCAATCAAATCCAAAAGTCGAAATTTTTGCAGTTAAATTATTTTTATCTAGAAATTCGTGTTAAGGCGAAAACTAGTTTTTTTTTTGATTCCATTGTATTGTGAAATTATATATATGTAAGATAGGTGAAAGAAATTGGGTGACAACGCGCATCTGTATCTTGATTTATATCTAGGATGGATTTAGATGTCATCGCCTGCAGTGATTATTAACCCTTGGTGTAACCTTAATCATCTTTGTAAGAACAAATAACTACTGAAAAAACTGTAAAATACGTTTTTTACCTACAGCTTTATCTAATTAGACTCGCGAGCGGGAGGCCCGCGGAGAAAGACAACGACGATGCTGCGAAGATGGCGCGGAGACTGCTGCTGCACCACCGGTGCACCCCGACCACTGTGGAGGAAGAACGTCGACGACAACAGAAGGGGACGATAATACGATCCGTGGGCCCCTCATAAGGAGGTACGAAACCTCGACTCGGATCGCTATATAAAGTGTAAAATACGTATTAATTGCATATATGTATAGCTTACAGATTTTCTTAATGTTAGAGCCAGACTACCGGTAGTTTAGAGGTATCTTAAATCCTTGTTGAGGTTGGATTCGAGTGTTTACGGGCCGCGTTATATTACATGGCAGCAAATGGTAAGTGTCAGGTGTACGGTGTGTTATCATCATTAGTCATATAAAAAAATATTTTAGGCAATATTCCAAGATTCCTTCTATTGCACCTTGGGTTTTATAGATAATAAAAAAATTACATGAACGCGTAACGTTGCGCTATAGCAATAAACACAGTGGCGTATAAATGGTCTACAGTTTACGCATGCTCCGTGTTTTGTAAACATTGGTGCTCTTCGAACAGAGTAACACAGTTTGAGGGTAAATTTAGCGCGCTGTCGAACGGAGCACAAGTGAGGGCTCCGGCCTTCATCAAAGTAGATATACAGACTCTTTCGAGATTCTTGTTAGTTATTCAGTGCCGTGCGTTATCTTAAAAGTATACTAGGTGATGAAATGATATATATATATATATATATATATATATATATATATATATATATATATCATTTAATCAGCTAGTATACTTTTATATATATTATATATATATATATATATATATATATATATATATCCCATTAATGGGTATGTGGTTTGTTTTTACGCTGACGTTTAGAAATGTAAAACAATTTTGTTGAATTCCGCATAAAACCAGTTCCACTCTTTCCAACGCTTAGTAATGAATTTAAGTACAAAATGTACGATTTTTATTATTTAAACAATATATTGGATATAAACCTGTATCGATGGCCCTATGGTCAAATTCCCTAACTTGATAAAATAAAATGTTTTCAACTTAGGGGCAAAGTGCATATATATACGGCACAAGTTTTCCCCTATGACGTCATCAGGACTTTATATTGGCCAGACTGTTTTAATTTGTGTTAACGACTACGTTAGCATACCAAAACAAACAACATAAATCTGTCATTAATAAAACTCCACCACGATAGTATATTAAAGGATCGTGAAGTTTATTACGATGCAATAATTTTACCCCAAAATCGGTTGATTAAAAAAAAATAAGCTCTCAGATTTTTATATCAATTTAAGTTGAAAGATTGTGGGTTTAAATCTCAGTAGGCTTAACTAATAACAACAAGTTACCTAACCATGTCACGTACGGAGACTACGATAGAACTAGAGAGACGAGACCTACGTTCAACCATGAACTGACATGATGATGATAAAAATCCGCA
The DNA here is from genome assembly GCA_029286865.1 of Teinopalpus imperialis. Lineage (NCBI taxonomy): Eukaryota > Metazoa > Arthropoda > Insecta > Lepidoptera > Papilionidae > Teinopalpus > Teinopalpus imperialis. Next base: position 10,839,496 of record JAGSMU010000004.1, read on the forward strand.
GCATCTTTAGCCGTTGGGGTAATAAAGTTCTTTAGTGAAGCCTTCGAAATGTGGGTAAACAGGAGAATGTTAAGGATATAGGAGACAACGTTAAAAATGTAACCGTGCTAGAGAATTTCTGAAGAAAAAGACAGAAGTGTTATATACAGTAAAGAAAAGAAAGCTGGAGTACCTAGGCCACATAATGAGAAACACAAAATACGAACTGTTGCAGCTCATCGTACAAGGAAAGATCCAAGGAAAACGAAGTGTAGGCCGAAGAAGAACATCCTGGCTCAAAAAACTACGCCAGTGGTTCGGAAAGAGCACCCGGTCGCTTTTTGGAGCCGCGGTGTGAAGAGTTCAAGTTGCCCTAATGATCGCCGAACTTCGAAAGAAAATGGCACTTTAACAAGAAGAAGTGAAGACCGTGGATCGGCAAACATAGTACCCGCATACAAGGTGGAGCAAAGGTTTTCGCAAAGTGGAAGGCGATGGAGCTTGATGAGACTAGCCGAGGATCGTGGTCAAGCATAAAAAATAGTATCGGACATGAACAATTTGTGGTAGAACCACGCAACGGATGAAACTAGATATAGCTTCAATAGCTTAGCTCGCTAGCCATGTTATCAAAGAATACGGTCGTTACTGTATTAATTGTGTGATGCTCTCATTCATCAGTTAAGTGGAAAAAGGGAGACAACTTATTATTGGTGACAAAACATTTATTCTCAGGAGTGAAAACTTGTGTGTCATAATTCCTGGATCCATGGATGTAAGTGTCACGGGCGGCTTAAAAAGCTTTCTTTTTATACAATAGGCGGCAAAGGAACAAACACTTCATCTGATGGTGAGTGAGATTGTGATAATGAAGCTGTTGATTGTAATACAGTGGTATGAAAGCCCTCGTCTCCTTGTCCTCGAAAAATATCGCTGCTTTGCTAATGTCCGAGAAATGTAAATTACTTAAGTAATTCGGTGAAAAGTATTTATTATTGGGAACTGTTTATTTCTTGCTAAACGATCGAGTTTGCTTACTTTGTGCGCATCGCGATATAATTTTATCAGACATTTTGCTCTTATTTGTGTTATAGTTATAGCTCAGAGGAATCTCTCAGTTATTTATATGTTTAATTAACATTTTTAATTTTGAAATACTGATATATCCGGGTCCTTAACCAAGCACGCTGTTATTTTTACACTTATTAATTATAGTTAGATAATCAATCAAAGTAATACCAATAAAAAGCTATAAAAATTAAAAAAATATAAAACAATCATCAATTAAGGCAATCGCGATGTAAAGTAGTCGAAGAATATACATGGAGATGTTTGAAAAAAAATATTTGTGACGTAGTAAAAAAATTGTTTCATGGAATTTATTTCAAACTGTTCTTTAAAATTGAAGTTTACTTATTCCTTCAAAATAACCTGAAGAGATTTAACCGGAAATCATAAATCAAATGTGAATTTTCTTTGAATGAATAAGTTTGTGCCAGTATCTATCTTTCAAATACAGATATACCGATTATGTGAGAACCGTTTTATCAAATTGCTAACAGACCTTTATTTAGACTCTTATCTAGATTTTTTTATCAAGTAGCTCAATATGCTTATAAAAGAAGCGAAAACTTTTAACTTCTGTATAAATAAATAAGTTTTACTATTGTTGCACTAAAAATCATTTCCCAATGATTTTTCTTTCAATCTTAAACTAAATGGTAGCAAGCAACGCATTTTCACTTAGTAGAGTAACATCACAGTTATAATCTAGATATAGCGCAACAAAGGTAAGGCTAAGGTTTTTACAGTGGTGGTTCAGCTATTGTTTCCGAGAAGAAAGAAAAAGTGGTGACGGGGCATTTAATCTCAGTCCTGAGGACTGAGATGAACTATCTCGTCAGGACACTAAGATGGAATCAATAATTAGATAACGCCTGGCCTAACCTCTACCTATTTTAAGCTGATTTTCTGTATAACCGTGGCCCTTTCTTCCCTATTCTAGCCATTCTTGCCACAACCAATTGTAGCTGTAGCATCTACTACGTTCAAGTGCAACAGGAAAACGTCTGTGACGTTTCAACTATACTTATAAAGAAAGCTATGCACCTTTAAACTCATACCGTAGATGCTCCCTCTCGGGATCACCACGCGCTCGGTCACCTCTCAACCCGGTAAAACTGTAAAAGCCCTCGGGCTAACAGCGGCCATCGGCCCGAAAAAAAACCGTAGATGCATTCAAGTCATGTACTGATTTATTATCGGAGTAAATTAATAGAAGGCTTACCGAGTTGAATGGAGCCCATGATCTGCGAAGACTGGATCTTCTTGTAGGTGATCTCGCCACCCTCACCGACACGCCGATGGCCGATCTTCCGGTCCGATTTGTGCACTTTGCTGATGGCCCCCGAAGGGCCCACCGCCGGCTGGAGAAAAAAACAATTCAATATTGCAATATTTAAAGCATCTGTAATATCATCATATAATCGTCATTATAATAAATAAATGCAATTTCATTTGTTTATGCTGCAGTTTAAATGTATGTTATTAATTTGCATTTACGGGTTTTTATAAAGTATTCAGTTCAAGCGTATGTGTGACGTTTTGTATAAATTTACTTTCATTCATACAAAACTTTACAAATTCTTCAATTAAATTCTTTATTATCAAAAAGTATTATTTCATGTGGGCAATCTAAAGGACAATAGAAAAAATAAATTATCACAATAGTGTGATATATAAATAATAATGTGATATATTTTTTAGTTTATTAAGCTTTTCCGTGGTAAGGCGGAGTCTTACTAACAACCAACGCATGCAAATTAAACCGGGTCGCCCCTTCTGGCTGATTCTGATGGGGCAAGACTGCATTAGCCAGTATAAGGCTTCCACTCCTTACTTCCCTAACGGCTATCGATTCTACGTGCTATGTGGCTGGTCCCCCGCCATCGGTTTGCTAAACCTATACCCGTAGTTCTATTGCGAATATCTTAATGATGAATTTTATGGCGGTGAAATTACTCTGCTTAATATTCAACTATACTTGTAAAGAATACGCTCCCATCAATTGCCGAATGTATTCGATCAACCTAACGGAAAATTCGACCTCAGGAAAGGTTTGACCTTAGGAAAGATTTCTAATGAATAATATCTACATTGGATTCAAACCCATTGAATACATGCCATTGAATAGAATGCTAGTAATACAATAAATTGGCTGTCCCTAAAATAACTCGAGGATTGGTTACTGCTGTCAACGTCAAATTCCATTAAGAAGATAAGTTTGATTACAAACAGTGTATCGTAAATGACGTAATTTAATTACGTATCGTCTAAATTCTGACGTCGGTGTAACAATACTTTAATATCTTCTGACTTCACTATAATAAACCACCCTATAGTCTAGTAGATACTGTACATGGCTTAATAATAGTCGTTGAGGTACTTACATTCGATTCGTGGTTAATATTGCGTTTTTGTTTTAAAAAAAATAAAACTAAGGGTGGCAAACAAGCACACAGTTCACCAGGTGGTAACTTGAATGCGATACATAAATTTAATTAATAGACTAGTAATTTATATAATTATCTATTTACAGGTAAAATATTCCAACTATAGTGATTCAAAGAATTAATGTAATAGCTACGTTTTTATTTCCACTTAGTAATACAAATAGTATCTAAGATCATAACTAATGAGGATTTATTCTATTATTCCATATTCTATTCGAGAATGAATGTGGATATCATAGACAAGCACATTGATATTATTCAGGTGTCCACGATTTTGTTTAAATATAAAATTTTATTATATAAATCCATGAGAGCTGTCGTAATTACGCCACCAACATAAGTCTGGTGCAGACATCGGTGTTTAATACAATTTTAAGTATTACATTAACACGTGCTCGACGTTGAAGAATAACATAGTGAGGAAACTTGCATTTCTAAGAAATATAAAAAGAGTATTATATTAAAGATATGTTTATATCCTCTATCTTACTGATGGATATGTCTCCTCTCTAGAGAGAGTATAATAAAATAATCCGCCATGCATATCGGTATATAAAATGTATATATATATATACACTCGTATATCTTCAGTGGCCTTACACCGATTCGCATTTATAACTGGGGTCGGGATATTACGTCGTGTCTTTTTCCGTTCATTGTACATTGTTTGTGTGTATAGTAATTATTCATACCAATCTATAGACCAAAACGTACTGGGCATAAAGTTATACGCGACATCTTCAGTTAAGACATACATCTTCTAACATAAAACGTCTACCCGGCGCCACGCGGCTTTAAGCAGGGGCTGTAAGAGATTGAAGTACCCAATGAACTATGAAATTCCCCGTCTTACAACTCACACGATTTCGTCTCTTCCGACTTCTGTAACTAACTCCTATCACGATGTAGTCAGAATATCTGGCTACTGCGTCCCGGGTCCTAATTCGATTCCTAACTCAGGAACTTATTGGTTTTCATGGTGTTGTATTTCTTCTTTTTGACCTTTAAGAAAGGTGTAGACTCTTTTCTTGAAGGTCCCTAAGTCGTATCGGTTCAGAAATATCACTGGCGACAGCTGATTGCACCGAGTAGTTGTGCGTGGCAGAAAATTTCGTAAAGCCCACAGTGGTGGATTGCCTCAACCATCCTGATGATCAGGATGAAATTTTGAATTGATGTATGATATTTAAATTCGGTGGTGGGCATTAGTCCCAACAACTCCTCAATACACTCCCCATGGTAAATTCGGTAAAATAATTATTTATATAAATATATAAATTTAATTGAAATGTGATAAGGCGTGGGTTGCATAATTATTATTCATAAAATTCGCTGCCGCCGTTTGGCATTGACTTAACTCGAAGGATAATTTTACCAATTGGCAAGTTGAATTGGCAACCTCCATATGATGCATAGTTGTACAGTGAAATACGCTGCCCTTTTTTACGACATATACTTTATTTTTGTAAGTTTCATTCAGACGAGAAAATACAGGTAAGTTTAAACCTAAAATTGTTTGACAGTATTGCATTATATAAATTATTAACCTTCAGGTTATGCGATCAAATTTGAATTGATTTGATAAATCAAAACAACGAGGTAACAATACATCACCGAAACACTAAGTATCTACAATAAATGTAATCGCAGGTGTAAAAACATGTGGCAAAAGCCAATTAGAAAAAAAGGTTTATGCAGAGAGCAATTTCCGGTTCATTGCAAAAAAAAATAGGCATTCGCGAACAATGCAGTGTGAAACTACGTGTACAATGGCGTTCTGATGTTAACAGAAATAATGTATTTTATAGATAGAATTCAATCTAATCGAAATCTACTAGCTTTTAATACAATCTGATATAACAATCCGTATATTTTAATACTATTAGCCAACCTTTGGGTTGCGCGGATTGAACCCAAAAGTAGGCTAAGTGAGTTCCTCCCTCAATTAATGTACGCCATAGGGATATATGAAGTTAAAAGTAAAAAGTAAACAATTTGATTAGTGACCCTATTAGGAAATAAAAGCGTGCGCGTAGGGCTATTTATTTACTTTAACCTTGACCTCGATTAAAACTAATGAAAGTACTAAAAAGATTTAACCCTGATAAGAAATCATCAATAATATTGATAAACAATATATATATTTTTATTACATTAAGAGTAACAAACGGGCAGACATTCCCTTATGGTAAGTGATTCCTGCGGCCCATGACATCTACATTCATCATTGACAAGGAATCATAATGCAGATGCGATTACACTTGAGGACTGACATGGAATGCTCGTCACCCGTAATAAAGGTCACCGGATCCCTACACTCACTAGGACAAAAACAGCGGCATGATGGTATAGTATTCGGTGAAGGCGTGGTCCTACCCCGATCGAGCTGACCCATTCATACTGCAGCTAGAAACAAACCACAATTTCCACTGCTAAACATGGGCCATATTTATCATCATTATTTCAGCGCATCATTAGTGCTGGGCTGAAATAATAATGATTTGTGCATTTTTAATGGCAATACAAGTGCGTAAAAGAAAAACTACAAAACGTGAGTTTCACTCGACCTATTTTTTCCCGTTTGTTTGTATGGGTATTTCCAAAAAAATGAATTTTTCATAAAGTTAAAATTTGCTTTACTTTGGTTATTAAATGCGTCGTCCGGTTGTACGTAGTACATATTAAATATGGACAAAACTCAAACGATTTTTTTATACGCCGACGGACGAGCACATCCTTCACATGATGGTAGGTGATAAGTGCGGCCCATAAGCACGTACATACATCCTCAAAAAACCTCAAGATGCGTTGTCACCCCTGAGGACTTAGATTGTCTCGTCACTATTAATTTGCTCTCCGGACTCCTACACTCACCGTACGAAACAGCAAAGTTAATTGAAACTACTCGCACACTATCATTATTCGTAATAATGCGTCTACTTCTACGTTCATTACACTGTTATTTATTTAACATAATATATTTTAATTATCCATAAACAAAATCTTTTTATTTTATACGGCTGAAAGGATACAATTTAAAAAAAAAAAAAGCATTCTTGCTTTTGACAGATATTATTTTTAAAAGACTAGGACAATAAATAACTTACACCAAATGACCTACAATGCACCCACACTTGTCAATGTCGCAGCAAATATGTAATGCGTAGTAGAGTACGTAAGCTTGTTACGAGGAATTATGTCATGACCCGTCTGTCTCGATCACCAACGTGGTACTTTGCTTATAAACAATCTATAGGACAACATTCTAAGCCAATGCAATCTTTCTTTTTTAAAAACTGTAATCTTCCATCTACAGGATATAATGTATGTCGTAAGAACTGTACAAACTGTATTACCTTCAATAACACACAGAATTAAACCAACTGTAATTAATACCATAAAAGGAAGTCGGATATATAATAAGCTATGAATCATTGAAATATTCAAATTTTACATATTTAATTTATTGTTTTCCTCATCGGGACGTTTAATTTATATTTGATTATAATTCGTAAATTCAAAATATAAATAAATAAATATATAAATAATCATAGTATTCAACAAAATTCTGTTCAATATCAGTGATATGTACTAGGAAATCTTGTATATGCCAATATCCTCCCATTCAAGTGATATTATTTAACTTAAATAAAATATTTTATTGATTAGACTTCCACGATTGGGTAAGGTACAGAATTTATTACAGAACAGTACGAAATCACACCAACTAGTTATTATCAGGCCAAATACAAAATCATAGTGACAACGTCTCGGTCGATTTCGACGTCGGTATCTTCCGAGTTATTACGAGATGACATCAACTGCCTAGGATATATTAAAGTGCCGTGAGCTGTCGTGCATACTTAAAGGCACTCACTCAATCACTCGTCGTCCAATTTCTTAGACCGATGTTTGTCAGATCACCAGAGTCAGGTATACTAGATATATATATAACATTGTGTCTTATATACCATACCCGAAAACCAATTATTTGTGATGCACAAATTTTGGTCTTCTCTCAGGAATCGAACCCAGGTCACGCGACACTGCATCCAGATACTTAACAAGTACGCCTCGAGGTTATATTACACATAGCCAAATAACTCCCATTTATATCAGACAATTTGATTTAAACGAATTTCGTTGGCCTAGCCTTGAGGCGGGGTGAAAAATCGCAAACGCAGACAGGGACAAAAATAATATACTATGGGCTTAGCATGTCATCCATTTCGCTTACTTTCAGTGGTTATTATTATTTATATATATATATATATATATATTATTATTCTTATCAGTTCTATATAGTATTATATATTATATTTCATACGGTGCCATAAATCAGAAAAACGCTTAGTTATTTATACTAATCAATTTTGTAATAAAAAATTAATGTTTATATATTTAATAGGACTTGTCATTATTTATTTATTTTATCATTCCATTCCATTATTAGTTCCCTTTTGCACCGCTAAAGTATTAAATCATCGACAACTATTCCAGAGTGCTTTAATATTATCAATTATTAAAATACGCCTCATAAACTACTCAGAAATAATCACTAATTCACAACTTCAAGAATCACACTTAAAGAAATTTGTGTTGATTTTGTTTGATAACTATTATCAAATAGTTTTATTTCATTTTTAATGTTGTTTATTCCAGAGCAAGTTAACTTTTATTTAAACGTAATTTTTATTAATGTTATATACACACAATTTCATAATGTTTTTTTTTTAAATCTTGTTAATTATTTTTTGAATTCCTGTTTTTAAGTTTATATTAATTTACACATTTTTAAGCATGTTGTGGTTACCTATAATTGTAAGAACAGTTACATAGAATACCTTATTCTTGTATAGTGTATAATATAAATGCTGTATCTAGCGTTGGTAATCCATTTAATAAATAAATAAATAATTAAATAAATTTGTGAATATCAAGATCATTTTAAAATCAATCTTCTCTACAGGAACTCGTTTCCTACTTGCTTTAAATCATTTATACGCACATCATACTTCACTGTTAGTATAAATTTTTCGTTGTGTTGCCAGTAGTCATCAAACTGGGCAGTTGTGACGGTGATAATCATTAGCAAATATAAATAGAAAATTTTGGTTTCAGCCAATTAGGATGGGGTATCCAGCTTATATACATCGCCGGAACCTTGTCCATTAGTCTTTCCCTACTCAGCGGGCCTCCCCGCTCGCGAGTCTAATTAGATAAAGCTCTAGAGGTCTCTGGACCAACAGCAATACTCATACAAAAAAATAATGTCCATTAGTCTTGACAAAACTTGGAGAAAAAGTTGGTGTGTTTCTCCTTAGGTGCGTCATTCGGGTATTAAGATAATAAATACTTTACATTGAAAATTTTATGATATATTCGACATATAGTAACTAACAAACGGGCAGACAGTTCACCTAATAGTAAGTGATTCCTGCGGCCAATGACATCGACATTCATCCTTGACAAGGAATCATAATACAGATGCGTTGCCACTGAGATCGAATGCCTCATCACCAGTAATAAAGGACTCCGGATCCCTGCACTCACCAGACGAAACATAGCAGCGTTAAGGTGCTTTTTTACGCTGGTATTCTGTGAGGGCGTGGTCCTCTACCCCGGTAGTGCTGACCCATTCATTTTGCAGTTAGAAACAAACTGCGGTGTAGCTCTACCACTGATAAAACAAAAACAAATTTTCATTGATATTCTCGTATCAAACCTATACATAACCAATGATAAAAACATGCCCAAAATGTTTAACGCTTTTGAAAAACTCTCTTCGCAGTATCTCTATAAGCCGCTTGTGTGGGTTTGACCTATTTTAGGTTATTGATCTTCGTATATTTTGACAATTGACACGTGGCACCTTGTCGACTACATGGCTAAGCGCGACTCTGGGCACAAATATTAAAGGGTGATATTTTTTTACGTTAAAATTCCATAACTAGCCTAGCCATTAGACACGAATTGATTTTTTTATGATATTGGGAATGACAAACGAGTTCACCTAATGGAAATAGATTCCTGCGGCACATTACAGCCACATTATCCTCGAAAATTAATACATATAACGCTAGTGATATACGTAACACGTATATATATATTTATTTATTACATTGATAGTTACAAACGAACTCAGTTCGCCTGATGTTAAGTGATTCCTGCGGCCCACGACATCTCCATTCATCCTTGACAAGGAATCATAATGCGCAGATGCGTTGCCACCCTTGAGGACTGAGATGGAATGCCTCGTCACCAGTAATATTGGTCTCCGGATCCCTTCACTCACCAGACGAAACACAGCAGCGTTATATTGCTATTTCACGCCGATATTCCTGACCCATTCCTTCTGCAGTTAGAAACGAACTACTGTGTAGCTATACCATTTATTTATTTGTAATCTTATTTGTTTTTTTTTAAAGTATGCTGCAGTGGTATTAAATTACCAACATTCCCGTTAACCACTCCAAGCTTAAAATGCTTGTGCTACACGGTTCAGGACACTAGTCGAATGGAACCTGCGACGATAATTTTCGTAAACCATGAGACTATTGTCGCTTAAATTGTGAATTTACGAAAAAATATATTGATGTTACATTATTAATATATTACAAATGTCACATTATGTATTAATACATATACATAAAACTCAATGATAAAATAAGAAAAACTAAGCTTTCACTCTAAAATCATAAATTCTATATCAGGTAAATTAACATATTTCATGTCAATGTACTTCCTACATTTCTTAGTTACCCTGACACGTACAAATTGCCCAATACCTACGAGGCGTCTATGTGTCATTCACCCCATATTTTAGAAGCGAAATTGGCCGCCCACATACTACTCCCGTCCATTTTCGCCAAAATTGGAAAGGTCGACGCACTCTCTCCCCCTTTTTGGCTAAGGGCGTACGCGTAATGGCCGATTCAAATAGACGGGTGACGGTTTTAAAAGCTTGCTTGGATGCTTTACGGGGAAGTACGATTTTTTGATAAAATAAATGAGAGAATATATGGTAATATACTATGAATGAGTGTAATTATTTTAAGTTAGATAAACGGCTTTTAATTTTTTACTAAAATACAAATATTTTCAATATTATAAGTAATTACCCTTCAAAACCAAGCTTATGCTGGTTTGTTATCTTATTCTTCCTGTTATCTATACCAAAATCTTCTTAATAAGTTGGAGCGCGCCTTTTCAACAATTCCTTAAGATTTATTTTCAACTTAGATAAGTATTTCTATTACTTATTTATTTAAATTTCCTTCTATCGTTCACAACTCAAGTGGCTGTCTATTCGACAAAGGCGTAGCTCTAGAATTTTGCTTGTTCTCTATTCTATATTACGTGATTCAAATTATCCATCTTATTCTAAAGATGACTTCCAATTTCTACATTCCTCTCTTGACCGTGTAACTCGATCCTTAAATAGAATGAGAATTAGTGTTCCATACCATTGCACTTAGTTCTTTTGTTATGCTTCCGGATGATGTCAAGAATGCACCAGTAAAGTTTCTTTTAAATCCCTTGTTGACCAACATTATTTGAAGGCAAATAACATCTCTTAGATATATATATTTTTTATATATATATATATATATATTGGTATTTGTTTATTTATGTATATATATATATATATATATAAGAGTCGCCGAGGTAACACGTGTCAATTGTTAAAATATTCGAAGATCAATAACCTAAAATAGTTCAAACCCACACAAGCGGCTTATAGAGATACTGCGAAGAAAGTTTTTCAAAAGCGTTAAACATTTTGGGCATGTTTTTATCATTGGTTATGAAAAGCTTTGATAAACTAAGAGAGCGACTAATAAAAATACATCCATCCTCAAGGAAGATTCAAGATTTAGATGCACTATCACTCCTTAGGACTGACATGGAATACCTCGTTACCTGAGAGGACCCACGATACACTCACCATACGAAACACAGCAGCATTACGATGCAATTTCTCGCTGGTATTGTATGTGCGTAATTGAGGCGTGCTCGCCGTAAGGGTGTGGTCCATTCGCATTTATATTACAACTCGATACTAATTGTTGCAAGTTCCCTATAATCACCATACGAAATTTAAATGTACTGTTCGTTCACATTAAAAATAACATAACCGTATGGTGCGTAAAACAACAAAGAGTTACAAATACCCAACTTTGGCGTCGGTCAGCATCTATAAGTCTAGACAAATGGTCTCCAAATAGTCTAGACGCAGAAAAATAAGGCTAATCGAGGTCTATGAATAAAGAATCTCGGTTTTAATAGCTTCCGATATAACAACTCGGGCATGGTGACAGTTTTAACGTATCCTGTCGTATTTATTTAGTATTTACTGTAAGCCCTTTACAGTTTACACGAATACATTTAATCTTAACAGTGGTAGAGCTACATTGCAATTTGTTTCTAGCTGCAGAATGAATAGATCAGATCGACCGTGATAGGACCACGCCCTCACACTATTGCAGCGTAAAATAGCAGCATAATGCTGCTGTGTTTCGTCTGGTGAGGGCAAGGATCTATTATTGGTAACGAGGCATTCCCTCTCAGTCCTCAAGGGTGACAACGCATCTGTATTATGATTCCTTGTCTAGGATGAATGTAGATGTCGTGGACCGCAGGAATCACTTACCATCAGGCTCTCAACTGTGTGCTCGTTTGTTACTCTTAAAGTAATAATACAATAAGACTTATTGCCATTTGACATTCTGGACTTGTCAACCTATGGAGATGAATTAAGAATCATTGATGGCAGATGAAATCATAAATATTTCATTGTTTTCACTGATCATAATTGATCGAGACTGAATTGAACTGGTTAAGTTATTATCGGCCAGCGACGTACTTGCGACTCCTCTGGCGTTGGTGATGTTCATGGGCGGCGGTGATCACTTACCATCGGGTGGGCTGCTTGCTCGTTTGCCACCTATTCCATATAAAAAAAACCCTCATGTGTCTTTTAGTAAACGATAAGTAAACATCCATATGTCTCTGGCTACAGAGTTTCCAAGGGACCAATTACGATTATAAAAAGTAGAGAACATTTGTGACATAAGAAAATTAATATCTTTAATGTTATATACGAAATTTATTCATTTCATTCCCTTGTCATTATTTATTTCGTTTGACGACAACGTGGCATTGTGGTTACAGTTCCCCTAGGCGTGTTGCGTTTTCTATTTCCAGCTTAGGAAAATATTTGTGTATCACAACTAACAAACAACTAACAAAAATCTTTACATTTGATATTTTTAAATGTATTATATATATATAGGCAGGAGGAGACACGCCTCATCACCCCTAATACCCTCGCTGAGATACGGCAACCCAGTGACACTACGTATGCCGTCATCCCCGTGTGTGCTACCCTGGACGATCGTATCCAACACCCTGATCGACCGCAAACCCGTTAATCCCTTTTTATTCGTCTTATATGGCAGGCAGGGAGTACCTTAGCCCTATTCTAAAAATCCGAGACTTAAGGGCTGAGAGAGGAAGGCTTATGCGTAACGGTAAAATTTATATTTTATACACATACGCGTTACTATACTGTTTTACTTTTACGCAACGGACGGAATAAGTAAATAATAAACCTTTCTAGGGTTTTTGTAAATTAATATTTAAAAAACCATAATATTTTATTTAGTTTTAACAATTTTTCAGCCCACTATTAAAACGTATTACTTTCAGGAACCGCTTCAGGTATCACTGGTACTTACTCTTCGGCGGTACCATTTTTATGTACATTCGTTTCAAAAAGACAAACTACTAATTTGCTATTTCACCATAGATAGTTTACCATACACAGTTTACCATACATAGTTTACCATACACAATTTACCATACATAGTTTACCATACACAGTTTACCATACATAGTTTACCATACACAGTTTACCATACATAGTTTACCATACACAGTTTACCATACACAGTTTACCATACACAGTTTACCATACACAGTTTACCATACACAGTTTACCATACACAGTTTACCATACACAGTTTACCATACACAGTTTACCATACATAGTTTACCATACACAGTTTACCATACACAGTTTACCATACACAGTTTACCATACACAGTTTACCATACACAGTTTACCATACACAGTTTACCATACACAGTTTACCATACATAGTTTACCATACACAGTTTACCATACACAGTTTACCATATATAGTTTACCATACACAGTTTACCATATATAGTTTACCATACACAGTTTACCATACACAGTTTACCATACACAGTTTACCATACACAGTTTACCATACATAGTTTACCATATTTCTACAGCTCACGACACCCATATTCATCCTCGATAAGAAATCATTATGTAGATGCGTTGTCAACTCTGAAGACTAATACGGAAAACTACGTAACTAGTAATTGGGTTTTCTGTGAAACGTACTATGGTATGCCGAACATTACAACAATTAACTGCGATGTCGATATACCAGATAAAAAAATATCATAATAAAATAATCTTAATTTTGCGTTCAAGAAAGCTACTCATTCCAAATACAAAAGTTTAAAGACCTTTGGTTGTTGCGTTTAGCGGTATCCGAATTTTCGAAATATTTTGTTATTTTTTTTAAATATATTCTATTCTGATATTATTTAGAATATAAGGTGTGAAGAAAGAGCACATTTCGCCTGTTGCTAAGTGTCGAATGCGGATCCATGAAATCAACATCCATACTAAACAAAGATTCAAGATGCTTATTCGTTGTTACCCCTGAGAGCTGAGGAGTAATGGAAGTAATGTTCCGTCACCGGCAATTGAGTCCCCGGATAGTTACTCCACAAAGACAGTAGTACAGTGCTGCTATTTCACGCTAGAATTTTGGTACTGCGTAGTCCTTCCCCGATCGTGTCTAAACTAAGTCGAGCTAAACTAACAGAAACGTGGCTATATCATTGTTTAATTGTCATCAATCTTCGCACGAAAAATAAGTCTTATTATGGTAGTTAATATTGAAATCTAGTAATATCTGGTATCTCATGGGACCTCTAAATTTCCACTGAATTACTTATACGCTGTATTGACGACAACGATTTTTTTTTTCATTGATACTAATACTCTTTCCTCTAACATTAACCTTACTTCACGTAATGTATTCAGTCTGTTAATTTCAGATTTTTGCTTCGAAAAGATACATCACTGCATTGTCAGAAGGTTTGTCTAAAGTCTAAACGTTTAGTTACTTTGATAAACTCCTTTATGAATAAGTAATCTTAAAATAATTCAAAAATAATCCTTTAAAATAGCGTATTTAAAATCTTAAACAATTTGTGTAAAACAAATTAAAAGTCATTAAAAGAATTTGGATAGGATCGATCGATCGAAGAACACGAAGATCGATTTTGGACATAAGTTTACTAGTTTAGATAATGGTATACGAGAGAAACGAAAAGACAACAGACATAATTTTCAACCAAACAGAAATTAACCAAAGAAAAAACCAAACAGAATTTTCAGAAGTGAAAATATTCACTGTTAGAGTCCATTTACTGTCTGCATCCAATTTTGTGAAAGGACTTTCTTAAGTACTGAAAGAAGATATTACGAATTTCTAATTACATAATAATAATAATAGTTAATAATGTTATACCGTAAAATATTCCTAATTGTCTTAGATGCCATAACCGCTAGACACGTATGTTCAGAAGTGAAGCTTATCTTTTTTTCTTCATGTTATTCAATAGTAATACAAACTATATGTATACGTTCTATATAATACTTTCTGTCCCTCATGTCACCACGTATCTTTAGATCTATAGATATTTGTATATATATAGTATACCTACGTATAAATCTATAGCCACATCAACAACACATATATACAAAATGTAAAAAAATAGATCACATGATTCAATCGACAGATTACAAGACTAGATTTTACGAATTATACGTAAAATCATTGCTAAAAGATTATTTGATAGACATATCAGCGGTGTTTACACATTATGAATGAATATACCATACGTATAAATAATACGAATAACATGTAACAATAATTTGTATAAACTTTTATAGTTATGGACAGCACTCAACCAAATGTGCACGTTGTACACACAATAAGATTCTAATCTATCAGATTAAAATCTTACTGCAGCGCAATATATACGAAAACAAAATAATTTATACTACTCTGACGTTAATGCACTTCTAGAGCTTTGCACAAATTACTTTTGAACGTTGGAAGGCAATGGCGGAAGATATGAATGTCACTTTAGGATCGAAATCAAATATATTAGTACTTTTTAATTTGTATTTATTAATATCGATTTAGTAATAAACACTATAGTAAGTGTTTATATGCTTTCCCTCTTATAGTCTGTCTCGATCACTCACTGGGGCCCAACCAAAGTTTTTGTTCTCCATCGCAAATATGAATTATGAAGCTTCGTTTCTGAAATACTGTTTATGTAACACGATTTGAAACACAAAACACAGATTTTAATAGACAAATAATAAGTATCACTATTCACCGTGTCAATTAAGTTTAGTTAATTAAATTGATGGTGAGATAACGTAGAACAGAAATATACACGTAAAGACTTGAAAATGACTAACACAATACGAGTCGTGGGATAGTTGGAATCGAACCTAGAATAGCATTGACACCATTAAAGCGGAATCTTAATAGGAGAACATAAATCAACGTTCACCTCTTTATACGTTTCATATTTCCTCTTATTTTCATTTACTAACTGATTTTGCAACGTTGTTAAATTATTATATCGAGATCAATTTAGCAATATACCTGTTTATTTTAAGCGACTCCCTATTATATTATGCTTGCCGGGCGATCAGAGTTGATGATATTGAGTTAGTTGTTATAGTAAAAGTGACCATCTAGTCTACATTTATTAATTTATTTAAATATGGAAGAAGCAATGTGAATGTAGAATAAATGTAAATTAAAAGAAGTTTAAATTTAACACCCGTGTCCATTACCGGTGAACACTTCATTCACCAAAGTACAACAGAATCGCTTAAAAATCAATACAATATCAGGTTTACAAAAAATAAGGTTTTGGTTATGTATAAATTTATATTATTTTTTTAATATACGTTTGTTTCAGGGTCAGTCATGCGGCAGTTAGGAATGAGCTGTATCCTAGATCATCATGCTGGCTCGAATATCACTTACCATTTTGTGAAAAAGATGTTTGTCAATCGTATCATAAAAAATGTATAAGTAAATTCGTTACTCGATTTCGTTCAAGTTTCCCAAAACACACCAGTGTTATGCCGTTATTATACGTTGCTATTCTGTGAGGTGATGCTGATCTGTCATGCTCCGGTCGAACATAGTTAGAAACACAGTAGTTTTACCAACTTAGATTTACGGAAACTATATATATGACAGTAGATCAAGACCATAGCTCGTGTCCACTTAGGAGATTATTGTTAGGCTGCGAAAACGATATTAAAGACGGTGAACAATAAAAAGTTTCTTCACACCAGCTGACAAGATTATGCCAATTTTAAAAGTGGCAATAACTATCTTCAATATATGCCTAAAGTCTAAGCAAGTATTAACATTATATCATAAAGATAATATCTACTATCCAATACATATAACGACCACAGGATAACTATAGTGTATTGTTTGTATGTTGTAGGGTAATGTAAACTCCTCTCGTGTAAGGAAAAAATTCAATTAACTTCAAGAATGTTATTCATTTAACAAATCTCAACGAATCAATTGGTACCGAATTAATGGATGTATCCCTCTCCAGGTGAGACGGAGGCCGAGCGTGGGTCAGTTGCGTGTAAATAAACGCATTCCAAACATTCGTAGCACGAAGAAACCGTATAACGAACTGAATTTTAAATTTAATTTGTAAAGCAATATAAACTATTGACGGCTTCCTCAATGATTTAATGTTGAAAACACGTATAAAATTTACGAGAGCATTCAGTTCATAGCATTGGTGTGTGAAAAATAACTGACAGTCGCGCTGTAGATAACGCTCTTGCTTAGCGTGAGAATTGGTTATAAATATATTTTTTGAATTTTTTATTGGACGCATTTATGTATGCTGTGTATTCCCGTGTATTAATTGAACATTTTGCTACGGAATTTTGTGACAATCTTCTTTTTTTTATAAAGGAGGCAAAAGAAGCATACATTTCACCCGATGTGAAATTAATCATTAAACTTTGATGCCGAGATGGAATGCCTCGCTACCAGCTCCCAATCCCTACCGATTACCATACGAAACACAGCAGCGTTACGTTGCGATTTTCCTTTTCTTTTATCGAGCCAACCCATTCATGCTGCATATTCATCAGATTTATATAATGTAAAGTGTGGTAAGGTAAGGTGGTAGGTATGGTAATAGATGCTGAAGAAATATCACAAAAGTAACAATATATTTAATATTCCATTCCTATCTTTCACGTTTATACCGAAATTGTAATGATGTTTGAAAAATGACATTTAAACTTTTTAAAAATGAGAATTATTTCATTTCATCATCTGACAGGACAATATGGACATATCTTAAGCTAAACACCATAAATAGTTGTTTCATTATGAGCGAAAGTCGTATGACTGCAATTAACTTATTGCTGCACGAACAATATAGCTTAGTCGAACTTAATGTCGAGTAAATAGAGCCCTCCCGCAAATTGTACAGGCCTTAATTTAAATCGACATTTCGGTTCGTGGTTTCTTTTGTCGCCATCGGCGCAATGATTGTGTGGTTATCGGAGCAATTATAAGAAAAAGAAGTGTACTATTTCGTAATAAAATTCTCCAGGTCGATTTCGACTAAGAAGACATATTACAGTGGCATGGCCACTCACTCGTTGTCCCCTTCCCTAGTCACGTGCGATAAGAACTGAGGAAGATTCAGATTCAATGTCACCGACCCCTAACAAGCATACAATACATTCCAGACCCGAGAACTAACAATGTGTTACTTGGCAGGGAATCGTACACAGAATCCGCTACTAATAAGCTAGTGATTGTAATTATAATAATTACAAAATCTAAAATATCCAAAATTAAGCATAAGTTTAATCACCCGCGTACGTAGAACAAGGATAATCGGGCTAAATCCTCCTAACGTGATAGAGATATGCCCGACAATGGACTGTTTGCTTGATGGTGTAGCAATTTCTAGAAAAGCGCAAACAATCAACGATTAAACTCTTAAGAAAGAGAAAAGGAAAGACGAAACGGAACGGAAAATATCAATACAAAATCCGTAGCCTATATTAATGCCACGGTCGTGTATTACGGTTGCGAAGAGCCCGACCTGCTTTCTGCGAACGAGGGTAATGGACAGTTAACATTACAATGGATATGAACCTTTCCACAGATTTACTCTGAAATCGCCATTCAAGTCTGTTACCAGTCGCGAATGTTCCAAGTATTATTTTAAATTTTATTACGTCCTTACATATTAAATTAGCGTATTATATGAAAAAAGAAGTAAAAATTGTTTTTTTCTAAGAAATTATATATTTAATCAACCGAAGTATGTACCATTATTATCTATGCACTTTGGCTATTTTATAGGTAGCACATTGATTCCATTGCGGAAAAATTATTGGGAGGGTGAATCAATAAAATCTTTGAAAGCGGTTTGGACTACCTCATCGGAATTGAAACTCAAGAAATTGGCCAAATCCCGAAAAAAGTAGTAATCTGTTGGAGCAAGGCCCGGTGAGTATGGTGAGTGTCGGATACATTCCAATCGCAGCTCCTCTAATTTAGCGGCCGCCTGTCGTGAAATATGTACTCAAGCGTTGACATGAAGCAGCAGTGTGCTAGAGCAATGGGCTAGTCTCGGTTTTTCAACGGCTAGCTTTTCCATCATGGTTTGCAATTGTTGACAATACAGATTTGCCGAAATCGTCTGGCCAGATCTTAGGAAGTGTATATAACACCAGCACTGGTCCTACAAGCTCTCACCAGTACTTTTTTCGGATTAAATTTTCGCTTTGGACTGGATTTGACCGGTTCTCTTGGGTTCAATCACTGTGATGAGAGTTTCCGATTGTCTTAGAGTATCTACTTTTATCACGATATATTATATATATATATAAGATATCGCGATATACTTATTATATAAAATATACTTTAGAAACGAAACGATTCAAAATTCTCATCATTCAATTCATTTACAGTACCTTCCCCATAAACGTGATTAATCCTTCTAGCTGTTTCTGCAGCGCTGGTGCCACGGTGGAACTCATATTCGTAAACAACGGGATATTTCAAGTTTTGTTTACAGAAGAATATCAAAGAAAAATAAATTGTGCGAAAACAAATGAATCACTTAAGTCGAAACACAAGCCTAAATTTGAAATACATTTGAATTTGGAATTCCTAACCAAACGCCAGATTATTTGAGATCAAAGTGGCCAGTTCGACAAAACGCCAATTTCATATGTAAAGACCTAACACTTTACGTTTTAAAATTGCCATAAATGGCAAAATTATTATGCAAAAGCATAAAACATTTAACGATTCAAAAATCGAAGTCGGCTCCATCGAGTTTTCCGGAATACAAGCGTAAATTTGTAATTTCGTGCTACTGTGTTTCGTCTGGTGAAATAACGTCTTATTAGTGGCGACAAGGGTGACAACGCATATGCCTTATGATTACTTATGGAAGGATTTTATTTAATATATAGCATAACTACTTATTTTCATTATTAAACAACATTAAGCCATATGACTGAAATTAAATTAACGTGTAGTTAGTAGTGGTAGTAGTGGGCGGAAAAAGAAAACATATTGGGGAAACCTGCAAGACTGAGATTAAAAATCTAACACATGTTAGGCCCGCTAATCCGCAGCGTACCTGCGTGACTATTTGTTTAAATACCGTATAGGAGGGTTATGCCCACCAATGACATATTTATATACCTGTTCATAAGCTATATAACTTTACTCACACACTCACGAAAATCGAGAAATGGTGTATGTAAAGTAACGAAATTGAACATATTTTCACAATTATTCATAATTTATTTATTCGGCCTAATTAGCCCTACCTGTCACAGCTTCAGTGGGTTGGCCTTTTATAAAAATACTTATAAGATACTACAATTTGACCTATTAATTAATGCTTAATGTATTCATTATTACGTGTTTTATACGTTTCCATGAGCAAAAAGCTCGCATATAGCAATCACATATGGTGATTTTGTTACAGCTTGCATCCGCTCAGTGCGCCATTCAATCAGATCTGTCAATAGTTTTTGTACCTTAGTATAATCTAGTTTCAAATAAAATAAATAAAAGTATAGGTACTACTATTGTAATTATTGTTTATTATAATAATAGTCTTTTGTTTAGATGATCATGATGATGAGTTAGATATATTTTTAGGATGGCGTTATGGTCGCAGAACCTGGTTGGGTCGTGATCTCAAATCTAGTAACAACCAGAACATGTCACCGTGGTCGAAATCTACCAGGACATCGTTAAATTTTCTGTTGTCTTTCGAGATTACGAAGTGAAGTTATATGGTATAATATTCCGTATTATCTTTATTATATTAAAAAACCGAAGTTATAACATAAAATTGTAAATAAATTATAAATAAAAGAAGTATCAATGGGTAGGTTCAACAGCTGGCAACAAGCCAATCCAACCTCGAAAAGGTCATAGCTAAAGGCGACATTGTCGCAAGGAGCGGATGAGTCGACACGACAAGGACTGCCATCAGCATATAATAAAACCGGACAAGTATTTCAAAATTCCAATCCCAAATTACCAATTACACATTACTTTAGCGAAAGCAAAGTTTGATTGATCTTAAGCTCAAAGAATTGTCAGTCAACCATTAGTACTATTAGTGCAAGTCAATTGTTTATACCAATACCCCGAGTCATTTACGCATTAAAGTTGGGATATGCAGACTTGTTCGAATCATCGTTTTGATTCTAGGTTTTAGGATTCAAACAGAACGAACGTATCCGTAAACATAAAATACTCCGTCACCATTCAATCGCCCCATGTACTTATTTTTAACTTGATGAAGACGTTTTAATAATCTACCTTTGAACTGCTTGAAATCAAATATTTCTTCATCAGGGTAATTATCGGATTGTGAGAAACTTTAATTTTAAACACCCTCCCACATTGCATGGGACAGATAATTCTGAGTTGATCTTGTGCTAGTCAATATAAAATTTTATTGTATATTAAGTCTACATTTAGCAAAAGACAAATGATGAGGTGACACAGTGTATGGGAATAAAAAACATCGAAAACCTATAAAAGAAACTTCTATTTCTTATTTTGTTAGTCATACTATGAAACATTCCATTTAGATTTGATTGCATTGCATCACAGGACGAATCCTAGGAAAGCTTGAATTATGGCGCTCCTATACATGACCATATTTACATAGTGCGCTGACCTATAACAATCGACCAAGTACCGTTATCACTTCATTTTGGCTTATGCGATAATTCTCTCAACATTGCATTCAGCAAGATAAACCTTATCAATTAAACATTTAAAAATGAATATTTTGTTTTTTGTTGGTTTCGGAATTTGTGTTCTGTAAATAACGACGTTTACAGCAGCTGGGGCATGGGCATCACATGGACTCTTATTCACCGTGAGTCATGCTTGATGCTATAGTAGATTTTGAGTGACATTGAGCACCACTTTACCTCTTAAAACATTGTATATGGTGAAAAGGAGAAGCTCACGAAAGATATAGATACAAGTGGAGGTACCACATAAAATAGGAGAAACATGATAGAGCTAGGTTTGACAAGCTTGCTGGGCAAAATGGCATGATAGCAACACTAATCTATCTCTAGTATTACTATAGTACAAGTTATGTATGTTATTGCAGCTCTAGAATATTGGTTGATACAGCAGCAATCAAAAAATGTGTTCCTTACATATCACAGACACTGCCTTTTAAAAGTTGTCAGACTAAACTTATATAATGCCAACAAGATCGGAATAATAATGATTATTATTCCTAATCATGAACAACACCTAATTGCAATATGAACTCTGTTCACACAACACAACAAGATGAAACTATCCACTAAATCATATTAGAGATTGCCCAGGAAATGCTCCTAATTTAGCAGAGCCATGTCTTGACTAGTGATGCACCATAAAAAGATTATACTCAATATCCTTTTTTTTATTGAAATTATTATGTAGAAGAATACTCTACAACATCACACTGATTTATTGTGATTATAAATCTTAACACACTCAGCAGCAACGGACAGTTCTGATACTTTAAATTTTAGAAAATTTTATCTTATCACATGTTTCTTGTTCATTTTGCTTGTTCCGCTATTGTTTCATATCAATATGCCAGGGCTATCCATATTGGTTAATTCCAAACCACAATAACAACTCAATATTATTAAAATAATATTATCAGCAGAATAGGTAAAAATCTGAAAGTGTTTAAAAGTAAACCTTCAAATAATAATCTTTTGCATATCTCATAGTTAAAAGATGTATGCATTATGTAACACGTTAGTTTCAATAATGAGTAATTAAATTGAAACTAATATCATGATGTTGAACATGTTTAGACAGACAGGCATAATATTTTGTTTACCACATAATTATCCTGTAAACAAACTGGTATATCAGCATATAGCTGGTATAGCAATTTCCCAACATTCAAGCCTATCTTTAGTCCACTCCTGAAATAAGGTCTCATAATAGATCCCCACAACACATGGCCCAGAACCACCTCCATCCAATGACCTCCTCTAAGTTTAATTGGGACAGATTTTTGCTACTAATTAATTAAAATATAATATAAATATAAAACTACTATTAATTAATTAAAATTTAAGATGAAAACTGTGGTATTTATTTAAAATTCTTTGATCTTGACCAACTCCAAAATAACAGTAGTGTACAAGTTTCAGACACTATATCATATGACCAATGGACATTTATAAGGAGGCTTTGTATTTAATAGAGACACATTTATCACCTATTAGGAATGAGATGCAGATAATACGTAATCATTTCTGAGTATAATGCCTTATTAACATATAACCTGTTATTGTGACTCTGATAATGAATTGTTTAAATGTCACAAAATCTTAAATACTACATCATGTGTCATATTAAAGATGACAAAACATATTTAAAATTTAGTTTTCAGTTTCATTAAGAACAAACAATCAAAATATGAAATGATATATAATAATGAAAATTATTACTGAGTGAATAGATAGATATTAGCACATATATTTTTCTAGTTAACACATTATCTAATAGTTTATTGTGTCAAGTAATGTATACATAATCACATATAGTTTCTAAAATTAAGCTAAAACAGTAACTAAAAATTAATTATAAAGTGGAATAAAACATTTCAACAGTCCTCCACTTAATTAATGTATCACAATGTTGTAAATATAAATGTTAAAAGAAAAATTAAATATTATGCATATAACGTATCCTTGGTTGCCTATTATATACGTATAATTTTTAATGAGCCCCGCATATTAATTGTTAGGCGTATTCACAAACTTTCTCTCTGCTTATGGTACTGGATCAAAGATGAATGAAAATATAAATAAAACATACAATTATATCACTTACATCGTACGGCACATTTTTCTCGGCAATTGATGTCCTATCGCGATCTGAAACAAGAAAAAATAAGCTTAATACGGATAATGAAAATGGGTCGCGTTATACTGTTATCGTGTATCAATGGAACCTTATATCATTATCAATGTATGTATTTTTTTTAGTAATGAATTACCATCATCCTCGGGGTCTGTCGGTCCAGCCTCCGTCTTTTTAGCCACTGTACTATCCATTATTTCTATGTGATCGCTGTCTCCCGAAGCCATTTTTGTTTGCCTGTTACACCCCCTATTTTGGCTCCAATATTAACAATGTATGCACAAAATTGATTAGCATGGCTCACATCACATTTGTATTGTGAACACAATGATTCACTGTAATTTAATTAGAAGAAATCAATTAGTTTACGCGAAAGTGCTCGCCCGAAGCATACGTCTGACACGACCGTTCAAAGTAACTGTGTTACTACATGGTAAAAATAAAAGATTCATTAATCTCACACAATTGTAGATTATAAAGAAATAAAAACAAATGGATTTTTTTCTTTATTATCATATGTTTTAACAGGACCACTTCAGAACGAAAATTGTTTAAAAATATATATTTTTAACAAAGAACCGTCTTCTTCATGTCAAGAAAATAGAGCTAACAAAAATAATGTTGGTTATACACGTAAAAATGCTTCCATAAAATTTCTTTTTTGCTGTGATAATATTTAGACACAGATAATATTTGTTCGAAATAAAGAGTGATTGTAAATGTTGAAACCCCTGCTCTAACGTTGTCTCCTGGCCCAAGTCCATGTTGTGTTAAATTGATTTTGCTATAAATATTGCTAAAATTTGAATTGGACATAAATTCATGACTACCATATATTCAAACAAAACAGATTTGAAGCTTACATGACTTATGTACATAAATTAGGAGATACTGATACTGATTTCAAAATATGAACTAGAATTCTTCTCCAGGAATACTAAATTAAGGACAATGATTTGAAAAGGCTTTGTTTGGCTTATGAAAGCTTGCAAGCACTTGCTCTCGATCAATCGAGTATGATTGGCTCTCTCTCTGGCTGTTGAATATTGACATGGGCCCAGATCAGTTCAATAGCATTGTAGTGGGTGAACGTATGGCTCATATCCTTTCAAGATGTGTGTTCGGAATTCGGGCCATAAGAATGCTAATCAATTCTACGTCATACATTGTTCAGCATAGTCTCATTGGCCCTGACGGAGCATGACGTTGGAGCATTGTCTATTATGATTTTACTCATCCAAATTGTTCAGGAGAATTAAATTTATTTCCATTTCTCTTTCACAATTAATGTGTTCGTGGAACTCTGTTGTCTTTTCAGATTTGAATGCCAGTAGGCAATTACACAAAAACCCTGATGTCCCAGGTCAAGCTGCAATGATTTAATGATTAGTTTTTGTCATTTGTCTCCAGGCATATTGGTGGTAGTTTTCGTTTTATGTCCGTCCATTTCGAGAAAAATCACTGTCCTGGTTCAAAATATTTTTACATTGTCTTAAAAGGCTATTTGGGCCAGTGCAATGTCCGTTCACTTCATGTATACATTTATGTTATTTAGGTTATTTATTTAAATAATAATACTAGTGATTAAGGAAATGTAAATATAGATTTTGAAAAGAAAATTTAAAAGGAACGGTTTTTTTATTATTTATGTTATTGTTATATTTAAATAAAATAAAAGATCGCTCCCACCAGTGATATTGATTTGCGTGCGATAACTCGCAAAATACTGAACTTACTAGGAGTGATTCAGTTTACAGAACTTCAGCTATATTTTAAGGACTATATTTATTTATTTAGTAATAAAAATAGCTGACTGATCAAATTAAACAAAATATTTCGTTTCGCATTTTTTATTTACCATTTAATACTCAATTAAATTTAAAAACTTGTACAAATTTGATTTTAAAAAGCTTCTTCGTGAGAAAGTAGTAAACATTATATATATATATATATATATATATATATATATATATATATATATATATATATATATATATATATATATATATATATATATATATATATACTGAATAATAATCATGTTATCTTGACTGCGAAAATATATATGTAACATATATACATATAGGAAATTACATATTACTTTACAAATTGCTCAATCATATAATACAATATAAACTTTAATTCTTATAGGAAAGATAGCAACACTAAACAAGACACGCCAACGCCATGTTTATTTCTTTTCTTTCCGTCATTTCGTTGCCGCGGTAAGAAATCTTTTTAAGGTTATTTTTTTATCACAGCGTCTGTGTTAATGTCTAAAATATTATCTTTATAGATTCAAAAATTATATACGTTGTTTAATAATGTGCATTAATTATAAAGTATTTTGAACACTGTGTTGTAGTATATCCGAGCTAACGATAGTCATTGTCAGGAATACACTAGCGGCGTTACATGAAAATGGGCAAAAAAGTTAGAGAATATAAATCCGGTGACTTCATATTTGCCAAAGTTAAAGGATATCCAGCATGGCCTGCTCGCGTAAGTAATGTGTTACGTTAAATTATTTACTTAGCGATAATATCAAGCTATTGTGATATATATTATTTATGCCTTTGCGCGGGAAGACATGATGCCTGACGCTTTCGCATAAGATCGATGATTGATCATTGGAATGTTATATAGTTACTGTTATTAATAAGTCATCTATATTACTATCTTCTACTTCTATTTGTTTTGTTTTATTGTCATTCAATTAATATTACTGATAATACGATTATGATGTTATGTAAATTGTGTAACCTATTTTCTTATCTTAATATGCTTATATTTTATTTTACAATAAAAATGCTATCTTATTACTACGAATAATTATTTGTTCCTTTAAAATGTGTTTTTTTAATACATAACATAATTTTTATTCAAGAGATATTTGGAATTATGTGATAAATCATATTAGCTCTGCATTTGCACATGGATGACTAGAGATTTTCCACACAGTTTCACTATTTAATTAGTATTAAGATGTTGCTATTACTACTCTATGGATATCTGTGCCTATAATTTCATTCATGGGTAGCTATTAGATAGTTTAAAAATATTTCTGTTCGAGGTTGCAATTAGTGTCATATACAACTAAATTTCCTTGTATGTGCAAATCATAAATACCAGACAATTGTTTATTCTTCATAGTATTGGAGATATATTGATTGTTAAGGAAACCCTTGGGCTACAAGTTAATTTTAGTAGTTCAATAACTTCTCTCACTTCAGATAAAATTACTTATTTATCAAAATGATTAACAGCAGTTAATTAATAAACTAGACTGTGTCAATCTAAGTTTCATTGTTGATTGTATTCCTGAGCAATTAGTTATTGGCAAAAATGAAAATAATGCAGTCAATTTTCAATGAATAAGTATCTTCAATGAAGAATAATACTGCTACTTTTGGATGCAGTGCCATATGTAACAAAAAAAAATATCAAATTTTATTTTCTAACCAATCTACAAGGGCACATTGAAAAGTTTTGAGCCTAAGGTTGACATTTAAATTCAAAAGAAAAAATAATACTGGCATGTAATAGCCATTTCTTTTTAATTATAATCTGCTGTCTTTTTTTTTCTTCTGTCAAAATTGAAAAATTTGTGATCGATTTAACAAACGATGTTCGCGGTTTCCGTAGAAATGTATAAAATTGAGCACCGTTCCATCCTAAAGTATTTACAAAAAAAATGATTAACGCCAAAACAAATTTATGAAGATATTATACAAGACTTTGGGGGAATCTGCTCCACCATATGCCACTGTCAAAAGAACCCATCTTTCACCGGATTTCAAACGTGGCAGAGAAGCAGTGCAAGATGAACCTAGGAGTGGAAGGCCGCAGACGAAAATACCTATAAAATATTAGACCTGATTTTGAATGACAGGAGATTGACGATTGCAGAGATAGCAGAAGCAATAGGCATTTCCTATAAGCACAGAACATAATTTCCAATGATCTTGGATTTTCTAAGGTCTCTGCCAGATGGGTACCTAGACTGTATTCAGCCGAAAACAAATGCACCCGCCAAACAGTATCACAGGATTCCAAAGTGATCCTCAAGATTTTCTTAGCCGTTTCGTAACTATAGATGAAACTTGGGTTCACAATACACCAGAGTCCAAAGTACAATCCAAGCAATGGAAAAGAGCAAGGTCACCACCCCCTAAAAAAGCTCGGGCCGTTTTGTCAACCAAGCAGGTCATGGCTTCAGATTTTTGGGCCTGTAGGGGGGTCAATATGGTTGACTACCTTGGAAAAGGTAAAACCATAAATGCAGACTATTATTGCACACTCTTACAACGTTAGCATGAAGAAATACAAATAAAAGGGCCTGGTATATTGTCTAAGAAAGTTTTGTTCCACCATGATAACGCTCCTGTCCATACTGCGGCAAAATCAATCACACAAATACACAATTTTAGCTTTGAATTGTTGCCGCATCCACCCTATTTGATGGATTACCATCTCTTCCCCAATCTATTGAGTCTAATATCTAATCGAATATTGAGATACAAGAAGCTGTGACTGAATATTTTGATGAAATTGAATATTCTTTTTTTTTAGAAGGAATACTAAAGCTAGAGACAAGATGGCAAAAGTGTATAGATCATTCTGGAGACTATGTAGAGAAATAAAACAATCATTTAGAAAAAATCGTTTTTTTAAGGTCGGGCTCAAAACTTTTCAATGTGCCCTCGTATATGTAGAGTTATATTGGCATTGGCAAAAATAAATGCTACTGAATTAGCAGTGCTAACAATTTTTTATTGTAAATATATATTTTTTAAATTTAGTGGTGACAAATGAGCACACATTTCACCTGATGGTAAGTGATGACTGTGGCTTTTGATATTTATATCCATCTTCAACAAAGATTCTTGGTTCTCATGTATTGTCACCCCCGAGGACTAAGAGAGACATTGTTATCTGTAATTCGGGGATAATGCCGAATGAGTGAACAGGAAATGTTACAATGTGATAACTTAAGCATGTATATGTTAGCTAAATGTTGACTAAATAAAAATAAAAGTGGTTTGTTAGTTATCTCATATTGATAATCTAACTCTTGTTTACTTCTTTCGGTAATCATGTTATACATAAACTACAAAACAAAATAGGGTCCACTCTAAGTTCATCTTTGAATTTCGTCTAAAAAAAATTGTTGGGTAATAAATAGTGAAGTTAAACATTTCGAAGTATTGTTGACATGTTTTCCTAACGTTATCAATGTTTCAATGGTGGCTAGACAAAAAAAGTGAAGTACTCCAAAAACGTTTATTACTCAAATTCTCAGTCACTTGTACCCTCAGTCACATTCTGAATGTTACAGTCGCACGTCTACTTTTTTCATTTTGACTTGATTTCGGTGTTACTCGCGACCATTATGCCTGGTTTTCGGCGTCATATGGATGTGGAAACAGCAACAAGAGCAGTGTTTGTGCTTCAGGAGGGAGAATCTCAGAGATCAGTGGCAAGACGTCTTGGTGTGTCGCGACGAGCTATTCGAAACGCGTGGGAACGCTTTCTAGAGACAGGTAGTGTCGCGAGGAGATCTAGATCAGGAAGAGCGCGAGCTACAACCATCCAGGAAGACCGGTATATCAGATTGATTGCACGTCGAGAGCGTACGATTCACGTCCGCGTCTTACAAAATCGACTGCAGCAATCGACTGGCACACGAATTAGTGATCAAACCATTTGAAATCGGCTCTATGAAGACGGACAACGTTCCAGATCTCGTGTTATTCGTCTAAAATTGACAAGAGCGCATCGTGCAGCACGTTTGAGGTTTGCGCGCGAGCATGCGGAGTGGACAATGGACAACTGGAGAAATGTACTCTTTACAGACGAAAGTAAAGTGAAGTTTTCAGCGATGATCGTCGAGTGCGCGTGTGGAGAAGAGAAGGAGAACGTATTTCAGAACCTTGCATAAATGAAACGGATCGTTTTGGAGGTCCAAATGTTATGGTGTGGGCTGGAATAAACTTACTCGGTAAAACTGAGCTAGTAATTCTAGAAGAAAGCTCCATAACTGGCTCCCGGTATTTCGATCGAATAATTCGTCCCATTTTCACAAGGAGTGGGTGAAAACTTCGTCTTTATGCAAGACGATGCTCGCCCACATACAGCGCAAACAACCCAGAGAGCTCTCTCTGAAGCCAATATTACGGTTTTACCGTGGCCGGCCATGAGTCCCGATCTTAACCCCATTGAACATTTATGGGACCAATTGAAAAGAAGCCTCAAATCGAACTTCAGTAATGTGACTAGTCGACAAGAGCTCATAAACGCCCTAAAATTGTGTGTAATTTCTGTAAACTATCCTAAAAACTCTAAATTTTAACTAAATTCCATAAAATTGGCAAAACTAACTCTTGTTAATGTTGACACACTTTCAAAAACCTTAATTTATTCATTCCTAATCATAAAAACTGAAAAAAGAAAAAGTATCTGTAAAATTCATTTATAAAACATGGTGGGCCCTATTTTGTTTTGAGTAGTTTAGATCATTTCATATTTGTACTTATTGCAAGAATATTATTAGAGATATTAATAAACGGTATATGCTAATAAGTGTAATATTTTTATTTGAAGATTGTTAAATATTTTTTTTGTGTATATATAAACATTAGACAGTAAAATGTAAATTGATATAATAACATTAACATTCCTTTAACTTACTTTTCAGGTACAAGGAATAAATGGAAAAAAATATTTTATATATTTCTATGGCACTGGAGAAACGTAAGTTTATAAAAAACATTAAGTTATTTAATATGTATTCTACTATACAATGTCTAGTCAGCATTAGGTAAGACCCAGCACTATTGTTTTGATAATGAGATTTATTAATTCTAAATATATTAATAATAAAAAATTGTCTCATATTGAATCTGGTGTTGAGGTTGTATATCATGTTGATTCATTCATCGTTTTTTTCTTTTAATTAACTAACCATCAGGTGAACTGTGTGCTTGCTTGTTACTCTGAATGTAATAATAATAATTACACATTCACTCCTATTATTTTAGACACCATTTATTCATCTTTTCCCTGGACTTTCTCTCCAATTGCATTCCTCAACATTCATTTTCATCAGTCTTCTAATGGTACTTTCATCCCTCAATACACATCATGAGTGTATTCTTCTTCAGTTTTGTTCATTCTAGTAGTTGGATGTTCAAATTAATTACAAAAATGTAATGATTGTCTTATTATGATGTAGTACACTAATTCATACTAAAATTTAGAGATTAGAGTATCAAACTGTTGATGACTGGGATGATGAGACACTGTTGTCACACACTGCCACACATAATAACAGTTTTCGCAATTTGTCACTATATCAATACACATAAATGATCACTATATTAATTTAAAACTTTTTAAAACACTTTATTTCAGAGCAAATCTCCCATCAAACATGATTTTTGACTATGCAGAGAATAAAGATAAGTTTTTAACAAAAACTGTGAAAAGGAAAGATTTTAACCTAGGTGTGAAGCAGATTGAACATGATTTCGCACATAATGTCCCAGTGGAAATGGTTGTTGGAACTGCATTGGTAATTAATTTATTTTAAATAGTATCATGTGTACCTCAAAATTTGGTCTATTTCGATATTGATTATGCCTTTGCTATGGCAATGTTTATGTAAATAATAACTATGGATATTTGTTAGCATTTTCTTACCAGACTACTAAATATAAACTGAATATGTTGAAAATATAACATAACTTTTAAATAAATTTACCGAATTTTGTTACTAGCAATATCTTTTACACATTGTGCTAAACAGTATAGCTTTAGCAAATTGTTTTTCTGTCTTATCTTGTTTGTTATCAAGTTACTGCTTTACACATACAAAATGTTATATAAATAAATGATTCTATGCTTGTAGTTACCAGAAGACACTGTAGCCAATGATACAGTAAATGAGACGTCTGCAAATTATTCATTAAATGATACTAGCACAGAAGAGGCGGACACAACAGCAGCTAATGATGCTTCTACTGAGGATGTAAGTTTAGTAAACTTTAAGTTTCTTTGGTATTGTTTCTAAAAATTCTCATTTTCTTGAAAGCCCCAGAATTAATGAAGAAACAGTTCAATTAATAATTTATTGAGTGTAAATAGCAAGAAAATTATATGAAGCTTGCTCACACACAAATAGTTTTTTTTTAATCTATTCTATTTACATTGAGAGTAACAAACATGCATATAGTTCACCTGATGACAAGTATTTCCTATGGCCCATGACATCTACATTTATCCTTGACAAGAAATCATTATGATGCAGATGCATTGTGAACCTTGATGATTGAGATGGAATGCCTTGTCACCAATAATAAAGTTCTCTGGATCCTTAAACCCACCAGATAAAACACAGCAGCATTATGCAGCTATTTTACGCTTGTATTCTACAAGGGCATGGTCCTACCCCATTTGAGCAGACTCATTCATTCTGCGGCTACAAACAAACTGCAGTGTAGCTCTACCACTGTTGAAAAACAAAAACCTATGCAAGAGACTATTTTGTGTTATAATTTTAATAAAACATATTTAGATTTCTGAAATTATACCTTCAAAGTTTTATTGAACTAGTACTATTTGCTTGATTTAAATGTCACAATGTATTGTTCAATATTCATGGTGTGAAATGGAATAGATAAGAAATTAATGTAGCTAAATAAATTATTTGGTATTCTACTTTCAATGAAGATATTGGATTTTGTGCAAATGGAGCACTTTTCCAGATTTATGTGCTGTTAAACAAATCCATAAAACAAATTAAGTTTATGCCAAAGTTTTTATTGAAAGATAAAATAGAAATTTGTCGAGGAAACTTACAATTTTTATTATAAATTATTTTTAAAAGTATACTAATTTTATTTACTCAAATGTGTAATAGCAATGATAGGTGTTTACACCTTGTTTTGTTTGTTCGATTTAGAGTATGTGTTAAAATTTGCTACACCCTAGTTATAATTATGTTTGTAATGTTATTTTTTCTATTAAGACTTAGACACACATAATGCTGAACTAGGTCTCTAGCCTTTGCTATTTAACAGTAAGCTTCCCTTTGTTTTAAACATTACATGATTTCCAAATTAACATGTCAAGCAAACACTGCATATCATAGAGCTGTTCATAGTAACAACCATAAATAGTTATTGTCATCATCTCACTCACTAGACCACTGTGGAAGTATGATTCTGAGCTACTTGCATCCATTGACTCCTGACCAGAATATAAATAATAAAAAAAACTTCCAAAATGCTCTCCATCTAATTATTCTGCAGTGCCACAATTAATACCACATTTTAGATGTGTGGTCTTAAAGCGTTTTGACGACTTTGATAGCGCCGGACGATATCAAAAGTACAGTGATATATAGTTGGAATAATGTTAATTTTATCAAATCAATGTGTTTTTTAAAATATAATATTTGCATTGGATTCACATCAAAACAATAGGGTGACTATGCTACCAGCTGCTATTAGACTTACGGCCAATGAGCTTGTTAAGTTGGTTGAGCAATAATTAATAGAAGGATAATGGATTTCAAACACTTTCAGAATTAGAAAACAGGAGCGAAAGAAATAGTTTAATCTCAGAAAAAAGATTTCTCATTTTTAAACAATAAAACCTAACAGTTTAAAAAAACACCTAAAATTAATTTGGGGCTTTACATTTGCTATATATACTATAATAAATGCTTAACTTAATATTTTAAAAACTGACAATATTTCCCGATATATCATGTATTGTACATGATATATCGGGAAATATTGTCAGTTTAGATGATAGATGTCATTCTTGTAGTTTTCTTATGAACTATTTATTATATTAGGGTGGAATAGGCAAACAGAAAGTGAATGCTTAAAACCGCAAAATATACAGATAATGCAATAGTACCTCATTCTCTTCCAGTCATCCTAGAGTATGATGGAAGTTTGTCATGTTATTAAAGCAAATATGTGTTCATTTTGTATCTCTTCATCAGTTTGACTACTCAATCACTAGTACAATGAAAAGTTTTTAATTTGTAGTAATATTAAAGTTGATTTAACCATTTGTGACTGTATCATAAAACTGTAATATATTTCACTGAATTTTTATAATTATTTTGTGAGGCACCGTAATAAAAATATTAAATAACCTTTTATGTGGGTAGTAGAAAATAATCATCTATATTTTTTCTGCAGACCAAAAACATTACACACACTGACACAGCTGTGGATGATTCTGATACGGGTGAACTGATTATTGATGAGGGCAAGGTGATTGCAAGATTGTTTCCTTTAACACTGATGAACATACACACTAATACATTTTTCTTTATTGTGTCTTGCAATGCAAACACATAGTAGCACTTTCAAAGACACTGACATTTATTTTTCATGTTAGAGAACAATGTTAAATATACCAAAAAAGCTATCATCGTAATACATCTGCTTTACCAGTTTCATCAACACATTATCTAGTTCTTTATCTCTAAACAAATACAAATGTTGACATCAATTGATTGAAATGACAATCAATTTAAAAACACCAAAAAGTGTTATATATAAACCATATGTTATATTAACCATATTTGAGAGAGGCCAATATTCAGCTTTCAGTAAATGCTATCAGAATTGCTCTAATAAAATTAACACCAAAAATTACAACTCTGTATGACTAAGAATTATTGTTGCACCGTGTCATGTGATGGGGAGTGGTATTACATATTTATGTGCATATCTATATATAACACCTAAAACATGGTACCGTACCCATGTGCTGATTTCATTATTATACTCAATGGACCATATTTTCAATGTACTTAAAATTTTTGAGTATCCAAATAATAATTTTATTAGAAGGGCCGCAAGTCAACTCTCAAAGTTCAATTAACTCCGGCAAAACATCCAAAAGAACCTAAGACTCCAAGGGGCAAGGCAAAGAAAGAAGAATCCAAGGAAGGAGACGAAGAGAAGAAAGAGGAAGAGATAATTAGTAGAAGTGGTAGAAAAATACGACCTAAACGGTAATGATAAACTAATTTAATTAGTTTAAAATTTTTAATTTTTCTTATTTGACAATGGAAATTTGTATGATAAATTAATAGAACTTATTTAAGGCCAATTTTTAAATTTCTAATGTCTTGTTCACTATATAATTTCAACATCTTTTAAAAAAATGCCAGTAGATATTTTTATTAAACCAGTTTGGGATTCTGTGATTAATAAATTTCAATCTCAACCCAAGCACACCACTGCAAGACCTTAAAACATTGTGAGTAACTTCTGTGTAGATCCAAACAAAAACCTAATAATTAAAAGTTGAAGTTTGGCTAGGTTAACATCTCACATCACAATGTCAAAGACCTTAATCCCTACTTGCTGATAAAACGTTCCATATATCTATTAAAAGTTAAACTCGATAAAATTCGTTAAATTAATTTTTATTTACTATTTATTTATTTTATTTATTTTCACCACAACTAAATATATAGAATAAAAAAAAAATTTACATAATAGAAACATGTTCTCCTTAATAAAAAAAAAAACATTAGTACATAGTCGTGGCTGACTGATGCCTGCAGTAGGTATTAAAAACCTGTAAATCACAGGACATCAGGCCACCATTCCGCAGAACTTACTTAATTTTATTTAAGGTGTAGTTATATATTAAATTAAATTTCACTTTATCTAAATTATTTCATTTACAAGTTATCAGACAAACAAAAATTCTCCCTTGAGACCTAGTTTCTTAAATATATAATATATATATAAAAAAATATATAAGCGAATATTTTAAAAGCTATTCCTAGACTTAAAATTATCTGACAATTTAATTATAACTTGTTATTTATTAAACGCACAGTGGTAATACACATATAATTTAGTTATTCACTTATTTTTATTATGTCATTAAATGGATTTCCCACATAATGTTGATTGTTTAAGATAAAATCAAGGTTCGTGTGAAATCCACACATAATATTACAGTGTCACTAGCCGAAATGTGTTATTTAAGTCCAAAATCACTTTTGCGATTGTGACGCACAGTTAATAGTGTAAAACCCCACAATATTCCAGCTACTGTTACACATACTTTATTCAAATCAGAAATGGCAACTGCGATGGATATGTAGTAGCGCTGTAGTTCTGTTCTGTTTTGGCAAACATAAAAGAGCCTTACTAGTGCCTTTCGTATTTTAAATAGATGACTATAGTTCTACTATATGTTATGGAAGAGAATGTATCATTCTCGTCACCAAAACCATCCAAGTCCAAGCTAAGGTGTCAATCAATCAGTCAATTGGCACCTGAACATCTGACATTTAACTGTCCTAGTTTTATTGTGGAGGTCGGATCACTGTTGGTGCACCCAGTATCACTTCTACATCCACTGATCTTGGTCCAATTTGGATTGGTCCAATTGGATCCAATGGTTGAAGATGATATGTTGATGCACAATTTGATAAAAATATATTTAAGATTAAATGTCTTTGCAGGTATATAGATGAACAGACAGAAGACAATGCTACATTACCATCGCCCGCACCAAAGAAACGTCGTGGTCTATCCCCATCTGTCGACAAAGAAAAGGAAACGGATGTAGGGAAAGAAAAACTAAAATCTGAGGCAGTCAAAGATAAAACAGAAAAGTATAAACACTTCAATGCTGTCACACAGGTTGTTAAATAGTGTTTATGTTTATATTCAATAGTTTTCTACTTATTTCTTTTTATAAATACGTAGGGTATTTTTTAATAACTTTAATTATTTAGATGAATAAAAGTGGAATAAGTGATGCCAGGTTTGCACATTTTAATTTATGCAAATGGAGCTTTTATAGATTTCGGAAGTTGATAAGACATTTATAATATAAACTTATCCAGGATTTAAATATATTTCCAAAAATTTACCATTTAAACACTTAAGTGGTCAAAATAAAAATATATATATAGATGAATAATGAACACTTTTTACTTGTGTTGCATAAAAAATAATGGTGATGTGCTTCATAAATATTGCTATTTCCTGTTACAGATGGAACTTGAAGATTTAAAGGAGCCATACACTCAAGGTGAGTGGTAAATACATGGTAGTAATAAGTGAAAATTTAAATTGCTTAACAGAAAAATTAAAAAATATGCTCACGTACTATATATACAGTGGTGGTCCCATAATTAAAGAGATCTTCTATTTAGACAAGTTACAACTTTATTGATAGTATTATCAATTGTGAAGATAAGTATTAATTTTACTGTAATTACTATTGGTCATTATAGTAATGCCATATTATAAAATAAAAACCGTAAAGATTTGTATTTAGCAATAGTTGAGACATTAGTTTTTTTAAATAAATCACAAACTTTTTTAATATTATTGCTGCTGGCCACGTTTGATGTTCTTCATTTAAAATTTAAAAAAAAAACACATTATTTCCCTTTATCCTGGGCATTTTCAAGAACTTAAGCAAAAATTGGCCTATTGTTATCTCAATATTAATCGTTTTCAATGAGCAACTATGTGTAAAAGAAAACATGCCATTGATTCCTCTACGAAGAAGAGCATTCAAAACTTTTATGAGGTTGATCATATAAATTACAGATAAAATAATAACTTGCAATATTCTAAATATATGATTATGAATGCTATCAAGTATTTAAAGAAGTTGAACACAATAGAAAACATACCTAGAAAAGCGAGATCTAGAAAAACAACCCCATTTGAAGACATGGTGTTACTGACGACATAGTAGGCAAATTGTAACCTTTGCAGAGGAAAGTTTTCCGTTGGTTTGGAATTTCTAACTAGACAATGATTCAAAACACACAGCAAGAGTGGTTGAAAACTTTTTACGGAGCCAATCAGTAAAGGTCTTAGATTGGCCCTTCTTCTCTTGGATTGGATATATAGTCCTGACATTAACCCTTCTGAAAATTTGTGGTCCCATGTGAAGAAAATGGTGGCCACAAAACATACCACTAACATACATTCTTTATACGGCTTTTGAAGAAACATGGGAGCCCATTCCAATATCAACTTGCTACAAATTAATCTCTTTAATGCCAAAGCAATATCAGGATATTATTGCTGCTAAAGGACATGCGACCATATTGATAACTTTACATAATGTTTTTAATAAATGTCTACAATTATAATAAAGTTCATTTTAAGATTTATTACATTCATTTTTCCAGTTTAGTTTAGTTTCAGTTACTTAGTGTGTCTTTAATTAGTTGGCAATACCTATATTCAATTACATTACATATTCTTTACCGCTTAAAATATAGATAAACCGAATAAAAATGTAGGATTTCGCAACATTAAAAAAACTAATATTTAATTCACAATGCCTATAAAAATTATTTAAATGTTGTTGCATGTTCCTATTTAAGTCCTATTAAGTATTCAAAACAAAAAAAATAAGTAACAATCTCAACATAATATTCCTTGATTGTCTATAATTATCTGACTACCACTAAATAAACATACATAATCTGGGTTATGGAAACGATTCTTATGTTGAGTATTATTTGTATGTCCCATGTCCTTGCGTCTGAATCTTCCTCCTATCTTATTGTACATGCATAACATCGGAATAGGAAAGGGGGCGAAGCCCGAGTACCTATGTACCTATGCTCGCGAGTCTACTTAGATAAAGCTGTAAAGGTCACTGGACCAACAGCAATACTCATACACAAAAAAAAAAGAATTGTATGCAATTGCACAGTGGATGTTATCTGGTAAAAGCAGAAGATATAGCTGTGGTCTAAATTGATTGCAGTCCACGAGACTATTAGTAGCTATATGACTCACTGTATAGTACAGATCTATTTTATTTAATCTGACAATTCAAATTATTGAATGCTATAATTCGTATAAATATGATACGTTTCGCCTAGAGTCAACTGCCAATACGTCAATCAAATACATCTTTATAAGTTTTAGTTATTTGTGTAAAGAAAGAGAAGTCTTTGGTGGGAACTTGATAGGTCATCGAGTGTTCTTATTTTTATATATCAAGAATTCACATTACTTTAACTTACATTGTGTTATAGGTGTTTTTATGCAATATACTTTGGTTGATGTACATTTGTAGTGAATTGAAAATAATGGC
This sequence comes from Teinopalpus imperialis, assembly GCA_029286865.1. Lineage (NCBI taxonomy): Eukaryota > Metazoa > Arthropoda > Insecta > Lepidoptera > Papilionidae > Teinopalpus > Teinopalpus imperialis. The sequence continues at coordinate 10,878,758 of JAGSMU010000004.1, forward strand.
ATGCAGCGTGGATTTCGATTTTTACCAATTTCACCATAGAAAGTCTTGGCAAAGTGGTCACCTGCTTACTAATAACTTAAAATTTACAATGATAAAGAAGAGAAAAGGACACAAAAGTCTGTTTAGGCCTTCGTGTAAATGGATAAAAAGAAAGGCAAAGAACTGGCTGTATGGACACGAGTCCTTTGCCAAACAAATAAAAATATTTTCGTAAGTAGGCAGATTGCACACTATACAAAGTAATAAGTCAGTTAATTATATAATACTAATTGCATTATTCTTAATCTTTATAAAGATATCTGTAGGATTTAATTAAAAAAAAACTGGCTTACTTGAAAAAGGAATTCTTACACACTGCGTAAAAATTATTAGTAAAAATAAAACTGGCTGAATGTATCGCGCTACTAAAAAAAAAAATTATACCGCGAAAGTAAAACAGTTGAACAGTAAAAGTAATACGGTATAACGCTGTGAAAATTATTTTTAATAATTAACTAACCAGAACAAAAGATGTCTAGTAAATATATTTTTAATCAAAATGAGGATAATTTAATATGCTCTAAAACTAAACGATCTCTGAATTTTCTAGTATAATTAATATTAATTGAAATAATTTATATTATTTGAATTTAAATACTACTATAGCATGACCACTTTTCAGATACAGTACGTAATATTAAGAAATGTTATAATGAAATTAAAAAGTCGGTAAATTCAAATGACGGTACGAAGAGAACTTTCAAAACATCTAAATTTAATCCACCTTTAAAAAAGATTTTCTTAACTGACGAAAGTGAAGCAGCTCATAAAACTGAACAATTACAAAATACTAGCTTTCGGAATTTAGATATGGGCTTAGAAAATACTTTGGAAGACATTGAGAATGTAAATATTTTTAAAAATTCTAAAGAATATTTTAACAACACAAATATGACGTGTAATAATTCAAGATCGAAACATTCTTCTTTAGGGGGTCTTATATTTGGGTCCTTAAATGTTTTAAACGAGAACGACTGTGAAGAAATACAGAGTACACAATTAACCGATGATTCTAACGCAATAAATTTGTCATTTAGTCGTAATGCCTCCGTTTGTTCTGTAACTTCAGATAACAAAACTTACATTAATTTAGATTGCAATAGTAACGACCATAATTCAAATAGTGAATGCCCCTACAAAATACCTTCTGAAGAAAATATTTGTAATATGTTTAAAATTAAAAGAGAAGAACTGAAAAACAATCCGACTGCAATGTCTACCGAATTTGGTGATATGGGTTTTATTGTAAGATATTCCGACTATATAAAGGATAAACCTATTAACGACGAAAAAAATATATATGGCTGTAACGAGACCGTAACAAAAATAGTGAAAATGTACCCAAAGGAGCATGAAACTTATATAAAAATGAGAGAGAGAGATGAGATGATACTATTAGATTATCAGTTCGTTGAATTGTAATAAATTGTACTTAGAAATTAAATAAATATTTTAATTTTATTATTGAATATAATCATTTGTCTTTGCCAGCATAGTACAAAATACAAAAATAAATTCTTACGTTCTTATCCCAATGGGGTAGACAGTAAAAACATACAACGCCGAACGTTTCAAGAGTTAGCCTATCGTAATATACACGGCACAAATTTAAGTTCGTATATTTATCTATGATATATTTTATGTAATTAATACAAAACGGAAATTTAAATTTTTATAAGTCGAATCCACATCGTTTGTGAAAGTTGTAATTAGTCATAGATTTTTTTTCTGTTATAATACATTAACAATAATAAAATATATTAAAAAAAATATTGAAATTTCTATCTACAGCCTTTAATGTCATCGTCAGTCATCATCAATTTAGTAACAGAGAGCAATAGTACTGCCTCTTTGTTGCGGCTATGTAATATATCTGCGCAATTGACGTCGACCAGGAACATCTAGATTAAAATAAACTTGTATATTTCAATTTGAAAGTGTACGAAATTGTTAAGTTCAGGTGCTAGTTATTTGGGAAATTAGTTCAAGTTTGGTACAATATTGTAATATAAAGAATATTACGAAATTTACTATTGTAATATTATATAATTTATTCAAAATCTATTAGATATTAATATTCGATTATGGAAGGCTTTGGTCTACTTGAAGATCATTTTGTAACTATTAATAAAAATTAGTGAACATTTTATGCTGATACTATATTTCTTTTTTTTTTAAACAGAGGATTCAGACAAAGAAAATATCCTTATTGCGTACCTCCCCAATGGGCAATATATTGGCATAAGACTCTTCCAGTCCCGACCAACAAATTTCAAGAACGAAGCCGCCAGGTTGCAATGGGACAAGCAATCCGCTTCTAACGTAGTCAATCTGAAAATGCAATTAGGTTTGTACTATCATCGTTTTTAATTTAATTTTACTCCAAATCAACTTGTTTGATTTATACATCTTAAACAGCCGAACCGCTTGTTTTTTTTATTATTATTTAATATACAAAATTTAACACAAGTTTACATATAACTTTCCCGCCAGGTTAGCCGCCTTTAGTCTTCTTCTGACTGTCCAGCCACTCCTCGCGTTTCTCTGAGTTCCTGTTGGACTTGAACGCCATTGAGGACCCGATTTCCCGATTTTTGAGCAAAGTACTGACAATGAATCGGTCATCCCTCTCTGACTTGCATTTTCTTCTGCCTGATACGCTTCTTCGGTTAAAGCTGGTATCGCCGGTAAACTCTGGACACAGTAGACTGGCACACACGAGACACTTCACGCTGACTCTGTCTTTGTTCCGATAGGGCAACCACTTGAGCCATTCTTCAAACAATGCGTCCATTTTAGGCAATGTTTGTGTTATGCGATAAGTGTACCGGTTGAGATTTGATGACTAACTGATAAGGGTAGGACAGGTAAATGACCTTTAATGGGGCATGACAACCCCTCATTAGCGCTAATGTGAACAGATGTGAAAATGGTCATCAGCAATAACATGCTTTTGATTCGTATTCTTGGAGATGGTAACATTTGTTTACATTATTTAAAAAAAAGTCAAGACATACAGCTTTAATTCAAGAAAAAAATTATAATTCACCGGTCAGTTAATTTTTCTGCGTGGTGAGCTTCAAAGTCTCCGAGTATCACGATCTCTGCAGATCGGATCTGTTGTTTCACGGAGTCTGTAGCCATTGTAGCATTTGGACTTGGTTAATGATTCGGTCAGTGTCGGTATTTTTCCGCTACGGGACGTAGAAAGGCACGAATAGACGCGGATGGTCGGCGCTGTCTACATGCAGCCAAAGGATGGACAGGACCTTCAACACTGCCGAGGTGTCGAGAACAGATTATCTCACCATCATCTCTAATTCATACACACAATCCGGCCCTTGGCACAAATATAACAGCCTATATACCTCTCCTAAAGTATTTAAATCGCCCTAGCCGCTAAATGTTAAAATACCCCCTGGACATAAATTCAAAACTTTTTTTTTTATTAGAGAGGGGTCAAATAACAGCTCAGTCTGTCTTGGGACAGCTAGTGATGGATCTTCATTTAACTGATGAAGAAAAAGCCACACTGGATAAGGAAAGAGAAACAGGTAAGATGATCAGACCACTTATTAACATCTTAGAAAAATTCGTAAAAGCTGTTAAATTTGAAAGTTACACACTTGTCAAATCGAAGTTTTTAAATGTATTGCTGTATTTAAAAGACAGACAGACATAACTTTTTCGACAACTTCAATTTTTTTTGAATAACCGAGGTTGATTGTCGACCTGTAAATTCTTCATCAACAAAGCTTTTAAATGCAGCAAACAAATAAAAAATTGTAGTTTGTGAATAAGTAGACAAACCAAATGTTGTGACTAAAACATCAAACCTATTCTCATTTCATTTCAAGCTCACAAACGGCCTGTATCAACGCGGTTTTGTCAGGACAGTTACAAGCGGCCCAGTCCTATTCTCAATCCTATAGAACATGTATGAGATCAATTAAGATCAATCCTAGAGATCAATTCAAAGAAAATCCTAAAAAAGAGATATTATATGGTTGCCTACTAGTTATTAAACACACCAGATTCAAAACTCATTGATAAAAGTTAATAAAAGTAGAATTAAGTATGAACTCGTACATTTATAGTTGCTTCTATAATTATTTATATAATTAATTATATATATAATATCTATAATTATTTATATATATAATTAATTATTTATTCTATAGTTATTCTATAATTGGTTATATCTATTTATAACTACGTAATCCATAATTATTAAAAGTCTTATGTATTTTTAAAATACATTGTAAGGACGTAGTGGAGTCAATTCTGTTGTGTATTGTGAGTAGTATATATAGGATAAGCGGATAGGCAGTTGTTACCTTTGTCTATTTCAATAATAACCAATATTTTCTTTTTAGTTACAAGTTATTGCTCTTCTTTTAATTATTGTAATTATTATATATTTGTATAACTTTTGACGTTTTAGAAGAAAAGAAATCCCGCGTACAGTTCTTAAAAACCGAGATGAAGCTTATAGAGCTGGATGCCAAGATAAAAACTTGTCTCTGTTTGGAAAAGGCAGACACTGAACTGTGTTTGAAGTTGCTGGACGAACTGATGGGTAATTACATAATAAATTATAAATAACATATATGTTTTTTTTATTTCATTATAATTTTTATTAATATCATTTCAGTACAAAAAATTTGTGTATTAGCGTTTATTTTTTTTTATGTTGAGATTTCTTATATGTTATCAATTTAAAACATTGAAAGATCAAATACTTTCTCTTCATTCATATTACTTTTTACATAACATGAGTCCATTGTTTGTACGATAAAGAAATAAAAAATACAAGAAATTAATTAAATTTTGATTTTTGGCAAGGTTGGTTAAAATATAACATCGTTTTAGATTCTTATTGTGTAACATTGTTTATTTTCTTCAAAGAATAATTTGTTATAATTTTCGAATGAATTAAAATTGTTGTTTTCAGAATTAGATGTAAAACCTTTAATGTTGTTAAAACACCCGACATGTCTGGAGACGGTTAAAAGAATGCGCGCTTACGTGGGTAACACTCCTTCCTGGGATCTAAGCGAAAGTGCAGCTTTACTATTCAGCAAGCAGGCACATCGGATAAGGAAACAAGCGGACACTTTGTATAAAAACATGAAGGTAAAGAAAGAAAATATTATGTGTTTATTGTAGTTTATAATTTGATTATTAACAATCTTATTAAGACTAATTTAGATATGTGTTAATCACAGTGTACTAAATATATAGTTCTAAAAATTTTAATTTATGACTAGTTGCTAATATCATTCAAGAATGCAGCTAAATAAACATCTAAACTTAAAGCTTATCCTCTGTCAGAAGCAACTGACCGAGCCGATGTTCAGGCCTCTCGGGCACCCTCGAGTCAGACGCTCTCGCGAAACAAGGTAACGGTCCAAGCCGAGGTTCCTTCTCGGGAGCCCTTGTGCTGGTTACCTATATATAGAGGTCTCGACTGAGCCATTAGCGCTCGTTCACCTCTCAACCCGGTGAAACTGTAAAAGCCCTCGGGTTAACAGTGGCCTTCAGCCCGAAAAAAAAAAACTTAAAGCTTATACATATTTCTTTTGAATTCTTAATTTTCAAAAGGGTTTACCTGTACTGGCAATATTGTTCTTAATATTCAAGCTAGGAATAGTAAAAAACTTAGCAAATACAAGTAGATAAAGAAAATTTATCAGAACAATGTGTTGTCAGTATGTTGTTTGGTTTTAAATTAAGTTTTTTGTTTCTTAAAATTTTTTCCTACCGCTAATATAATGTCTTAAATATCCAAAAAAAAGTACTATCAAATAATTGTTCTTAATCTCTGATGCTTCCCGTCTTAAGTATTTAGGTTAAGCACAATTGCTTCAATGAACGTTTCAAATAACCAGACAACTTATTAAAGATTTAATCTAGTTTAATACAGTAGTAATTTAATACAGCCATCATCTGACTTACCAGCAGGTGAACTGTGTGTGCTTGTTAGCCTTTTTAGTTCCATAAAAAAAACATTTTATATAGACTTTCAACTTGGTGTCGTCCCTGTGCGTCAAGGGAACACACCCAGACCAAAAATACGTCTCCATGGATCCAGCACTAACGATCTACACAGCTGTTTCTCTGCTTCCCTTAACACAATCATTGTTATACAATAACAATAATATAACTTAACTTTAATTGCAGGAATTATTTACCACACCAGAAGGTCTCTCATTTTGGGAGTACTTCTCGGAACGAGTTTTACAATTCAAGAAAATTACCTCCAAGCTCACATCAGATGAATGGCTTGAAATGGTGCACGACCCTCTGGGTAAATATTTATTGACAGTAATTTTTTAAAAGCTATATGTTCAGGTATTTTTTTTTCTAAATTATAAGTTTAATTAGTTTTCGTTAATAATAAATTAAAATTTTATAGTTTATTTATTTAATTTTATCATACTAAACAAGAAAGGGTTTTTATTTTTGAAACTATCATGATACAAATGCATTATCCTTCGTGTTAAACATACCTCTTTATCCATTGTTATATTAAGTTTATAAATGCTGATTATTAAAAATTGTTTGAATTACTTGAATGATAAATATTGCAGAGATGTCAATCCCTACATCACATACAATGAAGTCATCCATAGAGGCTGCCAATGAAGAAGAATCAAGAGAAGATGACATTGCTTCCAAGAAGAAAAATACTGCAGGTATATCGCTTTTTCATATGTTATTTTTAAATTAGTTCTCAGTTCACAAAAACTTGAAAAAGAAAATTTGAATCCATTCAAAACTGCATTATGTAATGTTTTTCTTTATCATAATTTTAATTTGTCCAATAAACTTTTATCTGAAACCTATTTTAGCTAAAACAAAAAAATCAAACGGTGCTCCATCAAAACCGCCAATAAAGAGACAGTCATCAAGAAAACAGCAATTGGAAGAAAAAGAATCAACTAACAAAACAGATGATGTTAGTGAAGATATAATTAAAGAAAATAAGGAACAACTAACTAAAGAAATTAACCCAGAAGAAACTGAAAATCCAGATGTTTCCGAAAATGAGAAAACGGAAGAGTTAAGAGAAACACCAGAGATTACAGAACTAGAAAGAGTAGAGGAGCCAGTAGAAACTCCAAGTCCAAATGTGAATGAAAACAATAAAAGTCCATTGAGTACAGAAGAAAAGATTGAAGAGAAAACAGAAGAAGTAGTGAAAGAGAAGGAAAAGCAAGATCTTGATGAACCAAGAGCAAAGCGATCAAGAGAGGTATGATTACTATATATACAATTTTTTAATTGGCAGCAGATTATTTTTATTGTATTGAGGATTATAAACAAGTCGCGAATAGGAACGCAAGTGGTTACTGTGGCACATTTATCCTTGGCAAAGAATCATAATTTTAATGCATTTTCACCCCTGAAGTGCATTAAAAATTGCATAAACCATTTGACACTAAAGAGATTGATTTGTTGAAGGTTGAAATTGTAATTTCCTCCCATAGAAGCCATATAAATTTGATTAGTGTAAGTGGTACATTTTATGGCCACCATTTTCTTCACATGGTACTACAAATTTTCAATAGGGTTGACGTAGGGTCTGTACCGGGGCCAATCTAAGACTATCACTGATTGGCTCTGTAGAAATTCTTTGACCACTGTTGCTGTTGTCTTCTCTAATCTACCTTTAATAATTATTTTCTTTAAAAATGGTGCCATAAGAGATATTCTTCCAAATAAGTTTGCCTCACCTAATTGTTGTTGCTGACACACCTCTACTACTCCAAATACTTCTATACTAATAAGCTCTGATCCTTTGAGAAGTTCTTTTTTTATTTGGATAACAATATTATTCTTATGTCTCATGGGGCTGTTTTCATGGTGGGGTTAAAATTCTGTAATACTTGATAGCATTAATTACCATATCTTTAGAGCATCGCAAGTGATTCGCAATTTTCCTATAAGACCAACCTTTGGCGTAAAAATTCAGAATTATCTTCCTTGTAGAGGAATCGCAACTTAAGCTTTTTTTCCCATTGAAAATGATCAAAATATTATTATTGTGATATAGGTCGCGTCATGCAAAAAGAACGCCAGCGGTAAGCTGTGCATTAGGTGATTTATCGGTCTCTTTGGTGGTATGAGGTGAGGCGTGGGGCAGGCGGGTGACGCGTCGCACGCTTGCAGGGGCGCTATTGGTTCGTCAGTTCACGTTACTCTCGGCGCAAAAACTCGGCGCGCACAAAAGTGTTTAATTGCGAAATGGTTTTACATAGACAAGTTAGAAAAATGATTTATGACGTATATTGTTTTATAAAGAGAGAGGCTGATAATAATTTAGTTGTTAAACAATGCACGAATCGAAGCGCAGGGGCAATAAAAATACTAAATTTGATGAAATGTTGTATAATGAATCAAACATGTTTTTATTTCTATTAAGGATATTCTATCTAATAATGCACATATTTTTCAATGTGCCAATCATTAACCAATATACGAAGCAGCGAGCGAAAAGCCTTGTACGTACGGCGTGTGTACCATGCGCAAACACTCCCTCCACCTTCCTCCAGCGTTCTTTTTACATGACGCGATTTATACCGACTAGCTAGTTTATGCTTTAGGGTGCGTTTATTGAAAATATCCGGGATAATGTAATAAATTTTAAATTAAGAATATGAAACATTGCACGAAAATGAAACTTTAATTAGTTGACCGACCAGTAACAATCATTTAAAAAACGTATAAGGTCTCAACTATTACTAAATACAAGTCTTTATTGTCTTCATTTTAATAATATGGCATTACTGTAATGATAAATAGTAATTAATGTAGAATTAATACTTCACTATTGATAATACTACAAATACACGATAAACAATAAAGTTGTATGTAGCTAAATGGGTCTTTATTTCCGTGTCCACCACTGTATGTTTGTGCTAGTGGATAGTTCACTATGATAGTCAAATGCTGGATTCGAAACCTACAATGGTACCCTACCCTACTACTTTAATTAAACTATAACTGAACCAGATCATATATGTTAAAGTATTCTTGAACAAATTTCGTAGAATCAAAACAAAACAAAGAATCGAAAGTTGCTACATACAAGCACACTCAGATTGAAATTGGGAATATTGTATTTTTATTAATTATAAATATATACACAGTTTTTAATTAGTAATAGTTTGCGCCGAATCGCGGGTGTTTGGCTGAATTCCTTTATAATCTTAAATAGTTTAATTAATAGCATGCAACTACATACTGGTTCTAGCATGATAATATCAGTTTGGACTGGATATCTTGTAATACCAATAAGAGCAGCGAGGGCATCACCTGGCGAATAAAGGAAATAGATTTCTATCGTAACTGTTTTTATGCTAATTTTACTGTTATAGGTGATAATTTTTCAAAAGGTTATTAAATCAGTCACATGTTTTGAATGGAAACTTATTAAGCAAGTAGTTAATATCTAATAATATTCTTGTTGTACGTGGACGGGTCATAAAGTTCGCGGAATGGATGAATATTTAGGTAAATTTAAATTTTAAAAAAATAACAAAAATATATACTATACTATATATATATACTATACTATATATATACTATACTATATATATATACTATACTATATATATATACTATACTATTTACAGGCTCATTACAACTAAAAGAACCAAAATTTCAGTCCAATTAGTTCATAAACGTTTGAGATCAAAAAGTTATTCAGAAAGAAAACACCGACTATTTTAGTTTTTTTCCGTGCTTAAGTTCCTCACTAACCAAGAAAAAACGCCACAGATAATATAGAAGAGATGTCGTCTAATTACGGAGCCTCTTGCCCCGGAAACTATGGTATTCAAAAGGCAATGCAGAAGACAGTCAGCTGATTGACGTAGCTTCTTATTTCATGTTTAATTTAACCTTCCTTCCCGACCCGTCACCGTCCGTTCTGCGGAACTTTTGACCTCGTAAAACTGGTGTACCTTATTAATGTAGTTTTATTGCTACATTGGAAGAGCGTTGACATATAATAGTTTTTCAGTTTATAATATCTTCAGATGATCTCTTAATTAATGATAACAGTTAACTCTCTGGCAAAGAATCGTTAAGAAAAACAAATTATTTATTTAACAACCGCATTTAACGAAGAATTGAGTCTTTAGTAATCAGGGGTATGACAACTCATCAGTATCATGATTTCTTGAGGTTGAATGTTGAGTCACGGTAATCACTCGCCGTTCAATGTATTTTTATCGGCATGGATTTAAATCCTGCCGCGCACTGCTCATAAGCATCTGCGATTTAGCAGCCTTCCTGGCCTCCACACCGTGCATAATTTGTAATGTTATAATAGTAATTTCTTTTTTCAGAGTAAGAAGACTGAGCCACTTCCACCAAGATCACCTTCTAAAAGGAAGTCAAAGTTCTAAATCATATTAATAAATTAATATCCACCTGCACAACTTTGTCATTCAGAATATAACCAACTGGATTGGAAGCAATGGTTGTAGATTGCAATATACCTAATAAGTTGTTTTCATTGTGTTATTTCATCTTATAAATTCTATATTCAAATATTGACACTTTTATTATTTTGTATCATTATTATAAAAGTGGTAAGGACCACATACAACGAGAAGATTCACTGTTATCCGAAACCCGTCCCGAAAGAGGATAAAAAAAATATCGTGTCACTTTTTTAAGTAGTACCCATGATGTACCTAATATAATAATGTTAATAATTGGAATATGTAGATATATGAAAAAAAATATGTTAAAGAATTTGTTAAACTACTGCTAACTTTGATTTGGCGTGGGTGACATTTTGTTGTTTTTCTATAATTATTGCAGAAACGAAAAGATAGTAATCCTTTCTTCTGTTGTGTGTAGTACATATTTCTTTTATTTTATACAATTTTTTGACACATCCATTAGTTTTTAGTAACATGCTAGCTCCGATGTTCATATAAATATGAAATGCATGCAGTAAACAGTACTGCAATACTGCATTATTAGATATGCATGAATTAATGCAGATAGAGTAAACATCTAAATTTTCCTTTTCATAAGAAACGGAAAATTTAAATGTTTACTGCAATACAGGCATAATTATCGAGGACTTGACTAAATTGTATCAATTAGAATAAAAGTAGATAATTACGCGTTAAAGATAATGTAACCTATATATAAAGTACATTTATTTTATATCATAAGGCTAATTTGTAAATATTAAGAAAAATATGGACAATTATTAAATCTATATTTTCTTCGACCTAAGTTTAATGTCCTTAAATCGCATTTTATAATGCAATGGTGAATATGCCACAATATTATTTTTCATTTTTTTTTTTAATATAAAATATACATATGTAATACTACTTACGACAGTTTATTATAAGATTTGGAAAACCACACGCTTAAAATAATATGGCATAAAAGATTGCATGTATTTTATCGTGTTCAATAATATCACGAAGTCAGTTGGTTCATATACGAATTTGACTTCACATATACAAAGAACGTGTCTTGTTATGTTAGCAAGATTATTAAAAATAATTTCAAAAAATTTGTATTTTATTTAATGTTCTATAACAGAAACATATTACTATTTAAGGTTATTTAGCAATTCTCATTAATGTTTTGAACAAGAAAAGTTGTTTATAATTGTACCCAACAATTTTATTTAGTCGACTTGCAAATACAAAAGTAATAATTAAATATAGTGATTATATTTTTAATACTATATAAAGTGGTTTCGAAAACTTCTGTGTGAGTTTCTATTGTGTGCAGGATACATTGCTAATATTTTCTTTGCAGTCTCCCTTGCTGCACTCGCTGAAATTTTAATTTAAGAAATTTAAAGATGGGCCGGGCCTTACAAACTAAAATTTATTGTAAAAAATGTGACCCTAATTAGAACTACTGTAATGGTATGCATTTGATGCTGTGGGAACTTATAGTCAAGGACACAACAAAGGTAATAATTTTTAAAATTTAGATAGTTTGTCCAAGAACTTTAAATGAGCATACAGTTCATCTGATGGTAAGAGATGACTCGGGCACATAATATCAATGCGATAGATTATTTGCAATTCAACAAAGATTCTAGATGCATATGGGTGTTTACCTCTGAAAACAGATGTAATAGAATACCTCTTACCTCATCCCTACACTTCCCATAACACAAGTGTAATACTGCTATTTCACTTTGATATTCTGTGAAGGCGGCCTTCCCGGGTGACCCATTCATGTTGCAGATAGAGACCAATATTGTATTTAAAAAAAACTAGGTTTTAACTGAAATGTAAAGTAGACTCACCCAGCTAGTCTGAAGTAGGCGAATACAAACCCGTATTTCAGACCTTACCCTATCCTACATATATTTAACAATAAATAGTTATAGAAAAAAAAATCTCAAAATTAAGCATACGTTATGAAAATATCTCATCTGTTAACAAGACGAAATAATCATAATACTTCGATGTAAAATTTATGTAAACCGGTTACGGACAAGACCGTTTAAGCTTTATATAAAGAGATTAAATTAACATTTAACCATTAAAATACAAAAATTAAAAACAAGGACAGACTACACAATGGTTTACAAATGAACCTGTAATACCTACCAACATTTTCGTTTACATTCTGTCTATGTGCCTGATGCGTCATCGCTATATTGAAGTCTACACTTGGAATACCAGGAGTGAGATTCCTGACGAATGTAGACTTATTTTCCAAAAAAGGTAATTCTATAATCGGAACATGTTCTCCATGAAACAAATTTAGAAAATCATCGCCTTCCGGTATTACATGGTTCCGCTGGTAATTATCATTTTGTGGGATCTCGTTATTTTCACCAAAAATATTTATATTATTTCTACAGTAATTTGAAGGAGGGGTTTCTAACAAGTTTAAAGACGGAGAGTTATGAGCGTTAGAATCAAGATATCGGTTATTGTTTTTTATTGTCTCTACTGTGAATTCCAATTCAGATGATCGATTTCCAATGCATAAATCTGGCATTGAGCAAATGCCAATTTTTTCTTCGAAATCCGTGTCTACAAATTCAGGAACTCGTTCAAAATGAATGCCATCATGAAATTTCACTAAGTTCTTGTTGTCTAGATGTAATTGTGAACCATTGTTTTCGTTTAATTTGTAGCTTATATGTTGATCCTTCACCTCGTGTAGGTGTTTTTCTATTGATATATTATGTTTGATATTATCCAGACCGTCACTGGCCATAATGTGCAAAGCGTTATTAGTCGGTTGAAGAGCGTCCGAAAAACAACCAAATTCAGACAAAATATTGCTTTTTAATTCCAATAAATTGAAATTTTCTGTTAAATTTTGAATGTTTGTTTGTTCCATTTTACCGGTGTTCTTGCCAATACTTGCTTCAGGTTCTTCATTCTCATTGATAGTATTAGAGACGCTATTTAGTGCATTATAATTAAATCTAAGTAATACTTCTGTTCTTACAGGTGGGTCTATATCGTTACTTCTATTGATATAAATGTCGCTTAAATTATTACAATTTTGATTATTTTTTGCCTCCGCCTCAAATTTTGTTTGAACTATTTCTGTAGATTCATCAGATTTAAAGTCATTTCTGGATGCAATAATAAGAGGATTTTGAATTGTTATGCAGCTTTCAGATTCAATATTGCAGTTATTGTCACTTTCACTATGAATGAACGCATTTTGAGACTCTGTTTGTTTAACATCCATATTGACATCAACCATTTTTTAGGTAGTTTGATTATTTACTAGTTTGATTTTGCTTGTATTAAATGAGACGAAAAAATATCTGAAATGTGGCTAAAAAGTAATGAAGAAAGGTGTATTTAAGATTTAAATTTTGATATTACAGTCGATTTGAAACTGTTACATTATATAAGTAAGGGTCATATAGAATATTTAATACCCAGGCATAAATTGTATAGTACGTGAGACCCTTTAAATTTGTTTATAAGTTCTGGATACCACGTAATCGTAAAATATGAAAAAAAAAGAACATAAAATATTTTAATACGAGAAGTCATTAGTCAAGACCTCTAATGTTTTAAAACCGTGTTTTATTGATTGTGCGTGTTATAGATTTGTGAGTTAGTCCTAAAAGGTCACTAAATTGATAAGAAATAATTGTAATAGTAATTCTATATAAATAATTGTATGTTCGAAACACTACATATTTATTTACGTAACTTAAAACATAGGTTAGGTTCAGTAATGCAAAATCTGTCTATACCTTAATTACTCTTTTCTACTTAACTTCTATGGAAATTTTAATTGGAATAAATTTACTATAATGTTATATAAAATTCGAATTTAGAACCTATTATAGAAAATTAATAATTTTGCAGCCGTCACTACATTAAACGGTAAAAAGTTTTACTTGGGAAACAAAAAAAACATTAATTAATATAATATGCTCCGCATGTGTGGCATTTTTCATAATAACATAGATATAAAATGATTTATCGTTACATTAAACATTGAGCACAAACTAAATAGGAAGTTAAATATGTTTAGTACGTACCTTTTGCGAAAGTCTAAAATAACTTAATAAACGCAGAATTTTATAAGCTACGAATGTATCAAAATTTCTTTTAAAAGTAGAAAATACGAAAGAAAAGTGGAAAATTGGTTGGTTGTTTGTTCTTAAGGAGGGAATTTTTTTTTTTTATCAAAACGTCTTTTACGTATAAACACAAAAAGAAGAAAACAACAAACTTCACTAGTTAGATAATTTATTAATAAAAATGCTGCATAACATTTTAGGAGTTTTACAAAATATCAAAGCCACTACAGGCAGTGTAATGTTTAGTATCGTTTTAGAATATTTACAGAAAATAAATTACCTGTAAAACTTGCGAAAACGATACACTTTATTGTTACTTTATAAAGCGAAATGCAATAAAGGTTTCAGTTAAAAATTAAATAATTAAAATAATGGAGCAATAACATAACCCCATAAGTTAAAATTAATGGAAATTTGTTATGTTATTGGTCACTTTTTACCAGATTTCTTTATTCCGCCCTGAGTTAAGGGCCCCTTCTGCGTTGCTTTAGCTTTAGCTTCCTGTAAAAAAATCAAAGAGCATTAGCATTTCAAACCAATAAATCTATTACGGTATAGACATAGCGACTTTAACAAAATGTTAAGCTGGCTTGATTTGACAGCATATTTTTTTTTTTTGCTGGTATTATCAATATTTTGATCGAACGCTTTGTTAATAATAAAAGTCAGAATTCGATATTCTAAACAATTGTCAAGGTAACGCGATGTAGTAAAATAACGTGGTTATACAATTAGTTATTGGCTGTGAATTCTGATGTTAACATAAAACATTTGCATCACATGAAATTGATTTTACTAGAAACTTCTTCATAGTTGAATTTTTATATCAATGTTAAATAAAAATTAAACTGTGACGAAGTTCAATTTAGATTTTCATGATTATTAGCAGTCTAGGGCTGATTGGAGTTTATGGAACTTAGGATATTATGAAGGTAAATAAAAATATGGGTAGGATTTGCTTTCATTTCATTATTAGTACAATTTGAAGTGCTTTAAAGAAATGAAAAACCTTAAGTGATTTGAAATGTCGTTAAATAAAATGTAAGATGAAGAAATGTCCTAGAAAAAGTTTTGTATTACTTCATCAACATACAAGACTTCCATCCTAGTCTCCTCTATAAGTACCAATACTCACTATCTATAAAACTATAAGCAGGCATTATACACCAAAAAAGATCTGCACATTTTACATTTATCATCTGTTTTATTTCCAATGGACAGATTTTGAAGCAGTTTTAGAGTGGGTTTAGTTCGATATTGATCTAACAGGCAAATTATTAGCAGTCATTGTTTTGAGGGCTCTTCTGGTTCAAAAGGCACTATTAGCTGTTGTTTGACAAAAATTACTTTTAGATGATGAATACAATTTATTATGTTATTCAATCATTAACTTACAATTGTAATTACAATCTACCAAGATGACAAACTATTTTATCTTGAAAAATGTAATTTTTAGGTAACCAGCTACTGTGACTTATGTGGGGTAACTTTGACCTGTCATCAACAAATTGTATCCTGGTTTAGTTAACATATAGGTTATGGAAGAACTTTGACAAAAAATGTCACTTTTGGATGTCCTTCAGCCCAACCTGATTATTGTTGGTTTTTTAAGCTTATGTGTTTGTGTCTAACCTGTAAAGCCTTCTGTTGTTCTTTTAACTTCTGTTTGTGGGCAAGATCATCTTCATCCATTTCCTTCTGATCTTTTTTTGGTGCTTTTAGAGGCTTCTTTTTACCACCTTCACGACCAGACATCTAAAAAGATTGTAATCAAAAATTCTTAAAAAAATATAAACCACTATTAGACAGTGTGAATAAACTGTCACACTTCCATTGCATATCCACAGCACATTGCATTGTAACACAAGTACAGTTCAGTTATACATAGTAGCGCCAGTATCTTATTTCTACCTGGAACTTGAATGCTCACAGAATACCAGTGTGTGATAGCAATATAAAGCTGTTGTTAGTAAGTTTAGTGTTTCAGTTTTCAGGGTTAACAATGCATTTGTATTTTGAATCATCGGATGAACCTGTTGCATATTTGTCACCCATATAATAAAATGAAAAACATATTTAAAAAAAACAATTGCCAATAAATTATTAAATCAAAAATAAGCATGACATAATAATATGATGATGTCCTCTAGGTCATTTATACCATGGCAATATTGTCACATGTCATCAACTGTGGAATATTTTATAGAACAAACACAGTGTCATGGACATGGGATATCATAGAACACACACATCCAAAACAGTTTGTGATGCACAAATATTGCCCTTTGACTGGAAATCGAAACCCAGGATCTGTAAAGCACCAGCCAGGTAGTCTAAAAACCATACCACATGGCCTTCAACATGACTAATTTACCAAATGTTGTAAACTCTTCATAATTTTTTTGTGATAAGACATTTACAGCTACTGATTGCAAAGTAAGCTACTGTTTTCAAAAAGGAGGTCATTTATACCATTTCAATATTGTCAGATGACATCAACTGTGGAATATTTTATAGATCAAATGCAGTGTCATGGACATGGATATCATAGAACACACACATCCAAAACAGTTTGTGATGCACAAATATTGCCCTTTGACTGGAAATCGAAACCCAGGATCTGTAAAGCACTAGCCAGGTAGTCTAAAAACCATACCACATGGCCTTCAACATGACTAATTTACCAAATGTTGTAAACTCTTCATAATTTTTTTGTGATAAGACATTTACAGCTACTGATTGCAAAGTAAGCTACTGTTTTCAAAAAGGAGGTCATTTATACCATGTCAATATTGTCAGATGACATCAACTGTGGAATATTTTATAGATCAAATGCAGTGTCATGGACATGGGATATCATACATCACGCCCAGATCCAAAATAGTTTGTGATGCACAAATATTGCCCCTTGACTGGAAATCGAAACCCAGGATCTGTAAAGCACCAGCCAGGTAGTCTAAAAACCATACCACATGGCCTTCAACATAACTAATTTACCATATGTTGTGAACTCTTCATAATTTTTTGTGATAAGACATTTACAGCTACTGATTGCAAAGTAAGCTACTGTTTTCAAAAGGAGGTCATTTATACCATGGCAATATTGTCACATGTCATCAACTGTGGAATATTTTATAGATCAAATGCAGTGTCATGGACATGGGATATCATAGAACACACACATCAAAACAGTTTGTGATGCACAAATATTGCCCCTTGACTGGAAATCGAAACCCAGGATCTGTAAAGCACCAGCCAGGTAGTCTAAAAACCATACCACATGGCCTTCAACATAACTAATTTACCATATGTTGTGAACTCTTCATAATTTCTTTGTGATAAGACATTTACAGCTACTGATTGCAAAGTGAGGTACTGTTTTCAAAAGGAGGTCATTTATACCATGTCAATATTGTCAGATGACATCAACTGTGGAATATTTTATAGATCAAATGCAGTGTCATGGACATGGGATATCATAGAACACACACATCAAAACAGTTTGTGATGCACAAATATTGCCCCTTGACTGGAAATCGAAACCCAGGATCTGTAAAGCACCAGCCAGGTAGTCTAAAAACCATACCACATGGCCTTCAACATAACTAATTTACCATATGTTGTGAACTCTTCATAATTTCTTTGTGATAAGACATTTACAGCTACTGATTGCAAAGTGAGGTACTGTGTTCAAAAAGCATGTCATATAATAATTTACAATAATTATATGTTGAGTTATTATTATACAAGTTATCAATCTCATGAGAAGTCTTTTTCACATAAGATACCTTGAGTTTTGTACATATATTTATAATATTTAAATTATAAATATATATAAAATTAAATTAATTTATAATATTTTTTAAATGATAGAAGATATATAACAAACTCATGTTTTAATAGTAAAAATTTGAGGAAACATTAATATAGAGAAATAATAAATTTGAAAATGAGTAAATCATAGCAACCTAATATATTACATAAAAAATAATGGTCATTATAGAATATGTTGTATTGGTATATGGTGGCTATACAGGATTTATAATACTAATATAATTTAGCATGGAAGTCCTTAAAAGCTGAAATTCCTTAACACACTAAATGAGATGCTCACGTAATAGGTATAAGACAGCCAATCATAGGAGGTTTTGTTTTCCACTTCCATTGATTTGTTATTTAGTTTGTTATTGTATTGTTTTGTTTTTCTAAAATTATTAATGTCTAGATTTTCTCTTTAAATATAATACTAATGATATGGATTGTTTATTGTAAAATATATTTTAATTTATTCTTCTATTCAGTTGCAGTTTTATTTAGTGTGTTAAGTAATGAATTTAAATTAAACCTTTTTTCTCACAATTAAAATGTTTTTGAAGATTTTCTCTGTTCAATATATGCTTTTGGGAAAGATCCTCTATTGTTTTAATTTATTATTATTTAAGAACCGAGGAATGTTAGGTTATGAATATTTTCAAGATAAAGGACAGAAGAGAAGAGAATCTTTATTCTCGCAGTTTTCCATGGTGGAAATGAACTACAGCGGTATGTGGTACAACGATAGTACTCTTGGGTATGGTTTAAACTTAAGCTAAAATAAATAGATAAAAATAGAAAGAATACAGCAACGAACAGTTAAAAGATATTGTAATTAAACAAAACCACCTGTTGCGGAATTTGTATAATTAGTCATAAAATAAAATATATGTATGTATCTTGCTGTCTGAATACCTTGAGTACAAAATCATACATTTAAAGTTATTTTGGTATGCATTCAAAATTAATTTAGCACTCGGCTTTAAACGGCGTAATATTTCTTGTTATACACCGCTCTGAACGTGTGCGTAGAAAACGACGTTCCTAACCTATGAGAAAAACTGAATTTAATCTCTCCTTTAATTTGTGGATAAAATGATAAATAAAAGGTTCTAAAAATAATTTAATACTTACTTTGTTTAATGACAGTTGATAAAATTTATCAAAACTTGGTAATTTAACACGAATCAATCTTTATTGTGACAATGACAGTTATTTTTCCTACGATTCTTTTCAGTGGGTTGACACCATGCACAGAACATTGCCAGAATTCTATCAGATAATTTTAAATTATTTTTTTAACAGAATTCAGTACCGTATTAATTACGTGAATGAAATAAAAGTCTCTTCTCACAATTTCAATTATTTCTTGAAATTTTTCGTACGTCCCTAACGAATAGGGGGTTTACTCTAATATAAATCAACTAATATTATTTTAGAAGTTTCGTTAGAAAATTTTACATTTTTTATCACACAAACCTCTTTACAGAAATATAAATGAGGAAAGATTATTTTTCTTATTATCCACATTGAATTTGTTTTCTTAGGTTTAGGTATGTAAAACAATCCAAACGGAGTGTTCAAGCATATGCAATAAAACTACATGAAATAATTCTTAGGCATTAGATTTTTTTTGTTTGTAACATAATAATATATCTATAAACTTATACGAAAAATATTAACTGTAGTAGACTCAAAGTGTCGCTTGTTTCTACCTATGGAATGAATGGGTCGGCGCAAGTGGGAAAGTACCACGCCCTCACTAAAAACCATACCATGGTGTTTTGTCTGATGAGTGTAGGTATCTGGAGAACCTTGTTGTTCCATCTCAGTCTTCAAGGGTAACATAGCATCTACATTATGGTTCCTTGTCAAGGTAATTGTTAAGTAATTCCTGCAGCCCAGGTTCATAGATGACCTGGGCTGCAGGAATTACTTAACATCAGGTGAACTGTGTGCTCGTTTGTCACCCTCAATTCAATAAAAAATATCTATGCTATACAATTTTTCAATTAATCAATACTATGTATTTATACTTAAACTACCAATTTTTTTTTTCATACACTAACTTTTAGCGACATCTGTAATAAGATTATCAGGTACTTATTTAACATCACATAACAAATTTACGTTATGTTTTTTTTTCTATAAAGGAATGTTGATTAGGCTCATGGTGTTTTATAAATTTCCTGTAATTTTTCCAGACAATTTGGCTATTTTTTGTGGACTTTATTGTATCCGTTTTTCACAAGCTCAGCTTTGATCTGGCCTCCCATACTCATGTTTATCAACTTTTACATTGGCAATTTAAACTGATGAAATATATCTTGTTTCCGTTTGTATTTAATTTTTTCTTCGATTTCAAGTCTGCCGCGTGGTTGCTGGGTAAACTGACAGTTTGTGATAAACTATATTTGACAACTGTTGGTTTTCGAGGCTGGGTGTATGGTATATTCGTCCCTTGCCCTAGACGCTGAATCTGCACCTTACGAAGTAGTGACTGACATAATGAAAATAATGTATTAGTTAACGAATTGAAGTATTTTGGTATGCCGTCTATATTTTTATAAAGTCTATGTCATTGCAATTACCCTGTATCGACCGCATACATACATTGTAAACTAAGTAGGGACTACTCTACATTCCTTCACGTTAGGCGCCTCTGTAATCCAAAACCATAATATGTTGAGTAATTGGCGGAATTAATATATAATAAGTAATATATATAAAATGACAATTTTTTTTATAGATATTATGGTTATAAATGGCGTGGTATAGCTGTATCAGTTATTTAAATTATATTATGTTTAATAATAAATAAAAAAAACAAGTAAAAAGAAAGTAAAGTAAATGTATTGTATATGTACATAAACCCCACCGTTATTGGGATCCTCTCTGAAGTTAGAACATAGTCCACTGCGGTCTTCGATTTTTTTTAAAATGTCATAGGCATTCAGGCTTGGAGTTCAGATGTTGGAGAATCCAACCCAAGATATTCATTCTTATATATTAATGCATTAACCCCTACGTTCTTGAAGTTTATCTTTGGTTCTAGGGAATATTTAAAAGTCGCAGGGCGCCAGGTCAGGACTATATGGCGGATGATTCATTATCTCGACACCTGCTATAGTTAAATATTCAATTGGACTTACTTTACGGACTGTGCTGAAGCGTATTCATGAAAGAGGATCCTCCTTCGAGGGTGCTGCTGTTAAAAATTTTCCAAGACAACGGGCAACAAACTACGAGTAAAACAGATCATCAGGTGAACTGTGTGCTGGTTTGTGTTAAAAAAATGATCACAAAGCTCTTAACTCTTTTATACCAAATTAGGTAGAAAAAGATAGCAAGTGTTTCTTATTTTTTTCGGTCTGATGGCCGCTGTTAATCCAAGTTCTTTTACATTTTCACCGGGTTGAAAGGTGGTTGAACGTTTATGGCGCTCAGCCGAGACATTTATTAGTGGGTAACCAGCACAAGGGCCCCCGAGAGGGAGCCTCGGCTTAGACCGTTACCTTGTTACGCGAGAGCGACTGACGTGAGGGTGTCCGAGAGGGCCGAACTCGGCTCGGTCCGTTGCTTCTGACTATTATATTTTAAATTGTCAAAATAATATCAGTATTATTATTAATGCATCATCATACTGCCGTCGCCATCGACGATGGCAGTATGATGATGCAGTGTATGTGTGTAATGTTTTATAGAGGGCTTGGACCCAGGTGATTCCGTCGTTGGGGTCGTCGAGGTCGTGCCTCGGTCTCCTTCGGACGCGGGTGAAGTGGTGATTACTGAGGGAATGGTAAGTAGCGGCACTTACGATCAGCGGGTTTGGGTATGTGACAGCAGAGTCGAAAAATCGGCTGGAAGCCAGGTTCTGGTACTGAGCTATGGTTGATGGCAAGATATATGTGTAGATTTTCACTACGCAAGAACAACGGCGGACCGGTGGCATGAAAGGATTTTGGATTACCTGAAGTCGGTGAATGAGATGCGCAAAGACGGGGCTTGCATATGTCATTATGGGTCGATGCACGCTTTGTAAAGTGTAATTTTATTACCTTGGGACATATTGCTATTTTTACTAAGAGATAGCAAGTGTTAACCACATTTTTTAAGTCCTAAACGTGACAGCTATTAAGATTTGCAACTATTAATCGGGCACGATAACGTTAGGAAGTAATTTTTCTGAAACTGAAAACGGATAATTAACGGCCATTTGTGATTCCTATCACCATCTCTTACCTAGATTCGATTTAATTGTGTTGAATCTAAAGCCAATTAATAGTCAGTTCATCAGCTACTTTTATTTGGAAAATATTAGTCGACTAAACGTTCAATCTAAAAAAGTATGTGTCGCGGTTGGCACGTAACATGCAACGACAATGTAATCTGGCAAGCGTGAATCACGATATTACAGTTTCTGATGTACCAGCATCCTCGTTGTCTCTCTACTCAGCGAGCCTTTCGCTCACGAGTCTATTTGGGTAAAGCTGTAGAGGCCACTGTGTCAACAGCAATACATGATTAAAACAATACATTGGAGTATTGGCCACTCCCCAAGCTGACCACCTATCCTGGCGCAAAATTTTAACGTTGGTAGAGCTACACTGCTGTTTGTTTCTAGCTGCAGAATGAATGGGTCAGCTCAACCGGGGCAGGACCACGCTCTCACAGTGTACCAGCGAAAAATAGCAGCATAAAGCTGCTGCGTTTCATCTGGTGAGTATAGGGATCCGGAGACCTTTATTATTTGTGACGAGGCATTCCATCTCAGTCCTCAAGGGTGACAACTCATCTACATTACGTTTCCTTGTCAAGGATGAATGTAGATATCATCAGCCGCAAGAATCACTTACATCAGGTGAACTGTGTGCTCTTTTGCTTTCAATGCATAAAAGAAAAACTTCTATTTTCGTTCTATGGCCAAATTTACATGTATTTCTGCACTAACATTATTTCGATATTTACGAAAAAAATAATTATATGCGTAATACGCTTAATCTTTCAGCAAGAGATGTTCTTTTGTCGCAACGTGTCAACATTGACGACAGGCATCAAGTAATTAGTGCGTTCAGAAAGAGCACAAAAACAGCAAACGTCCTTTCAAATTAACCGGGAGCATCCACAATGTGACGAGGTTTCGGAATTCCAACCCGAAAGCAAAAGCGGGGTCGAAATAAAAGGGGAGTTGCAGTAAACACGCGGGAGCGACAAATTGCGTTTGAAGGCTTGCGCTTGCTTCCTGCATGCACTTAGTTGCGTCACACGTGCCTTTATGTTGGCTGTCGTTACACCGTGGCGTAATTGTGTTCTCTCTCAATAAAGTCAATAACAGACTGAAAAGATCGATAAGCCAAAAAGTGATGGATTGATATATATATATATATATATATATATATATATATATATATATATTATAGTATAGGCAGTAAACGAGCATGCAGCCCACCTGATGGTAAGTGATCAACGCCACCCATGAACATCCGCAACACCAGAGGAGTCGCAAATGCGTTGCCGGCCTTTATAGAAGGTGGAGGCTCTTTTCTTGAAGGTTCCTATGTCGTATCGGTTCGGTAACACCGCTGGCGACAGCTGATTCCACAGAGTAATTGTGCGCGTGGCAGGAAATTTCGCGTGAAGCGCACTGTGGTGGATTGCCAACCATCGAGATGATGAGGATGAAATTTTGAATTCTCTCGTGATGTACGATGTTTAAACTCAGCGGCTGGAATTAATCCGAACAGCTCCTCAGATGGGGAGTGTCCCATAGTAAATTCGGTAAAAATGCAAAGAGATGCAAACTCTCCACGCAACGCCAGTGAATCAAGCTGATCGGAAAGTGTTTGGTCATCAACTATTCGAGCAGCTCTCCGTTGAATGCGGTCTGTCGGAAGAAACTGGTACTGGGGTGCACCGGCCCAGAGATGAGAACAGTATTCCATGTGAGGCTGAACTTGCGCTTTGTAATGTTGCAAACAGTGACATGAAATTCTGTTTCGCTCTATTAAGCACGCTCAGTTGGTAGAGTTGGTAGAGGCCCATTTGGCCTTAAACTTCAAGTGACCGCAGAACTGAACTTCGCTCGATATGTCAATGCCAAGTATACCAGCTGAGGTGGCAACGGGAGTGTATTCAAAATAGGGAGATGCAACAAAGGGATTCCCTTTTTAGCTGTAAACGCGCAAACTTGAGTCTTCGTGGGGACTAGATTTTGTCGGCGCCAATTTGAAACTTTGTTTAATAAAGTCTTGACTTCAGACAAAAGTTTGTTCCGGTACTCATTGACGTTTTGTCGAGAAATATTGGCACGGCCAGTGTATAACGCATCCCCCGTGCTGTCATCCGTATAGCAATGAGTGTTATTAATTTGCAACATGTCATTGATATGCAGAATAAACAATGTAGGAGACAGCACACAGCCTTGTGGAACACCAGCATTCACTGGTTTGGAGTCTGGAGCATGCACCGTCGACAACGACTTTGATGCTACGGTTCGAGAGAAAACTGGTAACCCACTTGCATAATTTTTCGGGAAGCCCATAGGAAGGAAGCTTTGGAGGAAACGCTCTATGCCAAACCCGATCGAAACCTTTCGCTACTTCAAGATTAACCACCAATTCCTCTCCCTTGGACTCGATTGCCTGCGCCCATCGATGAGTCAAGTAGACCAGAAGATCACTGAGTGACCTGAGTGACCCCGAGGGAAACCATACTGGCAGTCACTAATCAGATTTTTCTTCTAGGTAACTCATGAGCTGGCAGTTTACAATTGATTCCATTATTTTCGAGAACAAGGGCGTAATAGAAATAGGCCTGTAGTTGGACGGATCTGAGCGGTCCCCTTTTATTAGGGATCGGGATCAC
Source organism: Teinopalpus imperialis (assembly GCA_029286865.1). Lineage (NCBI taxonomy): Eukaryota > Metazoa > Arthropoda > Insecta > Lepidoptera > Papilionidae > Teinopalpus > Teinopalpus imperialis. Next base: position 10,904,046 of record JAGSMU010000004.1, read on the forward strand.
CAAAGCTGTCTTCCAGCAGTTCGAGACGACGCCTAAAGAGTAGAAGTACCGAGAAAGACGCGTAAGGACCGGTGCCAACTCTGGAGCACACGTCCTCAGCACAATTGGAGGGACACCACAGGCCCACTCGACTTGTGATGTCCAGGGAGAGAAGTACTTTTTGCACTGATGTCTGCAGAAATGGGAGATCTGGCATAGAGCTCTCACACCGCAAGATGGTCGGCGGTGAGTACCACCTGTCGCCAAGAGTTGAGTTGGACGCAAAAAGAGAGCCTAAGAAAGCTTTCTCCTTTGCGTCATGGGCCAGAGATATGGAAGAGATGGCTGGCAGAAGTTCCCTTGGACAGCTTTAGCGAGAGACCAAAATGCACGGGTTCCCGAAGGGAGACCAATTAGTGTCTAGCCTATTTTGCCAATTTGCACAAGACTGCTTCTGCAATAATTCTTTTGAAGGTTTCTTCAATTCATTCTTTTTTTAAACAAGTCGGATTTTGCATCCCGTGACGCGGGTGCATTCCCAAAGGTTGGACAGGTCCGTACCTTCAAGACTGCCGAGGTGACGAGAACAGATATAGTCTCTGACGTATACACACCGGCCCGCGATACAAACGAGTATTCCAATTTGTCCCCCGGGTAGGAGAGGTATGAGGTGTCAGCCGGAGAAGATATCTGCGTTTGGGTGAGAAAAAGCAAGACCGGCTTCGCCGTATCGAGAAGGTAGTGGGCGGCGTTAAGGTTGGAAAGAAGTCCCCTGATATTGCAGAAATTCACGGCGAGCGTGGCAGGGTCTGCCGTAGCCCTTTTGTTCCGTTTGCCCCTGGAAGGATGGCTGTAGAGCAAAACTTTGCACCCCCCAGAATATGATGAAATAAATAAAATAAATTCCGAAATTACCGCTACCATGTTGTTTTAGGGAGGGGCTAGGGGGTGGTCCTCCAGCTACCTCACTCACCGGACGAAACGCATGTATGACACATGTACTTTACGCCAGTAGAACACTGGCGAGGAGTCCGTACTACCCCGGCCGAGCCGGCCCATTCGTGCAACAACAGAAGCTGATACTTGTGACCACATCTGTGCATATAATTTTTATTTTATTATACATTACTAATATTCGACAACCAACTTAGCTTAGAATGCTTGTGCTAGGAAGTTATTTATGAAAATAGTCGACTGGGAGTTACGAACCTACGACCTGAGGACTCGCAGACCGTCCCCTTAGGCATTAGCTATTGACGCTTCATTTTGCTATACCAATAATTAATATTATCTTATAATCTTTTTTTTTCATTCTTGATTACTATTATATAACAGTGGTAGAGCTACACTGCAGTTTGTTTCTAACTGCAGAATAAATGGGGTCAGCTCGACCGGGGTAGGACCACGCCCTCACAGAATACCGACGTGAAATAGCAGCATAACGCTGCTGTGTTTCGTCTGGTGAGTGAAGGGATCCGGAGACCTTTATTACTGGTGACGAGGCATTCCATCTGTCCTCAGGGGTGACAACGCATCTGCATTATGATTCCTTGTCAAGGATGAATGTAGAAGTCATGGGCCGCAGGAATCACTTAACATCAGGTAAACTGTGTGCTCGTTTGTAACTCTTAATGTAATAAAAAAATAGCAATACTGATTAGGATGCTGTTTTGTTGCTATGTGTGTGCCATGGTGCTAAAACAGATGGCATTTACTCAATTATTTGTAAGAAATCTGTCTCAATGTTACAGCGCTTGAGAATTAGAAAACAAAGTGTACTGAAAATTGTGAACAGGATCGGATTTTCAATTTTAGAGAGCTAGGCACTAACTATAGTGTAAAGTATTAGCATGACCATTATTGCCTAAACACTAATACAGTTAAGTTATTACGTTGTACCAATTATTATTATTATTATTACTATGAAATGATTTGAAATTCAACAATTCATTTTTAACAACACCATTGAATATGCATATGCAATATTATTGATAGAAAAAAAAACAATTTTGATACATTTTGATGTAAACGTAGATACTTTTGTGAAAAGGCTAGAAACGTCTTTTGTACTTGATGTTTTATACTCTATCATTTTAAAATAACGGCAAGAACATAAAACAAAACAATGTAAAAGAAATAAACCAACGGTGTTAGAGTAGCTCCAGTTCTGTGTGTCCCGGAAAAATGTACACTGTATTATGCACACCAGTGAAACGAGACTTTGTTTTATTTTCACAGAGGCTCTTATATCGGAAAGTGTGTTATAATACGATGAAATAAAGAAGCCAGTGCTTGAGCTTGACACATAGAAATTTAAATTGTAAATTGACTACCAACATTGTCATAAAGCAATACAAAAAAAATAAAAGTAAAATATAAATATTTTGTATTTTAAACAACAACTGCGTCCAGTTGTCGTTTAAATTTATTTAAAATTTAAAACTTTTTGAGATACTAAATAGTTTGGCAGTTTAACTTCTACTCTTAACTAGCACCCACATCCTATTGCGCACCTGTAGATATACATACCTACATACTATATACAGTATATAATTTACCAACACGTAAATTAACACAAACATACATATATCCTTACTTAGTAATTACTATATTAATGGTTAGTAGTTTTATTTTTTTTTAATTTGTAAACAATTGTAAAATTTTACTTTAAGATGGTGTTTAGGTAGTCCTCAACTCTAACGACTCCCGCTGAAAACTAGCGCTACATGACATTGTAATTCCGTGTCAGCAAAAGCTATTCTTTTTTTAATATTGTTTATGCAAAGTTGTTTTTTCGTTTTTTATTGTGGCAATAAACTGAATTATTTTCATTATTATTTGATATGCTATCATCTGTGCTATAATGTGGGCACTAATAAACTATAACACGCATGAATTGAGTCGAACGTATTAGGGTCATGCTCTTACTACTATAATAATTTACTACTAAAATCTGTTGCGGCGGTTGTAACTCCGGGACGGGCAGCTCCGGGCTCAAATACAGCAGGCGGTACTCCTCGACACCGCTCGTATAGTTTGCAGCTCGAGGGTCAGGGCGAAAGGCAGAGAAACTGTCTTTCGCTCTTACCCTCAACCGTTGACCGACTCCCCTGTCGATGGTTTATTATATATGTTTATTTTGTTGTAATGTATATATTTCTTTTATTATATGTTTACAGTATTTTATTATTTATTTTATTGACCAACTAATAACCGAGATAGAAAAAAAATCCATAATAATACATAGTGCTTGCAGCATGTTGCTGGAGTTTTTGATAGTGATTGAAAGAAATCAGAGAACCAATTATTCTTTCTAAAAAAGAAAAGATTCATCTGAGTAGTCATCCCAAGTTGACAAACTTATCTTAGGCTTGTTTCGACTTCGAGTTAATAATATGAAATATGTACTGGTTTGAATTAAAAATATATTTAAATTTATATCTGTTAGTAGTAAACCTTGCGCTTGTTTTTATAGTTATTTTTGAAGAAATCTATTGCCTGTCTCACTAATACTAATAGGTTCATTTTAATTTACGTACTTAGTTGTTATCCCGAAATAAATATCTTTTTTCAACCATAGAATAATTATGTTTTAAAAGTTAAGGTAATAAACTAATCATTATTATGTTAAAGAACAGCTTAAGCGTTATTTAACTGTAATTCAATATTAAATTAATTATATTATGACTGACACTCCATGGTTACATTATGTTGCACAGAAAACATCGTTAAATGTTGGTGTATATATAAAGGACTTATTAGTAATAAAAGAAAGATTCTGTTTTTTCGACAATGAGTCGATCAATTTTTAATGTTTCGTGTTATGGCACATTCGGCACGGTAGCATAATAAGTATAAAAAATAATTAAATATCATAGAATATACAAAAAATATAATCATACAAATGACTTCTTCAATTGAATTGAAAGTAATTAGATATTGACGAGTAGTATTATTTTATTTTTATCTAACATAAGCATGCTTATTTTGAAGTTCGTGACATATCTAACTTTCGTATACACTCGAAAAAAACACTAGATGAAACTCACTTGATGAAACACGTGAAACACGCTTAATTTTGTATTCTTTGTATCTTGGGCGCCAATATTAACACAAATCACAATAACAAACAAGCAGCCGCCCTGTAAATATCTTTAGGCTAAATAAAACGTAAACATAAAAAAGTAAACTTGTAATTTTTGCTTTGTTTAATGTGCGTACCGTAAACAGCGGGCTGCCTACGTTATTTTTCAATGAAACAAGGGGGCAGAAGTGCAGGTTCAGATGCTGGTAGGTAATCATCTCTATCTTAAAAAAATTTGAAACACCAAAGCGTATTCAGATCTTGGAAACATGGCTAAGGTTTATTCTTAAAGACATTATTAATAGAGATAATTGGGCAGGCAAATTGTGCAAAAATTTCTTTCATATTGATAAATGAAAATATTTTTTTAAATCGATTATTCACGACTAATTAATTAATAAAATTCATCAAAATATAATAAGCATAGAAATACTACCATTATACCAGATGTGTATCATTTTAAATATAGAGAATTGAAAACAAAAAAAATCAAATGAAATGTCAGTCTGAAATATTTGAAGTAACAAAACGTGGAGATGAATTTAGTCCATATTAAGTACAAAAAAAGCATTTGCTTGCATTTTGATGTTTACTCATATCACAATTTATCACTGTCTTGTAATATACTGGTAGCGTTTTATAAATAGTTTATGCAATAAAAAACACAATTTTTGACAATAAGTAAACTTATTTTAAATAAATATACGTGTTTGTCCACATTTTTATGTATTAATATTTAAACACTTTTTTATTTAATGTGACTACACCAGTAACATCCCTTTGAACACAGTACTTCGCACACTATAAATGCAACTAGGAATGAATTTGTTCAATATCTTGGCAATGTAATGCAATCTAACATATAGAGGCTTATGACTGAAACTTCATGGTTACATTATGTTGCACAGAAAACATCGTATGTTGGTTTATATATAAAGGACTTATTAGTAATAAAAGAAAGATTCTGTTTTTTCGACAATGAGTCGGTCAATTTTTAATGTTTCGTGTTATGGCACATTTGGCACGGTAGCATAATTTCAACTATACTATATATAAATGTTATTTTTTAAAAAAATTAAAGAACATATTTGAGTCCTCTACTTTAACACCAGTTATTGTCGTTCTAAGCGCGTTTATCCATAGTTCCTGACAAATTTATTCTTAGGGAAATCAAAAATTTTTTTTTCATTACTGATAAGCATTGCTGCATAATATGCATAGTACCATTTCAATATCGGACAACCAAGAAATTCCAATTTAATTATAGCACTTATTAGACATGGAATTTAATCCTAGTCTGTATAATCTTCGCTAGAGTTGTTTATGCGCTATTTTACACAACAAAACAGCATTGTTGCTTTGTTCTGGATTCTGTTGCTGTTATATTGCTTATAGGGCTTCTATAGCAGTTGTCCTATTAGCTGTCGTGACGATTACAAAGTGATTTGTATAAACCTACTTCAATAAAGCTTCTTTTTATTTGATATGGTTTGATTGTCCGACTGGAAATCGGACCCGAGACCAACGTCTCCAATGTAGGTTCGTAGACTGCTAGATTACGCTATGCGATCCTATAATAGTACTAAATCTAGTGTAGAGTCGTTACGCTGCCTTTGACAGTACGGGGTTGTTATTCAAGAAACGTAAACGTACGGGCAAGTTTAGGTAACTAAATCTACAATAGACTTTCCTCGTTAGTAATAAGAGGAGAAGCTATCATATAATATCTAAGCGTATCAGTCCTTTCTTATTGCAAAGTTGTTATAATAGTTTTCTGCAAACATACTTCGGTAAAATATAGTTATATATAATTGCTTATGTTTAATTGCAAAAATTATTTTTATGGAAACAGATCTAGTTTCGTTAAAGGGTCATATGCGTCGGCACTGAATGGCACCAATTACGTACAGTTACACGTATAATACGTAATAAGATCGTCTGTTTCTATTGGTAATCATATAAAACATAGTAGGGTCAAGACTTTTTTATATCATGCTAGGTTTGACAAACGAGTACACGGATGACCTAATGGTAAATGATAACATTCATCCTCAAAAAAGATTCAAGATGTGTTGTCACCCATGGATTGAAATGGAATACGTTGTAACCTGCAAGTGTGCCTCCGGATCCTCATACTCACTATACGAAACACAAAAACTTTTTTCTGCAAATATTCGATGGCGTTCTGTGAAGGCGTGGTTTTTCCCAGGTCGACCCATTCATGGTGCATTTAGAAGCAAGTTACTACTATTAAAATTTATATAAAACTAGTATTATGTGAAAGCGTGGCTCTTCATATGATTTAAGACCCATTAAATTAATACATACTAGTATAAACATAAATAAACTATAAAATATTTTTATTTACATTAAATTCATGTTTTCCGATTTGAAATTTACAGAGGCGAATCTCCGCGCCGTTTGGCGAAAGAGTAAATTTCCTGTATATCAATAAATAACTGTATGAAGTAACAACGGTAGTTTTCTACGACGGGAAATAAAAACGACTCGGATAGGTAGTTGGTATTTACGAGTCGTTGCTCCACATGCAACTTTACCATGTGACTTTTTTATTCATAACTTTTTCTAGGTTCAGTGTTGCTGTGTTCTAAATGCCAACACGCATGAAACTTACTTTTCTGATTTTAAAATCGAACTAATGTTGATAATTTCAATGACATAAACTTTCTAAAGTTGTTGGTTGGTTTTTAACCTATTTATATTGTTAAATTATGTGCGTGTCTTATGCTCCTAACATGTTATGTGTAAATGCATTTCGCTCATTCTCAGTTACTTTATGGTGACGAATGAGCAAATAGTTCACCTAATGGTAGGCTATTCTCGCGGACCATGACACCCAGAGCAATCATAATGTCACCCCAGGGGATTTGGATGGAATGCCTTATCAGCAGTAAAACGGTCTCCATGTCATCAAATGTCATTATTATACTAAACCAATACTTCTAACTATATTTATTATACAATAAGATGTGAAATGGAGCATAAATTAGGACTGTAAATACTAATTTACAGCTTTAGTCCCTTATCGCTTGAATGCTGAGCAAACCATAAAATTACCAAAGATTACATAAATTACCAAACCATAAAAGAGATAATTGATTTATGAGTCGTTGATGCTCAATTTTTTTTGCACAAACGGGTCTTACACTCTCTCCGCTTGCCTAATCCAAAGTAAGGCATAAGAGATGTTGCGGGCAGCATTAACGGCAAAGGTCACATATAAACACACTCAGACCTAAATAAAAATCGTATTATACACATTTAGGTCTCAGATAGTCATTGTACTTTACGAGCTAGTATGCTGAGCCAGTAATAACTTTATAGGTTATAGTTTATTAAAAAGAATCGTTACTTAGTTAAAGTAATGAAACTGATTGAAATTAACAAGTATTAATTTCTTTTGTTTAGTGTATTCGATATGATATGAGAACCCATTTCACATGATCGTAAATTATGACTACGGCTAATAACTTCTTCATTCAACATCAACAAGTTTTTCATCAACAACAACAGGTTAAGGAACGGAATACCTCTCAACATGTAATCGGGATCCCGGATCTCGCTTAATATTCTGTGAAAACGCTTACATTTTGTTAACAGCTGTGATGTCAATAGAAGAGTCGCATTGCAGCTCTTTTACAGCAACAGCACGAATAGGTCGGCTCAACCGGAGTAGTATCACACCCTTACAATAGACAGACAACAGCGGACTCTTTCTTTGGTTCCTTGGTCGTATATTTTTGGAAATACCATATACAAATATTTTCTACCGTAAAGCTGAAGGAGAGGAGGTTTTTGCCTAGCTGTGGAGTTTAGTCCCAGGGTAAACAAAGGTTCATTAATTGCTTTGTAAAGAAGATATTTTGTTTTACATTGTTAGCATAATGGTCTTCTGTTATAATAACATACACAATAAATTCCTTTTTATATTAATAGGTGGCTGTTTCACGGTGTACTCCGCATAATTATGTTAAAACTACTAAGGACATTGAGACATGAAATTATACATTTAGAATGCACGCGATTTGATTCTTTATTTGTATGCATTTAGGAGAGAAAATCCTTTACGTGCACTATTTAGTTGTTGTATCACCTTGTTGAACACTGTTACACACACAAACACAATGTTTGAGTTTAAAAAGTAAACGCACACTGTTGTCTGATACGCACTTTTCAAGACGAGTGCGTGTTTTCATTGCACCATCTCTATTAGTAGTTTTTTATGGCTTCAGTTTTTTTCGGGCTGTTGGCCGCTGTTAGCCGGCGGGCTTTTACAGTTTCGCCGGGTTGAGAGGTGACCGAGCGCTTATGGCGCTCAGTCGAGACCTATATTAGTGCGTAACCAGCACAAGGGCTTCCGAGAGGGAGCCTCGGCTTGGGCTTTTCCGCGAGAGCTTCTGACTCAAGGGTGCCCGAGAGCAACTTGCCGAACCTCGCCTCGGTCAATTCCTTCTGACTACGGATTATCTAAATTAATATCGCTATTATTATTAGCTATCTGTACCGCTTCAGGCTTCAGGTTTATTAAAAGAAGTATAGATAATAACTTTGAACAAACTTAACTTAACAAAAACCTTTAAATAACACATTTATACGTTATCCACGCATTTTAGGCTTGTTGTAAAACGGTCGTATTCGTTCGAATGGAAAAAATCTAGACAGATATATATAAACAAAAATGAAATGCTGTACGTTGGTAAGACCATCACTTGAGAACGGTTGGACCAGTTTGGTATTTTTTTTTAAATGATGGTAATTAAAAAATAAATTATATTATAAAGTTTTTCTTAATACTCTATATCAGATCTGTGGTTACGTGTCACGAGACTCTTATTACTGGTTATCTTTCGAGAATTCCTAATATCCCTACATCCCTGCGTGTCATGTCGCGTAGTTACCATCGATGAACTGTGTGCTCGTTTGTCAATACAAGAATAAAAATTAAAAAAATAATATGGAACGTTACGTAGGCCAATGGACACTTACAGGTTATTCCTAACGAGGCACGCACCCCTCTTGCACACTACAATAACGGCAATGTAGACGAACAGATGTATAAATACGTATGTACGTTGATAAATAGGTTTTTCAGTAACCAGAGTTCGCAGTCCCGCGGGGAAGGTGTACTAATACGCGGGCACTACGCGACTGCTTACCTCCAATAATTACGGTATATTTATTATTTTTTATGCGAATATAAATACTCTTTGAATAGAAATTTTATGTAACGTAGCTTTTTTTTTTGAAGAGGAAGGTAAATATATATTATCACTACAACTCATGTAAAAGTAACACAAAAGGATTCTGTTATACGAGTTAAAAGATTTTCTTGTAAATTTCTTCTACAGACTTCCCTTATCTTAAATATCAATGTGCAGTTCTCACCGTACTAACTGCATTGTATACAACTAACGAGTCTTGGTTAAGTGTTTGCATAATTTATATGTGCATTGACAATTGAGCACTCAATTCTTCTTTCTTCAGTTTCTTCAGACCATTATACTCTAACTCCTTCCCGATAAGGAATCATAATGTAAATGCGTTATCATCCATGGGAAATAATTTGCTATGCCCCATCGCTAGTAATAAGATCTACTGTTTCTTTCTTTTGCCAGAAAAAAAAACTGTAGCGTTAAACTTCCATTTTGCACTGGTATTCCAGTGGTTTCTCACCCTGTTTATACCGACCTATTGGAGCCACAGCTAGTTTAAATAACTGCGTAGTGACTCACCGCATATTGAGGCGCATTTTCTTAAAGAGAAATGCATCGGGTTCAATCAGAGTGCTTAGGCGACATTGTCATAACAAAAACAATATTTAAATTAATTGCCATGACAACCGCGTATTTTTCGTCGATAATGTCGACGCATTCACGCAAACTTATTCGTTCATCCCTTTCCTCGTCCAACGTAATGCATGCATTGAATTCCACATAAACAAATAACGAACGTGATTCTAATCTTAGAGAAAAAAAAGGTACAAGGCGAGTGTAATATGTTTTTGTGCAAACCGTCAAAGTTTACAAACTCATCAGCCGGCCAACCAAAACAATCGGCGTCCCGCATTACTTTATCTGTGAAGATATATATAATACGAATATACGTACAGCACTGAACTTCCAAAGCACAAATGATAAAAAGATTGTTAATATTTATTTAGTTTTAAAGTTTCTTTGCAAGTCAACTCATAGACTAATTACAACTTATAAACTAATTTATAATAAAGATATTATAAAGAGACTAAGCGAAACTTATTATAGTTGAATAAATCGTTATTAAAACGATGACATACATACATACATCGATATCTTCTGGACAACATTATCTTTTTTTTTATTACATTGAGAGTAACAAACGAAGTTTGTAGGCATAAATATAGATAGAAGTATTGGTTTAGTATAATAATGACATTTGATGACATGGGGACCGTTTTACTGCTGATAAGGCATTCCATCCAAATCCCCTGGGGTGACATTATGATTGCTCTGGGTGTCATGGTCCGCGAGAATAGCCTACCATTAGGTGAACTATTTGCTCATTCGTCACCATAAAGTAACTGAGAATGAGCAAACACATAACATGTTAGTATAAGAAGTATTACATAGTTATAAGACACACACATATTTTTTTGGCCTAATACGTATGCGGTCATTCGCACTGCTTCATAGAAGAGAGGATAACCAACAAAATTTAGAATTATTTATTGTTTCATATTAACGAGCGTTATTCGGAAATTTATTTGAATTTGCGTCTACGATAACTCATTGGCAACCTTTTTTTTTACATGGGCAAAAGCCAACTAAACCACTACACACGGAGGCAAGGATGGATTACGTCGGACTCACACCGACTCCTGTGATCCTCCATCGTCACGTATGGTGTCGTTTACCTGCGCGCCTTCCTACTCGGCCTCCTCTGTAGGCGGGAAGCGGACTCCCCGAGTCCACTCCCGAGAGATCATGGGGGCCAGGAAAGCCAAATAATTCGTGCCCCCTGCAGCGGACTTTGTCTACAGCTCCGCCACCGAGCAGTGTTCGTCCACGGAGGTCAGGGAGAACGGCAACAACACACCGACACTCGCTCCGCGACTTCGCCTTGGCTGCTGAGGGCGGGGAAGACGATATAACGTGTCCACGATACGGACGAAGAAAGATTCGAATACTCGTATATTGGCAGATAATATGAAATATAAAAATAACACTGAGACCCGAAAAACAACAATATATTTTGCAAAAATATTGATAGGGCCCTCGACTAAAAGTACAGTTACTCTGAACATTTCGCCGAGGAGCCGTAAAGCCTAAAAGGAAATACGGGCCCATTTGCTAGCTTTTCCGAATTCAATGTGACACTTGCACGATTGCCAAGGAGAGAGAAGTTAGCCACAGGAAGATAACACCTAGATAACCAATAATTATTGTTGTTTTAATATAGATAGTATATTTTGAATATAATTTCAAATTCACTCGGTCGAATATGGACATTTTAGGACTTGTGCATTTTTAATAATTACATGTTCGAAATAATTTAATTGCAAATACATTTTAGCACGCTTATAAATAAAAATCAATTATAAATAAAATTACTTGCCAGTGTACATTTTCAAAAACTTCACTTAAAAAGTACTAATTTAAATTACATAAGTAATTGAAAAAATATATCACCTAATGTAACCAATCATTTCTTCTGTAACGAAAATATTGATAGATATATTGAGTTTTACAATACGATATTTACAGATTTGATGGCGATATGTTCCTAATAATAGTTGAATTTAATTTAAACTAAAGTCGCTTATTGCCATCTAGGTTAATCCTGAAATACAAAAGAACGGAAATATCTAGGCTGAATATTATACATTCCTTACACTACTGGGAGGGTTTAACAAAACAATATTACTTCAGTATTTTCTACTTCCAGTTAATATGATATTTCACACAAAGCCTCTGGTGCATTCTGCTAGATTCTACTAATAACGTTTTCCTATTTCATAAGCGTTATTATTATTCATATAAACATTTATGTACCTTTATAATGCTTATTTAATGGTACAGTACAATCGTAGATAGTATTTACACAAAAGAACTTTTAATGTATCTAAAGGTGGCGTTACGCGATTAGATCGTATTAGAAACGAACACATCCGTTACTGATTTGGAGTCCGTGACATATGGTATGGCCACATAAGCCGCAGGCCTCCAGATTACGTCGGAAATAGATGACTAGACCTCATTGAACAAGGAACAAGATCCTGTGGTAGGCCCAATGAACGATGGCTAGACGTCGTGAAAGCGAACATGGTAGAGAAAAATCTCACGAAAGAGGATGCCGAAGACCAGACAAAGGGGATAAGACTCAGTCGGAAAATAGACCCTGGTCAGTCGGGAAATCGCTAGGCAGAAGGAGAATATATCTGAAGGTAACAAGCGCACAGTTAAAATGAAGGTGATTGCGATTTTTTTTTTTTATTACATTGAAAGTAACAAATGAGCACACAGTTCACCTGATGGCAATTGATTCCTGAAGCCCACGACATCTTCATTCATCCTTCCTTGTCAAGAATCATAATCCAGATGCGTTGTCACCCTTGAGGACTGAGATGGACTGCCTCGTCACCAGTAAAAAGGTCTCCGAATCCGTACACTCAACAGCCGAAAGAAGGCAATATTATGCTGCTATTTTACGCTAGTATTTTGTAATGGCGTGGTCTTACCCCGGTCGAGCTGAAATGTTCATTCTGCAACTAGAAACAGACTGCAGTATAGCTCTACTACTGTTGATTATGTATACGATATAGTCAAGACTCTATTATTATAATTACCAAGGATAAATTATTTGCTATTATTACCAAGTAGGAAATTTAATAGAATTTAAAAGTAAGTAAAACAGTATAATATAATGCACACATCGATGTGGATTGTATTTGCAATTCTAGTCTTGGAAATTCTTGGAATGTATCTTTCTCATCGGGCGTTTTAAGTGAATGTCTTGGGTATCATTTTTATAAGGTGAACTGTGTGCTCGTTTGTATTCATTTAATGAAGTCCTTAAAAGAATACATTACAATTGCGCTTGAAATTTTACTTTTTTTTATTATACTTTTTGAAAAATATTACAGTATATTTCCGTCCTATGGATATTAAATACTTCTTGGAAATCTTTGGAATCTTCCATGAATTTTCTCGCAGACAAAGTAATATGATGTACACAGGGAAGTGGCTCAGTACATGCTTTTATCTCCAAGCAACAAAGGTTTTCAGCTCACTGAGTTTTACATATTAGAGATTTTATTGTAATTATTTTCTTAATTACAAGTAACCTTTAACCTTTTTTAAGTTAACCTTTCTTCTTCCTTATACTTAAACCAATAATAATGAGAAAAATTAATAAATATTTTCAAGGTACTGAAAATTTATTACTGATTCGTTCAGAATCTGTTCAGTTCGGAGACTGTTTCAAAAGTATATAAAAAAATCGTTTGCATTTTTATCATTAAAGATCATACGCCTATTGCAGGTCAGAGTACCCGATGGGTCCTGGGTTCGATTCACATTTATGTATATGTTTTCGGAGCAAGCTATAAATGACCCTAACATGTACCCAAATCTATTTAGCTTGCTATTATTGCTAATTCTTAAACGTTAACTTGCCTTTAAAACAGTATACGTATTGCGTAAATGGATAAATAGCTTCTGCTTCTGATATCAAATTAAAATAAAATAAATACAAATAGTAGTAACAGGGTACACTTCAATAACTTACTTAACTGCGTTTTATTTGATAAGGGAAGAACGTAACAATCGATCGAACGAGCTCAACAACTTTCCTTTATCGGGTCCACAAGACCACAAACCTTCAGAATTCACGATTTTAAGCCATTTGGATAGTTAAGTAAGTATAAAACATAGAATACCTAATCTATATAAATTAAAATAAATCGCCGAAATGTATGTACGCGCATAATTTTCGAAATACTGTATCCAAATTCGATGATTCTTACTTTTTTGTGTTTGTTATTTTTAGGACAAGGTTTTTATATAAAATAAAATAAAGATTTTTTATAAAAATCAGATTTTATAAAACCTCATTAAAGAAAAGTGAGTGAATGAGACAGAATGACGTTCAGTTGTTCAGCCAATGAATGACAACTTCAAACAGACCATACGTCATATCATAAATGTCAATCATCTACAATTACCGCGTCTTTCGCAACAGAAAAATGGTTTTTCAAATGGTATTTGAGTTAAGAGGTTTATCGTCGTGTTATTAATTGTTGTTATTATATTGATAAGAAAAGGCCTCCAGTAAGGTGTCAAAACATCGGTCCACGTACGCGTAATGCAAGTCGAATGCACAAACTTCGAGACAATGAGACTGAAGAAGAGCGTAAGCAGCGTTTAGAAACAAATAGAATGAGGATTTCTCAAGTGAGATCTACTACGACTCCGGATGAATCCATAGTATCGACTTCAAACGAGAGGCAACAAAACATACGATCAAACATAACAATTAGCTATGAACGTTTGGCATTTAGATATGATACAACAATTGATTATAAATCTGTTGATTTTGGAACACTGTTTGTCAAAATTGCAATGTTTGAGGTTTCGACTTCAACGGAAAAGATTATGTTGTGCGTATGGAAAGGTCACATTACCACAACTGACGACGCCACCCGAATCATTGAATTCGTTATTTTCGAGGCAAGAACCTCTATCAAAGCATTTCTTGCAGAAAATTCAAAATTACAACAGTGTGTTTCAAATGACATCATTTGGTGCAAACATAATTGAAGAACGTGGTTTCAATCCAACTTTTAAGATATTTTTTATTCTGTGACACACTTATGCACTTAATGAAGAGGATTTTTTGAAAACATTTTTTTAAATTTAATATTACACATTCAAGGAGCATAACAGTTGATGGTGAACTCAAATTTCTTCAGATTTATTTCCTGGGAAATTTTGAAGCTTAAGTAAATCAACGCTGTGCTATCAATCGTTCGGCTAGGAGAGAGATTATCATTGCAACTGCAACAACTCTTACACTAACATAATGATTTGGTCCAATTGTTCAAAACACTCTTAGAAATAATGCCATCGGATGTTCATAAAGTAGTGATCAGAGCAGGCAAAAGCCCTGCAGGAGAACATGAGAGACGCTTCAACGCACCAATGTTAAATGAAGTTGCCATTGTGGTCGTTGGAGAGAATATGGAGTCTCGCGACATTGTAATTCAACGACTTGATGGTAGCAACCTTCAGCGTATTTGCGAAACACATCGTTCGTATGATGCATTACAATACTCCTTCATATTTTGCCGAGGAGAGGATGGATATCATTTTTAGATCAAGATGATTAATACAGCGACTGGTACGTTTATTCAAAATGTTAAATATTTAAGGGAAGGAGAAGGAGAAGGAGAAGGAGAAGGAGAAGGAGAAGGAGAAGGAGAAGGAGAAGGAGAAGGAGAAGGAGAAGGAGGAAGGAGAAGGAGAAGGAGGAGGAGAAGGAGGAAGGAGGAAGGAGGAGAAGGAAGGAGGAGAAGGAGAAGGAGAAGGAGGAGAAGGAGGAGAAGGAGAAGGAGAAGGAGAGGAGAAGGAGAAGGAGAAGGAGAAGGAGAAGGAGAAGGAGGAGAAGGAGAAGGAGAAGGATAATGAGAAGGAGAAGGAGAAGCAGAAGCAGAAGGAGAACAGAAGGAGAAGGAGAAGGAGAAGGAGAAGGAGAAGGAGAAGGAGAAGGAGAAGGAGAAGGAGAAGGAGAAGGAGAAGGAGAAGGAGAAGGAGAAGGAGAAGGAGAAGGAGAAGGAGAAGGAGAAGGAGAAGGAGAAGGAGAAGGAGAAGGAGAGAAGGAGAAGGAGAAGGAGGAGGAGAAGGAGAAGGAGAAGGAGGAGAAGGAGAAGGAGAAGGAGAAGGAGAAGGAGAAGGAGAAGGAGAAGGAGAAGGAGAAGAAGAAGGAGAATGAGAGAATGAGAAGGAGAAGGAGAAGAAGAAGGAGAAATTGAATACCATCGCGAGATAGCAGCATAATGCTGCTGTGTTTCGGTTAGTGAACGGCATTCCATTTCAGTCCTGAAGGGTAACAACGCATCTGCATTATGATTACTTGTTACGAATGAATGTGGATATGATAGGCCACAGGAATCACTAGCCATCAGGTGAACTGTGTGCTCGTTTGACACACCTACTATTAAAAAAAAGCTCTATATTATTTTTTAATAAAGAAGAGATATAGCCTATTATTTGACAAGGTTATTTTGTCAGTAATTTGGTCTTCTAAACACTAAAAATCCTTTTAAATTAAAATATGTCAAGAGGTAATATTAGTAAATTACTACTTTTGCCCACTGAATTATTATCTTGATATTGGATTATTATTAAAGTTTAAACATTTTTACAGTATATAAGGTTGATAAATAGAGGTAAGCGGGCATTAAATATTAAGTCTTAAAAATAGCCCAAACTAATGAGGCTATATGATATAAATGCCAGAAGTCATAATTCAGAACAGTGTCTCCCCCGCGTTTGAATAAACATTGGCAAGGGTCGCGAGATGCCTCATTATCATAATATTTTATTCTCAAGACGCTATGCATCTGCCAACTGTACTTATCTCAGTTTCGAGGGTTACTTGCTCTTCAAATTACAGCGTCCTTAGTAACTTGTTATAAAATTTATTCATCTAAATATAATTAAAGGACATAAATAAGTATTGAATTAAGAACACATGAAGGGAGCTAGTCAAAACATATTTTATTATATTTAACCTTTAATATTCCAGATCTATGATGTTCAAATCGATATAACGTGAGATATGACTGACTTGTAATGAGTTAAGACATTTAGGATAACTAAAGAGCGCAGTGGTTAGTGATACCTTTAGCCCATGACATTCATATTCGTCGTTCCTCTATGAGGAATCATAATGCGGATGAAGTGTCACCTCTGACGACAGACATGGAATGCCTGGTCAGTCTTATTGAGGTCACTGGTTTATTTCTTTCACTAAACGAATCGCAGTACTGTACTACTGTTTTCCTGAAAATGTGGTCCAGCCCCGCAGTAGTGGACAGCTTATAATTTTTTGAAAAGGATGCAACATAAGTACACGTTTTGTTTTTATTATTACATTGATGGTAATAAACAAATCTACATTTTCATCCCTAAAAAGGAATAATAATGCAGATGCATAATGTAGACGTTGTTATCCTTGAGGACCGAAATGTAATGCCTGTCACCGGTAATAAATGTCTCCAGACACCTACACTCACAAGACGAAACACAGCATATTGAGCTGCTATTTTACGCTGATATTGAGATAGTGAGAGCGCGGTCGAGCTGACCCATTCATTCTGCATCTAAAAAACAAATATAATCGTCATATAAAAAATGTAGGCGTGATATAGTGATAAAATTACCCAGTCATGGGCCCTTAGCAGGATATTCAGCCGAAGGTAATGGTTTTTTCTTTTTTTATATCATTAAACCAGTTCAGCTGATGGTAAGTGATAATTAAGGCCTCTTAACACCTACATTGAATCTTAAAAAAGATGCAATATGCATGTTGCTTATCCTTGTGGACTGAAATGTTTTTGTGAGTTATTTTGAAACGAATCTTAGATAATTAAATATCTATAGTGATGACCCATCCAATAAATTGAACATTCAGATTTAGAAATTACACAACATTATTACCGAAACATTCCACTGTTATACGATGAAATATTTTGTATAATATAAGACTGCTGATCATAACTTACCATACGAAACACAGCGGCATTATGCTGCTATTTCATACTGGTAATCTGTATCTGTGTGTGTGGTCCCACCCAGATCGCGTTGAATCGTTCTTTTTATAGCGAAAAACTAGCTGTTGCATGGCCCCATCTATAGTAACAAATATTAGTTTGATCTGAGATTAGCACCAAGGCGCCTCAAAAACGAAAAGACTCAAATACGTAGCGTAGTCTTCAAAAGTACGTTATTACGTATAAGTTATTTAAAATATTAAACTTATCTTACCTTTAAATACTGAACCTGAACCAAATACCAATTTGCTTAATCGATTTATACCGTTATGATATAATTTATTACAGGATATGAATCCTGTAATAAATTATAAAATCCTAACTGAATTTTTTTAAGCTCTGTTAGACGTCGAAAGAATACGCTTGACCTGTTTCTTCCCCTACATGCGTTTCCATCTCATCGTTCACCGCCTACGGAAAACAGTGCCATATAAAACATGTACCCGTTACTTTTCATATTTTATTTCAAATCCAGCACCCAAGGGACGCAGAAGGCTTTCGAGATAGTGGAATGAAATGGTCGTTGCACTAAGTCGACGCAACTGCGTGCTAATGCCGTATGATATATTCTACCTATTTTTTTCATCATATTACGTGATATGTAAAGTTGCGCCTGCAATAAATTCACAGCAAACTTTAATATTGGATATTTACACTAGGGTGTACTATGTAATACAGTTTTTAATATTATTATATTGTATCAGCTTCCCAAGAGTGGTAAATTCTTGCGATTTATAAGATTTTGAATTTTTTATTTATGTAAGTATGAATAATTTTTTTTGTTATGATATTTTTTGTTATTCATACCTAGTTATCAATAAAATAGTATATCAATTAATGCCGAAGATTTTTTTTTCAAATTCGTAATAACATTCCATAATATTCAATTGACGTCCAAATGGTTTTGTCAAATATATATTATTAAAAAAATTGCATTTGTTATAGAATTTTGCTTTATAGAATACTCTTTGATTCAGAACAAAGATAAGTTTTATTAATATTCTTTCACAGTACATTGATTTTCATTGAATAGTAATTTAAAATATGATTATAATATATGATGATGATGTGTTCGTGATACATGTCGACCGCGGCGATATATTCTAGTTATCATTAGAGGTACAGATATAATTCATTGTTTCTCTTCATTCGTAAGTATTCGTGCAAACATTCACTTGTGCGTGTGTTATGTCGAAGGTTCAGATTTATAGTCAGGGATACTGGAATTTCAAGATTTAGCAGACCAAACCATTAAGCTATGGACGCTTCAATTACCTTAGTAAGCAGAGTTTGGTAAAAGTATTTAAAATATAATATTAAGAATAGGTCAAGTTAGTTAGGTTCGCAGAATACTCGTATAATAGAAAGTTTTTGGCGAATGCCGATAATTATGTAGTGTTAGTATAGTTACTTTAATCAAGGACGACTTTTTTAACTGTATTTCAAGAGATAAATATAAACTAATATCAATATATACTTGACCTCTATTACGTAAAGTCTATAAAATAAAACTTTCAAAACTTATGAATAATATATTAAACTTATAAAATGGCAATAATAAATGAAAAACAAAAATATTGTAGATAACGTAGGCAATGAAAAGGTACAAATAATAAAATTCAATCACGACCTGCACAATGAAATAGCCAGTAAGGAGTAATTACCAAAGACACTCATGTACATTTTAAAGAATTAATTGCTATGTAACAAGCAACGACCTACATGATTTGAAGCACTTTTGAAATAAAACTAACTCCCTCTATGTGTCAGTTGCGGTACATTAGTATAATAAATCTTTTCGTAAAGTGCCCGTTATAGCCAATATTTGAGATTTCCCTACGCTCTTTATAGTCGTAGACCTACCTTAGTCTATAAGCGTAACAAAAATCCTGTTTTTCATTTCTATTTTTCGTCCAGGACCAAAATAATAAAGTAGGCCCTTAGTCTCTTAAAAAAATAAAAGTATCCATCTGAAAATCACATCTTTCGTGGTCTTTGTATATTTACAATAGAACACATAGATTTTTCTTTTAATTATATTGCCCGTGTAACAATTAAACACAGTACGTGTGTTAGTTGTGATGGCGTATGCTGTGTTGATATTTTCATATTGTATTGCTTATCATCTTAGTATATTTTGCAAATTGAAGCTATTTTTCTATAAACTTATAATATTTGAATGAAGTTAAGATATAATAGGTAACTCTAGTATATTATACACAAGTGTGGGGTCTTTTACTAAATGACCTATTGGCGCCAATGTTCACGGCGTACATACCTGACACACATACACCAACACGCAATAACAAAATGCGTGCACACATCGGCGCGCACGCGTTGAGTGGAGCGCGTGAAAATTCACGCCCCAGCTCGGGTTTTCGCGTTTTTTTAATTACAACCCCATGGCGCTATTGTTGTACAGCCCTACTTGGGGGGATCTAGTATTAGGGTTGCCTACTACAGTTAAGGACGAAGAAGTTACAGGAATTGTTTAATTTCTTCTTTCATAATTTGATTTTTGCCTATTTTACATATGCATTTGGTCCATACTATTAAAATATACAAAGGTTTATTAAATGGAACGATTTCAATCAATTAATGCAGATTTTCAAGAGTAAATAATTTATGGAGTCTGTAGAACATGACGAAGACGGAAATTAACAGTTTTACGATCGACGATAGCCTTATGTTTAAGTCGTAACTTACGGATGGTTACGGCTTTAAATTTTAACTGGTGTAAAATAAATAAGTTTCGTTTTAAAATTTTTAGTATTTCTCGTTTTTATAATCATTTTCTAACATTTTTTTCCGATGCACGGCTGTAGGTTTTTCTCTCTTGGGACATAATAACTTGGATATTAATAAGCTTGGGTAGCAAAAGAAACATCGTGTGGAAAAAAAGGTAGTTAAAAGTTGTAGGTTAAAATCAAATACATGCCTTTTCACCGTTCATGTTTATGTAACAATAATATGGCAAAAAATCACTATTATTCAAGAGGACAATCTATTTACCAATTATAATATAATTTAAAGTAATTAGTAGATTATTATAAAAAGAGCTAATAGTATTTTTTTTGGTGTTTCATGTAGTAAGTA
The DNA here is from genome assembly GCA_029286865.1 of Teinopalpus imperialis. NCBI lineage: Eukaryota > Metazoa > Arthropoda > Insecta > Lepidoptera > Papilionidae > Teinopalpus > Teinopalpus imperialis. The sequence goes on from JAGSMU010000004.1 coordinate 10,925,033, forward strand.
CGATATCTTGAGAATAAATCGAAGTAATTTTTTCAATACGTTCAGAATTTAATAAAATAGAACCTACTAAAATGTTAGGTTTTTTAACCAAAAATTTACGTTGTTTCGTTTTCATTGAGGATTTATGTATTCTTATTTATTCTTAAATATATTTTATATTTTATGAGCGTTACTGGGTGTGTAATTTTGGATTAACTATTTTTTTAGTTAATGCCTTCATTCATAATATCTGGTAGATTAATGATCAAATGCGAAACGTAGTCTTCAAATTGTCTTCATTTTTATAGTATAAGTTAATCGTAATACATTAATTGTACTGCGTGTTAAAATGGCAACCCTATTTCACTTTATCGAACAGGGGTTCGTCAAAGAGCAGCCCTACTACCGTGGTAATATAGAAATACACGTAACGCACCTCGTATTCATAGGGACGACGTGACATACTGCAAGATGGGAGGAAAATATATATGCACGATATTAGGCTCTACAAGAACGTGTGAATTGTGTGTAACGAGGATTCAATTCGGTAAGTGCCTAAGTACATACAATATACAAATACAAATTGTATATGTATTTATGTATATTAGTAAATTGATATTTCTATCGATAAAATTTTTTTATGTTACGCCTAGATTTACCCTCATTCACCCAGAGTTGACTGGCAGAGAATGTCACTGGGCATTAAGTAAGCCCCTGTAAATCTTATTTAGGAGACAAAAATAATAAACAAACACATTCAACTATTAATGGTCGAAACACATAAAATCGACTGACGGTGGATAAGCCACGACCGTATCGACTACAAATGCCTCTGGTTGATGAAGAGCATCACGACAACAGCCTATTAACAGGAACTCACCAATTTGTCAGCCTAGTGTGACTAGTATGAGCATATTTACCAAAACGTAGAGTGGATCTTGCGGATGCTTTCCTATAAAAACTAGTATTTCTTATTCTTTTACGTCTTTAAATCCACTGCAGGTATCATCCAAGCGCGGTAGTTATAAAGTATCTGCAGCTGTAGCAACCTTGTGGGACTACGTTTACACAGAATACCAGCTTCAAATAGAAGTGTATCAGCAATAGTGTTTCGTTTGATGTGTGAAAGAAACTGGAATTCGTAGTACTGCTTGACTAGGCATTCTTGCTTAGCCCTCAGGGGTGTCAACGAATCGACATAGTGGTTTCTAATAAAGGATTATTACTAATGTGGGTCTAATTTTATAAAATAAGAGCGCGTGCAACAGCAAATTTAAAAGCTTCTTTGGTGATCTAAGTCACGATATGTAATATAGAATAAAAATTAAATCATTTTTATCTCTCCCTCTCTACTATGTAAAAAAGAGAAAAGAGGTCAAAAATTATCCCAGCATCTTATACATATATAGTTAGTTAGTTCGCTCTTTTTATCTCCGGTCAATTATCTATTTTCTGTCTTTTTGTCTCGGAAACGTTTCGTATTAAAAATTTACAAATTAAACCATATTCGCCTTGTAATTATTGTCTCGTCGCGACTAAAGGAGGTTTATTTCATTAAAACGCATTAGATTAATCATCAAAAGGTTGTATAACGCTAAGCATATCATATATTATATTTAAATTATATTGTTATAGTTTAACCTTAACGATGAGATAGATAATAAAAGACAATTTTAATAAATATCACTACAAACTTTATAATGGACGCTCCATTACTTAAATCGATTTATTTCGAAATTATTGATACTTAAAAGCAACTTAAAAACTAAACTTTGAATGATAGTTTCATTTTATGGATTTTATTGAGTTTATTTTAACCCCGGGCTACTGTCAGCTTAATTTTATATTAATATGTAAGGTAATATTTAAATTAATTATTTACATCTAAAGTGTAAAACGTATTCGCGTACTTTTGCTCGGGTGACCACACTTTACAGTAAGTACGTACGAGTTAACACCTCGGTGACGGCGCAACAAATTATATTCTGCATCTCTTGAGGCATCAGTGGGACGAAAATTGCAGTCGTATAAGGCTGCAATTTTTACCATTATAAAATAATAATTTGAAATTAGTTTAGATAAATAGAATTTTTAATGAACCCAAACATCATAAATACGCACAGTTTTCTTGATGACAAGTTACACGTAATGACTACTAACTGTATGATGAAGAGGGGTGGGGGGCTAGGGGGGGGGGGATGGGTGAGCGGGGTTTAACATTCATCATCAACAAAGATTTAAAATGTGTTGTTATTCCTGAAGACTCATATGATAAGCCTAGTTATATAGATATAGATTGACTAGTTGATAAATCCTAAAAATGAATTGTATGCAAAAATTAACTGTCTAGACTATAAATATTGCTTTCAAGAATGTCTCAAATCAACTGCACAAGTCTAATGATTAGAAGTGCAATAATCGCAAGCTACTAACACACCGTTGGATTACTTGCGCAAGGTATTAGTAGCAAAAGCCTGCGATTCATTGCCTCATTGCCAATAAGTGGATCTTTTCAGTTTTCCCATTGAGGGTCCATACTGGGTTACAGATAATATAATAAAAATTAATTGTGCAGTAAAAGAAACAGTCCAGACTATGAATATTGTATTCAAGTATGTCTCAAGTCAACTGCGCAAGTCTAATGATTAGACGTCCTGCAATTAACGGCACCTAACACGACGTCGGATTACTTGCACAAAGTTTTAGTGCCAAAAGATTGTGATAAGTTTTTCAATTAAAAATCTACTGGATTTCGGATAATCAGTTGATCACTCACCATCGAGTGGGCTCCTAGGTCGTCTGCCACGTATACTAAATAAAAAAAATTGTGCGGTACAAGAAACAGTACAGACTATGAATACTGCTTTCAAGTATGTCTCAAGTCAACTGCGCAAGTCTAATGATTAGAAGTGCAACAATCGCGGGCCCGCAATCCAACGCTGGATTACTTGCGCAAGGTTTTAGTGCCAAAGTCAAAGTCAAAGTCAAAGTCACAAGTTTTTCATGCAATTAAGACTTGCTTTTTGCACTTATTAACGTTGAAGCTGGTCTGGTGGTCCCATAAAAGAGTTCTATAGAGAAAAGGCGTCAAGACACGCTCGTGTTTTTTTCTTCATTTTATTCGAGTAAAGTAGTAGGTAATATTAAAATTAAAAAGTGGATCGAAAATGCTCTGTGAAATTTCATACAGATTTTTACGATAAATCTTTTGTTGATATTTCATTCTGGCTTTTAATAGAGAGAGTTTTTAAACTGTTTATGGTTTAGTTTATGGTGTTTCTAAATGATTTTTACGGCCCATAGACCTCCATTCACGAAAATGACCATAAATGAAGTTGCGTGTCTTACTTAAGTTACTGTCCTTTTTCGTATCACGTGAAACACAGCAGTAATAAGTTTTTAATAGAAATAATACATTGTTTACTGTGAACTAAAGATCATAGGCAATGCAAAAAGGGCTGACTTTGACTCGTATGGCCAAAGGAAAAAAAAACATATTATGTTTAATTTTATATAAAATGGGAGATAGATTGTTTTCACAATATTTTTTTTTTGCATGGTGTACTATTTAATTTAGGTTATAGAATTCTAAAAAATGCCAACTAAATCTAATTCCTATGGCGTACTTGTTTAATTTCGCTAGTAGTAACTAGCTGCTATATGTCAAGGCTCCTGGAGTTGATTCTACTTAACAGTATTATTTATACATTATTTGTGATCGTTTATACACTTTTGTTTTTCGGGTCTCGGTATGCTGTTTGTACGGCCTACATACATATGTCTTTGATAGAGCATCTGAATCTTCCTCTGATCTTATTGCACATGCATCGGACTGGGATAGGGGAGGATGAATGAGTGTTACCATACCACATCCTGCGCAGCTGGTCATCACCAATATCCAGAAGCTATTACCTGGTGGTTTTCTTTGTTTTGTGACAATAATTTTAACGAGAAAATCACGTTGTTTTTTTTTATTACACTGAGAGTAACACACTAGCACACAGTTCACCAGTTCAGTGGTAAGTGACTCCGACGGTCCTTGATATCTACATTCATCTTTGACAAGGAATCATAATACAGATGCGGACCTAGATGGAATGCCAGACATTCACCAGTACAAAAGGTCTCCGGATCCCTGCACTCCTCAGACGAAACACAGCAGAATTATGCTGCTATTTTACGCTGGTATTCTGTGAGGTAGTTGTCCTATCCCGGTCGAGCTGATCCATTCATTCTGCAGCTAGAGACAAACTGCAGCGTAGATCTACCACTATACCTGATTCCAGTTGTACAAAGTACTATATACCATCAATTCTAGGAAAGAACACAAAATAATTTAGAGATTTTATTATGGAATTCATTTAATTTGTTTCTTAGTGGCCAGTAATTTAAATACATCTTCAATTCTGAAAAAAAAAATATTATAAAAAAGGCTTACTGAAAGAAGCTTTCCAAAAAAAGAATAGACTTACTTGATGAGTAAACGATTTTTAGTATAGTTTTATTCATATATATACGTATATCTAGTAAATTACTTAAAATAGGATCAAATATATAAATATAGTAGGTAACCTAGTGGTAGGTATGTTCATCTGCAGGGTTTCGATATACTCTATAAAAAGCGTAGCCTTTCCAATTCTTGAATGTTAATGTGACTTTTGATTCTGTAAATTTGAGTATTGTGCATTTAATTGAGTCAAATATTAAGGTATGTATATTTATTTTGTATTAAGAGTCTGAACTTGATGGTTATTAACTTACATTTCTGTCTAGGTTCTATCTAATGAAACACGAACAATGTAAATGTGGCAATTGGTGGTAAATTATATATTAAAGAAGAAAACCGCGTAAAAATTTGCATATTTGAGAAATAAAAAGTATTACGGAGTTTTGAAAGTCCACCAACTCGCGATGGAGTCGTAGCGCATGCAAATAATAAACCTCCATTAATCTCTTAAAAATGATTATGGCACCCAAGCCAGTGAATAATACAATGGATTCCTATTATTATTTATTAGAAATTTAGAGATTTAAAAAACCCAATTATTTCACCATCCAACCTATAATATAATCATTAAATACGGGTATGTTAATATGATAAAAAAAAGAAAAACTTATCCACAAAATAACGAGCCGAAATTAAATAGGCTGTTTATTTCGCATTACGACTAAATTATCTGGCAACATTTACCAGGTTTCGAATGGCAGCATAAAATCGGCACGCCGCCGAGCGTAACGGTCTTGTCATCCCTTCGTATCGACTTGTAGAACAAAACGCAAGATGGCGGACATCCGATGTGGAGTTTTATTTTCTTACTGAATATGCAATACATATCATTCTTGGTATTTTGAATTCCGGCTAGGATTATCGAAATAAATTCTTCGAATGGATGCGCCTTGTTTTTGATTTTTGTGTTGTAGGATAAAATGAAGTAAAAATATTTTTTCTTTATTTTTCGCATCCACAAAACAAATATATTGGATATTTTTTACAAATTATTGAGTATTTTTGTTTTTTATCCATCAAGGGGTTCCATTTCGAGTTGGGATAGACCCCAGCAAGCGAGACAAAACTTGGGGGTGAACGATATGTAATTGACAGGAGAGTCGATGAGAGAGGTACCCCATTTGCGTATTTTGCGTATTTGTGTTATAACAAGTAACTTTGGTACACTACAATTCTGAGATGTAAAAGATAATCAGATGTCAAAAAGACATTTGAAGTTGATAAGTTTATGTTACTTTAATGTTAGAAGACAGGGCAACAACTAGTGTAATACTGAATTACTGAATTACTTTATGGAAAGTACTACATATAAAACAAAACAATTGCAAAGGGTTGCAACCAGAGAAGTTAGGACAAGCTTCATAGCACTTATACTTAAAGAAAGCTATTTTGTAAAGCTAAAGGAGTTAATTAATTCATTTTACGTGATCCTTTCTTATTATAGACATCTATTCTCTGACATATTATTATGACATATATTCTCAGACAGCAAATTAAAACTTATTTGTGTATTCAGACTCTATTAATCACAGCAGCGATATGCTACAATTAATTCCGTAAGATAGTAGTGTAACCCCCCTATAGTGATCTTTTTAGTAATGTTTTTTGTGAAGTTCGAACGTATATATAATACAAAGAAATATTACAGCTAATCCAACAAATATGTATTTATGTGAGGTACCTACGTACATGACGGTACGTAATGACTTTTTACAGTGGTAGAGCTACACTGTAGTTTGTTTCTAGCTGCAGACCGGGGTAGGACCACGCCCTCACAGAATATCAGCGTTAAATATCAGCATAATGCTCCAGTGTTTCGTCTGGTGAGTGCAGGGATCCGGTGACCATTAATAGTGGTGACGAGACATTCCATCTCAGTCCTAAAGGGTAGCAACGCATCTCCACTATGATTCCTTGACAAGGATGAATTTAGATGTCATAGGCCGCAGGAATCACTTGCCATCAGGTGAACTGTGTGCTCGTTTGTTACTCTCAAAGTAATAAAAAAAAACATTCATCGTCAACAAAGATACTAGAATGACATGCGTTGTCACCCCTGAGAACTGAGATGGAATGCCTCTTTACATGTAATTATAATATATTTGCGATGATATTTTGATGCTTAGGTTCAAATATAATTGACTTGAATTAATGAGTTAATTTTTAAGTTAAATATGAACAAAATAATTCACGTAACTTCCAGCATAGCATTCCATAACCTGCTTCTCGCTTCCTATCCGTTTGTTATGTGAAATACTGAAAAGAGCTTTGAGGAGCGTAGAATGTATAAGTAACATTCTTACATAAGTACATTCTTCTATTACAATCAACGGACAACTTCTTAAGTCTTGAAATGAATATTGCTAAATTGTCTCAAATAGAGATAACTTAAAATCCTCCTGATACCGCATCTGCATATAAAGTTCCATCCGTGCTGAACAGGAAAAATCTTGAATTTTTCTTTTGAATACCTCTTTACATTTTTTAATGTTCGGCAGAGAGTAAAAACTCCGATATAAAAAAAAGGTCAAGATAAGGATCTTGAGAATACCAGCGAGTGGTTAGGGGAGGATATTACGGACGATGTTTTTTAAACTTTACTTCTTGCCATTTACCGCGAGATCCTGTTAATTATTTTCTGACAAAATGTATTTTAACGTTATCTGGATTATACACGATATATTACTTAGTATTGTAACTTTAAAATGCTAGATGAATTATTGGTTTAAGTGGGTGTACATTTTTATTGATTCTACCTTAAACAATGTCGTGAATAAACTAGGTCAATGCTCATCTGATGGTACGTGAACCCTGTGGTCCGTGATACCCATATTCATTCAAGATTATGAATCGTACTGGATTAACTTTGCCACCTCTTAGACCTAACAGTAATCTCTCATCGCCTGTAGTAAGGTCTCAGGTCTCTCTTTCATCTTTCACACACCAAGCGGAACAGCGCTTAGCTAATATTTTGCGCTGTTGTTCCGCAAAGGCGTGATCTTATCCAGGTCTAGTCGACCTATTCGTGCAACAGAGGGTTAGTACGTATTTAAATTGCTGCGTTCCATGGACACCTTAATCCTGATTCAAACTACGGTACTTTATCACCACGGAAGACTGAAACAGAATTACCTATAAGCACTATAATAGTTTAGGATGTGATATATAAAATATAAAATAATGAAATATATACAATACCAAAGGATAATATAAAATATATAATGATAATACTATTTTATATATGTTTATGTATATTTTATATATAATGATGTATGTTATATTAGTATTCTGTTATGCTAAGGTGGCACCAGTGTATCTAAAATCTTCCACAATTTCGTTTTTTCAGCTGTTAAAATAAGTGTCGCCCAGAACCAATCTACTTGCTACGTGGATATAATATTCTTGGGAAACAACGAAACGCATCAACAAATAGAATAAATATTTAATTGTATAGTCATCGATAAAAAATTGTATATATATATAAATATATATATATATATATATATGTATATATAAATCCCAATGCTGGAGCAGAGCCAGGAGGCATTGGATCAGCATTGGGATTTATATATAGACCTTTTTATAAAGGCCTCGAGAAAGGGTATCGAGTGTGATCCGTCACATGGGTCTATTGCGGATTGGCAGACTTCATATATCTTCGAATTATTTTTTAAAAAAAAATATTTACACATTTTCTCGTGAAATTTTCCCGCACCAATTTAAATTTCAATTGAAATCCACCGGTGACATCACCAAGGATAGAAATCGCTTTGCTCGCGTACCATAGAATAAAAGCAAACGTTCAGATACAGAGCTACCACGGTACTTCCGATCACCGATGATATTATTTCCTAAAAATCAAAATGATTTCCTAAATTAACAGTGTTTACAAATGTTATATTATTAGATATTGTAGAATTAGGTAAATTACGTTTTCCCTTACGGAACTCTAAAATGACATCCAGTTAAGTTGTAGTACATAGGAAGTATTTTCAAACTATTTAATATAAAGGGGGTAACACTATAGGGGCCCTATTCTATAGCAAAGGCGTTGGACCATTAGACTAGGACTATTGTCTATGGTTCGAACAATTGTTTTAATACTCGTCAGTCGATGAAAAGCGGGTGAATGATGCCCTTTGAGAGCTGTTCACACGTAAATTTAATACGCTAGATTAATGTAGTCGTTGGGTCGATGACCCATGAAAAGCTGTTAGAAAACTTGTAATATGCACTGATGTGTTATGTTTAAGCTTTGTCAATTTATTTTATACGACTTGAAGTTTGAACAATACACGTTTTTAAACCCGTAGTGTATAGTTTAAATGGGCATGAAAGTGAAACAATAGTGTGAAAGTCACAGCCATTAGAAATAAAATAGAACGTGGATAAATTAAGCGTCCACGCATGTATATCTTGAACCTTTGTTGTGGATAGATATAGGCGACGTGGCGCCACGCCATACGAAACACAGCAGCGTTATGTCGCTATTTCTTGCGTATCGTACATATCGTGGTATATTATGGCGTGTATATATTATACACGCATGCATGCATGCATGTTGTAGCTTGAAAGTAGCAGCAACATGGATCTCCTACTGCTATTAAACTAAGCTATGACATTGTTAATAATAACGAATAATACACACTTATATCTGCAGAGTCACCGGTTAGTTTGAACCATCCACAGAGTGTCGTAAGTTTCGTGATCACCAAAGAAGGCAAAATCAATCAGGTAGTATCCGTCACAAACATATTTCACCTGATCGCTAATATTAATAACAGGCAGCTGTATCGCTGGTACTGAGTTCGATCCCTAAACGGGTAATAGAACTCGGGACCGGCAGACCAGTAACACGTTGTTGGTTTTCAGAACAAAGATCATGGTGAGAGTAAGCTTTGCGCCACTGCAACTTCAAATAATCAGAATAACGCCGTGGTTGTAATCGACAAGGTAATAGTTACGTTTTCATCCCTCACAGATTAAGATCGAATGTCCCATCACCGGTGACAAAGTTTCCAATTTATGTCAATCATCAGACAAAAGGCAGAGGCGCTAATTTAGTATTTCTGTCGGTATTCTTTTCTACTGGTTCTTCCGCACCAGCAGGAGGTCAAGCAGACGTATTTTTGCTGCGTGTAGTTTAAAACTGCGGCATGCAATATAGTATGTTGGATAAAATTAAAGGTTCCCCTCGTTCAAATTTATAATCTTCATTTAATGGATGTCAGTGACAGGAAAATAGTAAATTAGGTTCTTTTTTTTCGTCCACCATTTAACTCGGCCATCGACTGGGGTTGATATATCAGCACTTGATATGCTTTTAGTAGGTCCAAGTTAAAGAAAAAATATTTTCGTTTTTCATAACGTAGACAGATGTAGAGGGTAATAGATGATATTCTGGTTGTTTCTAAGTTACATCAATTGCGCCGGATACAGTATAGTAATGGATATATAATAAGATCGGAGGAAAGTTCAGATTTTCATTGGAATAGGGAAAGGGAGAACAGGTTTGACACTGCAGTTTGTTTCTAGCTGCTGAATGAATGGGGCGGCAGCTCCATCGGGGTAGGACCACATCCTCATAGATTATTAGAGTGTATAATATATATATATATATATATATATAATAAATAGCATAATACTGCTGTGTTTCGTGTGGTGAGTATAGGGACCTTTATTACTGGTGACGAGGCATTCCATCTCAATCCACAAAAGTGACAACGCATCTGCGTTATGATTCCTTGTCAAGGATGAATGTCCTCCATGTCCCATGGGCCGCAGGCATCACTTGCCATCAGGTGAACTGTGTGCTCGTTTGTTACTCTCAATGTAATAAACAAAAGAAATAGTGACGACGAGGGAGTCCTTCTTGGTTGAGCAAATGCTTACGGCAATTATTCTGTGCAGGTGATATCACCTGACAATATCCAGAAGATATTGCTGTGGTCGGTAAGGATGGAAAAAGACCAAGATACCATCGTATATTTATAGTGCCATTAGCATTTGATACACACATTATTTGTATCGGTAATCTTCACAAGACACCCTTTTTTTTCACGTATAAAACCAAAAGATACCCCGTTTCATGAAATAAATCGAGCTTTCCAGCTACGGTTTGCACCTTCAAGTAAATTACCTTATAATATTTTAACCAATTTTCAAAAAATAAAATCTATATTTAAAATAAATTCAAACTTGATTTTAACAACCACGCCAACTGTTTATAGTACATAAAACCCGTTTAGAGTTTTGCCTTGATATAGTATCTGTTGTTTGACATAACAATAATTTAATTTAAAAATTGCAAGGCAATACCTTTAAATTTCAGTTCTGCAACGTAAATGACTCGCTATTACAGTAAATTTAAAAGGTACTAAATTAGGACGTTTAAATAAAACTAAAAAAAATATTCGGCCTACGAGTTATTTATGAATTTGTTGACGTGCATCGGCTTAATAAAGTCGATTCTATTGATTTAATGTTTTTATTTGAATAATTATTATATAACATTAAATTTGGCGAGCAATAGCCAATTTTCGCTGACGCTCATCACTTAGGATCAATTTTATCGCATTTCCACTTTGGAAGCGGTTTCCACTAATTAATTACCTTCCAGGCTCTATAGCATAGACGTTCACAAAATGGCCGCCCCACGCTGTTCATTTTAAACGCACAGATACAAAAATACATTTATATCTACTGATATTCAATAAAAATTCTTATGGCACAAAAACGCATCGGTTTATTTCGCAATCATGGTAATTTTTCAATTAATATTATACCTGAACATACATCTATATCCATATAAAAGTGATATAACTAACAAAATGCAGCAAATGGAAGGTACTCCATTTGCTGCAGAACAAAAGATTATTAATTTCTCTTAACATAAAATTTTCAACATTTAGTTAGCAAAGTAATAGAAAACATTTTAGATTTTGTTTGCAATTATTGATGTTGTATTAGCAATGCTGTTAATGTTTTATTATTTTTAAATTTTTTTGTTACATTGAACTAAGAGATTGTCTCAGCCGTATGTTCGTATATCCTACTATCAACTGATACAACAACACTTCCTTGATCGAGAGAGTGGATCGATCAAAACGCCTTCTGTCGCGATACGCAGGTGAAAGGTACAGAAATATCCTCTTTACCGATGAAAATAATTTCACTACTGAAGAACACTATATTAAGCAAAATGATAAAGTGTATGCTCACAGTTCTAAAGAAGCTGCTGAAGTGGTCGGAAAGGTACAACGTGGTCATCATCCTGCGTCAGCGATGTTTTGGTGGGGCGTCTTATCAAGGAGTCACAAAACTACATTTTTGTGAAAAAGGAGTGAAAATTTCAGCCAAAGTGTATCAAGATACAGTCTTGAAGTCATGTTGTGAAACCTCTCAGCAATACACTTTTTAAAAATATACCGTCGACTTTCCAGCAGGACGCTACATCTGATCACAAGGCACGAACTACCCAAGTCTGCCTTGAAACCAACGATCCGGACTTTATAAGAACTGAAGACTGGCCCTCATCTAGCCCAGACCTCAACCCTTTAGACTTATGATCAGTTAAATTATGGTCAGTTTTAGAGAACATGGCCTGCTCTAAACGACACGGTGACATTGAGTCTCTTAAAAAATCTTTGGAGCAACAGTGGCGAAATTTCCCTTGGAAACAGTGCGTAAATACATAGATTCTTGGCCGGTTTTTTTATTTTTTGCTGAGACTAATAATTTTAATTATATTACATTACTTCATTAAAAAAAATGCATTTTCATTTGTAAGAGAACTTATGGCCGGACAAGGTACATATACTTTCTTTCTATTTTGCCTTTGTTTCTATTCCTTTTGCACCGCACTTGGATAGACTTGAAGTACCGAGAGAAATATTAGAGCTAATATCATATCTGCGTGTACATCAACTGTGCAGGTTAATTACAGTGTCGTAAATAAGAGCGAACACAGTGGCACCTGATCGTCTAATCCTTAATCCTATGTCAAGCCGTACAAAAGGACCGGAGGAAGGTTGAGATGCAGTGTGAAAGACACGGGACATATATATCGTAAACTTTGACAGTGGTAGAGCTACACTGCAGTTTGTTTCTAGCTGCAGAATGAATGGGTCAGCTCGACCGAGGTAGGTCCACATCCTCACAGAATACCAACGTAAAATAGCAGCATAATGTTGCTGTGTTTCGACTGGAGTGCAGGGATCCGGAGAACTTTATTACTGGTGACGAGGCATTCCATCTCAGTCCTCAAGTGTGACAACGCATCTGCATTATGATTCAATGTCAAGGATGAATTTAGATGTCATGGCCGCAGGAATCACTTACCATCAGGTGAACTGTGTGCACGTTTGTTACTCTGGATGTTTTAAAAAAAATGATAAAAAAAGTTTTTTGATGCACAACTTTTGTTTCTCAGCTAGAACCCAAGAACCATGACGCAGAAGCCTGGTACTCTCACAAATACGCCACGTATTTCACGAGTTTCAAATTATAATCGTCGGGTATAATAATCGGGTATAGCAAAACGGGGATCCCAAGGTCTTTACTGCATTTGAGTGCACATTTCCTTCTGCTTGATGTATTGTACGTGTCTTTTTTTACCACAATTCAAAGTTATTTGATTTAAGTTCAACGACGTGGTAATGCACTCATACACAGGCGGTAACATGTGTAGTTGAAAGTAGAAAATAGTCGTTTTGAAATTCAAGATACGAGTATGATTTTTGTTTTACATTTACATGTATTTACTGTAAAAATAAAAGGGTATTTCATTGGTAATATATACTTTCATTTTATATGAGATAGAGAAGCCTCGTCAAAAATGTTTACAGTATTTAAATTCTGTCAGATCAGACCCTGATATAGGCGAGTGATCGTCGATCGGTTGGTGTTTATGACGTTAAGACCATAAAGAAAAGACCTTGTTTTATTCTTCGAGGTTGCATTAGAGTTTTTATTGTCGATAATGAGAAACAACGTCGTTTTTAATGTAACAGAACAGATTGGAATAATTTGCACTTCAGCGTCTCCTAATTTACTTCAGTATTGCCTTTCAATATCAATGTCTTGTTAGGTATAGTTGGTAAGAGGATGATGCGATGTTATAGAGCAAACACACACTGGAGACTGTTGGCTTGAGAATGTGTAAAACAAAAATAAGCAAAATGATAAAGTGTACGCTCACAGTTCTAAAGAAGCTGCTGAAGTGGTCGGAAAGGTACAACGTGGTCATCATCCTGCGTCAGCGATGTTTTGGTGGGGCGTGTCTTATCAAGGAGTCACAAAACTACATTTTTGTGAAAAAGGAGTGAAAACTTCAGCCAAAGTGTATCAAGATACAGTCTTGGATCATATTGTGAAACGTCTCAGCAATACACTTTTTAAAAATATACCGTCGACTTTCCAGCAGGACCTGATCACAAGGCACGAACTACCCAAGTCTGGCTTGAAACCAACGTTCCGGACTTTATAAGAACTGAAGACCGGCCCTCATCTAGCCTAGACCTCAACCCTTTAGACTTCAAATTATGGTCAGTTTTAGAGGACATGGCCTGTTCTAAACGACACGGCGACATTGAGTCTCTTAAACAATCTATGGAGCAAGCAGTGTCGAAATTTGCCTTGGAAACAGTGCGTAAATCCATAGTTTCGTGGCCATTTAGAATAGAATATTTTTTTATTTTTTGCTGAAACTAATAATTTTAATAATATTACATTACTTCATTACAAAAAAAATGCATTTTCATTTGTAACAGGAGTTATGGCCGGACAAGGTACATGTACTTTCTTTCTATTTTGCCTTTGTGTCTATTCCTTATATTCCCACACTTGGCTAGACTTGAAATACCGAGAGGTTGAAGCTAATATTTCTGAAATTATGTTAATTATATAATAATGATAATAATATCATATCTGCGTGTACATCAACTGTGCAGGTTGATTACAGTGCCGTAAATAAGAGCGAACACGGTGGCACCTGATCGTCTAATCCTTAATCCTGTGTCAAGCGGTACAAAAGGACCGGAGGAAGGTTGAGATGCAGTGTAAAAGACACGGGACATATATATCGTAAACTTTGAGTGGTAGAGCTACACTGCAGTTTGTTTCTAGCTGCAGAACGAATGGGTCAGCTCGACCGAGGTAGGTCCACATCCTCATAGAATACCAACGTAAAATAGCAGCATAATGTTGCTGTGTTTCGACTGGTGAGTGCAGGGCGGAGACCTTTATTACTGGTGGCGAGGCATTCCATCTCAGTTCTCAAGGGTGACAACACATCTGCATTATGATTTCATGTCAAGGATGAATTTAGATGTCATGGCCGCAGGTATCACTTACCATCAGGTGAACTGTGTGCACGTCTGTTACTCTGGATGTTTTAAAAAAAATGATAAAAAAAGTTTTTTGATGCACAACTTTTGTTTCTCAGCTCGAACCCAAGAACCATGACGCAGAAGCCCGGTACTCTCACAAATACGCCACGTATTTCACGAGTTTCAAATTATAATCGTCGGGTATAATAATCGGGTATAGCAAAACGGGGATCCCAAGGTCTTTACTGCATTTGAGTGCACATTTACTTCTGCTTGATGTATTGTATGTGTCTTTTTTTACCATTTTGGCGTTGGCGAGCTGCACACGTCTTCGAAATATTTTTATTTATTTAATAATAATATCCATTTATTCCTTTTCGGCACACATAAATAGCAAAATCAGGAACAGTAAAAACAATTTAAAACAAACAACAAAAATACTTTTACCTAATCAAAAACAAATGAAACCTGCTGTGCGCGAACCCTGATCTTCCGTGAAGCCTACACAAGAGAAGTGGCGGTCCTCATTTTATAAATACAAGTAAAGAAAAAATAATAAAGTGATAAAACAAGTTATTAAAAATAACAAAAACAATAAATAATAAAAAATCATACAGAAAAATATTACAAATTATTATATGAAAGTTGACACGACAACGTTATTGTGTATTTAACAGTAAACCAAAAAAAAATAAATAACAGAAGCAATAGCGAAAAAAAATTTTATATTACATTTGTATTTGCTGTGGTAGTTGTAGGAGTATAGGTTTCAAATGAGGTATTTATTATATTTTACAGATGAGAATGTCAGCAATGGCTTCCTCGTGATATTTTTTTCACCAACGAGCACGCAGTAAATGTTATTAATTATTAACTATTCTACGTAAAGATATTTGTGTACAAAGATAAATTATAATGCCGTTTCTATTTGCGAAAATGCAAAGGTGCTCACTGGTCGTTCTCTCTCTACTGTGGTCTAATGCATATGCATTAGAATTTGAGGAAGAATCGAATGGTACAGCGGTGGAGTCAGGCTGCAAGTTGCAGCTAGCTACAGCATAAATGTGTCTGCTCGACCGGGGTAGGACCACTCATAATATCTATTTTATAGGATTGTGGTCCTTTTCACACGGACAGTGTGTGTGATCCGTTAAATAGCAGCCAAACTACTGTTTGGATATAGAAATTCACAGACCCGGTTACTGGTAACGATGCGTCTTTGTTACATTCTATGGGAAACGTTTATGTAATATATGTTAGTATATTAAAAGTGACTAAAGTAGACGATAGTCTTTTTTCTTAAAATAAATCTTCCTTGTGGCAAAATTAATAATTGAATAGTAAAAAATAATTTTTAGCATTTACCAACCAAGTATGAAAGAACAACCTATTTCATTTCCTATTTGAATATGTTTTTTTAAAGCACTTACAAAACATATGGCCTATATAAAGCGTTGTAATCTAGCCTATTAAACTTAAGTTTTCACATGCGTCCACATAACCACGGTTATTGCATGCATTTTTTAACTGAGAAGGCAGCTGCGTCCAGTTCAAAGAGTACATCATAAAGTACCCTAAGCCAACATACACTACATCGGCGAGTCTTA
The DNA here is from genome assembly GCA_029286865.1 of Teinopalpus imperialis. Taxonomy (NCBI): domain Eukaryota; kingdom Metazoa; phylum Arthropoda; class Insecta; order Lepidoptera; family Papilionidae; genus Teinopalpus; species Teinopalpus imperialis. Next base: position 10,941,454 of record JAGSMU010000004.1, read on the forward strand.
GTCGGGTGAATGGGAGCTTTAATAATTAATTTGTTTACCCTTAGCTAGGTTTGTTGAGGTCCGGTTGGTCAAAGAACATGCGTTCGAGATATCGACTTGTTTAATGCCTTTGCGTGTGCTTCAGTTGATTTGGTGTTGTTATTAAAATAAAAATAATTTTGTTTAAAAGTTATTTTTTTATATTATATTAAGTGTAACATGCAAATAATGGTTAGTGATTCTTGTGGCCCATGACACGCACATTCATCCTTGATAAGAAATCAAATAATGGTCTCCGTATGCCTATACTCACCAGGCGATACGCAGCAGCGTTATGCTGATATTTTATGCTGGTATTCTGTGAGGGTATGGTCCTTCTCTGATCAAGTCGACCAAATTGGTCCAGCAGGTAGGAACAAACTATAGCGTAACTCTAACACTGGCAGATATATAATAAATTTAGATATTTCTAGGATTGTTAAATGATCTTGCTATTTTCGCAAAATATATTTAATTTAATCTAGTAATTCGTATAAAAATCATTAAGCATTTAATAATACTTTACTAAATAATGCTGAAGTGAATTCAGGTAAACTATATATAAGCCGTTCCTAAGTTAATAAAATTAGCCATGATTGTCTGTATTGGCAAGCGGATGGAATTGGCCTCATGGAAGATTATATATATTTATTATTTATATCATTATGATGTAGTAATATTATAATATTATATATAAACTATATATCTATTTAGTTTACTCGATTGTATTTTTATACAATTGTCCTGTTAGCAAACTTATAAAATTGAATCATTTTTATGCTTTAGTATATTTTAATCGAATATTATAAGTTTCGTCAAAATTGGTTCATTAGTTTAAGCAGTTCGGAGTGTTAGATACAGTCAGTAAGGTTATGTTTAGTGTTGTTAGGGAATGGAATGTACATATGAATGAAGATAACAAACGCTGAGCTTTTTACTTTTTAATCATCTCTCAAAAAATCCAAAATACTACGAATAATAAATAAAAATGTTTAGATAAAACAAGAGAACATAGAGTTCATTGAACTCGATCAACGATCGATCAACGAACTCAAACTTTTAGAATCTTAATCTTTCTTACTTTAATAAAAAAAAAATAGTTTGTATTGAGCTAAAATGTTGAAATTTTATCTTGAGCTAAAATATTTTAGGAATCCACAAACGATCTTTTTCAATTGACACTGTAAATCTTAGTTTACTTAGAGTGTAATAAGAGATTATAATATACAAGAATTTAAAAAATGATCTTTCTACCTTAACAAAATGGGGTTTTTCTTTTTTTAATATTACGTGCCTATTAGGATAAATCTAAGGATACTTAAATATTTACAATTCATCCACTCATTTGGGTGCCACGAAGGAATAATACACTCCAGAAAATATACGTACATATACGGAATATTATATAGAAACACACATATATAAAAGTGCAATCTTTCTCGACAGACATCTAAAAAGGCGTTTGTCGTAATGTATATTCTGAAATTTGAAATTCGATGAATATACTATGACCTTTTTTAACTCGGACCGTAGTGCCGGCCAGTGCGTACTCTAGAGAAAATAATTGTTCATTGTCTATGCGCGATTGCATGGGGTTGCTTTCGGGTAATTTTAAATTCGCACAAAAATAAATTTGCATGTACAAAAAATGTAATACAACTTTACTGTGATGAGACTTACGAACGAATGGGATTGTACTTTTCACTCTATATTGTTTGATATTTCAATATTTATAACAAAGTCATAGAAAAATAAACTAACGCTTGACCGGTATAAGTGGGAAGTATATATAGTAAAAATTGAGGTTTAAGTACGTTCATTGTTTAAAATTTCTATTTTCATTCTAATGTTTTGAAGTTTGCTTGAATTGATAAATAAAATGGGAACAATATTTTAAAACAAAGTAGAAGGAGTGGAGACGTTTCTAACCATAATAATTCTAATAACCATATACTTTGATCTATTTACTGTTGTTTATGGTCCTGTTGTTAACAACAATAACGTTGTCTGTAAAATATATTATTGTTACTTTATCTATCAATGAATTTAAATAACGTTAATAGTAGCTTTTTATTACAGTAGTAAGAGTAGAGTTGCAAACGAGCACACATTTCACTTGATGTTAAGTGATTCCTGCGGCCTATGACATCTAAATTCATCCTTGGCAAGGAATCATAATGCAGATTTGTTGTCACCCTTGAGGACTGAGATGGAATGCCTCGTCACTAGTAATAAAGGTCTCCACTCGTCAGACGAAACACAGCAGCGTTATGCTGCTATTTCACGCCGGTATTCTGTGAGGGGCGTGGTCCTACTCCGGTCGAGCTGACCTATTCATTCCGCAGTTAGAAATAAACTGCAGTGTAGCTTTACCACTGTTATTGTTTATCTTAACGGCCAATATAACAATTTAACTATTAACATTAAGATAATCCTACTTTATAATTATTTTACCTCGTCATCCTTTCAGCCCATCGCTAGTCCAATGTTGAAGGTCTCCCCCACAGACGGCCAGAGAGTACGCTCCTGAGATATCTGCCTCACATTCAATAGGTTCTCTCTATCTAGTGGGGGATCGTCATACACTGCGATGTTGTTCGACTATGTTGCCACTCGAGAACCATTCTTCCCCATCGATTATCGTTTCCAAGAGCCTATAAATAAACATATTTTTCGTAAAAAAAAACAAATAAAACAAAAACTTTTTGAACGCTGTACTTTACATAAACGTCATCTTCCGGGCCAAGTCCAAGTGCTTCGTTAATTTGCCTTACTTGTAAGTTTGTTTGAATTATATATACTACATATATTGTGTATATTCGCCATGTTACTGTTAATTTCTAGCAGCATTCTAGTTGGAGCATGCACGGGCTGACTGGCATTTTGTTATTTATTACAAGCTCTTTTAAGTTTTTCACATAACAAACTGATAGTAAGCAGGTTGAGGACTGCTATGCTGGAGGTTACGTGTGTTTATTTTTGTTCATATTTAATACAATAAAATTAACTCATTAATTCACGTCAATCAAATTGTAATTTAACCTACGCATCAAAATATCATCGCAAATCTATTATAAATATAAATATGTAAGGGGGCATTCCATCTCAGTACTCAGGGGTGACAACGCATGTCATTCCAGTATCTTTGTTGAGGGTGGCTGTATTTTATTTTATTACTTTGAGAATTACAAATCAGCACACAGTTCACCAGATGGTAAATGATTCCTGCGGCCCATGATATCTATATTTATCCTTGACATCATCCTTGGAATCATAATGCAGATGCGTTGTCACCCTTGAGAACTGAGATGGAATGCCTCGTCAGCAGTAATAAAAGTCTCCGGATCCCTGAAAATTCGATCGGGAAAGTACACTACCGTGTAGGATTCGGGGCCCAATTGGGCATATAACGAAAATCTAAGTCATGACAAGACATGTGCATCTTGAATCTTTGTTAAAGTTGGTTGAATGTGTTTATGGGCCACAGTTATCACTTACCATCAAACTGTGTGTTCGTTTCTCACATTCAGTCTCGACAAAATATCTTGAGTCATCTACGTCTAGTACATAATATGGCTATACGCTGCGTCTCTGTCTAAATGCGTTAACTATGGAAGAGATTTTGTTCGTTTTCATGTACAGTAGGGCTGATTCTCAGGAAGATTTGTATTGTATCATTTATTATATGTGTAAATAAAGTATTGACGGCAACATGGCATACTGGTAAGGGTACCTGACTACGGTGGTGTCGATCCTGGGTTTGATTGCCAATCGAGGAACAATATTCGTTGTTTACCAATTGTTGGCTTACGGATCTGGGGGTCTTTCTAAGAAAATGCAGTTAATATAATACTCACCACTGGGCCAACGGGTTTGTGATAACAGCACCTCTCATTCACGCAACGCAATAATTACATAAGCTTTTTTAACAGTTGGTAACCAGCCTGTCAATGAGTCTCGCATATTAGTTTGCATCTCATGCAGGGTGGGTGGATAAGATTGCCATTTGAAAAATAAATAATATTTCCCCTTACAAGTCAAAAGTTAGAAAAAAAAAGTGTTATGAAACTTTACATTAAGATAGAAAAGGTTAAATTTTTGTTGCAAATGGAAAATGTAACATTTAAGATGTTATAATTGGAACATGAAAGAAAAAATTTTCACTACACTGTTACGTAAATACTAGTACACATGTGAAGCTTTTTTAAATCGCTTCTAATGCTCACAGACAAGAGCGTCAAGAGAGAGTACCATTCGCAACATTTTAATATTTTCACAAGATGGAGTTACGCGGGGAATCCTTTTACGCATTTTCTCAGTATACAGAGGTTTTCTTCAGTTTGCCTTGAATGACTTTATATCACAAGTGCACTCGACTTTGAAGCGCTTTTTTCTCGTATTATTTTTACATGGTTTATGATGAGTGGGCGAAGGGAGACCGAGTAGGGTAGAGCAGCCTTCGCTTCACTAAGCTCGTATTACATGAAAAGTATTAAAAATTGTTCTTCTTTCGTTATGGGCTTTAATATTTGTGGTTAACTGTGGTAAAATCACATTTGAATTAGTTTTTATTTGCAATAAGAATGTGTTGGCTCGATCAGGGAACGACCACGCCCTATTAGAATCCGGCGTATAATTGCAACAAAGCGCTCATGTGTTTTGTGTGGTTAGTTTAGAGACACGGAGACCATTTACAGGTGAAATTCCATTTTAGTCCTCAGGGATGATAAGGCATGTGTATTTTGAATTTTAATTAAATAATCAATTCAAAACAATTCTTATTCAAGTAGGTATAAAACACTTTTGAATCGTCAAGATAATAGGTAATAGCTTATGGGACCACCGCTTCGTAAGGCATGCTCTTTTTTTATGTTTTATTTATTTGATAATTTACAAAAGGTCCAAGAGTTGTCCAGTATTGAACCCCGAGCTCAAAACTTGAATCAAGCATCTGACAAAGAGTAGTAAGATTTTTTGATTAATTGGTTTCTGTTTAAAAATTTGAATTAGAAATTGATGAAGGTGAGGCGCAGTCATCACAAAATGAACTGTGTGCTCTTTTGTTATTCCTAGCTAGTGTCATGATAAAACCCTAATTTCTTTAAGGTAGTGCCAGTACTTACTTAGAAACTGAATAGAGCAACTGGATTGACTTAATCCGTAAAGGTCACGCTCTTGGGGAATAGTAACATAATCAAATTGATTATTCATGAAGGAGGGAAATGTTTTTATGGTGTGAACTTATTAAAAAAAAAGACCCACGTATAGATAAATGATGCCTTGGTTTTTTACTTAAAAAACTCGGTGAGTAAAATTGAAATATATGAATTAGTTTTGTTTAGTTGTGAATCGTATAATTCGGTAGTTAACGTATCTATTTACTTTTTCTGAGCTATACTGGGGGTAGAAGAGAATATTTGTGCATTTCATTTGAGAATTTTACATGTCGTATGTTTTATGTTTTTCACACACACTGCATTTCAACCTTTGTCTGATATAATTCCATATTTTTATTAATGTTAAAGATATAATACAAGTTTGTAGATTTATTCCGCATAAAATAGAACAAAAATAGGTAATGAAATGTGATAAAGTAGTTTCCCGTTAGTTATGCCTTCCATCCTTATGGAATTCTGTTCATCATGATGAAGATGCAGTCCACAGTGCAACCAACAATAGAACCACCAATTCCAAGCACTACACCAACATCCAATGAATATACTTAATAGTATAGCATGTTTACTTTTGTGATGAGAGGAAGTTGAAGGGTTAGTTTATAAGTGTCGGTTTGGTGGTAGTAAAGTATAGTATATACAAAAATAAAAATATTATCATATATATACGGAATTATCTTACAGAAAATGTTTCCTACATGTTCCTTTGCAACTAACTTTAAGTTAAGCACTAGGTATTACTAAACAATGTAGTTTACTACTTGACCTGTACATCAATTATCAAGTTGTTTGTTATAAGTCTAATTTAAATTATATTAGCAAACCAACACCAGACGAAACACAGCATGCTGCTATTATGCTATTATGCTGCTATTTCACGGCGGTATTCTGTGAGGGCGTGGTCATACCCCAGTCGAGCTGACCCATTCATTCTGCCTCACGAAATAAACTGCAGCGTAGCTCTACCACGTTCAAAATAATAAATTTATTGATATTAAAATTAATGTAAGACTTTTTAGAACCATTCGTGACACGTCAAATTGTTACAGGTTTCCGTCCTACTCGGAGTGCAGATATCTGCTTAGATGAGGAGACGGACGGGAAGCTCGACAGCTGCTCTGGTCAATACATTTTGGTTTTTTGTGCTATTTTTTACTACGTAAGAATCAACGTGTTCTAATTCCAAGGATTTGTCGCTCATATAGCTTACCAGATATTTGTGAAGCGATAAATTAAATATATATTATAATAATATATATAAAATTTTATATATTTACTATCTTAAACGATTTTCTAACTTCATGGCAACGAAAATTTGCCACTAATTTTTCCTTTAATTATCTTTATTTCCGCCCAGTTTGTCCTTTACTCTATTAAATAAGTATTCGATTTAAACCAAATATTCTAAATTGGATAAATTTCATACGTCGATTTCTGGAAAGTTGATTGTTTTATTTAGACAATTTTAGTTAACATTTTTAACATCAATACTGTCTATTACATTAATTTCAGTGAGCGTTCCAGCTGCAGAGGATATCTACATACACTAGGAACCGCCGCCCTTGTAATCTTGGCGAATGAAGGAGCAAAAAGAGCACAAATCTTTGGCACACCGACATAAATGTCCCAGAAAACTTCTGCATTTCAGACACTTCCTTAGGTACAATAATTAAATATATTTACTGAAATTAAGTTTTTACACAATCTTTGTGAAGTCCCTGATTTATGAGTTAACTTCTAAACCTGTATTACAGAGGTCAGTGTCTTAAAGAAGTCCCATTAAAGATCACACATGATTTATGAAAATAAAATATGTAAGTTGTATGCAAGGGTGATACTATACAGACCGTTCCTCTAATAGCCTTTGAGTATGTTCATAATCTAACTGTAATAAGTATGCTTAATATTTTTTTTACTATCCCGGGAATATAAGAGATGTATGTAATTTTATTTATTTTATTGTAGAAGTAACCAGCTCTGTAAGTTGTTTTTTTAACTGGCTCTTATTACCGCCTACTAAAGGAATATGACATACCGCTTAAGAGTCTTAATGGAGAAAACGGAGCCCATCGTCCTTATTCGTATTCTTAGTATCAACAAGCATTTCGTGGGATAATAAAGTAATTTACGTAACTAAAATTATCAAATTTCGAAAATTGGCCTCATAAAAATTCCATTTTCCGCAAATCGGCCAAAATATAAAATACATCGAATCCATTACTTTCTTTTCTGAAATCGGTTAACAATCGAAATGTCTGTTGCGAAGACAAATACTAGTAAACTTCGCCCAGTAATTAACAGTTAGATTGCAGTTAAGTAAATATGTCTACCCCAAGCAACTGCTCGGATATAAATTATAACTGAAGCTTATATTCGTCCTACTAGGGGGCGCTGCGATGGTCCCTTAACGAGGGTCACAGTCCGCTGAGGGGGATACTCGGACATTGTAAGGACTTTCTATCTCATACTTAGCATTGCTGCAAGTTAGTCGATATTTTAACATAATGTTAGTTCACTTTATAAAGACTGAACGAGAAAATATTCTAGTTTACGGTACGGCCTACGAAGCACCAAGTCGAAATTTCAGTCGGAGATTTTGGCTAATCTATCTCCTAATACAAGATATGTTTACAATACTAACTTTATTTTTTAAAGTTTCAGACCAACCATCATACGAACAAGACCTGGCTGTATGGACTAAAGTCCTTTGCCTTTCCCATTAGGGATAAATTAATATCATCATCATCATCATCATTTATTTTTTAAAGGATTCTTCTTTATCGTGATATTACTCGTATATACATTAATGGAGCCTAAAAGAATAAATCCCGTGGTTTTGACTAAACGTTAATATGTTCGCGTAACGCTATTTGGTTATTTTCGGGCTTGCTGTATCATCTATAGTTGATAATATTAAAGCGAAGCTATAGACTCCACGATGGCATACCGCCGAGGTTTTGTTGTGCGAGCAGAACTGGGAGGTTGGGCGTGCGTACTCCATATGTATATTGACAATGCTTCGTGTTGAGGCGAAACACAAAGCGTGTGGTGTTTTTGTAATGAGTGTTGCCTAGTATTTGGTAGTGGTGTGGTGCTTAACTCCTGGTGATTCTGATTCTAGTGTTGGTTGCTCGTGGCTATCTGGGTCTGCATACGAAAAGAGCAGTAGAAGGTTTTACAGAAATAGAGCTCCGCTGCAATTTGTTTCTAACTGCAGAACAAATGGGTCAATTCGACGGCGGCTCGACTCACATAGGATACCAGCGTATTGACAATAACATAGAATAACGGCATAATGTGTTGTGTTATGTCTGGTGTGAGAAGGCATCCGGATACCTTTATTACAGGTGACGAGGCATTCCATCTCCGTACTCAAGGGTTACAACGCAGCATTATGATTCCTTGTCAAGGATGAATGTAGATGCCATGGGCTACAGAGCTAACTTACCATCGGGAGAACCGTGTGCTCGTATGTTGTTGCTCAAAGTTATAAAAAAACAATGTGTGCTAGTCCATGAGTAAGGCATATTATGTTGTCTATTTGACATATTTTCGTTTGCAAGGCAATGATGATTAAGAGTTTGATTGCCTAGGCGTATACTTAGGGCACTATAATGTTTCCTGCGTGGTCGTAATCAGAACTTGCACGTTATTTAGCACAGCCAAGAAAAATGTCGATAATACGCCTCAAAAAAATGGTACCTACTCATAAAAAACGTTTCAATGGTAGACTCTATTTATTATTTGTGAGTTTGGTCAAAATAAGATAGTGAAATGTAACTTTGCAGCCATATTTGATGCATTTTAGTCTTGCAAGTGCTATAGTTATGTTTGAGCATAAAATATAGGAAAATTTATAAATATATTTTTTTAATTCTTCTCTTTTGATGAATTATGACATTAGGTTGTCACACCTCAGACCGGCTCGTGGCTATTGGTGCTGTCTAGTGCTCGTAAGTCGGGTATTAAAAAGCTTTTTTAATATAATTTTAAAAGCATAATTTGAAATTTATACCATCCTAATTATTACCTTGTATAATGGCAAGTAAATAATAATAATTATTATCTATTATTGTGTTCACGATATCACGTGGACACATGGATGTAGACACAAGTACATGGTTATGAGATGAAATTATAAAATACTTATAGTACGTGTAGGAAGCACAGCGCACAGTTCGTATCACATTAATGCATCCGTGTGGTCTAATTTAACTATAAAAGTGTGTGCCTAGACCGCCCCTAGTGTGATCAAAGGGGATCACAGGGTTAGAAACGTTTAGACGTGGGTTAGTTGTAATGTCGTTTTATTTAACTGAGCAACTCTAGATTTTACAAAAGTAAAATGATGAGATTCACAAGATCTCGCCGTATTTGCAAGAACGAACTCTGCTCAAGATAAAAATTATATCTAATGCAAATGTTTTAAAATATTATAACTCAAAATAATACTTAATCATGACGTCTGCATGTAAAAATGTATTGCTGGATACTTGATAAGTCGTGTTTAGATGAAAAACTAATATATTTAAACAATATTTCGTAGACATGTGAGGTTTGCCATTCTGCAGCCGCGGTGGACTATGCTCTTAGCTGTTACTTTACTTATTTTGACCATTGAGATCCACTGATTAAATCAGACGAATTAATGCTAGATTGACAATTTTCCGATTAAAACGGTTGTTTATTCTTTGTAAAAAATCTCTATTTAAAAATATGCAAAAGTATAAAATAATGCGAAAATATATTTCCTAATCATGCAAGCGTATACACGATGGTTGCAATATCCAAGATAAATCAACGCCCAAAATTGTCACGATGGTTGCAATATCTTGGAAAATCAACGCCTAAAATTGTTATGAACAGTATCATTAGAATTAAAAACAATGGAGGCCAAGCATCACAAATAAAAGTTATATATACATATAATTAATATGTCAAGTTACTCGTGTCGTTATTTATATGTTTTATTATGTATGTGTGTATGTATTTATCTATATTACGTGAGAATGCCTTATGGCAATAAGTCCGACTTTTGAAGCCCTTTTTGTAATGTGTGTCAATAAATAAATAATAAAAAAAAATATAAAAACTTATTTGAAACAAATGTAATCAGAAAGGCATGCCTGAAATTTGTGCCATGAAACTCAACTTTCTTTTTTTTTTCTTTTTTCGTGCTAATGGCCGCTGTTAGCCCGAGGGCTTTTACAGTTTTGCCGGGTTGAGAGGTGACCGAGAGCTTATTGCGCTCAGTCGAGAACTCTATTAGTGGGTAACCAGCACAAAGGCTCCCAAGAGGGAGCCTCGGCTTGGACCGTTACCCTGTTCCACGAGAGCATCCGATTCGAGGGTGCCCGAGAGGGCCGAACCTTGGCCGGCTCGGTCAGTTGCTTCTGACTCAGAATTATCTACATTAATATCACAATTATTATTATTGGCTATCTGTACTACCACTTCGGAAAGCGTGGGCGCTGGAGAAGATATGGCGCAAGAAACTCCAGCGACGCTTCTATCTGTATTGATTGGAGCGTGACTCAAGTATTGTTATTTTTGCCCTTAGACCTCCAGTTCTAAATCCTAAAATTAAACGCCAGTACCTTTAAACACAAGCAATTAATTATTCAGTATTAAGGAGTTAGATTGCTCAATAGAATGACTTGAAACTGGGATCGGTCCGTTTTGATGTCAATACAGATTAATTGGAGAAGTTTATGGCTCAATTTCAGCTTTATTGTTTATTGAAAATGTAAATGTACTTACTCTGTTCCAACTAAATATTATTATTAAATTTTAAGTTATCAATAATATATAAATATATATAGTATATAGATATTATTTTCTTGTGAAAACTAAAATACAGATTTATTGTTTCCACTGTACCTATCTTATTATATTATATACATATCTAAGACCTGTACTAAACTTGTGACTAATGAGTTTCAACCGCAAGTAGAAAAGCTGCCCAATCAATATCATATCATTATTCCCACAGTTTAGAAATGTAGTTGCTTGTCTCTTAATGTTAGTGTAACACTTATTAATAATGTAATTAATAAGTGTTATAATAACTTATTAATAATCATTTTAATTTAAATTTAATAGGGCTTTACTTTTCGGAAATTCAAAACTGAATAAGTTAATCTAATAATGTTGCTTAATTCCGCAAATATATTATAATTCTTGTAGTGTTAGTATTTTTTTATTGGATGACGTTTTGATATCTGTCTAACCCGGTTGGGAACCAATCCGATCGCCTTTTTTAAAATTAAAATTAGAGTTTATAATTCGTATTATATTTTACGGATTGAATTAAATATATTCGGCAGAGCGCCATGAGCACTCGGTCACCTTTCAACCCGTTGTAACTGTAAAAGCCCACGGGCTAACAGCGGCTGTCAGGACGATAAAAAATTGTATTTGTCCCTGTCTATTCTTAGTATGGTCTACACAAAGCAAGTGGGGTCTTCGCCCTGACAAGGGTCTGCGTGCGCCAGTAATAGGTGTTTAACGGAGCGCCAGCTCGCATAATGCTGGTATCTAGGGCTCGTCTACCGTGTCCTAGTAACGGCTGAAACCTCCGGCGTATCTCTTTTTGATGCGTTTGACGCATACCAATCGTGGCATGTTAGAAACGAAACACTATTTGTTTTTTAATTGATCTCGCTAGCCAGTATTCATAGGTATTGGTGGCATAGAGGTTTTATCTTTTTTTGTGGGCTATTTCAGGTTAAGCGGGAAAATAATTAAACATGTGTGTTTGACTTCCTCGTGTTTTTTATATATAGAACACTTTTTATTGATAAGAAATATTGTCATATTTGGCATTTATTTTATGTTTATTCATAAAAAGCTAGACTCAGATTTAGTGAAAGTAATATAAACAATCAATTGGTCAGTTTAATACAGTGATAATAAAACATATTTTTTTAAAGATATTTATGGGGGAATACATAGCCTGTCTCTAATGCAGACCTCACCTGCTCGCGGCTTATCCCGAGACGAGGTTCTGCCGATAGTGTGATGCCGGAAAATTCATCCATAATCCATGCAGCCTAAATCTCTCCAGCTTGATAGGCAAAGGGTACCGGTATAGCGTTCAGAAGTATTACCAACAATTTTTGAAATTAGTGCCTCGACGTTTATTGGAAACGACGATCTATTTGAAGGTCGGCAACGCATTTGCGACTCCTCTGGAGCGGATGTTCATGGGCGGCGATAATCACTTACCAACAGGTAAACATATAAAAAAAAATACCTATATAAAAAAAGTATATACATTGATTTGCCGCTATATTCTCGCCAATAGACGAGATTTACAAAAAAATTAGTTGACACAATTTAAGAATTAAAACTATATATTCTTTAAGTCAAACTAGTAGTGATATTTATACACAATAATATAATGCTTTATGGTCTTTGCTTAAGTCAGCTTTCTGTCGTACACGTTGTCTAAATAATGCTTATATCACGAAAGCGACTCTTAAATTAACACGGAATCTTAGATTAACTCGGAAAGTAGTTTGCATAGAGAAGAGTTCGTATTTTTTTATATAATATTAGAACAAACGCATACAGTTCACTTGATGTAAAGCGAGGACTGCGGCTCTTGTTATCTATTTATATCCATCATCAATAACAATTCAAGATTCAGAGTGCATGTGTTGGCAAATATCGCTCTTCCATTGATTGTACCTAAGACTATAGCTTTTCTCCACCTAGACCTTACTCTTTTATTTAATAATAAATTTATTTCATATGGGTTAAATTACTTTTTAAATTATGAATTTGTAATTGTTATTATTTTATAATTTCAAATAATTTTAATTCTCCCTCCGTACACTACACCGTAGATTATTACTTCTATCAATATCAAATTTATTCTCTATAACTCTCTTTACTAGTATTCAATTATTATTTAGTTATTACTACACGATTATGGGTTATCTGATTTTATATTTTATAATTTAAATTAATATATATTTATATATATCATTTCAATTAGTGTTAATTCCCTCCTTCCATATATTATACCATAGATTATCACTTCTATCAATATAAAATTTATTCTCTATAACTGTCTTTACTAGTATTCAATTTTTATTTAGTTATTACTACACGAGTATGGGTTATCTGATTTTATATTTTATAATTTAAATTAATATATATTTATGTGTATAATTTCAATTAGTGTTAATTCCTCCTCCATATATATTATACCATAGATTATCACTTCTATCAATATAAAATTTATTCTCTATAACTGTCTTTACTAGTATTCAATTTTTATTTAGTTATTACTACACGATTATGGGTTATCTGATTTTATATTTTATAATTTAAATTAATATATATATTTATGTGTATAATTTCAATTAGTGTTAATTCCTCCGTCCATATATTATACCATAAATTATCACTTCTATCAATATCAAATTTATTCTCTATAACTGTCTTTACTAGTATTCAATTATTATTTAGTTATTACTACACGAGTATGGGTTATCTGATTTTATATTTTATAATTTAAATTAATATATATTTATGTGTATAATTTCAATTAGTGTTAATTCCCTCCGTCCATATATTATACCATAGATTATCACTTCTATCAATATAAAATTTATTCTCTATAACTGTCTTTACTAGTATTCAATTTTTATTTAGTTATTACTACACGAGTATGGGTTATCTGATTTTATATTTTATAATTTAAATTAATATATATTTATGTGTATAATTTCAATTAGTGTTAATTCCCTCCCTCCATATATTATACCATAGATTGTCACTTCTATCAATATCAAATTTATTCTCTATAACTCTCTTTACTACTATTCAATTTTTATTTAGTTATTACTACACGATTATGGGTTATATGATTTTATATTTTATAATTTAAATTAATATATATAATTTCAATAAGTGTTAATTCCCTCCCTCCATATATTATACCATAGATTGTCACTTCTATCAATATCAAATTTATTCTCTATAACGCTCTTTACTAGTATTCAATTATTATTTAGTAATTACTACACGATTATGGGTTATATGATTTTATATTTTATAATTTAAATTAATATATATAATTTCAATAAGTGTTAATTCCCTCCCTCCATATATTATACCATAGATTATCACTTCTATCAATATCAAATTTATTCTCTATAACTCTCTTTACTAGTGTTCAATTATTATTTAGTTATTACTACACGATTGTGGGTTATCTGCTTTTACATTTTATAATTTAAATTAATATATATTTATATATATCATTTCAATTAGTGTTAATTCCCTCCCTCCATATATTATACCATAGATTATCACTTCTATCAATATCAAATTTATTCTCTATAACTCTCTTTACTAGTGTTCAATTATTATTTAGTTATTACTACACGATTGTGGGTTATCTGCTTTTACATTTTATAATTTAAATTAATATATATTTATATATATCATTTCAATTAGTGTTAATTCCCTCCTCCATATATTATACCATAGATTATCACTTCTATCAATATCAAATTTATTCTCTATAACGCTCTTTACTAGTATTCAATTATTATTTAGTAATTACTACACGATTATGGGTTATATGATTTTATATTTTATAATTTAAATTAATATATATAATTTCAATAAGTGTTAATTCCCTCCCTTCACATATTATACCATAGATTAACACTTCTATCAATATAAAATTTATTCTCTATAACTGTCTTTACTAGTATTCAATTTTTATTTAGTTATTACTACACGATTATGGGTTATATGTTTTTTTATTTTATAATTTAAATTAATATATATAATTTCAATTAGTGTTAATTCCCTCCCTTCATATATTATACCATAGATTATCACTTCTATCAATATCAAATTTATTATCTATAACTGTCTTTACTACTATTCAATTATTATTTAGTTATTACTACACGATCGTGGGTTATCTGATTTTATATTTTATAATTTAAATTAATATATATTTATGTGTATAATTTCAATTAGTGTTAATTCCCTCCCTCCATATATTATACCATAGATTATCACTTCTATCAATATCAAATTTATTCTCTATAACTCTCTTTACTACTATTCAATTATTATTTAGTTATTACTACACGATTATGGGTTATATGATTTTATATTTTATAATTTAAATTAATATATATAATTTCAATTAGTGTTAATTCCCTCCCTTCATATAATATTATACCATAGATTATCACTTCTATCAATATCAAATTTATTCTCTATAACCCTCATTACTATTTAGTATTCAATTATTATTTATTTGCAATAACACGAATTATTACACTATTATGGGTTATCTGATTTTATATTTTAAAATTTAAATTAATATATATTTATATACGGTTACAAATTAATAACAGCCAGTCTTATAGAACTATGTATTTCATTAGTAAATTATCATTTACAACTAGTTTGGTTGGACTATAATAATTATATATAAAACACAAAATTATTATTACTATATAATTGTAATATTCAAATGCTTGTAAAATAACATTCAGGGCAAATCTATAATGTATAAAGTTAGTTAAATGATTTCCTGTCTAATTGTTACTAGTCTTTGTCCATATAATAGTGAGTGCAGATTATAAAATCATTAACTGTATAAATACTTAGAGGTTAGCGAAATTTCTTCTGAAAATAACTAAATCCTAAAATCGTTAATGCGTATTATTTAAAACTCAGCCACGCAGTTACGTTTTGCACATATAAACGAGTACGTTGTCATCCTTGAGGGCTGAAATAGAATGCTTTGTAACCTGTAATTAATTTTATTTATTTATTTATATAACACAACAACATAACCACATAAACCATTCTTACAGTATTCTGTGTTGGCATGGTCCACTCAGTTAATGTATTTTTTTCTTTAGTTTTCATGACAGTAACCTCACAGTGCAATAGGGATATATTTAATTAAAATAGTTAAGACAGAACTTGCAGATATATGTGAATGCTGAATAATATAATATTCTCACTAAGAAAAAACTATGGGCGATATTGAATACTTTTGTCTCACAAAACAAAAAAATATGAAGAACCTTCACTAAAATGCATACATATATAAATAAATACTTACTAGCAATTTCCGTCCTATTTCGTCCTTTTCTTTATAATGTTTCCCCTACTAATATGTTGTTTGGTGCGGTCAGGTCAGGCTATTCTATATGTGGGGTATATAATGAAACCCGCTGTGTGCGATTGAGGGTTAGACGATATGAGGGACCGCCTACGTCTTCCGTTACGGCTTTCATTTTCTAGAAGTCAGTGGCATCCTTCGATGTAATTCTATATATTTATCTTCACGACCTTTATGCTATTATGGGTAAACGCCTGTTACTAGTTATTTGAACGGTCTACCTATATATTTTGTTTATTACATTGAGAGCAACAAATGAGCACACAGTTCACCTGATGGCAAGTTACTCTTGCGGCCGACGACATCTGGATTCATCCTTGACAAGGAATCATAATGCAGATGCGTTGTCACCCTTGAGGACTGAGATGAAATGCCTCGTCTGACAAAAACAAAATACACTCACCTGACGAAATACAGCAACATTATGTTGCTATTTGACGCTGGTATTCTGTGAGAGCACGGTTCTACCCCGGTCGATCTGACCCATTCATTCTGCTTTTTTGTTTTTCGAGCCCGTGGGGTTGTAGTTTCTCCGGGTTGAGAGGTGACCGAGCGTAGCATACAGAAGGCTTTAAGTTTCTCACCTATGTATTGAAATTTGTATTTATACAAAAACTAAGATTGTGTTACAGAAATCTTATAAAAATTAACATTTATATTATATGTATGTTTTTAATTATAATTCTGTCCATCCAAAAATTGTCCGGAAGGAAATGCTCTTACCAATATGATAAACTATTCCTATTTATTAGTTTTTTATTTCTTAGATTCATTTAATTAAAATATTATTATTCAATTTTTGTTTCTTGGTGTGCAAACGTGTGAAAGATTATTCATTCTATTCTAAGTATAACATGTGGCATAGAAAAATGCCATAAGAGATTATAAAAAGTATACTTATAATACGGGTAGTGTTGGTATAATATATTTGTATATTAATACGATATACGTATATAACAAATTTATAAATCTACGGATATATAACTAAGGCTTGATATTTTTGATCAAATTCTCTACCATTTTCGCACCTATTTCTGATATACATTAATGGATAATAATGGATAAAGGGAAATATATAAATATATAATAATTTCACTTACCTAGTGTAAGACGACGCCATATTAAATGGAGAGAGGATCTGTTTCAGCCTGAGTCAGAAGTGGATACAGATGGCTTAGTATCGTGCTTCACGGCAATAAATGTGGAAGGCCTATGATCGATAGTGGGATAAAAATAGACTAACTTAAACTTAACGCTAACTTAAAACCTAACGTATTTACACTAGTATTAGAATATGCTGAACTGAACGGTCTTAATTTGTAAATCTATTCTGTATTTCTTAAGCAACAAATGTTGTGCGAGTTACTAGAAAAAAAAGCAGCTCGTGCAACTGAAATGAGAATATGGAAGTTATATTCTCTAAGTATTCATTGTATTAAACTTCAAAATCCCTCGAGTAACATTAAGGACGAATCTCGAGCGTGAGAAAAATGTTTTTCTGTTGTTTAAAATTATAAGGACTACTTTATTCGCTCAGATGCACTCGTTTATGCTTGCTTGATGTGTTTGCGTATTGTTGACCTAGCATTACGTAAAATGTAAAATATTTTTATGTCGATGTTCCCCGTGTTATTTCGATCAAGGCGTTACCTTCTGGTCCCGGTGCCAGGCGACATCAACTACACAAGAAGACACTACTAGTCTGGTTGAAATTAGTTACCTATCTATGTGTAACCAATCGGTCGGTTGCCTCTGACGGTTTAAGGGCTTTACGAATTTTGCCAAGTTTAGTTAAAGTTTGTAAATATGTAGAAAATTGAGTGTGTATATATAAATATAGCACACACACACATTATAGTGTGAGACGAAAAAGAACAGTAGTAAAGCCACGCTGCAGTTTGTTTCCAGCTGCAGAATGAATGGGTCAGCTCGATCGGTGAAGGACCACGGCCTCACAGACTACCAACTAAAATACTAAAGAAATAGCAGTATAATACTACTGATCACGAGGCATTCAATCTCAGCCCTCAAGTTTGGCAACGCATCCGGATTATGATTCCTTGTCAAGGATGAATATAGATGTCATGGTCCGCAGGAGTAAAAAAAAGAACATAATAAAAAAAGTCCAAATACGAGAAACTTGCCTCAGTGTTGCCAAGTGGTCTCCTTTAAAAGACAAATATTCCAAATTACTCTTAATATGTTTCCTTTACTGCCTTACATATGATATATCAGTAATAAGTATTAACAATTTAAATGAAGAGTTTCGTTGGTGTTGACATTGCAATTGCTTTGTATGCTTTGTTTTGCTTCTGTAGTGATTTGAAAGCAAGCTTCCGCATCTAAGCAGCCGCGGTTGTTTTCCGTGGATCGGAAACGCTAGTGTAGAGTAAATATATCGTATGACTAAACCACTCTTGTAGTCTTGAAATACAAATTTCCAGGTAGATTCAGGAAGAAATTTCCTTTTCATATATTAATATAAAGGGCGACAACACATAGATGAGACAACACATGAGCACATAGTTCATTTGATAGTAAGTTATGTCTGTAGACTAGGGCTTCTACCACCCATTCACGTTGTAGCTAGGACGCTGTATCGTGGACCTATCACTTTATAATTATAAAATTACAAATATATAATTTTAGTATTTCATTCATTTGATTGATCTTTGGATTCGTTTTGGAGATTGTTTCACGGACGAATCTTCAAATTTAGAAGGATTAGAACTCCCCGTGGACTGGAAAAATTATTAAGTAATTGCTTACTTGGCTTAAAAAGCTTAACAGGGATTCAATTTTTTAAAATAATTATGCGAAGAGGTCTATTGGATAATTTTTAAGAGTGAAGTTAACAGATGTTAATGGTAATGATTAAGGTTGGTTTCGATTTCGTTCATAAACCAACGTTTTGACTCTTTTATGAATTTTGCGTCATTATGTTTTTGTTATATTGTATTTATTTGTTGTAATGTATCATTTCAAATATACTAAAATGATTCGTTCCATTGTGATCTGTTTTGATATGGTTTTAATTACGATGAGTTTTAAATGATGATGCATAAAAATGATGAATGATGTCTTCCTCATCAATATTGATTACGCTTTTTTTATAGATTAGGTGACAACGAGCAAGTAGCTCATCTGATGGTAAGTGATCACCGCTGCCATTCAGCGCATTCGCAACATCGAAGGAGTTGCATATGCGCTGCTGGCCTTTAAGAAAAGTATAAACTCTCTTCTTGAAGGGTCCCTAAGTCGTATCGGTTCGGAAATAGCGCTAGCGACAACTGATACCACAGAGTAGCTGTGGAAAAGAATTGTAGGAGTGTGACAGATTTTTTTTATTGAATTGAAAGTAACAAACTAGCACACCGTTCCTGATGGAAAGTGATTCCTGTGTCCCACGACACACATTAATCCTAGACAAGGAATCATAAAGTAGATGTGTTGTCACCCTTGAGGACTGAGATAGAATGCCTTGTCATCAGTAATAAATGTCGCCGGAACCCAACACTCACCAGACTTGAAATAGCAGTATAATATTGCTATTTCACGCTGGTATTCTGAGAGGGCGTGGTCCTACTCGGATCGAGCTGATCCATTCATTCTTTAGCATGTAGTTATCTGTTTGAATATACCCATGTTTTAAATGATGCTTTGCAAACGACAATTTGGGACATTTTTAACCAATCAATAACAATTTTCAATATTAATACTTCGACCCTTAACCTTTTATTGTGACGGTAAATTCCATTTATTATAAAGCATTTTTATTATTTAATAATAAGTTTCGTTAATATATTGCGACCGTTACGCTTATGGTTATAACGTCTCCATTATGAGATTCTTCACCAGTTTATGTTGACGTAAAGGGGACAATGTCTTAGACGGATTCGATTGTCGTTGGATGCGAGTGATTTAAGATATTACTTATATTATGCCATTCTAGAAGGTGATCTTTGCTCAGGAGTTTGAGGAGTGGGGTAAAGACAATGATAATTGAAGGTGACAAACGTCAACACATGATTGACAGTGAATGATTACTGAAATTCATAAATATTAACCTTATACGATAATGATAGGAACACATAAGGACTTAGATACTTCAAAGGCAAGAAAAGACTAAGCCCTGATAGAATACCAGAGAGAAAATGCAGCGTAACATTACTGTGGTTGATTTTGGTGAGTGCATACCAGGTTTACTGTATCTCGTGTCTTTTTTTCTTTTTTTTTTGTGTATAAGTGTATTGCTGTTGGTCCAGAGACCTCTACAGCTTTATCTAATTAGTCTCGTGAGCGGGAGGCCCGCTGTGGAAGGTGACAACGACGATAATGCGAAGCTGGCGCGGAGACTGCTGCTGCACCAGCGCTGCACGCCGACCCCTATGGACGAAGAACATCGACGACAACAGAGGGTGGCTATAATACGATCCGAGAGCCCCTCATAAGGAGGTACGAAACCTCGACTCGGATCGCTATCTAAAGGGTGTATCTCGTTTGTCGCTCATAATTTCATTAAAGGAACTGAAACCCAAATTATATATTTCATATTGGAGCAAAACCTTCATCGTGATTTTTTATATTAATAGTGTAAACTCTTTGGTAAAAACTTCGCCTATTCACAGCTCTGACTAACACGGTTCTGACGCACGTATAATATAATAGTTGAGTACTACTCATAGAGGAATACTTAAATTTCTTTTTCAGCGGAAAAAGTGGAGCAAAAGTAACTTTACCGTCTGTTATATACAGCTGAGTTATTCAAATATTTCGTGTTAAAATGGTTTTATGTTAGGCCTATTTCACGCACTAAAGGCTCTTTCAGACGTTGGAAATGAAAGAATGGAGAAAATATTGAGAGAGGAAAGCATCTGCCAGTCTTTATTACTGTTTTTTGAATGTTTAGAATCGCGTTTGCTGAAAGAATGAGTATTTGCTGTGTAACGCTGCCTGCTCGCGTACTTTGTGAGTTGTATTTTATTATATGAGATGAAAGTGGAGTATATCGTATTGAATAGACGATTTATGACGAGTTATATTTATTGTTTTGTTGCAAATCGTTATAAAGAACTGTGTAAAGTAGGGATTTTGTATGCGATATACAATCTTTTTTTGATTAAGGAATAATTATTTATTAAATCATTATATCGTATATGCTTTAGGGCGCCGAGAAAGGGTGCCATTGAAGAAATTAAAAAAAAATATATATCAGTCTATATTCTCAACTTTTTATACATTGTATCACACAAATTTTATAACTACTGTCCCGAACACAAGCATTTACCAAATTAATTGATTATAAATCTTCTAGCCTTTAGAAAAAGTTCTTACTGTAAGCGGTAGGTTATGTGAATATTTTGACAAATCTATCAAATGTCATGTTTGTATTTTTTTTTACAAGTATTTGACTGAAACAAGACAACAAATTTTTATTGTTATAGTTTTTTTTGGCATGAGGGTAGAGATGCTCTCTCATTTGCTGATCTTCTGCCAAATTGACTAAAACAACTTATCTTAACGACTTTTTACTTAAAATATAAATGACTGCCCCTACTTTGGTAGTAATTTGAACTTTATGTTGATAATCTAGCTGTACTACTGAGCTTAGACCTAAAAGAAACTGGAGAGGTTGATATAATGTACAGAACTAAATTAAATAATGAAGATGCAAATAGAGAACCAAGCAGCAGTAAGCAACTACGGATATAAATAATATAGATCTTGATTCAAATACCTTTGTACAGAATTCTTTGTCACATGAATGAAAGCTGCTGATAAAATGAAACACAACTTTAGTACCATCCACTCTGCAATTCAAGATTTATAGTCATGGATAATCGCAGGCCTGATAAGATGCATGCGATATCGAGATCGAATATACATGAAACTAAAACTTTAACTAGATACTACACCACTAAACCTCACATATACTGGACACGCATTACAGTAATAAAATATATTACAAAAAGCGAAAAATTGATGACGAAAAACATTAGAAGAATTAGTTAAATCCGTCATTTCACGAGCCTTCTCAGATTCTTCTTACAACTTCTTAGATAGTAAGCAAATATTTTTTTCTTGTCATAATGAATGAAACATTTTGTTTATAAAATCGCTATCAGGAAACACACAACGTCAAGGAGAAAATTATATTTATTAAAATTATGGTGATAATTTTAACGCAAAATAGAAAAGCTTTTTTGTTACTTAACAGAGATGTAGATGTAGAGAACACATCATATTAAGATTAAAAACAATACAGGTTTGGATAAAATGTTCAATAGAAAATTTAATTAATCTGGTTATATCTTAATTAAGCCAGTCATATATTTTAATCCTTGTGTCATTAATAACATATATAAAAAGTCTATAATTCTTCCTATATTTTTTATTAAGGAAGAATACTAGATTTCGGGAGATAGAGACCGTGTTAATAATTATAGACATACATATGGCCGGCCTATATATAAACACAATCTGGCCGTCTATTTGAAATATGTCGGAACACTTGATTAAAACCTGACTATACTTTTTCTGGGTCCTAACGTGTACTGTAAAATTACCAAGCATTAGAAATTATAATTAAATGTAGAATACTTTATTTAAATGGTTTCTATTTAGAAACGATTTAAAATAAAGTTCTGGTATTTACCAAAGTAAGAGAAATACGCTGAAATTTCTAAATAGAATCTTTTAAATTTTCAGATTTAAATTTTATTTTATTACAACTTAATAATAAAATAGATGTTCAGAAAGAGATAATATATTCTAAAGCATACATAAGTACGATATTATTTAGCCTGCCGTTGTAATGTTTAACTGGAAAGTATTTGATAACCTCTAAGTGATGACGTCTACGTTGATACCATTTGATTATTACTAGATCACCTCAACTGTGCAAAATATATCGCAGTGCGTGCCGAAAGCATTCGCGTTTACTCGACAGCATAGTTCATAATGCATTCGCAATAAGTCCAGAGCATAAGTTGCAGTGTCAGGGACACGAGACTTTTTATAAAACCGACATCCAACAATTACTAGTTATTATCCAGAATCGAATTTAGGACTCAGACAATACAGTGGTCAGGTACGGTAGCCATTACGTCACATTACGACTATTGGTAGTTGTACAAATACTTGACTATTCATTAACATACCGCTTGTATATAGTAGTGTGGACATGTTGGGATAGTTTCAGTTTTTCTCCGCCTCGAGCATGAAACCTGCACATTGACATGTAGGGCTGTGCTCTTCTTTCAAAATCCTGCGTAATTAATACGGGAGGGGGATGAATGACGTCACGCGTCCTATTGTCTGTGTATGTGTGTGTCCGAAAAGTCTTATTCTTTTATGGAAGGTATGTTAAAAGTTTCAAAGAAATATCTTCAATGGCCTACTAATACCGTAAACCATCGGTACGCTTTGCGGAACTTAAGCTCGTAGGCTCCAATCCGCTATTCGACTATTGTCTTGAACGTGATTAAACTCTGGTCTTATCACAAATGCATGCAGTTAACAGAGTTGTTAGCATTGCTTAACAAAAAATTGTCTCAATAAAACAAAGTGTGTTCTTTGGAATTAAACAATTGTTCGTGTTTCATAATTTCAAGGTCCCGTTTAATTTGATAAATAACAATAAAAAATAAAGAAACATAATTGAGTTTTTATTTTTTATTGTTTATGCAATCAACATGGAGTTAAATTTTCGAGTTTAAAATCGAAATTTAATTTATTACAATATTTTTTTGGGAGACAAATGAGCACAAAGCTCTTTTAAGATATTCCTCCTACCCAAACGATCACATTCAACCATAATGCGAAATCGTTGTCAGGGTTGACTTTAGAACTAAGGTGGTTGTTTTATTAATTAATAAAGTTTCTATAGTAAACATAACCTATTATTTTTCGTTTTAATCTATAAAAGCTTGGTCTTTCGTGGCGGGTCAGCCTACCTAATTATGCTATAGCTAGTACATGGCCGTATCCTGGATTTACCTGAATATTTATTAATGAATCATAATTTATATGAATATTATGATTCATTTTTATTTTTAATACCGTTAAATCAATTGTCGAATGGCCATTAGATTTAAAAATATTCCATATTTTATTTTGATTATTTATGAATACGTAAAACTACTACAGTTTTCAACTCGCCCCCGTTAATTTCCCTCTGCAACTTTGTTGAATGTGTTACTCCCCTACCCGCGCATAATAAGTTGCTTTATATCAAATGTCCCCCTACATAAAATATCCTAGAACCACATACATGGATACCTAGGTATTACCTAGGCTAGGCAAGGGGAGCCCTAGTCCCCTTATGTAAAGAAAGCCTAGCTCTTTGATCTAACTGAGCAGAAATATGTCAAGTGTCGCTATACACACGCCATCTTGTCTATGCGGTTGTGCGTAGGAAGGAAGTGTTCTATAATTCTTTTATAACGCGTTAAATCTTGTCAATGGCAATCTCTTCTGAGCAAGGATGCAACCACTGTGCAAGAAACATTCCTTCGGAGTGTTTTTGTTCCTTTTATTTTAAATGTGTTAAGTACCGTGGCTGAACACATAAAAATTATTTATATTTTTTTCTTTAACTGTGCGTGAAGTGGCCGTTAAAATGGTCTGTATAAATACATTCATTTTGTTTTATATGTCCGTATACTGCATTCACTTTTAAATGAATGTAACGTATATTATGCGACAGCAATCAACAGAAAGGATTTTATAAGTATTATAGATAAAACGCTAAGAGGGAGAAGGTAAATAAATAAATACTTTTTAATGTCTTTAATAATTAAAATAATAATGAAATTCTTATGTTTTGGCTTCTAAGGAAACTAATGTTATCTTTTCAAAGTTATTGTCAATTGCAATTTATGCACCTATTCACAATTAGGGGTTGTTACGACCTATAAAAGATCATTTCCTGGTCTACCCTTATAAATCAAACGTCAACCAGTACACTTATCCTTTATTATTAAGCATAAATAATACCTAAAAATGGACACATCTATTGAAGAAGTTGCCCTATTGGAAAAAGGTCAGAGTCAGCGAGAATTGGCTTGTGTGTTAAACATGAGCCAGTCTGCTGTGCCCAGAAGTGACCTGCGATACCAAGAAACTGGTAGCTTTAACCAAAGAATCGTATCTGGCGGAAGAAGGCACATCAGAGAGGGATGACCAATTCATCCAAACTTCACGTACACACGTATAGAAGAACTACTTGTTTTAAATTGAATTTTGCCAGTAAGCTTATTGGAAAGCTTAAATGGATAGTATTTCAAATTTATATCTAAAATTAGGTCCTTACATATGAAATCGGCGTTTTGTCGATTCAATTGGTCACTTTGATCACAAATAATCTGGCGTTTGATTAGAAATTCCAAATTCAAATGTATTTCAAATTTAGGCTTGTGTTTTGAATTTAGTGATTCACTTGTTTTTTCTTTGACATCCTTGTGTTTCTCCATATAACACGCTAATATGCTATAGACCTAATATGAAATGAGCTTTGGCTAATATGATTTTTAGTATTGTTATTTAATTTAAATCTATTTAAAAATAAAAAAACATGTGTCCATGTCAAAGTGTCTCTTGCGTAGATTATTACTATTATATATGATTTATTGTTTTGTATTGTTTATATAAAAAAACAAAAAGAATAAAAATAAAATTAAAAAAGATTAATTTATAGATATATAATATATCAAATCTCAAGGACTGTTAGTATAGCATACGTATTTTGTATTTTAAAAGAAATATACCTTTCTTTTTAAAATACAATTAATCTAGTATTGAGTTACGCCATGAACGGGTCGACTTGACCGAACAGGTCTACACAGAATATTAAAGGCAAATATTTATTTATTTTTAACTTTTGTACAACTAACATATACAAAGGCGGACTTAATGCCTAAGCATTTTCTACCAGTCAACATTGGGAGGGTTTCAGAGAAATTAAGGTAGGGACAGAAGAATAATAATAAAGAAAATAGAGACATACAGTACATCTAAATACTTATACAATTATATATACATATCATTATATATTATCTTAGGAATTTATAATACTAAATAAAATAAAAGATATTTCTATACATGTAAAATAAAATAAAATAAATAAAAATAAAAATAGCCTTTATTTACTTACTACTAACTTACTTTAACAATACTAACTTAATTAAATCCTATATATAAATCTAGAAAATATGTGATTATAGTTATATTTATTGACGTATGCTGGTAGTAGTCGCCTCTGCGGCGTAGGCCTCTCCTAAACCTTTCCAAGTATCTCTTTCCCGAGCCATTTGCATCCAGTTATTACCACACCTGCGGCTGAAAGTATCTCTCCATCGTTTGCCTGGTCTCCCTTTTCTCCTTTTCTTGTCCCTTGGTATCCATTCTATTAGACGTTTCGTCCATCTGTTATTTATCCTACAAACATGTCCTGCCCAGTGCCATTTGAGTAATCGAATTCTTTTTCTTACCTCTATTACTTTTGTTTTGCTTCTGATGTCACTGTTGCGAATTTGGTCTGATAGCTTAATTCCAAGCATGCTCCTTTCCATTTTTCTTTGGCATATAGCAATTTTTTCTTCGTCCTCTTTTCTTAACGACCACGTCTGACACCCATATGTTAGGCATGGTAATACTGTTGCTTCGTAGACTCGTTTCTTTATATTTATATTTACTGTATTATTTTTCATTATTTCTCTCAAGCTCCAATATTTTTTCCATGCTAAAGTTATTCTTCTTTGAATTTCTTTTGCGATACTATTTCCAAAAGATACTAATTGCCCTAGATAAATGTATTCCGATACGTATTCAATTTTTCATCCTCTACAATAATGTCTTGTGGGTCTCCATTAGTTAGAATCTTAGTTTTTAATGTGTTGAGTGAAAGTCCCACTTTGTGACTTTCCAATGCTAATTCCCTGACCATGCTCTCGAGCTCTGTGGCACTTTCAGCGAATACCACGATGTCGTCGGCGAAGCGCAGGTGGTTCAATAGCTCTCCGTCAATATTTACTCCTTTCTTTTCCCAGTCCATACGTCTGAAGACAGATTCAAGCACAGCGGAAAATATTTTTGGGGAGATCGGGTCTCCCTGTCTAACTCCTCTTTTTATAGGAAACTCTGTACCTTCACGTTCTAACCGTACTTTGGCGTGGCATTTGGAGTAGGTATTATGTATGATATTTATGTACGTTGAATTAACGCCTTGTTGAGTCAGTGATGTCCAAATAGCTTCAAAATATAAAGAGTCAAAGGCCTTCGTGTAATCTATAAAGCATATGTACAATATCTTTCTATATTCTTTGGCTTTTCTATTATTTGTGTTATGACTTGCATGTGATCTATAGTTGAGTATCCTTTGCGAAAACCGGCTTGTTCGCGCGGTTGATTTTCATCTAAAGTATTTGTTATTCTACTTAAAATTATTTTTGAGAATACTTTATATAAATTCGTCGTGAGACTAATCGGCCTGTAGTTTCCGAGATCACTTCTGTCCCCTTTCTTGTGAAGTAATATAATTGTAGACTTTGACCATTGCTCTGGTGTGGTTTCTGTTCTGAGGATGTTGTTAAATAATACCTGCAGAGGTTCCAGAAATGAAATCAATAGTGATTTAAGCACTTCATTAGCAATGTTGTCACTTCCTGGGGTTTTGTCATTTTTTTGGGTATTTATCGCATGTTCGATTTCTGATATGAGAACGTTTGGTGTCTCTATGTCCTTATTAACTGTGTTGTGATTATTTTGTATCGTATGATAGCATTCTGAAGAGCATGTGTTATTATCTATATTATAGAGCTTTGCGTAGAAGTTGGTTGCTTCCTTTATAATATCGAGACGTCTATATTGTTTAATTGCCTGACTATTTTCATATTTGCTGTCCACTTTGTCTTGTCGCTCAGCTCCTTATATGCTTTGCGTATAGCTCCTGTTTTGCTTATGAATTTTTCAAAGGTTTTTTGGCGTATTGCTTTTTTCTTTTGAATTATGCTTTTGTTAATTTTTTTGCTTATTTTTGTTAATTCTGACTTGATCTCAGTTGTTCTTTTCTTCTTACATAATTTTTTCCTTTGTTCTAATAGATCTTTTGTTTCTTCATCGATATAGTAATTTGATTTTTTCTTTTCTCTTGGTAATTGCTTCAGTAGCTCTTTTATTTCTATTTCTAATTTATCATATTGGTTTTGAACTTCCGTAGACACACTAACGGCTTCCATAAATTTATTTTTCCAGTAATTAGCGTCTTCCCTTGATAACATTGGTTTATGGTATAGTCCACAGGTTTTATTTTCCTTCTTCTGGGCTTTAAGTCTAAGGATAGCATACAACGTATCATCCTGTGATCAGTATTAAAGTTTAAGTTTTTTATTATATCGAATTTTTTAATGAATCTTGGTTGATTTGTGAGAATGTAATCAATTTCATTAAGTTGTTGACCATTTGGTGATCGCCAAGTCCATTTTTTACGTGGGTTGCACGGAAACAAGCTGTTTATAATGAAATAATCTTTCTCAAGTACAAAATCAACTAATTTCTGACCATGGGAACTTCTTTTACCATATGCATATTTGCCTATGTTATTTCCTTAATTTTCCTGGGCTTTTCCTATTTTTGCATTGAAATCGCCGAGCAATATAGTATTTTTTGTTTGTGAAGAGTCCAAGGCCAATTGTACTGTTTGATAAAAGAGATCTATATCTTCATTTGCACAAGCCTCTGTGGGAGCGTATATTTGAACAAACGACCAAGTAGAATTGTCATTCATCCGCATTTCCAGTGCTGCCACTCGGTCCGAAAAGCTTTTTAAACTCAATATATTATTTTTCAGTTGTTTTTTTATTAAATATCCAACTCCACTTCTTCCATTTGATCCTGACGTGTGGTAAAAGATGAACTCAGGATATTCCTCTATTACTACTTTTCCTCTTCTAATTTCACATAATCCAACTATGTCCCATTTTATGTCCTTTATGGCGTATTTTAATTCTTCCATTCTGCTATCTGATAATAAAGTTCTTACATTGACACTTGCTATATGTAGGTTTAGCGATTTTTGTCTTTTGTTTTTTGTTGTACTATTGTTTGTTTGTTTTTTAAGGTTTAGGAGGTAATGGTCTGACTCCTCCACGGTGACCGGCCGGCTTGGAGGAGGTAGAGAGGTAGAAGAGGCACTAATTAGTTTTTTTGAGTATCTTCGTTCAACGATGATCGGTTGTTAAGGTTCAGCTGCGAAGAGCGTAAAAAGTTTGTCATGACTTGTGATTTGGTTTTTTTAGAAGCTTGTTTTGCCCCTTCGCTAGTAATTATTTTAGTCTATACATGTACATAAACTATAAAACAAAAATATATACATATTATAAATACAAACATATCTAAAAGTAAATATAAATATAAATATATACATAATTATTACCGATGTAGTGAATCTGCTGACACTACTTCCAACAAATGCTTTCGAATTTTACGTAATATATACAGTATAACAATGCTTTTATGCTAAGTTTAGATAACCTGAGATTATTGAAAACGGTGGTTTTTCAATTCAGTCTTCGCGTGTACATTTTATACGGTGTTTGAGGACAGACGTAGATATTTATGGGCCGCACTATTCATATACCAGCAGATAAACTCGAACCGAATCATTATTATGGCAGTTGGAATTCAAACAGGTAAAGCTGTAAAAGCACTCGGCCTAACATTTGCCATCAGTCATAAAACAAAAGCAGTTGGAAACAAAGCGTAACGCGACTTTAAAACTGTGCATTTCATCTCATCTAAGGATATCTAGAAAATACTATGGTCGAAAACAATCAAAAAAACATTCTCAACTTAACATCGTTAACCTTAACTCACAATGGTGATAATTAAAGGATCCTCTTCCAACGGCGGCTTATCTTAAGCTACTGACACTCCAGTTACCAACTCTCGGTGTGGAGAGTGTGAAAAGTTATTCCAATTCCAAAAAGGCCAATGATATGCAGTTTCGTCAAAAGTCTTAATAAAATAGTTATGAATCTCTTATACAAATCATTACATTTTTTGTTGTAATCATTCTCATAAAGCATTCGTGATTCATTGTTCGCTTCATTTATCCTCGATCGTCTAAATTACAAAGGCTGGTATAAAAATCCATTTATTATTCAATTGTTTTAATTCGAAACGCATAAATCTGAACGCAGCCATCCAGTGTCATTAAAAAGAGGGAAGCCAAATGATTGGAGGACGTTTTTTCTTTTTAAACTTTTTTATTCGCCTGCATTGTAAACTAATGGATTCGCGTTCGGGACTGTGAGACAGCGCTTTTTAAAAGCTGTTAATGTAACGGTTTGAGTCGTCGTAGCTCAACATCCGGGTGCTTCTAATTTCAAATCATACGAGTAACCTGAGTTCGATCCCCAGTGTTGTCATTGATGAAATTATTAATTGCAATTGTAAGTGCTTATTAGCCAAATTAAATAAGACAACCTGCATAGGTCTTTAAATAACAGTACGGTCATAGTGCGACAGAAGTAATTATAGTTGTATTTCGTAGTATTTTTTATTATTACACATGCAGGTTTCCTCACGTTATTTTCAATCGCCTCCCAACACGTGGTAAATCACAACTTAAAATTGCAATTAACTACACTCCAGAGCAAGCGAATCGACTCAATCTATAAGCACGTAAACATATAGGATTTTTTTTGAAAATACGTCGTGCATAAGGCAAACCCGGCAAAGGGGACCAGGTGGTAAAGAATATCTATAATGTATTGTTCAGCAGTCAGCCTCGCGCCTCGGACTCTCCCAGTCAAGAAAACGAGTGCGGTTTTTTCCTCTAACGAGATACCAGCCCACATCGTGCAGGAGTCGCTGCCGTATACAACTGTTTCAGCGTTACCGAAACTGCACTGCGTTAGTCACCCGTATACCCTGCCTGTCACTGCACATTGTACACTCATCAGTGAATAATACTTACTCCCATTGCTCGAATTAATATGCTCTTCAGTAAATAATAGGCGAACTTGTCGGTGGCCTGCAGTTAATTTAGAGCCCGTAGCAGGCCGTTTAGCAGTGAGATAGGCTTCCCTTACCCGTCTTTCGTAGTGAAGTTGAGACAATAAAATCGTCGCTCTCTGAAGAGCAACGGTGGCTGTTGGTCCTTCGATTAAAGATACTAGTCTCCTAATATCTTGTTTATACGCCTGATACGGCAGGCTGGCTCAAATAGAGATGGACAGCGACTGCTCGCTAACTAAGTTCATGTTTCAACAGGGCAACAACATGAAAAGCTTCTACAAGTATAGTATCCATAGTTTCGTCAACACCATGAATGTAATTTGCGGAAGTATTACAGGTCAACTTCTGATAAGCGATTAATAAGGTAAATCCGCTTGCTGGAGTTTTTATAGTGGTGGTTTGTAGTGCAACTGGTGGAGGGTAAATTTTTTCTCTACACGCTTTTAAATCACTAAATTAAAAGGGTACTGAAATATCTTTAAATGATAACGTTATGTTAATAAATCATGCTGGACAATCTTGATAAATGCCAAATAAAATCAACTGCGCGGAATATTATATAGTTAATTAAACTCATTCATCGTCCTCTACCCTATTTCGATATGCATGTGCAATAAGGTCGGAGGAAGATTCAGATGCAGTGTTAGATCCTGATACGTAGATATTTTATATAGATAAAGAAAAAAACCTATATGATAACAGTAACTATAAAGAGTACCCGCTACTGAATTTAGTTGCGCTTTAGCTTCAACTGTGTTTTTTTTATAAAGATGTATGTATGATAGCAGTGCTAATAAAATTGTAGAAGTTCCGGTTAACTATTCAAAGTAAGCTTAAGTGGTTGTGCTAGGTGGTTTACGTCAATAGTCGAAGGACTGATTCCACCTTAAGCTGACCTTACTCTATTTTCTCTGTTGACGATTATTGTATGTGCATACTGCCTATTCGGGTCATAAGTTCTGTCACATCTTAATTTATATTAAATTTCGAATATCGACAGGAAATGTTTGGATTGATTTTGAATACGGAACGTTCGCCTCATCTTAATATATATAATATAAAAAGATTTTGATCCCTTTTAAAAAAATATGAGTGGACGCAAAAGGTAGACAGAGTAGCGGTCACGCTCCAACCGTAAATCTCGTTAAACATCTGCAAAATTTAAACACAACTCTGAGGTTTGTTTACTGTTGAACGATTTACAGAAGATTCACGCTTCGAAGACTGTAAAAAGAGCGATCGACTAGGTTAGGAAACCGGCTGTCATCAAAGTGTGCTGGCGCGAATTTAACGAAATCCCGTCCACAAGCAAAAATTAGGCCCTTCAGTTAGGGTTAGGCAAAACTACGGTTAAAGAATGCTTAATAAAGACTAGATCTTTTTACTCGGACCTTATAGACGAAAAGAGGGCATTTTCTTAATTTATGCTTGAAAAAACTGCAGCTAGAGACATCCTGAGCTTTGTTAAGGCTGTATGCAGGAAAAAGATACAGTGTCAAGTATTTCGTGATGACTAAATAGGTATTTTCAGTTGTAATTTTTTAACGTTGAAGAAAATTACAACAAACAAAATTGATAAATTGTATGTCCAAAACAGTGAAGAAGCGAGCAAGTATATACCAAGTATCCAGAGTCGTTATTATTTATTATCATTCATGATTAGTATTGGACTCCCTTCCTGAGATCTCAGTCCTGAGATTTTTTTATGTAAAACGGTATGAAACCGTGTGCAGTTTTTAAATACCGTTATTACTAATGTGTGAAACCTCTTTTTCAAACAATATTTGAAAACCCACACTGGGTATTCCAACAAGATTCAGCGCCAGTTCATCGGGCAGATAGCATGCAAAATTAGCTGTTCACCAATGAAATCTACTTTATCAGGCATGGCAGGCCCTACTGCAGCCCAGACTATAACCGGCTGAATAACAAAATATCGTAATATTTGAAGAAAGCCTGCGTAAAATCTCACCTAAATTTGGAGCCTTGACAGACATCTCTGATTAAAGCAGTGGTTATATATACATATATATATATATGGCAGTTATATATACATGAACGTTGTGCGAGCAGCAACAAAAACGGGCCCTCGGAGGTTGAAGGTCTGTATTCAAAACCAATGAGGGAATTTTATAAAACTTTGTTAGAATTCTAGTTTACATTTAACTTCCCTACACTTTTTTAAATATTTTAAATAAACTTCAAAAATTCTACAAATTATTTTTATTTGTGACCGAACTTATAAACGGACTAGGTATTTAAAATAAATAATTTTGAGTTTGAATTCAAGAAAATTGCCACTGTGTCAACTTTGTTTTCGCGTAAGGTCTAAGTGCAAAACCCACAAGCTTATAAGATATCGTTCTTACCGCAATTTAATTTAAATTAAAATAACAAGGTACCTGACATATAAAATTTTATCGAATGGAAATCTCTTCTTGGTAAACGATGCATAAGAAAACGTCTCATGACCTATGTAAGCTTTCGAAGTACTAAAGGTAGTATTTAATAGACTATTGATAACCACTTATTTTAGCAAACAGTCTCATAAAGTATAGCCATGAAGGGTAGTGGTCAGAGTACCTGGCTTCTGAACCAAGGGTTTTGGGTTTGATTCTCATGCTACAGACATTAGTGTAAAACAAATTAATGGTTTTATTGTTTTGGGTGTATTGTGTGTATTTGTCATGTGCCTAACATTGCAATAGAACCTTCTTTCATAAAGAATAACAAAAAAGGGTATAAAACTCTGTACAAATTGGTTAAGAAAACAAATAGCTTTTAGTCGACCGACCACAATGTGGTCCTGTGAAGCGAGCATGCCAGTAGCCGGCCTTTAATGTTTTATTTTAATGGAAAATTTTCACCGATTGGTCGTTCATATAGAGAATAGGGAATGCATTTGACGTCAGCTGCGTAGCGGTGCAAGTTTAAAATGTCGGCCTTTTATTTTATGCTTAAGCTGCGTTTTTACTACGCGAATCGGCGAAATGGTAAAAATATTAAAAAAAGAAAGAGATAATGTTAGAGAGCATGTTCAAAGCTATATCGTTTTTTGATTTACTAAATACATTCAGTAGAAAGCTGTGGGATCGTTAAATATAGATAAACATATTTTTGTGTAGTTATAAATACATTTGAATTCAAATAAATATAGCTTTAAGGATTCTTCCGCAATAACAAAAAACATTTTAAGCTTTAAAAACTAGCATAGTTTTTTATTACTACAGATTTCATAATCAGAACTCATCAATAGTCCTGAATATGGACAACCCCGATAGATTGCCATGATTAGATCAATCATAAATTAAAATTTCACTCCTCTATTTCGTATATGTATTGATATTATGAATCAATGAAAATCACCCTTACGCTGCGATAGTGGCACCGTTGTAAAATTTCAATTTGCTACTGCGTAAAAAACTAAGTATCAGTTTTGTGTATGCGTCTAATTCATTTTCATACGGCCGCTATGCATTTTTGTTATTATCTAGTTCATACTTCGAGTTTTTGGTTCATATTTCGAATTTTTTTTTATTTATTTGTTATACATGCAGGTTTTCTCACGGTGTATTCTTGCACATTGTTCATAAGCGCTTCAAATTGCAATTAAAAATTTCATCGGTGCACATTCGGATTCAGTTTTATCGCTTACCGCTGTTAATTCACGGCAATTACAAGGTGGTAGAGCCAAGCATCAGCTTCTGTTGTTGCATGAATGGACTGGCTCGACCGGGGAAGTACCACCGCCTCACAGAACACTGGCGTGCTGGAATCCCATCCCCTCCCCCCTCCCTGAAACATCATGGTAGCGGTAATTTTGGCAAAATTCCGCAAAGTCAAAGTCTGTGCATTATATTGGCAAAATAAGTGAGATATTAGTTGTTCTCCCTTCGGAAACCCGTGCATTTTGGTCTCTCGCTAAAGCTGTCCAAGGGAACTTCTGCCTGCTTCATCTTTTCCATCTCTGCACAAAGGAGACGACACCCTGGCCCAAGACGCAAAGGAGAAAGCTGATTTCTTAGGCTCTCTTTCTGCGTCCAACTCGACTCTGGACGACAGGGGGAACTCACCACCGACCATCTTGCGGTGCGAGAGCTCCATGCCTGATGTCTGATTTCTGCAGACATCAGTGCGCAAAGCCCTTCTCTCCTTGGATATCCACAAGTCGAGTAATAGAGCGCGACAGTATTTCATGTCAGCCCATTATTTGCAACTTTACAAAGCGCAAGTTCAGCCTCACATGGAATACTGTTCCCATCTCTGGGCTGGGGCACCCAAGTACCAGCCTCTTCCGTTTGACAGCATTCAATGGAGAGCGGCTGGAATCATTGATGACCTAATACTTTTCGATTGACTGAATTCACTGGCGTTGCGAAGAGATGTTGCATGTCTTTGCGTTTTTTACCGAATTTACCATTCGGTTCTGAGGAGTTGCTCAGATTAATTCCAGCCACTGAGTTTAAACATCGTACATCACGACAGAAATTTCATCCTCATCATCCACCACTGTGCACTTCACGAGAAATTTCCTGCCACGCACAACTACTCTGTGGAATCAATACGACTTAAGGACCTTCAAGAAAAGAGCCTACACCTTCCTTCAAGACCGGCAACGCATTTGCGACTCCTCTGTGACGGGTATGGTCCATATAAACAATTCCAACGGGTTAGGTGGAGGGCAAATCCCCGCTGATACAGTGTTCACGTGGTCGGTGGTACGGCCATAGTAAAAGACTTTGTGCTGAGATCTTAGACATCTGCAGTCATTGCGTTGGCTCCACCTGAAGGCGGGATGTGCAGATTGGCTCGCAGGGGTTGTACCATCCTGCGACAACTGCGTGAAGGCAAAATCCGAGAGAAGGGACCATAACCACTTAAGCTCGGACTGCCCGGTCAGAGGTAGGTGACAGATCTTAGCAAGATCTACCGTAGCCTACTGATGATGTGGTTGGAACTGTCCACAGCAATCGTGCCACAATCAATATCACACAATCCAAGTCAATTTGCAAAGAAGCGAAACTGCGATAGTAGCGCTCATGACAAAGCCGACTTGCAAGTTGACCAAAGCCGCCATTGTACTGTACAATGGAGCTAACCAGGTCATTCAGTGTCTCGGCCTGACAATGAGTATATCGTAGTTGCCAAGTTGAGGATTGGGACCTGGGAGTCAAAAGTCAAAGCGGCACTGTCGCTTACACTGCAGTGTCCCGTCAACGCAGGCATGAGGCTCGATGTAGAGAACCACACAGGTTTAAAAGTATCATTAAATAAACTGTCAGTTCTAATCAGGAGCATGGATTTCAGTCGGGAATTATTGCAATTCTGCAAGAAAGCCATATACTGAAATAAAAGTAAGTCAATAAAATGAATTACAACACATATTAAATAGTGCAATATGTGCTGCAAACCAACCTAGGATAAGCAAAATAAATAATAGCAATGTAGGAACTGTAAAAAGTAGGAAGCAAGGAATAGCATATAATTGTATAAGATAAATAAAAAAACATAAAATAAATAGTAAATTTAGAACAATAGATAAGTAAATTTAAGGAAAATATGTATTAGAAAAATAATCCTGTGAAGATGTAAAAGGCGTAAATATAATATACCACATATGAAAAGAAAAATATCTCGGATAAGTAAGATAAGAAGAAATAAAGAATAACATATTTACGGTGAAAAGAAAGGAGAAGATTGGTTAAATAAAGATTTCAGTGGAGGAATGTGATATTAGATAGATGTTAAATAATAAAGTTTCAGAGTAGTTTCAAAATAGTTTTGGAGTCGTTGTAGCAGTGTCTAAGCTCTCTCACTTGCTTTTAATTCACGGTACGTGAGCAAAACGAGGTCGATCTCTAACTCGAATAGTGTCTGCACTAAAGTTGTTAATTGCAATTTTAACAACTGATTTACCACGTGTTTGATGGTAAAGGAAAACAACACAACATAAACATCATGAGGAAGCCTTCAAGAATAATAAAGACATAAATAAAAAATATATGAGTATAGTATATGAAGTCTGTCAATCCGCAGTGCATTGCAGTGGAGCCGAGTGGTGGAATGTGCTCTACCTTTCTCTCTAGGAAAGTCCTATGCACAACAGTGGGATTTATGTACATAGAAGCTGTTACTTTACTTATAGGACTGGACGCTAAATATTGCGTAACTACTACGTACAAACTTATTAACACGAAATAAATAAATAAAAGAGTATGGAATATATATGAAGTCTACCAATCCGCAGTGCAGTGCAGTGGAGCAGAGTGGTGAAATGTGCTCTACCTTTCCCAGAAAGGAGGCCTATGCACAACGGTGGGATTTATGTACATAGAAGCTGTTACTTTACTTATAGGACTGGACGCTAAATATTGCGTAACTACTACGTACAAACTTATTAACACGAAATAAATAAATAAAAGAGTATGGAATATATATGAAGTCTACCAATCCGCAGTGCAGTGCAGTGGAGCAGAGTGGTGAAATGTGCTCTACCTTTCCCAGAAAGGAGGCCTATGCACAACGGTGGGATTTATGTACATAGAAGCTGTTACTTTACTTATAGGACTGGACGCTAAATATTGCGTAACTACTACGTACAAACTTATTAACACGAAATAAATAAATAAAAGAGTATGGAATATATATGAAGTCTACCAATCCGCAGTGCAGTGCAGTGGAGCAGAGTGGTGAAATGTGCTCTACCTTTCCCAGAAAGGAGGCCTATGCACAACAGTGGGATTTATGTACATAGAAGCTGTTACTTTACTTATAGGACTGGACGCTAAATATTGCGTAACTACTACGTACAAACTTATTAACACGAAATAAATAAATAAAAGAGTATGGAATATATATGAAGTCTACCAATCCGCAGTGCAGTGCAGTGGAGCAGAGTGGTGAAATGTGCTCTACCTTTCCCAGAAAGGAGGCCTATGCACAACAGTGGGATTTATGTACATAGAAGCTGTTACTTTACTTATAGGACTGGACGCTAAATATTGCGTAACTACTACGTACAAACTTATTAACACGAAATAAATAAATAAAAGAGTATGGAATATATATGAAGTCTACCAATCCGCAGTGCAGTGCAGTGGAGCAGAGTGGTGAAATGTGCTCTACCTTTCCCAGAAAGGAGGCCTATGCACAACAGTGGGATTTATGTACATAGAAGCTGTTACTTTACTTATAGGACTGGACGCTAAATATTGCGTAACTACTACGTACAAACTTATTAACACGAAATAAATAAATAAAAGAGTATGGAATATATATGAAGTCTACCAATCCGCAGTGCAGTGCAGTGGAGCAGAGTGGTGAAATGTGCTCTACCTTTCCCAGAAAGGAGGCCTATGCACAACAGTGGGATTTATGTACATAGAAGCTGTTACTTTACTTATAGGACTGGACGCTAAATATTGCGTAACTACTACGTACAAACTTATTTACACGAAATAAATAAATAAAAGAATATGGAATATATATGAAGTCTACCAATCCGCAGTGCA
Organism: Teinopalpus imperialis; assembly: GCA_029286865.1. NCBI lineage: Eukaryota > Metazoa > Arthropoda > Insecta > Lepidoptera > Papilionidae > Teinopalpus > Teinopalpus imperialis. The sequence goes on from JAGSMU010000004.1 coordinate 10,980,348, forward strand.
GTGCAGTGGAGCAGAGTGGTGAAATGTGCTCTACCTTTCCCAGAAAGGAGGCCTATGCACAACAGTGGGATTTATGTACATAGAAGCTGTTACTTTACTTATAGGACTGGACGCTAAATATTGCGTAACTACTACGTACAAACTTATTTACACGAAATAAATAAATAAAAGAATATGGAATATATATGAAGTCTACCAATCCGCAGTGCAGTGCAGTGGAGCCGAGTGGTGAAATGTGCTCTACCTTTCCCAGAAAGAAGGCCTATGCACAACAGTGGGATTTATGTACATAGAAGCTGTTACTTTACTTATAGGACTGGACGCTAAATATTGCGTAACTACTACGTACAAACTTATTAACACGAAATAAATAAATAAAAGAATATGGAATATATATGAAGTCTACCAATCCGCAGTGCAGTGCAGTGGAGCCGAGTGGTGAAATGTGCTCTACCTTTCCCAGAAAGGAGGCCTATGCACAACAGTGGGATTTATGTACATAGAAGCTGTTACTTTACTTATAGGACTGGACGCTAAATATTGCGTAACTACTACGTACAAACTTATTAACACGAAATAAATAAATAAAAGAATATGGAATATATATGAAGTCTACCAATCCGCAGTGCAGTGCAGTGGAGCCGAGTGGTGAAATGTGCTCTACCTTTCCCAGAAAGGAGGCCTATGCACAACAGTGGGATTTATGTACATAGAAGCTGTTACTTTACTTATAGGACTGGACGCTAAATATTGCGTAACTACTACGTACAAACTTATTAACACGAAATAAATAAATAAAAGAATATGGAATATATATGAAGTCTACCAATCCGCAGTGCAGTGCAGTGGAGCCGAGTGGTGAAATGTGCTCTACCTTTCCCAGAAAGGAGGCCTATGCACAACAGTGGGATTTATGTACATAGAAGCTGTTACTTTACTTATAGGACTGGACGCTAAATATTGCGTAACTACTACGTACAAACTTATTAACACGAAATAAATAAATAAAAGAATATGGAATATATATGAAGTCTACCAATCCGCAGTGCAGTGCAGTGGAGCCGAGTGGTGAAATGTGCTCTACCTTTCACAGAGAGGAGGCCTATGCACAACAGTAGAATTTATGTACATATAAGCTGTTACTTTACTTATAGGACTGGACGCTAAATATTGCGTAACTACTACGTACAAACTTATTAACACGAAATAAATAAATAAAAGAATATGGAATATATATGAAGTCTACCAATCCACAGCGCAGTGCAGTGGAGCCGAGTGGTGAAATGTGCTCTACCTTTCTCAGAGAGGAGGCCTATGCACAACAGTAGAATTTATGTACATATAAGCTGTTACTTTACTTATAGGTTTGGACGCTAAATAATGCGTAACTACTACGTACAAAGTTATTAACACGAAATAAATAAATAAAAGAATATGGAATATATATGAAGTCTACCAATCCGCAGTGCAGTGCAGTGGAGCCGAGTGGTGAAATGTGCTCTACCTTTCCCAGAAAGGAGGCCTATGCACAACAGTGGGATTTATGTACATAGAAGCTGTTACTTTACTTATAGGACTGGACGCTAAATAATGCGTAACTACTACGTACAAAGTTATTAACACGAAATAAATAAATAAAAGAATATGGAATATATATGAAGTCTACCAATCCGCAGTGCAGTGCAGTGGAGCCGAGTGGTGAAATGTGCTCTACCTTTCCCAGAAAGGAGGCCTATGCACAACAGTGGGATTTATGTACATAGAAGCTGTTACTTTACTTATAGGACTGGACGCTAAATATTGCGTAACTACTACGTACAAACTTATTAACACGAAATAAATAAATAAAAGAATATGGAATATATATGAAGTCTACCAATCCGCAGTGCAGTGCAGTGGAGCCGAGTGGTGAAATGTGCTCTACCTTTCCCAGAAAGGAGGCCTATGCACAACAGTGGGATTTATGTACATAGAAGCTGTTACTTTACTTATAGGACTGGACGCTAAATATTGCGTAACTACTACGTACAAACTTATTAACACGAAATAAATAAATAAAAGAGTATGGAATATATATGAAGTCTACCAATCCGCAGTGCAGTGCAGTGGAGCCGAGTGGTGAAATGTGCTCTACCTTTCCCAGAAAGGAGGCCTATGCACAACAGTGGGATTTATGTACATAGAAGCTGTTACTTTACTTATAGGACTGGACGCTAAATATTGCGTAACTACTACGTACAAACTTATTAACACGAAATAAATAAATAAAAGAGTATGGAATATATGAAGTCTACCAATCCGCAGTGCATTGCAGTGGAGCCGAGTGGTGGAATGTGCTCTACCTTTCTCTCTAGGAAAGTCCTATGCACAACAGTGGGATTTATGTACATAGAAGTTGTTACTTTACTTATAGGACTGGACGCTAAATATTGCGTAACTACTACGTACAAACTTATTAACACGAAATAAATAAATAAAAGAGTATGGAATATATATGAAGTCTACCAATCCGCAGTGCAGTGCAGTGGAGCCAGTGGTGAAATGTGCTCTACCTTTCCCAGAAAGGAGGCCTATGCACAACAGTGGGATTTATGTACATATAAGCTGTTACTTTACTTATAGGACTGGACGCTAAATATTGCGTAACTACTACGTACAAACTTATTAACACGAAATAAATAAATAAAAGAGTATGGAATATATATGAAGTCTACCAATCCGCAGTGCATTGCAGTGGAGCCGAGTGGTGAAATGTGCTCTACCTTTCCCAGAAAGGAGGCCTATGCACAACAGTGGGATTTATGTACATATAAGCTGTTACTTTACTTATAGGACTGGACGCTAAATATTGCGTAACTACTACGTACAAACTTATTAACACGAAATAAATAAATAAAAGAGTATGGAATATATGAAGTCTACCAATCCGCAGTGCATTGCAGTGGAGCCGAGTGGTGAAATGTGCTCTACCTTTCCCAGAAAGGAGGCCTATGCACAACAGTGGGATTTATGTACATAGAAGCTGTTACTTTACTTATAGGACTGGACGCTAAATATTGCGTAACTACTACGTACAAACTTATTAACACGAAATAAATAAATAAAAGAGTATGGAATATATGAAGTCTACCAATCCGCAGTGCAGTGCAGTGGAGCAGAGTGGTGAAATGTGCTCTACCTTTCCCAGAAAGGAGGCCTATGCACAACAGTGGGATTTATGTACATAGAAGCTGTTACTTTACTTATAGGACTGGACGCTAAATATTGCGTAACTACTACGTACAAACTTATTAACACGAAATAAATAAATAAAAGAGTATGGAATATATGAAGTCTACCAATCCGCAGTGCATTGCAGTGGAGCCGAGTGGTGAAATGTGCTCTACCTTTCCCAGAAAGGAGGCCTATGCACAACAGTGGGATTTATGTACATATAAGCTGTTACTTTACTTATAGGACTGGACGCTAAATATTGCGTAACTACTACGTACAAACTTATTAACACGAAATAAATAAATAAAAGAGTATGGAATATATATGAAGTCTACCAATCCGCAGTGCAGTGCAGTGGAGCCAGTGGTGAAATGTGCTCTACCTTTCCCAGAAAGGAGGCCTATGCACAACAGTGGGATTTATGTACATAGAAGCTGTTACTTTACTTATAGGACTGGACGCTAAATATTGCGTAACTACTACGTACAAACTTATTAACACGAAATAAATAAAATAAATGTTGGTCGTGTATTAAGCGTAGGCTGGACCGATTTGGTATTTTTAATTTTTTTTCTAATGTTTCAAATAGTCCAAATTAGGTTTGGATTTAGGTTGGAGAAGTTGCTCGGGAAATTGGCAAATTCGGAAAAAAGTGCGAGTTCTTTTTTCTATGGGATTTTTGTTTGAACTCAAGACTATAACGATTTCGAACAAATAGATAGGCTACATCTATCGGATCAACTAGTTACAAATAATTGGGTTAAGGTAGAACGTATAATGCAATTATAACATTAAACCGGTAAGTAATGTCCACGTATATACGAACATATATATATGGCACTTATCCAGGTGAATCTCTCATTAGACTCTTAATTCAATTATCCCGTAGCTGGCAAGACCCGGCTTAATTTTTTTTCCCATTTCTTTATTGAATCGAGGTTCATTATACAAATTAATTGTAAAGGCGTGCGTGTCCCACACTTCTCGTATTCGCTGGAAGATAGGTTAGGTGTGAATGAGGAGGTGTAAAGAAATCGGTTTTAGAGTTAGCTTTTTAATTAAAAAAATTGTGGCGCGAGGTGAAATCAAAAATTCTACTATCGTGTCGTTAAGGTATTGTATTTTGTGGGCACGTTCTTTTTTTTATAATGTAATAAGGAGCACACAATTCATCTGATCATATTCGTCACAGCTTATCCCCTATAGTCCACTGCTGGAGATAGGCCTCTCATATAGATTGCCACAAAGCATAATCCTGAGTCACCTTAGAGACTTACCTTTACCTTGCGTAGATAGTGTCTCGATTTAGTTTGTAAATAGGTCTATTAACCTGATGATAAATGATAATCGTGATGATAACATTTACATTCGTCATAAACAAGGATTCAAGATACACATCTACTGTCACCCTTAAGGACTAAGAATGGAATGCCTCGTTACATGCAATTGGGTCTCCGTATCTTACAAAACCTTACAAAACACAGCATTGTTATACTGCTATTCCATGATGGTATTTTGTTAAGGTGTGTACCTTTACTGGTTGAACGAATGAACGATGGCGGTGAATGAGGAATATCTTATCATTATTATGAACATGGCATTTGTTATGTTTATTTAGCTAGAGTCGATGATAATTTTACACGAAGCGAAATGAAAAGTTATTTTGGTAGTGTAGTATTGTAAAATGACGTCTGCCAAACGTAGAAAACACATCGTTAGATTCGCGGGAAGTCAATCTATGTTGTGGCTCAAAACTGCTCATGATAATCCTAAGGGCTTGTGGAGTGGACTTAGATTAAGATGATAATTAAGATGATGTTACAAATTAATATTTTTATTTTTTACTTATACTATCTTATCATCCGGGTATTAGTTTATCTCCCTTAAAGTATTAGGTCCTTACATTTGAAATTGGCGTTTTGTCGAATTGGCCACTTTAATTTCAAATTTAGGCATGTGTATTTGTGTTTCTAATTAAGTGATTCATTTGTTTTTGCACCTTTTGTTTTTCTTTGTCCCCCCTTTTGTTAACAGAATGGAAAACTAGAAATATCGCGTTATATACGAATATCAGTTCCACCGTGGCACCAACGCTGGAGAAACAGCTCGAAGGATTAATGGTGTGTATGGGGAAGCTACTGCACGGTACATGTTTGGTTCCGTATTCGGTCTGGAGATTTTGATCTCCCAAACAAACCCCGCGGACGGCCGGAGAACCAAGTTGATGTGAGTGAAGTGAAGAATTAAAAGGTGACCGTGGAAGCGGTTCCATCGCTAACCACGTCAGAGTTAGTGGCAGGCTTCGGTGTGAGTGACAAAACAATTTTAATTCACTTGAAACAAAATGAAAAAGCATAAAAGCTCGAGAAATGGGTACCGCTTGAATTGAGTTGATATTACTCGACCGTTGCAAAAACGGGGGAATTTTGAATCGTATCATTACTTGTGATGAAAAATGGATACCGTACAACAATCGGAAACGCTCATCACAGTGGTTGAACGCAGGAGAATCTGTCTGAAGCGAATGTTGACTCAGAAAAAGTGTCATAAGCTACAGCTTCCTAAGTTCTGACCAGACGATGTACGCCAAATTTGCAAACCCGGCTTCAAAAAATTTATTGATTCTGGCTCTCAAAACTTTTTCACCAATGGAATCAATGAACTTATAAAATTGAAAAAGTGAATAGATAATAATGGTATACTATATATTAATTAAATATATAATTGCATAAAAAAAATAGTTTTTTTATTTTTCCACATAATACTCTAATTTCATAAGTAAGAACCTAAACTATTACTTAACCATTTACCAATTGACATAAAATCAATGAATGGTAAAGTTTTCAAAATAAATCTAAAGAACTAGTTGCTAGATCAAGCTTTCTACGCAATCCAAGATTTCTTTAACTATAAGCATACAAACTTAGGATGTGACCATTGGCCAAGGATACGATATGTAAAATATTTTTTGTGTGATAATGAGAATGATCTAGGGTAAAAGGCGGCTGGCTTTGTTTAACAATTAATATTAATAAAAAAAACAAGATATAGTTATAGCTGCAATATATTATTGTTGATAGACGTTCCCAAATGTTGTTTCATTGTATTTGTACTGTTTTTTAATGCTGTTTATTACACAGTTGTGTTCCTCATCGTCATATTGCAAGCCCGAAGGGGTACCTAACTGTTTTTACAGTTTGCAATAAATGAATTTATTATTTATTTATTTAACAATATCTGCTGCAATATATCGTAATGCTCTGTTTACACCGCACAGAAATATAAGCTTAATTGCATGTGAGTTTTTCATTATCATTAATAAATTAAAAAATAGTTGACCGATGACGGACACCAGCGTCCCAGGTGCGAGAAATCTGGTACAGCCTTTGCTAAAGCGCTTGCGTGACATGGCATCTGTAGCCGTTGCCATGTGTGTTATATATATTTGATTAACAACTTATACAAAGGAGGGGTAAATTTTTCGTAAAACAACTATTTATTTTAACAGTAATAGAAATTGAATTGGTGTGCGCTGAAGAGTAATTATTATTTCTCAATATTAAAAGTAACCCTTAATTATGCAGCAAAACAAATACAAGAAATGATTCTTAAAAATGATTAAAAGTACATAGGTATGTCTTCGTGTCTTATTCTTGTTAATCCGCCCGTATAGAGTCTTATATTTGTACGAGTTTAATTACATGATATGTGTTATAATAAACTATTTTAATATTTGCTTACTCTAAATCTTAAATAAATATTACGTGAGTGAAAACCACATTCGGAATCAAAAGATGAGAGGTGTGAAAGAGGGTTCCGCAAGTCTTTGTACGGGCATAATAGGCATTGTAGACTTCTGACACGTACTCCACAAAAGAACCATTTCTGTTCAACCCTAATATACTATTCACGACCTCTGATTTGGAATAATTTACCTAACAGCGGCAGAGACGCGGCGGATCTGGGTAAATTGGTTGTGAATATTCTATATTTTACACGAAGGGATTATTATTATTATTGCAGCAGTTACGTCGCTTTTAAGAGGCTCTTTTTGTTTTTTGAGAGCTAGGGTGTCAGAATGGAGTGATTTAAGATGTTGGAAAGAGACAGGTGCGATGTGAAATGGTGAGGTGTGAAATAAAAATTATTCTAGAATTTTTCATTGACATTCACCAAGCATGCATAATCCTAGAACAGGGTTCTTAATTGAAAGGGAACAATGAACACCCTAGTTTCCTATGTTCAGGTATCTGACTGTTCTCATGGGATCGATGAACTTTTAAAGCTAAGCATGAATATAAAAAGTTTAATGGGACAAATTAAACAAATTTATTCTAAAGCGTAAACTAATACGTAATTTATTATATAAATAAAGTATTCATTTAGACAATTATTGAAACAATAAACAGTATTTCAATGGTTTGCATAACTTTTTAAAAATAATCTGAAAAGGAAATTATTTTTTAGTAACTGATCTCGATTGATATTCAACGACAAACTGTGTTGAAGATACAAACGTTTATAAGTCAAATACATAATTTTTTAATTTCTCTGTTAGTTTTTAATATTTTTAATGTTCGCTTACTATTTTAATGTAATTGTACTACCATCGCTCCTCTACATAAATATGAGACTTGCGTTCTGAACCACCTGCATCTCATCACTTCCCGCAAAATTAATTAGTTGCAGCTGTGTGTGTTAGTTGTATAAACTTTTGAATATATTTATTTATTTTATTTATTATTGTAATTCATTAAGAATCACCAAAAAGGTTAACACATAGCAAGGACATTTTATACAAGTTATGAAAAGTAAAACCATTTCAGATAATTAATTAACAGCACTCACTGAAAACCGAGAGATACAGTCAAATATAAATTGTTTTAAACGAAGACAAAAAAAACTCTATTTTTAATTTAACGTACACACAGTTCACTTTATGGTAAATGGTATCTGCGGCCCATGAGAACCACATGCATCTTCCACAAGGGAACCTAATGCAGTTGTGTTATAACCCCTGACGACTAATGGGATACCTCATCAACAGTTATAAGGGTCTTCGGAACCTTGCACACATCAGATATACCGACAATAGGTGTGTTATGCTGCTATTTCACGCTGGTATTTTTTGCGTGTTCCTTCCTCGGCCGAGTCGCCCCATTCATGCCGTTAGAGCAAACTGCATCGTGGCTCTATCATCGAAAACTATAATTTATAATGACATTACGAAACAACTTTTCTCATTAAGTTCCACGATAAATAAATGAACAATCAGTGTCTTGTGCATTCGATTTTTGAAACTTTTGTATTAGAATGCACATTAAAATTAATTCTCTTTATATCTACGAACCGTTCATATAAAGATGGATGTTATATATTATTATAAGATGGATGAATTATAGTGGTAGAGGTACACTGCAGTTTGTTTCTAGCTGCAGAATAAATGGGTCAACTCGAGCGGGGCAGTACCACGCCCACACAGAATACTAGGGTAAAATAGCAGCATAATGTTGCTGTTTTTCGTCTGGTGAGTGCAGGGATCCGGATACCTACTGGTGACGAGGCATTCCATCTCAGTGTTCATTCATCAGTGATTCCCTGTCAAGGATAAGTGTACATGTCATGGGCCACAGGAATCGCTTACCATCAGGTGAACTGTGTGCTTGTTTGTTACTCTCAATGATATATATAAAATAAAAATGGGTCAAGTCGAAATTACACAGCAATATAAGAGCCGTGGTAGCTTAGTGCTATAACACTCGCTTTTGGCTCCACCAATGAAATTGTTGTAGCAATATTAAGTTCTGATTTACCGTGTGGCTGGTGGTAAAGGAATCGGAATACGTGTGGGAAACTGCATGTTTTAAAAAAATATATGAAATATAAATAATGGGTCTTTACCTATGATATTGTCGTTTTGTATGAAGTAGGTTAAAGTATTTTTTTTTATACTTTTTTATTTCTATTATTCAAAGTAATCACCCATGTAATCGATGCATCTTTGCCAACGCAGTGGTAACTACCACATCAACTGATGTCCTTCTTGTAAGAATCAGCTGGACGGGAGGCAAGACTTGGAGACTGTCTGTTGTGCAGTATGGGGTCGCGCGTTGACGTGTAGGAGCAGCGGGGACGACCGATTGACCAAAGCTGGTTGCAGATGCGAGCTTCTCCATCATTGTCTTCAGGACCGGGCAAACTAATAACGGGTTTTGCGTTCGTTGGTAAAGTTCTCTCCGTAAACGTTGTTGATGCTACGTGCTGTTTGTGCCTTGTATTTGTGTTGTTTGAAATAGCCTATACTGAAGAACGGCAATTTCAAAGGTATAGACCTAATATATAAGTCATGTGAAGTTCTATGTTCTAACACCCTCTCTAGAAAAGAAACGTTGTTGTATGTGTGTTACTGCTTCTCCAGAGACCTCTATAGCTTTATTTTTAAAGCTTCACGAGTGGAACGCCTGCTGTGTAGAAACGATCCTTAGCAGTGAGATTTTTATATATAGGCTGATACTTTTTATTTTTAAGTCCAGTATTAGACTTACATAGGTGGCGATAATTGTAGTCTGCAGAATATTTACTCTATCTGTTCCACAATAAATTTATTGAAAATTTTGTACAGTGTAAGGTTGTCTGCAAGCTATTTAGGGCAGAAGAGAAGGAGAAGTTGAAATACTTCAGGCGAGCCTTATAGTGTGATAACTTCATTAAGTACCATAGTCACACGAAAGATGCAACTTTGATGTATTTGCTTTTACTTGCTTTTAATTTAACAATTTTTACACTAAAGATTTTTAACTATTTCATGTTTCTTAGAATCTACTATTAATATAAAAATACTTCAAGTTACTCTTTATAATTTGCCCTAATTAACCCCCATCTTTTATTTCATTTTATATCATTTTACTATTTCTTGGTTCTCTAGGTGTAGTGAGTACATTGTAAAAAGAAGAAGGAAAAATAACTTAAAACTAAAAAATATATATATTATAATGAATTTGAAATAATTCCTACTAATAAAAAAAAACATACCATACATATACGGTATATATATATATATACATACATATAAATTGCAATACATAATAAACATATAACAAACATACATACATACTGATGCATAATCATGTTTTCCCGATTAAAATCACCGCAATATTCTCAGATTATTACAGATGACATCAATATCGCAGATTATATTTAAATACTGTAAGGATAAACATATATAGAGGTAATCACTAGTCCGCCCCCTGCTCTAGTCTTGTGAATCAATACTCGTACATCGTAAAAGGTAGGACAAAATTTAATTTACAACGCTTTTCGTGTGGGCACCTACATAAAGGTACATATAAGAGTAGCAATATCTATGTACTAGAGTCACAACACAATTTTAAATTTGATTTAGAACAAATAAGTGCCTTGGCCGGAGTAGGGTGACGTTTTCCGTATAATCAACGGAAAATAGAAAACAAATTAATTAGAGATCTCAATTCTCAATTCTTCAAACATTGTGGTATATTCGAAAGAATCATTTAATATAACCTTTTGCTCACTTGTAAATTTAAATATCATAAAAACATGTATAGATTATATAATTTATTCCTTAATATAAAATAATATGCTTGGTAAAAGTTACTATAACCATAAAACTATAACCATATAAAGTAAAGGATTAAAGCAATATTGGTCTTATGACGAGGAAGTTGGACTCGCAACCTAGCGGTTCTAGAAGTTTTTTATATACCTAATTGAGAGCAATAAACAAGCACACAATTCACTTGATGGTAAGTGATTCATGCGGCCCGTGACATACATATATATACATTCATCCTTGACAGGGAATCATAAATCAGATGCGTTGTCACCCTTGAGGACTGAGATGGAAAACCTCGTCACCAGTAAGAAAGGTCTACGAATCCCTGCACTCACTAGACTAGAAACACAGCAACATTATGCTAATATTTTACGCTAGTATTCTGTGAAGGCGTTCACCTGCCCCGATTGAGTTGACCCATTCATTCTGCAACTAGAAACAAGCTTCAGTGTAGCTCTACCGCTATGATTCTTTTAATAAGTGTTTTCGGGTGCTAAACCTATATATATAAAATTACTTACTAACCATTGTGGCTGGTTGAAAGTTGGATAGCACTTGCCATCTCTGTCTACCCCAAGCGAGATAAATAACCTATAAGCAATGCACAAGTATACTCATCTCATGGCGCTCTAATATTAATTAATCCCCATTAAGACGTCAACCTTGTGGGCTCCCTGCTCTTATGGCGAATTATAGCGCTGGCTCGGTTAATTGCAGAAAATTGGAAATTTAATTGATTCAGACGTCGCCTTTACGCTACCTGAGAATACGGACGTAACTTTATACACAAAATACGAAGCGTTTAGCATTTAACGTAAGTTAACTTTTATTATGCTGGATTGGATACAAAGTTCTGGTAGAGTTGCAATTAAAAGCTATCTATGGCATGAAAGGCTTTATCGAGAATTGTTAAGAGGTGTTATTGACCGTGTTGATTATCATTTAGGGACATTGTATATTTTTCTTTCCGCTTCTCAAACTTATTTCGCGGGCATATTTTTCAAGTCAGGTCAGAATACCAGTGTAAAATGGCAACGTTATGCCGATATGTCTATGTCGAAATCGCACATAACCTTGTATTACTCCAAGGAGGTAGAGTATTTTTTGAAGATTTTCTCCGCTATAAAAACAATCTATAAAAGAAGATAAGTATGAATTGTCTTTAACATCTTGGTGATAATATAGGGTTCCCAAATGTCCTGAGTTAATGATCTTGTGACCCATGATTGCCACATTCATCATCCATCTCATAATGCAGCCCTAAGGACTTACATGGAGTACCTTCGTATCTATTTTTCATTGGTCGAAAACCAGTACTGCTAAACTTCTATTTTACACTGGTATTCCAGAAAGAAAGTTCATAACAGACGCGTAACTGGGTAAAGTTAATATATAATAATATAGAAGAAGAATTTAATTTGATTTTACGTGATTAGCATGATAATCTCCTCTCCTAAAGAGACACTTAAAAACTATTTTCTATCATGTTGACGTAACTAGTAATCAATTATTTATTGTTAGAGGAATAAAACAAATATGTCAAGTACCATATAATTTTTCCGTAAATCAAAATTATAAAATGTAGTGGAAATAAAAATAAATATGTCACAACGGTAAAGGGGTTCAAAATTACAACTTCAAACAGTAATTACTATAAAGGGAAATAGTAAAATCTGACCTTTATCAATTCTAACTTCTCATAGTTACAAATTTAAGTAACTTATATAGTAACCCATATCAGTTAATATAACCAAAAATGTTTAAAGATGACGATGGTGAGTTTGTATTTTTTTTTTTTTCGTTTTACTAGTATAGTTGTTTGGATAAGCATCTCCACTCTCAACTAAACGTATTTCAATTTACAATATACAAATATACAAGTTAAGGACGTACGCTGGTTTTTAATCTACCAATATAAATAAAATCAATACGCTGTATTTTTGAAGCTTTATTAATAATTTCCAAATATTAACTATAATAAAATTCTACAAATTTTATCACGTTTAATTTCCTTTTTAACTATCTAACTAACTAATTAAGCCACGCACACATGGCTACTAGAAAACTGAGGTGTTTAACTTCCTGACGATATAGCCCGGGTTACCGTCAGATTTTAATGTTTGATCATTTTTGGATCGATCTTCGTAGAAATAGCTGTTAGTGTCTTGAGGTATAGTAGTAGTATATGCAGGTTTGGGATTCAATATTATTAACCACACACCGGCAGTTATATCCGATGTAATAGTGTGGCTGCTCTCAAGTATGACTGTAGACTCAAATATCTCATCGATATATCGATATACATCGAATTTATATTCTCTGGGTATTACTTATAAAAGTCCGGTTACTTTCTTGGTAATGGTAATATCAATATGAATCTAAGACGACGGAAAACAGAATGGTGTATCTACGCATTCTATAATTCTATAAGGCTGGTTTACAGAGTGTTGTTGGTGACGTCCGATTTTTAAAGTCTACCTTTGCAAGCGTATTTTATAGTTCTTTCTGGTTGCTTTATGTTAGAGCATGTATGTATTTTTGTTTTTGTAAGAAAGTTTTATTTAAGCGATATAAGGCTTATTAAAATTTCTAAGAAAAAAAAGTGATTAAAAAAATTGTCTCGCTAAGTTGAACTTTTTAATCTTTTTTTTAATTTGCTATGGCTATACAACCACTATACTGTTAACAAATAGAAATACTTTTCCTTCTTTATGTTGGTATGGGTAATAATCTAGAAAACAATACTAGATATTACTTAGACTATTGATGCTTTCATACGTACGTGTATATAGTACCTCATGATAAATTCTATACATAAATTCAAAGATTTGTAATTCAAATTCAGCAATACAGAATTAAACCGACATCCTTATGCATGAGAGACATGCTGTCTCCCGACTGAGTTATCACGACATATGGGATTCAAACGTAATGCTTCGAACCTTCAATGCGGCAGCCATAGAGTAAACAGTATGACAATTAGATATATTTTTTAAACACAGTGTTAAATATGCTAGCATATTCTCTGTTCTCTATTATCTAGTTAAAAAGATCCACATTGTAATGGATTATGAAAAAATTACGACGGAAACAAATTCCTAGCAGGTAAAGAAAGCGTCTGGCAGTGTAAATAGTATCTGTGGAAAGAAAATTCTATAATCCGAGAAGATTGTAGAATTTTCTTGTACATTTACTTGTGTACATACTTGTAAAGCTTATATATTCGTAATAATACTCTGCTAGATAATAAAAGCCACTCCTAGGTTGCATTATCCCTAATAGCCACAGATGGCATGCGAATTACTAATTCGATTCGAATATCAATATTTCATTACATAATCCCTCGCACTTTAGACACTGCAGGCCATTTGGACCATTTGAAGCTATTTTTCCCTGCTATAGATATCTACGTCTAAATTAAAATATTCGACGCTCAGCAGTCGCCGAGAACGGTCGCCCGGCTCCCCGCCACGATCGTCCCGAGCTACCTGCCCCCGAGCGAGCCACCTGCGCACCCATTGTTCCGAGAACAATACACCGAGCAATTTTTATTGCGGGTGCTATTGTAATCGGAAATTAGTTTCCGAGAAAGATTATTGTAAAGCCACCTGGGTGGTTACACTAGTGGATACCTTGCGGTGTTAACTTAGCTAGTGTAGGGCTAGCCCTGTACGCCCGTGGTTCCCCTTCTGGGAAACGCGAAACCGGAAGGAGTCGACGCAAAACTTGGCCTTGGGTAGTGCCCTAGCCAAGGTTGACCAACCCGCTGGACTTATAATAGTCCCACGCGTAGTTTTAGTTAGCTCTAAGCACACACCCAAGTGCACAATAAGACTGGCACTTGGACGCACTAGGGCTACACAACTAGGCACACATCCTCCTGCCTATACCTGGCAGGAGGAAGTAGGCTATTCACCCCGGCATCCCACCGGTGGCCACACTTCCCACAAATAAAGTAGGAGAAAAAAATAAAAGTGAACAGAGTGCACAATGGAGGACTCTTCCTCAGAGTCGTTGCTGCACTTCATCAGCATACTAAAAAATAAATACCCCGATGTCTTCCAGGACATAATCAAAGAAAGACCGCTCCCGGATAGACCCTCCTCAAGGGCCTCCTCCATATCCTGCACTTCATCCGCAGTCTCCGAAATGGAGCTGGATAACGCAGCGTCCACTGAGTATCCCCAAGCCGAAGACACCAGCGATTTCACGCTGGTTGAAAAAAAAAGAAAAAAGCGGGCTTCACCCGCCCCGACGCCACCTCCTAAGGCGAAAAAACGGGAAATGAAGGCCCCCTCTCCCCAGCCATCTACGTCGGCCCTGCCCCAGGGCCCCCTCACAGCTGCCCCACAGCAAGCCCCCGCCGCTCCTGAGCGTGCCCTAGCTGGCTCAAAAAAACCTTCGGCTGTCTCACAGCCATCGAAACGCCCGCCGCCTGTCTTCATTCAGGCACAAGACAAGTGGCCGATTGTCGCATCGGCCCTATCCAATCGCTACAAATATCAAGCGATCCCCACCGCTGTAGGTATTAAACTGCAGCTAGAAACCACGGACGACCATAGAGCGGTAACTCGCTTCTTGCAAGACAAAGGTGTTTTCTTTCACACCTACACCTTGGCAGAAGAGCGCCAACTCAGGGTAGTAATTAAAACCTCCCGCGGGAAATCCCAGCTGATCTGATCAAAGAGGACCTTCAGGCCCAGAATCTCCCAGTCCTGTCTGTGCATAGGATGTACAGTGGCCATAATAAAAGCCATTCAACATGGTGATTGTGGCCCTCGAAAGATCCGAGGCCGGGAAGCAGGTATTTAACCTGAAAACCTGCTGCCACCTCTCTGGGCTGACTATAGAGCGCCCACATAAAACGGCCCACCAGGCCAGTGTCACAAATGCCAATTATATGGCCACTCAGCACGCAATTGCTTCGGCAAACCCAGATGCGTCAAGTGCCTGGGTGACCATGGCACCACCGAATGTCCGAGACCAAGGACAAGGCCCTTCTGGCCTCTTTCGGTCCCCGGCATGTGTCCTATGCAACACAGAGGGACACACAGCCAATTACCTTGGCTGCCCAAAGCCCCAAGCCGAAACGTCCGGCACTAAAATCGCGCCCAAGGTCGCTACCCCGACCGCCGCCCCGCGCCAATTCTCGCTCCTGTCCGACCTCTACGCCCCACATGGCATACGCCGATCGGCGTAGCGACCGTTGCTCAACCGGTTGAGCAGCCTCCTCCATCAGCCGGACGGCCGGTTATCGAAAGCGACCTCGACTTAGTGTGTCGCTTCGCCGCCGTCTTCAACGGCGCCGACGTCTCAGCCCTAGCAAAGCCTTAAGGGATTCTAATGGCAAGCCCGAAGTCAGGATTGCCGCCATAATGCGCTACCAACATGTAGTGTCAGCCATCGTCAACTTTCAAGCATAGAGGGCCTTTACAACGGCAGAGTAAAACCGCGTTCCCTTAACGTCGCATTTTTAACGCGAACGGTATTAACAATCAACGCGACGAAATCTTCAATTTCGTTCGCGATCACCAAGTCGACGTGCTCCTAGTGCAGGAGACATTCCTCAAACCGCACACTCGCAATCCCAACATTGCGAGTTATAACATCATTAGGAATGATAGAACTTCTGCCGCTAATGGCGGAACTCTCATTTACTACAAAAGTCCTTGCACTGCGTGCCCGTCGACACGCCAACCCTCACTTTCCTAGAAGCCTCAGTCTGTCAGCTAGCCATGACCGGCCATGCCCCATCACAATCGCGTCCGTCTACCTGCCTTGCAGACGTGATGCACAAGTATTACGAAGCGACTTCGTGGCACTCCTTTCCTTGGAAATTCAGTCATTTTGGCAGGAGATTTCAATAGCAAGCACACTCGGTGGAATGCAATTAAAATCAACCCCCGGGGTTGGCTTTAGACTCGCTAAGCGACGCACTCGACTTCGACGTCGTAGCGCCTACTACGCCTACCCATTTTCCATATATATTGGGTCACGCACCGGATGTGCTTGATATTGCCATCTGTAAGAACATCAACCTCGCCTTCCAAGGATAGACGTAATCCACGAGCTCGCTTCCGATCATCGCCCGTTCTTCTTCGGTTAGGGCTCTCCACCCCAACCTCACCCTCCACCAAAACCATAGTAGACTGGCACCGACTCAGGAACAACCTGAAGGAAGCCACATCACCACACCTAGATGCTATTCCTAGGAACATATCTTCAGTCCACGACATGAACCTCGCAGTTCATGCCCTCACTAGGCACATCCAGACAGTCGTCGAGGATTGCTCGAGGCGGGTTCCCTCGGTGGAAGACCACCGATGGACCCTGCCAAGCGACATAAAGGACCTAATGAGGCGCAAGAATGCGGCAACTCGTGCCCACGACTTATATCCCACTGAAAGTAACCGGCTGGTGCTACGTACCCTTCAGCGTGAAGTCCGGTCACGCATAGCCCAGTACAGGAACGATCGGTGGGATAATCACCTCTCAATATCGAACCTTCCCACCTCGCCTTCTGGCGACTTCCCAAATCCTAAAGGGGCAACGCCCAAACAATGCCTCCTTAGCGCGTCCTAATAAACCACCCGCCTTCTTAGACGAAGAGAAAGCCGAATGTCTGGCTGACAATCTGGAGCTCAATGCTCACCGAGCACACTACCGATCGACGCCGCTCACCTTGCAATGGTTGAGAGCGAGGTCGACCGGAGGAGTAAGGAACCACCTCGCGATTCCGTTACCCAAGTCACATGCACCGAAGTTGAGTCCATAATTAAAACCTGCGACCACGCAAGGCTCCCGGCCCCGACGGCATCACCAACAAGGTGATGAAACTCCTACCCATGTCCATTTTACACCTACTGGTAATAATCTACAACGCGGCCATATCCAAAGGCACCTTCCCGAACACCTGGAAGGAAGCCGACGTCATAGGGATTCTCAAGCCCTCAAAACATCCAACCGATCCATCAGCCTATCGACCCATAAGCCTACTCAAAGTCTTGGGTAAGGTATATGAAAGGCTCATCCTCGCCCGCCTCAAGGACTTCATGCTGTCCCGAGGGCTACCAATCAATGAGCAGTTCGGGTTTCGCACCCAACACTCATGCACACATCAAGTGCACCGCATCACGGAGCACATCCTCAGTAAATTTCTTCAGGGCTACCAAACTGGGGCACTTTTCCTCGACGTGGCGAAAGCTTTCGACAAGGTCTGGCACAACGGGCTCATATACAAACTATATGAGCTCGGTGTGCCAGATCGACTCGTACTTATCATACGAGACTTTCTCCGAAATCGAACCTTTCGTTACCGCGTCGAGGGAACGCGCTCCGAGGTTCACCCTATTTGTGCCGGAGTACCACAAGGCTCCGTCCTAGGTCCTATTTTGTACACACTCTACACCAACGACATACCGCGCACTCGCGGTGTAGAGCTAGCCCTTTTCGCCGATGACACCGGCCTCTATGTGTCTGGGTTCAAACCAGACGCTATTTGTAGACGCCTCCAATCTGCAGCCAACACCTTAGGAAATGGTTTCGGAAATGGAGGATCGAGGTTAACCCTACCAAAAGTGCAGCCATGTACTTCTCTCGGCGCAACAAAACGCCGCATCTCCCAACTATAGAGTTATTTGATCGTCCAATCCCCTGGGAACAGACAGTCAAATACTTAGGCGTTACTTTAGATGAAAGACTCACCTTCGGTCCGCATGTCAACCGCGTACGGAATCGAGCAGCGTTCGTCCTAGGTCGTTTGCACCCGTTACTCAATAAAATAGCAAAATGTCCCTGCGTAATAAAATTACACTATACAAAGCGTGCATCCGACCCATAATGACATACGCAAGCCCCGTCTTTGCGCATGCTTCCCCGCGTCACATTCACCGACTTCAGGTAATACAAAATCGTTTCATGCGCAAGGCCACCGGTGCACCGTGGTTCTTGCGTAATGAAAATCTACACATAGATCTTGAGCTGCCGACCATAGCTCAGTACCTGAAGCAGGCTTCCCGCCGATATTTCGACTCTGCCGTCACACACTCTAACCCCTTGATTGTAAGTGCCGCCACTTACAATCCCATCGCGAATCACAGAGTCACCCGCGTCCGAAGAAGACCGAGGCACGCTCTCGATGACCCTGACGACGTGACTACCAGGGCCCAAGCCCTTCATAAAACACAACACACGTACATTGCACCATTACGCCCCGCCGATGGCGAGGGCGTCACAAACAAGGATATTCGCGATACCGCCATGTCACTGGTCGGTTCTCTCCAGTCCATACAGATAGAAGCGTCGCTGGAGTTTCTTGCGCCACTTCTTCTCCAGCGCCCACGCATTCCGAAGTGGTGGTACAGATAGCTAATAATCATAGCGAATTTAAAGAATCCTCTGTCAGAAGCAACTGACCGAGCCGAGGTTCAGCCCTCTCGGGCACCCTCGAGTCAGACGCTCTCGCGAAACAAGGTAACGGTCTGCCGAGGCTCCCTCTCAGGAGCCCTTGTGCTGGTTACCTATATATAGAGGTCTCGACTGAGTGCCATTAGCGCTCGGTCACCTCTCAACCCGGTGAAACTGTAAAAGCCCTCGGGCTAACAGTGGCCTTCAGCCCGAAAAAAAAAAAAAAAAAAAAAAAAAATAAATAAATTAAAATATAAGAAAAAACATACCGCAATTAATTATAAATTTCACGTTAAAAAAGCTATCAAAACATTTTGTTTGACTTGGAATCCATCGAATATGTTACATAAAGTTAACACTAATTGGAACAAACATAATATAATAACATGTAATTAAAATAAAACTGTCTTTATATGAATGCTTTTTAAATAATTTTGATTCGGTGAATTAGTACCTAGTAGTTTTGTATGCTGTTCAGGGGATTTTCATTTTCACCTTTATCTTACTAACAGGAAGAGATAGCAGATTATCTTACGTCACCACCATATAGCTGAAACGATATGTAGTTTGTTAAGCTAGTACAAGACGAAATTTGATAGTTTCGATAATTTTATATTATTTTTTTTCTAAAGTTTGTGCGCTGATTTCTTTAAACTATGGGAGTATCTGAGAGGTTTCTCGGTATATTTATTGTTTTATATTATAATTATATATTAATATAATTCCGAAATCCACAACCATAAACCAACGAGATTAATCAATCACCGTGGAATTCTGAGTTTGAATTATAAAAATCTAAAACCAAGTTAGCTCTTTTGTAGTCCAATGCTTTATGCATAAAAGAACCTTCCACGAAACTCCAGCACTCCAGATTGAGCTGGTTACTGTAGTACTGTGGTACTTTGTGTTTGTGATACGTCATCCTAATTATAGGTAGTAAGATTTAGGATCGGCGTTATATGCACCGCGAATATTTTGCTCTGTAATATTAGATCCTTACTTATGAAATTGGCGTTTCGTCGAACTGGCCACTTTGATCTCAAATAATCTGGCATTTGGTTAGGAATTCCAAATTCAAATGTATTTCAAATTGAAGTTTGTGTAATTGTTTCGAATTTAGTGATTCATTTATTTTCGCGCCATTTGTTTTTTTCTTTGACATCCTTCTGTTAACAAAATGAAAACCTTGAAATATCGCGTTATTTACGAATATGAGTTCCACGGTGGCACCAGCGGTGTAGAAACAGCTCGAAGGATTAATGATGTGTTTGGGGTAGCTACTGAATGGTACGTTTTTGGTTCCAATGTTTTGAGTCATATCGTTACTTGTGATTAAAAGTAGATACTGTATGACAATTGGAAACGCTCATCACAGTGGGTGAACCCAGGAGAACCAAATATTATCCAAAGCGAAAGTTGACTTAGACAAAGGTACTGGTGAGTGTTTGGTGCATCATTGCTGGTGTCATACTATTACAGCTTTCTGAGATCTACCATCTATATAAAGATCTGCCGTAAACATCTATCCAGATGATTACGGCAGATCTTTATCGTGTATCAACAAAGCCGTGATGAAAAAGCTAGCCGTTAAACAACCGAGATTGGTCAATTTCTCTAGACCCTTGCTGCTTCATGACAACTCTAGATCCCATACTTCACGACAGACTGTCGCCAAATTAGTTGCAATTGGAATATCTCCGGACACCCTATATAAATATATATATTTATATATATATATATATATATATATATATTTATATATATATATATATATATTTATATACCTAATATTATCTGTAATAGACTTCTAGATTCAGAAACTGTTATATTCTAAACTAAGAGTGCATTACGTTAAATCTTCTTTCTTTATTACAATATAGAAGAGGAAGATAATACTTTTGGAGTCACACGTTATCCATGTATGCCGTCGTTGGTGGCGCTGCAGCAGATGAGGAATAGACTCCACTTGGCTAACCTAGGCAGAAAACTAATGAAATGGACCGCCTTGGCGACTGGTACAGAATTGAGAGTTATATCTGGGCAACTTGATGCGTAAGTTTAAATTTTAATAGGACTATAGAATTTACTTAGTTAACATCGTCTGTCCCATAGGTATTATATCGGGCTAGAGCGAGGACGCATAGAAGTTTTACCCGTCGGTATACACCCAGCTAAAATGGTACCAACATTTTTTTTGTAAAATTAATTTATTTATACACAACATTTTTAAGACTAACACTAATTCGTGACATAAATATAGGAAAAGGACGTGTGAAATTCCCCTTTGTGTGGGCATAATGTTTTGCAGAACATACAGGAGTTCAACATAATATGTAATTAGTTTTTTTATTTTATTATACAAACCGTTCAATCTTTGGTACTGAGATCACTACGTTGTGATTATTTGATCTAGAGCCTTTTCTTCGCGTAGGTCACTTTGGATCCTCATAAAATAGTTTTTTAATGAATCTAAAGTTGCCAGATGACCACTCAGTTCAGCTGATTCTAAGTGTGGTGACTGAAAAAGCTGGACACCGAATACCTTAACGGGATTACACTTTGTGTCTTACGGGTGATATAACGTCTATCTGTTATTTTTTCCTCGTAGGTGATCTATGTAGATGTAAAAGGGCCCCAGAGACTACTTAATTGATTTCTGTTTTCGTTTGTCACCGTAATACCGTATACGTCATGATTATTGGCATAGTGGGAATATTTGCCATTCAGATGCAATGCTAGAGGAAGATCAAGTAATAGGTTGTGTGAAAGATTATATAAAAGTTATCATAATTGATCTGTTACATACGAATTGATCAGTGTAAGCTATATGTGAAAGACATCTTCTCTGGTGGCTTTATAAACCAATCCTAGAGCTGCAAGAACATCTACATCTTGTGCAGGCGTGTGACACGACAGTAGTATTTATGTCGCTATCGTACCCCATTGCTTCTCGGCAAGCCTGTCAAAATTTTGGCCCTCTTTGCTGCAGTTCCTCCATTTGATTCTATCATTCTTTTAGTAGTAGTCTCATAGCTTGTTTCATTTATAATACGCGATGGTAAAAAAATTAAGAATTCCATGCCTACCTTAATATTTAAGTTACAATAAATATATCTTATTTATAAAACTTTATGCGTTTGTTTCTCTTTTATATATATATATATATATATATATATATATATATATATATAAAGGTTTTATATATTGTTATATTTTTTTATTTATTTAAACACATATTTGGTCACACCTTACAAAAAGGCATCCAAAGGACGGGCTTTAACGCCTTAAGGCATTCTATACCAGTCAACCCCATACAAAAATGTATGTAATATAATGAGATTTTATAAATAGTTCTACTAATAAAAATATAACATACGGTATATATAAAAGTTTATATTGTGTTTTTTCTCTGTTTAGAATTTACAGAAACTTTACCGAGGACATGCGAGATGCTTTTATGATACTGGCCAGATGTCGCTACTTTTATCCCAATTTGAACAGAATGGTCATAGAGGGATGCCCTAATGTGGTTAGTATAATATTGTTTGTTGTTATTATTTATTTATTAAATCTTTTGTGCACTTACAAATTTACAAATTACAAATTAAATTAAATTATTACATATTAAAATTAAAAAAAGTTACAAAAAATTACACTTATAATTTTGTTACAATGCATTTCACAAAACAATTGGCATCGTATGAGTGTTGCACCTATAGCTATACTCTAAATCACACGTACTTAAGTAGTTAGGCCTACTTATAAACTATTTATATTTTTACATATAACGAAAAGTTTTATAAATATTTCGTTAGTAAAGAGATGA
Source organism: Teinopalpus imperialis (assembly GCA_029286865.1). Classification (NCBI taxonomy): domain Eukaryota; kingdom Metazoa; phylum Arthropoda; class Insecta; order Lepidoptera; family Papilionidae; genus Teinopalpus; species Teinopalpus imperialis. Next base: position 11,003,384 of record JAGSMU010000004.1, read on the forward strand.
ATTTTAGGTTGTTTGATTAGTCTAACTGCAGGTAGGCAATTGTATTAGTAAGGTAAGGGATTTTTTATGTTCTGTCCCCATAATTTCGCTGGAAACGTAAAGTTTACGTGCAGATGCTGTCAAAGAGAATGCCATGGCTGGTTATGAGCTCGTAACTGGCAACGTAAAGAGTTAAATGTTTGTTTTTAAGTATGTTATATCATACTAGATATTGACACTTCCCGTATTTTGATAAAGTCTATACTATATATACTATACTATCGTGTTTCGTATGGTAGATTTAGGTATCCAAAGATCCAATTACGAGTAACGAGACATTCCATCGCAGTTCTCAAAGGTGACATTTGCATCTTTTTCTGTATTATTTCAAAAATAACGAATATTAGCAATGCTATTTCTACATTACTAATATTCCAGATAGCCACAACCAACTAAGCGGAAAATGCTTATGCTAGGAGATGGTTCACGACAAATAAATCTAATGGTGGATTCGAACCTACGACCTTAAGTTTCGTAGACCGTACCCTTAACCATTAGGCTATTGACGCTTAAATCTTGAATCTTTGATGATGGATGTGCATAGTACACAGTGCACCTGATAATCATCCCTTACTATCAGGTGAACTGTGTCACCTTTTATCACCCTTTCATATTATATGGGAAAAGCACAAGATATCAGTAAGGCTATAATTTATTATTCATACACAGTATAAAAGAAAGTTACCGACACGCGATGATTGTTCTAATCTCGAGATCAAGTGAAAGTACTTGTTTTTATCTTCATTTTCCGAGAAGGTTTTACGTGTATTAAAATTGCTCTATCAATTATAGAGGCTGAATTTTGTTGTATTAGTCAAAACTTAATTTTACCCTGGCGAAGTTGGGCTGCCAATAAAATATTGTGATTTTTAGTAAAACAATATCTTATTTGACCAGAGAATATTTTTTTATTAACAGAATGCTAGCAATAGTTATAGAATTACTAATTTTATAATTAACCACTCAAACTAAACTAAAATAGTTGTGCTAGGCGATAATTGAAAATAGTCAGTATGTGGATTTTAATCTTAAACGTTTAAATCGTGCTGCGATTAAATTATTTCCTTTTATGAATTATGCGATGCAAGAAATCTCTGATTACATACAGAAAATTAAATTATTTGAAAGTACAGATAATAATCCGGCCGCAGGTGAGCCAACCTTTAACCGGTAAATAGCCGACTGCGCCATGGATGCTGTAGAGATTTTTTAACAATTATGAAACATTTTGCCAACCTTTGTTTTACATTTTTTTGGAGGGTTCGAAAACTTTTTGTATTAATTAAATACAAAATGCAGTAGTAGAGTCACGTTGTAACTTGATTCTATCAACAACATGAACCGGCCGGATTCCACGCCGTAACAGAATAACAGTTTGAAATAGCAATATCAGTGGTAGAGCTACACTGCAGTTGGTTTCTAGCTGCAGAATGACAGCTCGACCGGGGTCCTGGTCCTGCGTAAAATAGCACGATAACGCTGCTGTGTTTCGTCTGGTGAGTGCAAGGATCCGGAGACCCTTATTACTGGTAACGAGGCATTCCATCTCAGTCATCAGGGATAACAACGCATCTGCATCATGATTCCTTGTCAAGGATGAATGTAGATGTCATGGGCCGCAGGAATCACTTGCCATCAGGTGAACTGTGTGCTTACAAAAAATCTGGTTTAACTATGTGCCCGTTCGTCACCCTTATCTTATATCCCGGATATAATATTACAAAAAAATAAATAGACAGAACACATTTGGGCCCCGACTACTGAACGCCAGTGGCAAGGGCGATACGACATACGAAGTGCCGTTTAAATTTAAATTCAAAATGTCTCTAACCAATAATATTATTATTGTTTTTAAATATCATTTTTTAGGTATTGATTTTCTCTCGTTTGATGTTCGATAAAACAATATAGTAATATACTAGCAACTATCAGAATAAATATGAACTACTTACGTTACGTTAGAATAAAATAAAACTCTGTTATTTATGATTATTACGTTAGAATAAAATAGCACTCTGTTAATTATGATTATTCATTAAGCAATCGAAATGTTGACGGTGTATATCTTACGATATAAAATGTGGCTATTTATTCGATTATCTAAATTTAAGTGCCTTTATGTATGCAATAACGCAGGAAGGATGTTTAGTTAAAATATATTTACCATTTACACATTATCCATTCATACAAACGAGATGATTCAACTGGTGATTAGTTATTTCTGTGGCTTATGCACCTAAATCTTTTCGTTGAAGAATCGAGATGAGCATGCTTTAGATGTGATTGAGGGAAACGATAGAATGAGTCACTGTGTCATTCCGTTTCTATCACTTATTATAAGATACATTTGCTATGTTGAGTTGTTTTGCTATGGAAACAACACTGGTCGCAATGTCTGATTTATGCTACAGCCAATTTCTTACTGTGCGTGGCAAATGGAAAAAGCTGAAACGAGTCGTTTTTTTTCAAAATTGTATTGTAGTATTTCAATAAAAATTAACACTAAACAGAATATATTCCAAGAGTTTATGGCTACTATTTCCCAGATAAAAAAATAAGCTTAAACATCGTTATCAGAATCGAGATAGAAAGCGAAAGTAAGCGCTCCCCTTTAACCGGTCAGTTTTTATAGCCTAAGGATTCGAATTCCGCTAAGCTTTCACATAATAACTAACCGCTCATTCATTCACATGAAGACAATAGACAATAGATTTATTTTAGTAACATTTACTTGTTTGTTATTTTAGGCAGAAATTGTTTTGACAACATCCACTAGGACCACGTCTGGAGTGAAAATAATAGAATATAATATAATTGAAGTAAGTGTGTTTTATTTTTTTTACATTAACACAAATGACGGTGATGGTATCAATAAGCTTGAGAAGGCATCATGTTTAATCATTTCGGTGTGGCTTGCCTGATTGGTAGGGTTCACATAGAACCCAAATATGTACGTGTTGATAGCTTTGCCATGGTGTGCTATATGACGCGTGCTTTCGTGCGTCGATCGCGTTTTTGTTACACAGAGGAGGATCGTTTTGTGGTCACCTTTTTAGGCAGTAAGATGAACAAACGTAATTCACTGATAAAATTTTACCATGATCTATGTACACTTGAATCGATTTAAACACTGTTTATTTTAGCGGAGCTCAACGGAAACAAGATTACACCTAAAACTGAAAGCGAAATTTATTTTCGGTTTTCTGGTTTTGGCTAATATTTAACATAAACAGAATGATTATATAATAATTTAAATTATTTTACACCATTGACTTAAAATCCAATATTTGTGTGGTCATTGGAAACGTCAATAAAAATAATGAGTTGCATAAATATATACAAGGGCATTTAAAATTTGTCCCAGGGTATGTCCTTGGAATTAATAAATCTTTCTTAGCTGGTAACTTTGGTCATAAAACCAATTACCACCAATCAAGACTACTTTCATATAAAAATTACCCCCTCCCTTGGAAGCTTCTGATCACTGCGTAGTGAAATCTACATCGTCCTATTTGCTACAGGATCGTGATACCCATGGTGTCGATGGCGCTAGAGATTCGAGCTTCGAGTATATACTAACTGACGTGGTGTATCAGGCCCAGCAAATATTTCATCTCTTTAGCTAACGCATATAGTTCGCGTATCTTTTATATATTTGGCTTATTTATTGTGGGTTAACGAGATGAGTCTATCGTACACCCGCTTGTTAATGTATACGAGTAGCTTTTGTACCCTAATAATAATTTAAAGTAACCTTATAATTTAAACTCAATACTACAAGATAGGTCGAATTTTCACTCCATCTGCGGATCTGACTTCCTAGTTACGACGCTATCAACGCTTTAACTTCCTTAGACTATGTGTTATATCATCTAACACTTCTTGTAACGGTATCTTACATGAAAATTAGGTCTACAGGTGGATAGATTTTTTCAAATTAAATATCGTTCACTATGATTTTAGAAAAATACTCATCCATATGAGCATCTGGGTATAGAAAAGGGCGGTCAAGCGATTTATGATGCCAAGAAAGCGTGGCTAGAGCTGCTGAAACGTATGATATTAATGGTTGAGCTCCGTACTAACTTTAAATTGGTGGAAAATATGCATAACACCGCTAACAAGTAAGTGTATTGCTAAATACTTAATTATATTTATATCTTAGGAACAAAGAGCTGTGTTAGTTCACTTTTAATTCACTAATAAACATACTGGTAACGAGGCATACCAACTCAGTTCTCAAGGGTGACAACGCATTTGCTTTATGATTACTTGTCAAGGATGAACGTAGATGTCATAGGCCGCAGGAATCACTTTCCATCAGGTGAACTGTGCTCGTTTGTTACTCTTAAACTAATCATATGTATATATATATACATAAGATTACTGTATATATATATATATATATATATATATATATATATATATATATATATATATATATATATATATATATATACTTTTAACTGTATATTATTTTCTATCAATACTTAAAACAAATAGATGTTTTAATTATCAATTAATAAATATCCATAATCGTAACCAAAGACTCGTATATGAAACACGATTTAGACCAGCTTGCTATTTCCAGCCATAAAATTAATGTTGCTGTTCAATATATTTTATTTGTAGTTTAAGTTAGATAGTATTATTAATTGTATTTGTGTTATAAAGCTGCCGATTAACACCCTTCTCTCTAAGGACTGGGCGGGAAATTAATAAAATTTGCACTAAATAATAATTACCAAGCATCTAATATTTTTTAGATAAATAACTCGTAAAACGTTACTTCTTGTTATTTTAGTTTAATAAGAAATAATAGTTAATGCAGAGTGTGTAAATTGAAAAGATATGTAAGTGTGTCTAAATTATTTTTTTCTTTAATTTATGTTTAAAATATTTGGTATATTATATTAATTATATGATTTTTTTTTTTTTAAATTGCAAAATTATCTGCAAAATAACAATAAGAACATGGTATGTATGTTATGTATGATAAAAAAGTTGGGCACAGTTTCTTTTTATTAATGTAGTATCGACAAGATTTCAAATTGCAGTATTGTAAAGGAGACCTTATTGATATCAAGGCCATCTGTCAGCACATATCTGTATGCCCGTGCAGTCCTTAAGGAAGGAAGAGGCGGCAGTATTATCAAGAGCGAATATGTTCTTCTACAAATAAAGTTCTTTGCCGCAGGAAAATGAACGTATTGGGAAAAGTGGTCGTACCAAAAGCTAAAGCAACATGCACATATATTATAAGCGCACTGGAAGAATTGGCCAGAGATGAATTTTATAGACGAAAGATGATTTTAGAAGTGAAGGCCAAGCAAAAGAAAAGAGAGAAAGGTGAAGATAATGGAGAGTGTAGCGATGCGCAAGGGTGTTCATTAGCTTGTAATGATGATGCAAATAAAAAATCGCTTTTGATTGTTTTAAAGGAACATGTTAGTGAAATATTAGAAATAGTAAATGATATAGACGAAAATTCTGTATCAGCGTCTAATTTGAAAGAATTTTTGGCCTTAGGAGAAGAGTTGAAGAGTAAATTAGATGGTAATTCTAAATCGGAACCATTTTTAAGTCGACTGGATGAAGAAAAATTGAGTTCTAAAACTAATTTTGATGTAAATATGGCCCTGAATAAAAATGAAGAAGCATCTAATACACGTAGAGCTTTCCAAGATTCGTCAGAAGACTTTTTACAATCAGATAAACATAAACAAGTAAATAATGCTCTTGAGAGAGACTTAGACCTGGGTCCATTTGAAATCGAAGTGAAAGAAATCACCAAAATAGTGAGAAGTAGAAATAAAGATGGAACTATTAGAGAAGAGAAAAAAATAACAAAAATAACTAAAGAAATAAAGAATAATTTAGATGAGAATTTAATATCGCATACCTCCAACTACTCCAATGATGATATTATTAGTAATATTACATCTGAACCATCTACATCGTCTTCTAAATCCTCACATTCACGTAATACAACAGTACAACTAATTTGCGTTAAAGATTGTATTGGCGATAGAATGAAGAACAAAAACTTATATGATCACAAGTTTTTTTCACAGCAAAAGTACGGGGAGACATCAAAATCAAATTCCAGTACTATACTTCGTGATAGTTTTTGGAATGATAATTTAGCTAAGGTTTTTTTGGATTTTGATGTGGAATATTTTAAATCTAGAGAATATTATACAAATCACTCTAATTATAAAGACATAGCTTTCCAAAGCAATGAATTGGAATCTTATATACGAGATTTAAAATGCTACGAAATATTTGAGGCGGATAGTAAATCCAATATTGAGAATAATGCATTAAGCGATAATTTATCCGTGGAAGATATGGAAGTGCAGGAATCTAAATGACCGTATAGTTTTACGAAAACTAAGAATTCCATTGACTGCAAATATAAATCTAACAAATCCGTTTTCGATCTCTGATTACCAGCAATATGTAATTCGAAGATAATAAACTCTATTTGTAAGAGTATTAGTAATTACATTGTTATATCAATAATAAGTGTCGGGTTTCATTTATTTGAATACATTTCGTTTAATATAATGGTTTTATTCATATTATTTACTATTTAGTGTCCATATTTCAATATCTATTTAAATAAAAAAACATTTTTGTTTATTTTCCAGTAGAAATAAATAGTTAAAACTAGAAATAATTTTATTTTACAAAATAGAATGTGTGCATGGAATTAATTACATAATTTCAACTTAATAAAATATTATAATATTTATACAATGTTTCATTGTTTTTAAATTCGTGAGATACGAATTTAAAAACAATGATAGGAATTCATAATTTGTTTCTTGACCGAAATTCGCTTTCAATATTCGGAAATTTTGAAAAAAATAAAGTTATTCATAAGATAGAAGAAGAGAGAGAGAGAGACAGAGGCCTTATTCAAATTTCTTGTCTTTTAAAAATTAAATTGCGACATAAATAATCTGTGCGTGCACTGTGGCTATGATGAAATAGAGAACAATGTACAGAAGTTTATGTGACAATAGTTCAATTCCTATTTAGAGGCTTGGATATGTAAGTTTACAATTTAATACCTGTTATTGGAAAATACAATCACCGCAAGTAGCGTGTCTAATATTGTCCAGACATGTAATTTTTGTAAACTAAATCGGTTTCTGGTGAAGTCCATCCTTTCCGAATTGATTAAAAGGTATGGTTAGCAAAGCTCATCCAAAAGATGGGTGGGTATTACGGGTGTTAAACAACCATTATATAAAAAGAAATAAGTTATTAAATAATTCTTGAAAGCTATACATTGCTGGTTTTCATATCCCATTACAATGCTTTAGTATACATTTTTTACTTAATCCAGAGGTCTTTAGTCACACGACGAAAGCTTATGTAAATTTTATTGGATGTTTACATATCAGGCAATTATTTAGAAATCTTTATTATCTACATAGTCAATATTGTGAATTTCACGTTCAGTCCGAATTATTTAATGTAATGCAGGAAATCTTATTTAATATATTTGATCTACTGAATGTAATCTCATTCTAATTTACTAATTTTGTTTGATAAGGGTATTATTCGGTGGCTTAATAAACGAGAGAACCAAATTTGTTTAAGTTAGTGATGATTATGTTTACAGGAAATGGAATGTTCTATCAAAAATGGTTACTCCGCGAGTGTCGCTGAGTATAAAGTATATTTTGTCAGAATTAGAGGAAATAGAAAGAGAAGATAATTTTAGACTGAAGCGATTTAAGGAGTTAAAAACTAAAAAGCAAAAACAAAAGGATTCCAATGATGATGATGAAAAAAACCTTGTAATAAATGAGATCCAATGTTTAGGAGAATGTCAAAGAGAATCTGTACAAGACAGTCTAAAATATTGTGTCAAACGTGAAGAAGAAAGTAATAAAAGGGCGAGCGTTAAAAGTATGGCCAAAGAAGTAGAAGTAGAAAAAGTAGACACAAACGAAAAAAATCATAAAAAGGTTACAATTGAAAAGAGTAGTAGTAAAAAGGAATTTACGGTCACAAAACCAAGTACGGAAAATTTAGAAACAATTGGCATTACGAACTATGAAGAGGAAGATAAAATAGGACAAGAAGAAATTTGTTACTGTCCTCTTATTTCTTCATCAATGGAACATAGAAAAACTTTGAGTGAAGATAAAATAATTGACCAAGTTCCAAATGATAATTCTTATAAATATTTGCAGGGTGCAATGTTCCACTCTGCGGAAAAAAATACTTCACCAAGGGAAAATGAGGAAATATTGCTTTGCGACTGCAAACGTTCATCTACCTGGAATGAACTTAAAACTCTTTTAGAAGAAGTTATTTTAGATCGTATTTGTGATAAATGTAAAAAGAAGATTAAAAAGTCCAGTGAAGTATTGACTTATTCTGGTCAAAGCTTATCTAAATCCTCAAAAGAATTAAGTAAACTGTCAGTTCATGATAGTATATTTAGCATTAAGTCTGAAGTAGTGGAGAATTTGGGACATTATGAAAGAAAGTACAAAGAGATTATAAAAGTATCTCGACTACAGAACGAGGACGGAACAATTATACAAAAGAAAAAAGTAGTTACGGTTAAGACGGATACAAGGAATCCTATGAAAGCAAAGCCTACGGATAGTCATAATAATATAAGTAATAATCTAATTTCAAAATGCTCTTGTTTTGAATCGAGCAGTAAGAGCAGTGAAAGTATAAAACAATACAAATGTGGTGAGCAAGAGCGTGAATGTAATACAAATAACGAAAATTACAATAATCAGAAGCAAGAAAAAAATGAGGCATGTTATTGCCCTACTAACACTAAATCAGAACCTGTCTGTAGTAATGAACGGTGGAATGAGTCTAGACTACGGCCTTGTATGTCGGCGGGGGGCATAAAGGAGTTGACGAAATTAGATGCAGTTACGTGTAACTGCCCTGGCGATATCACGGTAAATTTGACGTTCCAAAACAAAAGTGGTGAAAAGTTGCAAAATATTAATATTTCGCAATTGCCTCTTGTGTCATCTTTTAATGTCAATTTTTGTAATGTGCCTAAAAATATTTTAAAAGTACCACGACATTCTAACACTTTATTTAACGATTTAAATCAGGGGAGCAAAGAAATATTAGGTAAAGATTCATGTAAAACATTGTCGGTGAAAAATGTTGCGTGGACATGTACGTGCGATCTTGCAAAAACGTTATCAAAAACTGTAGATGAAACTACACAGGCTTTTAATCAGGTAGGTGCTGAAGTAGATGCTATGGTTAAAAACGCTTCAACTGACGTTATGGACATGGCTGATAAATTTAAAAACGTAATGGTAACAATTTCAAAACGTCAAGATAATAAAAAACACGTAAATTCATGTCATTGTAAATTGCCAGATTGTTCATATATTTTTAGTAAGGTGAAAAAGGTAAGCCAAGAACAACCGATAAATGCAGAAAATTATTTTAAAACAATAGATACAAATACCTTGTTTAAGGAATGCTGTACTCGTACTCATATTTATGCTTATATGTTTAGTAGCTTCAAACGCATTAAAATTGACAATATGGTTAAAAATGCCTGCTCAAATACACCCGAATTTCCATATCTTTTTAGTAAAATATCAAAGGAACAATGTAAAGATTCATGCACGCCGAATAACTTAAAGTCTGCTGAAATTGATGCCATGTTCAATAACGCTTGTCATCACTCTTTCAATTGTTCTTACATTTTCAGTCACTTGAAAAATATTAAAATAGACGCGATGTTTAAAGCTTCTTGTAAAACTAAAGTTGAGTTTCCTTATATTTTAAGCAACGTAATACAAGTAACAAACATTCAACCATCTATGACTTCCAATTCAAAAACAGTTGAAATTGGCAATATGTTTAAAAATTCTTGCAAACCCCTTTTCGATTTTCCTTACATATTTAGTAATTTAAATTCCATTAAAATTGACAGAATGATTAAAGATGCATGTTCTCACATCCCGAAGTTTCCATATGTGTTTAGTAGAGTCGAGAATGAAAGTCCCAATGTATTATCATTGGAAAATGATCGTTCTAATAAGACAAAAATTGATGAAATGTTTAAAAATTCTTGCATACAACCATGTAGATTTTCTTATATTTTTAGTCGTTCCAATAATTCTGATACTGATGCTACTACATTGTATGAAAATAAAAGTTTTCAATCTAATAAAATATTAAAAGAGATGGCATGCAAAAATGCAAAAACTTGTACCGATAGTTTTGATTACATATTTAGTAAAGCATCAAAATCAAGTACTGCATCTACGGACGCAGTCAACCATAAAAATGAGTTGACTGGGGCTTTTAGTAAACTTCTACAGAACGAATCTTTACTACCTGAGACTCAATTGAAGTTTACAGATATAAATAAGTTAATCGAGGATTCGTGCAATAGTAATAAAAACTGCAAGTTCAAATATATTTCCAAACAAGTATTAACTAAAAACGAAAAAAACCAATCTACTAGTTTCTGTGTTATGTTTAGGCAAATGTCTGATTCAAACAGCTCTTTAAATACATTTAATTGTGTTGACGTAGACGAAATGTTTAAACAGGTGTGTAAATGTAAAAGTGAAATTACGTATTTAATAAATAAATCGGAGCATCAAAAGTGTAATCATTTTCAAAAGCGAGCAAGTGATTCAAAGCTGGAGAATAATAGACAAAAGTTGTTTAAAGACTCTTGTAATTGTACAGATAATCCAAAATGTAATAACAAACAAACATTGAAGAACACAAAATGCAGAAATGCAAAAGAAAATGATTTCGATTACATATTCAGCAAAGTGTCAAAATTACATAGTTCCTCTCATCCAATAAACTGTGTTGACATAGACACAATGTTTAACAACTCGTGTTTACAAAAAAATGATTTAAGTTATGTTCCCAATAAACTCGAAGATAAAGGATATTTTGGATTGCCACGGTACGTAAGCACTTTCAGACTACAAGAAATCGAAAAGCTTTCGAAAGATGTTGAAAAACGTGATTTTGATCGTGAAAAATGCGTAGAACCAAAAAAATATGACTCAAATCGACCTTCAAATCCAATAGATTGTTTTAAGGTAAACATCATGTTTAAAGACGCGTGCACACGTAAAAATGAATTTACGTACGTATTGACTAAACTTGAAGAGAAAAATTCGATTCTGTTGGCCCGACGAACAAGCAATTTAAGGCTTCAGGAAATTGGTAAGACATTTGAGGATTCAAGCAAACGCAGAGCTAGCAAGAAATGCACCTTATGTGAGCACGTGAAGTGCACAGATACAAAAAAATATAAAACTGTTTTCCCTTATATATTTAGTAAAGTATCAGACTCAGTACAAATTAAAAAACCATTTATTTATGATGTTATAAACACGTGCATACACAAAAATGCTTACGAATATATAAATGAAGGTGAAGACAATAAATCCACACTAAATTCTAAGAGTGCAACTTATTTAAGACTTCAGAAAATTGATAAGTTGATCAAAGATTCTTGTGTGGTTTGTGTTAATCCAAAACTGAACTATATATTCAAGAAGGTTTGTAAACCTAAAACCAAGGAATCAAGGAAATGTGTATGTAGTACTAATAAAAATAAAGTAATTGAACAACAGAGCTACAGAAACTGCACTAGTTTAACTAATTATAACAATATCAATTTACCATGTAATCACAGTTGTTCACGAAGATTTTTGGTACAAATACCCAATTCCAGCGACGTGTCTGGCTGTTTCGGAATTGAAGTAATGTGGAGACCGGGATGTGTACGTCATGACAATGTGGAATCAAAAATCTCAACTGCCACAAAATGTCAACATTCTTCTACGAGTTGTACAGCTAACAATAAAACTATAACCAATAAGGCGAAAGGTTGTTGTCCGAATATTATTCCTATAAAAGCAACTTATAACAAAGATGATTTTTCTCAGCACTCTCCAATTGACTTTAAAAATAGCGATATGTTAAAGGAAAACGATAATATCTCTCTTTTAAGGCGAATGTTAGAATCAGTCAAGAATGTTTACGTGCCATTCATTAAACCTGCCAAGTCTGAAGTGATCAAAGAACTTTCGCATACTAAGGCTGACAATGTAATAAGTCTTATATCTAACTCTACTACATCTACTTATTCCTGGAAATCTTGTGTTATGAAAACTTGCCAAGCGGAAATAGAAAATGTTGAAAAAAATATATCATACTCTGGTTTTTCATTTGGGTCTTCTCTTGATATTGCCTCCTATAAAAGTGAGGCTGTGGGTTCAAGCACGAGTACCGTGGGAAATTATGATATAGACCCAAAAAATATATGTTTCAAAGATAATAATACTGCCACAGGAAAGCGAATCCTATTTGATGTTGAAATGAGATCATGTAGTTCTATGTATACAACGGATTCTATAATTTCTATAAAACGTAATCGAAATCATAGTTTCAAAGCTGTTCCGAGGGCTCTTTCACAGGTTTCCGACAAATGTTCATGCTCATCTGATGCGAGAACTAAATATATCCCCAAATCTTGTGAAGTTAGACATAAATCGCCAAATCCATCATGTACTCGGAGGCCTCAATCAAATAAATCTGCAAAAGGAGCGTGTTCCTTTACGTCTGAGTGTGCTTCTAAACATGCTAGTGAAACAAAAGCGGAATGTTGCTGTGAACAAAATACAAAAAATGAATATAACTCAAGAGAATGTTTTCGTCCATCGGAATCATATATAGCAAAGAAAAAAATACAGACAGCGCAAAAATCTCGATCTCTCGATGAGAATAGATGTTGTTGTTCAAAAAAATAAGTTGTATTTTTCCATCAATCTAATTACGATGGTTCCGGTTTATTTTAATTAATATTCACTTTAAAAAAAACTTGTCTCGATATTAGCTTGCTTAGGTACTTCAACTAAGATAAATATAATCAGAAATATATTACTACTAGTACATAGAAATATAAAATATCTATATATTTTTTATTTTGGATGTGGAGTTTATCCACATAATTTTTTATGCATTAGCTTATAAAATTTTATGTATTTCTTAATAATAATATAACAATCACTGTGCGTATTTGTTTTATTTAATGTAAACTTAAATATAAATAGACACATTAACGTTTATAGAAATATTCTATCTAATAAAGTTATGAATTTGAACAAAAACTAATGCAGAGTGACTAAAATCTTTATAGTGCTTGACATGTACCTATTCTCCACAACAATTGAAAGAATGTATTGTGTTGAAAACGGTAAAGTAAGAGATTTAGGAATAGATATTTAAAAAATAGAATTGAGCAACTGTTTTGTTAATTCATGAAATTAACGAAAATATTGCAGCTATTTAAAAATAATAATAATTATGACTTATTTACGAATATATGAAAAACTTAAGTTTATGCAGTTTAGAGAGCAATATTTAGAACGGCAGGCCGGTTAGAACTTTAAGCAATCATTGCTATTACCAGTTTATATGTAATCTGAATCTCGAACCAAAATCTCTGGGCTCTAAAGAAGTGATTTGTTAATCAAATCTGCCCATCATTGGGTTTCCCAAGCACGATTCGGGTCATCGCATCGGTATCCATCGCATTACTTAGCGTCACAATTGCTTTTTACACACACTTAGTGCGGCCTAAACTTTATTGGCTAGTTATAGACAAGGTGGTTTTTTTAATTATATTCATTCCCATCGCTATTACGTGCCATTCCATCGCCACTTACATATGAATCGTTACATTCATATAATTGTATGTGTTCGTCATTTATTAAAATAAACTTTTCTATATACACAATAATTACAGATAATGTTCTAATATAAATTCTAAAACCAAAAAGGGATAGAATATTCAGATATATGGTTCGAGAGCTGTGTAAAGGCTCATCAAAGGACATTATGACGGTCCATCATGCGTCCTCTGATGCAGATTTTATAACAAGTTTATGAAATATTTTTCAAATCTAGGTTTTTGTCACCACGTTGGTGAGAGCATTGGCAACGCCACTGGTGCTGCTGATGTTCATGTGCGGAGGTAATTACTTGGGAAACCCTCTTGCTGGTTTACTCCGTCCATTATAAAAGTTAGGGGAGGAACTTCCACCACAACAGGAAGGACTCGGCTATTAAGGCCGGCCTCTTGAATCCTTACATAATGAAGAAGTGCGTGTGGTTCAGTTTCACGCCACGAAGAAGGAAGGAGCTTATTAGGCGCCAATACCACCGGGGCTACAATAGTGTTCAAAAGCGAAGTCATAAGTAGTTACACTGAAAAAAAAAAGGAGTTATACAGAATACTCAGATCATATATCCTGATCAGTTGATATCGTTCGGCAGTAATTAGATAATGTGGTCATAATCAATTGAAAGGTCATCCTCGTCATCAACATATTAATATAAACCAACCAGCGAACCAACTCCAAGTGGCAGTTTTTGCGGAATCCATGAAAAATGCATTAGCATCGAGGCCATGCTGACGCGTATTCAATGTGGAGTGGAGACCGGGATTAATATAGTCGAGACTGTTTACTGCAAAGTACTATACTTTTTTAATTTTACTTCGATTCATTCTATATATAATATCGATCACGGTTAGACATAAGTTAGTTTTAACTATGTTTTAATGTACCTTTCTTTATTATTAAACATTTAAATTGAAATAAATTGTTTTTTTTAGAGCTCCGGCAGCGACGACAGCAGCGCGTCATTGACCATATTTTTTAAATAACTGCCTATTGACTACTTGAACGGTAACTGAAATGGCAGATTGGGTATGCGATTACGGACTCATTGCGTTACCACACACAATCTACCGAAACCTTCCCATGACGGTGCTCCGGATCCTTGTTCAAAACCTTATCCCATTATATTCTTATCCCCAAAACTATATCCTGTTTCCTTTTTTCTATTACCTATTCTTGTTTTTGGCAGATGGCGACCATCTCGTACTTACTAGGTCTATCAAGCTCTGCAAGATCCGGTGTAGTTAAGCGAAGTACTGTGGAGTTAAGTGAAATTAGTAGAGAGGGGGTGGGGGGTTACCCTACAATCAGGACTCCTGCTTTACTTTAGAGGTGGTCATGTGAAAGACGACGTATGGGCCGCCAGGCAAAGTTTTCCAATGAGATTACAGCTAGCGGTAAAAAGAGGTGAGGCAGTCGCAACATCTGGATTTACCAAGCTTGGAAGCACTAGTTTCTTTTCTTTTACGACATATCCCCTAAGCTGCTTTTATAAGCGTACATTTTGTGAAAGCGAGATTCTCTACTGAAAGCTGACTTATTCAACCTCAGTAAAAAATCATAACGTATATCCGACATTATTCTTGAGATTTAAGATAAAACGCTTCCTGCACCAGTATAACCTATGATGATAAACTAGCCCTAATTTTAAGGCAAATATTAGTATCGTAATGAAAATTTTACGATCAAAATAATGCTTTTTTTCTTCCGGCTGATGGCCGCTGTTAGCCCGAGGGCTTTTACAGATTCACCGGGTTAAAGGTGACTGAGTGCTAACGGTTCTTAGGCAAGACCTTTATTAGCGGGTAACCAGCACAAGGGCTCCCGAGAGGGAGCCTCCGCTTGGATTGCTACACTGTTCCGCGAGAGTGTCTGACTTGAGGGTGCTCGAGAGGGCTGAACCTCGGCTTGATCAGTTGTTTCTGACTAAGAATTATCTAAATGAACATTATTACCACCACTTCGGAATGCGTGGGCACTGGAGAAGGAGTGGTGCAAGAAACTCCAGCGACGCTTCTATCTGCATGGACTGGAGAGAACCGGCCTGTGACATGGCGGTATCGCGAATAACCTTGTTTGCATCCGCCGACGGCGAGGGTGGTATGAGGGTGCAATGTACGTGTGTAGTGTTTTATGAAGGGCTTGGACCCTGGTGGTCGGCGGGAAACCTGCTTCAGGTACTGAGATCTATGTGTAGATTTTCGTTAGGCAAGAACCACGGCGCACCGGTGGCCTTGCGCATGAAACGATTTTGTATTACCTGAAGTCGGTGAATATGACGTGGGGAAGCATCTGCAAAAACGGGGCTTGTGTATGTCATTATGGGTCGGATGCACGCCTTGTATAGTGTAATTTTATTGCGCACGGACATTGCTATTTTTATTGAGTAACTGGTGCAAACGACCTAGGGCGAACGCTGATCGATTCCGTACGCGGTTGATATGCGGACCGAAGGTGAGTCTTTCGTCTAATGTGACGCCTAAGTATTTCACTCTCTTTTCCGAGGGGTTTAGACGATCAAATAGCTATAAAATGATGCTTGTAGAGTCATTTTATATTGGAGTTCTCGTATGTAAAAACAGGGTGGTTATGTTATATTGTATTGTTATATTAGGCATTTTGTTGACTATTAATGTAGGTGTATATGGGTCGCAATTATTACTTTCATCAGGAGAGCTGTGCATTCGTTTGTCATCGTCAGTTTCTAAAAAGAAATATAGACAATTAATATATTTATATATTAGTCGCAGTGTCGATGCGTCCTTAACCTTTAGGCAACTGAGATTTAGGTGTTCATAGGCTGTAGGGTTTATATGCCTTGTGATCGGATCTATAAAACCGTAATATGTCAGAGAAAAGTGACTCTACAGAAAGTAGAAAACGGTAAAAACGATCATAAAATTCCTTCTTGTTTCTATCCAAATATCTTTGCGATTGTTATCATTCGGGATAGTAACCGGTATAAAAATATTATAATTTTTGGGAACTTGACAATTGTTTTTGGTAAATGTTGTCGTAATAAGACACGTGATCTTTGTCTATGTCTCTCTCATTCGGTCAAAATACAAATACTACTAATGCTTTCGTTCTTATTTTAACTGTACAATCGAGTTACGCCAAGAAATGCGGAGTCGGCTGCTCGTCTAGACTGGGTCTGATAGAAATAAAGCGCGACCGTGGAATAATTAGCGATGCTCCGATTGTTGGCATCCTATGCTGGATAATTAGTGGATTGCAAAACGACGCACAAGCGTTTTGGACTCTTTTATGTTGTTCTCTTGTTAAATTCTGAGCGTGCGCGAGTATTACACGTTTGTAACTGTAGGGATGACACATTTGTAAATGGGTGTTTCATTTTAATGACTCTACAAAGAAAATTATTAAAAGGTTATTTATTTGTCTGCCAATAAGAATCGTGTAAGTAGACTGTAATTTATATAACAAGTATGCGCATTCTTATTTGAAATGCCCGTCGAAAGAGAGACCGTTAAAATTATCGTGTCTCTTTCTAAAAGGCTATAGGTAAATTTTTCTGAGGATATAACGTTCGAATCCCCTATATATGCCATGAAATATGACAAAATATTTCAATATGATATTGCTAGTTGCAAAGAAATATATTTAAATCTTACATGTCTTAATTTTACAATAACCTAAAAGGCTATTGAAAGAGGTCCATTAATAAAATTATTAAGGAAGTTTTGCAAACGATTTAAGATTGAATAAAATGCTTAGGGTATGGTCTGTTAAACTTAACGTCGCAGATTTGAATCTGCTATTCGAACTTTGTCGCGAAACAGCGACTGATGTGACTTCTAACATACCACTTCTAACATATTGATTGACGGACCTGACCACTATGCACAATGACGTCACTAGTGTCCTCCCAACCGGTCTTAATATGACCATGGACCAAACAAAGATCATGAAAAACGTCCATGTCACACGTATACCCTTTTTGGTTGGGAACATTATGCTTGAAGTTTTTGTCGAGTATACTTAGAGCGAATAGTCCTGTTAGATAAGCCCAACTTTGACGAAGAGTTCAATCGACGGATCCAACTCGGACGCGCATCTCATCGGGAAACCGCGACACACCTTCAACATCCCTCAATATCTAAAAGCAAAAGTCTTTAACCAATGTAATCAAAGTAACCGTGTTGTCAGAGATGAATTACGGTACGGAAACATGGTTGACTGCTGGCAAGATGAGAAGGCTGAGAGACACCTAGAAAGCTTGCTCGGTGTTTGTCTGCGTGATAGAATACGCAAAGTATACATCCTCAATAAAACTATTGAGACCGTCATAGCTCGAAAGATTAGCAAGCTGAAGTGGCAATGGACTGGCCATATAGCTTGTAGAGCCGATAACCGATGAGGAAGATAGGTTCTTGAGTGGTCACCTTGGATTGGCTGTCTCAGTGCAGGCCCCCCGACTAGATAGAGCGACGACCTATGCATGTTTGCTGGTTGTCGATAGATGCAGGTGCCTCATGTATTTGCTTTGTGGCGGCCTATATTCAGGAGTGGACTATGGACAATCTGTTGACATGGTAATGATGATAAAACATATTTTACATTCCTAGTTTAGTTTATATCAAAATATTTTTATTATCTAAACCAGAGGTTCCCAGACTTTTTTTCTTATAGACCACTTTTTATAATTTAGCTGGTTCCGGTGGACCACCCTGCTGCAGCTACATTTCTGCCATATTCCCAGAACTCGACTAAAACGTTGTACTGAAAATGGAATATGCAAGTTTTTGTAACTCGTTGAGCTTCTTGAAATATTATCTGTCTACATTGATAGGTGAAGTCAAGCCAACATTTTAGTTCTTCACTATCGAAACCAAATAAATTTTCGTGGACCCCCGCTAAAGAATTGAGAACCCCCATTTTTTTGTTACGCCAACGTGAACCCCATCTAGTCTTTCATGGATCCCTGGGGGTCCACCACTTTGGGAACTAAGGATTTAAACTAAAGAAAATATTTTATATTGTAAAAATTTTGTTATTTAACAAACGTCATGTTTTATGCAATGGTACATCGCGTATAACATGACAAAGCATTTCGTAAAAATAATGTTTTTTTTTCAATAATTTATTTGATTTTTTTTAATAATATGAACAAGAAAATAATCATTTCGATAAAAACACAAGATAATGCAAAATAAAATAATCTTAAAAAATATACGTATACTAATAAGTTAGTTTTAACTTACTAAATACAGTAATATACGAAAACATATAGATATAGATAGTTTCAATTTGCATAATCTTTATGACACTCATGTTGCAGTGAATTTTCAGTTCTCATATGTGTGAAAGAGAAAAAGAAGAAACAAATAAGTCTCGCTCGGAATTAGTTTTCGTTCATTTATGTATAGTAATATAAGAAAGCTATTAAAATCATACTGCATGTCAAAGGTTAATATTTGTATTGTTGTGGTTATAAAGATAGCTTTAATATTATTATATAATACATCCATTCTTAGAATATAACCGAAAGGATAACTTTTTGATTAGATTATAATTTCTCAGTTACTTTAACAATATAAGCAATGTATAGGTTTGAAGTTACATTTCAGCTTAGATTTGACTTAATTACAAACTTTTTGGATGTGGAAATCATATATAATGTTTAAGTAGATATATCTCTAAATATTGATCTGAAAACGTCGATCGTAAAAGATCTGAAACGTCCTGATCGTATGATAATCGGTGACATCTAGTGGTTGTTAAAAGATAATGTTAATTATATATAGGAGGGAATAACGTTGTAGTTGCGCTAAGAGCGTTACCTACTCATCATAATTACTTCAATTTATTTCGTTACGGTAAGTATTCTAAACGCTATAATAACATACTGGAAATTATAATTTGAGAATAGCATAAAGATTCAAAACTCAAAAAATTTCTATTTTATATTTGGACCTGCAACTGTTATATTTGTTGCTCGTATAACACTTTTTGGAATTTTGTTATTCTTCAAAAGATTTTTTATGGATAATGTAAACAAAGTCTTCCTTATACGACGCTCTTCCCAACTATATACCTGGACCCTTAAACTTTGTATCCTTCCTCTCATTGACAGACTCCCCTTTGTTCAAAATCCTTTTGATTATTAATAATAAAGTTAAGTTATGAAACTGCCCAGAACTTTGAAACTTTTAGCATTAATAAGTTATCTCATATTTGTTTCTAAACTTCTTCATTACGTATAAATGATTATGTGTAACTAACAGATATAGATATGTTTTTACTGTAATGTCCTTTGACCTATTTTGAAGTCTCAACTTAGTGCTACCTTCATGATTTCTGCTAATTGCTTTTCTTACTGAATAATTCGTTTAATACATGCGCCTCTGACTGACTAGATACTGGCAAAATCGTCACAACGAATGTTATGACAACATAAAACTCTTTTAGGAATCTCAAATGAAATGTTTTATTGAACTGATGTGTGATATTTAATGTTATAAACATTCGAAAACATATCATAAAATTTAAATTTACATAACTTCGTAAAAAGCATCTCTATCTATTTGCAGCCCTAGGTTAATAAAGCGTTTGGCAGCGCGCCACGCGGCGTACTACGCAGACTTGACGTCACTGTGGCATTCCTCCACGAGTTATGCCGTCTAGCACACAGTCGAGACGTATCCATCGTAAACGAGTCGGGATCTGCTTAGCACCAGCGAACAATGTCTCGTAAGGTTGTGATGTATGGTGTAGAAGCCACCTTGGTATTTCATGGGAATTCTGTTCGCCTGCAATGTAGATTTAGGACCACCGGGGGAGAATATAATTAGAATGGGATGACGAGGAGTTTGGTAGTGGTTTAAGTCGTACGGTATATATATATATATAACAGTTATCATAATCTGATTAGTATTCAATACACATATTACATACAACAGTAATATTTTGCATGTAGTTATCCTGATATGACCAAATGAAAGAGCATTTTTTGGCAATTATACCTATATTATATATATTAATAAGTCATACTGAGCAAAAATGTACTTATCATTGTCTGATCTATGACCACAGATATATATATATATATATATATATATATATATATATATATATATAATTACTTTAAGAGTAGCAAACGAGCACACAGTTCACCTGGTAGTAAGTGATTCCTGCGGCCCATGACATCTACGTTCATCCTTGACAAGTACTCATAATACAGACGTAAAGTTTTATCGTAATAAATGCTACAATTATTTCACAGCCACCAGAAACTGCTTATATAACGGTTTTATCATGAGATTTTGTATTGACACTTTTCATAATATGAGGGGTGACTACGGTGCAAAAAAATCACTCTCAAAAAAGATTCAAAGGTGTGTTGTCACGTCTGAGGACTCAAATGGGATGCCTTGTTACCCATCAGCGGAGTCCCACACTCACCATACCAAACACCGCAACCACTTATTTTACGACGATATCATTAAAGTACGTGTTCCTTCCCCGATAGATCCAATCTATTCTAGCTAGTTTCTAGCCACAACGTCTCTGGCACTTTAAACACTATTACATACTTAGGTAAGTATTAAAATATGTGAATAAAACTGTCAGAAGTAGTAACAAAATAGAACGAAAGTATTTAAGTGCTAAATACAATGATGATGATGATATTAATTTATCCTAATGGGAAAGGCAAAGGACTTTAGTCCATACAGCCAGGTCTTGTTCGTATGGTGGTTGGTCTGAAACTCCTTGCTAAATACAACTTGCAAACTGCAATTTTCTTTTAATTTATTTAGTGACACTTTACCACAACTGTGTTGATTGCCAGCCCCATCTAAAATAATTACGAGTTTATTGCTAAAAGAAAACGGCAACTGAACAAACTACAGTCGACAATGACCTATTTGGTGTAGATATGCTTGTTTGAAAAACAACTACATATAGTATATGTAAAACTATTCTTCTACATATATATGTAATACATTGATATTAAATATGTGATATATTATATTTCGGGATTTTTCCGAGAGAAAATGTTGAATGTAAACAATTTTATTACAGATCTCACCGTTGGGAGACGAATCTATTTTCATTAAAATATTTTCTTCGTTGAAATGTGTTAGATCTTAACCATAATGGTGTCTTCACTATTTGTCCACTTAATGTATTTACAAAGCAAACGAAATAATACATTTTGAATCGTGCTATTCCATATTCCCTTTTATAGGGATCACTGGGGATAAATAAATTAGACAGGTGGAAAGAAGATTCATTTTTTTATTATTTTGAATTCCTTCTATTTAGCTACGTACAACTTTATTGATAGTATTGTCAATAGGGAAGATAGGTATGAATTCTACTTTAATTACTATTAATGATCGCACAACGCCATATTATTGAAATGTAAAAGACTTGTATTGAGGAATAGTTGAGACTTTACTCGTTTTTTAAATATATCATAAACATTTTTATTGCGCTTACTGTGGCCACCCAATTAAAGATAGTTTAATTAATGTTTTATATTCTTAATTTAAAATAAAAAAACAGCCCTCTTTTTCTCATCTTCTCGGGCATATTCGAGAAACGTGACTAAAGCATAAACTAGCGTATTGTTATCTCAATATTAATATAATTCTGGTCATTGTTGACTAGCTATGGGGAAAAGAAAATCCTCTACTAGGAAGATCATTCTGATTTATTATGACAAAGGTTGGTCATATAGAAAAAATCTGAATCACTTGTGATGCTATAAAATACGGTAATTAATGCTAATCAAGCTAGCTTAGAATTTGCGAAAAAATATGAACAGGACTGAACGTGAGTGGAAAAATTTACTATATTCGGGTGATAAAATAAATAAAATGATTAAATTTGACGGAAAACAATATGGGAGACGTCCTCTGAACGGAGAAAAGGATACAAAGTATACGAAGAAAACAGACAATCATGGACGAGGGAATGTCAAAGTTTGGGGCTGTTTTTCCGGACATGGTGTTGAACGTGTTAGGCATATTGTTGGCAATATGAAAAATTCCTGCACAAGAATATTTTAGAGACAGCTACGTTAACGTATGCAGAGGAGAGTTTGCGGTGGTTTGGAATTTCCAACAAGACAATGAACCATAACACACAGCAACAGTGGTTAAGGAGTTTTTACTTTTACACTTGCCAATCAGTAACACTCTTAGATACGTCATCAATACATCAACCCTTTTGAAAATTTGTGGTAATATATACAGAAAACGGTGGCCACAAAACGTACCATTACGTTCATCAGCTTTATATGGCTCTACAAAAATATGTGAGCAAATTCTAATATCAACTTGCGGCAAATTAACTTCTTCAATGTCAAAGCGATGTCGGGCTATTACTGCTGCTAAAGGACAAGCGACAATATATTACTAACTTTACATAATGTCTTTATGTTAAGTTATTAATATATTGTTATTATTAAGTTATAAAAAATGTCTACAATTTATTGTAATAAACTTCAATTTAATAATTATTACATTTATTTCTCTTAGTTACTTATTATCTTTATTTAGTTAGCTATTCATTCAGTTTAATATATAATTGAGCCGAATAAAAATGTGAGACGTACCAATATTATTTAAAATCTTTGTAATATTTAACTCACAGTGCCTACACAAATTACTTAAATACTGTTGCAAGTTCCTTTTGTATTAAAAATAAAAATAAATAGTCAAAAATCTCAGTTAACATAACATCCCTTAAGTGTCTTAAGTGTCTTACTATGAGACCACACCTTTACGTATCAAACAAATTGTTAGTTTCCTGGTCTGAGTGTAAAGTATGTCCCGTGTCTATGATACTGCATATGAACTTCAACATAAACTGCATAGAATATATGCATTATAATATATGGATTTACGTAAAGAAGCACTCACTGGTTCAACCTTCCCTAGTTTGATGTAATGCATGTACAATAAAATCAGAGGTCGGCTCATATACAGTGTCTTGAGTGGAGGACATGCAAACAAATTACTTAAACACGAATACCAGCATTTGCCGTAACGTAATTATCGTTCCTCGACCGGGAAACGAACCGAGGATCCACGACGATGCAACCAGGATCTCTAACCACTGCGTCACAAGGCTGTCCAATTCCGTCGCAATTTAATTGTAAAAGCCGCTAACGATCACGCATGCAAATAGACGCAGACCGATCGTTTTTAACCTAGCAGATTTGTTAAAAACGAGCGACTGGCGTTTTTTATTTTACTAAAGGTAACAAACCAGTACACGGTCTATCTGCATATGGCGTTTCGGTTCTTGTGGGCATAGTTTGTATGTCTTTTTTATTACGTTCAGATTAAAAAACGATCACACAATTCACCTGATGGCAAGTGATTCCTGCGGCTCATGACATCATTATACATTCATTCTTGACAAGAAAATATAATGCAGATATCACCCTTAAGGACTGAGATGAAATGCCTTGTCGCCAGTAATAAAGGTCTCCGGATCTTTCCGATTATGCTGTTATTTCACGCTAGTATTCTGTGAGGGTGTGGCATTTCCCCTGTCGTGTTGACCCATTCCTTCTGCAGCTAGAAACAAACTGCAGCATAGCTCACCCAGTGTTCAAGATAAGTAATGTTGAAAAGGGAGAATTTTTCGTGCTAGTACTGAACATTTTATAGAATATGAGCAATATTTTGACGTTTTTAATATCATTTTATATGTAATCAAAATATTTAATCAAAATTTTTTTTTAGTTTCATTTTAGTGATCGAGTTTTTAAGGAATTATATTTTCTTCATACTTCATTAAACGACAACGCTGTTAAATAAAAAGACACTGAATCGTTATTGCAGTACTCATTTTAATTCGTTTAAAAAAAACCATGTCTTATCATTTTAATAAGCTCATTTTCCCCCATTCTTTCAAACACGTATCTTATACTTTTTTTTTTATAAAAATGTGTATAATTTATAATTGTATCATGTAAATATATAACCCACAATATACGTTGAGGGGCGCCGTCATCTGCAATACGGGTATTTCTAGTACAGATGGCAGCTTACTATCCATTAAGTTATTAAACTTTAAGAACATTTTGTACAATACCTACTTAGTTATAAGGACCCTAATTAAACTCTAAATTACACTTATCAAATAGATTTATAATTATAATTATGGGGATTTTTTATTCTATCTCCGCCTGGTTGGTCAATAAAATAAATATAATACTAAAAATATATAATAAAACAAATATATAAAATGCAATAAAATATACAAGATAAGCATTAATAGCCTAATGGTTTAGGGTACGGTCTGCCAAAATTAGGGTCGTAGGTTTGAATCCGCCATTATATTATTGTCGTGAACCATCTCTTAGCACAAAAAAAATATTAAAAATAAACATATATAAGGACCAACCAGACGGGGAATCCTCGACAGGGGTGTCCAAACGGTGGACGGTTAGGGTGAAAGGCAGAGAAATCTACGGACTATACGAGCAGTGTCGACGAGCACCACCTTCTGCCTTTGAGAGTTGCCTGTCCCGGATTCCCAATTGCCTCAGGTGATTCGAGAGGCCGGTTGGGATTAACCCGTTCGCGGATACGACTGTTGGAATAATTTCGATGGGCATGTCTCAGTCACCTTGTGTGCCAGGTCCAGATATTTTTTAATGATTATAAAAATATTGCGTCTGTCACGCATCTGCGTTGTCACCATTAAGGTCTAAAATGGAATATAATAGGGGAATGGAATATAGTAGCTCAACTGGGGAAGGATCACGCCCTCATAGAATACCAACGTTTAATAGCAGCAGTGTTTCGTCTAGCGAGTGCAGAAATCCGGAGACCTTTCTTACTGGTGACAATGCAGTCCATCTCAGTTCTCAAAAGCGACAACGCATCTGCATTATGATTTCTTCTCATCGATGAATGTAGATGTCATGGTCTGTAGGAATCACAAAGGACTCTAGGACCTTTGTTACTCTTAATGTAATAAATAAAAATTCGTCTCCACGTCCTTTCTTCGGATATACTGTGACATTAAACCTAGTGGTTATAGTAGTAATGTTACAGTTATTATATATACTTATTTTTGTTGGTACAGTGCAAAGCGTGGTACTACCCTATCGTCCTACGGCGAGCTATGTCGTGACAACCATATGTAATGATCTTATTACTATATATTACTATTGAGAGCAGGCTAAGGTGTCCGTACAAGTTGCTTTATTAGGTCAGCAGACAATACTGAAGGTGTCTGGACTTGAATTTCCTGACACAAGGACTAGTAATTATCACAGATAATGGTTTCGTCTCCCAGTATATATGATACGAATATTTAAAATGCATCTATAAAAACTTGTTTTAACACAAGAAATACCTAGTTATACACATCTACCTAGTCAAATTATAGTCAGTTCTAGAAATTTCAAAAAAATTGGGGTTAAATCTTCTTGGTAAATAACTTCAGGATAACACTTTGATGTAATTATGTAAGAACTGACGCCAGTCACAGGAGTGTTTTCAAGTAGTTTCCTGGAATGTGTTATGCAAGTTACACGTAACTAAACGGATTATTTTGCTTTTGAACAGTTCTTTTTTGTTTGTTTTTGTCAATTTAGATATATACAGCATATAATACAACAAAAGTAAATAATCTATAAATATATTTATAATAGATTGTCTTTTTCCCTTTAGTTTATTTTATTTTCCAGTTATTAATGTATTTATTTTTTATTCTTTATTTTTTCATAAAATATTTCGTTCATTTCTTCAATTCTTATTATATTATAATATCTTATAATATTTTCTTTTTTTTTTGTTTTACGTTCATTATTATACACATAATTTTGTAACATTATGGATATTCATTGTCAATAGATTTATTTTTTATGGAAATCCTAGATTTCATATAAGCCTTACAGGGTCCTATTAGTAATTGGGGCTGTCATCACATTCAGTTTATCGATTTTTTCCTTTAACTGTATTTAATTTTCATCCACTCTCGTTTCTTAAATATCACAGAGTCCGTCCATTATTTTGTTGGCCTTCCTCCTGCGTTATATCCCTCCACATTCATATTCATCAATCCCCTAGCAATTATACTTTTGTTCGTCACAGGTGCAACATACAAACGTCCTTTTATGTATATATTTTTTATATTGTTCAATTAAAATTAATATAATAAATGCGAAAGTGTTTGTTCGCTTGCGTTTAATTCACATCAAATTGGAGCACGAATTGTAAATTTTAACACGGACTAGAGGGTAATGTAACATACGATAATTTTATCTCAGGAAAATATCTCATTATTATCTGAAATTTTTAATTATAATTTAACTATACAGGTGGAATTATATGACACAGCCTTAAGTTCCTTTTAGAATTGCTAAATCGCTTGCTCAAAATTAGCATAAGCGATTACTTCCCACGATTGAATACTCACTCCCGTCAGTTTTACACCGATAATGAATGTAGGCTATAGAGGCTACAATCATCGACCTTTGCGTGAACTGTGTGCTCATTTGTCACCATCAATTTGTAAAATATCAATGATAGTTAAAGAACTGACTAAACACCCAATATATATGTGTATATTTTTCATTTGTACTAAATACAATACAATACATATGATAGTTCTGTAATATGATACCCATATTAGTAGATTTTTTTTTTCAGTTGTGTAAATTGCGGTTTACGGCGTTATACTGCAAATTTTTGATGTGACTTCACAATGAATCAATCGTTAACTTGATATTTAATATTCATTCAAATTTTTAGGGTGCTATGAATATATAGTAAAGAATTCCATATACAAAGGCATATCTTGGCATTCACGCCAAAAGTCATGCATAATCGACATCGGACATAGATATCCTCATATTCGTCCATGCGATAATGAGGCGAGTATCGTTGACTAATGACGTAATAAGCGATATAAATAAACAGGGCACGCAATGGGACCGTGACCGCGGTTATTAAGCGGCCGGTAATGCGGTGGCGGCCGCAGCGGTGCGGTCCTTTCGCAATGCGTCGGACAAAGAGAACGCTATTGTTACAATCCTATTTGGTTAAACTGTATACGCTTGGGACTTGAATCATTATAATGTTTAACAATGATGATCATGTATTCCTGATGATTGTAACCGCGATGATTTTTGGGTTGATATGCACGCGTTAAACATTTCTTGTACGAAACCATTAGGTAAGAAACAAGAACATATTTCATGCATCATATTCAGAATAAGTTCAGTAATAATACGCGACGTCTACATTTATTCTCTACAAACGCTTTACAGTCGAAGTTATCTTATATATCTTTGCGGTATGCAAAGGAACAATGAATGGTTACCCAAACCGAACGAATGAAATAGATTAAGCACAGGGAAAAGAAAAAAATCCTAGAAATAGTCACAGAATACTTAGTACTACATTATATAAAGATTCGTCACCTGTGCCGTCGAAGCCATTCGACGCGCATGCAAACGGAGAAACTATTCCGTCATTAGAAATGACGGAAGTAGAAAGAAACAGTTGAAGTGGAAAACACAACTGTGTCACAAATTTATAGAAAAATTACAGGATCGGACAACGTATCAAATTGAAATTTTGGCAAGAATAGTAACGGTTACCTAAAGTGAAATTGCTGCTGTGTTTAGTCTAGTGAGTGTAAGGATCCCTGAACGTGGATCCCTATAATGTAGATGTCATGGGCAATAGGAATCACTTACCATCACGTGCTCGTTTGTAACTCTCAATGGGATAAAAATAATAATAAAAGAAAATCGTACCTAAAGTTCGGATTAACTTCACTTAATGTATAAAAAGCTATTCTTCTGTGGAATGAGCTACCTCTTGGAGTCAGAATGGCTGAGAATCGTTTTGTGTTTAAAAGGAAGGCGCGTGAGTATGTCTTGAATAAACTGTCAGCAGATTGATAACATCATCATGTTATAATGTATGTAATATATATATAATAATATATTTATTTATTGTATTATATATTATAAAGTATATTATTTTAGGTATCCTATATTTTTTTAAGTATATTTTATAAAATATATATTATATTTTGTAGAGTAACTGTTATTTTTCCCATTTTTATATTATATATGCACCTACCCTAGCTTCTCAATTCCATCCATAGGATGACTCGTAGAAAATGCTTTTAGCATTAAGTCCGCCTATGTACTTTACTTTGTGCATGAAGTTTAAAATAAATAAATAAAAAGGCAACAAAACAGAGAGTCTAACATCTGCAAAGTTTTCTCAAAAGTGTTATTAAATATCTACATCACCAATATACATAACCAGCCAAAAAAATAAGCAGCTTTCAGAAATAATTTCTCAATAATAGATCATTAATTCATCATAAACATAATGAATATTTTTTTTATAAAGAATATTACCAGTGCTATTAAATTACTAATATTCTGGTTAACCACTCCAACTAAGCTGAAAATGCTTGTGCTAGGAGATTGATGATATTTATGATAATTTTTATTTAATAAAAAATAATTTATTAATATTAAATTAATACTACATTGGGTTTATCATTTACTGCTTAACTTATGGTTATAGTTGTGCAAAAAAATATATGAAATTAATTACTAGCTCCAGAAAAAATGCTGCAAGATCTAGTAATCGAAAGTACTAATCGAATCCGTGAACGAAAAAATATAAATAAATTAAATGTACATTAAAATAACATTATAAAAACATAATAAAATGTGTAAAGATTAATATTTACATATAAAATTTAACAATAAATGCACTAAATTTAAGGATGTTATAACAAGTATAAGAAGACATAATAGACACGGGACACATGATGAGATAAAAAAGAAAAATGGGCAAGGCCAGTTACAAACAGGTAAACATTTGGGAAGATGATCTGAAAAAGAGCAACGGGTTGTTTATGTATCAGGAATCAGGAAGGCTAGAAACAGAGATGCAGTGGAATTTTTAGGGGAGAATTATATCCGAAGACAGGCTGAGGATGAAGAATGAAAACTAACTTCAGGTTTTACCAATTCTATTAACTAAATATTGGGCAAAATAATATAAAAAACTGTAAATGGGCAAGGCCATCTCCAACAAACAGTTAACCATTTGGGAAGATGATCTGAAAAAGACAACGGGCTCTTTAAGGATCAGGAGGGCTAGAAACAGAGATGCAGTGGAATTTTTAGGGGAGGATTATGTTCGAAGACAGGCTGAGGATGAAGAATAAAAACTAACTTCAGGTTTTACCAATTCTATTAACTAAATATTGGGCAAAATAATATAAAAAATTGTAAATGGGCAAGGCCATCTCCAACAAACAGTTAAACATTTCGGAAGTTGATCTGAAAAAGACAACGGATTCTTTAAGGATCAGGAGGGCTAGAAACAGAGATGCAGTGGAATTTTTAGGGAAGGATTATATCCGAAGACAGGCTGAGGATGAAGAATAAAAACTAACTTCAGGTTTTGCCAATTCTATTAACTAAATATTGGGGAAAATAATATAAAAAATTGTAAATGGGCAAGGCCATCTCCAACAAACAGTTAAACATTTGGGAAGATGATCTGAAAAAGACAACGGGTTCTTTAAGGATCAGGATGGCTAGAAGCAGAGCTGCAGTAGAATTTTTAGGAAATAAAAATAACTGCCATAATCATCAGCTTTTAACGCATGACCTTGCTGCGGGTACTAAACCTATAATGTAGTTAAAAATATAAAATATTGTATTTACTACACACATAACTACATTTTAACTATTATAAAATACATTCAAAAATATCTATTAACAGTTTATTAAGTCCTTAAATTGTTCAAGTCCAGATTAACTTTCTAATTTCTGTTCGTAACTTAATTAGAAACTTAGTTCTCATGTTCAGAGTTTATGTAGACAAGTCTTAGTACAAGCCAATACTTATCTGTTGAGACAACAATCATGCAGTAGAGTTCATTATTGCAGTGTTCCCTTGCGTTTAAGGCGGAGTTGTCCGCTTAGTGGGTGGTTGAGAACTTTTTACGGACAGTTGACTGTTTATGGTACAATTGTTTAAGTTTGGACCATTTGATGAATAGGTATATGTTTAGAAAGCGTGAAAGTAATCATTTGTCAACTTCTTTTTCTTCGATAAAATTATATCTAATACAGTTCTACTCAGATCTTGAGCCCATTGTGGTAAAGTAGTGAGGGATAGATTTGCACAGCGTGCGACCAAAAAGTATGACAGATTATGAGTGTATGTCAAACAGAGTTAAATGTTGAAGCGCATAAGTGATCCTTGTGCCATTTTTGTACGTGGAGAAGCCGTAACGAAAGCTTTATGGTGGTCACCATTAATGCACCAATTCACCTGATAAATGATAACAGCGCCCCATAATCATCTGCATCTTCAACAAAGTTGGGTTGGAAAGAGAAAATACTACATAGTGTTCAGTAATAAGATATTAAAAAAAATAACACTTCTATAAATATACGTATATAGGTCTTGAAGTGCATATAGGTGTTCTTTTTCTATTATTTCATGGAGAGTAACAAACGAGTACATAGGTCACCTGATGGTTAGTGATTCCTACAGCCCAAGACATCTTCATGCATTTTTGACATGGAATTATAATGCAGATGCGTTGACACCCTTGAGGACTGAGATGGAACGCCTCGTCACCAGTTATAAAGGTCTTCGGATCCCTGCACTCAGCAGACGAAACACAGCAGCATTATGCTGCTATTTTACGTTGGTATATTTCTGTGAGGGCGTGATTCTGACCCGGTCAAGCTGATTCATTCATTCTGCAGCTAGAAACTGCAGCGTAGCTCTACCACACCCATATATATATATATATATATATATATATATATATATATTTATATATCTGAGCGATGTATGAATATCGTACAAAACACGTAAGAAAAATTAAATAAAAAACAACAACGTTAACTGAAAATCTTCTATTCTGAAACTGAAAATAATTGTATGAAAAAAAAATTGTATATTCGCTAATTGCATCGACTCCCCCTTAACCGGCGGGTCTATCATCACGAACTGACCGCTATATTGCCGTTCTACAATAGCTGAATTGCAACATATCGCATGGCCCTTGTTTCGCTTCATGTCGTTACTGCAAGAAACGATAACAGGGCAAACCAGACAAACTCTTAACACCTTTACACAAACGGTTATAGTTACTAAGATTCTGTTCCGTATAGAAATTTTAGTGGGCGTTAATGGCATCAGGGATTGTTAGTGTTTTGCATGCATCATCTTTTTTATTTTGACATTTTTTTATGTCTGCGATCTTTTTATTTATTTCGGAAAATAGTGATGTTTTACTAATGAAAACGTTTTCGTTACTACCTGATGTATAGGATATGTTACAGTACCGTGAGCTAATCGTTCCCTTCCCTAATTCGATGAAATGCATCTGCGATAAGATCGCAAGAAAGTTCTGTGTATACATACGTGTTAGTGACATAGTATATTCCTTACATACAATATACTCAGACCTAAAAACCAACTATTCACAAATATTTTGAGTCAAAACCAAGACCCACGGCGTTATTCAATGTTAGGCAAACTTTAACTAACACTTCAGCAATTAGATAAGACTCTAAGACTATAATATAATAGGCTTTTGTTGGCCAGAAAAATAAATAATACAATAATATTAAATATAGTAATTGAATAACATAGTAAACGATAAAATAAAATAATAAATAAAGGACGAACGACGAGACGTGAGTCCACATAGGCGACGATTAGTGAGAAAGGCAAAGGAAACAGTTGAACGATCCGATTTGTCCTTCTATTTATTCTGGGTTCACTCAATTCATTCTCTACGTAGGTGACTTGGTCATCGTATTTTTTTCGTGGTATCCATCGACGCCTGTTTGCGACTTCAGACATACAATGACCAATAATCAATAATCCTAGCTAACCGTTGGGATACATTCTATCGTCATATCCGACATAGTATTTAGTTCAGTATAATATTTATATAGATGGTCTAAAACGAACGACCACTGCTTACTGGAAATGTATTTATAAGCTATACAAAAAATGTAAAAAAAAAATTAAGTCCGGACCGACTGCCAGATACTACCCTACGTAACTTTAAATTACCTTAATTATGAGAAGAAGAATAACAAATTTTCAAGGAACTTTTTCACACATCGAATCGTGTATGAACGGTAAGCTTGGGTTTTCTAGAGTGTCGTCTGTGTATCTGTGGAGGGACAATGCTCTACAAAACCGAAGCTCACTGATCATATGCAATAGTGTCCTAAAGAGAGATGGTAAATTATATTACCCTTGGTCTTTCTAACTCATATTTATACGAGTTTATCTTTTTAATAACGCATACATAATTATTTGAGACTTACTCTACTGACAAAAAATTGAGAGTCAGTAGAATAAGTCTAGAGGAGATCCTGTTCAAAGGTTTTACAAGTAGCCGAGCCATGTTGCAGCTAGTTACTAGCTACAACATGAATGGGTCGTCATGACCGAATAAGGCTATGTCGTCACAGAATACAATATTGGCATATGAAGGTTTCCTGGGGAAATAATTAGAGTTTAATAAGGGAAATAATAGGTTATAGTAATAAAAGTCTGTACTGCCCTTTGTCACCCCTAATATAGTTAACCAACAATTTTTTTAATACCATAGTCTTGGAATTAGTAACGTCATAGCTACTTCTAGTTGGTTAGTAAGTTAGAATTTTATAGTAGTGCCCAAATGATACCCAAACAATATCAAATATACTGTTGCGATAAGAAGGCTGGATTATTTCTCTTTATCTTCTGTATCTTAATATCTTTCCACGGGGGCTTTAATATCATTTTAGTTTTTAGGTTATTATAACTATTTTTTTTGTTTAAATAGAATGTTTGGAAAAACCATCCACTTCTTCTTAAACCATTAATATACAAGTAGTATATTTATGATATGAAGTAAAAGTAGATGGAAGGCGGATATAGTAATTTCCGTAAATTTTCGTTCGCGGTTTATCTTGCATTGCCCGGTTGTTTCTAGATAGCATCGGGACAGTCTGCCTCTGCAATTGTCCGTTTAACATGCTTCAGTAGGGCGTTTGTGAGCCAGTGGCGATATACTTACCTATGATGGTTTGGACTTGGTACATAAAATTCATAATATTTTTATACAGATTTCGATTCAGGTTTAAATCGAGTTTGCAATTGTAGTAGACAAAATAAAAAGAGTTTTTATTTGTTTTTTTTGTTACTTCCTTAATTATTTTTGTTTATTTTTACAACTAAAATAAATGTTTATGATCTCTTTGATGAAAATTTCATGTATGAATTGATGTTTGTTTGCTCACAATTGCTAACACTACTTGCCCTAATTGTCATCGTCATCGTCAGCGTCGTCGTCATCGTCATCGTCATCGTCGTCGTCATCGTCATCGTCATCGTCATCGTCATCGTCATCGTCATCGTCATCGTCATCGTCATCGTCATCGTCATCGTCATCGTCATCGTCATCGTCATCGTCATCGTCATCGTCATCGTCATCGTCATCGTCATCGTCATCGTCATCGTCGTTGTCATCGTCATCGTCATCGTCATCGTCATAGTAAGTGATGACTGCAGCTTATGGTACTGCAACAAAGATACAAGATGTATAAGATTTGTCACCCCCTAGGGACTGGATTCCCCACTGTCACTATACAAAAAAGAACGTTATGCTGCTATTTCGTACTGATATTCTGTGAGGGCTTTGTCATTTTCCACTCAAGCCGACTCATGTTGCGGCTAGAATACGAAAGTGATCGATCATTCTTTATTGAGGATTAATATGGATGTTTATGGAGTTTACGTGGTCT
The DNA here is from genome assembly GCA_029286865.1 of Teinopalpus imperialis. Classification (NCBI taxonomy): domain Eukaryota; kingdom Metazoa; phylum Arthropoda; class Insecta; order Lepidoptera; family Papilionidae; genus Teinopalpus; species Teinopalpus imperialis. The sequence goes on from JAGSMU010000004.1 coordinate 11,037,968, forward strand.
CTCGTTTCATAAAAAAATAATAGTACTGCGTCCATTATTTTTATGATTTTTTTTATACTTTATATTTTGCGACTAAGGCATGCCTTTCGTAGCTTAGGAAGTCTTCGTTATGAGTTGAAGCTTCGTTGAGTCTTGCCTCACGATTGCATGTTTTCATGGCGCTATCGACAACTTTGTAGATGCAATCTCTACCACCGTTATAGAAGTAAAATTTATGTTAAATATTGTTTAGCATGGTTAAAACTGCCGCTGTGTTATGGATGTACGTAGTACTAAAATGGCTCGACTCGCAATGATCACGGTTTCACAGATTACCAATGGATACATCGTAATCCTAAGAAGATTATCAAAGGCTAGAACTAAAGCATCTGGAAGTAAGGTATAGGATGCACTAAACATACTAATCATATGTTGAAAAAAACGGTGTTATGCAATTATTGAAACAAGACGTTGAAACATACTGAGTGAGTGCAACTCCCTTGCTAGGAAAATATAATAGGCATTTATCGACTCTGGCGATCTGTAAGTGCGTACATAGGTCGCGAAGTACTATCGGGTATCAACACAAATCCGGCCCCCACAAATAAGAAAAGATATGTCGTAAGGGGTGACAACGCTACTGCTTTTAGATTCTAGATCGCGGAAATAACTGGGAATCGTTCATCACATTTATGTCGCGTCCACGTATCGGAGCAGTGCTAAGGATTCTTCCTGATTTGATTACCATCTCGCCTCTTTATAGTTTGTGGTCCCAGGGCTGTGATTTTATTAAAAGTACACTATTCTAAACTTTAGTAGTACTCGGCACTCAGCACGGAAGCAAAGAAGATTGAGGATATATGTACTAGCTCAAAAGAAATTTAGAACAAATCCTCATGCGGTAAAGAGTCTATCCGCTCAGGTTAATTTGGCCCAGAATCATGCTTTGGACATGTTCAGCGGTTTACTTATAATAATCTTAGATTATGGTGAGGTGTTAATAGATTAAATCAATGTCATATATTAAAAATACTTTTCCTCCATTAAACACAACTACAACAATTACATGTTTCGTATCAACGATGCGTAACTTATAACGATAAATTAGTCAATTGCTGTATACATATGAGAGTACTTATCCAATGCATCCATTTACCTAGAAGCACGATCTGCTATTAAAGAGTCTTACTCTACAGTCTACAGAAAAGGAGTGTATGTTTCTTACATGTATAGGATTTTGTTGTAAAGATTTGTTCCATAAACGTAGATAGTATTTTATATATCCTAATTTTGAAGACTTTTTTTGACTTCTTTTACTTTTCTAATTTTAGTTCACGTTATATCATTAACTAAAAATTAATGTACATAAATTTAATTACATTAATATAACATTCTCTATATTTTTTCAATAAGAACTCTTTTTAAAATAGTCCTCGCATATTTGTGCTGACGTAAGATCAGTGTATCAATGTTACAATGACACTGCAGTATTAAACGAGTTTTTGTTTTAGTCAAACATTATGGCCTGATAGAGTTATTTGTGGTTGCTGCCTACCATTTATCATAAAGTATATCGACTAAGCCATCAGTGAAAGGCGGCGAGGGCGTGGCGAGCTCGCAGTCGGCCCCGGTAATCTATTTCACTCCATTTCTAGAAACGGATTTCGAATTTTTCTCCATTTGTACGCTTTGAACTTACATTATCGCGAAATGCCGGAGTTCGTGATTACTTAGAGAGTTTTTTGTTTTGTTTTTGAAATTGACTGCGAGGTTTACTGCTTGTTGGGGATGAAAATGAAGTTAAAAACGTTTACGAGCCATTTGGATAGAACGTTATTATGTATTCATATTTATTGTTCAATATTCATAGAATAATTCATTGTTTAGTTTTTAGTTTAAGTTAACTTTTTAAAATGCAAATAGTTATTTATTCTCGTAATTAATAATTTAAGTGTTTTCTTTTCCATACATTTGACTTATGTAAAAAAGTACAATTTAACTATAAAGATCTAAGCCATAGGAAACATACAAAGACGCCTAAGTATAGTAATATAATATAGTATATTCCTCCGTTTAAACGAGCTCCTTATTTTATTTCGTATTAAAACCTAACCTCCTGACTATCTAATAGAAGTAAAATCCACGATATGGTATTTATATTAAAAAAATTTGATACCTTGATTTTATCCATGCATTTTGTTGTTTGAAAAAGTAGAATTAATAAAGTAATATTTAATTGGATCTAGTCCTGTGTTATTTCATTGCATAATAATATTTAGTACTCCAATTCGGCCCACACGTTAAAGGCGTTTACTAGGTGTTCACTACGCGCATCTAAATATTTTACAACTGTTCCCGCGGTTTCCTTACATTATATCCATGTAGCAATATATATTTTTAATTTTATTTATTGATTTACGTTGTGACTGTAAAATAAAAATAAAAGAAGAAAAGTTTAACGCGAAGACAATGCCGACATCCGCTTGATCAATTTTACTAAATTTGCGATGATGATATGGCAGTATAATCGTCAAAATATTACCGATTTAATAAAGGCGGTTTATTATTTTTATTTTCCTTACAAATTAAAAATAAACATAAGGTATAGAACCACCACCTTGTTGTGGAAGAATGTGGAACGTTTCGGTAAAAATATAAATTATTTCTTATGAACCAAAAGTATTTTTATGATCGTTACTTCTGGACATTGAAGGCTTTTGGTCGTTATAAAAAACGTGAATATCCCAATATGGAGTCTGCAAAACGTGCCGTATTGTGAGCCAATCCCTCAACCGGTGTGTATCCTATCGGATGTAACTGTTTTTAGAATCACACTATTCTATACGCTATGCTTAAGTGTTTAAGTTGGAGAAATGTCAGCACCACAAGTATTTTCTCAAAATGAACTCGGCGTTTTGATACGAGATCTTGAGTTTATCAAAGCGAACATTGGAATTTTTACGTTCAATTGAAGGAAAACTCAAATACTACGACCGGAACTATGAAATATGAATATTCAAAAACAGTAGCCAACTAGCAGCAGTTAGTTCCTTACGGCAACACGAATAGACTCGACTGTGGAAGAATCACTTATACCACCATTATACCTATAGTACGAGTGTACCGATGGAGAGACCAGGTACCGGTAGCGAGATATCACCACTGAAGACTCTAGAAGAGCCAAACAATTTTTTTTGTAAAAGAATAGCAATGCTCCAATTAAGCTGAAAATGCTTGTGCAGAGGAGACAGATGGCGACAATAGTCGAATGGTGGATTAGAACCTACGACCTTAAGTTTCAGAGACCGTATCCTTAACCATTGATGAATCTTTACTGACAATAGATGTATGTAGGTGTATGGGCTAGAGCATCATTTCCTACTTCTGCGTCACCATTCATTTCATAAAAAAATGAGTTTAATAATTACAAAATATTTAATATCAATAATGGTAGAGGTTGCTTCTGAAACTATAGCGTCAGTTTCTATCTAGCTTCTGTACGAATGGATAGTAATAATAAACACCGTAACGCTGCTGTTTCGTCTTGTGAGAGTAGGTATCGAAAGACCAGATTACATGTAACAAGGCATTACATCTCAGTTCTCAAGGGTGATAACGCAACGGCATTATGATTTCTTTTGGTGCCATTGGCTGCAGGAATGGCTTACTAGGTGAATTCTCAATGTAATAAAAAAAAGTTATTTTATTTTTAATTTTTGGCTACAATTTTACTATTAAATGTTATCCGAATTAGTATAGTAACTATGCGACAATTGATAATAAAAAAGTTCACGTAACCTTCTTTGGGTCTTATTCAAAATATTTTTTTATTTAAAATAGTAAGTAAAAGAAACACTATTGAAATAGAAACGTCCACAATATAAGGATAAGTTTGTTCGTAGCACGTAACTCTTAGTTTGCGATTTCCAAACTGAACTCCGTATTTCAATTTATAACAATTTATTTGCATAGGAGACTTGAATACCGGATAAGATACGATGTTAGAATATTTGTTTTACTGCAACAGAGCTGCGTGCGAACTGAATTGTGTTTAGAACGTCGAAAACTTTATATTATTGCAGTTTTAAAGCTACTAGCAAATTACTTGAATCTATTATTTTGTTGTTAACCAGTTGTTAAATTTTACTAGTGGTATACCCACGGTGATTCTATTAACAGCATATCTTTTAATTAAAACGTATCACTTCGATATCATCATCGGAAATGCGAAACGCCAAATCCTATTAAACAACAAATTGATTAATCCGCTGATAGAAGGCGTTCAATATTTATTTTATTAATGTATGCAATCTTCAATAAAAATTGAAAACTCGATAGAATCGCGTCGGCCATATTTTTTTGCACGCGGACCTCGTAATGGCGGGGCCGTTGAAAAATTAATTAAATATCCCGTCATTCTAAAGTTATTATGTTGACTTTAGGATGCTGTCACACAGCTTGCTGTGCGATTTTAAATATTTATGTTTTATATAAAATTGTAAATGTTCGGAAATTATTTGTGTTTTCGTTTCAGTGTTAATATTATTTTTTATATTTTTTAATATAAAATATAATTCCGATTGTAATATTATAATCGATCGATTTCGACGATAGTGATTCAGGTTTTATTGCCGGATGATATCAGCTACGTAGTTTATAGTGCCGTATAGTTTATAGTGCCGTATGCATTGAGATGTACAAATTACCGAAACCGAAGACCGAATTTCGTTCTATATACTGTGCTCGTCTTTCAAGTACGATTTATGTTAAATTATATGAAATTATGTTGTAAAATTTCTAAGATGCTTCAAATATAAACGAAAACATTGTATCAATCTATAATAAAATAGCATTGCTTTGCCGTACGACACAAACTTTATAGTAATAATCGTATATTTAAATAATATCGGTTTTTTTTTATCCGAAGAATTTGTTTAACTAGTTCTAGAATTTTAGTAGTTGTAACTATCTGCAATGTGGAATACCTATGTACTGTTATCTTTGTAAGCTAAAAATGTTAAATACACATATTAATGGATAACATTTATTTTGAGGGCTTTTACAGCTTCACCGAGTTGAAAGGTGACAGCCGAGACCTCTACAGGAAAACCTTATTATTTTAAAGAAAATGATATAAGATTTCATGGTCAGTTATTTGGATGTAAGTACAATCGAAACAGTTTATTTTTATTTAACTGTTGATTAATAAAATAGCTAATGTGTTATCATCTTAACGAAATAAAAATCTCAGTAGGCGGAGGGCGTTTGCAAAATATTAGGTCTTAAAACATAAAAGGCGTGGACAAAATGTTATTTATGAACTCATACCATATATTTAAGGTTAGTTATTATTTTTGGAAGATACATTGTTGACTTTGAAATTAAATTTACTTTGATTTTTTTTTAATTCGTTAAAATTTATTCTAACTTTTAAATCTTTACACATGACAATTGACGCTGACCGTGACCCTAATATCAATATTGAATTAATTTTCGTCACCGATATACGTTAAATAAACATGACATACTACTTGTCCGACGACGCTGACCTGAGGCATCTTAATATCACCGCAATCAACTGAATAAGCTTGACCGACTTTATATAATTTTTGTATGAAGTCTATATTTGGTCTACGCAAATGTAATCACATTTGCTTTCAAATGTTTCACATTTTTATTATAAGCTCAAGTCGCTTTCCATTCTCTTTAATGATTTTCATGAACGATGTCTCATCAGAAAATTTACAAGATTTCTGTCTAAAAATTATTATGCCTTTAAAATTTTCTTAAAATCGGTACGGTGCTGGAAGAGATCGCTGTTAGCAATAAGATCTACTAATTCATTATTTAAGTAATTTGTTGTATTTTTTTATTAGTGTGTTCATTATAAATCTATCTATCTAAATCAATTAGGAAATGCAGAACCCGAAAAAAAAACTCAAAATAATTTATAATTGAAGGCTTCTGTTTTTGTCGTTTAGAACAATAAAACTGTTGGTAGTGGAACCATTTTTAGTATTAAGTTACTTTTAAGAACAATTCGCCATATTACCAGTAATGAGCGGGATGACGGTTTCCTCTTACTCGTCAGTATCGTCACCTGGCTACCGCTTCTTGTATACGTTTTGTAAAGTTACGCTTAAACGGATCGAATGTCAAGTTAGCCCTTACTATGATTCTCAATAAATTGAAAAATAATAATTTCGGAAACAGAAAATAGTTGTTTTCACCTCAACTTTTAATTACGCTTACAAACAACTTGAGTTTGATCTTGGTTACCACAATATTTTTCTTAAATGTAAATTATAAAAGTTATGATCGTCGGTATCGGTATAGTCGTCGATTTGATGGAGTTCGACCACAGCGATTTCTTCCGGTTATAACAAGATAATATCAACTATGCAGGAATATTTTAGTGACGTTAGCACTCCCCCGTCATGCGATTCCCTAGTCACATGTAGTGCATATGCAATAAGATCAAAAAGTTGAGATGCTATATCAGAGAGATATCTCACACCAAACACCAACAATTTGGTGAATTATTTATTATTTATTACATTGAGAGTTACAAACGAGAACACAGTTCACCTGATGTTAAGTGATTCCTGCGCCCCATGACATCTACATTCATCCTTGACTAGGAATCATGATGCAGATGTTTTGTCACTCTTGAGGACTGAAATATGCCTCGTTACCACTAATAAAGGTCTCCGGATCCTTTCACTCACGAGACGAACACAGCAGCGTTATGCTGCTATTTCACGCCGGTATTCTGTGAGAGCGTGATCCTACCCCGGTCGAATTACCCATACATTCTGCATTTAGAAACAAACTGCAGTGTAGCTCTACCCCGTAACATTCCGATGGTCAGTGGGCAATCCTATGACAATTGTCTCATGTTGAAAAAATAATAAAAATACGCTGCACCGCAATCTCCTAGATAAGAACACCACCTGGGAATATGAACCCGCCTGCCCAGGGTATTGAGTTAAAGCAAGGTAAACGTTAAGGCACCAAGTGAGTATATAGACACATATTAACGACACCTTAATATAATTTACGTAGTTGACAACTTCCGGAAGTTGATATTGAAATATGCTACTAAAAAAATATCCTTTTATTAAACGTTTTTATATACCTTTATCTAGATCTTAGATCTTTATTTTTTTAAAAACTTCACGAATATAATAGTATTATAACTTAAATATATAATTCTAATAAGTTATTATAATTAAAGGTTTCATCAAAATTTTGATACATTAAGTTCATGATACTTCGTTACATAAAGTAAACGAGTACGTATTGCTAAATACAATAAGATTTGTTCTTGCAAAGCACATTAGTGTCTGTAATAAATTATTTTTACACAGGCGTATGTTGTGAGATATGTAATTTAGGTAACATTAAAAGGCACAAACATTTGAAATGGCGTGTAGGCGTACACAAATACTGCGATCGAGATATGACTGTCTAGACTCGGGAATTCTTCCTTTGATCATTGTAGGCGTTGGCTTTACTCATCTGTGCGTGAAGATAGCCTTTTATAGCTTTTTGTGTGCTTCCTTAAATACATTGAAATGTTAAAAGGTTTAAGACATCGCATCTACCGATAGCCGTGTGGTTATAGTTTCGTTGTAGCAGTATCTACGAGTAAATCATATGTCAAAACAAAGCATCCCAAAACTAGTAAGGAAGACGTAATCTAACTTAGCCGGTTTCACGAATTTTCAGGGTTAGATTAGGTTAGACAATATTCCCCCAGAACGGATTACGCCTTTAAAAAGAATCCCCTTAGGAATTTATGGCGATAGGCTTATTTATTCGGGATAGGTGCTCCAGGTCTAAGGCGACTTTGGATGTAGGCATGTGGACTTTGGGGGTGGGATAAGCAGTACGAAGTGTTGGTGTAACCCGAGAAGGGGCTGCCGTGGATGAATGGAAGAGCGTTCCCGTGGCCCTGGCATACGCGGCGAAGGCTTAATATACACATAACCTTACATACCCATGCAACGCGCCCTCAAGGGAGTAGGGACTTTAAGATTTTACAAATAGGTTAAATGCGATGGACGATGGTTGCGGTTGCGTTCCGAAGGGAGATTCCATGTTCTGATAGCGAGGTTAGTTGCTCACAAATTGTTAAATACTAAGGATATTATAAAGAACTAGTGCGGTTCTTCTTAGTATTTTATATCGATGAAGCAGGATAAAATTATTTTGATAATTCTTTTAAAAATTGTACCAAAATAAGCTATAACTTTTTTATAGAATATATGTTGCCATAGTTCAATTTATACCTACTATATAAATAAATAAATACCAAAAAGTAAACATCGCTGTGTTTTTAAAGATAATACTGAGATTGAGTGAAATTCATTTTCGCACAATATATCATAATAGATACAGATAATTTTTTTAATAGCCTTGCCATTTTATACCCTGCATTATATATGTGGCAAGAACCAAACAATCAAAAGTTCGTCAAATTGTCAAATCAAATCAAATGTGTAGAACCAATAGGTCGACTCAATCGGGCTTGCCTCTAGTGTTCTATCTGCTAAGTGAAAGATATCGGAGATCTTATTTGAGGTGAAAAGTTTTTCATCTAACTTTTCAGTGGCGGTAACTTCATGGGACGCTAGAAACTAGCTCAATTATCAAACCTAATTTCATTTAAAATAGATTAACAGGATAATAAGTCGTTGTCAATGTTTCGTACTGTGGCGTAAATTATAAATATTCTTCATCTAATACGTAATATAAATACTTGGATGTCGTATCCATTTAATTTATTTAAGTTTTCCAACGAATTAATTTCGAGAAACAATGGTAGGGCCGTCATGAATCACGAGCAACTGGCTTCGGTCGCGTGTCGGCATGTCGGTCCGTCATTACTCCCGAACGCGCCCGTCACTAGCTGTTATGTCAGACGTTTTTAAACTCGTTAGCGGGTTCAACAATGATGTTTAAAATAGACATCATTGTCCGTGTGTGCTTACATCCATATAATCCATTCGTATGAAATATAAAGGTTGGGTTAAGATTTTTGCTGTTTTTTGATCGTGTATATATGATGCCCTTTATGGTTGATTTCTACAACTGACACGTTTGATCGTTCAGAAATTCATTTGCGGTTTCCTTTATAATGCCATTACAGCTTAATAATTTTCAAAATGACTACGACTTAAATTTTCACCCAGGTGTTGGTATTATTGAGCAGTACCTTTCATATTTTATAGTGATGATTGTTATTAGTTTAGGGGCAGAGTTTCGGGCTAATGTGTTGGTGATCCTCTATTTGATTCCCAGTTGAAGCTAGTGTACACACATGTGTAAATCTTGTGTCGCTTACGCTACACCGAACCTTACTTTATGGGGTATTGAAGAATAATTTTTAATTAGAGACTTAGAGACTACTACTACTACTACATTACTACTTATATTTTACTACTAAACTACGACTACTAGTTACATTTTATCTACTAAACAAAAACTAAAACAGATTTACATAATTTAGCAAACCAGTAGAAACCGATATAATTGAAACAATCTGTTCTCCAGGGCGACCTTTATGTGACTATTGACGGATTTTCAATAAAAATACAAAGGAATATAAATTAAAAAAAATGTATTTTGGGTAAAGGTGGCAAGATTTATTCTCTATTCACTTTTTATTTATAAGTTTCAAGTGTTAAATCTGATAAGGTATGAGCATAATTGATAAGTTATTTTATTTCCAATTTTAAATTTAATTTTTTTTAATTTTAAAATTTAAAATAGTAGTTTTTATTTTATGACATTCACGTTAGCATAATATAAATTGTCACAGGCCGCTAACATCAAATTTAACACCCGATATAAATAAAAAAAAATGAAGCAATTACCATTGTAGTTAAAACCTGTTCAATCGAGTTCGCTACATGAACAATGTCAACATATTTATTTACTCGCAGCGTACATCGCATCGAGTTTTCCACTTCATTCGTTGACGAATTAATCGCACTAGCGAGGCGTGTGCGAGTGCGTGACTTATCGAGTTACATTGGTAATAAGATATTGTAAAATGCATACTTCAAGCTACGCGCTCTCGGGGGTTGACAGAGAAGATGAAACTAGTATAACGATACCCGATCTCTACTCAAAACTTGTTTCTAAAAAGGTCTTTTCTCAAATTTCTCTGCAATTAAAACGATTGCGTTATTATAAAGGGTTGTTTTTTGTTTTTAATAACATTGTTAATTACTGAGATTTTCTCATTTAAAATTTATGGGTCTACGAGAATTGGGATTTGTTTATATTGTAAATTAAATTTTGCTTGTGTTGACAACCTACGAGTGATTTCCGTGGGTGGAATAAAGGACAACTTAATAAAAAGGCTCTTAGAGTTAAAGGAAACAATCAGCAGCTAGAAATTTCCTGTTTCACGAATGGGTCGTTCAATCGGATTACGCTCTTATACATTACTGCGTTAAAACGACAGCATATCATCGCGCTATTTGACATAATGAGAAAATCCAAACATACCAATAAATTGATTATATCGCCTCTCTTGATTCCCTGGGGTCAACATGCTTTGAATCATCGTCGAAGATAGATTTTCGTACCTATTGACCGCAGCATTTCTTATTAACATGTTACATCTGTGGTTCAACAAGAAAAAGAAAAAAATTCTGAACCTTTTGATTAGGCCAGTATGAGGAATACCTAAATTATTAACTGGTGGTAGGTGATATTACGGTTCATTCCAGCCAAGAGTTGGAAGCCCAAATATTAGTTTCCCAAACGAAATCCCGTGACCCCTTGTCAACCTTAATGGCAAGCACCGTCGTGTTTGTTTGTTATATTCCATCATATTCCATCTGTTCTTCCCAGAATGGCCAAATCTCCATGAAAGTTTTTACCGTGTCGGACATAATTCATCAGTTGAATATTTACGATTATAAAAAATAAACAAATTCGTGTTTAGAAATATATATTGAAACTTATGACAATGCTTCGCAGATTTCTTGTTTCGCGTATATTTTCAAAATATCTTGAGAACGGACATTTTACATTTTATAAAGAGAAACTCTTGTTGTGAAATATTAAGAATAAATTTTCTGTCCGGATACATAAAGTTTGGGAAGCTCGTAGTTTGCCAGCAGAAAAATGAGAAAATTACAATTGGGCCATAAATAAACTTTTAATTATTTTTAGCGTTATGATTCTCATTTCAATTCATATTAAGATTTCGTAAGAAGTTTTCGTAATACAGTGCCTAGTTGACCAGGGATCACGTTTTCACCGAATACCAGAGTAAAAGCCAATTTAGCACTGCTGTATTTATTGCTTCTGGTGAGTGAAAGAGCTTACTTAGGAGGATACACTTCCTTAGGTGGACCTGTTCATGTGGTTATGAATTAGCTGGAACAAGAATTACCATACAGTTTCCAGAATACCAGTATACAATTGTAGTTTACATGCGTCCTGGTCCCTAAAGACTGATATGGAATACATACATGCATAATGTTGGAACACCTCTTTTGTGTAATCGGTCTTCGGTTCCTTACGAAACACAGCAGCAACATTCTGATATTTTTCACTTGTGTTCCGTGAGGATTTCCCCGGTTGAGCCGACCTATTCAACTCGCAGATAAATCTTGCTTCATACTGGAAGCTACTGTTGTATGCATGGTTGTTTAAAAATTTAACATATTACTGTATAAATACAATGGTGTTATTCAGCAAATCGTTGTTTAAACTGTAGCGTAAATATCTTTTGCCAAATAATTCTTGAGAAATATAGGTTAAGTAACTGAGCGTGTTTCTCGTAATATGAATAAATATGGTGGAAATGGAGCGGTGGGCGTACTGGTTGTGTCATAAATTAGTACAGATTCATAGAAACTTCTCCGAACTAGTTTATAGATTGTAATAAAATTGAAAACTTGCATCATTTAAAAGTGTAGTGAAACTTAAAATTGAGTGCATCAGTAGAAAAGTATGATTAAAAATAAATTTAAAGCGGCCACAACTTAATGGGTCGTTATGGCAAAATATGCAAAACTTTAGTGGGGTACGATATTCGATGATGTTTATCTGGTCGATTTCAACCAAGGCAATATTTGGTAATTGTGAAACGTCATTGCGTAGGACATATTTTCAGTGGCAATAATTATTTGCTCAAACATCATCCGTGTTACACACACATTCTCTTCAACAGTTGTAATGTACAATGTGCAATAGAAGAGAAGATAAAGGACAGTGTCAGAAATATGGGACATACACACATATGATCACTAGACCACACCATGCGTCTATTGTTGTGACCAAACTTGTGACTAGCATTTAACATCAGTTAGTCTGTTTCAGGAATGTTAGTTTAACATTGAAACTAAAAAAATACTCGTAATCTGAACGTAGTTTAAATTGATACCTATATTATGTATCGGCTCTACAATGATGCAGTATAATAAATCATATATTAAGAATCATATACCGTATAATGATTTCAAAGTTATAATAAGATGAGTCAAACGGTTTGGTTATAATAAGATGCGTCAAATGGTTTGGTTATAATAAGATGCGTCAAACGGTTTGGTTATAATCAGATGCGTCCAACGGTTTGGTTATAAGATGCGTCAAACGGTTTGGTTACAATAAGATGCGTCAAACGGTTTGACCTTTTTGTATATGATTTGCAATACTAGTCTAAAGCTATTCATAACGTAGTCTGAAATCACATTTAGTCACTAATGTCCTAATGGATAGTCGACCATAACCTTAACACGGGTCTGGTGTGGAATGTCGTATCTCATGCATGAAATTGCTGTCATTTATTTCTCAGACACATTTTATGCTATACATTGATTTATTATCATAGACGAGCCGTTATCATATTTATTGTTTTTTAAACGTAGCATTATAAAGACCCACCCTCAAAATGGAGTGACGGCGTACGTATGTGAGTTTGCTGAAAGTCATTGGATGAAGGTGGGGGGGGATTATTTTTGGTGATCCTTATAAGCGTTATAAAGGATTTTTTTCCTTTCCTTTGTGTGTGAGTATCGCTGTTGGTCCAGAGATCTCTATAGCTTTATCTATTTTTCGCGAGCAGGAGGCTCGCTGAGTAGGGAGACAACGAAGCTGGCGCAGAGACTGCTGCTGCAGCACCGCTGCACTCCAACCCCGTGAGGACGAAGAACAGTCAATGGAAACAGAGGGGGCGATATTACGATCTGAGGGCCTTTCATGAGGAGGTATGAAACGTCGACTCGGTTCGCCATCTCAAAGTCGTTATAGAGAACAAGAGTAGTTATGTATAAAAAAGAAAGGAAAAAGAAGTGTCAATCTATGTCATCTGTTTAGGTAAATGTTTGTGTAAGTACTCGTAATTATTACTATTCATTAATAGATGGCTGTGTACGGGAAAACGCAGCATAGCTTCTCATCAAGTATACCTCAATGCCGTAAGTCTTGAACCAGTGCCTACTGCCGGTAATAACCTGCTGATTCGTGGACGTGGACTGCAACACATATGAGGAAGCTCGGTGTTTCTGCGTAATTGAATACTAAATATCTATATCCTCAAAGTAATTAAGGTAAAAGACAGCGAAAAGGATCAGTGACCAGAAGTGGCACGGGCCGGCCATATATCTCGTAAACTGATAAGTGAAGAAAGATTCCCGAGTGGCCACCTCATAGATGACCTATACAAGATTGGAGGAAGGTGATGAACGCTGGTGGTTCAGGGTCGTACTATGTGGCAGTCTATGGGGGAAGGGCTGGAATGATGAAGTAATTGTTTAATATGAAAATTGATAAAATAGAGATCTGGATCAATATAGGTCTCGACTGAGCCCCATAAGCGCTCGGTCACCTCTCAACGCGGTTTAACTGTAAAGGCCTTCGGGCTAACAGCGGCCATCAGCCCGAAAAAAAAAACGTGTTAACACTTAAGCAAAAATTGCAATTAAAGTACATACATAATGTTTATCATACGATTAATCGCTTTTGCACAAACATTGCGCAGAAAAAAAAATATAAATCAAACCATAAACATCTCAGGGCAGATTCATATTGAGCGTTTGCATATATCTCGTTACTCTCTGGCATCTCCTACCGCCTATGCGACCTCATTCGAACCATAATGTTGCTTTTAAACGGGCCATTTTAAAACAAACACGCATTTTCTCTACGTTATACGGCCTGTCAAATTTTCGCGCCGTTTCTCGGAGGATTTATTTCGACGGGCTTCCCAGCAAATTGGGGTTGGATGTACATCTATCGCATATCTCATGAGGATACCCGTGGTCCGATTGAAAATCAAGGTTTTTGCGGTAATATTTCTTTTATTTTACGTAAGGGAAATCGTATTTTATCGATGTTGAGTTTGAAAATTATTACCGTGCTCCGAGTTAAGCCCATAAGATATTGAAAGAATAACAATACTATTTATTAGTAAGCGATAAAGTTTTACATCAGGGGTGTTAAGGAAGACGTCTACGATTTTACCCTTCAGTTTGTTACTATTTGCGTCATGGATGGGTCGCCTTGACAGGGGACGGACCACCCCCTCATGAATACCAGTGTACAATAGCACCATAACAATGCTGTGTTTCGTCTGGTGAATGTAGGGTTCTGGAGATGGTACCGGAGACTGTAGAGAATTATATCTTAATCCTGAGGGGTAACAACGCATCTACATTATGATCTTTTATCTAGGATGAATGTAGGTTTTATCCACCAGGAATCACTTACTATCATGTGAACTGTGTGCTCGTTTATCACTCTATTTACAATAAAATAAATGACGTGAGCTCTTCTTGAAGACCCAACCATTGAGCATGGAAGGGAACACAACTGCTGGAAATTAATTTTGCCAGTTCTCTTATTCGCGGGATAAAGTAATCTATTAAGATAGTGTAAATTCAGCCTAGATGTAAAATAGATATCGTTCACGGCTGGGAAACGTATATGGGACCTACGACTATAGTTAATATAATATTCATAAAAAACCACAAATATATAATACCAACGACATTCGAAATCTGTACTCAATGTGAATTTACAGAATTTACATTTTCTCCGACATATCAATACACCATATCTACGAAAGGATATTTCTTACTTATATGTCTTAAGTAAAATTGACAAGAAATAAATAATGAATTATATTACGAAGTTTTTCTTAGCACACAAACGACGACAAATACTTTAAATAAAGTAAATTAACACGCAGTGTTAAGTTTCAATTAAGTCCACCTTCCGTAAGTTTCATAAAACACAAGCTATCTCAGCTAGATTACTGTGGCACCAATGATATATTTAATTGAAATTTTACGGCCCTGTATATCAGTATATTCTTACAGTATATGGATATGTTCTTGATTGTGAAAGAAACTGTGTAAGAAAAATTACCCAGGATTAAAAGAAATATTTCAAAGACATGTGAAGTCCATCAATTCCCATAGGTGCTAAGTGGCGGGTTATATTATGAAGAAGACCGCTCCTGAAATCTAGAAGATATTTTATATCTTTTTGCTTATTTCAAAGTTGAATTATTCAAGTGCCGATGTAACTTAATAAATTTAGATATCCAAACAGACTCCGCTCGCAATCGCTGACCTGGTATGACATGTAAACGAAAGTGGCGCCATCTAGGTAATCAGCAAACGAGTGCCTATTAATAATAAGTCTGCGGTTCTTCGAACGCAGCATTGGAGAAGGTTAATTGAATATTATGTCTTCATGAGTGGGTGTGAGCTAAGTCAGAAAATCACGAGCGGCACGTCACGCAAACGACTAGCTGTAGAGTTGACTTGAGCTTATGGTCTTACTTACAAGCTTTCAGCGATTGATTTTTGAATCGCGATCATCATAGATTGTTTATGTTGTAGTTTAATCCGTCAGAAGTAACTGACCAAGCCGAGGTTCGGCACCCTCGAGTCAGTTGCTCTCGCACCCTGGGTAACGGTCCAAGCCGAGGCTCCCTATCGGAAACCCTTGAGCTGGTTATCCATGGTTAATAAAGGTGTCGTCTGAATGCCCTAAACGCTCGGTCACCTTTCAACCAGGAGAAGCTGTAAAAGCCGTCGGGTTAATAGTGGCCATCAGCCAAAAAAAAAGTGGAATCACGCAGTTTTCAAATAGATGTGATAAGTCAGCTCTACCGTGGTTCAAAATTTCAGCAATACCAGCATAAAACAGTAAGCGAGATCTACTTTGTTTTGTTTGTAGAAATAAAGAAACCGGAGATCATATTACTGGTGACGACGCATTCGATCTTATAGCTCAGAGGAAAACTTCAGCCTATTAATTAATTTGATGAATTCTTATCGAGAATTCAATGTGTGGGCCTCATGAACTCATGAACATCGGTTCAACTGTGTGCCCATTTGTCACCTCATATATCATAAATAAAGCTCAGGTCACGGAGCCTGATCCTAAATCACCTTAATCCAACCACTTTCAACAATATTTACGTGGGCGCTTTATTTATTAGAGGGTTATCCTACATTACGCTACTCAGTTGGTAGGAGGATGGCAGTTGTAAGTTGTCCAACAGAAAAAATGTATTGTTACATAATATTAAATCTTAACTACATAGATCTTAAGGTTCGGTTATACAGATAGATATTATTGAATATATCCAAATATACAATCTATATATAATAAGTAATAATATATTTGTTAGGTTGACGTTAATGTACATAACATTGGAAATATTTCAATTTTCTCTGTATTGCTTGTTTCAATATTTATAACGAAAAAAAAGTCTATACCTATTTACATTAAAATTGTACAGAAATTGAAGGTTAATCTCACAATAGTATTTATTCGTTATCTTATCACAATTGGCCCTTTAAATACAAAGAAATATTTCATCAAAATATTTCGCACGAAAATCAAGCCGTTAATTATAATTAAATTGAATAATTTCAAAACGGCCTAAGGTTTTTATCAATGTGGATATTTTCAAACCGGCGCGTGAACGGGCATTTTCTAGGCTAATATGCTTATTTATGTGGGTAGTCCACACATACCTATATATTTTAAATCAGACACGTTTTGTTATGTTTCCTTAAAAAAGTTTAATTTGTGACAAACGAGCACGTAATGTAATTCATCCTGAAATCCTGATTAAGGAATATCTTGTCATCAGTGTTATAAGGTCTCCGGTGTCTTTCGATCACCAGAGATTAAGCAGTGCCAAGCTACTAATGTGTGTCAGTGTTAGGTGAAAGTTTATCCGATCCTTCTGTACTTAGTGTTTTATCATGATATGTTTTGTCGCGTGTAGTTTATAACTTGCACCACAGTATAAAACAGACCGCAACCGCGTCAGGTGCTCGTCACATCACGTATCTCTGTAACCCGATAACTAGGGCCAGAGCGGCGGAGCAGAAACATCGAGCCCGGGCTCCTAACTACCGAATTCTGCTTCGGTGAAATTATCCGACTATAAACGGCCGTCTAAAATTAATTACACCGGGACAGGCGATCGATCGTAAAATAAACATTTATGTCACACCAAAATAAATTAACTTCTAGTTGTAATTGGGATTTTTTTTAACGGCCGATGTTTGTTGAGTGTTGTTTACTGTGAGTTATTTTGTTTGCTTTAGCTTTTACGTATTCGGGGATTTATGTGAAATATAAATTAGAGCATGTTCGTGTTGAAAATGTCTCTTGATGATGCTACTAGAATCGATTTCTAATTCGGTGGACATGTTTGTGGCTCGCAAAATATTGGATCTAAGTTCTATGTATCCACCGTATCCCTGATACTGATATCTTTTTATCTGATACTATAATCTAATATACCTCTGATCTTATTATACTTGCCTTATGTAATGAACGCAGGCAGTTACTCTGGACGTAGCGCAAAGCCTTCGATCGTGTGTGACACAAAGCGCTTCTTTCGAAGCTTCCGCCCTATGGAGTTCCCGAGAAATTATGCCAGTAGGTCGGTTTCTCAAGTACCATCAGAGTCGTAGCCAACGGTGTATGCTCCGACTCCAAACCAGTGAATGCTGGTGTTCCCCAAGGCAGCGTGCTATCACCTACATTGTTTCTTCTGCATATCAATGACTTGTTGCAAATTAATACTATTCATTGCTATGCAGATGTCAGCACAGGGAATGCGTTGTACACTGGCTGCGCTAATATTTGTAGGGAATACTTACTATCAGGTGGGTTTGTTAGTTTGCCACCCATTCTATAAAAAAAAAAGTTGTACTATAATCAACACCAGAATTTAAATAAAATAATTATAGCACTTTACAGAATACAATCACAGAAGATCAATCTTAAACAGCAGCATAACGATGCGGTGTTTCGCCTGGTGAGTAAAGGTATCTCTTATTTATGATGATGAGGCGTTCCATTTTAGTCCCTTGGCGATGACAACGCATCTTCGTTATGAATTTCTTATCGAGGATGAATGTAGGTGTCATGGGCCGCAGTCATCGCTTACAATAATGTGGACTGATTATTGTGTCCGTTGAGCATGCAATGCAAAAAATAGTAAAACAACTAAAATAAAAATATACTATACTTAAAAGTATTTAAGTTGTCAACTTTAGTTTGTGTATTTCAAAAATAAACCTTATTTATAAACAAACATTTTGTTGAATTTATTTAATTTTCAAATAAATTGAATGCTATCATGCGAACATTTGTTAAAAGCTTTGACAGATTATAAGCACTGTGGTAGAAATGTCTAGTATATAAAAATTACGTGACTATTTTATTTAAGATATATGTTTATTATTTTGTTTGTGAGGGTAAAGCTGGGGCGTAAAAGGATACTATAGGAAATTCTAGAACCCTGTAGCTTCTTAACAGAGGAAGTTAACAGGCTGAAACGCAGAAAACATTTAAGTGATGACTGATATTATTAAATAAATTATGTATTGTTTATCAAAGATATGTGGATATTACTTGTAACTACAACCTGAATTTTATTAATAAAGCGATGCTTAATCATTTTAATAATAAAAGAACTACATAAAGATCTTCTTGATGTTCGCCGCTTAAGTTTATTCTCTTGTCCGAAGAAACTTAAGTTAATTAATTTCCGTGTAATATTTATTATTAATAGAACTGATTTGCCATACATTATATTTGAGATACTAGTTTATCAGGGGACATACAATTTTTAAATAAAGTAATAAAAGATGTTTATTTATTTATTATTAAATTTAGTTTTTATTTACGTGGTACAGTCACGCCGTAGTTACAAAATATCTGTAGGAAGCAGGTTAGTACCACGTTTTCCAGTGTAAATTAGTAAGTATAGTTATTAGCACCAGTTTTGTCTATTTTGTGTGTTTTGTGTGGTGATAGATAGACACCGAAAATCCGAAATCCGAATGGTTCGAAACTTTTTCCAAGCGAGTTCGGGTCACATGGGCTTTTTAATTTCACAATTGTAAAAAGTAAAAATTTTATAATTTTAAATGATTGAAAATGAATTTTAAATGAAATTACAAATTTAAAAAGGAATCAGGTGGTGCAATAAAAGCTTTAACATTCGCGGGAGCACTTTTCTGTAGAACAGTTTATCGAAGAAGCTTTGGAAGACAACGCCGTCGAATCCACGCCATTGTAAAATAAAGGAAATGAACCGTTACAGACCATGTAGTGACTGTAGGAAAAATCAAACGTAAGGAATAAAAATCACACTCGACTCTTTTAGATTGTCTAAAAGAGCAATGGCTTTAAAATTGGCCGCTTATAACCGGAGGAAAATGTTTAATACGATCGTTGGAGAAAGAAAGGTACAATTTTAATTCAGAATTCGGAATCAGATTAGTTATTCAAATTTCGAGTTGCGTTTTTGTTTGAGGCCCGAATTTATTTGTCGGTTAAATTTAAATGGAATTCCGGTTGATAGTCTGATTAAGTGACATTTTCGTATCATAATATAGTCGTATCGTAGTAATAGATCTATTTGTACATCTAGTGAAATAACCAAGTATCGCGACTGATATGTATGTTATCATGTTGGCATCGTATTGCTTCATATTTTGTCTATTTTGTGTGTTTTGTGGTGATAGATAGACACCGAAAATCCGAAATCGGAATGGTTCGAAACTTTTTCCAAGCGAGTTCGGGTCACATGGGCTTTTTAATTTCACAATTGTAAAAAGTAAAAATTTTATAATTTTAAATGATTGAAAATGAATTTTAAATGAAATTACAAATTTAAAAAGGAATCAGGTGGTGCAATAAAACTTTAACATTCGCGGGAGCACTTTTCTGTAGAACAGTTTATCGAAGAAGCTTTGGAAGACAACGCCGTCGAATCCACGCCATTGTAAAATAAAGGAAATGAACCGTTACAGACCATGTAGTGACTGTAGGAAAAATCAAACGTAAGGAATAAAAATCACACTCGACTCTTTTAGATTGTCTAAAAGAGCAATGGCTTTAAAATTGGCCGCTTATAACCGGAGGAAAATGTTTAATACGATCGTTGGAGAAAGAAAGGTACAATTTTAATTCAGAATTCGGAATCAGATTAGTTATTCAAATTTCGAGTTGCGTTTTTGTTTGAGGACTGTGTTAGAACAAAAAAAGTCCCGAATTTATTTGTCGGTTAAATTTAAATGGAATTCCGGTTGATAGTCTGATTAAGTGACATTTTCGTATCGTAATATAGTCGTATCGTAGTAATAGATCTATTTGTACATCTAGTGAAGTAACCAAGTATCGCGACTGATATGTATGTTATCATGGTGGCATCGTATTGCTTCATATTTCTTTTCCATAATGGTAGAGCTGCACTGCAGTTTAGTTCTAGCTGCAGAATGAATGGATCAGCTCGACCGGGGTAGGACTACGCCCTCACAGAATACCATCGTAAAATAGCCGCATGCTGCAATGCTGCTGTGTTTCGTCTGGTGAGTGTAGGGATCCGGAGACCTTTATCACTGGTGACGAGGCATTCCATCCCAGTCCTCATGGGTGGCAAGGCATCTGCATGATTACTTTAGGGATGAATGTAGTTGACATGGGCCGCAGGAATCACTTACCATCAGGTGAACTGTGTGCTCGTTTGTTATTCTCAATGTTATATAAAAAAAATCTATTTACTTATATATTTACGATTACGTATTAACTCTAGCCATATCGTCAAAGTAATGGGGTTAGTATAGCAGCATAAACGATTTTTTTAATTTTTTTATTACATTGAAAGTAATAACCGAGCACACAGTTCACATGATCGCAAGTGGTTCCTGCGGCCCGCGACATCTACATTCATCCTTGACAAGGAAACATAATGCAGAGGTGTTGTCATCCTTGAGTACTAAGATGGAATACCTTGTCACCAGTAATAAAGGTATCCGGAACCCTACACTTACCAGACGAAATATAGTTTTATGCTGCTATTTTACGCTGATATTCTGTAAAGGCATGGGCCCTACCCCGGTCGGGCTAACCTATTCATTCCGCAGCTAGAAAAAAATTGCACTGTTAAATTGACTTTATAATAAAGTAGTGTTTATACAGGGTATTAGGAGACCGCTTCCGAAAACGAAGACAGACAGTACTAATGACATCTTTGATGATGGGACGGAAAAAAAATTTTAAAACGTTTTATTAGCATTATTTACGCTCCATCGTGTTAGTACAGCTAAATGATAATATAGTTTCATAAAAAATACATTACTTTACCTAAAAAAAAACCAGCAATGAAACACAAACAAACTCAAAAACAGCTGATGCACGGATCAACGAAAGCACGGGCGAAACTGTCTCAAAAACTAAAAATACTAAATATACTAATCAATCCCGCCAAAACAAAACGCTCCTTTTGCGGTGAGCCGCGGCCGCGGCGGCCGTTGACGGCACTTTGATAATTTCCGCAGTATCAGCGCCGCGCCGCCGCCGCGCCCTGTCGTTCTTTGATATATATATAAATTCTCTACATTTACTTATTCTTTTTTTTACATATTCTCTCGAACTCCCACGGTTGACTGGTATAGAATGTCACTAGGTATTAAGTCCCCTCTTGTAATTTTTTTATTTAAGGAACATAAAGAACAAATAAATAAATAAAAGTTGGCTGAAAAATTGGCAAATTCTAGAAAGACCGAATTTTTTTTCTATGGGATTTTGATGATGTGTAAATGACATTTTCACAAAACGATTACAAATATAATTTTTGAAATCGAGATAGAACAAAGCCGGGTCATATGATATCTTAATAAAACAGTTTTATTAATTCCACATAGTAAGGATCTGATAATATAGTGAGAAAATGTATACTGGAACAAGTTAGTGGATCTTATTAGGGAGAAAGTGCATATCTCGTTTAAGATGAAATTAAAACTATGAATAATTTTAAACAACAAACGGTACATAGTGGCTGATGGGCCCAGGCAGATTGGAACTTCATTACGAGCCCGTTTGTAATTACGTGTATCTAATTCTAGACTAGTTCCGGCGAGAGCTCATTCTATTTTTACACATACTAAATTTGTATAGTAGTGATTGCTTTGAGTTTTTAATGAAATTATGTGAAAAGGGATATAGTGGATGTGATGAAAAGTGATTTCTGCGGTCCACGATATCCACATATATATGTATAAATACATCCGAGAAGGAATCTTAATGCAGATGCGTTGTCAACCTGATGATTGGGATGGGACACTTCTCACCAGTAATATATTTCTATCACTCACCCAATGGTCACAATAAACAAACATAAATTTATTAGGTAGTAGCCAAAGCGTGCTCTCAGCTAACTCTATCGAGCTAAATTACCGTGTTATAGTTGTTTTATAGCAGTAGTTTAGCTGTACCTACTTATAATGTAAAGGTAGTTTCCAAATTGAAAAACATTAAAGCTTGCCCTTGGAAAACTTCTTTACATACATATTTGAGGCATCAATAGCTTAGTTTAGGGAACAGTTTGCGAAACTTAAGGTCCTAATTTCGAATCCAACATTCGACTAATATCGTGAACCATCGACTACCGCATTTTAAGTTGAACTGAAATGACGGCGCTGTTAGTATTATTTTTAATCGAGAGCATCTGACTCGAGTTTGCCCGAGAGGGCCGAACCTCGGCTCGATCAGTAGCTTCTGACTAAGTATTATCTACATTAATTCTCTATTATTATTATTGGCTATCTGTACCACCACTTCTGGAGAAGTAGTGGCGCAAGAAACTCCAGCGACGCCTCTATCTGTATTAACACCATGCCAATGGCGATGGAACATCATTGGGTTTTTATTGGGAACATTGTCCATATAAAAAGGAGCCCTTTTTAAGATTGACAAACGAGCAGACAGTTCAGCAGCTGATGGTAAGCTATGAGAGCGGCCAATGACATCTATATCCATCCTTAACAAAGATTCAAGATGCCCATGTTATCATCCCTGAAGGCTGGGATTGAATGCATTGTTATTTGTAACTGGTACTCCGTTGCTTGCGTTATGTTGTCATTTCACGTTGGTATTACGCGAGGGTGTGATCTTTCCCAGGTCGGGCCGACTTATTCATGCAGTTATAAAGTTTTAAAATTAGCAGCAACTAGAATTACCATCACTCGTATTATTAAAAAAAAAGTATTTTAATCTCTTAAATTTGGCATGTAGAATATTGTTCAATGAATAAATGAGTATTAAAAATGAATTAAAAAAGTGCGTTCGCCTTTTTATTGAGTCGTCGCCGTATCCCTCAGGGGACCGAAGACTGCGTATGGTTGGTACAGGAACTGACCTGACCACTATCCTCAGGACCAGGTACTTATACGTAATTATTTTATATTTTCAAAACCAGAGCTCAATAAAAATGTATGCTCTTTAGTCGGTTACAAAAAACGGAAGCATCTCCATATATGGATATGACATCACATAGCGGGAGCGTTTGAACTGCGTTCCTTTTTACAGTAACGAAAGCAAATATTACGTAAATACTAAGCACATTTACATATATATATATATATATATACAGCTTTAAATGTCGGCTATAGTCGATTTAGCACTCATAATTCCACCCGGCGGCTAAAGAAAATAAAGACTCATACGAGTAGATTGAATATATGCAAGATTAGATGTACAAGCGGTCTTAATTGAACTGCCTTTTATGTCACTAGATGTTAGTTGCGTTATTTAAAGCTTCGTACAAAACGCTGTTAAAAAGGTTATTACGATCTTGAATTACTGATTATAATATTTTCTTATTGATCCCAGAATATTATTATACAAATTGTCGTTCTATTAATAAATTTGTTTCTTAGACAGTTCATTTGTTTTGTAATTATTTTAATATGTTTTATGTAACCTATATGTATAAGGTCTAATAAATAAGCTAAAAGTACACATAAAAAAAAATTGTTATGTGTTAAATTAAAGTTATTTAAAAGATTAATATTATGGCGAATTCTTCCAATTATTATAAAAGAGAATCACAATAACAAGTAACTATATCATCGGAGTGTTGCACGATGATTGTGAAATTTAATTAAGTATTTTATATAATACAATAATCATTTAATAAAACATTCATTTTATCAAATGACCGCTATCCTTTAATGAGAGGGGGACATCAGAGAAAACCATTTAAAATCCAAAGACCGGTATGGATCGATGTGGTTTTATAAATAACATTCCTGCCGTCTAGTCGGCGTGACTCCGCCCCCAAACCACCCCTACCCCGGACTGGGGGTCAATGACACCGTGGGGTTTAGAGTACGTTACGCTAACACTATGGGGTGGGACATGTGCAGTCAACCGCATGGAGGATATCTTTGCTTTCTGTCTACCCCAAGTTGGGAAGTTGGTGTAAAAAATAATTATAGGCAATATGTTTAGTTTCGAATATAGTAATTACTAATTATTAACAAATGTTTGCGTCATAAAATTTGTTTTTTTTGATTGTGTGACGATTTACATTAAAGGAAGTAAGAGTTGCCGAGCAACTAAGTCGTGGGTCCTACGTTCCTTAATGTGGTATATCCTATGACGCATTTCAAGTTTAATTTCATTTAATAGAATCATGATATGCACCAGAAAACGCACATATTTAAATATATATTTTTTTGTTCATGAATATTTTGAAAACTGTATCTTGGACAATTGATATCCGCTGGTGGTCCGAGAATGTCATGTATTATTTATGAAGGACATTTTATTCCCTTTCGGTATTAACAAATATGATATATATCTACAATATTATAATCACACATTTTAATAATACATACATACAGACACATAAATTATAATCTTACCAATTGACCATTGTCAATCATAAGCTTACCAATGGTGAATCAGATTGCTTTCTTGCTCGCTTTCTTCGCAGCGTTTTAGGAGATGAAAGACTTGAGAAAGGAAAATAAAATTGGACAAAAACGTAGTGAACGTTAGTTCGACATCAGTCGCTACTACACTGGTCTATTTCTACCATAGTATAAAACTGTAACTAATCTTGAGAATCTGGTTTGGTGAATATTTATAGACTCGCAAATACTGCTTGGATTTTGACGCAGTTTTAGATTTTATTAGTCTAAGTGTCTACTGAGATACTATTCATTGAGCTAAATAAATAAGTGCTAAAAGTTAGATATATGACAAGCGTTATATAAGCAAAGCTTCGGGTAAATAATAATTAATGAGTACTGTGTAAACTCTTAGACATGACATTTGACAATTATGACAAACCAAAAACGAATATTTCCGATATTTCATTAACAAAAATTACCGTTCTATCTTATTTTAGAACTAAGTTTACTCAAGGGAAGCAAGCTGAAATGACCGAATGAATTGGTCGGCCATAAAGATTATAATACCGATAACCAATGTGGAAGAAAGATTTTCGAGTTGCAGCCTCGTATGGGATAACATTACATGAAGATGATGACCACCCACTGCATATACTGCCGGCCTGTGCAAGTCTGCAGAAAGTCAATAGATGCAGGTGGCTTTGGATCACAGGAATATTCTGGCCTAAAATCTAGGTATTAATCAATTCAGCCATTGTTGAAACTACAGCGAAAACTAACATTAGTTCCTATGCTAAAGTACACTCAAATTTTGTATGCAATTACCATGTTTAATTGCAATTTAGGTGTATTTACGAAATGGTAAAAGTTTTTTAACAAAATGGTGATTCTAGTAAGGAATCTAGGCCAAGAATACATTTAAACTTCTGGTCTTTATTTAATTACTTTAAAAGATCTCACATGAGGGGGTTAAAACCATGAAAAGGTTTCCTCGTCGACATCTATCAGGGCGTCAGAGATTTCGCCTCATTTTATTCGTATCTAAAACTCAATTACAGGTAAACATCCCTTTAAGCATGTCCGTTCATTGTGATGTTTCGACTTTTCTTCGTGAGAAATCCTTATGACATCTGCGCAATTAAGTAGTGTCGTATAATTTATAGAATCCTTACACGAACACGAATATGAAATTAATTTTGAATTTTAATTATTCTTCAGGGAGAGAAAGAAAAACATTGAATATGTCAACTGCTCCTTGTGTGTTTAATTAAACTGGAAAAGAGCTGCAATTTCACAGAATATAAAAATAAAATAGTATATCAATTATTAGAAAAGAATTTCATCTTAAATCTTGGGGGTGACAAAGCATTAATTAATTCTCTTGACACCTCGATTTCATAATAAAAGTAATTTAATTTTTTTGTAGATGCGTCAGTCACTGGTTGGAGTGACAAATTGCTGCATCCCGCTTCAGTTTGATTCGCAGCCGAAGAACAATTGTTTGTGTGTGCAAAGTGCATTGCAAATTGTTGTTTATCGGGTCTGGGTCAGTATCTCCCGTATCCCTAGCACTGCATCTTAACCTTGCTCTGATCTTAATCCACGTTTTTTTCTTTTTTTCGGGTGATGGCCTCTGTTAACCCGAGGGCTTTTACAGTTTCGCCGGGTTGAGAGGTGGCCGAGCTTTATTATTGCGCTCAGTCGAGATCTTTATTGGTGGGTAACTAAGCACAAAGGCTCCTAAGAGGGAGCCTCGCCTTGGGCTGTTATCCGCTTTACCAGAATCTGTACCACCACTTTGGAATGCGTGGGCGCTCGAGAAGAAGTGGCGCAAAAAACTCCAGCGACGCCTCTATATGTTTTGACTAGAGAGAACTGGCCTGTGACATGGCGGTATCACGAATAACCTAGTTTGCGACACCCTCGCCGTCGGCGGGGGCGGTATGAGGGTGCAATGTATGTGTGTAGTGTTTGATAGTGGCTTGGGCCCTGGTGGTAGTGTCGTCGGGGTCATCGAGGGAGTGCCTTGGTCTCCTTCGGACGCGGGTGAATCTATGATGCGCGATGGGATTATAAGTGGCGGCACGGCCTTGCACATCAAACGATTTTGTATTACCTGAACTCGGTGAATATGACGCAGGGAGGCATGCGCAAAAACGGGGCTTGCGTATATCATGATGGGTCGTATGCACTTTGACTGTCTTTTCCCAGGGGATTGGACGGCCAAATAACTCGATAGTTGGGAGATGCGGCGTTTTGTTGAGCCAAGAGTACATGGAAGTAGAAATACATGGCTCATTTTTGGTGGGGTTAACCTTGATCGTACCACCGTGTAGAGTGTGTAAAAAATTGGACCTAAGACGGAGCCTTGCGGTACTCCGGTCTTAATCCACATTACACCTGGATATGGAAGGGAATGATGAGCACACTCTCTGCGTTGACGCGAATACTTACAGCACTATAATATTGCATGCGCATTTGATGGCCTCTGGTTATAGCCCGAAGATCTACACCGTGGTTGATATCGAACAAGGAAGACATCATGATTCGTTTATGATATTTGTAGCTGTCATACATATCGGTTGCTGGTATATAAGAAAAGCACGTAAAAATTAAGGTAGCATTTTCACAACTGCTTCTTATTATCACAAATGGGCATTCCGCTGCGAATCCGAAGGGGAACAGCAAACTTTTCTAATTAATTAGAGGGAACTCGCAATCAGTACGTTTTATTAGATCAATAAAAGCCAAATCGACAGCCTAATACGAAAATCTCGTATCTTTAGTTTTTGGCTTTTTGCTAGGACTGCGGAAGAGCTAGGGTGGATCTTGTTTTAGAGCTTGGGTTCTGTAGCCGTCGGTATATGAGAATTGTTTAAGTCAAAGTATACGAGGGTCTGTTCAAGAAACTAAGGTGACTTTTAATTTTTGTAAAAAATATTAATTTAACTAGTCTGGCCATAAACACTGTTACATAAAAACTATTCTTTTTTGCAACTTTTTAATTATTTTGAATTTCGAACACGTATATTATTTTAAAAACTTCTTTCGATTTTGCGCCACTTCACATATTTTTTCGTGTTCGATATCAAATTACAATATGGAATAGGGCGTGAAAATAGGATTTCAGTGATGACCTTGCATAAAGTGGATATGGAGCCGTCGGTCATATTCCTGACACTTCAAAAGCTTGGTATCAGCCGTATGTTCGTATACAGTACTATCAACAGATATAACAACGCTTCCTCTGTCGAAGACCAGAAAAGAACGGAGCGTGCTGTTAGAACTACAAAGGGTGTTAATGCTGTTAAATGCCAGAATTCGTCGAAACCCCATTAGGAAGCAAAAAATCTTATCGCGAGAAATAAAGATTCCCGCTACGACTCTGTCGCGTATTATAAAACAAGACCTGAAGCGCGGTGCTTATCGTCGATATACAGGACACGCCCTAAATTAATCTTTACAATTAAAGATAGTGGATCGATCAACACATCTTCTGTTGCGATACGCAGGTGAAAGAAAATCCCCTTTACTGATGAAAAAAATTTCACGATTGAAGAACGCTACAATAAGCAAAATGATAAAGTGTACAACGCGGTCATCATCCTACGTCAGTGATAGTTTGGTGGGGCGTGTCTTATCAAGGAGTCACAAAACTAAATTTTTGTGAAAAAGGAGTGAAAACTTCAGCCAAAGTGTATCAAGATACAGTCTTGGATCATATTGTGAACGACAACGACAAGCGACGCGGTCTTTATCTTGTCAATTATAGCTGTCCTTTCGTGGGTCTTCAGTTTTGGAAACAGTAAACATTTTCTGTACTTAAGACGCACCGATACTGCAGTAAACATTTTAAGGAGTACGTAATTTTATTTAATATGCACCATTCAATACGTGGAAAATTCAAAGAATATTCTTTGATCCATGGTTTTTGAAAGCAGTGAATGGCCAAACACCGAAACACTTCTAACCTTTATATTTATTAAAAACAAAACAAAACTGTAACATGGCTGATATTGTCACATATGTTGGGGACATATGTTGACAATATCACCAACATATGACCAACGTAACATAAAAGAAAAATTGAGAATCGAATGTATGTGGCCCGTGAAATTTTAAAAGGCACCGTTTTTTTTTAAACAGACGATATCGTTTTTTTGATTTTCCTCAAATCGTCAAGCTTGATTTTTGAATACTAAAATGTTTCCAGTGAAATCAATAAAGCGAGGATTCCAAAGTAAAATCGAGTTGATCTTCCTCGCCCCGGATTATACGAGTGCCCCTCCTCATTAAGATGAGTTGGTCTGTGATACAGAATCGCATTAACAAGAATAACTTAGTGTTCCCGTCAGGCTAATGAATATATTTTATTTTATACATTGTTGAATAAGCATGAAATATGCTGGTGTTCTGTGAAGACGATAATTTCTAGTTGAGCCGACCAATTCATGGTGCTGCCAGAAACAGGCTACAGCCTCGGTCCACCACTGTACAAAGAACACTATACAAAGGATGTAAATTGCAGTCTCCCCGAGGACTCCACCTACCGCCTGTACCAGTGAATGAAACCAATCTTTGTTTTTTTACTACCTCTTTTATTCATAGCATATTTTTATATATACATAATAAAGTCAGATTATACATATAAAACCAACGTTACGTTACTAGCCAACAAAATAGGTTCAGATAACTTAGAGAAACTTTTGATCTAATTTGCCGAAATTTATATTAAAAAAACAATATATCGCAAGTACTTCGTAGATATTCACAAGTAATTAATGTTTACAAAGTTTGATAATTTCTTGACGGTTGTAATTTAATTACAAGTTATTAGAGAACACACTTTCTATTTAAGTTTAAGTACGTTTGAGTCGAAATGTAAAGATCATTATGCTTGAAGTTTAGAGTTCTTTTTGAATACTATTTTTTTTCTTATCTTATGATGTCCTAATGTAAAAGTAATTTGTTTAAGATTTATATATTTTCATTCAATTTCAATAAAATATTATAACCTTTTTCCACATTTTCTTTGCATGAAGCTAGCATAGTGAACGAAGGAAATATTAGATCCAATTGCTGAAACGTGGATCTAAAATTCTTCTCCTTCATTCATTTTAGTCTTCGCAGATAAATGTGAAAGTCGAAGTTTTGACTTGCATGCATTACATGCAACATGCACAGATCGGCTCTACCAGATTACTATTACAAAGGATCCAATATTCATAATAAATAGGTAACGAGGCGATCCATCTCAGTACTCTGGAGTGACATGTGCATCTTGACTCTTTCATCAGCATGGATGTAGGCGTACAGTGTACCTGGGCCGCAGTTGTCACTTATCTTCAGGTATAATGTTTGTCACCCCTCATATTAATAAAGCAATTCTGGGCTCATTAAAGGTAAAAGAAGCAGAAATCTTGACAGGCTTGCCGATTGTGTGATTGATATTTCAGGGGTTAATTTGGGTATATTTGGGTACTCCAGTTTCAAGACGGATCACTCACCGTCAGAAGAACATATGATGGCAATTATGAAGGAACAAGTAGTGTTTAAAAAGAGTTTGTAGTGTAAGTCTGCGGAACCCTATATGTAAGGAGATTCGAGTGCGGGAATTAGGAGCCAGTTAAATAGAATAAAGCATATTTCGTTTATTTATTCCATTACTTAATTGCGAAATGCTTAATATGTTTTCTGATAGATATAATTTCTCTTAAACTATTTAGGTAAAGACATAACAATTAATTTACCTGAAATGTACGATTCAGCGACAGAAGTAATTTTGCTGTTGTTTATAAATTGCTTTAAATGAAATACGTAGGAAATTTTTAAATGTATTATTCTACATTTTGAATACATTAAATATACATTATTTTTAATATTTATATATAAAAATAATTTTTTCGTTTATTCCTATATACCCTTAATCCCATTAGAGTCGTATGCAGGAAATTCCCGCAAATCTAAGTAGGTAGTTATTTCGTCACGTGCGAATCCGTCACCGTCACCGTACTGAGAACTTGAGTATCTTTCCGGTTAGATGACGTTTTCACAGTTACAAAAAATAGTAACCTTACGCGCGTTTTGTCTGGTGAGAGAATATAGATAAGATAATTTATCTTACTGGTGATGAGGCATTCTATTTTACTCGTCAGGGGTGACAATGCCCTTATCGGGGATTAATTTGGGTATAAAAGTAAACAGTAAACAGACGTTTGTGTGTTGTAATAACATAAGTGATTATTTAAAAGATAACACTTTGAAAATGAAATGATTGCTCCAGGCTCTTCTAAATACACTAAACACTTATAAATGTATAAAACATAATTAGTTTCTTTCTCCGGTTTTTTTCAGATCTGTTCAGATTTGATCAGCTGTTATTTTAACCGGTAGAAGCAATTTGACAACAATAAATAAGTAAGTGTAATGCTACTATATCGAATATAGATATTTGGTTCGATTTTATTTGTCATGGGTCGCAAGAATAACTTATAATAAGGTGAATCGTGTGCTCGTCTGTCACCGACTAAAATGAAAAAAAAAACAAACTGAAGATGTTGTGGTCCAAAATCAACATGGATCAAAGTGTAAAAGGCAACTGCGTACAGCTGTTCGACGAGTGGGGGTGATAAAAAGTTGATTGCCAGTGTTCAGTTTTAGTAGATAGTAGGTTGAAATGATTACATTGTTTGGTTACAATTTTTGTTCAAAAGTAAGAATTCTATAGCCCATTAAAACCTACATCCGTCTGAAAAGAAAGCAGCAAATATTCAAGCGTTGCCACACCTAAAATCTGTGGTGTAATGTCTCACTATCCTAAAACACGCCAGTGTTGTTTCTTTTTCATGCTGGTATACTGTGAGGAAATGGTCTTTCGACGGTCGAGCCAACTCATTTTTAGTAACAAGCTGCAGTATAACTCTGTCATCGTCTTTGAGCAACTGCTCAGACATAAATAAAAATGCAATAACAAAAAAATGTTCAGCATGTTTTTGTGTGTATTTGTTTAATGCTATTGTGGTAGTGTGTGTTACTGCTGTTAGTTGGTTATTGATTTTGAAGCATTTTTCTTGATTAATATTGGTGTGATCGAGTACAGTGGTCAGAATGTCTGACTTCTTAGTCTCAGTTAAGAAACAATATGCGTGATATTGCAGATTTGAGTGTTTTGTGTGTAAGTTGGTGACATTGCATCGAAACTTTTCATTATCTTATTGTGGATGTATTGCTTTGGACAAGGGAAGGAGACGGGTGAGTTTGCTATTCACCCGTTCCCTTAGTAGTTTATTTGGATACTTTTGGCGCTATAGTACACACTATAGTCGCTCGTATCCGGTGACCACCAGAGGATATCGCCGAAGTCGAAATCAAAGAGAGAGAGAAAACACATTCAATATTGTTCGACAAATTTGTGTTTAGCGTAAATAAATGACAAGGTTAGTTTACTTTCATAGCTGCCAACCTTTGTTTATATCGTTACATTTGTCCCTGTAAATAAATGTATTTTTAATATATTTTGTAATAAAACGTGAGCAGTCAATTTAAATAACTTAGCAGACAATAGACCTTATATTTCATAGAACGCAAGCAACTTAAATACAATTACTGGTGCCACCGTTAATGGAATCATTTATTGCATCAGTTTTAGTGGTTGTCTAGTGTTCGCTTATTGGTAAACTATAGCACTGTTGGGAAATGTTAATCAATATCCTATATATGGCTTTGGATTCCGCTGCTTGACAAAGGCAACTTTTCTAGAGGATGTGCTCTAATCATAACCCGCTAAGTGGCTACACTGTGGATCGGTGGACTTCAAAGATTTCCCCATGATGTCCTTCACCGCCTAGAACGTTTTACATCAGCACTTTTAATTTTCATTATCATTGGTACCGGTACCGGATATAAAACTCTTTATAAAGTTTTTAGTTAAAGGTTTTAGGCAGTCCATATTTCAAAAAATTTAAATATATATTTCAAATACATTCGATTATTGTCAACTTGCTGTAGTCCTGTCTGACGAGCTACACTCCCATATCCTTTCCAAGGATGAGACTTGTCCTCAACGGAGAGGCATTTAATGTAGGCGGTTAAATTTACACTTATAAAGTAAAGAGATAAGTAAGTAGACCTATTACTATTACGCAAGATCCAAGGTTGGATCTAAAAACAGTTTACCTGATGGTATGGAAATTTTGGGGCACGCAACATAACATCCATTCTCAATAAGAAATTATGATGTCGATGATCTCTAAGGATTTACAAAGCTTCAGGTATGCATGGCGTGTAAAGGCTACCGTGAAACGAAGAAGTGGCGGTGACTAGTTTATTAAAATTCAACTTAATTTACTTTTGGATATGTCCTTAATGATGCCGCGAAATAAATGCACACTGGCAAGCTTAAAGTAATATGATTTTATTTTGCTATGCCAATTGCAGTCATATATAAGAGTAAATTAAGTTAAATTTATATTATTACCAAACTAGTCGTTTCTACTACTAAGTAGAACGGGAAAAGTTAATTAATAGTAACATAGCACACTTGACTATTGATGACGCAAATAGACGTCAAAACCTACAAGTTTCACTTAAAAGACATAAGCAATCCATAAAGAAAAGGGATTGCCTAAGGCCGGCGAGGGACTTAGAAACGGGTGTACAGGTAAAGTAACTTGCAGTAATTAAAATAATCGCAGCTATATTTATAACCAGTATGCATATTTTTTTAATTGCCTTTTTGTAGTCCAAAATATATGAATGTTATAAAGTTTAACGTTCTCAGCCAAGTACAAAGGAACTGCGATGACGTAAGCCACTGTTGCTGCCATTTATTAATGTCTTGCCAGATGAAAACAAGTAGCGTTTGTTAGTTAAATTCTCAGATTCAAAATCAAGACTAATTGAGTGTACCATTGAGTCAATTAGTGCTAAATGAACGCTGGGCAAATTGCAAAATATTTACCATTAAATTGTGCAGTTCAAGATATAAATCTTCACCGTTTGCGTTCATTTTATAAGTAAGAGCTGTATGGCAAACGGGAATTATATTTCTGTTTTATCAACGTTTACTGGTGGGAATGGAAACCTATAACAAAACGTTTATCAGTACGGAAGGATATTTGGAATTTTTTGGTCCTGCGGCATATATGACCTGGCCACTGCCATTTCAGTTTGTATAATATTTTTTATTTTATTAATTTAAATTAATAATTATAGCTAATAATGATCTAACTTAAAATCCAAAAAGCTATGTTAGAAAGCATGTAAGTAAGTATTTTTTTGTAACTGCGCTAACATGGAAGTTAACCGTTCACCTGATGGTGTGGCCATCTATCCATTTACATGGATCATTATTACTGCAGGAAGCATTCCTCAACAATAACTTTTGAAGCGTTAATAGCCTAATGGTTTAGAGTACAGTCTCCGAAACTTTAGGTCGTAGGTTCGAATCCACCATTAGACCATTCTCGTGAACCATCTCCTAGCACAAGCATTTTCAGCTTAGTTGTAGTGGTTAACCGGAATATTAGTAATGTTAATAACATAGTTGATATTCTTAAAAAAAGATGCACGTCATGTTTTGCCCCTGGTGATAGTATGCCGCCTTACCTGTTATTGGGTTATCGTATCCGTTCACCGTTCGAAACACAGCAGCGTTATGGTGATATTTTAAGCTGGCTTTTTGAGATGTGAGTGTTGTCTATCCTCAGTTGACCGATTTGTGTTACAGCCTTAGAGTAGCTGCAGTGTGAGTTTACTATGTTGAAGTAATCATCATATCCGTCATTGCCCTGATGTTATTTTTTTTTTATAGATTGTATATTTGTCATACTATTACCACTTCAACTAAACTGAAAATATTTGTGCTAGGAGATGGATTCGAACCTACGACCTTAAGTTTCACAGTCCGTACCCCATTAGGCTATTGACGCTTTTATATTACTTGTATATATTTCATAAATATTTCCGTAATTGTGATGATTATTAATATTTTTTTTAGTCATATTCAGATTATATTCCATTTCCTTAAACATTACAGAGATGTCAGAGGGATTTATGAGAAAGCACTTAACTTATATCGTTACCAAGCAAAGCGGATACAGGATTAACTTCAAAGCTAACACAATGCATGTCCTTTAAATCCGATTTGTTAACTTTGCCTTAGGAAAATAGGAAGCCTTTTATGTTTGATCATTCAAAATATTTTATTGGTGCAAAAACTTGCAAAAAAAAAAGCTGAAATTAATGACTAAGTGAAAAACATTTTTTTTTTATCATCGACTTGTGGTTTATTACATTTCCAGATGAAATTATCATTCATCAAGCAAGACATTCATTCGTCATCACCTTCCCTAGTTCGATGTAGGCCATATGCAACAAAATCTTTTTTAAAAGTTCAGACTCATTGTCTTCAACACGGGACAAACATACCACTCACCTAGATCCGAATACCAACAATTTTTGATACACAATTATTGTTTCTTGGCTGTGAATCGAAACCAGGACAGGCGATGGAGCAAACAGATAACTCAGGTCTAATCCATTACGCCACGTCGCCGTCAGTACGTAACTAGTTTACTGCTGAACACGGCCTCCACACAAATTGCCGCGAAGCACGATCTTTTTTTTAACATGTATCATGGTTTTGGGCTGATAAAATTATTTCAATCGGCGCGTACGCACAGTCACTCGTTCACACCTTTTATTTAGTAATAGTACTTATGTTAGGTGACTGATAAAAAAGAACCCATTTCTGTTCACAATCAAAAATAAGAATCATTTAAACAATTCTGTTAAATTTTATTTTTAATATTCAATTAATGAATTTCAACATGAAACATAATTTTCACTTTTGGTTGTGAACAGAAATGGTGTTTTTTTATAGAGTAGTGATTACCTTTGCCCATGAACATCTGCAGCATCGGAGGAGTCGCAAATGCGTTGCCACCCTTATTTGCACGATCTTAGAGACATTGACCGACTTATCGCAGTATAGGTCGACATTCTATGTAGTATTCATTCTACACTGCGAGGATACCACTCGAGAATAGGCGAAATTAATAGTTGCCTATTACATAATACTTATCATTGAATTACATAATAAATTAAATAGGTCAATCAATTGGAACATGTGCATTCGATACTGTAATTAAAAACGGGTTAATTACGGGCCGTAATGTAAAGGTATGCTTAAAAAGGAATTATATTATAAATATACAAAATACACTATGTGTAGTTTCAGTTATTTATGAAAAACATATATTTGTTCCTGGCTAAAAAACATGATAAATATAGCATTAGTTTTTTTCTAAACGCAATCAGACTTACGATGTTCACGTTTTATGAATGAAACTTGAAGCTCGTGTGGCTACACCGTCTGTACTCGTATGTTCCAATTTAAAAGTCATGCAGTGGAAATGTTCTATTAGTGTTTAAAAACATAACACCGTTGATAAAATTTGTATGTGGACTATAATTTATGTATCATATATGAATTTATTAGCAAAAGTATAAAAAAACAGTAAAAGTGAATACACATTTAGTAACATATTTTATAAATATATGAATTGAAAATGCAAGTTCGGGTATATTATTGCCGCACATTAACAAGAGTACACTGAATATCCTTCAAATAAAATCTGTAAATAAAAATTGATATAAACACTAAAGTGTAGTAATCAAAAGGTTTCGTTTTCTTATAACGTAATAATATTATTTTAATTTTTGTAGTCAAATGTCGTCTTTTACTTATGTAATATGTATAATAAAGGAGCACACAACAACTATTTCCCGTTGGTTTTCTCTTTTATTATATATTAGTTAGATGATTTGTATAAAAATGAATCAACTTGAGAAGTAGTTCATATCAAAAACATCAATTGGAAACAAAAGGATCCTATTTTTTTTGCTCATTTTCTTTTTTTTTTCTCCTTTTAACTTTTGCCTCCCGTATTACGTTTCTTGCCCCGGCTTTTCTAATATTGATTTTTAATAGTCTTTTCAAATTAAAATGTTTTCTTGAAAGCTTACATATACGCCCATTGCGTAAAATAATGCAATACAATTGGTGACATATCTCCGAAACTATTCACCGCTGCACTGGAAGATGTTTTCAAGCCGCTGTACTGGAAAAGATACAGAAATAAAATGAATGGCGAATACATCACCCATCTTTAATTTTCCGGTCATCATGGTAGAATCGCTGAAGTCCTTTAGCACTATGCTCAATATCCACAATAGTGTCT
Organism: Teinopalpus imperialis; assembly: GCA_029286865.1. Lineage (NCBI taxonomy): Eukaryota > Metazoa > Arthropoda > Insecta > Lepidoptera > Papilionidae > Teinopalpus > Teinopalpus imperialis. Next base: position 11,075,403 of record JAGSMU010000004.1, read on the forward strand.
CCCAAAAGGTATGGTCTTAAGGTGGACAGGGACAAGACAAAGATCAACAACGAAGATCTAACATTCATGTCACCATACCAGTTGTTGTTAGGAACACGCTCGTAGTAGTTGACAAGTATGTTTACCAAGTCAAATAGTCCGGTTAGGTAAGTCTACCTCGGAATCAGACGTCAATCAACGGATTCAACTCGGATGAGCAGTGCTTGGGAAACTCTATATCTCGATGCTTAATAACAAAAATCTTCAATCAATGCGTGTTTCCAGTGGTGACCTACGGATCTGAGATTTATTGCTGTCCGTGTAAGGAAGCTCAAAGCCTCTATGCGAACTATGGAGAGGGTTGTCTATACTAAGTGTTTTTCTGCGTGACCCAAAAAACCTTGAGTATCTGACGTAGCTCATAAGTGACAATGGGCTATAGCGCATCGTAGGACCACCTATACAACTTTGTGCGATGGATACAGGTGGCACAGTATTGTATTCTGTGGCAGTCTGTGAGGTATGTCTATGCTGCCTATGTCTATGTTACGATGCCCATTTCCAGCAGTGGACTAGTAATGAATTGATTATGATGATCATGTTTTTTCGATAGACCAAACAGATCACCCGATACTAAATGATAACTGCGGCCGATAAACATCTACACCCATCCTTAACAAACATTCAAGATGTACATTCAATACCCGTGAGGACTAAGGTGGAGTGTCTCTGTACTGGTATCTGGGCTTCTGGCTACCTAAACTCAAGTGAAACAAATTAGTGTTAGGCTGCTATTTCACGATGATACTCTATGTACTGATTTTGTTTATCATTTAATTTCGTACAACAAAAACAGTTTTCCGTGCAACATGTTCATTATCAAGACATACTTATAAATGTATTGCCATATTAATTTTCAGTCCCAAAGCAACAAGGTAGCATCGTTAATGATTTAAATTTTCGTACAACCCCGGGACAATCCGTTAGTGATAAATGAGGAGCAGTTACAGACGCGAAATTTAACGCAAGTTGAGAAAACTCAATTTCCTGTTCAAAGGTACTGCCTGCAGACAACCGTCGGGGAACTCGCAGTCCGACTTGTGTTTGTTTTGAAATGCGGAATACGCGTATTTATTGAATTAAGACGTTGCCACATTAGGACTTTGCAAGCGATATTTAATTTGTAGAATTAGAGTTAATATAAAGTGGTATAAAGACACTTCAGCGTTCACTTCCTGTCGGTGTTCTCCTGCTAGGGATTTTGATTACGGTGGTATTATTATTAAATTTGAACGAGCACACATTTAAGCTTTTAATAAGTCGAGCACACATTTAACAACACATGCATCAATCCCCCGAAAAAAAAAACATTTTACACATTCGTTGTCACTTCTGTCAGTCAATTATTTAAGGTGGAATTCCATGTGTCCAGTAATTGAGCCCCAGCATCTTTATCACCACAAGAGATTCAGCGGAGTTATGATTGTATTTCACACTGAAACTTCTTTAGATTTTCTCACTCGGTAGGATTAGGAAAAGAATGGATGTAGAGGCAACAAACAAAGATTTTTTACTAGTTTTATTACATCTTGGTAACGTATTTGATAAAGATTTTGTATTATTATATTATAGATACACAAGCTACTATCTTTTTCAAAACCAGTACAACTATCTGACAGCCGTGTGACGTCGGTGAGAGTGCTTGAGTTGCCTATTAGGTCTTTACCTATGAAATTGCCGTTCTTCAGTATTGGCCATTTCAAAGCAGAATAAAAGTTTTTATTGGCTGTGAATTCTAAATTCAAATTAATTTTGTTTTAAAAACATGACATTCTTTTTACAAGGTCAGTCTTTTGTTTATGGATTAGCTATGTATTTTCATTAGGTTTGAACATTTTTCGTCATAATGGATACTTTAAAAATTTGTGTAATTATTAAATATGAAATTCCGTCGTGGAATCAACGCGGCACAAACTGCACGTAACATCAACAACGTTTACGGAGAGAACTTTACAAACGAACGCACAACCCGTTATTGCCCGGTTCCGTTCTAGAAATTTTGATTTGAAAAATAAACCTCGTGGTCGTCAGGACACTTTCGTCAACAATGATGAATTAAAGGCGATTGTGGAAGCTGATGATACTCAATCTACAGCCGAGCTAGCAGCAGCTTTTGATATTAACATCAAAACAATATTGGTCCATTTGCGACAAATTGGCAAGGTAAAAAAGCTTGATATATGAGTGCCCCACGAACTTAACGCTCGCCAGTGCAACGTACGCGTTGAGATCTGCCTCGCGCTGCTCAACAGGCAAAGAAATGAAAGAATTTTGAATCGAATTGTTACGTGCGGTGAAAAATGATTCTGTTCGACAATCTGCTCAGCAAGTCATCTGTTTGGTGGTCTAGTGCCAGTGTGATTTATCACAGTTTTTTACCAAACGGCAAGAACATTATGCAGATGTGTACTGTGAAGAGGTGAAGACAATGATGGAGAAGCTCGCACATCTGCAACCAGCTTTAGTCAATCGGTCGTCCCCGCTACTCCTACACGACAACGCGCTGTTCCAAGCTGTTAGAGTTGGGGTTGGAAGCTCTCCCTCATCCACCGTACTCATCACACCTTGCACCCACCGATTATTACTTTTTCCAAAATTTGGACAACTTTTTAGCGGGAAAAAAATTCAATTCCCGAGATGCAGTACAAAATGCCTTTGAAGTGTTTGTCCAGCTGATTTTTACAAGAAGGGCATCAATAAATTACCACTGCGTTGGCAAAGATGCATCGATTACGTGGGTTTGATTACTTTGAATAACAGAAATAAAAAAGTCACTAAAGTACTTTAACTTATTTCATACAAAACCAATTTCATAGGTAAAGACCTATTATTTACAATTTGAAAGTCAATATTTGCCATATTGTTTTCATTCTGAAACGTTTCTGTCTCTAACATCTTTCATGATTCTAACGTATCTAACATTTGCACCGATTCTAATAGAACGACGATGAGACGTTTAGAAATACATCCGTTTAATTCACCATCATCAAATGTCCGCTTTATGCTGCTGTGTTTCGAGCTTAGCAAGGACTAGTTTGAAATCAATGGCAACGAGACATCCATTTTAGTGTTCATATCCGTCAACTTTATTATATTTCGCAACTTGATTCTATATTGGGCATGGATATCCTTAACTTTGGGTCATTATAATCTTATCAGGTAGCAATAAAATAAGGAGAATTATAAGATATAGCTAAATAAACAATATTATCCGTCAGTGTGGCACGATCTTATTCCATAAAATAGCTATCGCCGTAGAAAAAGTTATTATGTAGCAAGTTTTTGAATACCACTTGCAGTTGTTTAAAACATTTCTCAATCTCGCTGATAAATACGATACAAGAACCTCTAAACATACAAATTTAAACAAATACCATACGAATACACGAATACATTACAGAATTTAATATCACCTCGACCGGGTAGGCATTATATCTTCACTAAATAACAGTATCTGTATCCTTGAATCACTGTTTTAAAAGTCTGTGACCAATTCCAAAACTGAAAACTGGTAACCAGACATCATTTTAGTCCTCATGCATTTTGGATAAATAACACTTGCCGTGCCCTCATAAGGCAAGTTTAATTTATCCAAAATGCATGAGGCCACCCCATCTCATCCCGTGGGCGTCGTAAGAGGCAACTAAGGTAAACGTGACAAATAACCTGGAGCCACCAATAAATGGCGAAATAAACTACTCTAAACTCCAGACCCTAACTACTCAGGTCGATGACAAGCAGCAGCGTTAAAGATGCAAAACGTGTTGAAAATAAAGAGATCTCCAAATCTATGAGGCGAGACTTACGCTATTTCTCGTTTTCAAATACAGCTCGTATTGACAAAGCGATAGAGTGAAAAAAAGGCTCCGAAGTCTTTGCCTAAGGTCTGTGTATCGGACAAAGCGAATTGACTAAGTTGAAGACTGAGAGCATCATCTCCTCTAGACCTGATATTTTGAGTGAGATTGATAGGTTTTATGGACAGATGTAGGTGTCGTCCTTGGAGCCACAGTTATGTGTAAGAAACGGCTAAGAGCGATGCCTGTTTGACACTTTTCCGGTGATATCCCGGACGTAGGTCTGGACGAGATTAGGAAGTCCCTTGAGCTGTTTGAAAATAGCAAAGCACCCCGGGAGGACGGAGTTACAGTAGAGCTCCAAAAGCAGTTTCATTCCGTCCTTCGTGGCGGTGCTACGCCGGAGGTAGCAGAGTAGTGAAGTAGAGAGAGTGGACTAGGGTGGGCAGAAATGATAATGAAAATTAAGTGGACCGTTTATGGGCTTCTGAAATATATTTACCATGAAATGATATAATAAAAAATACCTTAATTTTTGTTGCTTATACCGAATTTTACGTTATGCGGATCCTTATAAAACGAAGCACAGTGATAGGATCCGCCCTGTCACGTTTTAGATTAAAAGAGTTCCAAACGAAAAATTATTAAACCCTTCTATATCTTTCAGTCCAAAAGACAAAATAATACAAAACCGTAATCTATTATAAGATTTAGAAAAAAGGACTATGACCAATAGAAATATTTATAAGATTTTAATATTTATCTTGGTTTTATTAATTTCAAAGAAGCTTACCCTACTTTAATTAAGATTTGCTAAGCTTCATATATAATGCAGAGGGCATAATTGTGGCTGCAACGTGGAGCAGGTGTCAAAATGTCAGATAAATAATTTTGTCATCTCACCGCGAATCCTGCTCGAATTAAGGTCTAATGGATCCCTAAATTCGGCTCAATAATAGTTTGTTAGTAGTATCAGGAGTTTTAGAAGTATGTTGGATTTTACCTTTTTTTATCATTGAATATATTATGTGATATTATTTTAAAATTCCTATTTCAGATACATACGATAAATAAGTACAATATTTTTGATTTTTAATTCTATACTTGATACATAATGAGATGCGATTTATATCTATTTACGAAAGGAACGAATAATCTCATCATAAATTTAAAGATATATCCAGTACATATCATGTATTGCAATGTTGTTTTAAGAAGCAAATCGTGGCAAACGAGTACATAGTTCATATTTTTGGTAAGTGAACATTACACTTTATAAACACCATCCACCAAACATCCATCCACAACGAACATTTGAGACGCATGTATATGAGTTGTTATGCCTGTTAAGGATCAAGGTAGAATGCCTCGTCACCGGTAATTGTCTGTCCGTATCTCCACATTCACCCTATGAAAGACAACTGCGTTATGCTACCATTTCATGCTGATATTTTGCAATAGCGTGGACCTCCTGCGGTCAAGGTCACTTATGCTGTAGCTCGTAAAACTGCAACGTCTAATGCAACAAAGCAAGCATTGTTAAAATCCTAATCTACTAATTAAAATATATCAGCTGCTTAGATCAACAACAGAGGGGGGTGATAATATGATCCGATGGCCCGTCAGTCAAGGTTTCCTACTTCCTTATGAGGGGCCCTCAGATCGTTATCTGTTGTCGTCGACGTTCTTCGTCGACAGGGGTCGGAGAGAAGCGGTGATGCAGCAGCAGTCTCCGCACCAGCTTCACACTATCGTCGTTGTCTCATCATCGTCGCTCCTGAGTCTAATTAGATAAAGCTGTAGAGGTCTCTGGACCAAGAGCAATACTCACACACAAAAAAAAATCTTACATTAATACACAACTTGGGCGTCTCATATACTATATATATTTTAACTATATAATAAAGGACGTGGAAGAAAGGTTATTGAGCGAGAAGCTCGGATTGCAGTTGCAGTGTATGTCGACCTCCTACTAGATTGTGTGTGACATCCAAGTTTGCGGGAAGCCGATGGATGTACGTCGCTCAGGACCGAGGACTTTTTAAAAAAAATATTACATTGGGAGTAACATACGAGCACACAGTTCACCTGATGGTTAGTAATTCCTGCGGTTCCATGACATCTACATTCATCCTTGACAGGGAATCATAATGCAGATGCGTTGTCACCCTTGAGGACTGACAGGAAATGCCCTCGTCGCCAGAAATAAAGGTCTGTAGATCCCTACACTCACCAGATGATACACAGCAGCATTGTGCTGCTATTTCACGCCGGTATTCTGTGAGGGCGTGGTCTTACTGCTGTCGAGCCGACCCATTCATTCTGCAGCTAGAAATAACAGGATTCGAGGTACTCCATCTTAGTCTGTGCTGACAACGCATGTGCATCTTGAATCTTTGTTGAAGATGAACTTACCGCAGTCGTTACCTAATATCATGTGAAATTTGTGCTCGTTTGTCACCCCTAGTATTATAAAAAAATATGATTTATAATAATATATTTCAATTACAATAATAAGTATTTAAAATGAAGTAAATTATGATACACGTTGTTAGTTTTTTATAAAAAAAATAGTAACAATGAACTAAAAAAAAAATATCTATTTAGCAGTGGTAGAGCTAAACTGCAGTTTGTTTCTAACTGCAGTTTAGCTTTACCACTGCTAAAGGACCACGCCCTCACAGAATACCAGCGTTAAAAAGCAGCATAATGCTGCTGTGTTTCGTCTGGTGAGTGAAGGGATCCAAAGACATTTATTACGAGGCATTCCATAATCCTCAAAGGTGACAACGCATCTGAATTATAATTCCTTGTCAAGGATGAATGTAGATATCATGGGCCGCAGGAATCAATTGCCATTAGGTGAACTGTGTGCTCGTTTGAAACTCTTAATGTAATAAAAAAATATGTTTCAATAATTTTGTATATAAGAGAGAAATAAGTAGATGCTAAATTTGCAAATTTGAATAAAATAGAACACAAATAATGACTTAAATTACGTACCCATTCGTACGACGAAGTAAAGAATTTAATTGGTAAATTGACACAAAGTAGTGTGCCATTCAAATTGGGTACGATTCAAAAATAAGTTTCTTAACTACAACTGAGGTAATTTGATCCTACTCCATTATTACTGAGTAAATTGCCCGGTTTCTAGTTACGGATTCAATAAAACGGTGGAAAATTGTTCTTGGTCGCTCAAATCGCTTTGGCGTACGATGACAGTGTCGTTTAAAATTCTAGCAGCAAGGGGTCTTACCAAGATATGTCCTAACATATAGCAATATAGAGCATACGAGTTGACATAAAATCAATAATGTAATTTCACTGTAATACGTTAGTTTCTTCCGTGCTTCAAATATATTGAACATATAGCATGTGGTAACTAATTTAAACATAAACTTGGCTACAAATCTATCTAAAATAAAAATAAGGTGCGATGTAGGCAAGGATGGGTGTCCTCTGCTGGAGTATTAGTTAGGTAAGAATATACAAAGATAAGGAAAACCGGACAAACGCAGAGTTTTGAGTAATGTAAGCGCTAGATGGTCATTGATTACCATTATCTTAGTATTTTTTATGACGAAATACATACAACGATATATTCTCTGAATATTTAATTAACTCTGGTAACCGACTGATGGCGGACAAACTATAACATTACGCCGAACTCAAACTTCTCCGACTATTGTAGATAACGAACTACGTTATCAGCGTAGGTATCAACGTGGGTAAATTTTCTAAGAAAAGTACTGAGTATTCTTAGAAAATTTACGCACGTTTCATTTTATCATTTCATGTTATACTTCTCATGCTATCAAACACTGGTTTGAGAGCATGAAAAGTAATATTTCTTACAATGAATTTAATAAGGAATAAGCAAATAATTTTAATTTCTTTGTTCGTGTTCAGTCATACAAAAAGGAAGAAAAAGATCTTTTACCGGGGAAGTAGTATTCCATCTGGCTAAGATCTGTTTCACATGTGACAACATATCTGAGTTATGATTTCTTAGCAGGTCTGACGCACAGAATACCATTGAAATAACAGCATAACTCTACATAGTTTTGTATAGTGAGTGTAGGGAATTGCAGATCCAGTTAGTCATGACGAGGCAATCCATGTCGGTCCTCAGTGGTGACTTGTTTCTTTTTTTTTTAATGCATGGAGAGTAACAAACGAGTACACAGCTCATTCAATGGCAAGTGATTCCTGCGGCCCATGACATCTACATTCATCTCTGGCAAGTAATCATAATGCTGATGCGTTGTCACCCTTGAGGACTGAGATGGAATGTTTCGTCATCTGTAATCAAGATCTCCAGATCCATACACTCACCAGACGAAACACAGCAGCATTATGCTGCTATTCCACCCCGGTATTCTATGAGGGCGTGGTCGTACCCCAGTCGAGCTGACCCATTCATTCTGCAGCTGGAAACAAACTGCAGTGTAGCTCTATCACTTTTAAACTCTTTGTATTTATAACGGATCTAATTGATTATAGCTATATGAAGAATCACTTATTACCAGTATAATTGTACTTGTACGTAACCCATACTATATACGTAATATTAATATAGTTATATAACATAATAAAGTGGAATGGATAGGTTAGAAGCTAGCGAAAAAATCAATATTTTTATGCCCAAAAATGTAACATCGACATCGAAAATCGGGCACGTCACCATCACGAGAAGTCACGTATCTATTAAAATCGCGTTTGAACACAAAACATTTCATTCGTTTGTGATAAAAATCGAGATTTGACATATATAATTAAATATTAGTATTATAACAGCGAAGTTACCGAGTAATTGCGGCAATAAAGTAGAGGTTTAATTATGTACGCAAAAAGGTAATAGAAATCGCCTACAGTCACGCAAAAAGTACCAAAGAACACTCAACGTACGAGTATAAAAACGGAATATTGAATAAGCTCATGACTGAGCAACTATTTTAATTTAAATACGTAATGGCTCACTGCAAATATGAATGTAATGGGGTTTAATTGCACAATTTTCAACATACGACATTTCTCACGGCTTATTATTTGCTTAATGCGTTCGATGTTATTACTTGATGAGTGGAATTAAATATGTTCCAATAAATTTTCTATTATTATGCAGTTATTTATATAAGAATGGAGCTGTATAGTATTTGTTATATGTTTATTGACCGTAAAAGCCAATATTTAGTGTCCGCGATACTCGTAATTTATAATGTTTTTTATAAAACGGGTGGAAATAACAAAATGAACAGAGTGAATTTTTACTGCATCTCATTGATGCACGATGTGTCATTAATGATGTAACTTTTACATAATTAATGATACGTCATTGATGATAGATGCAGATGCGTTGTTACCGGTGAAGTTTGCGATCGAATAGTTCATTGTCGGTAACTTGATCTGCAGAACTTCTAAATACCGTACGAAACTAGGTATCATTTTGCTGGTATTCTTTGAGGTCGTAGTACTTTCCCAGTTGTACCAACAGTGTACAACACGAACTAGGTACAGGATGGGTCTACTGCTAAAACAAATACGACAAATCCGAATACAAAATATCATTATTTTCTAATATGTTGGTTTGTTTTTTTTTATGAGTTTTACATTTTTATTGCTAACTAGAAATGGGTTTAGTTCTTTTGCATGATCGTAGTATGTCGGTATGTTATTGCCCTCCACCTTCTAATGAAACTACGATTATAATGGACATATTAAGATTTTATAATTAGAAGTTTTGAATCGTTAGATATTTGTTCAAGAACTCATGCATTATCCTATACAGGATGGCAAGCGTTCAAAAACATTATAAACTTCATAAGTCCCAAACGTGACAAGGGGAGAGGGTGAGCCTATCGCCGTACACTGGGCAAAGTACAGTAAGTGACTTTTTTTTACATTCAGAAAAAAATATCGGCATATATCAGAGGAGATTTTAAGCCACAACCGTTGTTGATGATCCTGACGATCTTTAAACACTTTTGATAAAAACTTTATCTAAATCTGGTCAATACGTTTCATATGGTACTTGAATGATAAATAAAAATATATCTACATGCATGGCTAAACCTTACCAAAATATATTTAAATACCGTGAGTATTTAAATATACTTTGGTATTAAAACGGAAAATTTATAAAGTAAAGTTAAGTCCGTTTTAAGAGTTATCCCTTTTTAATTCTTTTTTTTATATATTATATTGAGAGTAACAAAGGAGCACACAGTTCACCTGGTGTCAAGTAATTCCTGCAGCCCATGAGATGTCATATTCATCCTTGACAAGGAATTATAATGCAGACGCGTTGTCACCCTTGAGGACGGAGATGGTCTGTTTCCTCACCAGTAATAAAGGTCTTCGGACCCCTACACTCACCACACGAAACACAGCAGCATTATACTGCTATTGTACGTTGGTATTCTGCGAGGGTCCTATCCCGGTCGAGCTGACCCATTCATTTATCAGCTAGAAACAAACTGCTGTAGCTATACCACTGTTAGGTTAGAAACTCTAAAAACTGTCCGTCTTAAAATTTGGTATCGTGGTGAAAGACATTTTTATTTTATGCCTGAATTCGACAGAGCTTGCTTGAAAGCCACTCGAAAGCCTCTTTTAATTTACGTCAATAGAGCATTGCCAACTATAAGATTATATTAATTATACCTAAATTGTTATAACATTTCAAATTACCCCTAATTGTAATAGTAGTCGATTTAAGAAATAAGCTCCCGATGCAACTGCGGACTGTAATTAAAAGTGTTCTATAATAATGGTGAAGCGATGACTCTACCATCTGAATTATAAACGAGTCACGGCTGTTCATTCGATCGTTTCATCGACATTTCGCCAGCACCCTCTTTTATGTTACGATATATTAGAAAGAAAGAATATTTGATTTGGCATAGAATTAAATGTTGGTTATTCACCACTAATAAAAAACTATTATGAACAAAGAATTTTTACTTTAAAAAATAATGTACAACTAAAATAAAACAAAAAAATTTAAAAGCAAAAATTTAAAGTGTGAAAGAAAACTAACCCTTAAAATGAGCTGAAATATAAACAGTATACATAACTGCAAACCAAATTTCGTACCGTCTTCGTGTAGAGCAATGTACAAGAAAATGCCACTTTGGATTTAGTCTTATTCGATACACAAAATGCTTGTACAGTTTTACCGCGCCTTCCAGTCCAATTTCGACAACGAAACGCCTTGTTATATACATATATAATGGGTCTAGTAATCTAGACGACATCAACAACGAAGGAAATATTGCAGTGTCTAATGCATTTAAACAAACGCAGGAGGTACACGCTCTTCATCTCCTACCCTGGGCAGATTTATCGTATGTTTAATAAATTTGGAGAAAAGTGTTGTATCATCAAGGTAATACATGTAATATATACAGACCTGAAAACGAACAATTAGTGATGGACAAATTTGTTCTTCAGCCAAGAATCTGCTTAAGAACCGCAACGTAGCGTTCATATATTTTTACCACTACGCCCATAATGATAATTATATCATAATTTATTTGTGGTACATATCAGGTCCAGGAATATTTTCTATACATTTTTTTTTCTAGCAATGAGAATAAATTTGAAGACTTAAAATCTTCATCAACTTTAAATCATACAATTTGAAATTGAATAAAATATTTAACACTACAAACCTTGATATGCGCTCCCATTGTTTTAAAAACTCCTAAAGCACTATAATACGATAATATATATAAAACTTCATTTGTCGTAACCAGTCATCACGTCGTGTGGTTAAAAAGGATCTTTTACTTTATAATTCTCTTTGCCTGGGAAATCTGGGCGAGCCGATTATGAATATTATATCACTACTGTGTATCGATTTGGTATGGAATATGGAAAATCGGGAAACTTTATTATGGGTTGTAGCCGTGTTATTTTTTCCTGTTGATTTACGATTACTTGAGTGAATGGGCTTAAATTTAAAATAGTTTTATTTGCTGTAAAGCAATAATGTTTTTGCTATAATTTATTAATAGAAATATATTTTACAATAGTCATAATTTAAAAAAATAAAGATATTTTTTTTAAAAAGCAAGGTTTCATATTTTTTGAGATTTCAGCAATTAAAACTTTATTAAAAAGATTCATTCACAACTCAAATGCTGAGAATTACGTTTATTCTCAGGCAAACGGTCTATTTTGCCCACTATTCTCACCTGGCCGTATACAGTTTGGCTTGTGAAAAGTACTTTATAAAGTCTATTTAAATTTTATCCATTTTTTTATATTGCATTGAGAGTAACAAACGAGCACACATTTCAAATGACAATAAGTGATTCCTTTGGACCATGACATCTATATTCATCTGTGACAAGGAATCATAATGCAGATGCGTTGTCACCCTTGAGGACTGATGGAATGCCTCGTTACCAGTAATGAAGGTCTCCGGATCCCTACATTCACCAGATGAAACACAGCAGCATAATGCATGTATTCTGTGAGGGCGTGGTCCTACCCCAGTCGAGCCGACCCATTCATTCTGTAGCCAGAAACAAATTTCAGCGTAGCTCTACCAATGTTTTAAGTTTCAGTTTGTGTTTATAAAATAAGGGTGTGGACAATGAGCTTACAATTCACCTTGTAGTAAGTAATGCTATATTTATGATATTTATATTTATCCGTGATAAGAGATCGATGTGCTGAATCATTGTCTCCTAATATTAACATGGATTGCCTGGTTAACATTTTTTAAGGGGGGTGCACCCACATCCGAATTGCTAATAAAATTATTTCAATTGGCGCGTTCGCACAGGCACTCGTTCACACCTTAATTTGTAATATTACTTGTGATAGATGACTGATAAAAGAAAATCACCATTTCTGTTATACAGTGTTGAATTTTTTTTTAATACTCAATCAATTTCAACACAAAAAAATGATATTTATTTTAGCTTATGAACAGAAATGGTGATTTTTGAACATATCGTCTATTCAAAGTTCAATCTCTGTACCGTGGTATAGATCAGTGACGGTCTGCTTGCTTTTAATTTCACGGTACGCGATCAAACTGAGTTTGATCCCCAGTACCGGCAGCAATGAAATTGTTAATTACATTTTTAGGTGCTGGTTGACGTGTTCGTAGGGTGGATAACATGCATTTCTAAAAAATAAATAGATAATATGTCTAAGACAGCTTTGTGCAACAATTAGTGAAGTGTCAGTTCGACCGAGAACAATCATGCCGTCAGTGAATACCAGCATAACGCTTTCTGTTTCGTATGGTGGGTATAGGGTACGGGAAATCCAATTACTGATAATTAGGCATTCCGTCTTAGATTATGCAGGAGGCGGATGCAGGTGTGGTTTTAAAAATGAAAATCCACATAGAGTCTAGGCGGACATCACTCAAATACCGTCTCTAGAGAAGACAACTGCGGCCGTCTGGAACTTTAGTTTTACTACTTTATATTATTACGTTATTTTAAAACTAATTAAGCTTCCAAGTTGTTTTATAATTTTATATTATTTTTGCTCACAGATTTCCAAGAAACGTCTGATTCTATCAACTGAAGTTAAAAAATTATATTGAAAGGTCTTTTGTAAAGCATTTAGATCCTATGCTCTCGGTTCCGCCTCAGCGTAGTTGACCACGCCTCGTCGTTATTTATGATTTTATACTTAAATACCCGTCGGCTTAAGTTAATCTAGTTCCTCCCCTTCTACCCTTTTCATTGAATTTACATAATCACTTTTCAAAGTGTATTATAGTCAAATTATTTTCATTTATTACCTTTATTACTTAAGTTGTATAAGTTAATTACTACGTGACTAAGTTAGAGTATCTGGTTACTACTTATTGTAGTTGGTTTTGGATTCGATACATTGTGGCTTAGTATTTAACCATTATGATCTTTTTAAGACAAGTAGCTCACGTAATTTTATAATTTGGGACAGAATAGGGGAACTTTTGAAAAGTATAGAATATAATATATATTTTCACCTACTATATAGAAGCATATGTTCAGTAATGGAAGATTTCAGTGCAGGGGCATATACATAGGTAAGTTTTTGCAACTAGCTTAAAAATTAAAAAAGTTATTCCTATTTTGAAGTGTTTTTTGTCACAGCATATATTTAACTTGTGGATATTGATTTACTATGATTTTAGCCGTGATGTAGGCCAAAAATAAAATTGTCAGAGACTACAATTAGCATTTGGCGAAAAAGTCCATTCACTGAGCTTTGGTGCAATGAATTCAGACGTGGATATTTTCATCTCAATGGTGATTGAAAGTAATAAAAAAAATATATCAGCTTTATACAACATGAGACATTGATATGAGATATTTACAAAATATCTTTCAAGTACACCTAAAGATTTGAAAGCTTAGCATGAGATTGATATAACTACTCAAAACAAAATAGGGCCCACTCTAAGTTAAACTCGAATTTCATCTAAAAAAAAATTGTTGGGTAGTAAATAGTGAACTTAAACATTTCGAAGTATTGTTGACATGTTTATCTAACATTATCAATGTTTCAAGTCAGGAATTCAGTGGTGGATAGACAAAAAAAGTGAAGTACCCAAAAAACGTTTATTACTCAGATTCGCTTGTACCTCAGTCACATTCTGAATGTTACAGTCGCACGTCTACTTTTTTAATTTTGACTTGATTTCGGTGTTACTCGCGATCATTATGCCTGGTTCTCGGCGTCATATGGATGTGGAAACAGCAACAAGAGCAGTGTTTATGCTTCAGGAGGGAGAATCCCAGAGATCAGTGGCAAGACGTCTTGGTGTGTCACGACGAGCTATTCGAAACGCGTGGGAACGCTTTCTAGAGACAGGTAGTGTCGCGAAGAGATCTGGATCAAAAAGAGCGCGAACTACAACCGTCCAGGAAGGCCGGTATATCAGATTGACTGCACGTCGAGATTGTATGATTCCCGCCCGCGTCTTGCAAAATCGACTGCGGCAATCGACTAGCACACGAATTAGTGATCAAACCATTCGAAATCAGCTCCATGAAGACGGACAACGTTCCAGATCTCGTGTTACGATGCCGCCGGTTATACTAATGATGGATACCCCACCTATAGTCCAGAATTGGCATCGTGTGTGTTTCATTTGTTTCCAACAATCAAGGACGGGAGGTTTACGAGGTTTTCACAAAATAGATTCAACGAAGCATAAAAATATCCATAATTGCTATCTGTATATTTTATCTGTTATCTGTATAATTATCTATATATATTGTGATACAAACTCTGTCTGTTTGTACGTCTGTTCTATACCATATTAATGATATTTTAATGTGGCATAGAGCAGGCAGAAATGTTAAGAGCAATTAATTATCTTAACGTATATTTAGTTTTTAGATTTTTTGTATTTGTTTGTATAAGGACTTGAATACTACGCATTTTGATGATATTTTTGGAGATCGTTAGCTTAAGTCTTTATTTAAAAACTGAGATATATTTTACAACCTTATGACCATAGAATGCAGAAACTAAAATACAAATAGATAGCAAAGGTCAACTGTATCAAGCGTGGGTAAGAATAGTTTAGATAAAAAAGTAACATTTTTGTACAGTTTCAAGATTTCTATTATTATTACAATATTAGGGGTAAAAAAGGAGCACAGAGTTTGCCTGATGTTAAGTGATAACACTGGTCGATATATACGATACATCCATCCTCAACAAAGATTTCACATCTACAACCGTTGTCACCTTTGAGGTATTAGTTGGAATTACCGACATTTCAATATCTTCACAGCACTAATCTATTTATTTTAAAATCAAAATAAATATTATTAAATTAGGTCTTTACCTATGAAATTGCCGTTCTTCAGTGTTGGCCATTTCAACCCAAAAAATTTTTGATTGCCTGTGAATTCTAAATTCAAATTAATTTTGTTTCTTAAACATGACATTTTTTTACAAAGTCAGTCTTTTGTTTATTGATTAGCTTTGTATTTTCATTACGTCATAATGGATAGTTTAAAAATTATTGGAATATGAGTTCCGTCGTGCCATCAACGTGGCGCAAACGGCATGTAACATCAACAACGTTTACGGAGAGAACTTTACAAACGCACAACCCGTTGCTCGGTTCCGTTCTGGAAATTTTGATTGAAAAATGAACTTCATGGTCGTCCGGACACTTTGGTCAACGATTATGAATTAAAGGCGATTGTGGAAGCTGATGATGCTCAATCTACAGCCGAGCTTCAGCACCAAAGCAATGCCCTTAAAAAATGACCTCTATAAAGTTGATGGTCACTGTTTGGTGGTCTAATGCCGGTGTGATTCATCACAGTTTTTTACCAAACGGCATGAGCATTACTGCAGATATGTACTATGAAGAACTGAAGACAATGACGGAGAAGCTCGCACATCTGCACCCAGCTTTGGCCAATCGGTCGTCCCCGCTGCTCCTACACGACAACGCGCGGCCCCATACTGTACAACAGACAGTCTCCAAGCTATAAGAGTTGGGGTTGGAAGCTCCCCTTTATCCACCGACTATTTTTACTTATTTATTTTTCCAAAATTTGGACAACTTTTTAGCGGGAAAAAAAATCAATTCCCGAGAGGCAGTACAAAATGCCTTTGAAGAGTTTGTTGCCTCCCATCCAGATGATTTTTGCAAGAAGGGCATTAATAAACTACCACTGAGTTGGCAAAGATACATCGATTACATGGGTGATTACTTTAACATATTTCATACAAAACGGCAATTTCATAGGCACAAGACCTATCTTTAATACATTTTATCTCTTATAAACTTACAGCCAAAAACGGATTTATATTCTTTAGCTTACATTCTTTAAACAGGCAGTAGAATAAGAACAAACAAATCCCAAGTCAGTGTTAGGACCCAGTAATCTGTTATTGAGATTAGGATATTATTTTGAATACCCTCGCGAATCGTCTCATGGCAGATGTTGTTTTACGACCATTTATTGTTTATCAAATCTGTTGCAACAGTGGTGACGATCTAGAATACGGCAGACATCTTAAAGCATCAATGCTTTACGTCGGTTACAATTTTTTAGTTTCGTTTAGTTTTATTCGATGTGAAATATTATATAGAAGAATATATAATTAAATATTTTTTAAATACATGTCAGTATATAACTGACATGTATTTAAAAAATACTTTTATTTTTTTCACTTTAAAACCATGTTTAAAATAACACAACCATTTATCGTTATCATTAAATCCCGCTGAATGTTGAACAAAGCACGTTAAGTATTCATCCGGAACTAAAATAGTTCGCGTTGTCTCAGCTAATTGACTGTCAGAGTGACGGCACTGTTATGGAGCCATGAAGTTTTGTGCCGATGGACTTTTGCGGATATTTTAAGTGATTCGGTTTGATTCTGTAGCTATCTAGTGATAATTTGAATGATATAAGATTTGATTTAATGTTTAATTAAGTTAAATTATTTTAGATATGTTAAAATACAAATCCTCACTAAAGTACACTGAAACCAACGTACGCATTAATCCTCAATATAATAATTGTCACCTGCTGAGGAAGCGCCAACTCAACAACAAGTGGTTAAAAACCTCCCAAGGGAAATCCCCGCGGGACTCATCAAAGCGGACCTTCAGGCCCAGAATCTCCCCGTCCTATCTGTGCATAGGATGTGTTTAATAAAAAGCCATTCTACGTGGTAATTGTGGCCCTCGAAAGATTCGAAGCAGGTATTTAACCTGAAAACCTGCTGCCACCTCTCTGGGCTAACCACAGAGCGCCCACATAAAAACGGCCAGTGCCACAAATGCCAGTTATGTGGCCACTCAGCTCGCAATTGCTTCGGCATACCCAGGCATGTCTCAGCCCTTGCAAAAGCGCTAAGGGATTCCAATGGCAAGCCCGAAGTCAGGATTGCCACCTCAATGCACTACCAACATGTAGTGTCAACCATAGTCAACTTTCAAGCATAGAGAGCCTTTACAACGGCAGAGCAAAACCGCGATCCCTTAACGTCACCTTTTTAAAGCGAACGGTATTAATAATCGCGACGAAATCTTCAATTTCGTTCGTGATCACCAAGTCGACGAGCTCCTAGTGCAAGAGACATTGCTCAAACCGCACACTCGCAATCCCAACATTGCAAATTATAACATCATTAGGTGATAAATTTAGATAGATTAGATGATCAATGATAGAACTTCCGCCGCTAATGACGGAACTCTCACCTACTATAAAAAGTCGTTGCACTGCGTGCCCGTCGATACGCCAACCCTCACTTTCCTAGAAGCCTCAGTCTGTCAGCTAGCCATGACCAGCCACACCCCATCACAATCGCGTCCGTCTACTTGCCTTGGAGACGTGACGCACAAGTATTACGAAGCGACTTTTGGCGCGCCTTTCCCTTGGAAACCCAGTCATTTTGGCAGGAGATTTCTATAGCAAGCACAGTCGGTGGAATGCAGCTAAAATTAACCCCCGGGGGTTGGCTTTAGACTCGCTAAAGCATTCGTCCTAGGTCGTTTGCACCCGTTACTCTATAAAAATAGCAAAATGTCCCTGCGTAATAAAATTAGAAAGCGTGCCTCCGACCCATAATGACATACGCAAGCCCCGTCTTTGCATATGCCTCCCCTCGTCACATTCACCGACTTCAGGTAATACAAAATCGTTTCATGCGCAAGACAACCGGTACGCCGTGGTTCTAACGTAACGAACGCCGTCGTTGAGCTGCCGACCATAGCTCAGTACCTGAAGGCTTCTCGCCTATATTTCGACTCTGCCGTAACACACTCTAACTCCTAGATTGTAAGTGCCGCCACTGACAATCCCATGGCGAATCACAGATTCACCCGTGTCCAAAGGAGACCGAGGCACGCCCCGACGACGCGACCACCAGGGACCAGGGCCCTTCATAAAACACATCACACGTACATTGCACCCTCATATCGCAAACAAGATTATTCGCGATACCCCCATGTCACAGGCCGGCTCTTTCCAGTCCATACAGATAGAATCGTTGCTGGAGTGTCTTGCGCCACTTCTTCTCCTGCACCCACGCATTCCGAAGTGGTGGTACAGATAGCTAATAATAATAGCGATATTAATTTAGATAATCCTTTGTCAGAAGCAACTGACCGAGCCGAGGTTCGACCCTCACGGGCACCTTCGAGCCAGACGCTCTCGCGAATCAGGGTAAGAGTCCAAGCCGAGTAGCCCTTGTGCTGGTTACCCATTTATAGAAGCCTCGACTGAGTGCCATAAGCGCTCGGTCACCTCTCAACCCGGTTAAAAGCCTTCGGCCTAACAGTGGCCATGAGCCCGAAAAAAATGCTGAGGAAGACTTCGTTACCGTTAATAAGATATCCGGTTTGTTTCTATCACCAGACGATACAAAGAATAGCTTAGCTACTATTTAGGCTACTTTAACCTACCCTATTACCTACCCTGGTTAAGTCAACTCATAACATACGTAACTGAACCAAATAAACAAAAAAAATTGTCACTTATGCTTTGTAGCCTTTTTGACAACTATATAATATAATTAGATAATTAAAAGTGATGTTTCTCTTTCACTTTTTCTCATCCCCAATGGAACACGGTCTCATCTAAGACACGAGACCCAATTCCCCGAGAGTACGTGTCTCTGAAGTAAACTTATAACTAAAGTTTGCATTTATCACGATCCCCACGCTGAAATAAAACATAATGTCACTGCATGCTCCAGCATAAATTTTGTGCCAAGAGAAAATTTTTAACCCACGAAGCTTAGATGATATGGTGTAAAACATTACTTTAGTATAAGATCCTTCTATTTTTCCACATATATATTTTTATTGTTATCATTTTGTTCTGTTAATGGAAGCGTGGCCGAGTTTTCATCGAATACGCAATGCGTAAAACTGCAGGTTACTGGTGAAATAATCCGGAGTCCTAAATACTATAATAATAACTTGGTGATGACTTAGCTGTATCGTGATTCCTTATTAAGGATAATTGTATGAGCTATTACTCCAAGGATCACTTACAATCAGGCGACGACACTGATACGTTCTTTCCTTTTTTGCAAATACTATGCATATGGTTATTTTCTGTTTGGCATACATTGTCGTATTATCGGCATATTACTATTACTCCTTCCTGCATGATACGTTCGTGCTGATTCGTGACGGTGTACGAGAGGTACTCGTAGATATTGCAACGTACAACTCTACTAAAATTATTATTTTAATAATCTAAATATTTACAGACAGGGATAAAACAAGCATAGCAAAAATACCAATTAAGCACTAAACTAAAAACAAATACAAATTACATCGACAAAAAAACAAGGAAACGAAAAGTTCCAAGTTGGGATTGCGTTATAAAGGAAATTAATTTATAGCAGTAACCGTTCTGAAATAAGAAACCATTTAAAAACTGGAAACTTTTACACGCGATGGCTCGGCAAAAATATTGAATTGTCATTGCGCAGTTAAGAAGATTGCCCAATTTCTGCTTTGTATGCGTCTAAAGCGTTCTAGAGATGTGCGACGTGTTAATAGAATTTGGATATATCGATATTGATATTATATTTTTTCGCTAACACTATACAGAGAATGGGTAGGATTCTCTCACAAAAAAGCAGAATAAAACAACAGATACAGTTAGAAGTGCTGTTTCGATAGAGAACGGTAGACACAAATTTTATGAAGAGTACCATCTTAGAACTTAAGAATGACAATACACCTATATCTTGTTTTTTTTATAATGATAGCCAGCGTTCATCATTTACCATGAGGTGAACTTTTCTGTAATTTCACTTACCATTAAGAGAAGTATTCCAGGAGTTAATCTTTCTTTTATTAATTAGAACAATAACCAAGCACGCTATTTACTTGATAGTTGGTCAGCCTTACAACCTATAGATATCCAACTCAATCTTCGAAAAGGATACGTTTCGTTCCCTGAGGTCTAGGATGGATGTATCCTTATTATATTTTATTATATTTGGTAGATAGTTTCATTCATTGAGTTTACGAAACGAAAAGTTAAACTATTTTTTTCTTATGCTAGAATTCAGTAAAGATAGAGTTCTTCCATGTTCATCCCAATCCATTCGTCCTACAACCATTTTTAAGCATCAACGTTAAGAGAGTATAGACGTACTAAGAGTGACAAAAGAGCACACAATTTAGCTCTTGGTAAGTGATAACTGTAACCTATAAACACCTTTATCCATCTTCGACAAAGAATTAAGGTGGACACAGCTAAGATGGAACACAAGCTACTAACTGGATGTTCAGATCTCTGCACTCGCCAAAATAACAAGCAACAACATTATATTGCTATTACATGTTGGTATCCTGGAAGTACTGTATCGTCCCAAATAGTTCATCATGAACATAAGTTTTCGATACAGAAAATGACCTGTAGAATGATTCTAACTTTTGTCAACATATGAAATGTTTAATAGTTGAAATTAAGGCAGATCAACAGATTATTTTGGTAAATATAACGAAGAAATACACATATATGTATATCTATCTATATAGAGATGTAAGAGAGAGAAAGCTTGATTACTAAGAATAAATATATTTAACTACTAAACGTTAGAAAAATAAACATTTTGTAACTAAAATACACAAAACTAATAACTTGAAAGAGCTTTCAAGACGTCATACCCATTGTTTGATAAAAGAATCGGTGTTGTTGACTACAAAGAAATGGTTTTCGTAGAAAACAATATGATATAAATATAAAAGATATTATATATAGAAATATTTCGGCATTTTAAACATGTTATGAGTATACGTGGGCGAAGTAAGAACTTCTGACAAGCGACATCGGCATGTAATATGACCTGAATAATTGATTGATAAAAGAAAATAATCGATATTAATCATTACAAAATCAATTTTTTTTTAATAAATTTAAACTTTTTTACTAAGAACCACTATTTACAAATTTATATTTATGTTTTATATTTAAACGTGTGCTTAAAACCATCTGGTGCTTGTAATACACTTGAATCCCTCTAGTAAGGTTTAAAAATATATTTATTTCTTCAAAATAGTTTTATTTCACTTGGTAATAGGGACTTTATAACTGTTTACACTTATTTACACAACTGCTTATACTTGCCAACGTAACTTATCGATGAAATATTATCCTTTATTTATACCTATATATTTTTGTTTTCAACACTATTTTTTACATGGCAGAGTCACTTGTAGCTAGAGGGTTTTGTGAACATCTGCTAAGTTTAGTTATCCCTCAATCTTATTCCTTGTTACATGTTTATCTTTATAAGACATTTTACGCTGTAAAGCTATAAAATGACCGTAGCGTAGTTTCACATAAAATAGTTTTTTAAGCTGGTATTCTGCCAAAGGACTCTTGTGTTTTTCATCTCAACATTAAAAGAAATCGGAAATCTTATAGTTACTAGGAATATCCTCTATGTTCGCAGAGTTGACAGCCCATGTGAATTATGGGTTCTTATCAATTCATAATGTGAGTGCAGTGGGCGGCTTCCACTGATAATAATTGCTTACTATCAGTTGAAGCATGTGCTCGTTTACTAACCCACTTTGTAACACCAAGTTGTAAAAAATCCTTAGCAGTAAACAGAGAGATTTTCTCGCTCTAGTCAAAACATCGTTAGTGGTATTGTTTTCTGTTATCGATAACATTCCCTTCCCTTTTTCGACGCCATTAGCCAAGTTATATCGCTGTCAACTGTCATCAATCATAATCAGCCATTGTCGGACTCCGGGGTTATCGGAAAATATCCGGGCAATAAAGGAAACTTCACGATTGTTGCGGTGATGGGCTCAGAAGTGTGTCTGCTGAACCAACTTAAAAGGTATTATCAATCAATAGAATATTTGATGTATGGAAAATTCAATTATCATATGTGAGTGCTTAAGTTGGGTTTCTTTTGATGTGTATTGTGTTGATTTAAACCTTTGTCATTATTATTTTCGAGTGTACGCTCTATTTGTTTACACGTTTTACGAACTATTCTTCACTTAAATCTTATTATCAGTTTGTAAAATATTTTACCACTCCTCATCTACCTGAACTAATGAAGACGATGAAATTATACTTGGTTGATTTTATAAGTTTTCTGGTGTTTAGTAATTTCTGCGACCCAAGTATGTAACTGAAATGACATATCTTAATTTGTGGCAAATATATATATATAGTATAAATGTATAGTAGGATCTGCATCCGTTGTCACTCCTGAGTAGGAAGACGGGCTGCTTTATCATCGGTAATTAGGTTTCCAGTTGCTTTCAATAGCACTGCTCTACTATTTAACGCTTCTATTCTAAGAAAGCCCGATACTACCCTGAACTTACTTGCGTTATAGCTAGTTTATAGTTGTATCATGTATAATTTATTACCAATTAAGATATCGGACATAACTTTTTACGATAATAGGCTGAGGATTTCCTTAATATCTAATAGTCTTTGAAAAACGCTAATATTTGTTGTCGCGTTGTGCTAAAGGTTTCATTGCAATGCCTGCATTGGCTAAAAAAGGGCTAATAAGTAATGATTTTAATCTATTTTTGTTTTTTTTATAAAACAAAGGAATACAATCGAGCATACATTTTACCATCTGGTAAGTGATCCTGAAGAAAGATCTAGATTCTGTTAATGTTAATGCTGTTATCCTACGCGGCTCTTACAGCTTCATCGGTTTCAGGACTCGCGGAGCAGGGGTCCGTGTGCTAGCTAATTGTTGTTCTGTTACGTACCATATAGTGCTCGCTATCTGAGCGTGTCTCGCTGTGCTGCTGTCTCTAATTGCCATCGAAGTTGCTAACTAGCTAGCTATCTCATGATTCTCCTGAGTGGAGAATGGATGGTGATATCTATTTACCGTTCGAGGTTAGGTTTGCGGACCTAGCCTCTTTACCTGTTGTCAATTATTAATGGAAGCTGGGGGCGATGAGAACCGCCTAGATGTGCGAGTGTATCTAGATAACGTCGCGCTCCAAGGCGATGGCGGCGTGGTGTGATTGTTTTGTGTGTCGATCTGATGTATGTTGTATTCGGAATAGCGCTCGGCTCCACCGTGAAGTTGGAGTTGGAGTTGGAAGTCGGTCGGAATAAAGATTCCAGATGTCATCCGGAGACGTACGAGCAATATGCACGTTACATGCAAAAAAATATTTTTCGTTTTCTGTTTAAAAATAATGTTAGCCATGGTGTCAGTATGCAGTTAAAACTATCAGGTATTAATATGTAGCCACACTACGGCTAGTTCCAATAAGCAGCATGAATGGGTCAGCTTAACCAGGGAAGCGACAACGTCCACACAGAATACTAGCATAAAATATCATCGCGAGGCTGTTGAGATTCGTATGGTGGGTGTAGGAAACCGGAGACCCAATTGCGGGTAATTAGGAATTCCATCTCAATCCTCAGGGGTGACCTCGCATGAGATTTTTCTTTTTATTTCTATTTTAATTGTTACATTGACATCCATAGATGTGGATATCTTAAGCCACAGTTATAACATGCCATCAAGAGAACGGTGTTGTCATGTGTCACCCCTAATATTACAAAATAGGTGTTATCGCCCGTAGCCATCACTTAACATCAGGTGATGTGTGCCTGCTGATTTATGTACTTGCTCTATATCCTTACCTCCATAAAAAAGGTTTGTTACGATAATCAAACTGTATATTCAAACTCACCCCATAAAGTTGCGCAAGCTGTGCTCTAGGGTAGTTATTTTTATAGATTAGATGGCAAACGAGCAAGCAGCTCATCTGACGGTAAGTTATCACCGCTGCCCATGAATTTTAGCAACACCAGAGGAGTAGCATCGCCTTTAAGAAAGGTGTAGGCTCTTTTTCTTCTTCTTGAAGGTCACTAAGTCGTTTTGGTTCGGAAATATCGCTTGCGACAGCTGGATCAACGCACAAATAGAATATTTCAACCATCCGAGATTCCAACAATCAGATCGAGGGTGTAATTTTAATTTTGTTATTTTCAAGGAGGTGTTTAAATAAAAATATATAACCATTGATATAATTTAAACACATTAGTTACTAGTTTGGTCACACAATGCTAATGTTCTATCGAGCGTTGAGTTTCAAGGTTGGGTTTGTTTTCCAAGTAGCTCATTTCGTATTTAATTTATGAGTATTTTCAAGTTTTATTTCATTGATGTCGGACAAAGGTATCTCGATGTATGAAGAATTTTGTTTTAAAACATAAATACACTTCTTTTCCCTTGCAGAGTAGGCAGAGTCGAACGTTCTTATGCGTCACTAGATGTCGGCAATGTGTGGTCAGGAGATGAATTATATTAGCTTTTAGTAAGGTCATGCTATCGCCACTAATATAATAAAAAACGGGAAGGGAATTAATATTTCTATCCACAGTCATGTATGAAAATATAAAATATAACGATAAATATTGGTCAATACACTTTAATTCTCACTTGGATTTCGTTTTATGAAATTAAGGTTGACAAAGGGGCTCATAGTACATCTAATGTTAAGAAATGAGAGTGGGAGAGCTACGCTACAGTTAGTTTCTGGTTGCAGAATAAATGGGTCAGCTCGACCTCGATAGGACCATGCCCTCGCAGAATACCCAGCTTAAAATAGCAGCATAATGTTGCTGTGTTTCGCCTGGTGAGAGCAGGGATCCGGAGAACCTTGTGATGGAATACCTGTAGGGAACGAGGCATTCCGTCTCAGTACTCACGGTTGACAACGCATCTGCATTATTATTCCTTGATAAGGATGAATGTGGACGTCATATGCCGCAGGAGTCACTTACCATAAGATGATCGTGCAATCACGCATAAAATGGTTTTATAGGCAAATGCTCCACCAATCGCGAAATATATTATAGGCCAGGTTTTAAAGCCTTCAAAACTGATTGTAACTTTCAGAATATATAATATTAGTCATAATTATAATTTAATACAATTGTTTAGTAAAGAGCTTTGCTCAGCAATCCGAATGGTCCAACACCAATTTATTTATTGTATGCCTATAGAATAAAAGTCGCTTGCAAAGGAAATCGACTGTGAAAATACGAAACTTAAACAAGAAAATCTATGTCCATGAATAATACTACATATACAAGTATACGAAAAGCTATTTTCTTAAGTATGCACTTACACGAAAGGGTACTTTCTAGGAGTTTAATACTATATAGACTTAGCTGACGAACGCTTACAGCCTATGCTTCTTAGTAATGAAAATGTTTCGCAAAAGCTTTTGTGCAATATTAATTTCAGTTAAAAGCTCGTAATGGAACCTGTCTGTATAATTATACAGTTTTTGCCCTTGATTTATATATCGTTATAATAATTAATATTTACATGAAATCGTATTACTTTCACATATTTTTTTTACATTTATGGTAGCCAAGTTCTTATATTCTAATGTAAATAATATCTCATGTAATATGTCATGTTGTGTTAAACTTTCGGAATATTAGCAGCTTTTGACAGTGGTAGAGATACACTGGAGTTTGTTTCAAGCTGCAGATTGAATGGGTCTGCTTGGGGTAAGACCACGCCTTCAAAGAATATCAGCGTAAAATAGCTGTATAATATTGCTGTGTTTCTTCTGTTGAGTGTAGGGATCCGGATACTTTTATTACTGGTGACGAAGCATTCCATCTCAGTCCTCAGTCACTCAGTTCAAGGATGACAAAGGATAAATGTAGATATCATGGGCCGCAGGAACCACTTGCCATTAGGTGATCTGTGTGCTTGTTTGTTACTCTCAATGGAATAATAATAAAAAAAACACATAACAGAATAACGACACTGCTTTTGTTTTTCTATGAATGACAAAAAATATAATCATTCTCAAGACTAGGCCTTGAACAGTGATAGCCACGATGCTGTTAGTTTCTTTGGCTCGACAGTGAAAAATCACGCCATTAAAGATTACCAGCGTGATAGTAGTATATTGTTACTGTGTTTCGTTCATTGAGTATAGGGACCCGGGATTACAGATAACGAGGAATTCATTTCAGTCCTCAGAAGTCACAGCGTATATATCTTTGTAAGGTAACATATGTTGTTATTGATGATGTATATTAATGTCATAAACAACCGCAATAATCACTTACCATCAAGTGTACTGTGTTCGTTTTGTACTTCCAATATTAATGTCATAAACAACCGCAATAATCACTTACCATCAAGTGTACTGTGTTCGCTTAGTACTTCCAATATTAATGTCATAAACAACCGCAACAATCACTTACCATCAAGTGAACTTTGTTCGTTTTGTACTTCCAATATTAATGTCATAAACAACCGCTACAATCACTTACCATCAAGTGTACTGTGTTCGTTTTGTACATCCAATATTAATGTCATAAACAACCGCTACAATCACTTACCATCAAGTGTACTGTGTTCGTTTTGTACATCCAATATTAATGTCATAAAAAACCGGAATAATCACTTACCATAAAGTATACTGTGTTCGTTTTATACTTCCAATATTAATGACATAAACAACCTCAATAATCACTTACCATCAAGTGAAATGTATTCGTTTTGTACATCTAATATTAATGTCATAAACAACCGCAATAATCACTTACCATCAAGTGTACTGTGTACGTTTTGTACTTCCAATATTAATGTCATAAACAACCGCTACAATCACTTACCATCAAGTGTACTGTGTACGTTTTGTACTTCCAATATTAATGTCATAAACAACCGCTACAATCACTTACCATCAAGTGTACTGTGTTCGTTTTGTACATCCAATATTAATGTCATAAAAAACCGGAATAATCACTTACCATAAAGTATACTGTGTTCGTTTGGTACTTCCAATATTAATGTCATAAAAAACCGGAATAATCACTTACCATAAAGTATACTGTGTTCGTTTGGTACTTCCAATATTAATGTCATAAACAACCGCAACAATCACTTACCATCAAGTGTACTGTGTTCGTTTTGTACTTCCAATATTAATGTCATAAACAACCGCTACAATCACTTACCATCAAGTGTACTGTGTACATTTTGTACTTCCAATATTAAAAAAATATATAGCTAAGTATAATAAATAATAGCTACGTGCATACACTACGCCTTCGACCAATGAATAGAATTGAACATTATTTACTTATTATAGACAATTAACTTTTTGTCTAACAGTTGAAAACCCTGTGGGAATTTGGAAAATAATGTAAGTAATAGTATATAATACATTTGATATTAATTCGATTTAATAAAAAAAAATTTCGGAACACGAAATTCAGAAATAAATTAAATAAACTTCAATATATACAATAAATTATCGTCTTTGTCAAATCAATACAGAATCATTGATTCATTCATTTATATCATCTTATTATTGTAGTTATGGATGACAAACGAGTCACCTAATACTTTCACCTAAAGCGTCAATAGCCTAATGGTTTAAGGTGCGGTCTGTAAAACTTAGGATAGGAGGTTCGAATCCGCCATTCGGCTATTGTCGCGAACCATCTCCTACCACATGCAGTTTTAGCTTAGTTGGAGTGGTTAACCGGAATTTTAGTAATGTTTCTAACACTGTTAGCATTCCTTATTAAAAAAAAGTAAAGTTATTCCAGTGGCCCATGCAACCCGCATGCATCCTCAATAAAGAATCATAATTCAGATGCGTGGCCACCCCTGAGGATTAAGCTCGAATGCCTCGTCACCAGTAAGTGGCCACCCCTGAGGATTAAGCTCGAATGTCTCGTCACCAGTAATATTGTTCTCCGGATCCTTACACTCGCCAACGAAACACAGCAGCGTTATGCTGGTGTTTTACGATGGTAATCTGTCAGTGCGTGATCCTTCCACGGTAGAACCGACCGACCCACTGCATATAGGAACGAACTAGCCTTTCGCTATATATATAAAATTGTTGTTTTTAAATAAGGATTGTCACGAAGCACGATTCCGAGCCATATACATGTATCGACGTGATTGTGGTACATGTTTTTGTAACTATTATCCGTAGTGCAACATACAACATTCCTATATTTTTCGTGGTTTTATTTTGTCATCACTGTGGCAATAGGAGGACACGGGTAAAGGTTATAGTGCTTCATACAAAGAACAATAAAACTCTGTTCCCGTACGTTAACTCTGCAACAGAAGTTGTTTTGGTTGTAAAATATTATTATAACATGTCGACTCGCTACTAGGAAGACCATGATTTTTGGGATATGATTTAATAGAAAAAAAACATATCAATAATTAAATGGACACCTAGTAAAAATGCTTTAGTATATTTCAACTACATTTTAGGTTTAGTTTTAACTACAGTCAAAAATATTCAAACAAATAAATAGCAAGCTATAAAGTATTATTATGCAGAATTCTGAAAATTTACTGGTAATTCAAGGTTCTAAAGCCGACTGAAATTTAAACGATTTGAAAGTAGAGATTTATCAGATATAATAAACAAAATTTCACTCGACAAAAAAATTACTTCAGTGTGCAGTCGAAATAAAATATTATATTATTTATTTTATATTTTATATATAATTAAACGTTGTAGCGCTATTTTACTGTCTTACTACGAGTATTATGTATTCGTCTAGTATTATGTGAAAGCATGGTCCTTCTCAGATCAAAGTCTTAAAGAAAAAAAAGAAGTTTGTGCTACGAATAAATTATAGCAGCGGCTTAGTATTTTCTTCATCAGTAACTTGTCTTTATATAAATTACATGAATGTCACACTATATTATTAGCGGTTATTTGTAAAATAACGTAGAAAACGTTCCTCATCCAAGAATTTACCAAAATTTTGGTGAAAATGAAAATGTAAATTGTGTTTACTAGCTCATATTTAATAACAAAACGCAAACTTCATTCTATACCTTGTAAATTAATATAGATTTTACTGTTTTATTTTTACTATATTTCTTTATGTAAAGCTCAAATATTTTTACACCACTTTGGGCTAACGTAGCGCATCAATATAGCTACTTTTATAACTACTATATTAATCTTAAGCCAAGTATAGAGGTTAGTTAAAGATAAACGCTTAACTTTTTTTTTATCGTTCTAGTTTTCTTATCGAATGTTCGATACAACGGTATATAATTAACAAGCAACATGCATATGGTATGCCTAGCTATAACCATCAAGGCATTAGAAAATACATAAATAAATCGTAATCACTATAATCAAATATATGATTTGCTTACAGTGATGATTTGATAAGAAAATTAAAATGTATTTAAGATCTATGCAGGTATCATATACGCCTACGCAGTATATACATATATAGATATAATCCCGACAACTTTTTTTTTTAAAGTACAATAAAAAGTCACTCAAACACATCCACTATCTAGTCTACTTATCGATTATTTCATACGATACAATAAAACTAAAACTCTTGTTGTATATAGTAATATATCTAGTCTGGTTATAGCCACTAATAAATTTGAAAAATCCCACAAAAAGTCCAGTAACGTCGCATTGCGCCAGTGACCGTCTCGGAATTTGATGGAGTCCAAGTTTATAGCACCTCACTTTATTTTAACGACATTCTAATGCCCACCGGTGGGGAGAGGCTCTAAAACGTTGGATTGGAACGTGTTAAATGATCACAGCATCGATTTATATCTATTGGAAACTAGCTCCTCGTTTCTATTGGGAGCCTATTTGAAATTTTGAGAGAGAGGTTTCGAATAACCTCATAGTCGTATTGATTCTTCGAAAATTTTGACAGTTACCACTTTCCATAGAATGTCGAAAATGTTAACGTATGGTCAGGATTAAACTCAGGCCGGGATCAAGTGACCGGAGGTCCCGAAACAACTGTCCCTTTAAATCAGAAAAAGTGCTAGCAGCGAAATTAGAATCAAAATCTAAATATTTAGAAAGAAAGAATGGAAAAAAGATGTAGATGTGTATAATAACAATAAAAACAGTGTATTTCATTAAGTACCCTTTATATATACGTAATAGGAGAAGAAGTTGCGGCAACTAACAGGTCCCTAACTCGCCATACAACTTCACCTCATATCCAAATAATATCATAAGAAAATTATCGTTGCCATGTTTGGCGTAAAGGTTACCAGCCGGGGAAATATTAGTTCTGCACTTCACAAGGATGGCGCTGCCCGTACCTTTATTTCCATACTTAAATAGTCAACTTTTAATGGGGGTTTTTTACACGATCACATGATGTCAAAAACTGGTTACTGATGAATTTATATGAATTTCTGGGTATCATTCTTTTGTGGGTAAACTTCTTCCAAAACACTTTTAGAATTACCTATATGAAAATATAATAATATTAGATACACACTACTAACGCTAATTTGTTACATAATAAGATTTTATGTCATTTAAAAGAATATATTTGTAAACAAAAAGAGAGACTACTGTTGCAGGTAATCAGTAGAATTACCTTTAATAATAATATTCTAATTCATTTAACTAAATTACGCTGAATAGAAACACTTGCTAAAATTAATAAAAATTATGTCAGTTGAATAATTCATCCACGAAGCCTTTCGAAAATTCTTTTCACCTCTACAGTGACCATACAAAAGTGTACGAAATAAGCATAAAATTTACGTCCTTATTTGCAGTATTTAAGGATGGAAGTCCTGTAAGTGATACACTATGATAATATGGATTTCTATGTGGTAATAATAAGAAAAAACGATGCAGCTGCTCTTATAGAAAGAGGGTGGAGTTTCGCGTAGAGCGACAACATCGTCATTGGTCGGGTTTGAACATTGCCATTTTGTCATAACATGTTAGATGCATAACTATACAAAATATATAAGAATATCGTGTACAATATTCATTAATTTATTTGAATAGATACCCTTTGCTACGTTGTAACGTAAAATATTCTATAGCACTTACAAACGGAAAACTCAAAAACTAATTACAATGACGAAGAATAGCATTTAACAATATGTAATTAATTATTAAATAGCTTAATGTTTTACCAATACTTAAGCAATGGCATCTACTGGTGGCGGCGATGCATTTGGAATTTCAAGAATTTCTTTTATATACTTCTATATCTCATTTAGTTTAATACAAATTAGCGACAAAAATAAATATTGCATAGTACTCGCCTAAGAATATCAAAACTCGAAAAATTGAAACACAATAAATTCCAATTTACGTGAATCATTTACTTACAATGTTTTAATATTATTTAAAAAGGTTTGACCTGATTTAAGGACAATGTTCCATATGTTTAGCGATTACACGTCTTCAATATTTTTTCTTTTTATTTAATTATCCGTTTTTTAATTTATGTAGTGTCAAGATCGAAACAATGTGACATTTCTTTTGTTGTCTCCGTTTTGATAATATGGTGAAAAGTACATTTTAAAATTAAGTCTGGATATCTATATTTCTAACTAGTAATATTAAGGGTAAAGTTTTAAGTTTAAGGACCTGGGCATGAACATTTTGGATGGATTTACACTTATGAAACATGTACCGATTTCGTACCAGGATCTCGTTAATTCACAACGGTGAACTTTGCGGCACTCAGAGTGTTGGGAATTGCATGAGATGAGTAGAATGTTGGAGAGGATGCCGGACGACGAAGGCGGTGTCATACAACCAGAATGGGGAGAGTGCAGATACATGAACAAGAAGAAGAGAATAACAACTTGTTGGGAGCCAAGAAAGGCGGGTGCAGGGCTGAGCAACGGCTGCATGTGCCCAATCCGTATAGCTTGAGGGTCGGCGGGACCAAGAGCTGGACACAACCCGTAGTAGAGTCAAATGGTTGACTATATTTCACCATCCTCTTAGATTGAAGGCCTATGTCTAACAGTGGGAGTGAGAGTGTTTATATTTTGACAATCTTACTTTACATTTACTACTCACGTTTACTATTTTACGCGGGAATTGTATAAATATGAAAGCCGCAGTAGCTTTTTCTCGCTGTTTCCTTTAACACTTATTTCTACTATGTTCATAAAAACATGTTTTAAAATAGCAACAAACAAAACTCGTAACTTTTCCGGGTTATATAAAGCATTAAAGTTTTGATGACACCCTTCCCAACGTTTAAATGTGACGATTTCCTTGTGGGTCGTCATTTTGATGACGTCATTTATTTCGACGACAGGCGGTGGCATAGGGAAATGTAATTTCTCGTTTGAAATTTTAAGAAGATATGCATGTGGTCTCATACTTGCAATTCCTTACAGTAGTAGAAAATAATTTATATCGGATTTTAGAATGTAAAGGGCAATTGTTAATAAATGTATGTGTAATTTAAATTTAATTAATTTTTGTAGATTGAAATATGCAAATAAGCTACTAACATAGAAAACCCTTTAAATGTGAGAGCTTTACGCTTTAGCTTAGACTGATTTTAAATTTGTGGCTTGGAATACAACAGTATATAATAAATATTATATATCCAATATGTCTGCATGACTAAGACACGTTAAAACTTAGTTTCTTATTCACTCTTGTTTATTAGAAGTTTATTAGTTCTTAGGCCTTTTTAAAATAGAATGTATTTATTACATTTGCTTGGTTTTGTAATCGTTCGAGTCATTTATCAGTTTTTTTTTTTTAATTTTTAGCTATAATTACACTTTACTTTGGGTTTAAACACTTTTATAACATCTATGGGAGTTTTTTACTTTTTAATATAATATTCCTGAAATAACTGCAT
This sequence comes from Teinopalpus imperialis, assembly GCA_029286865.1. Taxonomy (NCBI): domain Eukaryota; kingdom Metazoa; phylum Arthropoda; class Insecta; order Lepidoptera; family Papilionidae; genus Teinopalpus; species Teinopalpus imperialis. The sequence goes on from JAGSMU010000004.1 coordinate 11,108,866, forward strand.
CATAGCTATCCTACAATTCAGTCATTTTGTTTGAACGTCAGAAGCAAAATATTTTCTCAAACGACATGGCAACACTAAGTCAATTGTTCTCAGCAACGTTGGCGTCTGCGCATGCGTCATACGCAATAAACGCAACACTTTCAAAAAATATTACTTATTGTATTGAGTAACAAAACATATGCAGACAAAAGTACATTTGTTCTTCAATCATGCAATTTAAGTGCCAGTAACACAATGTAGAGTATTAAATGGGTAGGGAATATTACTATACTATTCTAGCCTTTTATTTAATAGTACATTGGTTCAGAGCTGGATATTCCGTACTTCTATTCTATATTCAGCTTGTAAAAATTAAATAAAAATTCTTTATTCCATCACGTAACGTATACGTACGTATATTTTGAAGTAAATAGTGACATAGTAGGTCTTCTAAATAGGATACAAAAAGTGTCTACATATTTAGACAAAGTAGCAAATAATGATTTAATAACTGTCTATTTATTCTTTTTTGTATTCCATGTTACTTTTTCGTCGATATTTTTTTAAATACAATGATTGCGCAACCAGTTAACTACTCGGAGGTTCTTCATAATAGAACACAAAACGAATATTCATATTTAGACAAAGTAGCTTCAAATAATGATTTAATAATTGTCTATTTATTATTTAATTTTATTTCATGTTACTTTTTTCGTCCAAATTTTTTTTAAATACAATGATTGCGCAATCAGTTAACTACTCGGGAGTTCTTCAAAATAGGACACAAAAAGAACATTCATATTTAGACAAAGTAGCTTCAAATAATGATTTAATAATTGTCTATTTATTAATTTTTATTTAATTTTATTTCATGATACTTTTTTCATACTATTTTCTTTTAAATACAATGATTGCAAACCAATGCTGCTTGGGACCTGGTAAACATCAAAACATCAGCCATGAATTCGATTTATTTTGGTTTGTGGTATTAGTACATGCAGTTTTTGCCTATTTGATTTTTACATTCAAGGAACCACTTGCGACCAACATCTCTTCCACGTGTACTTTGATGCTTCGGTGGACGAGACTGGAGATTTTTTTTATAGAATAGGTGTCAAACTAGCATGCATCCCACCTGATGGTAAGTGATCACCGCCGCCCATGAACATCCGCATCAACAGAGGGTCGGCTTTTCTCTTGAAGGTCCCTAAGTCATATTGGTGCGGAAACACCGCTGGCGACCGCTGATTCCAGAGATTAGTGCGTCGCAGATGATGATGGGGATGAAATATTAATTTCTGTCGTGATGTACGATGTTTAAACTCAGTGGCTGCAATTAATCCGAACAACTCTTCAATACACTCCCCATGGTAAATTCGGTGGCAATGCATAGAGATGCAACATCTCATCGCAACGCCAGTGAATTAAGCCGATCGGAAAGTACCTGGTCGTCAACGATTCGAGTCGCTCTCCTTTGAATGCGGTCACACGGAAGAATCGGGTACTGGGGTGCCACAGCCCAGAGATGAGAACAGTTTTCCATGTGAGGCTGAACTTGCGCTTTGTAAAGTTGCATAGGAAAATAAGTTGTTTTAGAGACCAATTTGGCTTTGTCTACCGAGTGACCGCGGAACTGAACATCGCTCGATATGTTAACGCTAAGGATTCCGATACCAACTGAGGTATCAAAGGGAGTGTTTACAAAATAAGGAGACGCGATAAAGGGAAAGGGTCTCGAACCTCAGACACAAGTTTGTTCCACTCATTGACGTATAGATGATGGAACATAATCAAACTTGTCCTATGAAACAAAATGTACTTTTATCATAGAGTTGGCAAAAATGATAGTCATTAAACTCCTTTTAATATGGGTTAAATCCAAACGGTTATTCCGTTATCCATACGAGCGACATTGATTGTAATTCAATAGATCTTGCCAGGCATCATTGGGCTGATTCGCTAATCCTTTTACGACCGTAGTAACTCAATGTTGTTTAATTTAAATTATAGCGATATGAAGTAAAAAATGAATCACGACCCACTGTGGATACTACACATGTTATGATTTATTTTATTGACCATTCTAAAATATGCTAAAAGAAATAAAAGTTACAACCTAAATATATAATTGTGCATTGGGCATAGGCCCATCTCTGAAGATGGTGTTAGAGCATAATCCACACCGTGGCTCTACTGCGGATTGACGGACTTCATGTATCTTCGAAATATTTTTTTTATTTCTTAGACAGCACTTAAAATTGCAATTAGCAATGTCATTGACGCCTACATCGATGATTGATCTCGGTTTTCTAGAAACTGAGTTTCCACGGTTTCTATAATATGAAATACAATTAATAACAAATACATTTGATTGCTAAAATACTCATAATTTTTTCTTTACAGCCATATTCCTTTTACTGTACATAAAATTATTTTTAAATTTAAAATGGCATGGAAAGTAAATAAAAATCCAATTAACAACGTGACAAAACGTCAGAATAGTGAAGTTCGTGATAGATTCGATATAAATTGAAATTTATTATTAATCCCCCGGCCTATCGATATGTAGTTTGCTCTTAATAAAAAATTGAATCTGGTGGTAAATATTTGTTTCAAGTTTTACGAACATTAAAAGAATATAGCTAAATGGTTCATCTCATTTAGCTCTGTTACATTTTTTTATCACTAAGAAAATCTACATTGACAAAGAAAATCGAACGCATAGAACATGGAATATGTTCTGTACGTTCGATTATCTTTTAAATGAAGAAACACTGTATAGGTAGTTTAGTAGATGTACGTGCCCTTGTTATTACTTGTTGCACATTAATATATCAACAACCCTTTCGGTGGTAACTTGACGATCAAAGTGTGAATAGTATTTAATTTTACCAGAAGTAAAAGATGAGGCTGAGTTTAAAGTTGAAAATAAATCATTGTAATTTTCTTTCTTGTCAGGTGCATTGACAGTACTAATATCAGATGCTGTTAAATGCAACTTTATCCGGTTTAACCACAAACAAATCGGCATGCAGGAGGCCGCAGAAGGTTCAGAAAATTTCAGAATACAGACGTAAAATAGCATGATAAAGCTACTGTGTTTCTTATTCTAAGTTTAGAGATACGGAGACACATTTAGTAGTAATGGGTGTCCCATCTCAATCCTCGATGATGACAGCGCATGTAGGTACATGTTTGTTAAGGATGAACGTAGTATTTATGAACCGCATCATTTAGTTTAGTTTTATAAAATAGGAATTTTTCTTTTTTTTTTTTTTGTGTGCATGAGTATTGCTGTTGGTCCAGTGACCTCTACAGCTTTATGTAAACCCGTGAGCGGGAGGCCCGCTGAGTAAGAGGATTTTTTCATGATCATATATTTAAAAATATATGATCGGTGAATCTGCGTCTTTTGTATATACCTTATATGTCCCTCACACAACATCTGAACCTTTCTCCGATCTTATTAAACATGCATTATATCGAACTAGGTGAAGGCACGGTGATCTGCCTCTGTATTTGAGCAATTTCTTTCGACATTATAACATAGTATATCCGGTACAGTTGATGGCATTTGGTAGTAACTAGAAGTTATCGCTCTGATCGAAATTGACTAGGAGAATATCATGTATTATTAAAGTGTCTATTAAGCTTTTATATAAATGTTAGTGTATTTAGTAGGAAGACGATGCCAGACGATTGTGTATATTGAAGGTAACCTATAATATACCACACGTAAATTCATGTCAGTACAAACAAACATACGTGTCTTGATTTTTGAAGTGTGGTATCGAGAGGCAATACATGTCTTTGATGTTGTGCCTATATGATGGTATAATTTGTTAAAAATAAATAAAGTTACTTCAGTTACTGTAGTACCATACGTATGATATACATACGTTCGTGTCAAAGTTCGTGTATAGTTTACGAAATTGTGGGGAAATTTTATGGGGCTCATTTCTAAACATTCCTATATAGGGTATCACGGATATCATCAATTATATCTAATAGAATTGTAAACAGACTTTTTGTCTGTGCATTTGTCCACCCTAATTTCCACAAATGAATACCGACTGGCTAGTGGTTTTTTTTAAAGAATATTAGCATTACTAATATTCCGGTTAAGCACTCCAACTAAGCTGAAAATGCTTGTGCTAGGAGATGGTTCATGACAATAGTCGAATGGTGGATTCGAACCTACGACTTTAAGTTTCGCAGACCGTACCCTAAGCCATTAAGCTATTGACGCTTCGATTTTAGTGATTTTTAGTGATGTTTTAGCTATAGATAAGCTGTTGTTAGATAAGCTTGGGCTAACATGTTGAGCTTGTTTCCTTTAAACCTATTTAGAAATATATAAAGGTACGTCAATTTTAAAGTGCTTTTTATTTATTTTTTCGGTCTGATATCTTTTACAGTTTCGCCGGGTTGAAAGGAGGCCTATATTAGTGGGTAACCAGCACAAAGGTTGAGAGGGAGCCTCGGTTTGGACCGTTACCCTGTTGCACCAGAGCATCTGACTCAAGGGTGCCCGAGAGGGCCGAACCTCGGCTCGGTCAGTTGCTTCTGACTACGGATTATCTAAATTAATATCAGTATTATTATTAACTATCTGTACCGACTGGAGAGTAATGACGCAAGAAACTCCAGCGAACCTTCTAACAGTTTTGAAGTGCGTTCCGCGTGGTTAATATATGTACATGATTGCTCGTATAAAAGTACAGAGTTAGTCAGTAATATAAATAAGAAGATTGACAATAATGATGATAACGATGACGATAATGATGATAATGATCTTATATAATGATGAAGAGATCTTAAATATGATAAGAGCGAAAACTCGAGCACACGATTCTTCTAATCGTAAATGATAACTGCAAACCAATAACACCTCAACCACCCATAATCCATACTAAACTAACTTTCAAGATGCACATGCGTTGTCATCCGTTAGGACTAAGATAGAATGCCTCTTCATTGACAGATTATTTCACTGCGTAGGATGTTTTATAGACCCATAACTATTTGAGTTAATACGGGCAATCATATGCCCGCACCGTGCCGAATCTATCTTAAGATATGGGCAAGGTTCGGTGCAATGTCCGCCAAACGAAACATTTTACATATATATCCAGATCCAAAATTTTACTATTCGCCCCCCGTTCAAATTTTTGAAGCATCAAAAGCCTAACGATTCTGAAATGTTTTTGTAAATTTACGTAAGTTCGAATCCGCCATTCGACTATCGTCCTGAAACAGTTAACCAGCATGATAGTAATGTTACTCATAAAAATAATATTGGCCCCGGGTGAACAATGAACCTAGAACGAACATTCCTACACCCGGAAACTTTCTCGCTACACCCTGAGATTGACAGATAAAAAAAATGCATGTAAAGAAGTTTAAGTTAAAAAGCTGACTTTTTCGTACCGGGCATTAAAATCAGATACGTCAAAACATAATCGACACCCTTTCACATAAAAATCTTTATTGCCTTATATTCAAAGAAATAATATTCATAACAACTTATATAGCCCTTTAAGGAATTCCATACAAACGAACCCTTTACGTAATAACGGTTGCCATCAATACGCTATAACAAAAGAGGCACACTGGACGAACGGACAAATACGGTCCGTTTTATTAGTTTATGACATTCACTTGAATTTTAAACCCGTTAGAGAAAGTGGTAAGTCATTAAAAGGATTACGCATCGAAATTTCCTTTTGGGCAATAAATGGTTCTAAACATTTCTTCTAACGGTTTATAGAATATTATATTATAGAAAGAGTTACCGAAATGTTTACGGTAAATGTAAGAAAGGTTAGGAAGAAATTGACAAAAAACTTAAAAGGATTACGCATCGAAATTTCCTTTTGGGCAATAAATGGTTCTAAACATTTCTTCTAACGGTTTATAGAATATTATATTATAGAAAGAGTTACCGAAATGTTTACGGTAAATGTAAGAAAGGTTAAGAAATTGACAAAAAACTTAAAAGGATTTTTAAATGTTGTTTGCTTTTACTCTGGTGTATGTATTATGTATAAGCCCTGTCTTTAAGGACCGAAAAATCTACGTGGAAAAGTGCGTTGTCTGTTTTACTAGACGTTTTAATCATGATAACTACAAATTGAATACATTTTATAAAAGCAATAAATTATATACAGTAATCTAAAGTTTTTCACCTTTGCTGCCTTGCCTTTATCCGCTATATAGATTACTATTTTTAATTAAAGCAAAACGGCTCGAACGCATGAGAGTCTTGGAATTGCACGACGAGTTATAACTTCTTTCGCGACGCATTTACAAGTAGAAATGCAGTATTTTCTTAAGCGCTTTTAAGATTTAGTGACCGTTATTTAACGTAAAATGATGTTGTATTATATTTGTAAAGCGTTGTAAAACTAGTGAGGCAATTTATCCCACTAGTTTATGTTTTTTAAGGGTGTAGAGATGTCCAACGAACCAATATTTTTATAGATGCTAACTTTACACTGAATACATGGGATAATATATGTGGATATATAATATATAATAAGTAATATAATAGCTTAGTGTTGCCGTGTTGCGCCTGGGGGGTAAGGAAACCGGAGACTTTACTTTACGAGGCATTCTTATTTCTTACGGGTGACAATACTTCTTCATAATACATATTCGAGATTGAATAGGATCTAGTGCCGCATTACGTAGCATCAAGTGAACCGTTTGCTTGTTTGTAACCCCTGATATCATAAGACAATAAAAAAAACTTTAACCAAAGCCTGTATATTTTAATTGCTTTATAAATAATCTAGTTTAGTAGACAAATATAACTCTTATTGGACTTCAATAATCTTAAAATCTGTATTGATAAGTTGCAGTCATATAGCCTCAATAGCATATTGTGTTATTGTATTCCCCTTGTACAGTTAAATATTTGATTTCAAAACATTTCTGGTTAGGTTCTGTTGTCTCCAAACCTAAAGTTCGTTAAGCGAATAAAGACTAGCTCAATTTCTATCAATCAATCAATCCTATTATCAATTCCTATCATCACAAACAACATACATTCGTGAGTAATTTTTTTGCTGATTTATTGTCTTCAAAAAAATAGCTGAGCTAAATTATTAAAGCTGTATCTATTTATTTATTTATTTATAAACTTTTGTACAACTAACATATGCAAAAGGCGGACTTAATGCCTAAGGCATTATCTACCAGTCAACCTTGGGAGGGTTCAGAGAAATCAAGGTAGGGACAGAAGAATAATAATAAAGAAAAAGAGACATACAGTACATCTAAATGCTTATACAATTATATATACATATCATTATATATTATCTTAGGAATTTATAATACTAAGTAAAATAATAGATATTTATATACATTTACATAAACTATAAAACAAAAAAATATTATAAATACAAACATATCTAAAAGTAAATATATATATAAATATATACATAATTATTATCGATGTAGTGAATCTGCTGACACTACTTCCAACAAATGCTTTCGAATTTTTCGTTTAAACTCTAAGCGACTTTTAGCCATTCTGATTTGGGAAGGTAGCGCATTCCACAGAAGAATAGATTGAACAAAGAATGATGAGTGAATGATATCGGTACGATGAGAAGGACATAGGAGAAGACGATTAATCGTCGAACGAAGATTTTTATTGTTGACGGAACTAAGATATTGAAAATGAGAAGACAAATAAGCAGGAGTAGAAGAAGAATCCATAAGAGAAAAAAGTGTGGTTAGAGCTCTTAGCGATCGACGCTGACGGATAGGTAACCACTGAAGTTGTGATCGATATAGCGATACGTGGTCGTATTTACAGAGATTGAATACAAATCGAATGCAGTTATTCAGAAGTCGTTCAAGCTTATTGAGGTGATCTGCATTCAGGTCAAAGTAGCACACGTCACCAAAGTCGATTATTGGGAAAATTAAGGTCTGCACGAGCGTTATTTTAGTATTAGCAGGAAAAAAAAATTTATATCGGTAAAGGGACCTTGGACATTATTCACTTTCTGACAAACACTAGCTAATTGGTGATTCCAACTTAGTGTTGTGTCAATAATCAAGCCTTAATTCTTAACATGTGGGCTGAATGGTATAGGAGAGCTGTTAAAAATTATCGGTGGTATGTTTTGGCTTCTAAATAAATTACACAAATGTTATCTTTTCCAAGAATACGACCCAAAAGCATGTTATTGCTAATAATCATTTTTGTACCTGTTTACAATAACACTAATAAGAGGTTGTCATGCCCTATAAAAGGTCATTTACCTGGCCCTTCCTTATCCGTTAGTCATCAAACGTCAACCGGTACATTTGTCCCTTATTATTAAATACAAATATTGCCTAAAAATGTAAACATGTATTGAAGAAGTTGCTCGCGTAATTGTCCTATCGGAACAAAGCGAGACTCAGCTAGAAGCTATACCAGGATACTGGTAGCTATAACCGAACAAGTGGGTCCGGGAGAAGAAGGCGCACATTAAAGAGGGATGGCTGACTCATGGTCGGTACTTCGCTCAGAAATCGGGCCCTCTTTAGTGTTCAAGTCCAACGGTCAGAAAAAGACTATGCTGACTAACCTGACTTGACTCACCTAAAATCAAAAAATAAATCTAAGCAAAAAGATTTTTTATATATATTTAGAATATTGTGACCGCAAGAGTAGGGCGTGCGTCGATTTTTTTGCTCTCGAATTTATCTATACAGGACAGCTCGATTAGGAAAAAACCAAGCTCTCTAAGAATACCATTGTGAAATAATAGTGAACGCTTCTGTTTCGTTTGGTGAGTTTGGGGATCCGTGGGACAAGTAACTTAGGGGTCTAAGGACGATGATGGTACCTCGTTACAACGCATGAGCACCTCGAATCTTTATATGATGCATGATGGATGAATGCAGATGTCATGGAATCGCAGACAACACAGACCAACATAAGAACAAAAGAGAACTGTGCTGATCACTAATATTATATTTATTTAAACATTATTTGCACAATTAAAACAAACATTGTACAAATAGGCGGACACGATACATACCATAGGACATTATCTATACCAGTCTACCTTTGGGTTGAGCAGATAATATATTGTGGGTACAAGAAACTTATTTTAATTTTAAGAGTACATAAATGTGATAAATAATAAATTAATAAAAATAATATACATATTAATTAAAGTTATCTGTCTGTGTGTATCATATGTAAAAAAGGTTATGATTAGACGTATTTTAATATGGTTTATTTGTAAATGAAATAATTTATTTTTGAAAATATATATTGAAATTCGAATAACTCTAGTTAAAATTTGTGAGATTCCTACCTTAAAGATACCCGATAAATAGTACGAGTAAAAAAATCAACTTATTTCGTTCCCTTTTGTGTCCCGATCCCAGATTTAAAGCCAATTGAAATAATTCACATTAAGCCGATAATCATAATTTTTTTTTACGCTGTTGCTCTTGAAGATGTATATGATTGGATGATTCCACTACTGCGTATATGTAATTTTTGGTTGTGGTCACAAATGGAGGTCTTAATTGACTCAGTTTTTAATCCATGTAGTATTTTCGAATAGTTATCAGAAACCTATTTTTGTAGATTACCGGTTTTTGGGTTGTAAGTGATATTGTAGGTATATTTAAGCTTCACTGTCAATAATATTTATTAGTTATAATATTTTGTAAAAATATACAAACAACACAGACTAGTGTTGCAATATAACTAGTCTGGCCATAAATACTGTTACATAAAAACTTTTCTTTTTTTTCAACTTTTTAATTATTTTGAATTTGGAGCATGTATATTATTTTAAAAGCTTCTTTCGATTTTGCGCCATTTCACATATTTCTTCGTGTTCATTATCAAATAACAATATGGAATGGGGTGTTAAAGAAAATAGGATTGCAGTGATCGCCTTGCACAAAGTGGGTATGGAGCCGTCGGTAATATTCCAGACACTTCAAAACCTTGGTATCAGCCGTATGTTCGTATATCGTACTATCCACAGATACAACAACACTTCCTCTGTCGAAGACCAGAAAAGATCGGGGCGGCCGCGTGCTTTTAGAACTACAAAGGCTGTTAATGCTGTTAAAGCCAGAGTTCGTCGAAGCCCCATTAGGAAGCAAAAAATCTTATCGCGAGAAATGAAGATTCCCGCTAGGACACTGTCACGTATTATAAAACACGACCTGAACCTCTGTGCTTATCGTCGATATACAGGACATGCCCTAAATCAATCTTTACAAATAAAGAGAGTGGATCGATCAAAACGCCTTCTGTCGCGATACGCAGGTGAAAGGTACAGAAATATCCTCTTTACTTCGACTCCGGACTTTCCAGCAAGACTCTGCACCTGGTTACAAGGCACGAACTACCCAAGCCTGGCTTGAAACCAACGTTGCGGACTTTATAACAGCTGAAGACTGGCCTCATCTAGCCCAGACCTCAACCCTTTAGACTTTAAATTATTGTCAGTTTTAGAGGACATGGCCTGCTCTAAACGACACGGTGACATTGAGTCTCTTAAAAATCTTTGGAGCAAGCAGTGGCGAAATTTCCCTTGGAAACAGTGCGTAAATCCATAGATTCGTGGTCAAACAGATTAAAGGCCTGTATAAAAGCCAAAAGTGGCCATTTCGAATAGAATATTTTTTAATTTTTTGATGACTGACTAATAAATATGTATACATTTTAATAATATTACATTACTTCATTAATAAAAATTTTCATTTGTAACAGAACTTATGGCTGGACTAGGTATATATATATAAAACAACAAGTTTAGATATCTACTGGCCACGTACTCTTCCTGAGTCGGATGTACAATCTGAGGCTGGCAACTGACGGTTAAGCGTCTAGAATTCTAACGTGAACATACAATATTTAGATATGTGGATATTTTGATATCAAATGCCTGTCAGTGTTATCAGAGTAATGCGACAAGGTTTATTTACTTATTTATTTATTTTATTTATAGATATATAAACTAATAAAAATATTTCATATTATGCATAAATTTATTTTAATCAATGTTTGATTTTCTGACGTGTGCCTAAACGCTTTAAGAGTTTTTATTTAGCGAATATTCTAAAATGATATAACACGTCCTTTTAACTTCGTTATAACGTAACAATATCTTAATCTTATAATAGTTATGATTAATGAAGAGTTCGTTTAACAATTATATTAAGTTCATCAGTTGTGTTCATTATCTTAATGTTTAATTACTCATATAATTTATTATAGCTAAATCAAAATGTATTCATGTAAGTTAAATTAAAATGTTTTCACTTGTCATTATTATTACACTACAAACAACTACAGAAACAGACTATCGCAACTCTTTTTTTTCACATTAAGAGTAACAAACGAGCACACAGTTCACCTGATGGCAAGAGATTCCTGCGATCCACGACATCATTCATCCTTGACAAGGAATCATAACGCAGATGCGTTGTCACCCTTGAGGACTGAGATGGAATGCATCGTCACATTTAAGCTGGTATTCTGTGAGGGTTTGGTTCTACACCGATCGTGCTGACCCATTTATTCTGCAGCTAGAAACAAACTGGCAGTGCAGCTCTACCACTTGAAAAACTTTATGGAATTTCCTTCACCTGATTGGCCCTAGGATACCCAACCAGCAGCTGATAGGTTGTTAATTAATAACGGGACACCTGTATGTTATTCCGTTCAATCGTATGACATCATTTTATGATACGAAACCCACGCAGCCTGACACGCGAATTGAGTGCGAATGAGTTTGACGTGTTCATTAGAAGCTTTGTAAACTTGTCAGTTATATTTTTTTCGTTGATAAATGTCAATGCTTTAAGAAGTAATATGTTTTCGAGACCCGATTAGATTTATGACGTGCGCTAGCGCGATTGTGTATCTATCAATTTGACATTGAGTACATATCAATATGATATTATTTAAATTGCGTTCATAACTGCAAACATATTATTTGAACGTGCGAGGTGGATTCTTCTCCAGCGCCCACGCATTCCGAAGTGGTGTTGCATATAGCCAATAATAATATTAGAGATATTAATGTAGATAATTCTTAGTCAGAAGCAACTGACCGAGCCGAGCTTCGGCCCTCTCGGGCACCCTCGAGTCAGACGCTCTCACGGAACAGTGTAACGGTCCAAGCCGAGGCTCCCTCTCGGGAGCCCTTGTGCTGGTTACCCACTAATAAAGGTCTCGACTGAGCGCCATAAGCGCTCGGTCACCTCTCAACCCGGCGAAACTGTAAAAGCCCTCGGGCTAACAGCGGCCATCAGCCCAAAAAAAAAAGCGAGATGGACTTAAAAATTGACATATCTTCTCATTTGTCAAGGAATTTAAATGAAATAAACAATGATTGTTGGCTCAAGCTTGTCTTAATACATTATATGATAGTTGAAAACCTTAACCTATTTTGTTTTTATTGAGAGTTACAAACTTACACCTGATGATAGATGATTTCTTCGGTACATGATCAATACAGAATACATTGTCATTATGGAATCATAATGCATAATCATTCTCATCCCTAGAGACAAGGATGGAACGCCTCGTATTCAGCAACAAGAGTCTCCGGATATCTAAAACCGTTCATACCATACCAACCTAAGAGAACACTGTGCATAATCCAACCGTTTTAGCACTAGCTGAGGTTCGGCCCTCTCGGGCACACTCGAGTCAGACGCTCTCGCGAAACAGGGTAACGGTCCAAGTCGAGGCTCCCTCTTGGGAGCCCTTGTGCTGGTTGCCAATATATAAAGGTCTCGACTGAGCGCCATAAGCGCTCGGTCACCTTTTAACCCGGTGAAACTGTAAAAGCCCTCAGGCTAACAGCGGCCATCCAAAGAGGGGCCCTTTTAGCAAAGAAATTGATTTTGCAGTAACCTCTAACAATTTCATAAAATAGGTGTTTGCAGGAAGCCAAGAATAATTATTTTTCTTTTCGTTTATGTTTTATAAGTATTGTTTTTTTAATGTAGCTGTTACGTAAGTAGGTGGTAAGAGCAATATTTTTTTTGTGTATGCTGTATTTTATTAATTAGAGTAATTATGGTATTGTTGGAAAACCCGAACAAAGTAAATAAAAAAATAAAAATGCTATTGTGGAAATAAATAAACGTGTACAGACAGACACAAAGTAAGTTTAAAAAAATATAATTATTATATTATAAGTAGGTGTCAGAAACATATAAATAGTAATGTCTTCTTGATCGATTATCAATAGGGCCATCATTTCGTATTAATCAGAGGAAGATATATTACAGTTCCGGAGTGCTTACTGAAACTCTTCTTCAAAAATATGCCTTAGTCGAAAACATCAGTAAAACGGTTGGATGTAGTGGCAGCAGGCATTTACTAGCTTTATTCACTATTAAATAGCAATATTACAATATTAAAAATTTAAATGTTTTAAATTACAAATGGTAATCTGTGAGATTTTTTTTTAATTTGATACATATCTAAATACGCTGGCAACAAGAAGAATATAAAGTTTGCAATCAATCTTCCCAAGATACAATAGATTTTTTACGTACGTATATTTTGGTGATAAAAGATATTTATATATATATATGTATATAATATTTAGATATTTTCTTGTAGAGAATTATCAAGGCAATTTTATTTGGCAGATTTCGAAAAGGAGTGAGTGTTTTCTTTGTTTCTGTTTATATTTAACTATGATATCGACTGAATAGAATATATATACCAATCACTCTGTATAAAATGCATCTATTCAAGTTTCCAGGTAGTCGATTGATGCACGTGTTTCATCACGATTGTTCTTTATGGATTATTGATAGGCTGTGATGATAATATAATACAAGGTTCAAATACGCTGTCAGTAAAAAATAGCAATATTTTATTTTTAGAAGGAGATATACTTACAGCCAATATTAAAATAAGATAAATAACATTACAAAAACATAAAACTACACAAATAATAACAAGAAAGTGTACATATAGGCATATCTAATAGATGTGCATGCACGAGGAGGAAAAAAGTTTAAAGACTGACAAGATTAGGTTCAATAACTATATGTAATGATTCTATCTATAATGATTAGCCGAATAACATTTTATTTCGTTGTTATATTTTAAGATGGGGTTGGGAAGTTAATCAATATCGATTGGGGGTGCAAAAGCTATCAGCTCTGATAAAGCAAGTGTTTTGCCTATACTTAGATTATTTTTATAGAATCATTATATTCTAAAAACGATCAGCTTGGTAAGCGATCACCGCACATGAATATCCGAAACACCATTTTCTTGATGGTCCCTAAGTAATATCGGTTCACTAATTACGCTGGCAACAGCTGATACCACACAATAGTTGTGCGTGGGAAAATATTTTGCGTACAGAGCACAGTGCTGGATAACCAACCTTGGAGATAAGGATGAAATTTTGAATTCTGTCGTCATGTACGATATTTAAACTCGGAATGGAATAAATCCGAACAACTCCTCAGAACACACAACACACCCTTGGTAAATCCGGACAATACCCATAAAAAATCCATAGAGATGCAATATCGAAATGCCATATATAAAGTATACTAATAATACTGTATAGTAATATAATTCTAGCTTTTAAACAAGCAATGAGCCTTACACTTTATTCTCTAAGAAATGTAAAAGTTTCTACATCACGAGAAATAGCTTTTAACATTAATAAAAATAATCAAAAACTGTTGTAATTAAAACAAAGCAGTTTTGTCCGATAACGAACCGACAACCAATTTTATCAATAAAACACAATAAAACATCCACAATTAAGCGGGTAATAAAACGGTCACATGATTGAATGAAATCGATGAAACAAATATATAATAAACGGCATATTTATTGCATCGCGTGACCAGCTTCCACACAGGGTCGTATCACAATATAAAAGTATGAATATATTATAAATAAATTAAAAATACCGGCTAGATAGAATCTTAGCTTTTTTCATTGTTGCTGATTTATTTGGTGGCGTATATTATTAAATTAAAGTTTAATAATTTTGCTCTATAATTCGTTTTTATTATTAAGTATAAGGGTAGGGCAATATTCATATTTCTTTCCAAGTCTGAACCTTATGTTTTCCTAGTTTATCTTCCTCGTTAACGAATGAGGGTCAAACCCAAATACGGATCAGTACTTTCGCCTAGGTACAGCACTTACTAACGGAGAGTAACAAGTACAATCGAATCTTCCAAGAAGGAACAGAATTATAGGACATATAATTAAGCTTAGACTATTAATATTGTCATCAGAGAATTAATGAATTCCTCCTTTTCGACCCTTGTGATTATTATCGGATGACTTCATCCATATTTCAGCGCCGCAAGCAAACGCACCAACACAGATGCCTCGACGCGTATTCTTGTACGATGTAATGCATGTACCATATGATCGAAGGAAGATTCAGGTACAGTGTCTCCATAATCTCAGTATACTCGACTTTATGGTATGAAAAAATTCTTCTTTAGCTAGGAGCTTCACAGGTCCCATGACGTAGTAGTTCATACTAACGGCAATATAGTGTAAATGAGGATTCAAACAACCTGTTGGACAGTTAAGCCGCCTACTAAACTCGCTCTAATCCATTTATTGAACTAACAAACATACGAAACGCAATTTACATGATATTTTATTAAAGGATAGAGATACACCTATCATCGACTGTGGAGCATGACGATGAAGCGGTTTCACTACTACCTATGGGATTTTTGAGAATTTAGATGGCATACTTAACTTATATTAAGATTGACTTAAAAGTAATAGAGCCACGTTGTTCGACCAGGACCACGCCCTCCCAAAATACCCGTTTAAATTAGCAGCATAATATTGCTGTTTTTCAATATGTCATTCAAACACTACTAATGACCATCTTGGATCCTAATTGAGGATAGTTTTATGATAATATTTTATTTTTAGAAGGAGATATACTTACAGCCAATATTAAAATAAGATAAATAACATTACACAAACATAAAACTACACAAATAATAACAAGAAAGTGTACATATAGGCATATCTAATAGATGTGCATGAATGAGGAGGAAAAAAGTTTAAAGACTGACAAGATTAGGTTCAATAACTATATGTAATGATTCTATCTATAATGATTAGCCGAATAACATTTTATTTCGTTGTTATATTTTAAGATGGGGTTGGGAAGTTAATCAATATCGATTGAGGGTGCAAAAGCTATCAGCTCTGATAAAGCAAGTGTTTTGCCTATACTTAGATTATTTTTATAGAATCATTATATTCTAAAAACGATCAGCTTGGTAAGCGATCACCGCACATGTATATCCGAAACACCATTTTCTTGATGGTCCCTAAGTAATATCGGTTCACTAATTACGCTGGCAACAAGAAGAATATAAAGTTTGCAATCAATCTTCCCAAGATACAATAGATTTTTACGTACGTATATTTTGGTGATAAAAGATATTTATATATATATATATATATATATATATATATATATATATATATATATATATATATATATATATATATATATGTATATAATATTTATATATATATGTATATAATATTTATATATTTTCTTGTAGAGAATTATCAAGGCAATTTTATTTGGCAGATTTCGAAAAGGAGTGAGTGTTTTCTTTGTTTCTGTTTATATTTAACTATGATATCGACTGAATAGAATATATATACCAATCACTCTGTATAAAATGCATCTATTCAAGTTTCCAGGTAGTCGATTGATGCACGTGTTTCATCACGATTGTTCTTTATGGATTATTGATAGGCTGTGATGATAATATAATACAAGGTTCAAATACGCTGTCAGTAAAAATAGCAATATTACAATATTAAAAATTTAAATGTTTTAAGTTATAAATGGTAATCTGTGAGATTTTTTTAATTTGATATATGCCTAAATACGCTGGCAACAGCTGATACCACAGAATAGTTGTGCGTGGGAAAATATTTTGCGTACAGAGCACAGTGCTGGATAACCAACATTGGAGATAAGGATGAAATTTTGAATTCTGTCGTCATGTACGATATTTAAACTCGGAGAATGGAATTAATCCGAACAACTCCTCAGAACACACAACACACCCTTGGTAAATCCGGACAATACCCATAAAAAATCCATAGAGATGCAATATCGAAATGCCATATATAAAGTATACTAATAATACTTTATAGTAATATAATTCTAGCTTTTAAACAAGAAATGAGCCTTACACTTTATTCTCTTAGAAATGTAAAAGTTTCTACATCACGAGAAATAGCTTTTAACATGTATAAAAATAATCAAAAACTGATGTAATTAAAACAAAGCAGTTTTGTCCGATAACGAACCGACAACCAATTTTATCAATAAAACACAATAAAACATCCACAATTAAGCGGGTAATAAAACGGTCACATGATTGAATGAAATCGATGAAACAAATATATAATAAACGGCATATTTATTGCATCGCGTGACCAGCTTCCACACAGGGTCGTATCACAATATAAAAGTATGAATATATTATAAATAAATTAAAAATACCGGCTAGATAGAATCTTAGCTTTTTTCATTGTTGCTGATTTATTTGGTGGCGTATATTATTAAATTAAAGTTTAATAATTTTGCTCTATAATTCGTTTTATTATTAAGTATAAGGGTAGGGCAATATTCATATTTCTTTCAAGTCTGAACCTTATGTGTTCCTAGTTTATCTTCCTCGTTAACGAATGAGGGTCAAACCCAAATACGGATCAGTACTTTCGCCTAGGTACAGCACTTACTAACGGAGAGTAACAAGTACAATCGAATCTTCCAAGAAGGAACAGAATTATAGGACATATAATTAAGCTTAGACAATTAATATTGTCATCAGAGAATTAATGAATTCCTCCTTTTCGACCCTTGTGATTATTATCGGATGACTTCATCTATATTTCAGCGCCGCAAGCAAACGCACCAACACAGATGCCTCGACGCGTATT
This sequence comes from Teinopalpus imperialis, assembly GCA_029286865.1. Lineage (NCBI taxonomy): Eukaryota > Metazoa > Arthropoda > Insecta > Lepidoptera > Papilionidae > Teinopalpus > Teinopalpus imperialis. Next base: position 11,126,828 of record JAGSMU010000004.1, read on the forward strand.
CTTGTACGATGTAATGCATGTACCATATGATCGAAGGAAGATTCAGGTACAGTGTCTCCATAATCTCAGTATACTCGACTTTATGGTATGAAAAAATTCTTCTTTAGCTAGGAGCTTCACAGGTCCCATGACGTAGTAGTTCATACTAACGGCAATATAGTGTAAACGAGGATTCAAACAACCTGTTGGACAGTTAAGCCGCCTACTAAACTCGCTCTTATCCATTTATTGAACTAACAAACATACGAAACGCAATTTACATGATATTTTATTAAAGGATAGAGATACACCTATCATCGACTGTGGAGCATGACGATGAAGCGGTTTCACTACTACCTATGGGATTTTTGAAAATTTAGATGGCATACTTAACTTATATTAAGATTGACTTAAAAGTAATAGAGCCACGTTGTTCGACCAGGACCACGCCCTCCCAAAATACCCGTTTAAATTAGCAGCATAATATTGCTGTTTTTCAATATGTCATTCAAACACTACTAATGACCATCTTGGATCCTAATTGAGGATAGTTTTATGATAATATTTTTTATTTAAACTTTATTGGTCACACCTTACAACAAGAGGTATAAAGGGTGGACTTAATGCCTCAAGGCATTCTCTAGCAGTCAACTCTGAAATGTTGGCAGGTGTAGTGCATATATCGTAGAAAAAAAGAAAAAAAAACTTAAAACTAAAAATAATTAGAAATATTTTTTCTAATATAAACAAAAACCATATACATAAAAAATGTAACATGTGGCAAACGAGCACACAGTTCATTTGGTAAATGTTCAGATGGTAATTGACGATAAAAGTGGCCCATGGCATCTACATTCATTTCCAACAAAGATTCCAGATGCATATACGATATCAAACTTGAGGACTGAGATGGAATACTAACTAGATACACCAGCATACTAGATACACCCGCGTGTCGGGGCGGTTCTCACCGCTCACAGCTTCCGATTGACAGACAACAGGTGACGTCCGTCAGAGGCCAGGTGCGCTTACCCAAACCTCGGACGGTCAGTAGTCATCACCATCCATTCTCCACTCTCGAGAATCTTTCGATAGCTAGGGAATTGGCCACTTGGGTGGAACTATCAGATAGGAACGTGATCAGAGCAGACTGACATGCTCAGTTTATGCGCGCTTTGTGTAAGTAAGAGAACCAAAAACTACTTAACCAGCAACCACGGACCCCTCAGTTCCGTGGGCCCGTGTCCGATGAAGCTGTAAGAGTCGCATAGGCTAACAGCATCAATATCAACAGAATAAAAAAGATGGAATACTCCATTATCTGTTAACGGGTTTCCGAATCCCTACACTCGTACAACGAAACAGCAGCGTTATGCTGCTCTGTAACACTGGTATTCTTGGGGTGGGTTTTTTTCGGTCCGGCCGACTGATTTATGTTGCAGCTCTAAAAAATGCAGTGTGGTGTCTACCATTGTAGAATTCCTAAGGCCGGCAGTGCATCTGTGACTCCTCTGCTTTTGCGGAAGTCCGTAGATGACGGAATCACTTGCCATCAGGAGAGCTGCTTGCTCGTTTGTCACCTATTATATATATATAAAAATCAGGTGAATTATGTGCTCATTCCTCATTCTTACATTAATAAGGAAATGCTTCATTATTAGCCATTATGTGTTCAAATTCTCTTATTCTTTTAAATATACGCTACGTCACTTGTATTATTCTCATTGTTAATCTACGCTCCTCGTATAGTTTTGCATTTTACGTTGATTTTTGTAAAATTTGATTTTTATATAACCTGCATGCCCTCAGACTTTGAAATGTGTGTGTTATGGCTCCAAGCAATTTGCTACATCCAGTTTGGATGTGTGATGGTCTGTTCCAGCTTGAAACTGGCGTGTTGGCGTGGACATCTACATTCATAATTGACAAGGAAATACATGCGAAAATAGCATCAATATGCTGCTATTTAAGTTGGTATTCTGTGTCGACATGGTCCTACTACGGTTGAGGTCCCATTCATTCTGCAGCTAGAAACAAACTAGTATAGCCGTATCACTGTTTAAACTCCTTTTTTGATATCAGGGGTGGGGAGAAAGGGGCCAGTGTCAGTGTTATATAACATAAGTGACATCTGGGATCTACAACAGTGTTTTTATACACTGCCCCTGACTGACAGACGCCCTAGCAACCTTGTTGTCGTCTATAGTTTCCATTTTCCCCTTATATGAATGACAGAAGATACCTTAGACCTATTCTATAAGTCTGTTACAACAGGGCTGAACTTTGTTGACCTACGAAAATTACACTAGAATTAAAATAAAACAATACTGGATTTTTGTTCACGAAAATTTGCATCGCAAAAGCCAAAATATCAGAATTAAGTATGAACACTTCTACGAAATACATTGACCTCTGTAGAAAACTGGGAGCGGTCGCCTCGTTACTTATAAGGCATAACCGGTGCCATTAGACAATTAACCGAGGAGCGCTATGAATTTTCATTACAACTGCAAACTTATACATTTGAAAACAAATTTACCGCAGTGCAATGACTAATTGCATTTAACTAACACTTGAATACTATAGAAGTTAAAACCGTTGTTACTTCTTCATCTCTTTTCTTGGGATTACTATTTCTTCATTAGTTAGAACCTTTTTTTAAGTATATAAGACTTCTATTAATAAATATAAAATATGTATATTAAAGAGGTATGACGGTTAAATCGATCTTTTTGCTTATGAAGACATTAAGATGTCATAAGATGATATACCTAAAAAAGCATTCTCATTTGTAACAGAACTTATGGCCGGACTAAGTTCTGTTACAAATGAAAATGCATTTTTTTTTAATGAAGTAATCTAATATTATTAAAATTTATACCTACTACATATGTATTAGTAAAAAAGCCTTTGTAGTTCTAACAGCACGCGGCCGTCCCGATCTTTTCTAGTCTTCGACAGAGGAAGAGTTGTATCTGTTGATAGTACGATATACGAACATACGGCTGATACCAAGCTTTTGAAGTGTCTGGAACATGACCGACGGCTCCATACCCACTTTGTGCAAGGCGATCACTGCAATCCTATTTACTTTAACACCCCATTCCATATTGTAATTTGATAATGAACACGAAAAAATATGTGAAATGGCGCAAAATCGAAAGAAGCTTTTAAAATAATATACATATTCTAAATTCAAAATAATTAAAAAGTTGAAAAAAGAAAAGTTTTTATGTAACAGTATTTATGGCCGGACTAGTTATATGTTAACAAATACCGCCCTTCCATGTTATAATATAGACTTCACCTCTATAATATCAGTACTATAATCATATAAAATATGTCTAATTACAAGTTAATTCATTCATTCATTATTATATATTTTTTTAATTTTAATTAGTGAATAAGTATTCTCGCGCCATTAGAAGACTTGAAGGTTTTACTCAATTTAACTTATTTATTTGTACATTGTTGTTAGAATATTTTGGTGTAACATAATACACATGTAATATATTAAACATATAATTAATTATTAATATGTAATTGTACTATTTAAACGGTTGCAAAACAACATTCGGGAAATATCTAAAATTTATAAGTTTAAGGTTTCTATGTCTAATTGTAAACAGCCTTTAAATCTATAAAAGTGAAGTTAGTTAAAAGAATTATTGCATTCGAATTATAGTTAATCTTTTAATTCACCAGCTTTCTTCTAGGGCAGAGCTGAGTCATGCATTCTTCGTATTTTATTTGTGAGGGGTCTTATTCTGTATTACCTGATGCACTTCAAACTTTACAATTCCTTTGTGTATACCCCATACGCACTCAATTTAGTAGACAACTGTTCAAGTTTTCGGATATTGGAGCAAAACAAGAAATAAGAGTTCAGTAATTTACCTATTCGGCACTCTGGGTTTAAGGTTGCACAACCAAACTATACGATTAATAGTAGTGTTAAAAAAAAATTAGAATTTAAACTTTTGTATATGTTGACGGTGATCCTCTTGTAACTTTTAAAGTTACGTCGACCTTTATGTTTTAAAAATACGATCGCCGAAGCTATAAGTTTTGGCTGAGTTTTAAATATTTGACGATTTTAATTCAACACAAGTATTCTGAACACTGGGGCTCTCGGTCGTTTCAAATAGTTAAAACTATAAATGCCAAAGGGCTTTCATTTGAAGTTAGGAATGGTCTGCAGAATTCTCTTTCAATTCACTAACTAAGGATACGGTTAAAAATATTGCAAATAACTTCGTTCAGTGTAAAGTAAAACATGTTTAATTTCCACCTAAAGAGTGCTAATAGCGCCATGAGTTTAAGGTCCGTAACACAACAAATAAATACTATAAAATATTTGAGACTACAGGGTTTCAGAATGAAGGAGAGGAAAAGTATTTTTTTCTTTATGGAACGTCGGAGAGGTGTTGAAAAACGTTGAAAAGCTATTTTCTCCTTTTGTCAGTTTTACAACAAGCCAGTAAATAGTTGACACGGAAAGGTGAATACTGACGATCTATCGTTGAAGGTCAAAATATTTTATTTTAGACTCAATATGATAATAGATTTTTTTCACGGTACAAACGCAGCCCTATGATAATATTTTTCGTATATATTCTGTGAAAACGCTGTCCTTACCTGGTTGAGTCTATTCATTGATGCCGCAGCTAGAAACAAACATCAGTGTGGCTATATTACTCTTAAGATATTAGATATCGTGCAACTAAGATACTGTTTTCTATATTTAAAGTATTTATCCTGCTATAAGTTATAGTATTTCATTCCACGTTGCGATGGCCGGTAAGAGGTCGCCACTCGAAATCCTTTCTTCCCGATTGCTTATCGGTTACACGGTACTAGTTACTCAGTTACCAGACAGCAGTATTGCCGGCCCATTGCCACTTTAACTTACTTGGAGCTATGTCGGTTACCTGAGTTCTTCTGTGGATATCCGCCTTTAGTTTTCGACCACGCAGAAAAACATCGTTCATTGCTATCTCCGTAGCACCCTGAATGAATTCGAGCTTCCGGATACGGCCAGCTATGAAGGACTTAGTTTCAGTTCTGTATGACTTACTGATGAAAGACGCAGTTTCGTAAGACGCAGTTTCCCGAGCGCGACCCATCTGAGTTGAATCCGTCGAATGACTTCTGGGTCAATGTTGGACTTAGCTAATCGGAACGTTTGCCTTAGGTAACCTGGGAGTGAACCTAAGGCAAATAGTAGTGCTTCCAACAACAACCGGTACAGGTGTGATATGAACGTTAGTCAAGATCTTCGTCTTGTCCATATTAATTTGAAAACCTACACGTTGGAAGACTGTTGAGCTTATCGTGCATAGTGCTAAGGTCTCTGAGCTATTTTGCCATGATGATTATATCGGTGACAAATCGAAGGTGCGTGATGCACATACCTTTGATGTTAATACCGTATCCTTTCAAGTCCAGCAACTAGAAATCATCTCCCAATGTCCGCTGCATTGGAAGACGTTTTCAAGCGGATTGAAGAGTTTCTGGGATATGTCATAACCCTGTTTGGTTTAACTAGTTGTCTAGTGTAACTTAGTTTAACATTCTACAATTGGATAAATTTCGCTAGTAAAAATCGTAAGTCTTAATTTGTGAAATTATAAATTAAATAGAGCAAAGTCAAATAAGATAATTATCAATTTAGACGGTTTCATTTTTTTTCTAATTGCAGAGAAAAGCTCTTGATTATTAAATAAAAGCTAAACTATTTCTCCCAGTGTGCCGCTAACTCAGCGTAACTGAGGGGCTATCAATAAAGCAAACAAACAAACAAAGGTCTTATGTTACTAATGTATTGTGAAATACCTACCGAAGGAGGTGGCCGTTTTAACTTTCAATATTGAGAGGTATCTTTGTCTCTGCGGTTTAACGTCCTCGGGAAGGATGACTCAAAATAAGAGAGGATACTTAATACCTAGGCATGACCTTTCGCCGTTGTGTGTTAGTCTTTCAATTGTATAAATAAGATAATATGAATGCTTGTACGTACTATGAACATATTTTAGATTACCTTTTTGAGATGTCTAGCGAGTTTGTTTATGAGAGAGATTACAAATGTTATTTTGAAATTACAATAATATTACGAATGTTAATTGAATTTAATATTTGTTTTTTTTAATTTTTTGTTTAATTGACATATGCTTATGCTACAACTTAATTAAACATTTTTGTTTTTAAACTAAGAACTAGACTAGACTAAGGACTACAGTTTTCTTGATGGTCATTTTGAAGGTGGAGTAGTAGTAGGTAGAGCCACGCTGCATCTTGTTTCTAGCTACAGTATAAATAGGTCGGTTCATCCGGGGAAGGGTGTAGCTTACAAAGTACCAGCGTAAAATCGCATACATAGCATACAAACGCAGCATTACTGTACTGTGGTTTAGGGTAGGGTATGGTAGTGTGTTTAGTGAAGGAAACCAATGATTTAATAACAGATAACGAGGCATTCCATTTTAGTCCTCAGGTGAGGCAGCGCGGGTGTGGATGTCATGGGCCGCAATCTTCACTTAGTCAACCATTTCACTTCATCTTAAATTTAACCATGACTTAAGATGCACATCCGAACTATATAAAAAAATACGTATAAAAAACATTCAACCAAAGTTAATGAAATTTTGTGGGGCCAACTCAAGTTCCTTATAGAAAATAAACGCACAAATGAGCCCAGAAATTTCATACAAATTGGTGTACATTATACGAAAAAAAAAACAAATTTTCTCGTCATTTAAATTCGCTTTAAAATAATCACTCTAATGTTAGGTTAGTGTTTATGATTATGATCTGTGTCCACCCTCAATGGAAAAACATGTAGTTATTTTCTTATTATAGCTAACGTGTTGGATCCTGGTTCCAGTGTTGAATGTTTTTCGTTAAACGTTTTTCGATTAATTTGATGTCAAAATATGCGAAGCCTTTGCCAAGTCGCAATTGTGCGCAAATTATAGTGACTCCGCTCGGAAGGATCATTACGTTACTGAAGTTGTATTAAAAAAAGAAAGAAATAATAAAATTGAAGATCTTTTAATGTGCAAGAACGTGGCGAGGATGTAATTGTGTTTATGCTGATGATGGTATTTCAAACCAAGACAATTGAATTATCACCATGCTATGTTAATTGTGCATGATATAGGTATAAGTCATAGAGCCATAAGTACGTATTTCCGTAAACACAGAGGTCTATCGTCACCTTGCCTGATAAAATGGGAGGAAGCTTTGGAAGGTGTGCCTGCAGTACAAGATTTTCTACCGACACCGTGAATCGAGAAATTTCTGTTACTCAGATTTTTTTTTTGAATGAGTATTGCTGTTGGTCCAGTGACCTCTACAGCTTTATCTAAATAGACCCGCGAGCGGGAGGCCCGCTGAGTAAGGAGACAACGACGATGCTGCGAAGCGAAGCACGAAGACCGCTGCCGCACCACCGCTGCGCTCCGACCCCTGTGGACGAAGAACGTCGACGACAACAGAGGGGGACGATAATACAATCCGAGGGCCCCTCATAGTGAGGTACAAAACCTCGCATTACCATACTAATTCAAAATATTACCTTAGTGCTGCTGTGTTTATAATCGAGGGACTTCTCGTGATGGCATTCTAGCATTGTAAAATATTACCGTTAATAAATGTAGGTGTTATCGAACGTAGAAATAACTTACCATCAGGGGAAGTGTGCTCGATTGTCATACTCGTAGTTTACGTCTCATAAAAGAAATTGTTATTTGTCCTAAAGTGACATTCCAACAAAGCCATTAAGAGTGAGCCTTCACTTTGATTTATAGTCGTGGTTACTGAATTTTATTTTATTCTAGCACCTGATCGCCTTTGTAAGACCGCCTTTAATAAATAGTTTTGATGGTTTTTGATGTCTGCTTGATAAAAGAGACCGTACAGCAAGATTTTCTTCGACTGTTTAATGTCTATTCCAGTATATAAGACGTTCCCAGGGAGAGCGGCAGTAATATATGTATTTGCAGCCACTGCTGGTAGGTTTAGTCGAAGCCATGTCGGTATTCTGGTGTTATCAAGCAAATGAGAATTGGGATAAACTTCTAAATTGTAAGGATTTTCTACGTATCCGACCACAATTATTCGAGTGGTAGCATTCAGGCAAGATGATAATAAATTATTATTATGCATTGAATGCATCGGTACTCTTTCTACCCACCTTTACTTCTGTGAGTGTACATTAAGATTTTCAGTGTATTATATTTTTAGTTATTAATGTAGGTACTGCATGTATTGCTCAACATTTTTATTGAAAATATTATTGTCAAGTAACATTCTCGACAAACCTCTGTAGTTTTTGAATGTTATTTTTTGTAATTAAAATGTTATGTTATTATAAATAAATAAATAAATAATTTCTCACATAAACAATAGTACAGCCATACTGCAGACCGGAAAAGACACACAACCCTTACAAAATAGAAGCGTGAAATAGCATCATACCATTGGTGTATTTCGTATGGTAAGGGTAGGAATACAGAGATCCAGTTACGAGACAATCCATCTTAGTCCTCTAGTGAGACAATGTATATCCGATGATACTGCTGAGGATGTAAGTGCATATGGTCTGCAGTCATCACTATCAAGCGAACTGTGTGTTCGTTTGTCACCCTTAGTTCTATAAAAAAAAAGATTATAAAACAATAATTTGAACAGTACAATCATTTCACGACAAAGAGGACGTAATAATTGTGAGGAATTGTGAGGCGTCTACTGCGATTGCGTTCTCTTGCCAAGCGTAGCGAGGGAAAATATATTTAAGTTGAGTGCAAACTGTAGACTATCGACGGCAGCTGACAATAATGATAATTAAATTAACAAGCTCAAATTTACTAGTGCTTTAGGGGAATGTCTGCGAAACAAAATGTCGTAAGTTCAGGTCACCATTCAGCTATTATCGTTGGAGTGGTTAATCGGAACTATGATTTGTTTCGTTGTGCATTATTTAAAAAAAAATCATTAAAATTTAAAACGTCGTTTATTATAAATCGGGGTAGAAAGAAAAAAAACAAATACCATCCTCATTTTACCTAGAGCTTAAACCGCAAACGTGACGTGGGTGAGCTTATTGCCCAGCACCGGATACAAATGTTATAGAATGATAATTTTGCTTGTAGGTTTTACGTCGTAGTCAATAGTAGATAGTTTTATAATTAAAGTAAGCACGACAAATGGGCCCACGGTTCACCTGATAGTAAGTGATGAACGTAACCCATAAACACCTACATCCTGAACCTAGATTCTAGATGCGTTTTCACTATCTAAGCTGGAATGCCTCATCGCTAGTCAATTTGATCTTCGCATATTTATATAACGCAGTTATTTTGTGATGGTAAGTGATGAACGTAACCCATAAACACCTACATCCTGAACCTAGATTCTAGATGCGTTTTCACTATCTAAGCTGGAATGCCTCATCGCTTGTCAATTTGATCTTCGCATATCTATATAACGCAGTAATTTTGTGAGGGCGTGCTCTAGTCCCGATCGAGATTGAATTTGTGTATTACTGTTTTATTATTTGAAAATAATCGGCTTATTTTGAATTAATTCGTAGACTTATAAGTGTACGCTCTGAGATTTCATACACGTATTCCCTTTGTTCCGCTGAATCGTGAGAGTTTTACCCACAACTATCTAAGTATTTATAGAGGCGATCACAAGCTTCTTCTTAGTTTTGTAATAGTGATTGTGGTTTTCTTATGCGGATAGAAAACACAACAAAATTGAAGGTAAAAAACGAGCCCAAAATTCACCTGATGGCTGGTGACCCGAGACACCCATATTCATTCTCGATAAGGAATCACAATGACTTCCCTGGTGACTAAGATGGGATGACTCGTCAATAGACGAAACGTAGCGGCGTTATGCTGCTATTTTCCTATGATATCCTGTGAGGGCAAGGTCCATCCTCGGTCGAGCAGACCCATTCATGATGTAGTTCGAACAATCTGTGACGTAGGTCTACCACTGTTTTTATTTTGTGGTAAACCAACACATGTAGTTCAAGCTTTGTTGGTATAAATAATAATAATAATAATATAATGAGGAACTTTCACAATCATAATATTGCAGTTAATGGATATAACAATAATCGTAACAAGCGTAATAGTAATAGTCCTAACATATGTCAATTTAATACCGTCGAATGTATATACAGAAAATCGTTTAGTGGGTACCTACTGGCATTAGTTTGACAGACATACATGTTTACTTACATCTATAGATAAACAGACAAACACGGTGTCAGTAGCTTATCTCTAATAATAAACATGTACAACACGACAGCCATTTGTGTTATTTGTTAGTTATCTATCCGGTGTCTAGTCTTAATGTCCGTTCCATTACAAATAATCAAATATTATCTGTTTTAAATTAGATTTAAATGAAAAAAAATACAAATAATATAAGGAAATAGTGTAACAATCGTAGTTACGCTGCGTTATGTTGCTAACGGCAATATATAAATGGATTAGCTTAAGCGGGCAAGGAGCGCACCCTCACCCAGCATAAAATTTTTAACACCGCAGCATTATGCTGCTGGGTTTCGACTGGTGAGAGCAGGTATACGAAAACCCTCATTAACGGTGATGCGACATTCTCTTTTAGTTCTCAGGGGGTGGTAACGCTTCTGAAATATGATTCCTATATGATGTTTATAGAAGAGAGTCAGACGAACTCGCGTTACATCCGATGTTTAGTTATCACGCCAGTAAACCTAAGTTGTAAAGTAAGTCGTTGTTGGTCCGTTGTTTGCATAACCATAACTGATATGCTACTATTAAAGATATCAATATACCAAAATCGTAAGGGAACACCGCTGATGGAAGGTCGTTTCAAAATTTTATCGAACCTAGGATAAAAACCGTAAAAAGCACCACGGAACCGCCAACCATCAAGATGGTTTTTCATATTTTTTTTAAATTGATTTGTTGAAAAAGAAATGCACTATTTTTAAATTTAGAAAAAATCAACCTTAATTTCTAAGACATTTTATTAAATATATCAGACAAAGGAATCCATCAAAATATTTAATTTCCCTTTCGATGCGACTTCAATTTGACGTTTCTCTCATAATAGGATTTGTTACACGGTATTAGTGACACAGCCGCGGTAAACGGAGCGGAATGCTTGGTGACCATAAATTGTTGCCCTATTTGGAATTTCTCCCTAATTCTACCCATCTCTCTTCAAAATTCGCTTAAATTCTATAATTATATTTGATCGATCTATATTACATCAAAGAAAAAAATATATTATCTTTTAAATATGTTAATGGTCTTTTATATCAGGTCTAACAAATATAGAATAATTTACTATTAGACTGTTTTTATTATAAGATTACTTTTTTAAAAATATGTAAAAGTAAAAGATTGGCTGGCGTGCTTCTGATGTACTTCTGGTTGATTTCGACCACGGCAATATCGTCTGGTTATTACCAGAGTACATCTTCTGCGGTGTATATTACAGTGTCGTAACTCTCGTCTGTCGTCACTGGTCATCCCCTTTCTTATTCCGATGTTATGCATAAGCAAAAAGATTGTAGTAAGGTTAACATGCAGTGTGAAAGACACTTCATTCGTACAACAGATCAGATCACTAACAACTGTTGCGGGTGATATCACTTGATTCTTATTTGAGGATGAGCGCTTTTTGTTCATTCTGTATTGCCAGTCTTAGTATCTTAAAGAAAAAACAAAAAAAATATTAATAGATTAATGTTTCCTTTGAATTAATATATGTTATATAATGAATATTAAAAGAAGGTTTCCAATTGATATTTAGATGTCAAATATAATATGTTTAATTATTATTTATTCCATTTAAAACTGTTATTTTTTTGTTATTTTATGCTCATGTGAAAGTGGACAAAACTCAGTTTTATACTGAATAAAGTTTTATACAGAACGAAGTTATGGAAGAAATTTAATTCAATCTCAAAATAATGCAAAGAACATTTCCCTGTTATTGCTGATGCCGCTTGCAATGTAATTTCTTTTACAAAAAAATATCGCAGACTATATGTATGACATGAGACTGGCTATATCATGTAATAACTCACCGATTATTACACAGTGAGAGCGAAGTGCGAATGAAAAGTCTTTTAAGGCAAGTTTTTGCATTTGTTTCCCGGGTTTGCTTAGAAACTAAAAGGCTCATCTTGGAATTGGTATATGTTTGTGTGCGCGTAAGTAATCACCAAACAACGACTCTTAGCAACGGATAAGAAGTATTCAGGTAAAATGCATTTTGTCTGATAGTATAATCATATAAATAGATTATAAAATTCTACGAGGTGAAGAGACAAAGAAGTGTATGGATTACATGTAACTAGTTTTTAACAATTCCTGTTTGTTTAAATTAATTGGCATAGTATTTGCCATGGTTGGTAATGCATGTTATGTGCCGCAATATAGTGCCTTTCGCAAAAGGAAGCTTCTTATATCCTGTTTCAATTTTAAAATTTGTCTGTCTTTTGTGAATTAATAATCCTAACTACCTAAGACTCTGTATAATAATTCTTTTAACTTTCCAATATTTTCATTAGCTTTAATTGTAGCAGTTGATCGTTGTCCAATGAGTGGTACTATAATTGTGAATGAGTTTGTAAATTATTACATGATTTTTAAATAAATAATGTTATTGCATTTTTTTAATTTACACAGAACTGAGATATGTAATTGCTTTTCTTTTATCTTGAATTGCCAGAGGCGAAAATCTATATGTAAACATTCCAAGAAATCTCCGATAAATATAATTCGTGGCAACATGACGGAGCGCAGACAGCGTATCAACGTTAATTAGTCCGGATTTGTTTCGTAATGAGATGAAATTGTGATGTGACCTGTTAATTATCAACATGACGACATGTGCTCGCGTCTGACGATGTTAGTGGGAAAATTCCAAAGAAAAACTTTAAAGTTCTCATCGGAAAATGTATCCTATTAGTAAGGTTATTTTAGTAGTGAGGCGGATTCGTGGGACCCAAGCTAGGCTAGGCTGATTTAATATTTATGCCCCCCAAATAGGTCCGATTGTCTGTTGTAGTAGCCGTAACCCACAGTAAAGTCAAGAGAATCCCACACACGTCTGGCTTTTACCGATGGGATTACCCCGATTCATTCGCTCAAGGTTGGCAATCCATTTTAGACGCGACCAGTTTCAGGGGTGCCAGTGTGTCAGGCACCTATACAGATAACAAAACCCTGCGTGACGTAAGCGGAACTGCACCATTGATACGGCTGTAGTGAGGGCCTCGGGGGAAGTTGTGGTCTATATATCCTACTGTATACCTATAACCTTCCGAGAAAATCCGGATAAAGGAGGATCTGATCCGCTGCAAGGGGCTGCGACGGCTAGTGCTTCCGAGTGCATGCTTTCCCGGTTACCATGACAGCCAGCACTGTCAAGACCAAGGATGTGTGCGTATACGTAGTCCAGATTATTCATCGAGGGAAGAGATATTTAATCTCTTCCCTCGATGACGACTCATGAGGCCTATTTTATTTATTTATTTTTTACTCTTTATTGTAATTAATCTTGACAAAGTTAAAAGTTCACAAAGGGCGGACTTAATGCCAAAGGCATTCTCTACCAGACAACCCAAGGTGTATGATAGGTGTAGCAATAAACTAATTAATATTAAGAAAAAAAATAAAAATAACCAATACAAATAAAGAATAATATATTAAATACATTTTACATGTAAATCTATATATATATATACATAAATAATAGGTCTTTACCTATGAAATTGCCGTTTTGTATGAAATAAGTTTAAGTATTTTTTTTCAAACTTTTTTATTTCTGTTATTCAAAGTAATCACCCATGTAATCGATGCATCATTGCCAACGCAGTGGTAGTTTATTGATACAAAATACATGTATGTTATATAATATTATCTGTTTTTTAATAAATATAATAGCTTATGCACGCACGCACGTATAATAATGAACCAGTATAGCTTAGTAATGCTTGACTTTATTGTCACCATATGGTGATGTAACGTAGTTCGAATACGAGGTATTTTCATCACACGAAAATATAGAAACTCACTAGATGCTAGATAGCAGATGGTGGAATTCGGGATTAAAGAAATAACTCCTGTAACTCCGCCGCGTACTCATCAAAATGTATCCTGTATAATACAGAGATGCTGTCTTTGATCAAGTGTTTGTTTTTTTGTCACCTTTACTTTCATAAAATATTATGAAATTACAAGCAATATACAATGGCAATGGAATACACGGTTATATGAAACTTAGGTTAACCAACAATGGAATCACTTATTCGTAGCTAACTTTTAATATAAATATAATAAGACCTCTTTTGGCTGTTTCAGTGATGGAGTCCCACTGCGGGATAAATGGATGGCCTACGCCATCTACCAATGCCAGCGTAAAATAATCGCTGCTGTGTTTCATACGGTGTGTGTAGTGAACTTGAGACCCTATTGCAGGTAACGAGGTATTCTACCTCAGTCCTCAGGAATGACAATGTCATTTGCATCTTCAATCTTTGTAAATGCAGCCGTCATTTACCATCAGGTGAACTTTGTCGCCCTTAGTAATATAATAATCTCTTCAAAATAATAGTAGAACCACACAATATACCACTTAACATAATTGTAGTTTTGAATTTAATGAAACAAAACTTATAAAGTTGATTGGAATATTTTCATAAACTTTGATTTGAATATTTTCAGGAGTTTATATTGATTATGACTCTCTTCCGTTACTTTTGTTTTGAAATATGTTTATAGTTAATATTGAGTCTGTAATGAATATTATAAATTGTCACCAGTCGCGTGTTTTCTTAGAAACTGCTGAATATGTTTGGAATAGGTTTTTCTTAAAGGATTTTAGAGACATGTGTACTTGTTTAGACAAAGAAAACTTTGCCCGAAACCAAAACGAGGTGTCCATTCGTGCCTCAGCTAGAAACAAACTACATCGTGGCTTCTACTACTGTTAAAATTATTCACATATGACAAAAAATCAAGCCTGGTTATTTTTCCAGACTTACTACAATTTAGTTCAACTCTTGCGTCTTTATGTCTATATTACCTATAGTGGTGTCAAGTAACTAAAAACTCAATCAATTTACATGAATACCAAAATATCTTTGATAGAATTCAATTTATACCATTAAAATTAAGTATAGCCTCTGTTTATAAAAGAAAATACTTAATTAATTATAATGTAATTAAACGAATGCATCATCACTCTTCATTACCGCCGCTTAGAAGCTAAACGGTTACATATTAAACAAAATTTTCTGTAAAGGTGAAGCAATTATCATAATTTAATCAGCTACGTACGTAACATCGTGCTATAAGTTTTTACTCTGAGCTTTTTGTGAACTTAGTCTGTGGTCAATATCATTATCAATGACCCAAAAGGTGCGTTCATAGTTTTTAATAAGAATATATGGTTAAATACCGAATAAACGTTTTGAATATCACAATAATTCAAAGTAATGACTGATAAATTAAATTTTAAGTATTAGTGAAAGAAAGAAAATAAATGAATGTCGGTAAGAATGTTAACTTTATTGTTGTTTTAGGTCTTACAAAATGGCCCACGCTATAAATTTCGACGGAGTTCGAACGCGTCGGTAACTGGCGGAGGGAGTGAAGCACCAGGAGGGGCGGGGGACGAGCCGCATGCGTACCAAGGGCTGAGCTGCATTCCAGTAGTTCGGCCGACTGCCGTGCGGCGCTACGTATATTTTGCCTGTTTGCGACGCCCGCTCTTACCACAAAGAACGCTTCAGTATTGTAAAAAATCTGTGATGTATTGATTAATTCCAACATTTTACCAACACAAAAACCGTCAACGAACTAAATTGGACTCGGTGTGCATTGTTTAAGTGAGCTTCACTAGCGTTATATCGCGGGCCACGTCCCTTGGAATTCCACATTTATCGATGAATAGAATCTAGTGTGTGGACGAACATGGTGGACTTCACGGTGCGATGTTGAATGCGTACGGATTGTTCGTGTTTTCTGTGTTAAATTGCTGTATTTTATAGTGTGATCTTGTAAATTCAGTGACTATAAATATGGATTGGTATGCGTATGCTTAGAACGCTTCCCGGGAGGGACCGAGTTTACGTCGGATAATGAGAGTTTGGGTACGATAAACATTAAAAATGGTATCGTACGGCTACTTCGGGCTTCGGCAGGCCCCTTGGACAATGCTCGTCCTAATCTTCTTCATTGAAAGTGTAATGGGAAATTATGCAAAATCTTTCTATATACATTGGAACACAACAAATAGTATATTCAGAATAGACAATACCGATCACGTATTTGATCTAAATAAAGGGAATGCTCAGTTTGAATACGACCAAGTAAACATAATATGTCCCGTTTATGCACCAGATACATTTGAGGAAGACATGGAAAAGTATATAATATATAATGTAAGTAAAGAAGAATACGATACTTGTAGAATAACAAATCCGAATCCTCGGATCATAGCAATATGCGACAAGCCTAATAAGTTAATGTTTTTTACCATTACTTTCCGGCCGTTTACGCCGCAGCCCGGCGGTCTTGAATTTCTGCCAGGAAAGGATTATTATTTTATATCTACGTCCAGTAAAGACGACCTGCATAGACGAATCGGCGGTCGTTGTCTAAGCCATAATATGAAGCTAGTATTTCGGGTTTGTTGTAAACCAGAAGATCAGTCCCCTGCACCTCAACCGCAGCCAACTCCACCGCCTCCCCCGCCACCACCAACAATGCCCCCAACGACTACTACTACAACGACTGTTAAACCAGTGACTAAAAAGACGCACAAGTACGATAAGACGCCGAACGAAGTTGTGAAGAGCGAGGAGCTTTCGTATTCGCGCGGCGCGGCGTTGGCTTCTTCCCTCGCCCTTGCCCTCGCTGCGAGCGCCGTTTTAGCGCCCCTGGCTCGGTGAATGTGCGCTAAGGCGGCGCGGCCCCCGCGTCCAGACCTTCTGGCGAAACCCTGCTCCGCTCACAGCACACAAACACTACAATCACTCAACTCGCGCCCAGACACTATAGTCTTCACGTGAATCAGTGTAAGATAGTGGTAAAAACTTTGTGTTAAACTGTAGAATAGTGGCAGGCCGTCTAGAGACGTCCTTGTGATCTATTAATTGTGTGTTAAAGGATTTTCAAAATAATTTTTGTAAGTACTTAGTGCTGTGTGAGCCGAACATTGGGTTTAGTATCGAGGGTCGGTGCCCCAAAAGTGCAGTGACATTGTAGAGTTGTGCAAAATTCCTAGGTATTTCTACATAAAGTTCCAATGACTTTAGTCCATAAGGAACCTAAGTTGAGAGCCTAATTATTACTATTGTAACTAAAGTATATTGGGCCTACTGAATAATCGAACTAATATATTATACACTGGAAGAACACTTCGAAGCAGAGCAAGCTACGAACATATTATATAAAAATGTTAAAATGTATAATGGTAATATAGGTTTCTTAAACCATTAGGAATTAAACAATTTTTATATTTTCACTAATGCAATGAAGGATATTTGATTAAGAATTAGGAAGCAAATACAGATATTATAGGAGAAATCTTATATAGAACGAGAATTAGTTAGATCTTAATTTAGTTGAAAAGACATTTTTTTTTAATTTTTCATGCGACGTATATTTAGAATTTATTTATACGAAAAAAAAATGCTCGGACAAGTTAAGAATCTTGTCCAGAAATACTGTGATTTTGGTTTTATTTAGGTAGTAATTTTTGTCTTTATGCTTTCATTATGTGATATGAAACTAATTGTATTTAATGTAAATCATTTTCACGTCATAATATTGTTTTCGTTCTCGACTGATTTCGCGATTACGCTTGTTCTTATTAATTTTATAATGCATTATTAAGGCCTATCACAATTGCAAATATAATTTAAGAGTAAAACTATTGATATATTAGATACAGAAGTATCGGTGGACCGAAAACTTACGACCTAAAATCTAATGCCTTTTATATTTAGTATTATTACAAACAAAAATCCTATAAACAAAAAGCAACAGGATTTTGATTCTAATGAATTTGTATACAATTCAGACGCAAAATTTCCATCGTCTATACGAAAGACATTATTTTAAGCACACTTTGCCATTTGTCGAATGTGTAAAAAAAAAATAACTTGCACATTGTAATGGAATAGTTAAATAGTTGAAATAGTAGATAAAATAGACCGGTTTTCAGTTAGACATACGCATTTAGTGACAGGTATAATTTTAAATAGTACTTAAGAACCAAATGCTTGAGTTTCTTATTATATTGAGAGATGTCAGTTACACATGTAAAGTGATCTAAAGTTTTGCATCTTAAAATCTAAGGTGCTTGTATTTCAAAATATTTCCATCCTACAAAATTATTCATCCAAGTGCAAATAGTGATCATATCGAGATATGAATAATGAAATAAATTATATTTTTTAACGTTAGAAATGGTTTGGTAGTAGTATATTTCTTCAACGTTCAACTTTGTAATAAAAAGACGTACAATTTTATTCAGCCTCCAGAAAATAAATATTTAACTTAATCCGAGAAACAAAGAGTAACGCCACTAAAAAGATTCCTGTTAAGGATTTCAGGTTCCGTACTAACCTATGTAAATTTATTCTTTGGGAAGGGAAGAAAGAATCTACTAAAATAAGGCCAAGAAAAATTTTATGCTTCTCGGCTCGAAAGAATTAATGCTAATGAATTCGTAACTGATTCAGGTAGTAAAATGCGCAAGTTTCAATTGAAAATTAAAAAAGAAACTGGGAGGATTTCTAAAGAAACTAGATTACTTATCTGCTTAAATAACCTAGATCTTCAAGTACCTTAGACGATACATTATATGTACAGATTCAAAAATATCAATATATATCCCATTCGTTGATGGTTGTTTATTTATTAGAAAAAGAAAGATTAATTAAAAAGGTTATAAAACATAAGGTTTAACGGTGTATATATATTGTTACACGAGTTTTATTAATGTTAAAACAACGTTAACGTAAATTTCAAAAATGATACTGAATACAGAAACAATGTTTTAAAATATTACATTAATCTAAAAGAGCTAAATTGATAATCAAAAAATATTTTTAACAAGGTACATGAGTTGGAAAGGCACATAACATGAATTAATCTAACGTAAACCCATATAGGAAATAAAGTAAAGTTTTGGGCCAGATGACAATTTGAAATATTGGTGGACGGAAACTTATATTCAAAATATTTTCTCATTAAATATATGAGCACAATCATAAGCACTGACAATTTGAATGGTTTTCAAAAATAAAATGTGTGGATAGTATGTTATTCAGAAATAACTGTCATTTAAATTCACTCCAATCTCTCAATTATTACAATTAGTTAATAATTACGCGTTCTATGATCTCTTATTTACTTTTTTATTAAACTTACCCTTTTCGTATGGTACTTGTGAAAATAGAATCAGTATTGCCATTAATAATGCATTCTCGTCATGGGATCATTCAGTATTTTTATAAAAACAACATATCTGTATATTATAATGGCAGTGTAACAGATCAGTTAACGAATAAACAATGTCACAAATTTTAATGCATTGTTGTCTAAACACGGCATTTAAAAATAAAACATTTTGTTTGGCACCTATTAAGTTGGTGCATCCACAACGGGGGTATATTTCCCTGTGAGTGCTTCTATTTTTATATAAACTAAACAGTTTAAATGTCTGCTTAAGCGTTTCTTGGTACAGGCGTTGTTTAAAGTTGTCTTTTGGCTATTTTGAGATTACTGCCGCGAAGGGATTGTGAAGGGATAATCAGCCTAACCTGGCAGTAATAAATTTTCGAACGTGTTCCTTCAATGCTCTTCTCGGTCCACGGATTAATCTCCAGAAGAAAAAACATATGAATTATTTAACTAATATGTTTACCCTTTTTGGATCACATAAATAGTAATAATTGATATGAATTCGTCTATAATTTGCTTAGTTAGTAAATTTCTCATTGATTTATAAATTACAAATGCATTACTAAAATTTACACTTCTACTACATTACTACTGGATATATATTTTATTCATGGTTGTACAAAGGAGCAATAATATGCAGTATTAATGGGCAAAATCATTATATTAATGAACCAAACATTAATCAGCTAAAATAAAGCGCACACCTATCCGCGTAACTTTTAAAGGCGGGCGCAAAATGACACTTTCGGAGATTTATATCAAAGTTTTCGTGTTCTATCCCAAAGAAATGGCGCGTGGTATAGTTAGCTGTGACATCAAAGAATCCAGGCCGAGATTAATTGATGACTTCATATTCGTTCACTAAGGGACCGGATTGAAGAGTGCTATTTTCAATCTACGTTAAATATTTTTTGTTATCTGTGTCGCTTTTGTTTTTTTTTATCTGTAATTTATTTCGACGATTGGACACGTTTACTTCCATAGGGCTTTGTTCTGTACAATAACATTTATTTATCTGATGTATCAGATATCATATAATTTTTTATTTTATCTGTCTTTTTAAACCGTACTAACGGTTTCTAATTTCAAGCGCCATTAGTGCAATGCCAAAAAAGTAAAGGGAGGATTAAACTAACATGTACCATTGTTAACTATATTAAATAAATACTGATAAAACATTTCAATAAAATAAGAAACTCAACCACATAAACAATTTTTCTTAGTATTCTATCTCATATTAGTTTTCGGTTAGTTGTGCTGTGTACTTAGAATAATTAATTGCCTATATTAAAAATGACCTCATTTTTGAATCTCGAAAGAAAATCAGTCCGCTAGTTTTAATGATGAAAAAACATAATTTTATATTTAACTAAAGTTTCGGCTATTTTCCGACTAGAGACAAAGTTGTTACAGAGTAAATTAATCATATATTTGATTGCAATATAAAATTAAGAAAGAAATATTTTAATATTAGGCTTATAAAAGGGTTCGAAATTTTAATTGAACTGGTTGGTACTTTTGTTTTATAAGCTTTATTTCCTTCTTCAATATACTTACTCAAAAATAATGTAGATTATTGTTGAATTTAGTTTAATTTAACATTTTATATGAAGATTTTAGCAACTTGCAATTTCGCCTCTAGTCGGTGAATAAAAATTAATTGATAAATATGTAAGTTATTATATGTGACGTATTTCGTTTTAATTATGGCATAGTTATTAAATTTAAACGAACCGGTGTCAGTAACGTCATTTAGCAATGCTATCCTAGAACTTGTGCCTCGTTTTTTCAGTAATTCTTTAATGGTTTTGACGTTTAAGGGTTTATCTATGAAATGCTATGTACTTTAGTTTTAAAACAAAACCTTGTCTATGGTTATGTTAAACTATTGATTAAATTTGTTTTGCTCAGCGGAGGTTGTAAAGTTCGAGCGTTCGATTCTTCTATTCTCAAATTCCTATATGATAATTACAGTACTAATTTTTTACTAATTGTATTATATTTATAATGACGCCATATTGTTTTTTCGTAACTATTCGTATAGGTTCTGTGGTATCAGTCATATTTAATTTATATGTTGGTCGAAAAAAATTTAGTGTAATGCTATTAAAATAAAGAGAATTTTCACGGCAGATAACGTAAAAATTCATTGTTGCATTCATGACATCCGATATTATTTTACTAAACATTTCATGTTGGTGCTAGCTAGGCTACTAACGCATTTAATAGAAATTAGTATTTACATCCTTGTGCTGTATATTTTTTTAAACGTTTATTATTTCGTTCTTTCAAAAATAGACTGAATTTTAATATTTATGTTACATGTACTTAAGTTTTGTCTTATTTTATAAAACAAAATATAGCCAATGTTTTTCAAAAACCTCTTGTAACTGTTCTAAAGGTATTTTGTATAAATAAAGTTACTTCCGTTCGTGCTAATCAAAAGCTCTGCTTGAATGGCGTTACTGAAATCGGCTTTGTGCTTTCCTATAAAAAAAAGAGAAAACATTCAGAATCCTCACTATTCCTAAAAAACAATTGTTGGTTATTATGAAAAAAATGGTTAAATCATACTTAATAGGTTGTAGGGAACGGCGTATGTGCCGTTTAGTTTACGATACGTATATTTTTTGCAGCTGTATCTTTATGTATTACTGCTATTAACTATTAAAAAGCGGCCATAAATATAATTAAAATTGTTTTGGAAAATCGTGCTTTTAGAAATGCCGGTGGTGGGGCAGAGACGTTATTTTCCTTTTTTTTCTTTCATTATGCGTTTTGTAAACGTTTGTTTAGGCAAGCCATAGCGATTCGAGTGAAGCGTTTATGTTTTGATGAATTATAAATTTATTTTTGTAATGTGTGTCATTTTAGTACGTACGATTATGACCTTACCTTATGTTATGAAATTCTTGTTGCTTGCTACCTACGCGGTGAGTCACGCAACTGTACAGTCACTGGTCAAAATCCACAGTAATTAATTCATTGTTTATGTACGAGAGTAGACATAACACAAACCTAAATGCATTGCAAGAATTATTACAATCAATATATTATCGTCTCTTAGTATTCATTACTTGTACTCTTAAATTATATTGTTTTGTAACTCAATGGCTTGTCTAAGGTGTAGGGTCTCTGCTCCCACTACGAGAAATTACGGGATGAACAGCGAATAAAGGAACTTGTTAGTAACAAAAAGAAATTGTATAAGAGTGATTTGTAAAAATAGAGTTCGGATGGGGATGGGGGTTGGATTGGAAAAGTAAATAATTGTACCTATTAAGCGAACTTCGTAAGGATTATTGTAAATATGTTGTTAACTTAAGTGTAGACCCCGTAGGTATTTATTTTTACGATTTCGGTCCTTTGTTGAAATCCAAAGTTTTAATTTATTTTTCGACCAATAAATGTTGGAGAGAACTAAGCTTTTATTTTTTATTTCTATCCATTTATTTCACCATATATTACTACTAGTACAAGTAGTAACAAAAAAAAATGTGGTGTTCTTAACATCAAACGTATGTTCTCTTCTGCTTGTAATTCCTGTCCTGTAAAACTCCCGTCACAACGTTTGATAAAACCAATCATACCAAATATTTACAACTAGTTATGCTCTCTAGTTTTATAATCTTAGTTATATCTAGTATTGTAATTGATAAGTGATTTTAATTTCAATCGCTGTTTTAATCAATATAGCAATGGGAAACATCAAAATTAGGTGTGCCTTCATGTTACCAGTCACTGAAGCAATGTGACAATATCACACGTTCTAATACCAACGTGTGATATCCGTGACATGTAATTAAATATCACTGCTGTCATCACAGTGACTACATACAGTCGTAGTTATGTCGTTGATATAAATGAAACTTAATACAGGAAATGAAATTTCATATATGTAACATTTAACAGTGTTGCCACTTTTGAATGACTATTATTTTTATATCTAGCAATTTTAAAGTGTGAATAATTATCTTATTGATTATTTTAGGCGTATTATATAGATAATATATGTTGTAGAGGTCGAGCCATTTAAATCTTAAGTTGAATATTTTAAATTACAATCGTTTTGCCCTGATTCATTTAAGCATAATATTGAATTGAGTGATACGTGAATAAAAAGCTTAATAACTTGGGACTTAATAAAATTTATCTTTATAAGCATTAGCCAAAAGTAAATCTGCGGTTACCTTCAAGTTGATTTTAGTTTAATATATTATACCATACCAGATATCTTTAGACTCGGGTTATACAACAACGGTCCTCTGAGACTTATAAATATATCCCAAGCTTGAATTCAAAGACATCTTAGTTATTCAAATCACATGAAATTGTCTTCGAATAGAATCTAATTCCACATGGAAAAAAAAAACAAAACATATTCATGGAACACCTCTGATTTTCGATTTATATTTACAAAATAAACATATCAAACGCTGTCGACTTCGGCTTGGTAAAGCCAAGATATAAATTGAGATTGGCAGTATGGATCAGCTTTACAAGGGAAGGCAGAAGCACTCACGTGGTTCGTGAGCTAGCTATCTCAAAATGGCAGCCCTTCTCACTGTCCTTAGGATGGCGAGTGAGAGAATTCGTAGACCCTATTATAGGACTACGCATTCTCTATCCACTATTTTGATTAGTAACCATTATTTTTTCCGGTTGTGTGCTTGTCGTTATCCCTAAGATCATAGTCTCTCTTTAGATATAATCTTATCTGTCTTTGGGGGTGAAAACTGTGTGCTCGCAGTTCATTTGATGGTAAGTAGATCCTCCGGTCCATAACAAGTTCAGCCATCCCAACCTTTCACCCATTTGCGCATTCATTCTGCAGTTAGAAACAAACTGCAGCGTAGCTAAATTGAAATTGTTAAAATATTTTGTATATTAATTACACTAGGCTTTTTAAGTCTATGGGAGTATATCGGTCTATTATATTAGAAGATATAATATACCATAGCTTATACACAGTCCACCGCCCTTCTTCATTAAAAGTTGACGGTGGATGCCTACTAGAATTTACCCCTCTGTTTTATAATTACCGTTTCGTCATCCGATATGTCTGTAGTAACACTGTTTCCGTTTATTGAATGTTATGAGTCACTTTTAATTATGTGTTTGACGTACTCGCAGATGAAATATCCAGGTTATTTATTGAATAAAAACGCTAGCTAGAAATTTGTGCACTTTTTAAGTTATAAAGATAAGCGAATATTTTAAAATTAACTATTTTAAATTATTTAGATATTATCTATACTTATTAAGATATAACTTTTGATAAATGATCGAACTGATGTGTTGCAAAATAATTTTAGTATAAATGAAATTATCAGAAGTTCCGTAGTAATACACTATAGACTATTATTATATAGTAATAAAATAAGTAATATTAGGTATTCATTCATGTATGTATAGTGTAATATTAGTTAATATTATCTAATAATATTCACATATATCCCCACGGAGCATACGAGAATTTTCTTTTGAGGGAATGTCTCACTTCAATACAACTTGACGTGAAGTTTTCGAGATTTTTTTTTATAGAATAGGTGGCAAACGAACGAGCAGCTCATTTGATGGCAAGTGATGACCGTTTGTATAAACATATCCTTAACATCAGAGGAGTAACAGAGGCGGCGCGCCGCCGGCCTTTAGGAAAGGAGTAGGTACTTTTCTTGAACTCTTTTCTCTTCCCTCGTATCGGTTCGGAAATACCGCTGATGACAGCTAATTCCACAGAGTAGTTATGGGTAGAGAATAAATATTGCAGATATACTTCATTAAAATCTTCATCTTTGAATAAGTGTAATGTTTTGCCAGGGACAGCATGAAAGAGATGGTTTGAACCGGTAAACCGTGAGCTTGTCGCTGTGTGATGTGGTGAATTAACGGGAATGTTAGTAATGATAGAATTGCTAACACAAAAAAAAGTATCGATAGCGAAACAATTCCATTTCAGTTCACAGATATAACGATACGAGATAACGCATGTGCATCTTGAATCTTTGTTGAAGATCATTCTAGACGTCATGTACCACAATTATTACTTACCATCAGGTGAATTGTGTGCTCGTATGTCATCCATAGATTTATAAAAAAAAAATTGAAGATATACTGTCACATCAATTCAACCGAGACGATTTACTCTTATCGAATACGCTCAAGAAAATTTCAAAATTCATGCCATTGCCATACATGAAAGTAATTTTGCATTTTCTGAAAAAAAATGTTGTAACATTACCAACTTCTTGACCATGCAAATTACAGTAATCGCATCAAAAGCACGTACATAATAACGCTTTAACGAATACGATTCCATCTTTGTGCTGTCATTAGAAAGTAAATTGAAGCTCATAACATAACGTTACTGCAATTTTCGTTACGAAATCTGTTTAATAAAACAGATTACAGAATACCTCTAGCTATTTGGTAATCGTATTCAGAACTTTCGTGAATTGTGAGGGATTTAAGTATGATTTTATATTTTAGGGTATTTTTCTTAGTTTGAATATTCCAGAAAGATATTCATTTGGCGTTTGATTTAGTTTTAAGAAAAAAATTAGTAAAGCCACATTGCAACTAGTTTCCAGGATGAAGAATAGGTCGGTTCGAATTGGGAAGGATCAGACCCTTACAGAAAACCATCGTGAATTACCACCATAAAGCTTGGTATTTTACCGGAGACCCATTTACTATAGGTACCTCATCTCCGTCCTTGAGAATGACAGTGCACGTGTATCTAGAATCTTTATTAAGGATAGATTTTGTGCTTATGGATCGTAGTCATCACCTACCATCAAAAGCTTTTTTGTCTCCCTTAGTATAGTGGTAAATATATGTCTACAAGACTTGTAGATTTGGATATTTTCTTAAAGAGATTATTCTGAATATGTATTCCCATAACAGGTATATGGGAATTCAAATTTAAATCTATATATTATGTAAATTTTCATCTATACATTTATGATCTTTATACTGTAGGTGTGTTTTGATATAAAAAATAAATTAATTGTTGAAAAAAAAAGCGTTTTTCAACGTTAATAAAGAAAAATATAATAAATAAGAATATTGATTTTTGGTCGATCTTGATTACGGCAATATATTCTTTTTATTACCAGACGAAGTCTACTGCGCAGAATATATTACATTCGATCAATGCATTTTTGCGCAAACATGCATGTGGATTTTTGCGCAAACATTCACTTCTCTTGGCTGTCCCTATGTAACGCATTGGCAGTAAGATCGGAGAAGGTTTAGGGTGCAGTTTCAGATCTAGACCCGAAAACTAACCAATATTGCTTCTTTTACTGAACCGAACACAACAGACCCGACCCCAACCCAGTTCTAACAAAAGGTGGCCGTCAAATGAAATAACGTGTATATAAACATAATGTATGTCCTTAGGGTGGTAT
Source organism: Teinopalpus imperialis (assembly GCA_029286865.1). Lineage (NCBI taxonomy): Eukaryota > Metazoa > Arthropoda > Insecta > Lepidoptera > Papilionidae > Teinopalpus > Teinopalpus imperialis. The sequence goes on from JAGSMU010000004.1 coordinate 11,153,712, forward strand.
TTTTTATGGACTTGAAGACGACAAGCAAGCACATAGCGGTCAACGTTGAGGATAAGAGATGACTGCAGTTCTGTAATACATACATATATTGAACAAAAATAATCATATGATATTTAAGTATTTCTATATTATCAAAATTATTTGGACTTGAAAATGCTATTTAATGGCTCTTGCTTTGACATAAATCTTGATGTGACTTTAGTTTGTTTCTATTGCAAGTTGTGTGTTAGCTATAGAAAAGACGTAAAAATTTGTTTACCTAGCACTAGTCACAAAAATACTAGCTATATACTACTCATAAATATTTTATGACTTTCCTTAAATAAACATGCGGTGTCAAGACTGGCGGCTGAGATGGAATACCAATCAGTAACTAGGTCCTTTTTCTAACTTAGATTCTTACGGAACGGCAGTGTTATGCTGCCATTTCATGCTGGTATTCTGAAGGCTGGTACTTGCCTGGCCAAATGTTAAAACATAAATAAAATTTAATTTACTTTCTTATATTTGATACGCTTTAGTAAAAGCATAATCACCGACGTCAAAACGGCTTTAGTTTTTTAATTTTGTTTTCTTAGTCTCTTTGCGCAGAATGTGTGGATAATATATAACTTTATAAATTGCAACACATTTAACGGCTTCATAATTTGTATGAGAATTATTTTTCCATCTTTTACGTGGTAAATAATACGTTTTTTACAATAGCCTAACGTGAATATAACAAAATTTTTGTTTAACGGTACTGTGTTCGTCTGGTGGAAGAAACACGTTATTAATGGTGACTTGAGTAGTCTTAATCATTAGACGAATTGTGTGGTCGTATATCAACCCTGATATCTTATAAAAATCCTCTTTAAGTGACTGTAGTATTCATTCGAACACACACGTACATGCACACGTGTGTGCACAAGCACACGTACTTGCGTTTTTTAGGTTTTATTCATTTAAATAAACAAGGACTCGTGTCGAGTCACAGATGTCACTTATATCAGTGCAGTCCACTTTACACATGAAGGATATTAAATCTTAAACGTGACACTATAAGCTTATCGCCTTACCATGCCCAAAGATTAGGCAGTAATTAATTAGTGCTTGAGAACCTCAAAATTCAGTGATTCAAATTCAAATCCTCCGAGATTCGAATCCACGTCTGCAAGAGAGTTCGACGTTCTTAATTTTCCAGCGCCACTGCATTACGAAGTGGTTGTAAATGTCGTTAATAATACTAATTATATTAATTTACTTAAACCGTCAGAAACAACTTACCGAGCCGAGGTTCCGCCCTCTCGGTAACCCTTGTGCTGGTTAACCATTAATAAAGGTCTCTATTATTATTATTTTATTATAATTATTATTACTATTAAAAGCCCTCGGGCTAACAGTGGCCACCAGCCATTACAAAAAATATCGACGTTTTAGCCATTAGATTGTCACCGCTTCTGACTGTAAATTCTAATCGAAGTAAGTAGAAATTATATACAAGAAATATATTTTGCGGTATGTACCGTTATTTATTGGGTCAGGGTTTGAATCATCGAATTACGGGTACATAGCAGTTTCAATCTTATGCCCAACAAGTAAAGTAAAATAACGTTAAACCGTTGCCTCGTTTAATGATCAAATATCAATTTGATTAATAAGCTCTCGTAGCTAAAAGAAGATCTGAAAGTAAGCTTTCACCATATGTTGTCATTATAAATTAGTATTTACGAATCTAGCGAGAAATTCGTATAACATGGTCATTCCTTTTTGTGATAGAGCTAGAAACTATTTGTAAAACGACAATTGATGGATTGTCTCGTCGTCCTAAAATGCAATTGTGAAATATCAGTAATTAGTGATGCAGTAAACTTAAAACCCGTCATATATGAGGCCAAGTAATGTAAAAAATATTAAATGAAACCTCTATCGGATATTTATTTGTTTATATAGAACTAGGAGCCCGGTCTGGTTTCGCTTGCAGGTTTTTCTGTATATAGCAAATCAAAATATGTCTGACCTTAAATGGTCAACTTATTCAATTCATTTTAACGTAGCATATATATGTATATATACCCTGCCGGCCAAAAGTTTTAAACAACATAATTATCCATCAATTGTAATAAAATCCCATAGGATAAATAAAAGAAATGCACATCTGCATATTCTATTGTTAGTATCGAATATTTAAAGAAGTCATTCTTTTGTTTACTTGTCAAGTACAATGTCCTCATTACTACACTAACACGTGTTTATGACTTATTATTACCCTAGTTTACTTGTGTTTGTTCACAAACAACCTCAAATTTAAACTTTTGGCCCGCAGTGTATATATATACATATAGCCTTGGTTGCTCAATGTTAACAATAGATGCATTTTAGTCCTCATTTACCATGTGTTCACGTCAAGTGAAACAGACAGCTTAGATGTAGTAATACGAGTATATTCAAGAAAGAAATTCAAATAATCTATTCACAGTCGTGAGAGACAAAATGACCCGTGGCCGGTGTGTCATACTGCGAAATAAGCAAAAAAAACTACCAACTCTGCAGCTACGAGGCAGACTCGATGACTTGTCGCGTTTACGCGTGAATTTTATGACTTTCCTGGAGGTTTAATGCAGAGATTTATATTAGGAATTCACAAAAAAATTACAGGCTCGAAAACACACTGTCTATTTTGTGTATGTTATGTTTTTTATGTTATAAATTCAGAAGTGGTTTTACCAAAGAATTGTTTGTTTAATTTTTCTAAGCTCTTAATTTAGTGGCTGCAATCTATTTAGTTTCTAACCCTGTTTTTGGGGTCGGCGAGGCAATCTTCAAAATATACCCTGCCTACTGGAAAGAAAATAGGGTTATGTGGGATTTGAACTCACTAAAACCCACTCGGTGGTCACCCCGAATGCAATTCAAGCCTAGAGTATGGTTTGCGAAACTTAAGGTCTTAGGTTCGAATGGCAGATTCGACTATCGTATTAAAGCTTAGTTGGATTGGGTAACGGGCATGTTACTTATATTAATATAGCACTGCTAGTAATCTTTGTTTTTTTTTAAAATGGTTCGTTATCCGGGATCTACTACGGAACTTACTGGTGCGCCTAATTACTTCTTCAGAAGAGGTCTCGCCTCCTAGCATCCTCGCTGTGCGACGGCAATCCGGGATCTTTCCATCTTGTCTTCGTCATCAGGTTCGCTATGCTGAACAATTTAGAATTATATATATATATATATATATATATATATATATATATAAAGTAGACGTAAGGGATGCTATTCTATGAGCAAAGCAGTCTGTTTGTTTTACATTTACTAATCTGCATGATTATAAATATATGATTCTTAACCGACAGGATATCTTTTAGTTAGTCAATGTTTCATATGCGCCGGATGTATATTAATGTGCCTTTAGTATTCTTGCAAGCACAGAGATGCTTAATCTCGTTAAATTGTTGACGGTGAAGGAAATTATATCTAATAGTATTTTTTTTATAGAATAGGTAGGCAAACGAGCTAGCAGCCCACTCGGTGATAAGTGATTACCGCCAAATGGACGGAAAATAATAATAATACATAACATCGATCGAATTCAGGACTTCGTAGACCATTTCAAACGATTCAAAGTAATCGTATGCCACTGATGTTACGTTACCGACTGTGAATAATGCGAAACACGTGTATTTAGCTGTTCTTTTAACACATTTGCCGCCTTTGATCTTTGCGTCGATTGGTTGTGCTTAACATTTTGCTATTTCTGTCTCAATTGTTATACATGAACACGCTCTTATTTCTTTATTCTTACCTCAGCCCACTAAGTAGAATGTGTGTAGGCCAAAAAATTTGATGTAAAATATTTTTCTATTTGCCGATAAGCCAAAATATTCTCTCTCCCAAACAACAACAGCTCAAATTATTTGAAGAGTTTTAGTGCCACTTAGCTGTGTAATTCCAGCTACGACTCGACGACCTGGTAAGGACCACCATTTAACAGTTTGAAGTATGAGCATGACACTGCTGAGTTTCGTTGGTTCAGCGTAAGGATGCGGAGACCGAATTGGCTACTTATTACTACTTACTAGTTACTAATACTTATTACTACTTACTAGTTACTACACGTATTACTAGTTACTAATACTTATTACTACTTACTAGTTACTACACGTATTATTAGTTACTAATACTTATTACTACTTACTAGTTACAACACGTATTACTAGTTACTAATGCTTATTACTACTTACTAGTTACTACACGTATTACTAGTTACTAATACTTATTACTACTTACTAGTTACTACACGTATTACTAGTTACTAATGCTTATTACTACTTACTAGTTACTACACGTATTACTAGTTACTAATACTTATTACTACTTACTAGTTACTACACGTATTACTAGTTACTAATACTTATTACTACTTACTGACTAATGAAATCAACTTAAGTATAATAAAAATACATGTACGGAAATCGGCAAGGCTTTTGTGGTTGCAATTAATTGCAACGCTTTCTCTTTTCATTTATTGTTCTCGAGTGTGAAACATTCAGACATTACTTAATCAATCGCTATTGTTGACGATTCTATTTATTTGCAACGAGATATTTTAAATCGTAATTGAATTTGGCCGTTTTCATTATTGGATATTTATATGTTTATATAAAACTACAAGTCTGGTCTGGCTTCGCTTGCAAGTTTTCCTATGTCAAAATAATAATAATCAAAGTAAGCAAATCAAAAAAAAAAAAAATCTATACGCGTACGTGTCTAGATATTTAGTTAGTACCACTACACACACTACACTATATTAGAAACTAATATATACATACACCATTTTGATGGTCGTACGTCTGTAAAATGGCGAAACATACAATATAAATTTACCATTGTAAGCAAAGGCCAGACTTTGGAGTTTTATCTGCGGGATTTAAATATAAGACTGGCATTTCCTATTCTAGAAGTTAGGAACTAGCATTTCCTAAACTTAGCCTATTTTTTCTTCATCGATTTAGAAAACGTGGGTGGTCTTATAGTCAAGTGCCTGGATCTTCTGGTATCCAACGCATTGATGAAATTTTTATCGTTCTTCGTTCGTTGCTCATGTGCTATAACTTGGATAAAGGTGTGTAGACAGATCCTTAGCATCTTATCCTTGGGATAGATTTTTCTCCTTCTTTTATAGTAATCCATTATTATTACACTGAGAGTAACAAACGAGCGCACAGTTCACCTGATGTAAGTGACTCCTGCAACCCATGAAATCTACCTTCATCCTTGACAAGTAATCATAATCATAATGCAGTTAATTTGTCCTCACCCTTGAGGATTGAGATGGAAGGCCTTGTCGCCAGTAATAAAGGGCTCCGGATTCCTACACTCACCAGACGAAATATAGCACCATTTTATGCTGTTATTTCCCGCTGGTGTTCTATGAGGGCCCCGGTCGAACTGACCCATTCTTTCTGCAGCTTGAAACAAACTGCAGCGTAGTTCTATCACTGATTTGTTTCGTCAAGCCTTGGAGTATATAACATAATAATAACTCACCAAAGGTCCTTCTCCAGTCCAGCTATGCACGCTGAAACTGCAGCTTGGCTCAGCCACTGTTCAGAGAAAAGTTTTGAAACCCAGTAGTAGGTAACATGCGACCTCTCCTCGTGCATTACATACAAAAAGCTAATGATGCGCATTTACGCAATGCTTTATTTATTATTTCTAAGTGTACGACGGACAACCCTATCCTTTCCCATTATGAAGGAATATTATTCTCTAGTTTGTTAAGTTAAGCAATAAGCTTACTTATTGTCAGTGGCGTAAGTTCGAATTTGATATGACTTTTTTAAACATTACACTTTTCCTCTTTCTTTTCTTGATTTCCTCGTGGTACTATTTTTAGTATGAGTTTTTTAAAATTACTTTAAACATATAATATATAGAAGGTAGCTTATGTACAATTACGAGTATAAACGAATAGCTTCATTATTAGGTGCACAACTTTGCTCCCGTCGTTTTTTTCTGGAAAAACAGAATGCCAGGAATTAGCAGAAAATCGGAATGCATTGCGTCTTCTGCTGTCGGACACTAAAATCATCTTTGGGTTGCACAGCTATCGAAGTAAGCCACGGCTTGGTCGTTTTACCAACCTCTCCACTGTTATTACATATTTACGATACGATGTCTTAAAAATTGATATCACAAAGATCTAAAGAGATAGGCCGTTTACCAGTTACAATATTATCTATCATTAATTAAAAGTGTAATAAAAAAAAACCATAAATTATTGTAATAATTTACTCGTTACTATTAATCTATACAATAAGTACTGCTATACGAATTAATTTCCCGCGCTGTCATTACTCTAATATTGGCGCAAAGTTTATTGCTGTACGCGATCTAATTAGGGTTGTGTAACACTCGAGCGGCTGAAACTTTACGTAATGTCAATAAAGTTGTTATAATGACGATAGATATGAAATGTCGGTTCCGTCCAGACTGATCTACTCGGAATAAATTGTAATTGTATCTATTTTGTATTAATAAATTTTGTAAAAAATATTTTTCACTCATTATATGTAAAAAATTCTTATCATATATTCAGGTAATATATATGCACATCTATTTTTAAAAAACTACTAAAATACTACATTATGAACACTTCTTGCACATGATAATAATATTAGCCACTTCCAGTCACGCTGGTTAGTGTAACTGTTTTAACTTATGTAACCCCGAGTATTGAATGGACATTGTTTTTAGCACAACCGTCAAAATGTCTATTTTTTTATCCTATTTTTTATTAATTACACCTAACTAATTTACAATTTATTTTTTCAACTAATTTTATTTATCCTCGTGTAATGTTTGGTCCTGATTTTTCCGAAAAAAGAAGCAACACCGACTTTTCTTAATTTTCGTAAGCCAGTCTTCTAAAGGAACCCTTTTCTGCCTACTGGCTTTTTCTTTCCGGTTCTAATCACTACACCCAGATTTCGTCACGTGTCACGATATTAAAGACAGCCAATGACTGTCCTCTAATAAACTTTTTTATCATTTTACGGCACTCGACACGCAATCGTTTCTGGTGTTCCGTTACATCATGCGGTATCCATCTAGTGCAAAGCTTCGGAACCTTCAGATACATATATAAATGTTTTACATTTTCATTCCAATGCCGTACAAATTTGCTGGCAAGTCGTTTATTTGTCAGTTTCAATCAGTTATCCTACGGTATTAATATTGGATTCTGTAACCGCAGTTACCGGTCGACCTTCACGTATGTACATCGTCATGGAGATGTCTAAATACTCTGAATAACGAATACATAGAGCTGCGAAATGGGGCTTCATCACCAAAGGCCAATCGTGGTCTCTGGCTTCGCTGTAACTTAAATCTTGTAGATTTAAGTTACAGCGAAAATCGTAAGAAATCTTTGAGCGAAAATGTTCACGTTAATTCATTACAATAATGGCACATCATTTTATAAAGGATGTCACAATGAAAAAGTAAATGACAAACTCGCAAATTGAAAAGTAACATGTTCCCAGAGGGTTCCATTTTCGAGTTCCGTAATTGCTTTTTTAGAATTTTTATTGTAAGTGGTCAGTTCCAGAATACTTTTGGTATGCGCCACGTATTAATCAGACTGGGAAGGAGTAGCCGTGTCGGCTACTATTGGCGTCAATAATGTATGTTTCATTCCTTATTCTTTTCAGAAGACGTGGACGATCTATTATTTTTGTTTCAAGTGTAAGTTTTTAATACTGATAGTGAATAAATAAACACAATAATATTGATTGTTATGTTAATCTCTAAAAAAATTAAAGGTGAAAACGAAGCTAAACAGGTGACTCTTTTCATGCAATTGAAAAGAAATAACAAAGCAATTAGTAGTTATTAAAATATTAAATTTGCATTACAAACTTTTTGTACTTGTACCAATCATTCCTAGCAGATAAAAATTGAATATTTCGTATGTGTAATTTCATAGTCACACGTTTTGGAATACCATCTAGATCATAATTTAGATCATCATTCTTTATGTTACTATGTTATTCTGTTTTGTGTATCAAATAAACAAATAGATGAACAAAGGGTAAAGAAGGAGCCTACCTCCTTCCTTGCCCTTTGTCCATCTCCAGGATCTTTAACTTTCAGGCTATTAAAATCCATTACAGGACATACCCAGTGCTAACCCAGCTTTGACCAAATTGGCATTTTTAAGAAGAGCGCATGATGAGCGATTTGAGTTGAGTAAAATTAAAACAAAATTGTAATGAGCCGCAATACATACTTTTACCCAGTTATCTATATATGCAAGCGAGTGTGACAAACGAACACACTATTAAGATTAAGTTAAGTAATCGTTAATGTTTAGAGCACGATTAACAATGTAATTTTGTAGCTATAGTAAATGATGGGTAATCTATTACAAATTTGTACAACAGTAGATGATTAACGATACTAGATCCGACAGAGGGGGCAATGATACCACGAAACATCTTTTGAAATCTGATAAGTAACGAGTAAAGGTAGATAAGGGAGCCCGAGAGTGAGGTAAAATGGTTAAGTAATATTATTTATCATTCGCATGAATAGTAAATATTTTCTATTCAAATTAAATTTTTATAAAGAGACAATTGTTATTTCATCTTGAGCTTATGGGGTCCTTAAAGTATATATTTTTTATTTTTGTAATAGAGGTGTCAAACTAACACACAGTACCAGTGGTAAGTGATGATCTACATCCATCTTCAACAGAGATTCAAGATGCAAATGCGTTGTCATCCTTGAGGTTTGATATGGAAAGCCTTGTTTCGTGCAACTGTGTCGCCGGATCCTTGCAATAACCATTAGAAACACGGCAACGTTATGCTTCTATTTTACGCCGGTATATTGTGAGGGTGTGACCCATTCATGTTGCAGCTTAAAAAAAACTTCAGCGTGTGACAACCACGGTTAATCGAATAAGCAACCTATAGTGGGTATATCATTTGTACCTAGTGTATAGACATAAGGTACAAATTATAAAAAGTTTTTGTAATAAAACTGGGATTCAAAGCCACAATCTCTATGTGGATAGAATAAGCAACCTCTAGTGGGTATATCATTTGTACCTAGTGTATAGACATTAAGTACAAATGATAACAAAGTTTTTGTAATAAAACTGGGATTCAAAGCCACGATCTCTATGTGGATAGAATAAGCAACCTCTAGTGGGTATATCATTTGTACCTAGTGTATAGACATTAAGTACAAATGATAACAAAGTTTTTGTAATAAAACTGGGATTCAAAGCCACGATCTCTATGTGGATAGAATAAGCAACCGCTAGTGGGTATATCATTTGTACCTAGTGTATAGACATTAAGTACAAATGATAACAAAGTTTTTGTAATAAAACTGGGATTCAAAGCCACGATCTCTATGTGGATAGAATAAGCAACCTCTAGTGGGTATACCATTTGTACCTAGTGTATAGACATTAAGTACAAATGATAACAAAGCTTTTGTAATAAAACTGGGATTCAAAGCCACGATCTCTATGTGGATAGAATAAGCAACCTTTAGTGGGTATATCATTTGTACCTAGTGTATAGACATTAAGTACAAATGATAACAAAGTTTTTGTAATAAAACTTGTATTCAAAGCCACGATCTCTATGTGGATAGAATAAGCAACCTCTAGTACGTATATCATTTGTACCTAGTGTATAGACATTAAGTACAAATGATAACAAAGTTTTTGTAATAAAACTTGTATTCAAAGCCACGATCTCTATGTGGATAGAATAAGCAACCTCTAGTGGGTATATCATTTGTACCTAGTGTATAGACATTAAGTACAAATGATAACAAAGTTTTTTTTACTAAAACTAGGATTCAAAGCCGACGATCTCTATGCCGATAGTGCTATGTCCTAATAATTTGGTTTTTGCTTTTTCATATAACTACTCGTTGGTACAGATCTGTATTATAAGTGGTAAAACAACCCTATAACTAACAATCGGCTGTATCAAAAACGGATAGCATCATGCCGTATACGTTGTTTTTATTATTTTACTAATCGTGGCCGCAATTTCATACGCAAAAACCGAGCAACTCTTTTTCTTCCGAGTTGTGCACGGGTCACGTCGAGCGTGAACGAGACGCACTTAAAATTGACAAATCTTTTTTTATTTATCAACTTTACGTAAGCCCAAGTTTATTTCCATATAGCATATATGGAAACCGAATACAAATTGATTCAGCCGTTGTGGAGATGAGCGTACGAGCAACCCATAGAAAAACGTACAAAAATTTATACTTATTATACATATATATATATAGTTGGTATTGATAAGCATCACATGAAGATAAAAAACATAATTCAATCCTATGTAAATATTCGTATACATATTTCAACAGCAATGCCATAAATTTTTCATTTGGTCAGTTGATTGATTTTGAGTAAAAGGACCTGATGGCTGCTTCTCAGATCCTAGCACGAAAACAATATTTGTGGATCACGCATTGGTGGTTTAACGATCTGATCGTGTTGTATGTATGTTTATGTATTATGTATATAAATTGCTCTAAAATAGTTAACCATACACTACTTTTTCATCTGATAGGTACTTTTACAGCTAATAATTTATGCTTTGGTAAATTATGCACCTATTCTCTGAGGTTTTATTATCTCAATAAGAAAATACGGAGCTATATTGTAATTTACACCGAACTTCTCCCTCCCCCCACCTCCCCTTTCTTGCCACCATCCCCCAGCCGTCGACTCGAGTGGCTATCGTAAAAAATTAATCGGCATGCACGTAACAAGTCGCGTTCGTTTCGCGAAGTAATTAGTTACAATGTAATGCTCGTTGCACAATTATAGCGATTGTTTCTTAACCGGAGCCAGGGCAATGTTACGAAATCAATGACCGATCGAATCGGTATGTTGATTAAAATATAAAAATGAAACCTCAATAGCCCATCAACTTAAAATAGCAGCATAACACTGCTGCAATTTTACGTCGATAGGCATACTGGGCATAAAGGCTTCAGGAATTAATTAACATTAGGTGTAACTGTGTTCTCGTGTGTCACTAATATACAATAAAAAATATCGATTTAAGGTACGGTCTGCAAAAATGAACCATGTCCTAGCAAATAAGTAAACTGGAACGGTTAACGATTATGTTGGTAATGTTGAAGTTGGTGTTGTTAGCGTATGCGGCTCTTACAGCTTCATCGTACTCGGGAAAATGTACCAGCGGATGCGAGATTCGCGAGCTGGTACCTTTCTTAGCAAGAGTTCGGACCAGTGTTTATGATGGACAAGCACAGGACCAGGTTATGTATGATGTTTTCGGTTAAAATAATTTATATATCATCAAATCAAACAAATACCATACAGCCCTCAAGCGGCTGATTTATTAGACTTTTTTTTTAATATAATACGTGTCTAACGAGCATGCCTATGTTAAGTGATCACCGCCGCCCATGAACATCCGCGACACCTGTGGAGTCGCAAATGCGTTACGACCTTTCCTTGATGATCCCAAAGTCGTATCGATTCGGAAACGCCGCTGGCGACAGCTGATTCCACAGAGTAGTAGAGTGTGTGGCAGAAAATTTCGCGTGAAGCGCACAGTCGTGGATTGCCTACCGTGGAGATGATGAGATTGAAATTATGAATTATGTCGTGATGTACGATGACTTTCTTGACAAAAATAAATTCCAATAGTTGTCAAATATTTAGTAGTTTCATAGAATAATGCGTAAAGACATTCAGAGATTACGTGACAGGGTCTGTTATTATACGACGAATATGTGAATTTGATGATAAAGTTTTTGAAACCATATCTAGATCTTTTGAATCACACTATTGTTTTTCGTTAAACTAATGGTGACAAACAAACGCACAGTTCACCTGATATTCTTCAATGATAACTGCAATACAATTATCTACATCAAAAATTCAAGATGCACTTATGTCGTCTGAAGAATGAGATGGATAGGTCTCGCTAAGTAAGGTCTTCGATTACCTACACTAACAATACTAAGCAAGTGGTATGATGCTATTTTACATTGGTATTCTGTGAGGGTGTGGTGAGGAAATGTCCCTGGTCAAGTTGACATTTCACGCCCGTGGTTTTTCCATGGGCGTCGATGAACACCTCGGTGTTCCAGCCGCTCGTTTGCGCCCTTTTTTCTAAAAAAAAAGTGAAGTATTGCTTAATAATTTGGCATCGTCACCTGGTGAAGATGGGATGAGAACATAGTTTCTAAGCCGTAGGTGTTGGGTTTTAATATTTGTCCATCCATCCACCACAAACTTAAGGTTTTCAGATTTGGGTGGCTCTGCATCAGAATTTTCGTCCAAGGTTATGTATATGTAACATTACATTTGGCTTAAGAAAGGCGTGGACAAGTGATCGCTGTTGTGTTTCCGCATATTTTTGGCACTATACTTTCGGTTTGCTGTTGATATCTGGCAACAGCGAGAAGTTGGCCCGTATTGGTCAAAATCTACCCACAGAACAACATTACTCCGTGTTCTTAACGACGGCGTAACATAAGTGATAAGAAAACCTGGCTACTGCATAGCCATAACCATACCCAGCCCGGGTATGGTCCCCAGCCGAGGATCAATATTTGTGTATAGTAAATAGTTCGTTTTTGTTATGTGCTGTTTCTTTGATACTATATCTGAACCGTTCTACGATCTCATTGAATGCTTACGGCACTACAATATAACCTACGCAGTTGATGTCATTTGCCAATTTCCAGCATATATTTAGATAAGGTCAGTCTCACTATTGTCAACTGGTTGCGTTTCATATGTACGAGTATATTTTATTATGTAAAATCAGCCATAAAAGAAAGGACACTCCCTCGTTGGCACTATATCTTATCATATAACCTTCAAAGTGCTGGAACAAATAATCGAAAAGATCAACGCTAAAAATACAACCAAGAACCGTGTCGGAGTTTTCATTTTAATTATCACTTCGAACACGGAACTCTGATTTAAAAAGCAGCTGCGTTAACCCCACTGCCAATTAGGCGTTTATAATTGGATACATAACATCAAGCCAGACTGACATATGAGGAAGGTGAGCTCCACAGATTAGGAATATATCAAGATGATATAATTTTATAATTACCTAATGATTTGAATAAATAACAGGGTTTTCCTTTTCCTTATATTTCAACAGCAATGCCATAAATTTTTCATTTGGTCAGTTGATTGATTTTGAGTAAAAGGACCTGATTGCTGCTTCTCAGATCCTAGCACGAAAACAATATTTGTGGATCACGCATTGATGGTTTAACGATCTGATCGTGTTGTATGTATGTTTATATATTATGTATATAAATTGCTTTAAAATAGTTAACCATACACTACTTTTTCATCTGATAGGTACTTTTACAGCTAATAATTTATGCTTTGGTAAATTATGCACCTATTCTCTGAGGTTTTATTATCTCAATAAGAAAATACGGAGCTATATTGTAATTTACACCGAACTTCTCCCTCCCCCCACCTCCCCTTTCTTGCCACCATCCCCCAGCCGTCGACTCGAGTGGCTATCGTAAAAAATTAATCGGCATGCACGTAACAAGTCGCGTTCGTTTCGCGAAGTAATTAGTTACAATGTAATGCTCGTTGCACAATTATAGCGATTGTTTCTTAACCGGAGCCAGGGCAATGTTACGAAATCAATGACCGATCGAATCGGTATGTTGATTAAAATATAAAAAATGAAACCTCAATAGCCCATCAACTTAAAATAGCAGCATAACACTGCTGCAATTTTACGTCGATAGGCATACTGGGCATAAAGGCTTCAGGAATCAATTAACATTAGGTGTAACTGTGTTCTCGTGTGTCACTAATATACAATAAAAAATATCGATTTAAGGTACGGTCTGCAAAAATGAACCATGTCCTAGCAAATAAGTAAACTGGAACGGTTAACGATTATGTTGGTAATGTTGAAGTTGGTGTTGTTAGCGTATGCGGCTCTTACAGCTTCATCGTACTCGGGAAAATGTACCAGCGGATGCGAGATTCGCGAGCTGGTAGCGTTTCATATGTACGAGTATATTTTATTATGTAAAATCAGCCATAAAAGAAAGGACACTCCCTCGTTGGCACTATATCTTATCATATAACCTTCAAAGCGCTGGAACAAATAATCGAAAAGATCAACGCTAAAAATACAACCAAGAACCGTGTCGGAGTTTTCATTTTAATTATCACTTCGAACACGGAACTCTGATTTAAAAAGCAGCTGCGTTAACCCCACTGCCAATTAGGCGTTTATAATTGGATACATAACATCAAGCCAGACTGACATATGAGGAAGGTGAGCTCCACAGATTGGGAATATATCAAGATGATATAATTTTATAATTACCTAATGATTTGAATAAATAACAGGGTTTTTCCTTTTCCTTATATTATCCTTAGCTTAGCGTCCTTTTTTCATATTAGGGGTGACATAATCAAGTCGAGCACACAGTTCATCTGATGGTAAACTATGACTACGGCCTAAGACATCTATCTACATCTCACATCAACGAAGAGTTTCAAATGAGAGCATCATTTAGCATAGTTTTAAATATTATTTCTTGCATTTTAATAACATTAGGGAATATGTGCAATCATAGAATACTTTACATTGTTCTAACAATTGATCTCTATTGTTGTCTTCATTAAATATTTAAATATAAATAAATTATCCCTGAGGACTGAGATGGAATGCAATTAGAAATATTAAGAGATCCTTACGACCTATAGACACCCACGCACATCTGTTTTAGGGCGCCTTTCTTTCTTAAGGCACTCTTCTATTTTGTCGTTCGATAAATTTAGGTAAATTAACAATTTGGGAAAGAAATGAAAAATGATAACAAGTAACTACTGAAGATTTCATATTTGAATATAGGTAGGCAAATGCATCATCATAGCTTTTGCTAGTGAAGAAGCTACTTGCTATGCCTCCTCTTCATAATAAAGAACCCTTAGATAAGGTAGGAATATGGAGAGACCTTGGTTACCTAAATGATTTTTTTATTTGAAATGTGATTCGCGATATACACCTGATTGTCAATACTGCGGACGGTATATATGCTGCAGTAATTGTATAGAAAAGTCTGTTGTCTATGTAAAATGGATTCTTTATCAGTAATCGGGTCTACAGATTCTCTCGTTCACAAAGCATAGAACTTCCTATCATATATTGCTTTCCTTAATGAGCGAGGTCCTAATCAATTCAATTCAAATTAGATCTAATAATTTTACAAGCAGACTCTGACTACAGCTTTGCTCCCTTTCGAAAACGCTCTTGTGTATTTAGGTAGATAGTATATTATTGGAACAAATACTAATTGCTTTGCCATGTTTTGAAAATTAAATCTTTGTTTTTCAGTGAACTAAATTCAATGATTTCAGAGCGGAATAGATTTTTTTTCCAAGTCAAAGAATTTTTTTCTGCGCCTCTAAATGGATTAAAAATGAAGAACCCTCTCGTATTTACGCTTATAATAGAATGAAAATCGGGTTAATTACCAACCTAAGTAAGCACTTTTTAGAATTGTTATTAATTCTTTCTTTTGCTTAACGAATGAGATGGTTTAGATCTAATTATTTTAACATAGTAGTTTTATAAATTATGTTTTACGAAATACTTTTGAAACCAAGTGTTCAGTCATCAATACCAATGTATTTTTAAAAATATAACAAAGTATTAAATCATTTTTTATTATTATTTATAAAACTGTGTCAAAAATTAAATAATTGTAATTATTTTGTATTTTAGCATACGAAGGTTTAAAACGTATTGTAAATAATTTTCTTTTTTTGATGACAGACTTAATAGCCCACTCACATTGACTGTTATATATTGTGATCGCTTCAGTCAAATAATTTTGAAAACGATGAATGAATCTGCACAAAAATTGCTTGTTATTTTCGCCAGTTTTGCTCAAATATTTTCGTATGCACATCGTCGAACATCGAAATAACCAAATAGAGTAAAAGAACGAATGAACGAGTTGCTACTCGAAACATTAACAAGCGTTGTGTGTGAAATCTCACACACGAATAAATTACGCAATTGAATTAATTCTGTCACTCAATCGTTTGTATGGCACTTGGACCCCATTGATCCACGAGCTAAATTGGTTTTGAGCCAATTAGGTGTCGGTGGCGGCTTTTTAGCGCTTAAAAGTATGTTGTAGAAATTGGTTTTGTTAAACTCGCATATTGGAAAGGTGAAAATTTATCGTGAAAAGTCAAATATCTTTACGTGTCATTTTATAGCGGAAAATGATTGCGTTATTTGTTTTAAGGTGTGATTAAAAATAACAACTTTTCAATTTTCGATGGTACCCTAGTGTTGACTGTGTGATGTGATTTTTACATTTGAGTGTAGAACTTGTGCGAAGTAAATGTTGTCATTGCATTGTGAATATTGGAAGCATCAATCTGGTCGATTTCTACCACAAAAATCAATTGCTCCAAATGCCATTAATAATGCTGGATTTGATATATACAGAAGGATATTACCGTCAGTATTTTCGCAAACAAAGAGGTACTTACGTCGTCCCCTTCCTTACTCTGATTAAATGAATACGAAATAAAACCGGAGAAAACTGCAAATGTTATTGCTTACATTTATGCAATACTACGTAATTATACCTAATTTCTTAAAAAAATAAAAGGTATACTTATATATATTTTTTTGCAAACGGGCACACAGTTCTAACTGAACTGCTGGTTAGCGGGTCACCGTGGCTACAGTTTATCCTCAACGAAGATTCAAGATGGACATGCACTCGTGTACTGTAATTCAATTCAATGGTATCAATAATTGGAACCTCTGTATGAATCCAACAGTATAGTTCCTTACACTACTGTTGGATTGTAGTGGATTGGTGGTCGGATATATCAGGTATGATCTCCAGCTAACCAGAAATTCAACTCAACTCGCAACTCAATGTTACCCTGAACATCGTGGGGTTTTGTATATTCTATGACTTTATAGGAAAAGCTATACAGACTTGAAATTCTAGTGGAGGCACTCATTCGTTTTTACCTTCTCTTTTACAATATGCAATGGAACAAAGGAGTACAGGAAGTGTCTAAGTCTCATATACCAACAAAACATTTCCGCCAATTCTAATACCTTGTCTGTTTGTTTATTCAAATACAAAACACGCCCTTGCTATTCGAAGGTTAGCAAATAGGCTCTACAATAAGTTCATGCTGAAACCAAGGGCAGACGATAGTTATCTATTACTTCTCTTTACTATTATTACTTTATAATTTTTTGTGAAGTATAATAGTAAACTTTTGAAGTGAGGTAGAAAGGTTTGGAAGAAGTCTATGGCTATAGCTTAACGTGGAAAGTGCTCTGCGGCAATCTCTTATGGAGACAAGTGAAGGGATTCAGATGATTACAAAATGGGACGTTCAGTTACCACTTCACATATCCCTTCTCTTTCTCATTTTCATCTCTCTCTCTGCAAATGGATATACTATGAATATAAATATAAAATTAAATTTTATTTATATATATATTTATATATATATATATATATATATGTATGTATATAATAATAGATTAATAAAAGTTAGATCACGTCTTAATAGGAATGGAAGTGAAGAAATCTGTCCTTGATATTTTTCTTTATCGAAAAATATATTTCCAAATCGGAACCAATTGTAATGGCGTTAGAAGAAAAGTATATATGTATCGCATGCTCTGTAGGCTTTTTTGCCTCAAACTAAGCCAATTTATATGAATGAAAGAGCGTTTCCTGTCACCCCGGTTGATCTCTCCGCGATGGAAATTTTATTTCTCGAATATAATCTGCATAAGAATGGGTTTCCCGGTGACATAACATCGGTGCTGAATAAAGATTGAAATATATATATTTTTTCTTTTACCATTGTGCTTAAGATATTTACGCCAGAAACAGATGATTGTTTTTGTATTTTGTGTATTGAATAAAGGAACCTTGTTGTAAGAAGTGATTATATAAATATGTATACATAGAAAAAGCACGTTTTTTTCTCTCGATACACTATACTTAGTGGTTATAGAATTAGCAAGTACATTCTTAATTAGATTCAACATGTTCGTTCCTGTTTATATACTTTTAAAACCTAAGTTATCTGAATGACTACAACGAGTACGTACGATACTCTTATATATTTATTGAGTTTAATTATAATATAATTCAAAATTCTATTAAAATATTATATAATTTAATTTAAAATGAAAAGGTTAGTGTAATAAGTAAAGAACTTTAAGTGTGTTCCGTCAAATCTTGAAATTGTACCGCGACAACAAAAGGTTGAGAACCACTGCACTAGAACAATGTTTTTATTCTCTTTGTCTCTTTCACGATCTCACTGTCCCCCTCTCTCTAAGAATTATTTATATTAATTACCAATCATTAGTTGCAAAAAGTATTTAACATACTTAAATTACCTTGTACGACTATTTAAAATAAACGTTTATTTTTTTTATAAATAACATAAAAACCAAAACGCGATTGCCAATTAATATCTGACATCATTCAACCCTACCATTTTGTCATGCGTGTTTTATTTGTTGATCACGTCAAAAGAGTCAAGGGTTCAAATCTGGGGTAATTAAACAATATTTTTAAAAGTTCGAAAAAGAAGATCTTGATTTCATCTTATTAAAAGAGATAAATATATGCGATTTACAGGGGTCAAGTTTATTATAAACGTTTGTAACATCTGTTACATCGTAAATGGTTTTTTTTTAAGTTTTATACTCCGTAATAATTAACATAAGAACATTATAAGTTTATTATATATTTATAATAATTATTCCCACTTTAACTTATACGTAGAAACGAGGCGATGCCATCGAACCTAGCAGAAAACCGATGATTGGTATACCTTTGCCAGAGAAGAATGATGAAGAGGCTCTTACCCATCAGGGTGTCGGTCACAGGAGTTTTATTTATATTATATAACTATAATTATAGTAACGAAAATAAATTTTCAGAGACCATATTAGCGTTCCTTGAACTGCAATAATAAACACATCCTCGAACACACACTACGAATACATCTTTATTGTATAAATAATATTGTATGACAAGATCTTTCTTTGTTTCTAAACGTAGAGAAAGGGAGGATAGAGAAATATGTTTCATTAGCTGTTGAACTAGGGCGTGCGTCCCTCATACGTTACCTTTAAAGAGTAAACCAATTCCTAATACCGACGAAACTAGGGGAATAAATATCTAAAACCAAAACTAAACGGATAAGGTAATTTTATTGGTTCTGAATATAAATGTTTTACATAACAGAATATTTTTAGAGAATTTTAAATTCTGTCTGTCTGTATTAATTACTATTAATTACAGTTAATTAAATACAGACATTCATGCTCTGGGTAGAGAAACAGAGCCAGAAACAGACCATAGGTTTGTTTCTGGCTGCATTCTGCAGCAATGGGTCAGCACGACCTAGGTAGGACCACGCCCTTACAGAATACCAGCGTAAAATATCAGCATGACGCTGCTGTGTTTTGTCTATAATATATATATTTCAAACGTTTTTTTTTGTTTAAATCCAACGCCATTCACACTGAAGCCTTTGCACTAGATAAGCCTGTACTGCGGGGGCTAGTTAGGAATACATTTTTTTTTAAATTTTAACACCTGCTTGTCTATTATATCGTTAATACAAGTATAAAAATAGACATATAACTATTTTTTTTGGTATATATTTCAATTTATACTCAATTCAATATCAACTATGAGTACCCATATAGTAGTATAATTATAAAAATACATAACTGTGGTATATATACTCACTTATAAATACATACACGTATATATATATATATATATATATATATATATATATATATATATAAATACAATCACGTAGAAGTTTTTACGCTTTGATGTCCATTACATTTTCAAACGTTCTTTATCTCTGTAAGAGTATTATGTCAAATAATATTAAACGAGTATTGATAACTATTCGCAGATCTGTATTTTAATTTAAAGTAACTCAAATAAATAAATCAAATAAATATAAAAGTTTAGTTCAGGCGGTGAAATACGAAGCAAAAACACTCCTATACTACAAAAAAAACTTTTTTGTTTTTTAATGGAATAATGCGAACGGAAAACACTCGTATACAATAAAAAAAAAAAATGTTTTTTATCGAATAATGTACGATTGCTACACAAATTTGTATTCATCCAGCGAGCTTACATAGCTAGATGGCCAAGCTGTGGTGATTCTCCTCAAATCTGCTAGGAGATGATCCAACGGAGAAACTAAGTAGTACACAATTCATTGGATTAGAATTCTAAAGTGGCAATTGGCCGGCGCGGCTCTATTAGCCGCGGTACTCATTACCATTGGTGTAACGAGTTGAGACCGCTGACCGGCAAACGTATTGTAGGTTGCTCTCGGACCAGCAATCGTAGTGTAGGTTCCCCTAGGTGGAGCGAAGGCCTTAGCAAAGTAATAGGTCTTTACCTATGAAATTGCCGTTTTGTGTGAAATAAGTTAAAATATTTTTTATACGCAAGCCCCGTTTTTGCACATGCCTCCCCGCGTCACATTCACCGACTTCAGGTAATACAAAATACAAAATCGTTTTATGCGCAAGGCCACCGGTGCACCGTGGTTCTTGCGTAACGAAAATCTACACATAGATCTTGAGCTGCCGACCATAGCTCAGTACCTGAAGCAGGCTTCCCGCCCATATTTCGACTCTGCCGTCACACATTCTAACCCCTTGATTGTCTCCACTTACAGTCCCATCGCGAATCACAGATTCACTCGCGTCCGAAGGAGACCGAGGTACGCCCTCGACGACCCCGACGACGCGACCTCCGGGGTCCAAGCCATTCATAAAATACAACACATGTACATCGCACCCTCATATCGCCCCCGCCGACGGCGAGGGTATCGCAAACAAGGTTATTAGTGATATTGCCATGTCACTGGTTGGTTCTCTCCAGTACATACAGATAGAAGCGTCACTGGAGTTTCTTGCGCCACTTCTTCTCCAGCGCCAACGCATTCCGAAGTGGTGGTACGGATAGCTAATAAGAAATAGCGATATTAACTTAAATAAACCTCTGTCAGAAGCTACTGACCGAGCCGAGGTTCGGGCTTCTCGGGCACCTTCAAGTCAGACGCTCTCGCGAAACAGGGTAACGGTCCAGACCAAGGCTCCCTCTCGGGAGCCCTTGTGCTGGTTACCTATATATAGAGGTGGTCTCGACTGAGTGCCATAAGCGCTCGGTCACCTCTCAACCCGGTGAAACTGTAAAAGACATCGGGCAACAGCGGCCAACAGCCAGTTAAAAAATCGTAAGCACTAGAAGTTAAACCGCGTTACAAATACCACATTATATTATATTACTAGTACGGTAATTACTACTAATTATTGTTTTAAGGTGTTTCAAGTTAGTAGCCGCAATCTCATTTGATGTTTAGTGGTGACGTAGTCAATTTCTCCCTTCTTCTCTTAAATAATCCAAAATCGGATACGGAAAAACGAAAACGGGCAACTTGTTCTAATCCTGTAGAGTTGCCATTTAAAATACCATACTCTTAACATAAATTTTCATTTATTTATATCACCACAAAAAGTAATTATGCCTTGTAAATCTTCTGAATAAAGCATTATAGATATATTATACCTACTTCACACCACACTGATTGAGATGCCCATTCATATAACTAACTCGTTTACCACACTACACTTCAACTTATTTGCGACCGCATTTCTCAATTATAACACAAACAAAACGCTATCTCCATTCGGACTTAACAGAAAATATATGTTAACGCTCAGGAATTACGATCTAGATCTTAATACGCGTCTAGATGATATTGTGACGGTTATTACTCCAACACTATGGTAATACATTTTGAACTTTGTAACTAAGAGATAAAGTTGTAATTTTATTGGACTTAATCTACAAAGTGGACAGTAATTTGAGTATAATACAAGGAATTATGAGCGCTCCGTTGGTAGCGAGGAAATGGAGAATTGTCTGTCTTCTTTAAAGCAAGAACAATGTCTTAGCACGCAATAAGCTTTCTGGTTTTCTATTAAACACTAAACTTTCTGTCCGCGGTCAGCTTAGGGACTTGTGCTGAGCCGTTTGTGGTTGTTTATTTATTTGGAAACTGCAGAGGTTTTATAACGATAAATAAAGACTTTAACTGTAATGGGCAAATTGCTTGACGTTAATAGATTTAGGCTTTAGATATCAGTAGACGATTATAAATTACGTTTTAAGCGGTTTAAATGTCAAACAGAAGCACAGTAACAACTGGAATAAGTAATTACGTAATTAGGTTGTTCTTAATTATTTTATAAAAACAGTTAACTGTACTTTATCTTAAATGAGATACAAATTGATTTTATGAAACGGCTCAATTTTTAACTCTTTCTTTTATTTTAAGAATAATTGATAAGTTTTTTCTTAGTATAGTAGTACAAAGAGTATTTAAGACTTTTATCTATTTATTAATGAGCTCCCCTCATAACCCTCTCCCCCCCATCCCCTCACGATAAAGTTTAGGACGATATATGAACAATACTCCATAGAATGATATTTTGCGCAAAAAGTTTATCAGTACGATCTAAGAAACGTGGTAAGTTCAAATTCGTCAAGTATTATTTTTATTACTCTTTAAATAAATATTAACCAATTATATAAAATATTTACAAAAACCGTACAATATTAGAGAGTAAATAAGAGTTATGTAAAAAAAATATTATTAAATTGAGATTCGAGATTTGTAAATGTATTTTGGAAATAAGCTCGTAATATCGAAGTTCCCTCGAAGTGTTTATTGCGACTATAAAAAAGTCAAAATAATGTTTTTTTAACTATAAGCCATTACTTAATGGTGAGTCTGCTTATTCACGAGTAAAAGTTTATAATTGGTTTGTTGAATTTTAAAGAGGATGAAGTATCTTTGGATGCCTCCCGTGGTTATTCAAGAAAATGTTCAAGCTGTCGTTTAAATTATTCGTGAAAAACAATGAACTCCATATGCAGAGCTTAGGCGAGGACAGTATATTAAATTAGCAACATTGCAAACGGTATCTATGTTGAAGAACAATGATTATGGACAACTCTATAATCATTGTTCAAGATTGATACCGCACAAACTAATCGATCACTACAAACTATGAGGAACGTCGCGTGGATTAGTGCAAAGTTATGATAGATAAATTTAACGCTGGCGCGAAAAAAATATTTATGACATGTTGGCAGTTATATAACATTAATCCGGAAACAAAGGGACAATTGACAGGAAGCCGACTGCAACAAAATACCGTAGCTCACAAAAAAAATAGCAAATATGCTCTGGCCGTTTATAACTTCGAAATTTCTGAGGTGTCAAAAGAAGCACGATCACTGGTATTATCCAAGTAGTTTAGATGAATGGTAAAGTGCCTACCTGTCCAAGATGACTTTTAAAAGATCAATCTCTATAATAAAAAATATACTTTAAAATTTTTAGGTACCTTTCATTTACCTTGTGATAACAATTTAAAAGTTTATTTGACAGTAATTAGGGTGACAAACGATCACACATGACTTAACTGATACGTAAATCAACCCATCACACCTAAATATCTATTCTAGAAGTAATCAAGATAGATTGCGTCATTTGCAGTAATAAGGTATCCGCTTAGATAACTTGATTAATAGTTGTACTTTTCCGTACATACGGGAGACCCACGTTTCAGCTATTAGCTTTAGATTTCTTATTTCGACCCCCAAAATTAACCCAATAAATTCAGAATTCGGTTATTTACGTTACACGTGCGTTATAAGGTCATCTGAATATATAAATGGATGATATTTGATTTGATTGTTTCCTCGAGTAGATTCGGAGAAAATAAGCTATATGGATGGACAGAGAGTCACAAGAGTATATCTTATAAAGGTTTCGTTTTTTCAGCAGATATACGGAAGAGTAAAGTCACTCTAACAACTAAGACAACAGAAGGTGCCGGCTTTTCTTCAATTATTATGTTAAACAACGGCATTATACTGCTTTTTATGCTGGTATCCCGAGAGATTTGCCCTCTGTTTAGGTGCTTATACCTTAATACAGCTACTGTGTTAATATTCCATACATAATATTTATCACTAACTATCTGACCCGACGGACGTTGCGCCGTCCATATTTCAATTAGTTTGCTTATGTACGTTTTGTGATTTTATGAAAATGATGTATCGTTCGAATCGTAAATCATGATCTTGAGTCGTACAAAAATCACATAGAAAAAGATCTTTTAGTTTTTCCCGAATTTGCCCATTTTTCGGGTATCTCTTCCAATTTTTCTTGCCATAAAAACATAATTTGGACATTTTTATAAAAACTATCTTAATAGTTCAAGTGATGCGCTTACCAACGATCAGCATTTTATTTATAAAATTACTAAGTAACAATTAGGGACAAGGACTAAAATACCCCATTACCATATACAACACACCATAAGGATCTTGTATCGAATAATTTTAAGACGTATCCCCTCGCTTGGATGAAAAACATCGAAACATTACATGCGATTAAACGGTAAAAGTTTTATTGCGTTTTATTGCTAATGCGTTGAAACATTGCCAGTTTAAGGGAACGTGAATGCATCGAACAGGATTGTGCCTTGTACCGTGTTGTAAAATAAAAAGTGTAGACAACACCCGCTGATATGGATTCATTACTACAATCAAACCAGCGGGGGATCGGATAAGAAAATATTTTGGATGTGCCTTTAAGTGAGTGTTCTTATAATTTTAACAAATCAAAATGTTTTTAAAATTAAATGTTTTACATATTTAGCTTCATTGTCTGCGAATCCGCCTGCGTGAATTTCGCTTATAAATTTAAATTCACAGTTCTGTAACTTTATAATAACTTTAAACAATTTGAATACTGCATTAATATACATTCAGTTTATCATAAGTGTGACAGACAAACAGCCGAATCATTAAGCATTAGTATAAGCTTTTAACCCTGTAGCATTGTCTACGTAGATCTTGTGTTTTTTATAATACGAGCATACATTTAACCTGTGTTATATTTCTATTTTAGGCAGGTATTCTATAGGGGTATTCCCCCGGACAAGCCGTCCTTTTCATGCTCACGTCACATTAATTGTGACTTTTCATTTCGATTTTTAATTTAGGACCTGAGTCTATGAACTTCAAAAGCCGCATCAATATGTTCGCGGAGTAGTTTACGAATAATGTTCACGGAATAGTTTACGGATAAAACACAAACAGGTATAAATTCTGTAAATCGCGGTCTTATTTTTCTAGCAGTCTACATTGACATCAATGAATAGTTAATCTGTGTCGGTTTATATAAAAATATGATAGTTTTCACTCATGGTTTAGTTACAGTTTTATCATAGTATAAATTATATTAAAAGTAATAGTGAACTGTGAGTTAAGTGACGTCATTTTCTTTGAAGTTTGACCGCTAGCATGAGTAATAATAACAAGGTAATTAAATATACAGGCAATTAATAATGATTTAAATATAAATCAGATAAGGTCAAGTCGATTATTGTGCTTGACTAATCGTTTGGTTAATTACACTAAAAGAAATACAAGTGCTTGAAAAATTACCGTTTTAAAGCCTCATTTAAAAGATTATATTTCGATGCAGCGTAATGAGCAGTGAAAGCCTTGACATGGATTTAAATCCCAGTCTAAGTAAACATTTGAGTAATGTTTTGAACAGATACTTGAGCGTCGTAACTTGTATAAAGTGTAAGTTGTACCTACAAGTTATCCATTCACATAGCCGTTATAAACTAGGCGCCAGCATCTAGACATGATTTTATAACTAGATATATTTATTTTATAAGCTATCAGTGGTTCTATTCTCGTTGCCAGCGCTTTGTCTCGTTTACGGGGGTGATGGTTTCATAACTCCGCTTACATCCAACCTGCCCAGGAAGCTGGCGATAGAAAAATCGTTATGCTAATAAATGTGTCTGTAACCGAGACTCTGCGAGATACAATGTCAGGTCACGAACACAGATTTGCAAATAGATACTACCCAGACTCGAAAAACAAAATCTTGCCATATATTAATTTTATTCTTTAGATGAAAATCGAACTATACATATGTAACGCAGCGGCCAGATTCTCTAACCTAAACGATCAACATCATGTACCGGATAGGGTAGAAACATAATATATCGATAACCGCTTGTTAAGACTCCAAATGATGATCTTGATTATCGTAAATAAACCTAAGTTACTTGTTCCCAGGTTTGAAACATGTTCACTGATATAGATGATGACAGAGAAAATAATCGACATAATTAAAGCCGCTGAGTGTGAGATAGCTATATTCTCGGGCTTTCTCTGGCTAATATTCTTAAAAAAGAAGCTAGTACAGGGAATATATTGTGACCAAGTAAGAGTCTAGACCGATGTAGAAATAGACGCATCCTAGTTTGGTGAGTCTTTTAAGGAAAACGTCATGTGCTTAATTATGCCCTTAGTCAAGTGATGATTTACTCAAAATTTACGAAACTGGATCCATAAAGCAGAAGATTAGGTGGATTTTTGGAGATGGACTGCAGGAAATTGATAATGAAAGAGTTATAGTAATTCATACTTAGTATAAAAGACTCTTCTCACAGTGGTAAGGCCACGCTGGTACTAGTGCCTAGCTACAACATGAATAGGTCGGGTGGACAGATAAGGACCACTCCCTCACAGAATACCAGCTTGAAAAAGCATGATAGCTCAATTCTGTTTCGTATGGCGAGAGTAAGGATTACAATTACAGGTAACGAAACATTACATCTCAGTGCTTAGTACATGGCATGTGTATTTTGAATCTTAGTCGGGGATAGATCTAGGTTTCGTCCACCGCAATAATTACCTACTAGCCATCATGTATTTTTTTTATTTATTACATTGAGAGTAACATACGAGCACACAGTTCACCTGATGGTAAGTGATTCCTGCGGGCCATGACATCTATATTCGTCCTTACAAGGAATCATAATGCAAATGATTTGTCACCCTTGAGGACTGAGATGAAATGCCTCGTCACCAGCAATAAAAGTCTCCGGATTCCTGTACTCACCAGACGAAACACTGATATTCTGTGAGGGCGTGGTTCTACCCCGGTCGAGCTGACCCAATCGTTCTACAGCTACGTACAGAAGCTTACGTACCACTATTAAATATATATAAATATATATATATATATATATATATATATATATATATATGGGACAGTTTGCATTGCTTCGAAAACCACTAATCAGATTTGATTGCA
This sequence comes from Teinopalpus imperialis, assembly GCA_029286865.1. Classification (NCBI taxonomy): domain Eukaryota; kingdom Metazoa; phylum Arthropoda; class Insecta; order Lepidoptera; family Papilionidae; genus Teinopalpus; species Teinopalpus imperialis. The sequence goes on from JAGSMU010000004.1 coordinate 11,181,031, forward strand.
AAATTTACTGTTAGGTTTTATAATTCCTCGATAATGTTTTACTTTAAAAACTTATACCTGTTTTGTTCCTAACATATTATTACAAGAAATTAACCTTGTATCTGCGACTTGTACGATGAATGAAGCTTCTTTATCATGTCTTCGTAGTGGTCGTATTAACAATAAAATATTTTTCCACCAATACAATTCCCCGAACGGTCTGTGTGTCCGTACGTGCCGTGTGGAGATGTGTCATACTGGTTGGGAGTGACCGTCACAATTCCAGTTAATGTCGTCGCGTTTGATCTATTAATTTATCTTTTTTGTAATAATATTGAATTAATTTCAAATAAAAATATAAATGAAGTAATATTTTATACATTTAAACTATTTTTAGTTTATATAAAAAAATAAATATTTAGTAAAATTCGGTAGGTTTTCAATATATATATATGTATTTTTATTCTATTTATTTATTTCGATCAACAGGCATGGAGCAGCCATTATTAAACAAAATACTTATCCGAAACTGTAATTTTTAAGTAAAAGCCAAGAATGAAAGGAAAGAAGAAAGAAATAAATGATTATTTGGTACTTAGAAATAAAATAATTACAAAAACAAAATAACATGAAAATCAAAATTTGACTGTGCCAAATAGGTCTCCACTCAGTATAAGATAACGGAGTTGATTGGAATTTCGTAAATACTGATTTTCAGTTGAGCTCCCTATCTCTTACTACTTATTAATAACTGTACTTTTATTAGAAATGAATGCGATTACAATTATGAGAATGCGCATACCCACGTCGCGCGTGTCGTGTTGGACACGCAAGTATATCCTGTCAAATATTAGTTATTTGTTTAAAATAATGTTACGACTCTTGAAGGCTTCAAACAGCGCCGGCTGGTGGGAACATTTGACTCGGTGACGCAGGTTCGATCCGTTTTTGGGCAAAATGAAAAGTATCGGTATTTTTTTGTCCCTTTCGTTTTTTCTTGCTTATGTCTCGTGGGTCCAATTTGTTAACTTTTAATGTCTGATTATTTAAAGATAAAATCTATACAACAATATTGTTGTTCCTACGTTGCTCAAAAGGATAGACGTTTGTTTAATATCAATTAGGGAGTTGTGAACATACTATTAAAATAAATAAAAGGGAAGTAACCGACCATCCGTCCATCAGCCAAACAATTTACTTGTGTATTTTTTATATTAGCAATATTGGTAAACATAATTTACGTGATTATTAAGACCCATAGAATATATATAATTTCATAGGTCCTTATCTCTCTCTTAACTCTACTCATTCTAACTACTTTCTTCCTAAAATAAGCTTTCATTCTAATCATATTTTTTAATATTTTTTTAAATTATTCCTCACACGTTTCTCCATGATGTTTCCTGTCACCATTAAGTACGTAGCAAATTAGCTAGATCACTTACTGCTATTGACAAATAAGATGGAAAAAGATGTACACTTTACTTAATAAGCATCGCTCTGCTATTTTGCGCTTCAAGTATTTGAGTGCGTGTACCGACTCCGTTTGAGTAGACCCATCCGGGAAGGAATCGCTTTCTACACATCTTGGAAATATATTTTCCTTATACAAACTTGATAAAACAGTAATCGATTGCCTTATCTTAGTTTTTTTTTAATAAAACAAAGAAATAATTATATGAAATTCAAGTACGTAATTATAAAACGGAATTGAAAGAGATAAGACTATTAAAAAAGGCACAGGATATCGAAACTAGATTAACGTCCTTTGAAATGAAGTATTAAAGTGCTGAGCTATGGAAGCGCTACTGAATAGCTTTTTGGTTTGAAGGAAATTAATTATAGTTCTTCTAAGAGGTGATTAACGAGTGCATGGTTCAAAAGATGTTCATTGGATACTACGGTCCAGGAAATCCATGTCCATCCTTTGCAATGACTTAAGATGCACATGCATTATCACCCCTGACGAGTGGTAGGAATGCTTCGTTTTCCGGTAATTGGTTCCCCTGATATCTACTCTCCTCATTTCAAACACAGTAGTGTTATCCTGCTCTTTCACGCTTGTTGTAAAGATCGTTATTTCAGCTCATCATTTGTCTACTACTTGATCTATGGCACCTTAGCAAATAACAGAAGGTATAAGTTTGATTCTAGCTGCAGAATGATTCCTTGTTAAGGACGAATGTACAGGTCATGGGCCGCAGGAATCACATGTCATCAAGTGAACTGTGTGCTCGTTTGTTACTCTTAAAAAAATACTTGAAGCGTAATGGTTTAACCATCCATTCTCCACTCGGGAGAATCTTTCGATAGCTAGGGGAGCTTTCGATGGCAACTTGAGTAGCACCATCAGATAGGTACGTGATCAGAGCAGACCGACACGCTTAGTCTATGAGCGCTTTGTGTAAGTAAGAGAAACAATAACTAATAAACCAGGTCACGGTCCCCTCAGTTCCGTGAGCCCTGTGTCCGATGATGCTGTAAGAGCCGCATAGGCTAACAGCATCAACATCAACAAAATCTAGACGTAATGGTTTACGGTATGGTCGTAGTACTTAACAACGTAGTAGGTTCAAATATTGTTCTGAAACCCTTCTAGTAAGAGCTTTAAAGTCAGAGTTATTCCTTAAAAAAAAAATCTTAAAAACGACCATTTTTACGGATTTTCCACTGAATGTATGAAATCACCAACATGACCAATGCACATGCAGCACAGTGTGAGGTCCGCTGGTGTGGAACAAAGTGGCTTAATTTCTCTTTCAATATATATTGTGGAACATAATCGTACAACATACACATGTTGGATTTCTGATCTTAAAATATTTTGTATGTCACGGAGTGTGCACACTACGACCCTTTCTCTGATCTTATCGGATGCTGTACGGCGAAAACAAATGTTTGCGTTAACAGTTCAAGCACTATAATATATCCTGCTATGATAACAAATTGTTTGTGGGCCGAAAGATGCCGCTGTTGTTAAAAATAGCTAAAATGACGTCATGTTACAGCAACAAGTGCAATCACGGAGTATATCGTGTAAGAAACATTAAAGAAGTCCACTCCACGACCGCTAGATAATGAGCCCTCAAACTTAATCCAATAATATATTTAATGAATATATATATGTATATATATATATAAGAATATATGTATCAGTGGAAGAGCTACACTGCAGTTTGTTTTTAGCTCCAGAATTAATGGGTAAGCTCGACCGGGGTAGGACCAAGCCCTCACAGAATACCAAACTAAAATAGCAGCTTATTTATTAATAGCATATATATATATATATATATATATATATATACATAAGAAAAATACAATATAAATCCGGTGAATATATCCTAATGGTTTAACCTAAGATCTACGAATCTGAACTTAAGATCGATCGACTGTTGTTGTAAAAAATCTAATACATGCATTAAAGCTTAGTTGGAATGGTTTACGAGAGTGATAGTAATATTAGTAACATTATTAAAATTATTTAAAAATTAAAATAATATCCTTGAAATTAAATGTACGTGCCTTTTTTTTGCATTAACTTTAGGGTAATAGTTACATCTAAGTTAAAAGCGGTATAATACCATTCTTTACTCATATTAAAACATATGATATGTATTTCTGGACGTTGCCAGAAGAGTAGAGAATGAACATAAGTATGAGTAAAATGAGTAAAAAGAAATTCAGTAAGTGTATCTTCTTGTCAGGGCAATTTTACGAATATTACCTCAATATAAAACAACTTACCTCGTCTTCCAAGTCGACCCGAAGATTGATAAAATATTTTTGTTGAAATACATAGTTGTAAATAAAATTTTATATTAAAGCGACTTAAACTTACGTGAACAATTATAAAGCACAATTTACATTCAGCAAATTGTATATACTTTAAATAAAAATAGGTTACTATATTTATTATTATTACACCAATTCTATATGAGAATATATCCACCCAATTACATCCCACGAGTGTCAAGAGAAAGTCTCACCAAAATATTGTATAGCTCGTCAAATGGCGGCAGATGATAAGAGAAATTTGAATTATAACCCACTGAACACCGAAATGCACAATAAAATACATTAAGTCGTCTTAGAATGTACAGGTCACATAAAATAAAAAAATAGACAAATGTTCTTAAAATCGAGATTATTCTTTAAGTAGGGGATGACAATTGTTTTTTTTTTAATGTCTTAGATGATAAATAACTAAATTTTAGAACAGATTAAAATTTTAAATGGTTCATTGATTTTATTGATTGCTCTTCTTTAAGAGTTCATCACTATAAATGCATTTAAATTTTAAAGATGAACTCATCGTTATATTAAGCACACAACAGTTCAGTGTCGGGATTCGTCGCTTCAGTTGTGATTTCCAGCAAACCGAGTTCGATCCCTAGTCCTGATGCCAATGGTAGTCAATTGCAATTTTAAGTTTTATCTTGTTTTAAACGGTATAAAAAACGTAAGAAATAAATAAATAAAAAGTTTCAAAGACATCTGGAGTCTGAGCAGGCTGTAGGTCCACCCAGTAGGCGTCTCTATATAAATATGTAATAAGATACTTTCCTTTTTATTTTCTTTACAACATCATCATCTCAGCCTAGGCCTGGTCATTAGACCATAATTCTTCTCCAATGACTGTCCTCACCATATACGAAGATTATCGCGATTCTAAATCAATAAAAAAAAAAAATTGTGCCCTGAGTAACAAATTTGTGGCCGTGTCAAATAAGAACATAACATATTTTTGTGAGTGAAGAATCAAGTATACCTCGCTTCCTAATTAACTCGAGTTTTAAAAACTAATTGCGGTACCCCGCTATAATTAACACGTATTTGAGAAGAAATTAAAATTCTTACACGAAAACTTATTAATTCGAAACTTTACGATACCTTTTAATAGCAACGTTTCAAGCAACGGAGATTGTTATATCTTGTACGGTAGTTATTCTTCTGTTTTGTCTATAGGTTTTTAGTCTCGTTATTTTACTTCTATAGAATAGAATAGAATTATTGTTTTGTAAAGAATGTTGGTAGGTATACAGATATTAGATTTTTTTAAAGATTTCTAACAGTTCAATTAAGCTGAATATTATTTTACCAGAAGATTTTTCATAATTGTCAAATGGCGGATTCGAACCTTCGACCTTATTTCGCACACCGTACCCTAAACCATTTGGCTTTTGACATCCCAAGATAATGGAAACTTAATTTAGGCAAACGTTATGTTGGACGCCCCTTGGCCTAATGGATTGACTTCTACTCAAGACGGCTGGTATCAACTTGATGATTTTTTTTAAGTCTGATGACATGGCCTTACTTTTAGCCACAGGGCTTTTACACCTTCTCAGGGGTGAAAGGTGGCCGAGGACGTAGGGTACTCAGCCGATACCTTTATTTATGCGAAAGCGACTGATCCGAGGGTGCCCGAGAGGGCCAAAACTCGACTCCGTCAGTTGCTCGTGACGGATTAATAATTGTTTTTTTTTAATAATAATATTTCTTTATTTCACACCACAAACATTAACTAAATTACGACTAATGGTATGGAATAAAGTTGAATTGATACAAGTGTTTGTGAGAGCTGGAGCTTGCACTAGGTTTCACCTGTATCACAAGTACATAATTTAACAACATGCACATTCACAACGAACATATTATAAGGAATTATGGGTGATAAAATGATGGTACTAAAGTAAAAAAAAAAATTCTATATAATAAAACATTAAAATTTAAGACAATTCAGATTTTTGTACTTGGTCTATGCGATCCTGTTTACCAGATCCAAGCCCTGGTGACAAAACAGTTGTTTTAATTAATACATAGAATAAAAGGAGGTTTTTTTTATGGTAGATCTATCGAGCTACAACATGAATGGGTTGGCTGAACCATGGATGGTTAGTATGGAGAGGTAACCACGTCCTCACAGGCCATCAGCGTGAACTCCAGTTTCTTTTATTACTTTGATGGTAACAAACAAGCACACAGATTACCTGATTGATGGCAAGTGCTTCCTCACATTCTACATTCATCCTTGACAAGGAATCATAATGCAGATGCATTGTTACCCTCGAGGACTAAGATGGAATACCTCGTCACCAGTAATAAAGGTTTTCCGGATCCCTACACTCATCAGAAGAAATACAACAGGATTACGCTGCTATTCCACCCCGGTATTCTATGAGGGCGTGATCGTACCCCGGTCGAGCTGACCCATGCATTCTGCAGCTAGAATCAAACTGCAGTTTAGCTCTAACACTGTTAAAACATAACGCTCTTCTTTCTTTCGGTACATATAGCGATACGGGATCGAATTACAAGTAAAGAGGCATTTAATCTCTAACCTCAGGTTTCTTCATCATGTCACGGCCCTCAGTTATCATTTACAATCAGATGAAGAAATTGTTAATAAATGTTTGTCAGTTCTCTCCTGTACGAGTGAGGAAGGCGGATAACCATCTTGCGTCTGCAGACGTCTGGTTATAAATATTTATACACGGTATAAACACGATACAGTTATGAGCAAGCCGATATATCCACAAAAATCAACAATTTGCGTAACAATTTTATACAAATATTATACGCGAAATTTTAAGCCACGCACTATTGCTATGTGAAGCAGTCAGCTGTCGCCAGCGGTATATCCGAACCGATAATAGTTAAAGAAAATAACCTACCTACACCTTTCTTAAGGCCGGCAACGTACCTGCGTCTTCTCTGGTGTTGAAATATCACTTGCTATCTAGTGTGCGGCTAGCTAGTATGCCATCTATTTTGTAATACAAAACGCTCGAGCCGATTCATTCATGATGCATCTAGGAAATAACTGTTGCGTTTCTCTAACTAATTGATCGTAGTTACTTTTTTTTATAGTATAGGAGGCAAACCAGCATGCATCCCACCTGATGGTAAGTGATCAACGCCGCCCATGAACATCTGCAACACCAGAGGAGTCGCAAATGCGATGCCGGCGTTTAGGGAAGGTGTAGGCACTTATCTTGACTAGTACTTTCTTTACTAATACTGCGGTATAAGTAGTATTTGAATATTTTATTTAGTTATTATTTGACGATTTTTGTTTGTTTGTGTGAGTATTGCTGTTGGTCCAGACACCCTTACAGCTTTATCTAATTAGACTCGCTAGCTGGAGGCCCGCTGAGTAGGGACGATGCCGCGAAGCTGACGTGGAGACTGCTGCTGTACCACCGCTGCACTCCGACCCCTGCGGACGAAGAACGTCGACAACAAAAGAGGGGGCGATAATACGAACCGAGGGCCCCTCATAAGGAGGTACGAAATCTCGACTCGGATCACTATCTAAAGGGAGGACATTATTTGTCGAACAATGAACTGTTTACTTACCGTAGTACCGCTGAAGAAGTGGTATACCCACGTTTTATCTAATTCTTTGCTTCAGTATGAATGGGGCAGTATTAAGCAAATGCGTTCATATATCCAAGACAAATCATCACAATATGTAATATGAAATTTTCCATATTTGAAAAAGTCATCACAGTACATTGAGTAATGGGTATTTACAAAGCCACATGCGGGTTTATAAGACAATAGGTGACCTATGCGGAAAGCTGGAAGAATATTAACTATTGAATGTTTGTTTTTCGAAGAATTGCTTGTAAGTCATCAATGAATCATATAAAAATGGTGATGCGTCCTATTTTTTAAAATTATTGTATTGAGGGTTCACTCAAAAAACAAACGAGCACAAAGTTCACCTGATGGAAAGTGATTCCTGCCACCCATGTTCAATCTCGATAGGGAATCATAATGCATTTTCACCTCGTAAGACAATGATTTAATGTCTCGTTACCAGTAATTAGGGTCTCCGGATTCCCATACTCACCAGACGAAACATAACAGCGTTATGATGCTGTTTACGCTGATCTGTTAATACAATAATATATACAAACGCAATACCGGCACTTCAAGACTTTTTTCTTCAGTGTTTTAATTTCCATTGACTACATGAACACAAACCATATTTTAATACTAAATAATATTATCATCATTACGTATAAAAATATTGTTTTAAAGAATTCTAGCTATTCTATTATCATTACTAATAAAACAAACCAACTAAGCTTAAACGTAATGTACTAGGAGATGGTTCACCACAAAAATCCAATGAAGGGTTCGAACCTACAAGTTTAAGATTGGATTAATTATCATTATTTATAACAAACATTATGATAACCGTAACTTTCCTATTGATTCCGACCCTCAAAATAGAAACAAGTTTCTTTTTGGATAGGTTAAGAAAGAAATAACGGAATATACCCAGATTGTTTTCTTGATAATATAACTGTGCAAATTAAAATAATTTTATACACAAAATGTTTTTGCTTTTCATGTAAGTTTGATTGCATTTTAATAATCATTAGAGGATGTTTATACGAATTTACCGTTACATAATCAAGAATACACCTTCGAAATATTACAACTTTTATTACGGCTAAAATGAAAAAATTGTATCCAGAGTGTTTCTTTTGGACCATTAAACACAAATGACTACAATCAAATTCAATGAAATTACGTCACTTTAAAGTGAGATCAGGTGATCTCCGATCTTACTTTATCGTGACGATAATCACAAATATTATATTCGTAATTAAATCAGAATATGTAGCCGGTTAAGTATATACAAGAGGCCAAAAAGTATTACATAAAAAACAAGTTTGCGAAAGATTTTGTTCTGTTTATGCAAATGAGCGTTGTCGGAATGCGAGTGGGGCAATTCATTATGCCAACTGATAGTCTGTCGTATTAAGTCATAAAATAAACGAGTAACAACTAATTCGACATGACAGCAATATGTTTTAATGATTGCAAAAAATATGATTAAAAAACAAGAAATAAGAGTAAAATGCTGCATTTATTTTGGTGAGATTAGTAGGAGTACAAACAAATTATTATCCCATTTACATTTATATCTCAAAAACCTATATGTTTTTATATGAAATGACTAGTGTAAAGATGTTTAATATTACTGTGTAACTATATTCATCGCACAAAACTTATTTTCCGTTTGCATCCTCCGTATGTACGCGCCAAATTTGGAAACTATTGAAAAATTTTGTTCAGGTTTTGTGTTATTTTTGCAAATAAGAGTAAACTAACATACGTTCTCCTTAGTTATGATTGCGGTACATAAAATCCTTCTTCCAACCTCAACAAAAATTCAAGATGCGTTGTCACCCCACTGAGATGGACGCCCGCTACCAGGATCAGGGCTGTAAGGAAGATTTGTAGGTACGTATTTATAAAAGTTGTATTTATGTCATCATGCGCGGTCAAGAAATTTAAATAAATTTACCGCTTGGGAGTTGAATTTCTACTCTCTAAGAACTATAAGTGGAGTCAGGGATGTTAATAACTTGGGAAGATTTAATTAAGTTAATGTTACTTTATGTCTAATATTTCGTGACCAGTGTTATAATTATAGAACGTACTGTATAAAATATATCAGTAATATCATTTTCTCATGTAGTTATTTAATTTTATGAGATAAAAAGTATTAAAATAATGATACTAATAATAATTAAATCGCAAACCGTAATTTATCACGTATTTGATTAGTTAGTCAACGTCGCAAAATCACAATTAACGACAGACGATGGAGCACCTCATATAAAATTTATAAATATACACATCTAGAGTTTAACTGTAAATTATGGTTGAATCAAGAATATTTCTTGAAAATTTTTTTTGTGAATAAATGTAAATCTCATGGCCCGCAATCATTACGTAATTACTGGCTACATTAATAATAAATAAAACGTAAAATTGCAGATCAGTGTCGATATGTTTTCTGTTAGAGAAGTAAGTTAAAGACATATGTACATAGGTAATAACATCTGATACCACGTTAATTTTCGATAAGAAATTATAATATAGATACATACGTCGTCACCCTTGTGGACGAACATGAAATACCGTACGTTTGTTCATCAGTAATAAGTCACCGGTTTCCTTCACAAAGCGAAACACAGTAGCGATAAACTTTTTTTTTATTACATTGAGAGTAACAAACGAGCACACGGTTCACCTGATGGCAAGTGATTACTGCGATCCATGACATCTACATTCATCCTTGACAAGGAATCATAATGCAGATCCGATGTCACCCTTGAGGCCTGAGATGGAATGCCTCGTCACCAGTAATAAAGGTCTCCGGATCCCTACACTCACCAGACGAAAGTTGTTAGTTCTTTCACGTAAACGTATGTTCGTATTATAACATATTTTGTCGCAGACCTCTATATACCTGTTCAACTTAAAATATTACATAAGATTACGTCTCATTATATATATAAACAATTAGTTTTGACCGCAGTTCTCACAGAACGCCATTATCAACTTATGTACTTCAATCACGAGCGGAAGTCTCAGTTTATCTTCCTTCTTTCTTATAGCAATACGAATTTCATATATAGTTACAAATTTCGTACTGAATATAATTTATGCTATATCAAATTTCGTTTGACCTAATTTTTCATTTTAAAATTTAACTAACTCAGTTCGCGTATCAGAGTACTTTCATTTTATCTGAGATTTTTTATATCATATTAGGGTTGGCAAATGATGGTCACCTGATGTTAAATGATGACAGCGACCCATGACATCTACATCCTACCTCTAAAGATTAAGGATACGTTGACATCCTTGAGAACTGAGATCGAACGTTTCGGTTACGCGTTGTTTGGTCTCAGGATTTCTTCACTCACCATACGGAAACAAGAGCGTTATGCTGCCAATTCACATTCTGGTCTTCTGTATGGATGTTGTCCTTTATGTAAATAGGAATTGAAAAAGTTGCAGAGTTGTACTACCACTGAATTTAAGGTTCAAGAAGATTCAAAATTTATATTTTCTACTACAAAATGTCTCTTAACTCACGGCTTTAACTATGTAAGTAAATACTTAAATTATCTTTCAACTGATACTCATTGACAGTCATTGAAATTGATACACCATATATGAATGGTTGTAAAATGTAGACACCTTGGGTGAAATTAATACGGTAGGCATTTTTATAGCCTTGATCTTTTAATTTGCTATTAAACCTGTTAGGGACTGCAATAAAAATATTTGTGGCAAAGGTGTCACAATGTTTGTTATTGTAATCACTTTAATATATATATATATAAATAAATAAATAAATATAAAACATAATTGCAAAGTTTTACATGTAAACAACAATGTAAACTTGAGTAAGATGTGTATAACATAGTTGTTTGTACATATTTAATTTATTTTTCTTTTCTCGTAAACAATTATCATGCTACTGTTTGTTGTCGTAAGTAAAAAATAAACATAAAAATAAAAAAAAACGGATTTTAAAGCCATTGATATACAGCGATATTGATGGTGATATCTAATCTTATTGTTGCTGATTTGGAATGTAGCAAAGTCTTCCGAATCTTTTATTAACAAACAGAATATGATACATTGTATTCCCGTAAGTCAATATTTTATTATTATCACCAGATGAAATCACCTCTACAGGATATATTATAGTGCCAATACAGAAGTACTCACCTCGTCACCTTCCCTAGTCCGATGTGATGGATGTACATACATATTATATGATCACAGGAAAAGATGACGTTGACAGTGACATTCTATGTACATACACAAGATACCCTGACCAGAAAACCAGATAACAAAGGTATTTGGTCGTCACTGTTAAAAAAAAATTGCCTTCTTAACTAATTGATTAGTTTTTATATTCAATAATATTTTCTAAATCGATTTTATATCAATACTAATTCTTCCATTTATTATACCTTCTGATGATTTGGAAATTATTCAACCGATTTCGTTGTTTAGATTCGCTTCTACCCGCTGCGCTTTAGCGGTGGGTGTTCCGAAAATATTTTTATTATTTTTTCTACTAATATTATTTATGATGGACCTCTACAGTTAATTGATGCTTAATCATTTAGAATTGAATCTGTATTTGCAAGTCATTTAGAAGTTTTTATACTGTTTTATTCTGCCTTTAGGCAAGAATTCTATTAGTTTTGTGTTGTTTTTTGATGTATTATGACTCAGATGTGACGATCAGGCATTATTAACGGTGCATATAAAATTTAGGACATTGTTAAATCTTATTTATAAATATATATATATATATATAAGGCGACGATGAATTGTCATATGATTTAGATGTAAAAAGTAGAAAAAGTTTAGCATTTGTTTCGATGACCTCAAAAAATCTTGACGGTGACATCTTTTTCCCTTTCAACTGTGCTGTCCCTCTGGACGATTTCGACCAAGGCGATGTATTCTGTTTATTATCAGATGACATCCTTTCCGCGGCGTGAAGGATGTTGGAAGGTTCAGAAAGACTGTCAAAGACCCATAAGAAACACACAGTCCTAAAAACCAAGAAATAATAATACGGAAATATTGTTCCTTGTATGGGAATCAAATCCGGGAGACACAGCCGAGAGTCATGAAATAACCTAGTTATTGTATAATAGACCAATAATATTTTATAATTTTTAATCTTAAAGTAAAAATCAATCGTACCTTCAAGGAATACGTATATGTATAATTTTTATTACATAACACCAACAAAAAAAGTCAATAAAAAAAGTATATTTCGTGGTAAATGCTTACTAAAAAAAGTTAATAACATTTATTCTATAGAAAAAAGTATGTCGCAATAATTTGCCGCCATCAATCGAACAAAAAAAATCGCGTATGTTTAATGAGTGCTTAATAGAGTTTTATTTTTTTACAAGACGCGCCTCCTCCGTGTCGAGAACTGATGATTTATAACTTTAAAGCGCATGAGTTGTGGGAAATTCGCTATATTTAGACGTCCCGCATTGTGACTTAGAAATCATATTGCGCATATGTTAATGCGGCATGCGACCTCGTTTGTTAGCATTGGTTTTGTTTAAAAAAGCCATAAACTATAAAGCGACAAGTGTGTGTTTAGTTGAAAAAAAAATTAGGTCAGTCTCCTGCTGATTTTTGACATAAAAAGTTTATATTGAGAACCCAATTGCAGAGAAACTACGCGATGTTTATTTTTAATTTTACGACATTATATGCCATATTAATTTTTGTTTGAAGTTGTTGGCTGTTGCAAGAACGAACTATTTGTAAGAATCGTAATTCAATCTAAAAATATTGTAAATAAGAATTGTCTGTATTGTCTAATAATAGAGTTACGATAAATAATAATAGTTTAATTTGAATTATCCAGCATTACTGGAATTTAAATCTATAAAAATTAAAAAAATCATCGTGAAGCCCTCAAAGAACTTTTCAATTTTAGTCGATGGTCCATGACGTTCTCTTTTCGAAATTCGACAAATCGAACGATGCGTCACGATGTCAAAGATTCACACGGGTCAGACGTCACGGGGTCACTATCGCGTCACGCGCCGTCGACTGGAGGTCGTTCTGTAAAAATAAAAAGCCAAGTATGAACCTTCACTCGGTAGAATAAAAGTTCTGTGTGCTGAGGAAAAATATCAAGCTCAGAACGAATTTCGTATCGAGAAAGAGTGTATAAACTGACATAAATAGAGATGAAATAGTTCTCTGTTAAAACGTATATTCGAATAAATAACTATTTTTTTTAAGATACGATAAACGAGCACACAGTTCACCTGATGATGAGTGAGAACTGTAGCCCATAAACATGGATGTTAGTCATTCTCAACAAAGATTTAAGATGCGCATGTGTTGTCACCTTTGAGGAATCAGATGAAATACCTCGGCTACTAGCAGTAACTGGGTTACCGGGTCTCAAAACTCATCATCCGAAATACACCAGCGTTATTTTTTTTTCTCTTCATTACATTGAGAGTAACAAACTAGCACACTACAACTACAATCATAATGTAGATGCTTCGCCACCCTCGTGGACTGCGATGGAATGCCTCGTTACTAGTAAATAAAGGTCTCCAGATCCCTTCACTCACCAGATGAGTGCTGTCATTTTATGTTAGTATTCTGTGCGCGCGTGGTCCTACCCTGGTCGAGATTACGTACTCATTGATTCTGCAGCTAGAAACATGTTATGCAGTAACGTTGTCGCACCACTATTAAAAAAAAGATATTCATCGTTCATAATTCTATAATTACGTTGTTTTAAAAATGATAATGCTAATTTTTGATCACGCAGACTTCTAAGAATGATCGTTAAACTGATAAAAAATCTTGCACTTTTTCGAAGATTTGATAAAACTCAGCTTGTTATTTTGTCGAGCACAGTTCTGGCGTGTTCATACAGTGCAAACGGTAGTGATGAGGTCAAGGTCAGGATTGGAGAAAAGTATATATATAATATTTGTGAGAATCAAGTAATAATTTTTATTTTGCTTCTTTGGAAGAAACTATACTACTTTTATTGAACTTTTTACTAGCTTTATTGAATTGAAACATTCTGAACTTTTAAATTTAAATATAATAACAACAAAACTTATGAAATAGTGACCAGAGACAGATGGTGAATTTTGTTCTCCTGATGCTAATTAGATTTCAGATTTTAGAAGCATGTTATTGAATAATAGCAAAACCAATAATGTTATATCTGTTGATGAGAAAACAAAAAATTCTCAGTTACAAACATAAATATCAAAAGAAGAATTATAATATAATTTGAAAAGTATAAAATCAAAATCTTCTAAGTAATCGATTTATTGTATTAAACAATGAGTTAAGTAAGGAGTTCCCAATGATAGGATCCCTATAAGTCCACTACTGGTGGTGACAGGGTGGCGATAACATCTCGGGTTTTAGATTTACTAGTCGTGATTTGTTATCTTAATTGGCTATTACTATTCTGATACTACTATTCCGACTTTGTGTTTTAGATCTTACTTACAAAAAAGTTACCTATTAACGTTTATGACTGGTGTGTGGGTAAATCTACATAATAATATTGTTTCGTTTGGGACATTACCAGTCAATACAGATAGAAGCGTTTCGAGTTGCGAGCGTTGCGAGTCTCTTGCGCCACTTCTTCTACAGCGCCCACGCATTCCGAAGTGGTGGTACAGATTGTAATAATAATAATAGTGATAATAGTGTAGATAATTCTTAATCAGATGCAACTGACCAAACTGAGGTTCAGCCCTCTCGGGCACCCTCGAGTCAGACGCTCTCGCGGAACAGGGTAACGGTCCAAGCCGTGGCTCCCTCTTGGTAGCCCTTGCTGATTACCCCACTAACAGAGGTTTCGACTGAGCGCCATAAGCGCTCGGTCACCTCCGACGAAACTGTAAAAGCCATGGGGCCATCAGTCCGAAAAAAAAATTTAAAAAAAATGGGACATGGGCCAGATCATACTTGAATGGTAATTGCTGATCCTGCGTTGATTAAGATAAAATACTTATTTTGCATCCTAATCACAGCTAATATACCATCTCTCATCGTTATCTGAACTTTAATTTTCCTATTAATTGCTCATGTAAACAGACTACACAAATAAAAGTATAGTGAATGTAATAAATATTTTCAACATGGGAGAGACAAATGGACAGTAGGCTATTTCCAGGATGATGTAAATAATTCGGACCTCAATACCAATACTTTTGCTTAAATAATCGACACACTCCGTAATTGGGGTGTGTTGATTACTTGCATATTGTATTAATTCAAAGGAAGGATGCTCCGCACTTTCCGAGTTTTACTTCAACGGAAAATTAATTCTGTGAAAGTTAAAATATAATAAAATTAAACATTTAAAATTACAAGTATAATTACATAAGGAAAATGATATATTGAAAATAGATAATTATAAAATATAACCTAATAAAATTTATATACAGTTTTTTCTATATCATACCATGCTTTAACTCAACAAAAAATAAAATTTAATTGATTTACAAGCGTGAACTTGGAGATCTGAAAGTCTATGCGTAGTGAACTATTGCTAACTGACGATAATCCTCAGACTTCAGTTACTATTATGTTTAGTGTATCAATATATCAAACATCTATGATACTAAATTCTCTCTAGTAAAAATCTCTGAAGAGACGGTTTTAAGTAACGCTAAGAACGTATAACGTTCTTACCGTTACTTAAAACCGTCTTTTCACGTATCAGTATAAGTAAAATACTTTATTCAAAATACATTATAAATAATTATTTTAAGTAATGTCCCATTGTAACGAAAGCTCAAAGAGCGACATACAAAAAGTTATTCAATCATGTACAGATGTCGGGATGTGATGTACAATGTAAAAGGGTGTGTTATCGTCGGATTCTGCGTGGCAGTCTCGCGGGCGAATCTCTTTATAAGCGAAGGGTGGTCGTGTAGGGTTGTCGCATAAGGGGAACTAATAAATCATAAAAAACTAAAAAATATTTTAAATGTAGTAAACAATATCTCTTGCTACAAATATTGTTACAATATAAAAAATAATTTTCAAATCTCATTGATATCATCATAGCGTAATCACTATCTTAACCTAATATCATCCCTTTAGATAGCGATCCGAGTCGAGGTTTCGTACCTCCTTATGAGGGACCCTCGGATCGTATTATCGCCCCCCTCTGTTGTCGTCGACGTTCTTCGTCCACAGGGGTTGGAGTGCAGCGGTGGTGCAGCATCAGTCTCTGCGCCAGCTTTGCAGCATCGTCGTTGTCTCCCTACTCAGCGGGCCTCCCGCTCGCGAGTCTATTCAGAAAGAGCTGTAAAGTTCTCTGAACCTACAGTTACACTATATTCAGTAAAGAGTTAACAAAAACAAAATTGCATGAAGATGATTAGGTTTAAGCATACTTAATTGTCGTAACGTAACGTACGTAAAACTAAAACGAGCACCTTTACCCGCGATGACCACCATTAAACAATTACATTCATCAACAATAAAGATTTAATATACATGTGCGTTACTACCCTTAACGACTGAGATGAATTTTAACAGTAGCAAAGCTGAAATGTAGTTTGTCTCTAGCTGCAGAATGAATGGGTCAGCTCGAATGAGGTAGGACCACGCCCCCACGGAATATCAGCGTAAAATAGCAGCATAGTGCTGCTGTATTTCGTCTGGTGAGTGTAGGGATCCGGAGACCTTTATAACTGGTGACGAGACATTCCAGCTCGGTCCTCAAGGGTAAAAGCGCATCTGCATTATGATTCCTAGTCAAGGATGAACGTACATGTCATGGGCCGCAGGAGCCACTCGTCATCAGGTGAACTGTGTGCTCGATTGTTAACTCTCAATGTAATAAAAAAAGAAATGGAAATGCCTTGCTATCATTATCTCGAGCCCCGGATCTCACACGTACACTGATTAAATGAAACATTGGTGTGGTTACGTTGCTACATAATATGAGGACGTGGGCTTCTCCAGTTGAGCTACACTATTCATGTTGTAGGTAAAACTGCTAGACAGATATGCTCGAATTCAAGCTTTGGGCTCTGGGTACAATACTGGACAACTCCTGGACTTTTTGTAACTTATTATTTAAAAAAACCCAAAGAGTAGTTTCTTGCCGTTTCTTCTCGCTAGCAGCTGCCTTCCTAGCGGTGGTTCTATTAACTATATTGCCGATTCAATAGCGTTTTGCATAAACCTACTTGAACAAAGCTTCTTTTGATTTGATTTTATTTTCACACATTCAGGCAAACTCTATATATATATTATAATATTGGTCCAAGTATTTCAATGAAAAATATTAAATGTTCACGTTATTACAAATCAATTAATTGGTAAGGAAGTTTACAGTATTAGATAAGTATAATAATAATAACAATAACAAAACGCGTCACCGTTGACGACTGGCTGCTGCGTCATGGTTTCTGGGTTCGATTCCCAGCCGAGGAACAATATTGGTGCATCACAAACTTTTAGTTTTCGGGTCTGGGTGTGTTGTATGTGTATCCCGTGCCCCTGACACTGCACCTGAAATTTAATGCACATGCATTCCTAATCGGAATGAATACTACATCGGAAGCGAAGGCGTCCTATTCCGATGTAGAATACTCTGTGTTAGCGCAAATGATTACGGCGTTGTAGAGAATTCTGCCCAGTGGATGTCATCTGGCAATAACCGAAAGATATCGCCGTGGTCGCAATCGATCAGGAAGACATCATCAATAACAAAACAAAAAAATAAAAGTTACTAACTAAGAGGCAACCCTGTATTTCGGGCGCCGGAATAAACGTATCATGGAGTCCTCTGGGCCCAATTCGATTAGATGAATTTTACGGATCGTACGAGTGTTCGCAACTATTTAGAATGTTCGTCCGTCCGTCCGCGAGGTCATCAAATATAATGATTGTATTGGCAAGGGTTCTAGTTTTACAATTTGGATTTAGGGATTCGCTTGAATTTGGACACAGGGGATTCTCAATGTACACGTGATGCGTTTAAAATACGCTTAGAGGGCTTTGTTTCTTACTTAAACATAATATAATGCTTTTTAAATATACATACGCGACGCTATATATTCTTTTTATATATAGCGTCGCTTAGAGTTTAAACGTAAAGTTCGAAAGCATTTGTTGGAAGTAGCGTCAGCAGATTCACTACATCGATAATAATTATGTATATATTTACTTTTAGATATGTTTGTATTTATAATATGTATATATTTTTGTTTTTTAGTTTATCTAAATGTTTATAAATATCTATTATATTATTTAGTATTATAAATTCCTAAGATAATATTTAATGATATGTATATATAATTGTATAAGTATTTAGTTCTTCTGTCCCTACCTTGATTTCTCTGAACCCTCCCAAGGTTGACTGGTAGATAATGCCTTAGGCATTAAGTCCTCCTTTGTGCATATGTTAGTTGTACAAAAGTTTATAAATAAATACAATACATTATATGGTTCGTGGTAATCATTAGATTTTCGTGAATCGATATTGAACCATTGATATAATGATATCTGTACATAAAAAAATGCAAATGATAATTATTTTTCAAAAAAAAAAAAAAGTGTTTTTGTTCGATTAAAAAAATATCAAACTTGCTCAAATAATAGCTAAACAAGAAATTTTAATCTTTCTATTATTACATTGAGAGTAACAAAACACGAGCACACAGTTCACCTGGTAAGTGATTCCTGCTGCCCGTGACATCTACATTCATTCTTGACAAGCGATTGTAATGATGATGCGTTGTCACCCTCGAGGATGGAGAAGGAATGCCTCGTCACCAGTAACCACCAGACGAAATAAAGCAGCATTATGCTGCCATTTCAAGCTGGTATTCTGTCATGGCGTGTTCCTACCCCGGTCGAGTTGACCCATTCATTCTGCAGTCAAACTGCAGCGTAGGTCTGCTACTGGAATACCTCTAGTCCATGATTGGAATTCTTACATTCGTACACGACTAATATGATAGAGCACTAAATAAATGTAATTTTTGGTTGCTTTAAAATTTATATATAATATTGACTTACGTTATTACGGAAAATGGTAACTTCAAAATCTGCAAGTGTGAAATTTAGATCAAATACACAATAAAAAAACTAGTGTAGCTATACTATATTTATCGATAAAAACAAATTTGTTCGAACCGTTGACTAGAGTTGTCCCACGATGACCGTTATGCTCGCGATGGTCGATTCGAGTCGACACAGTTTATTTACTATTACCGGTCAAATTGATTCCACCGAATTATAGATTGTAAGGCATTCTTAATCAGCTTGGCGTGACATTATTGCGTCTGATATTACATAAAATTAAAGTGACAGCCCGTGCATATTGCTACGGCCGGGAATAGGACATCTCGTATATATTTATAAATATATATGTATGTCTATATATATATGTATTTAGGTATATATACATCTTTTCTTCGAAATGTAGGTTGTTCAACGATGTTTTCTTTCAATAATAAAAATAAATTGTTTGACTTAATTTTATTTACAAAAAAAATAATACATAATTATCATTATTCAAAAGCTTTTTTTATATGAAATTAAATTATACGAGGTATAATTTGAATGAAATGAACATCAGTAATTTTTTATTTTGCCAATACAACATTAGACATTAGACGTTACACGGTAGTTTGCAAAACTTAACTAGAGTCGTGAATTATCGCCTAGTAAAAAAACATTTTATACATATATATATATACACACATAATATGTACTATTTTACTATTAACACTAATTTTAACCTCAGCACGATAGGGACGTTTATATGTCGCAGATATATCGTATGTCGACTTCAGTCTGTTCCAAACAGTTTTGCATAAAAAAAAAAAATTAACATCACAGACATAAACTATGCACGGTGAAGTTCTCGCCATACCAATGTTGGAAGATTGGTTGGAGAAAATGGTGGACCAACATATACATATAAACATTGACAAACGCGGAAATAGGTGATGATAAGTGATGTTTGTTCCCACGACACCGACATTTATCGTCAATAAGGGATCATGATGTACTTGCAGCAGTAGTCATTCCTGGACACTAAGATAAAATCTTTTGTTGCCGGTGATAAGATTCTTCTTTCTTTTTCCACAATATTAACAGTATGAACAGGAGTGCTATGCTATGAATACTTATATAAAAAACTATTTACTTATTTAAAATTCATGTATATTAACATGAATTTACCGCATTGCATTCGACGCTCAGCAGTCGCCGAGAACGGTCGCCCGGCTCCCCGCCACGATCGTCCCGAGCTACCTGCCCCCGAGCAAGCCACCTGCGCACCCATTGTTCCGAGAACAATACACCGAGCAATTTTTATTGCTGTTGCTATTGTGATCGGAATTTAGTTTCCAAGAAAGCTATTGTAAAGCCACCTGGATGGTTATACTAGTGGATACCTTGCGGTGTTAACTAAGCTAGTGTAGGGCAAGCCCCGTACGCCCGCGGTTCCCCTTCTGGGAAACGCAAGATAGCGGAAGGAGTCAACGTAAACTTGGCCTTGGGTAGTGCCCTAGCCAAGGTTGACCAACCCGCTAGACTTATAATTGTCTCACGCGTATTTTTAGTTAGCTCTAAGCACACCCAAGTGCACAAATAAGATTGGCACTTGGACGCACTAGGGCTACACAACTAGGCACTCATCCTCCCTGCCTATACCCGGCAGGGAGGGAAGTAGGCTACTCACCCCGGCACCCCACCGGAGGCCACACATCCCGCGTAATAGTATTAATATTATTAATAATTTGTGTACAATGGAGAATCCAACAATGGATTTCCTTGTACACTTGGTCAGCTGCCTGAAGAGTAAATACCCCGATGTCTTCGAAGACATTATGAAAGAGCAACCCCTACAGGAGGGGCAAAATCACCCTCAAGGTCCTCCTCAAGGGCCTCTGCCTCATCGTCCTCCTCGGTCTCCGAAATGGAGCTAGATAGCCCTTCGTCCCCCGAGGACCTCCCGCAAGACACCAGCAACTTCACGCTGGTGGAAAAGAAGCGAAAAAAGCGAGCTTCACCCGCCCCAACGCCGCCACCCAAGGCGAAAAACGGGAAAGCGATGTCCCTCTCCCCGGCCATCGACATCTGGGGTTGGGCCCCATGGCACCCCTCTGCAGCCTCACAGCAAGCCCCGCCGCTCCTCAGCGCGCCACTACTGGCTCCCCAAACTTCGGCTGTCTCACAGCCATCAAACGCCCGCCGCCTGTCTTCATACAGGCACAAGATAAATGGCCGATTGTCGTATCGGCCCTTTCCAATCGCTACAAATATCAAGCGATCCCCACCGCTGTAGGCATTAAACTGCAGCTAGAAACCACGGATGACCATAGAGCGGTCACCCGCTACTTACAAGACAAAGGTGTATTCTTTCACACCTACACCCTGGCAGAAGAGCGCCAACTTAGAGTGGTTATTAAAAACCTTCCGCGGGAAATCCCCGCAGACCTCATCAAAGAGGACCTCCAGGCTCAGAATTTACCCGTCCTATCCGTGCATAGGATGTACAGTGGGCATAACAAAAAGCCATTCAACATGGTAATTGTGGCCCTCGAAAGGTCCGAGGCAGGGAAGCAGGTATTTAACCTGAAAACGTGCTGCCATCTTTCTGGGCTCACAATAGAGCGCCCTCATAAAAATGGCCCTCCGGGCCAGTGCCACAAGTGCCAGTTATATGGCCACTCTGCTCGCAACTGCTTCGGGAAACCCAGATGCGTAAAGTGCCTGGGTGACCATGGCACCACCGACTGTCCGAGACCCAAGGACAAGGCCCTTTTGGCTGCTTTCGGGCCCCCCGCATGTGTCCTGTGCAACTCAGAGGGGCACACAGCCAATTACCTTGGCTGCCCAAAGGCTCCCAAGCCGAAACGCCCGGCACTTAAAGTCGCACCTAAGGTAGCTACACCGATCGCCGCTCCCGCGCCTATTCTCGCTCCTGTTCGTCCTCTACGTCCCGTATGGAAAACTCCTACTGGCGTAGTGACCGTCGCTCAACCGGTTGAGCAGCCCCCTCCATCAGCCGGACGGCCGGTTAACGAAAGCGACCTCGACCTTGTGTGTCGCTTCGCCGCCGTTTTCAACGGCGCCGACGTCTCAGCCCTTGCAAAAGCCCTAAGGGACTCCAATGGCAAGCCCGAAATCAGGATTGCTGCCACAATGCGCTACCAACATGTAGTGTCAGCCATCGTCAATTTTCAAGCATAGAGGGCCTTCATAACGGCAGAGTAAAACCGCGTTCCCTTAACGTCGCATTTTTTAACGAGAACGGTATTAAAAATCAACGCGACGAAATCTTCAATTTTGTTTGCGATCACCAAGTCGACGTGCTCCTAGTGCAAGAGACATTCCTCAAACCGCACACTCGCAATCCCAACATCGCGAATTATAACATCATTAGGAATGATAGAACTTCCGCCGCTAATGGCGGAACTCTCATCTACTATAAAAAGTCCTTGCACTGCGTGCCCGTCGATACGCCAACCCTAACCTTCCTAGAAGCCTCGGTCTGTCAGCTAGCCATGACCGGCCACGCCCCCATCACAATCGCGTCCGTCTACCTGCCTTGCAGACGTGACGCACAAGTATTACGAAGCGACTTCGTGGCGCTCCTTTCCCTTGGAAACTCAGTCATTTTGGCAGGAGATTTCAATAGCAAGCACACTCGGTGGAATGCAACTAAAATCAACCCCGGGGTTGGCTTTAGACTCGCTAAGCGACGCACTCGACTTCGACGTCGTAGCGCCTACTACGCCTACCCATTTTCCATACATATTGGGTCACGCACCGGACGTGCTTGATATTGCCATCTGTAAGAACATCAATCTCGCCTTCCAAGGCATAGAGGTAATCCATGAGCTCGCTTCCGATCATCGCCCCGTTCTTCTTCGGTTAGGGCCCTCCGCCCCAACCTCACCCTCCACCAAAACCATTGTAGACTGGCACCGACTCAGGAACGCCCTGAGGGAAGCCACATCACCGCACCTAGATGCTATTCCTAGGAACATATCTTCAGTCAACGACACGAACCTCGCAGTTCATGCCCTCACTAGGCACATCCAGACCGTAATCGTGGATTGTTCGAGGCAGGTTCCCTCGGTGGAAGACCACCGATGGACCCTGCCAAACGACATAAAGGACCTAATGAGGCGCAAGAATGCGGCGACTCGTGCCCACGACTTATATCCCACTGAAAGTAACCGGCTGGTGCTACGTACCCTTCAGCGTGAAGTCCGATCACGCATAGCCCAGTATAGGAACGATCGGTGGGATAATCACCTCTCAACATCGAACCTTCCCATCTCGCCTACTGGCGACTTCCCAAATCCCTAAAAGGGGGCACCGCCCAAACAATGCCTCCCTTAGCGCGTCCTAATAAACCACCCGCCTTCTTAGACGAAGAGAAAGCCGAATGTCTGGCTGACAATCTCGAGCTCCAATGCTCACCGAGCACCCTACCGATCGACGCCGCTCACCTTGCAATGGTTAACAGCGAGGTCGACCGGAGGAGTAAGGAACCACCTCGCGATTCCGTCACTCAAGTTACATGCACCGAAGTTGAGTCCATAATTAAAAACCTGCGACCACGCAAAGCTCCCGGCCCCGACGGTATCACCAACAAGGTGATGAAACTCCTACCCATGTCCATTTTACACCTACTGGTGATAATCTACAACGCGGCCATATCCAAAGGCACCTTCCCGAACACCTGGAAGGAAGCCGATGTCATAGGGATTCTCAAGCCCTCAAAACATCCAACCGATCCATCAGCCTATCGACCCATAAGCCTACTCAAAGTCTTGGGTAAGGTATATGAAAGGCTCATCCTCACCCGCCTCAAGGACTTCATGCTGTCCCGAGGGCTGCCAATCAATGAGCAGTTCGGCTTTCGCACCCAACACTCATGCACACATCAAGTGCACCGCATCACGGAGCACATCCTCAGTAAATTTCTTCAGGGCTACCAAACTGGGGCACTTTTTCTCGACGTGGCGAAAGCTTTCGACAAGGTCTGGCACAACGGGCTCATATACAAACTATATGAGCTCGGTGTGCCAGATCGACTCGTACTTATCATCCGAGATTTTCTCCGAAATCGAACCTTTCGTTACCGCGTCGAGGGAACGCGCTCAGAGGTTCACCCCATTTGTGCCGGAGTACCACAAGGCTCTGTCCTAGGTCCTACTCACACATATACACACTCTACACCAACGACATACCGCGCACTCGCGGTGTAGAGCTAGCCCTTTTCGCCGATGACACCGGCCTCTACGTGTCTGGATTTAAACCAGACGCTATTTGTAAACGCCTCCAATCTGCAGCCAACACCTTAGGGAAATGGTTTCGGAAATGGAGGATCGAGGTTAACCCACCAAAAGTGCAGCCATTTACTTCTCTCGGCGCAACAAAACGCCGCATCTCCAAACTATAGAGTTATTTGATCGTCCAATCCTGGGAAAGACAGTCAAATACTTAGGCGTCACATTAGATGAAAGACTCACCTTCGGTCCGCATGTCAACCGCGTACGGAATCGAGTAGCGTTCGTCCTAGGTCGTTTGCACCCGTTACTTAATAAAATAGCAAAATGTCCCTGCGTAATAAAATTACACTTTA
Organism: Teinopalpus imperialis; assembly: GCA_029286865.1. Taxonomy (NCBI): domain Eukaryota; kingdom Metazoa; phylum Arthropoda; class Insecta; order Lepidoptera; family Papilionidae; genus Teinopalpus; species Teinopalpus imperialis. The sequence continues at coordinate 11,206,007 of JAGSMU010000004.1, forward strand.
CAAAGCGTGCATCCGACCCATAATGACATACGCAAGCCCCGTCTTTGCGCATGCCTCCCCGCGTCACATTCACCGACTTCAGGTAATACAAAATCGTTTCATGCGCAAGGCCACCGGTGCGCCGTGGTTCTTGCGTAACGAAAATCTACACATAGATCTTGAGCTGCCGACCATAGCTCAGTACCTGAAGCAGGCTTCTCGCCGATATTTCGACTCTGCCGTCACACACCGAAACCCTTTGATTGTAAGTGCCGCCACTTACAATCCCATCGCGAATCACAGATTTACCCGCGTCCGTAGGAGACCGAGGCACGCCCTCGACGACCCTGACGACGCAACCACCAGGGCCCAAGCCCTTCATAAAACACAACACACAAACATTGCACCCTCATATCGCCCCGCCGACGGCGAGGGCGTCGCAAACAAAGTTATTCGCGATACCGCCATGTCACTGGCCGGTTCTCTCCAGTCCATACAGATAGAAGCGTTGCTGGAGTTTCTTGCGCCACTTCTTCTCCAGCGCCCACGCATTCTGAAGTGGTGGTACAGGTAGTTAATAATAATAGTGATATTAATTAAGATAATCCTCTGTCAGAAGCAACTGACCGAGCCTAGGTTCGGCCCTCTTGGGCACCCTCGAGTCAGACGCTCTCGCGAAACACGGTAACGGTCCAAGCCGAGGCTCCCTCTCGGGAGCCCTTGCGCTGGTTACCCATATATAGAGGTCTCGACTGAGAGCCATAAGCGCTCGGTCACCTCTCAACCCGGTGAAACTGTAAAAGCCCTGGGGCTAACAGCGGCCCGAAAAAGAAGGATTACCGCATTTCCAAAATTATTAATTAGCATGTGTCTAAATCAAAACCTCTTTTAAAGTCGGTTAATAGTTCATAATCGTATCTGTCAAAATTGGATTTTGTATCCAACCCTGACCAAAACTAGTTTTTCAAAATTTTTTCATCCATGAACATATTCGTGAATGTGTTTTAAGGACTGATATTGTCTGGATAATGTCTTAAATTATTATTGAAATGTAAAAGAATTTTATTATATTAATTATTAATAATAATTGAAACTATTTAAGAAAATAAATATAGCTAAAATACATATATTTTTCTTTTTAAGCTTTTTAAATGCACCGTAGGAAATAGACCCTTCCAAAAAGCGCCAATAAATCAGATGCTTCTTGGAAGTTCGCCCAAACTCGTTTGCCTATTTCTCATTGGTAGAGTCATGCTTCGGATTGTTTATAGCTGCCAGATGAATGGGTCGAATCTACCGGCCAAGGACCCCGTAGAATACCAGCATAACGCAGCTGCGTTTCGTATGGTGAATGTACGGTACCAGGGATCTACATACAAGTTACGAGGCATTCCATCTCAGCAGGGTTATGTATGAGTCAATCTTTTTTGGAGTTGTATGTTGATATTTATATGCTGTAGACACCACGACCCTATCAGATGACCTGTGTGCTCATTTGTCAATCTACTTAAAAATATATTAAGTGTGACAAAAAAGCACACAGTTTGATTGCATCGTAAGGATTCCGAAGGCGTTGAGGAATTTCGTGACCGCCATGTTCTTCCTCAATAACATATGTTAATTACACACAGAAAAGAGAACACTGGTCAATTTATTAGAAAAATTCCTACTATATAACTTTTCTTTTAGCAGAAAATCAAGTGTCAATATCGATTTGCGCCTAATCTTTCTCTAATAGATTAACATCTAAACTAGACAATAAACAGCAGGATATTCCCAGTAAGATATTGACCAAAACTATCTCCATCTGGTGATTTAGCTCGTACCTTATATTTTGAGAATCATTCAACTATGACCTCTTTTACGTCATATTAGGGTCCATATTAAAATTATATAATGTGTTGTTCAGCTATTGCCAAACAATGAAGTAGGTCAGATTGATTCATTATTCATTCTCTCATTATTGACCGATCATTGAGACTGTGTAATTTGTTTTGTGCGTTGTTTACAGTAGATAACATAGACGAACGCTTCTCAACTTTTACTATGATTGTTATGTATTGGATAAACTTCGGTCTGTTAGTATTTTTTTATTGTTTTCAGGGTGAAAGGCGAGCACACTATTCACATGTGCCCCGTGACACCCACATTCATTGTCGATAAGGAATCATAACGCAGATGCCTTGTCGTGACTGAGAACTCTCGTCGCCACTAATTAAGTTCTGAGGATATCTACACTCACCAGACGAAACACAGCAGAGTCATAGTTCCTATTGTGAGCTGGTTTTCAGTGAAGCGTGGTCCTTGCCAGGTTGAGCTGATCTATTTGTGTAGTACCTAGAAGAAACTGAAACGTGATTCTTCTACTGTTGAATGATGAAGGCTAAGTAAAATAGATCAACTTTTGACAGTAAAAAAGAAAAAGCTCGATTCTAGCCCCATGAACTGGTCGTTTTGACTTAGCTTGGACAACGATTTCACAGAAAATCAGCGTGATATACCAGTATAACGCTGCTGGGTTTCGTTTCTTGAGTATGTTGATCTAAGGATCTGGAGATATAGCGAGCATATAGGATAGGTAGCGAGACATTCCATTACAGACCTCGGGGTGGGCTCGTGTGTTTCTTGAATCTTTGTTGAGGATGGATGTTTATGGATTCACCACGTCACGAAAAATTATCCAGCATAATTTGAATGAACGTTTCAAAAATTGGCATCAATTTACTGGCATTTCATTGGAAAGTTTTATATTCTGAATTGAATTTAATCTAATCTCAAATTGCAATATTATTTAGGTATGCTTCGTTTGATTCGAGTTGTTGTCCTTATCAGGAAAAGGTGCTTTTTTTTAAAAAAGAATGATAGCTGTGCTGTTAACATTGCTAAGATTTAAATTAGCCATTCCAACTAATTATTATTACATAGAGAGTAACAAACGAGCATACAGTTCACCCGATGGTGAGTGATATCTTCGATCCATGACATCTACTTTCATCCTTAATAAGGAATCATAATGCAGATGCATTGTTACCCTTGAGGACTGAGATGGAATGCCTCGTCACCAGTAATAAATGTCACCTAACCATGCACAACAGCATTATACTGCTATTTCACGCTTGTATTCTGACCCATTCATTCAGCTGCAGCTAGAAACAAACTGCAGTGTTGCTCTACCATTATTATGTTATTAATAATATTAAAAATGCTTGTTTTAGTAGATGGTTCACGCCGACAATCGAATTGCGCATTGCGAGTTCGAACCTTTGTTTTTTTTTTGGTGTCAGGGGGAAGTTTTCAAAAGATACCGCCGCTACAAATAATAATATAAATATATTTTTTAATAATTTTTTGCCTTTGGAATCGCACTCATTACAAATCCTTCGATGTTATCACATAATATGTGTTGCTTCGGATAAGCAAAAGCCAAGATGAGTGATTGCCTGCGTGTATATTAATACTTATGATAATAAAAGATATCCTGGACAGTTAAATGCATCTGATAACAGCCAGAAAGTGTCGCCGTAATCGAAAAAGGGGCAGGTGGACTTAATCATGAGAATTTAGTAAAGTTTGTACAAATGATAATAAAGTACTTTTTTAATATCAATTTTAATAATGGGAGAGTGACAGATTCATTTCACTTTAAAATTTAGATAATATCTATACATATATCTCTACCCCAATATCTATATCTCTATGTCTATATATCTATACCCCAATCTTAAATAAACGACACATCTTCTACGAAGAGTCGAGAACTACCTACTTCCGTTGCATTATAGTGACGTTATAATAATATTTATAATGAAATTCTAACTGATCGAGGTGACATTACTGTTATAGTTTTCTTTTTTCAAAAAAGAACGACATCTTTACTAACATTTTGGTTAATCACTACAACTAAGTGTACAATGCTAGGAGATGGTTCACATTAGTCAATGCGTTCTAACCGATGAACCTAAGGTAGACCGTATCTTAAATTGACTGTTGATTCTTACACTACTACCAGTGACTCTTGGCTACAGACTTATGAAGTCTCTAAATTAGTTTATCTGTTAGCTAACAATATACTTTTAATACATTTTTTTTAATTACATAGACTTGTACTTTTTTCCAATTTGTGTTGACAAGCGCTCTACTATTCGTACTAATAAAACTGATAAATTCGAATTCGAAACCACAGCCGCAGGTGAATACGATTTAATGTGTACAAATACGTTACTAGTACGCCATATTCAAATGACTCTTCTGTGATCTCAATTGTTTTTTTACTGTAATGAAGTAACAAACACCTTCATCTTAAGATAAGGATTCTTCAATCTTAATACAGATGCGTTGTAACCCCTAAGGACTAAGATTTAATACCTCTTGTCACCGTAAAGTCTCCGAGTCCCTAGACTTACCAGATGAAATATAACAGCATTACGCTGGTTTTTTATTAATAGTTTTATTGTTGTACATATCACCGTTTTACGAATTACTCAGACATTACTATTTGATGTTAGCCGCACGTAGTGTCCGTGTGTAGGCGTACAAAATGTTGGAACGTATTAATGAAACGGACGATTCGTAGTAATTATCCGCGTGGCCTTGCACGACGGGGCGACTTCGTGTCGTGCGTGTTCCGACGGCTGACTCAGTGTGTATTGCGTCTATAAAATGGATCGGCTCTATCTCGCCGTGTGTAGGTTTCATATTTAAAATAACAGGACAGGATTCTAGTTTATCCTTTGTATTTAAAAGCCGTAAAACTGTCAACCACGTTTAGTGGTCGAAGGATTTATACAGAGTCTTGGATAAAATTTCTCACCGTATTCGTTCAACACATTAATAAGGTTTTCTTATAATTGGTTTGGTGTACTGGTTGTCCCACAAATTCAAATTCAAATCCACTTTATTTGCTCGAATGTGTGCGCTCGTATATATTACAAATTATAATTGTCGAAATCACATCAGGCCATTTTTGGAGTCAACATATTGAATGTCACAACTATTTAATCTTACAAAAAAAATATCATTATATATTGATTTTTTATACACAAATTCAACATATATATATGTGTTGAACGATTTATTAATCAAGAAATTGTTTACATACATCAATGATATTGCTTCGAACCTTTCTACATTATATCGTGTGATAGAAAATGACAATTAGTGTCTGTTTATTTGCCGAAATACCTAATACGCTAAGATATTTCTTGCACAGGTTGACGTCGGGTAAATAAAATATCATCCCAGCGGGGATACCTTTTAAAGCGATTACTTTTTATTAAATTTAATGTTCAAAATAAGATCTTGCTTGAATATAACTTTTTTTTTTCGGGCTAATGGCCGTTACTGGCCCGAGGGATTTTACAGTTTCACCGGGTTGAGAGGTGACCGAGCGCTTATGGCACTCAGTCGAGACCACTATAAATGGGTAACCAGCACAAGGGCTTGGGGAGGGTGCCTCGGCTTGGACCGTTACCCTTCCTCCCGTCGAGCCGACCCATTCGATAACGCCGTGTGTAAATTTCGACAGCTTTTAATCCAAAACCAAACTTTATAAGTACTGGTGATATGGTGAAGTCCGGTTGCTCTACTGCGACAGCAAGTGTTGATGGTGACCATATTTTGCAGGAATTAAAGAATTATTGGCGTTGGTTACAATCCTAGCAGCATCCAATATTTTATAAACTAACGAAATATTCAGCAAAATTCTCACTAAAAGCGTATCAAATATCTTACTTTTTGTTATTTATGGGATGTAAGTTTACAAGATATATGGATTCTTGCGCCAACATATATAACGATTATTGCCCGTAGAAAATCTATTAGATTCCGGATTTTGGAAAAAGCTAGTCGGTAGTACATATCATATTTATATTCAAAAAATATCAATAACATGCCGTGTTACTTTATATGATAGGACTGAAATTCCTAGTTTTTTCCAAACGTAATAACATAAGTGAAAACGTAGTATTCAATACAAGTCTCAATGAAATCAATGAAAACAGATGGCAAGTAGTGTCGAACTGAAATGATGACCATGAAGTATAAGTGTTAGTAATAGTAATTAAATACTACCTAGTGTTAGTGTAGTGGTTCTAGTAGTAGTAGTAGTCTAGTGGGCTTAGCGTCCATGCTTACGAAACGATTATACGTTGATATTTTGTAGTACTATCTCAAATAGATTGTCCTGACAACCACAATGATATGGTAAACGTATTAAATAAATTTCCCCTATTATTGATGATTACGTTGAGCTCTTACACTTTTATATAGTATTGCCACGCAGCATCTATAAACTATGTTTTCCATGAATAACTTGGCCTTTTCAGTGATGAATTACACATTCACAGAATTACAGTAAATTTGTTCTGCTGCTGTACAAATGTAAAGTGTATTTAGTGATGGAAACCAGAGACCTTATCACTGGTCGTGTTATTCCGTCTTAGTACACAGAGATGCACCTGAATTATCCTGAACGTGAACATGGGTATTAGTGCGAAGGAATCACTTAACTTCAGACAGAGACTGTGTTTTCGTTTGTCACTTCTAATAAAAAGAATAATAAATAAATCGATGACGAATTCTGTCATTACATTCACGCATAAACGCAAGCAAATATGTATATGTAAATGGAGGAAATACTTGGACTAGTATTATAAAAGAATCTCATGGAGCGTCAAGAGTGGTACGTTGATGCCAATTTCTAACTCTAACATGAAGGAGGAGACGTTCGACCGTGGGAGGGCCAAGCTCTCCCAAAATATCAGCGTGATATAGCAACAAAACTTAGTGATTATTATGTATATACTATATAGTAATTCAGGGACCTAATTAAAGATAACGAAGCATCCATCAAATCAAAGTCAAAAGAATCTTTATTGAAATAGGTTTATAGAAAACACTGTTGAATCATCGTGAAGATAATTAACAGGTATATACCACCGCTTCGGAAGGCAGCTGCTAGTGTGAAATACATGAAACTCGACTATTTTTTAAATGGTTGTCCAATATTCAAACCAACTCAAAGCTTAAACCCATCCCATCTCAGTCCACATGCATACGCATAGATATATATTAGCTTTTAAAAATAAATATCTAACACACTCATAGAGTATCAGAGTTGAAATAGCAGCATATTGCTATTTCGTTTGGTGTATTTAGACATCTGGAAACCTGTTTACTGACAACAAGGCATCCCAGTCCTCAGGGGAAATGACGCATGAGCAACTTGAATCTATGTTTATGAGTTGCGGTTATCATTTACCATCAGATGAACTGTGTGTTCGTTTGTCACCCCCCTAATGTTATTAAAACATATATTATTATTATTAAGCCCGTAGAGTTATCGCAAAATTTCCCTGCTAACGCAAGTTTATGGCAGTTTCTCTTATTTGGACAGAGCTATATGTTATATTATCACGTTATATTATTGTATTATGTATATTTGATTGTAATCTAATATTTCTAATATATATATATATATATACATAACACAAAATGATAATCATTATAAAAATAAAAACGTTTAGTTAAGTATTTAAATAATTGTATAGATTGTTCATAAGCCTGACTCAGCAGACCCACCCACTACTTCCGGGCGCATATTGAAATTTGGTTTTTTAGTATAAAATTTTCATACAATCGCCACTAGTTAATAGCTAGCTAACATATAGTTCAAAATTAGACACGTCAAAATAATATTCGGTTTCATTAGAGCTACGTTGTATAAATGTATTATGAATGGGTCCGCTCGATTGGCGAAGGACCTAACTCTCACAGAATAACATCGTGAAATAGCAGCATGCTAGGCACCTCTCACTATGCTATTAAAGCCTGCTACTATGCGATTAAAGTCTCAAATTGGGGTATGTCTCGAGTGTGGGTAGATTGATATGTGAAGGTGCTTTAATTGTGACAATTATGTAAACACAGTTTGTATCAGATTATCAGCGAGGAGCATAAAGCTGCTGTGTTTCATCTGGTGAGTGAAGTGATCTGGAGACCCTTATTGCTGGTGATGACGCATTTCACCCCAGTCCTCATTTGGGTATCATTTTTTTTTCATAGAACGCTAACAATGCTAGAAACATTACCAACATTTCGGTGAACCACTCCAACTAAGCTGAAAATGCTTGCACACATGGTTCACGAGAATAGTCGAATGGTGGGGTTCGAACCTCTGACCCTAAGTTACGCAGACCCCGCCCTAAACCACTAGGCTATTGAGGCATCACGTGAACTGTGTACTCTATTGTCATCTCCAATGAAATGAAAATAATAAATAAATGGATAAATATTCTTCATTCCATCCGAATTTTATACGTATCTTGTATATAAATTACATCCGAGTAGGAAAGCGAGCGACGACAGAATGCCTCAGTAAGAATATTTATGGCGTTATAATTTGTATTGTACAGTAAATGTCATATGGTACGAACGATATAAGTGCTGATATCGCCATGGTCGTGTCTATCAATCGATCAAGATGGCAAAATGTACCTATACAACTAGTTTAGACATGGTGTACGAGAATAAACAGGTGTTTACGTGTTGTTAGAATTTAGGCTTTGTTTATGTTGTTTTTTGGACTCCCATAAACAATAGATGAATCGTATGTTCGGCTTGTAATAGTAGGTTACGCGAGTATCCATTTCGAGATAGAACTTAAAACGAATAGACCTGCCAATAAAATGATTAACGTATTTTAGTACAGTCTTTTAAAATTTTAACATTATTTTGCAAGGGAATCTTATTATTATTATCGGGAGATCAAATGTTTGTTATCAGAAGATGTCAACCGCTCAGAATTTGCGACAGAGGTATATACAAAACTTTGACTTATAAGATAAAGTTATCGCATGAAGATCGGCGACAATCGATATTTCTAGTACAATCCGCCTCGAAAAGTAATAAATTTGACATCATAATTGCTTCATTTGGAAATATAATCCACGTCTCATGATTCATAGAAGGTGGTAGCAGGGTAATGGTCCAAGCAGAGGCTCCCTCTCAGGAACCCTTGTGTTAGTTATTGACAAGTAAAGGTCCTTAGCGCTCGGCCACTTTTCAACCCTGCGAAGGTTTAAAAGATTTTAACACAACACGCTTACTTGAGGGTAAGTCAAACATAAAAATAAAAAATTACAATGGCCCATAAACACCATCCTAAATAAAGATTCTAGCATTGTCACTTCTGAAGACGAGTTGGAAAGTCTTGTTCGAATTCTTACCCGAAATTTTGTACCCGGTTCCCTACACTAATCATAAAACAAAGCTCAGTCTGCTGCTCAGATTTTATGGTGGTATTCTGTGAGGGTATGGTCGTTCCCCAGTCGAGCTGGCAATTCATGTTGCTCCTAACTATAGTGTGTTTCTACCACTGTTAAAAAGTTAAGGACGTAATCTTGTATACTTTTTCAAATATCGTGCTTTTAGCGTTGTGATTTAAACATACATATCACACCGTGTTTATTACATCCCTCTAAATTTATTTTTGTGTCTTGTAATTAATTTAAAACATGAAAGCGTTTAGCAGCGTTTAGAGTTGAAAAGTAAATTATTACATTTAGGGCTGTAGAAATCAAAAGAACGCCGAAAAGTTGTTTTTGGTTGGAAAGCTGTATTTTACTTGTACCAATTTCGTTTTCGACACCTCTTGGAAAGAAAATAAAAAAAAATTGAATAATTACGTCCGGCCCGAGTACAAAGCTTAAGCCGTTATTTACGCTGCCCACCTACAATTTACAGTCATTATGTTAAAGAATAATACGGCAAACCCCAATCACGAAGTGTTTTCCTTGTGTTTTATATTCCATAACTTTCTTTAACAATACTGCTGTGTGTATGTTGCTGTGTTTCGTCTGGTGAGTGATGGGATCCAGGTACCTTTATTACTGGTGACGAGGCATTCCATCTCAGTCCTCAAGGGTGATATATGTTCATTATGATTCCTTGTCAAGGATGAATGTAGATGTCATGGGTCGTAGAAATCACTTACCATCAGGTGAACTGTGTGCTCGTTTGTTACTCTCAATGTTATAAAAACAAACGACAGTTCATTGATGGACTTAATCTATTCTCAGAACTTACCATTTACCATATCGTGTGCTTAAATAAAAGTTAAATAATTAAATAATAATTTACAAAAAAACCTATTTGACAATTCTACAAAATTTTAACTCTTTATCTTGAGTAAAAATGTACAACGCCTGAGGATGTCTTTTTGTGGTCAGTATGATGGGAAATAACTAAATGTTGGGTATTGAATTGAGTGGTATTATTGAGTACTGTTTTGAATTGGTCATTACTCAATATAACGGAAGGTTCGTCGTAATTTAAATTAATTCGTCCCCACATATTTAGGATACGTTCCCAAAAATTAGGCCCGCATAATATACTCTCTTTCAAATTTTCCTGTGTACCCTGAGTATCGTCTCAAGATCACTTAACGACAAAAGTCGAATGTGTTCATTGAATATATGAATATAAAATACAATATTCATATTCCCTTTAGTTTTTTTCGTATATCCTCGATAAAGTCAGAAGATGTGGCGAGAACGAACTTTGTTTTATGAAACAACGGTGACAAACGAACACATAGTTCATCTAATAGTATATGGCGACTGCTGCTAATAAGGCATAATCGTACATCGTGAGGACTCAGTTGGAATGTCTCATTTCTGGGTCTCCGATCGCTGAAAAGTTTTGCTTTTTTTTGTATATTAGCTGGCAAAGGAGAAAGCAGCCCACCTGATGGAAAGCAGCCCACCTGATGGTAAGTGGCAACCGCCGCCCATGGACATTCGCAACACCAGAGGAGTTCTTTTCTTGAAGGTCCTAAATCGTATCGGTTCGAAAATGGTGATTCCGCAGAGTAGTTCGGCGTGGCAGAAAATTTCGCGTAAAGCACACAGCGGTGGATTGCTGACCATCAAGATGATGTGTATAAAATTTTTAATTCTGTCGTGATATACTATGTTTCAAGTCCGCGGCTGGAAATAATCCGAACAACTCTTCAGAACGTTCTCGTAACAGTGGTAGAGGTACACTGTACTTTGTTACTAACTGCAGAATTAATGAGTCAGCTCGGCCGGGGTAGGACCACGCCCTCAAAGAATACCAGCAAAATATAGCAGCATAAAGCTGCTGTGTTTCATCTGGTGAGTGCAGGGACCTGGAGACCTTTATTACTAGTGACGAGGCATTCCATCTCAGGCCTCAAGGGTAACAACGCATCTACATTTTGATTCCTTGTCAAGGATGAATGTAGTTGTCACAGGCAATCACTTGTTTAGCAGGTGAAGTGTGTGCTCGATTGTTACTCTCAATGTAATTAAAAAAAACTCACTATACGAAATACAGCAACATTATACTGCTTTTGAACACTGGTACTCTATGAGGGTGTGGCGATACCCTGATCGAGCCGACCAATTCAAGTAACAGCTAGAAACTTACTACAGTTGGTCTCTCCCATAATATATATATGTAAATATAATATATATACAGTGGTGGACACATAATTAAAGACACTCAAGGGATATTATTTATTTCTAATAATATAATTTATTTATAATAGGATTTTGCAACAATATTCAAATAATTTGTGTAGGCAGTGTTGAGATAATTAATAGAAATATTTTTAATAAAGTTGAGACGTCGTATATTTTTATTCGGTTTAACTATATTTCAAGCTGTATGAATTGAACAACGGTCGATTAGTCGACCATACCTTTGTTTAAAGACATAGATAAATATTAAAATAAAGTTTATTATAATTCATTGCAGACATTTTTATGGTATGTTTATTGTGTGAATTACAAAATTATAATACACGCATACTTAACTTAACCATCGTTTGTATAATATTATTTTAACTTATATCGGCAAATCTTGTGTCGGATTGGCATAAAGATTGTTGTTCTAAGGCAGCGGCTGTGGCTGACAGACCATTAACGTCAGGGATGACCCCTCAAAAAGGAACTTGACCAAACTGCCATCCAAGCCTGTCATCACTAAAGGCCCCGCTGAAAATGAACGCGACGTAAATTTGCGACAGCGTATATCGAGTCGGTCTAGCTTGGCATTGTATAACAAAACACTTCAGGTATAAATATGCATGATTTTATTTTAGATGTAGTATTCTTCTAGTAGACTTCTGTTATTTGCGTTTTGTATATGCGTAATAAATTGTCTTCCATTAATCATCCAAAAAAGTAAAGATTATATATTTATGACGGTAAACGGACACAATGTGTTAGCCTTACAAAAGTGTACATTTAATACTAGTCACGAAAATGTAATTTTATATGTTATATTTATGGGAATCCATAATTCATTAAATAGATAAATAAAGTTTATAATAAAAGATATACAGTTACGTTTTTCTCAATTGAGATAGACAAAGATGAAAATGAAAAATGTATGAGACAAAAGACACTAAAGACCTGGATCCATCCTCAACAAAGATTCAAAATGAATTGCGACACTGGAGGACTTGGTTGGAATACCTCGTTACCAGTAATCGGGTTCCCGTAGGCCTACAATGCTGGTATTCTATGATAGCGTGGTCTAACCCTGGTCGAGCCCACCCGATTAGTGTGAATGGGTTAATATACTTATTATGAAGCGATAGTAACGAGATATTTATTATTCCCGAAAAATCCGTTAGATCGCGAGTCCGTTAGCATAAACAAAAATATAAGTTATTTGACAATAAAAGAGGAGTAACATATAACTGAATATAATATCCATCGTAACTATATATTTATATGCATTGTAAATAAATTTTCAAACAGCTCATAAGGCCTCTGACCTAGTCTAACCACTTGCCCGTAGCGGGTGCAAAAGGTAAAAAAAAAAACATGAATAGTATGCAGTCCACACTCGGCCGGACGTAGGCATTCTTACGGCTCACCAGTTAAGTCTCCTAAACCGACCAACGGCGAATTTTTATTTCGTTCAAAGAACACTTCGGTGGATTGAAGCATTCTTTTAAATGCCAAAATGGCACGGGAACGGTTCAAAGTTTCTGTAATTAAAACGACCTCGGCGCTTATTAATAGACAGTACTGGTCATTCGAAAACTTGTAGATGGCAATTCAAGTACGAAAGATTAATGAAGTACAACAAATGGGAGGAGGGCTCCGCAGAATGCACTTGGCAAGGAATTAAATACAAAAAAAACGGACCCGTAATCGCATCATCTGTTTAAGCACGTCAAGGAAAATAATTAAAATTTCTACAATGTATTTTAAGACCGATAATTATAAAATACGAGATGACGTACACGTATTCACCGACATGTTCAAGGTTGTATATACGAGTAAAAAATGCTCTAAAATGGTAAATAAGTTTCAAAAACGCATTCATTATACTGTAAAACACTTTAGCAATATATAGTGTGAAATTGCATTGAACAACTGCTCATTAAAATAAACTATCTTCAATATTAAACTGAGCACGATATAGGGCTTTTAAATTCGTTCGGATTTTAAAAGCCCTTTATGATAATTTGATACGATTAAACTAAAGATTCGCTTGATTCGGTGAAGTATAGAACGGCTCGCTGTATTTTTTACCTGGTCGGGTTATAGTCAGCCATATTCCCCGGCCTGGAGAGCGAGACGAACAAAAAAGCCCCAAACAGCGGGACGTCGACGAAGGATGCCATACAACAATCTAAACATAATGACTTGTAATGGACGTTGATAGGACGCAATAAAAAATATCGAAAACCGTAAAAAAAGGACACGTCCGATGAGAATCTTAGCGTAAAACGGGGTCTGCCATTAAAATATAAGCATAAGTTTATTATGTACGTTTAATAATCTCCGAATTCACATTCCGTTTATTGTAATGTGTGGTTAGGGTAGAGGGAAAGAGAATATTTGAAGTTTCAAAACGATTTCGAATTAGGAACGTATCAATTTAAAGATTCGCAACTTACGATAATGATGAATTCATTGATATGTGTTATTTGGAATGAGTATTTATGCAGATTCGATTCCATTGTTTCGCGAAATCAGTTAAATCATTTAATATGGTATCGATTCCTCAGTAGAGAATCAAAAAAACGTTAACATAATCCTGGACTATCGTTTTTTGAATTGAACAGCATTTATCTCGTTTTTTATTTTATTGGTGTACGAATAACGGCATCTGTGATCAAGTTATTTCATTATCAAGGGCGACTAGAAGAAAAAAACCTTCGGCGAAATTTGCGAAATTGGAACGGATTTCGTTCATTCGTAAATATCAGATTGTAGGCATGAAAATGCATATTTAAGAAAGTTTATTCCTTACTTCACTATTCAATAACTGCACACGAACTTTTTTTTTCAAAATTTTAACTTATTTCAACGGCATGTTTACGAACACATAACTCTTAACTAAATTTATCATATAATTTAAGGCCGCCTTAAATAAATAAATAAAAAAAATACCCTCCTACTTAATGAGTTGGTTTATTTTATGCTTTTAGCGAACAAACGAGGAAGAGCTCATTAATAGTAAACGATTCCTGCATCCCATATTTACACATGGTCTTCCCTGAGGACTAAGATGGAATACCTCGCCACTAGTAATAAAACTTGCGGTATCACCAAAGGAAGCACGGTAGAGATAAACTACTATTTACGCCGGCATTCTTGAAAGAGTCGTCCTACCCCGGTCGTTCTGACCCATGTGAGCTAAAGTCAGCTAATAACTGCGACGTGACTCTGGTAAAGTTTTGGTTGTTTTTTTTCCAAGAGTTTCTTGAAAAATTGTATTTACGTTGATGTCTTTGACGATATGATAAAACGATATGATCACCGAAACAATAAATAAAATATACTTATTTTTTTTTTCGTTATTATTTATTGAATTGAAATTGTATTTTTTTAGTGTATTTTTTGGTTAAAAAATTTTCTTTTTATCAGTATTAGTGATGACTACGGCCTAAGATATTTTATAACCATCCTCAATAAAGATTCAAGATGCACATACTCACGAGGACCAAAGAGAGATATTCTATGAATCAGCAGTGTTATGTTCTTATTTTACAATGGTATTTTTGTAAAGAATCGGTTCCCGGTCGACCAGACCCCCATCCATGTGGCATCTCGGTGGCTATCCACCACTTTTATGTGTAATTTTCTACCGCTCATAACTACTCTGTGGAATAAGCTGTATCCCGTATTCCAATAATCACCTGTATTTCTGAACCAAATGATGGACCTGCAAGAAAAGAGCCTGAAATTTTGCATGCATCTGGTGATGTATCTTCTGGTGATGCGGATGTCCATGGGTGACGGTAATCACTTACCATCGTGGTATTGGTGAGCTGCTTGCTTGTTTACCACCTATTCTGCAAAAAACTAGGAAGTAGCTGCAGCTTGGATCTGCTACCGCCAATATAAATGTAATCGTCATAATCAAAGTAATATGTTACGCACAAATAGTATAAACAACATCGAAGTGATGCTATCTGGTCGAGTGTGGAATAAGTCTTTAAACATTTTCGTTTAGAAACGTCCATTGAAGTTAAATCTAGTGAAACTAATCGGTTATCAATAGAAAAGGAAAACCGATAAGAGTTATGTAATTAACGTGACACATTTTCGAATTCAAAAGCCGCTTTAGGAAGCCATATTGGGCTCTATTTTGGCGGACTACATAATACTCCACTCGAATTTTAACATTCAATCACCGTACAGAAATGTATTATAGAAAATGTTTTCTTAGTGAATTGTTATATGATAATAAAAATAAGTATGATTTTAAAAAATGTTTTTCTTATTAAAATTTTAGAATAAAATATAATTCCAACGTTTTTAATATAATTTAGTTTTGTAGAATATAATAGAAATCTTTTTTCATTCGAGTTTGGTTTAGCCCCTGACTTCGTATCGTATAAAAGGATTATTGTTTTTATATATATATTTTTGAACGCAACATTACGACCAAAAAGAATTAAAACTAACATTCGAAAGATCCAACTTCACATGACCAAGCTCTCTTTTTCGTACAGTCACGATTATCGACACACGATTCCTTGTTTAAATGCCAAAGTTCAATGGAATCGTGGTTCTTACTGTATGTTCGTAATCCAATGCTGTTTTCTTTTGCATTAATAGTTAATTGTAATATTCAAAAAGTTCAATGTGCAATAAACAAACCCGAATACTTCAACTAATAATTGGGCGTTGTGTACAGGTTGCCTAGAACGGTTTTTTATCACGAAAATAGCCGTAGGTTCTTTTTAAAAGCGTATCAAAAGATGAAAACGTCGACTAATCATCGCCTTTGCTTTTACCTTTGCAATATCCTTATTGTTTGTTCGAATTTAGTATAACTAATATAGTGTGCTCTGTTTTAGCTCTTAATGTAAATATGTTAAGTCCAAATTCGATTATGCATTCTTCTATTACATTACGATAGCTTTGAATTCGTAGAGTTCATTGCATTTTGGAAAAAGTATTTTGTTTCTGCAGAAAGTCATTTGTAATATATTTTTAAATTATTGTTATATTTTTTTCAAACATTACAAATACACATATTAAAGTATTGTGTTAATCCAGTGAGTTAGGTTTATTGACAGAGAATTTCTAATTATAATGAGAATTGTTTTAAGAAAAAAGCTTGTCTTGTTATTAACGTTACTAACCGTAATGGTTCGCACTAACTACTAAGCTATTTAAGCTTAGTTGTCCGTGCTAGTGCTAGGAGGACAATAGCCCAATGGCGGATTTGAACCTACAGCCGTAAGTTACGCTGACCGATCTCTGAACCATTGACGCTTAAAAGATTAATTTACACTTGTAAATAAGTGTTTACTAGTACTTTTATATAGAAAAGTTTGAAAACGAGCATTCAGCTCACTTGACGGTAAGTGATTTCCGCCGCCCATGAACATCCGCAACACCAGACATTTAAGTTATTCTAATTTGATTTTGACATTGGTTATTTTTCTTTCTGGCAATATGAGTATTTTTTTAGATATACATACGTGGATACAATACCGCGATAATATGTGATACGTTGTGATATGTATGATCATCAATTTCACTTGGCTCATATATATCATTTTAAAAATATATTATTATAATAAAAAATACTAAACATATAAAATTCTTTTTAACTTTACATTAATATATATAGTACTATATGTTTATTTATCTATTTATACTTTATTACAAGTAAAACGAACACACTAATATTGATCGATTCAATTTTTTTCTGTCTCGTAACAATTTTACGTTTTTTGTTGTTGTCCTGAGTAAAGTTATAACGCAAATCTTATTATATTACTAAGTAACTGTATTACATGCGCTTTAGGCTCTATGAATGTATGACCTTTAACTTACGCTGCTAGGTTGTCTGTGGTACGTGATACGAGTGAAAAATTCAATTAACTAAGTCTTCATTCTTCATTGTGAATATACTGTGAATAATGTATATTTATGAGAATATTCATCTATAACAAATCCATTACTGAACTTTTTATCCTACAGATTTTTAGTGACCACAGTTTCTATCAGTGTGCATTCATCCTTCCAGTATTGTTCAAAACAATAAAATATTCATACATACATTCATGTTGTGAATTGTTTCTAGATGTGATTATTTATCGTAATTAACAAATTTAATTTCCGTTCTTTCTTTTTTTTTTTTTAATCAATATATTGCTCGTACGTTAAAAAAATACTTTTATTCTACAGTAGCTGATTTACACGCTATCAATACATGAAACAAAAACAAACTTGTGACACCTATTTTTCGTTCTTGGGCAATGCTATAAGCATACTTAATAAAACTCAGCAAATTATAATCGATTTGCCATTGGTTAAAAACCTACTAATCAAAAGTTCTTACTACTATTTGTCAGAATATTCTGATAAATATGCTTTGAGCTTTGGGATCAATACTGGACATTTTGCAAATTATTATTTAAAAAAAGAGTAACGTAGTTGAGTTTCTTCTCGCTAGCAGCTGCCTTTCAAAACGATGGTACTATTAACTATCTTAACGATTCAGAAGTATTTCTTATATATGTACCCACTTGCATGAAGCTTCTTTGGAATTGATTCGTAGAACGAATTTGTATCTTAATTCTTTGTTGAGGATTGATGAAGGTGTTTATGGGTTTCAGTCATAATTTACTATCAAGTGAACCAAGTGGTTGTTTGTCACTTTTACTTTCATTAATAAAAACATAGCCCATTCGCTCCTTTATTTTTATAAAAATCAAACTAGTTCAGACAACTATTAAGCTGTGTACAACAAATTTTATTAATAAACTTTTCCCTTTTCTAACTTTAAAACTTTCAGTGAATTCATATCAAAACTCTGTTGGGAATCCGTACAAGTAGTCTGTGAAACCTAAAAAGCTAAAGTTCACGAGGGCAAGACGCCGGTGGAGGCTTTTAGGTTTAAGCGATAAATAGGTGAAAGAAGATAGTCTTGGTTTTGTTACGCGTAATAATTAATTTGTGTTAAACAAGGATAGATAATAAGCATACGACAGAGGCGGCTAATAAAGTTAAAAAAGCGGATTTTTATTTAACACGATAAGAATATTTCACTAACGTATTATCAAAATTAGAGCTAGAAATGTACTGTATTGTGAAGTGATTCGACCGTGAAAGATAACGCACTGGATAGATTGATATAACAGATAGCCATGATCTTTTAAAGTTATCCTGGATTTTATTACTAAGATCTTTAATAGAACACTAACCGTCCGTAAATTGTGAAACTTTCGTTATAAAAGAGGGAAACAGTGTTGTGGCAGTTATATTTAGTCATATACCTATTCCGGCCATAAGTTCTGTTACAAATGAAAATATATTTTTTTTAATGAAGTAATGATATATTGCGAATTACGTAATATTATATTTACGAATCTATGGATTTACGCACTGTTTCAAGGGGAAATTTCGTCACTGCTTGCCCCAAAGATTGTTTAAGAGACTCAATGTTGCCGTGTCGTTTAGAGCAGACCATGTCCTATAAAACTGACCATAGTTTTAAGTCTAAAGGGTTGAGGTCTGGGCTAGATGAGGGCCAGTCTTCAGCTTATAAAGTCTGGAGCGTTGGTTTCAAGCCAGGCTTGGGTGTTTCGTGCCTTGTGACCAGGTGCAGAGTCCTGCTGGAAAGTTCACGGTGTATTTTTAAAAAGTGTATTGCTAAGACGTTTCACAATATGATCCAAGACTGTATCTTGATACACTTTGGCTGACGTTTTCACTCCTTTTTCACAAAAATGTAGTTTTGTGACTCCTTGATAAGACACGCCCCACCAAACCACCACTGACGCAGGATGATGACCACGTTGTACCTTTCCGACCACTTGAACAGCTTTTTTAGAACTTTGAGCGTACACTCTATCATTTTGCTTATTGTAGTGTTCTTCAATTGTGAAATTTTTTTCATCGATAAAGAGGAAATTTGTGAGTCGTTCGCCAGCGTATCACGACAGAAGGCGTTTTGATCGATCCACCCTCTTTACTTGTAAAGATTGATTTAGGACATGTCCTGTATATCGAGGATAACATCCAAGCAGGTCAGGTCTTGTTTCATAATATGCGACAGAGTCCTAGCGGGAATCTTTATTCCTCGCGATAAGATTTTTTGCTTCCTAATGGGGTTTCGACGAATTCTGGCTTTAACAGCATTAACAGCCTTTGTAGTAGTAACAGCACGCGGCCGCCCGATCTTTTCTGGTCTTCGACAGAGGAAGTTTTGTTGTATCTGTTGATAGTACGATATACGAACATACGGCTGATACCAAGCTTTTGAAGTGTCTGGAATATGACCGATGGCTCTATATCCACTTTGTGCAAGGCGATCACTGCATTCCTATTTTCTTTAATACCCCATTTCATATTGTAATTTGATAATGAACACGAAAAAATATGTGAAATGGCGCAAATTCGAAAGAAGTTTTTAAAATAATATACGTGTTCCAAATTCAAAATAATTATAAAGTTGAAAAAAAGAAAAGTTTTTATGTAAGTTGTTATGGCCAGACTAGTTATATTCGTTTTTAAGAGTAAATATCTAACACACATGAGTTTGTTAGATATATCAGAGCTGAAATATAGCAGTTGTTTCGTTTGGTGTATGTCACCATCAGACATCTGGAGAACTGTTTACTGATAACAAGGCATCAAAGTCGTCCGGGGAAATAACGCATGTGCAACTTGAATCTTTGTTTATAGGTTGCGGTTATCACTTACTATCAGGTGAACTGGATATTAATTTGTCACTCACTAAAATTATAGTATTATTAGATAAAAGGTAAGACCATAGAGCTATCGCAAAATTCTCCTGCTAAGGTAAGTTTATGGCAGTTTCTCTTATTTGGACATAATTATATCTTACAGTGGCTGATCCTTGTTATAGATGCGTATTATTCTTAAATTAATCTTCAGCCATTAATTCTACTAACATACCATGGGAGAATGTTCACGTCAATAGTCGATCCGAATCGAAACTTCAACATTAAGTTTCGCAGACCGTATAAAGTTCTCAACCTCACCCGCCCTCATTTCCCGTCTAAAGTACTTCATGCTGTCCCGACGGCTACCAATCAATGAGCAGTTCGGGTTACGCATCCAACGCTCATGCACACATCAAGTGCACCGCGTCGTGGAGCACATTTTCAGTAAATTCCTTCGGGGCCAAACTGGGGCACTTTTCCTCGACGTGGCGAAAGCTTTCGACAAGGTCTGGCACAACGGGATCATATACAAACTATGTGAGCTCGGTGTGGCAGATCGACTCGTACTTATCATACGAGACTTTCTCCGATATCGAACCTTTCGTTACCGCGTCGAGGGAACCCGTTTCGAGGTTCACCCCATTTGTGCCGCAGTACCACAAGGCTAGGTCCTATTTTATACACACTCTACACCAACGACATACCGCTCACTTGAGGTGTAGAGCAAGTCTTTTTCCCCGATGACGCCAGCCTCTACGTGTCTTGATTCAAACCAGACGCAATTTGTAAACTCCTCCAATCTGCAGCAAGCATCTTAGGAAAATGTTTTCGGAAATGGAGGATCGAGGTTAACCGCACCAAAAGTGCAACAATATGCTTCTCTCAGCGAAACAAAAGGCCGCATCTCCCAACTATAGAGTTAGTAGATCTTCTAATCCCCTGGGAAAAGACAGTCAAATACTTAGGCGTCACATTAGGTGAAAGACTCACCCTAGGTCCGCATATCAACCGCGTATGGAATCGAGCCGCGTTCGTCCTAGGTATTTTGCACCCGTTACTCAATAAAAATAGCAAAATGTCTCGTCTTTGCGCATGCCTTCCCGCGTCACATTCACCGACTTCAGGTAAAAATAAAAATCGTTTCCATAAGGCCACATAGATCTTGAGCTCCGGACTATAGTTCAGTACCTGCAGAAGGCTTTCAGCCGATATTTCGACTATGCCATCATGCACCCCAACCCTCTGATTATAAGTGCCGCCACTTACAATCCAATCGCGAATCATAAATTCACCTGCGTCAGAAGGAGACCAAGGTACGTCCTCAACGACCCCGACGACGCGACCACCAGGGCCCAAGCCCTTTATAAAACACTACACACGGACATTGTACCCTCACCCCCGTCTCCCGGTTTTCTCCAGTCAATACAGATAGATGCGTCGCTTAGTTTCTTAGCTTCGTAGTTTCTTGTGCCACTTCTTCTCGAGCACCCACGTATTCCGAAGTGGTAGTACATATAGCCAATAATAATAATAGTGATATTAATGTAGAAAATTCTGAATCAGAAGCAACTGACCGAGCCGAGGCTCGACCCCCACGGGCACCCTCAAAAAAAAAAGCTGTATCCATCATATCAAACCATTAGGCAATTGACGCTTCAAAGTATTATTAATATTTTTAAATTATTAACTGGTAGCGGATAAATAGATGGTCATTTATTTTATTACGGTATCGTTTAAATTGAATTCCGATGTGTTGAATTCAGTATTAGTATTTAACTTTAGTTACATTATAAAAATTGTAATAACATGTGTAAACTTAGTATTATTCAAAATATTTTTTTCAGAAATTTAAATTATATAATTTTGTGTATTTACATTTGACGATCTTTTTAATACTTTTAAATCGACATGTGTAATTTATAATGTAATTGTTTTATGAATTAAATAAATCTAATTTAGTCTTATCCATTAACAGTGGTAGATGAACAATGCAGCTCGCTTCTAGCTACAACATGAATGGGTGAGCTTGTATGGGGCATTTCCATCTCTATGGTTGGTAAACCACCAATGTGCGCTTCACGTGAAATTTCCTGCCCCGCACAATTACTCTGTGGAATCAACTGTCTCCAGCGGTGTTAACGAACCGATGCGACTTAGGGACCTTCAAGAAAAGACTCTACATCTTCTGTAGGCCGGTAACGCTTTTACGACTCCTCTGGTGTTGCTAATGTTCATGGACGGCGGTGATCACTTACCAACGGATGGGCTGCTTGTTCGGAAATATCTATTCTATATGAAAAAAAGAAAAAAATGGAAAGAATAACGTCCTCCTATATACCAGCTTAATATAGCAGCATAACACTCATGTATTACATGTAGGGGACACTATTAATGGTAGAGTAGTATCGAGGCATCGTCGAGTAATGTTAGAGCTACCCTGCAGTTTGTTACTAGCTGCAGGTGAACTGTGTTACTCTCGTAATAAAAAAAAATCTCAGTCCTCAAAGGTAACAAAGCATAATGACTTGCAATCAGGCTGACTGTGTGCTCGTTTGTTATACATGAAATAACATAAACAAAAAAAAATATTATGGGGTTATGATAAAAGATAGTAAAAATATTTGAAAAAATAAAATTTGGTGTTACGGCAAATTTGAATAGTTAACTTTGTGGCACCCTAAGATGGCGCTTTACGCGTCTTTTAAACAATTGCGTATTATAACCCACTAGCAATACACGACACACAATAATTATACTCCCCAGTTTCAAGTGTCCCGCACAAACACCTTGAAATACATTTTTGTATCCTGCATTATTGTTATCCAAGGGTCATTTCTGTGTATTTACAACTCAGGTAGCTATGACGGAGTGAACTTATTTTTTATGAACTAATCCCCTTTTCAATTCACACCTTATTTATGTCATCGCATTGTGTTGAAGGACCCGTTTAAATTTTGTATTATTGTCAGTTCTATTATTCCTATTTATTTGCGGAGGGGTAACGTTACATGTGCTTAAGGAATTAAACCGACTACATAAACTGAGAGAATGGAAAGTCGAACGTTATTTTTATGTATGATTTCTTCGTTTTTTTAAATATGACCGATGACAAACGAGCACATAGATCACCTGTCATCCTCAACATAGATTCAAGATCCAAATGCGTTGCCACCCCTGGGAACAGGGATGGAGTGCTTTGTTACTTGAAAATGAGTCTCCGGATTCCTAGAATTCGGACAATTTCACATTGATATTCTGTAAGAGACCCCTTCATGGTCCCGCCACTTCTAATTTTAATAAAACAACTTAGATATTCCTTTGTTTAAAGGGCGTCACTCGAGAATGGCACGATGAAGAATTTTGTAAAACAGAAATCTTCAATAAGTATGAGCAGTATTAATGACTGCTGTAAGTTTTGGATCTTCTTAAATATATATCTCTTAAATATTTACAGACAAGAAAAATAAAGCACGTGTTAGTACATGTGACAGGAGTGAAAATTCTTTGACGATTTGCACCTCGATTTGTAAGTATATATCACAAAATAAAGTAAAACAGTAGATAAGAGAGAAAGAGGAAAGAAAACAGCAGCAATGAGCCGAGCAACACATATTGCACAGTTCTTTCTTTTTCTCTATCTGTGGCCAAGTACCTGTTCTCCGTTCTTTTTGCGTTACGTTTCATTCAGAAACGTACGCACTTAAGAAATAAAGACTAACAGTGGCCATCAGCCATAAAAAAATGCACCCAATAAAGTTTCACTTCAAAAAAATTAAACATCGAACCGCTTCATTGAAGTTGGCGAACTAGTCTCCAGAATCCAGCCCAGACACGGTAAAATAAATTTAAAATATAAAACAAATAAATAAGAATGAATGGGTTGATAGCGGTAATTTCATTGAGGCACGGAGTTAATTCATAACTGTCTGATCTTACATATAAGTTAGGTCGAGTAATTTAACAGTGGTAGAGCTGCACTGCAGTTTGTTTCTAGCTGTAGAATGAATGGGTCAGCCCGACCGGGGCAGAGTACCAGAGTAAAATAGTTGCTGTGTTTCGTCTGATGAGTGCAGGGATCCAGAGACCTTTATTACTGGTGACGAGGTCCTCAGTCCATCTCTATTCAGTCTAGTCAGTTATCTGCATCATTATGATTCTTGGTCAAGGATGAATGTAGATGTCATGACCGGCAGAAATCACTTACCATCAGGTGAACTGTGTGCTCGTTTGTTAATCTAATTGATATTAAAAAAAAATACCTCAATATATACGAGAACAATATTCGTAAATACATATATATATTTTGAATGATATGACGACATTGGTTTGCAGCTGATAAGGTATGTAAATTCATACCGTTATTTTTATTTAAATTATCGTGAAGGACTCGCGGTGACCGCAGTCCGGGACGAGTTTTTTATAGTTCAGTTAGTTACTAAATACCGTGACGGTGAGGGTAGGTATCCAATGTGCGGAGACGTAAGAATTAACAGCCGTTAAGGCGACGCTTCCACTAACTAAACTACATAAAAATAAAATAAAACATTAAATGTAAACGACATTTTACGACGACAATATTCGATTCTTTACGTACTCTGCGTTAAATAATGGTAAGGATTTCTTTTTATACATCTCCATTTACCCGTACTGGTGTTGTGTAACGCACTTTGCTAGAATACGGTCTCAAGAGAGCTTAGGGCTCCTGGCTTGAATCTAGCTGTAGAATCTACTTGCTTAATCTAAGCGGTTACAAGTACATTATAATTTTAGTACTCTGAATTTAAAATAAATATTTATTGTTGGAATCGTGGGCGACCTATTTAAAAAATAATCATCCAAAGATGCCTTTATCCTACTGTGCTAAAATTCAACATTTTGCGGTATTGGGGTCATCTATCTACCCGATTTATGTGATTCAGAAAAAAGTGCAGGTTTTGAAGATGATGCTGTAGGATTAGCCGCAATTATAACTATTAGATCGATTCCGATCAAGAATTCAGAAGCGTTAATAGCTTTATGGTACGATCTGCTTAACTTAAAGTTGTAGGTAGCTTTGTTAGGTAGCTTTTATGTCTATGTTAAGAAATATTATTATGTAAAATTACTTACGATTGCCATTCTTATTAAATGTTATATACTTTCTCTAAATGAATCTTCCATTTAAGAGCCGTGAGTCAGACTGTTCCAAGCCAGCGCTCGCGGAACCCCCCGTAACAAATTGTAATTTTTATTTCTTTGTAAATCATTTCGTTAGGGAGCAATTTAATATAATTTCTATATTTGGTCTGCTTTCGTTGTTATAGATAATAAATAGAGCGTGTAACTTTGTTATCTTCATTTTCGAATATTAATTTACGTCAAAGTTATTAAATATAAGTTAGGTGCGTTATTATGTCACGTGGCTTAGTGATCAGAGAATCTGGCTGTTGCATTACTGGTTCTGATTTCAACTTCCTACTGAGGCTATACAAAAATTATTGAATTTGGGTGGTATTACAATTGGGACAATTATAAACCTAACGAACCTTTCTCTAGTCTCTAGTATATGCAAGCATAGACGTGCTTATGAATGCAGTAATATTTTTTAACATATCGTTCGTTAATCCATCATAAGTAACCCGAGTAAAGTGAGCCGAGGTTTCGTCCTGTTCTAACACCCTCGAGTCAATTGCTTTCGCGCCCAGGGTAACGGTCCAAGCGGATTCTCCCTTTCAGGAACTCTTGTACTGGTTACCCATTAATAAAGGTCTCGGCTGATTACGATGTGATTGCTATGCGCTCGGCCACTTTTTTACCCGGTGAAGCTGTAAAAGCCATCGTACCCCGATCCGACAGTGGCCATTAGCCATAAAAAAAATCGAGGTTAATTAATTTAAAATTAAAATATTTTATTTGTTTTAACTAAATTAAAATTCTTCGAGTAGATGGTGTAAGAGATCTCAAGTACGTCTCTTTCGTCATCTCAAACGTTTGTGTGCAAGGAAATAGTAAACCTTCACTTAATTCTGAATAATTTCGAAGAGCTTATATAGTCATATCTGCCTATTCCAGTGGCAGTGGCTGTAAGCTTGCGGGTAAAGCAAAAATTAAGTAATTAACCTTACATGTATTTGTCTAAATATAATTTATAATAACTTGTAAAGGACGCTAGCGTAAATCCTCGGGTACCTTTGCCTACTGTTACAATATGTTCATAGAAGAAACCCAACGGAGACATTCTAAGTTTCTTTCTTTCTCTCTCGCACACATTGCGATATGATATTATATTTACTGGTAGTATTAGATATTTTTGTTTCAGCTTCCAAGAAAGGTTAATTTAGCAAAGACCCGAGGCATCCCAAATACATTTATAGTAGTATCGTGGAATCAAAGCACATTGCTTGGATAAAGAAACTTCGGTGATTTGACTTTTATAAGACTTAAAATTTTATTATTTTGTTTGCTGAATCTATCGCAAGTTTGCTTAACTTGATTTTCCTGAAGTTGTTAACTGAGATTCAACGAAATGAAGCCTGAAGACGTGTGTTTATTGTTAAAATCAATGCGGTCGCATAGTTCTTATCAACAATTATTGTTTTATATTTGATGATGCCTATATAAACATTAACTTCCTGACGCTGGAGGATACCTTCTTCAATTCCAGAGTCTGTGTGTGTTTGAATTGTCCCGCATGTCTGTTGCTCAAAGTAATAATTTTAATTTTGTTCTGCTTTAAAAGAGATGCGTGGTATTTCTTTGGTGATAATAAATCCTTAATTGAATGATGAAATTTTGTCTTTTATTTACAACATTTAATTAATTAATCGGTATAGATATGAAGGTTTTATTCTTACCGCGATGCGAATACAATAAAACTTCCATGTTTAAAGGAGTTTAAAAATTTGAATTTTAAGTACGAAAGCAAACACTATTAGCTTATAACGAAATAAAAATATCACGTATAGGTGGTTTTATTTGCACTTTCTTTTTATTTTACCCTCGGCTTGAGCCAAAAACTTCATTTGTGTTTTAATTTCAGATATAATAGAGAGCTCGCTTGCCTTTGGGTGACTTAAAATTTGCTGCTTACTTCGTTCTCTTCGTGGTTCAATAATCCAAAAAAAAAACAGGAATATTATGATGACATTGTAGTTGTATTTTTGTCCGGATCAAGAAATCATGGCATAAAACTATAACTTTCATGATTGCAAGAGCTGTTGATTTTATTATTAAAAATATAAATGACGGTATCAAAGGTGTTGTTAGTACTTAACCATTATTATGTATCTGAATAAATAGTATAAATTGAAATTACCCAAAAACAATATCCTAAAATACCTTTACAAGATAATGCCAAGAAGAATTCCAGGTAGTTGGGAAATTATTTTTTTTTTTTTATAGTATATGTGGCAAACGAGCAAGCAGCTCGACTGATGGTAAGTGATTACCATCGCCCAAGGGTCATCCGTATAATGGAGTAAAGTACATCTTCTTATTTATTTATTTAACTTCACACTGTACACAAAGCACTTATACAAGGAAAGAAAAAAGAGAAGTATGTACAAAGGTGCAACTTATTTTTACAATAAAAATCCATTCCACCAGGCCTGGTGTTGGACATATTATAGGAAAAAAAACATGGGTATACTCACAAAAAAATAAAAAAATAAATACATACATAATAAATATGTAATAATAATAATGATCTTTACGTTTATACTAAAATATACGTAAATGGAAAAAAATATTTTTCAATGAATTTGCGTGCTAAATACATTTGGATGGCAAAGATACATTTGCCTAGAATTCTCTTCTAAATACCCCGTTTTTTAACCACGCACAATCTAAATGACTTTCTTTCATTCCGACGACCCTACAGCCCCTCAAGGTTCTCGGCCTGTACACTTCCCTTCCACTTCTTGCGGTACTTTGCCCCTTCCTTACTAGATGTAGATATCTGTTGTCGTACTCCACGCAATTATTTCATCCTCTTTTCCTGTAATGCTTTTATATTTGAAATATTCGTTGTTTATGAGGAGATATTTTTTGTCTTTATTACAAATTGTAGACAATATTGTATTACAAGCTATTTTAGACGGTCGTCCTGTTAGTTTGATTATGATTTTAGGGTTAACAAACGATCTCTCAGTTTATCTGATGGATATTGATTCCTGCAGCACATAACATCCATTTATCCTTAATATGAAATCTTAATATATATGCTATGTTAACCTTGAGAACAAAGATTATTAGCAATTAATTTTTCGTCTTTTATCTCTCATCTCACAGGAGCACTGAAATGCCATTTTACGCTAGTAATTCGGATTCAGAAGTTTTTCTCGGAAGCTGCCTTACTAGTTATTTACCTAGTATGTAGCCCCAGCGTGGCTTTACCGCGAAGAAAACCTGTATTTTTCTCCTTAAACTATTGAATCACTTCAATATTATTTACAAATCATTTAAAATTATTTATTATAGTAACACAATCATTCCCCTATGCTCTACATCAAAAATAAGTAGCTTTATAAAAACATCGCTTACAAACAACGTTGTATAAAGTTTCGCATATCACCGTTCAATAAAAAACCGAACTCGTATAAAGGTAACGTTAACAAGAGCAATCCGATTCGTTTTAACCACAATAAACAGTAAAAGTAATCACCTATTGTTCCATGAGTGCTTCAGGCATATCAGACATATTGTTGTGGCGCATGGAATAAAAGTTACTGGAAGCGGCAGAGGTCAAATCATGATGACGCGACGGGGTATTCGAATCAAAATATAAAATCGATAGAATTACTGCAATTATTTTATAAATATGTTTACATACACATTGTAATGTGCTGATAATATCGTAATTTATAACAGTTTTGTACAATCATCTCCAAATAAATATTATGAATATGATTAACAATAAAAAATAGTGCAGTTGTACTCAAAATCAGTATATAGTAAGAAAAACAATTTATTGTTTTTATTTTCAAACATCTTTATCTTTGAAGATTAACAGTAGTATAACAAGAAGTATTCAAAAAATCTGTACGTTTGATACTACAAAATCACACATTCCAGACACAAAATTCAATTATAAGAGTAAGTTTGTTATATTGTTAAATTGGCGTAATATTCATGTAGGAGGAACAATTGTAAAATTTCATGTGTATGTTTGGCACGTTTCGCTCACTCAAAATATACGTATTGACACTTATTCTGGAGGAGTAAAGTAGAGTAAAAGGAACAAATATTATTATAATACTATTAGCGGTGACTTCATCTAATGGTAAACGATAACTGGCCACTATTCAGACATCTATATCAACCCTCTAAAAAGATTTAATATGTACATACATGCGTTTTCGTCTCATGTAGCTTGTGTCGTTACCTACAATATGGAGTCTGGAGACCTATGATCATACGAAACACGTGTGTTGCTCTTTCCCGCCGGTATTCTGTGCACGCCTAGTTTATGACCAGTCCAACCGACCCATTCTTGTCACCGCTAGTAACTAAATGCAGCGCGATTATACCAGTACAAAATGTTTTATTTAAATAATTTTGTCGTTCATTTCTTCTTTCATTGAGTATCATTAAAGTATATAATATACTAAATAACTGTACATTTAAAACTCAACATCTGATAATAAATCAAATTGGTCTGTTCCAGTATATTTAATTCTACATATAAGAAGATAACTCCGTGTGTAGTGTTCTGAAAAACAATGGTATAATATTTATAGCTTTACAAACTTTCACCGATGTACCTTTTATGATTTGTAACCAAAAAAAAAATTACAGGCCACTAACTTCTCTTCAACAATATTATGTTCAATTTATACGGTCTTTAAATTTTATATCACAATGCCATTTGTTATTAGCGTTATTGGCAATGCACCAAGTGTGCTACTCGCGTCGTATGTTAGAAACTTTATCGAATTGCTGGCAATAAATGCTACTTAAGAATATTTTAAATGGATAATTAGAATTTATGCATGTATTTTCGATGTGCGAATAATTTTGAAAAGGTATAGATTCTAAAATATTTTTGATTTGATAGAAGATCATTACGAAATTCCCAGTAGTATAATCGTAACGTTGATTCGATGCAACCAATTTCCACCTATTTCACTGCTAGCTTTCAGCTATTTCACCTTGGTTGTATTTGGCCTTTATGGCCAGTAAAAATATAAATAAAAAAAATTATAAAAGTCATGGTGAGAAATAAGCACACAACTCAACGGTTGGCGCTTTTAAAGAGTGTCATACCTTTTTTTTTTCTTCTACAGCCGGTTTCCTTTGAGATCTTGCGTTAAATATTTTATTGTTTATGATTCACCAAAGACACTTAACTTAGTAGCTTAATATTTTATGAGCCATTATAACGTCAACATAACTTAAAATTATATAATTGATGATACCCTCCGAGTTCATTTCGACATCGGAAGTATTTTCTGATAGTTAAACTATAAGGCGTTAGTATGCGGAGAGAGACAAAGGCGATCATCGTCTCATTTCCTAGCATGTAAAGTAGTATATGAGATAAGATCGAAGAAATGTTGAGATGCAATCTTAGCATACAGGTTATTTGCAAACGGCTGCCTGGCTTAATGGTTGAAGTACCTGGCTGGTCGTGGTTTACGGGATCGATTCCTAGTGGAGCTGACTGGTCGTGGGTTCCGGGATAGATTCCTAGTGGAGGAACTATAATTTAGTATGTCAAATTGTTGTAAATCTGGTCCAGGAGTGTGTCTATGTACATACTGTGTATTTGAATCATGCATCTGAATCTTCTTCCAGTCCTATTGTACATACATATATTACATCGGATTAGGGATGGGGACGAAGTGAGTTCCTCTGTGTTTGAGTAAATGTTTGTTGCACTATAATATATCCTGCAGAGTTGATTTTATCTTGGAATAAACAGAAAAAATCTCCATCGTCCGAATAATTCACAATCTACCAGGATCATCATCACGACCGGACCCGACAGATCGACAAATTATGTTACACAAATATTATCCCGGGCCATTGAGTAACGAACCCAATAACTACGATTCGGTATTCTAATATTTTTATTCTTTTTATATATACGGCATTCTCCAAATTATATTACTTTTGCCCATCATAAAACATTTCGTCGTTAGGTGTTTTATGGAAATACGTTGGTGGTGGAGCTTTTATGTGCGAAATTTATAGATTAAATTAATAATGACGTTACTTAATAATTTCGGGAAGCTTTAAATAGGGTTGGGTGGGCACGCTAGCATTATACGTACATTAAAGGTGTGGATAAAGAGCGCGGAGCTTGACTCGATTTAACACGAACAACAAACACTGGAAGTGTGCATGTATAGATAAAAACATAATAGGGCTTTGTTCTAGAACAATATAATCAATTTAGCCCCCAGCCGTTGTTGTGAGTTACTGGTAAATTGTAATCTGTTCCTATATTCAACCTTCTTATGTTTAATAAGTATAGATTCGTACTTTATACATAAGATTATGATCTTAGTTTATTTGATTATGATATTCACGTTTATTTTGATTTGCTTCTGGCGGATTAGTAACAAGATTGGAGGTTTCTAGCAAAATTACAAAGATGGAGGAGGTATGCATGGATAGTATGATAGAGGCACGCTATAGCTAGTCTTGTTGCAAATTCACGGACGGACGGGCCACACCTTCATATAATGTTGTAATTTCAAATAGCTACGTATTGCTGCTGTGTTTTGTATAGTTAGAGTTGGGATCCAGGCACCTGATTGAAGGTAACATGCCAATTGATCTCAGTGTCAGTGAATTTATGTTTAGGATCTCATGGGCGGCAGTCATCATTTAGGTGAACTGTGTTGTTTTCCCTTGTATCATATATTTTTTATTCGGTCTAGTGGTTGCGTTAAGCCCGAAGACTTTTACAGTTTCACTGGGTTGAGAGGTGACCGAGTGCATATGACGCTCAGTCGAGACCTCTATTAGTGGGTACAAGGGCTCCCGAGAGGAAGCCTCGACGTGGACTGTTACCATGTTTTGCGAGAGCGTTTGCCCCGCGGCTATCCGAGAGGGCCGAAAAATCAATATAATGAAAATGAATCACCTATCAACACTATTACTAAGTTTTCTTAGAATATAGGATCTCTATCTTTCTCTTTCTCTCTTGATATCAAGTGTACCTTACCTATTTTCGTCTACTACCTAATCTAACATGATAGGAAAAATATAATATAACAAATCTATCTTGTGCCAATATAATATGTATCCAGTAAACAAAGCGATAAGTGAATGCTTCGGTTCATATCGTCTCGAAACCCAATTATTTAGGTATTCATGACTTCGTGCTCTCATTTCCACCTTCATTCCATTTCAAACGTCTACTGTTGAGTTTTGTTTAGACGTTTTGTTATTGTAATGATGAAATACTGTGGCTTGTACAAAGGTCTGTACTAGTTGCGTGTGAAATCTATAGTTGTGACCATCATTCAAAAATGAACGAAGATTGCAAATATTATTGAACAATAACGAAATATTTCTGTATTTAATGAAATTTAATGTGTATATCATCTAATATATATATCATTTCCATTCCGGAAACGCTATTTAGTTATAAGTATGTTTTTGGCATGACACTGTCTAAAAAATTAAAAGAAAACTGCTATCTCTAAAAGCGTGCGGTAGAAAAACGTCAGCGTCTATCAAATTATATCACTTACGGTACATTATCTGTTCTAGTCATTAGTCGTGTTAGTTAAATTAATTTATGATATACCATCCTCATCTTTGTCTATGACTAGCTTATCATAGATATCATCCGAAGATTACCAGCGGCCAGCATACATCGACATTCAATTTCCCTTTTTAGTGTTTTTTTTTCTAACTCATATGCAGTAAACCTAAAGTATAACATACTTTTTGTGTATGTCTTGGTGTCAATAACACGAATTTTCATTGTTTTACATGTTGCTAGCTGCAATAAGAATGGCGACAAACACAAAAAATCACAAACACATCTACTTTAAATCGAAATCAAATGTTTCTAAGGAGCTATTGAACGATATAATTGAAATAGTGCTTCGAATTTTGTCCGTTTCAATAAGAAAAAAGCTTTAAGAGCTAACGAAAAAAAACCTATTCTAACTAAAGCACTCATATACGAAATGATCTTCAACGGCCTCTGAAAAAACGACTAGTATTTTTTGCAGTAAGCAAATATAGCAATTTTAAATTTATACATTAATATGAACCTATTGGCGAACACCATAAGGGTTTACATATACGCAAATGGAAGTTTGCAATCAAGAAATGGGCTACGTGGCGTATGAAACGACTCAGATACTATTTTTTTCCAATGCAATTCGATTGCGATTGCATCGAATAATCGAATTCACCGAGCGTTCTAGGCATCGATTGGTTTTCAACTGTTGAGACTTAATTTCACCTGTCATTAATAAGGATGTTTGAGCTTCAAAAGCATTCGAATTGGAAAAGGGATAAAGGTTTTGAAATTTTGTTTGAAACTGTGCAGTTGAAATGTGAATAGGTTTTTTTGGTTTATTTTATTTTTAGGGTGGGCTGATAAATATAACACTGGTAATAAGGATAACAATGGGATATTATAGTCATACACACATTTTTGATAACTAAAGAAGATTACAGTATATTGTCACTGAGCGAAGACTCTTAAAACTCTTATCACTAAAAAATACTTAAGGTTTATTTCTTTCATCACCAAACGCAATAGTAGATTATAATTATGCGTTAGCCTTCTGTGAGAAGAAGATTCGCACTGACAGTTTCAGCAACCAGTTCCTTAGATTGGGCTCTGTGAGTAAAAATATTATTAAAATTTCATATCACATAGTATTGAAGTCTTTTACAGATTATTTAGTTATATAAATTATTAATTACTGATTTTAGTAAAGTAAAAATAAAGTAACATGTTTATATATATATACACATACACATGTTTATACATATATATATATATATATATATATATATATATATATAAATCCACTGCTAGGCACATATCTCCTCTCTAGAGTGGGAGTTAGAGCAAAATCCACCACGCGCCTTCACTGCGGATGGGCGGACTGCACTTGGTCTTCGCAGGATTCCTC
Organism: Teinopalpus imperialis; assembly: GCA_029286865.1. Taxonomy (NCBI): domain Eukaryota; kingdom Metazoa; phylum Arthropoda; class Insecta; order Lepidoptera; family Papilionidae; genus Teinopalpus; species Teinopalpus imperialis. Next base: position 11,240,273 of record JAGSMU010000004.1, read on the forward strand.
ACGATGTAATGAACCACCATCGAGTATGTAGTAAATCAGAAACTAAAATTGCATTTAACAATCTCATTGCTGTCAGCCACCGGGGATCGAACTAGACACGGACCATGAATTAAAGCAAACGCTTACATACTAAGCTAGCATAGCCCCTTATACTATAAAAAATTAAATATTCATTCCCAAGAAAATAAATTATAAAAGGAGATATAATTATATATTCCTTTTCATTTTGTTTTTTTTCTGGTAACATTAATTCGCATTAGCGTATTTTTACAATATGTCACAAACGTCAAATTCACATGACCAAAAGTCACGAATAAGTTATTTAAAATATTTATGTTATTTTATTTACATCAAATTTACGGTGCAATATAATATAGTGAAGACAAACAATGCAGACGGGGGCAACAGATGATATCGAACCAATATTCGAGCAATCAAAATGTCATAATTGCAAATTAAATCCAAGTGATATGCAAGTAAGCAATATTTCTAATTACGGAGATCTATACATTATTGGCAAAATATGGGTAACAGCATTAAAATCTGCTTTATTAGGCTCAAATTTATCTTTAATACCAATTGTAAAAGCAGATGTACCACCACCTCCACCAAAGAGACCACCTACAATGAAGTATAAAGATTTGCCTATATATAAAAGCCCACATTATGAGTACAAAGATTTTGTTGAGCGTAAATCTAAATGTCCAGAAGCTAACGTTAAAATAATGCGTAGATTTCTTCTGCCATATGTGACAATATGTAGGAAAGAAGTACAAGAAAAATCTTGTGAAATGGCATGCGCAGTAATGGACGCTATTACCAATATCCGAAAATCTATAAATGAGACGCAGAAAGAGTTTAAAGCGACCATGAGGGATCCCGATAAAATAATGATTAGAAGGGCGGCTGTTTTTGCAGGAGCTGGAGCAGGATATTTATTGGGAACTGGAAAAGGGATTCCCAGGCGTATGTTCATGACCGCTGCCGGTGCAGCTACGGGTGGTGCATTATGCTTTCCCAAAGAAACCGATGACGCATTCAGAAATTTCACATATTATACTGGTAAAACTATACTGGGAGTGTTCAACTGGTCTTGTGGCAAGGATTTCAGTTGGAGGGAAAGATTACCATGTAAGGAGGATTTACCGACAGCTACAGATAACATCAAAAGTCAATGTCCTAAACAAAAGAAGTGAGAATATATAGAATAAAATTGATCAATTAATATAATTTTGATCGAAAAAATATACATCTAACATGTAACAGAGTGAATTTATATAACTTTTAAAATAAATAGGTATAAATCAGGAAAAAGCAATTTGGAAAAACGAAATAAGCAAATTATAAATATTAGATTTGGAGAGAAAGACGTTATTTATTGAACATTTATTTATAGACCTGTTTATACATATCGTTGTGAAATAAAAACAGAAAACCCCAATAGTTTAAAATTATAATAATATACTATGATAGACTATTGGGATAAAATTGAAGCATGATGGCTTTTATTGAAAATCAGAAAAATTAACGTTGATAATTGAATAACTGACAGAATTTTTTATTATTATTACGTTGACAGTAACAAACGAGCACACAGTTCACCTGATGGCAAGTGATTTCTACGGCCCATGACATCTACATTCATCCATGACAAGGAATCATAAGGCAGATGCGTTGTTACTTTTGAGGACTGAGATGGAATATCGTCACCAGTAATAAAAGTCTCCGGATCCCTACACTCATCAGACGCAACATTTTTACGCTGGTTTTCTGTGATTTATTTATTTACAATAGCTCATTTATTGTTAATACCCCTTTATGTTCGTCTAATGTAAGACTCATATGTGATAATAGCCCGGTTGCCGCCTGATACACGTTTTAGATCTCTTGCGTTCGTAAATTTTCTGGTTGGTATTAAAATATTCCGTTCCGTTTTTAGGATCCCTACATTAAAAAAAAAAGGTATGTAAATTAGATAATTGTTAACATTAGTGTCCTGTGAACGTATATGAACCAATATTTCGTCTACTCCAGACGGAAAGTAAGGTATAAGGTACAGACTATAATTATTCAAAAGTAAAACACAAAAAATACAAATATATAATAAAATAAGTGTAAAGGGACCTATTGCTACTCAGAGCTTATATCTCCAAATAAAGCTTTCTTTTCAGCCCCTCCTACTTCACAAAGAAGTTGCGGATATGTGTTCCAATCAATTATAATTATTTTAAAATACACACCAACACCATACATATTACACATATTTTTATACATTTATATAATTAAATTCTGATATGTTCCAATGACATTGTTTCAATCATACGGGAAAAAATATTTAAAGTTACTAATGCGTAAATCTTTTTAGCATAAATCAACATTAATTATACGTGCTGATTGATTTGTTGAGTACCACCACTTTAACTGCATAATATATTATTTAGTGCTTTGTTTAGTTTGCTTAGTTTGCAAGAACCCAGACTTAGTAAGCCATAACAACCTTCCTGTTCTTGGTTGAATCTTTTTTATTGTCTATTGAGCGTGACAATTCATCTGATTGTAAGTGATTTTTGCCACCTTTCATCCTTGATAGGGATCATAATGAAGATCCGTTGTCATCCCTGAGGCCTAAGATGGAATTCCTCATCACCAGTAACAAGGGTCTCCGGATCTAGGGATCCGGTTGAGCTGGCCCGTTAATGCTCTACGACTGTTACTAGTCCCATTACTTCTAGATTTATTCTCAATAAGGAATAAAGATTACTTTTTTACGGCTTAATGGGTTTTATGATATATTCACTCGCCACATAAACACAGCACTGTAAAGCCGCTATTTTACGATGATACTCTGTGAGAGCATTCGAATGAGTAAGTTTTTAAAGTACTCCCTTTACACTGTTATGAAGAATTTTGATTACGACACTCGTTACGGTAAAGTTTCGTAATATTAAAACGAAAATAAAACCAATTATTCTAAATGTCCGATATGTTCCATCTTTAGAAGCATTTGAAATGAATAAAGATAAGTAAAGTCAGGATTGTGTCAACATACGTGTGCCATCAATTACTGTGGTCAATTTGGAATCAGGTTTGAGCAAGATAGAGCAACGAACTATTCATTTATTGTTATCGGAACAAGGTTTCTCTAGGGAAGTTGATGTATGGTCCAAAGGTACTGCGCGTTATTTACTTTAGGCTATTTGACGTTGTACTAATTAATAAAAAAAAATAGATAAAGTACTAGAATAGATTTCATTTTGTGATTCAATTATTTAGCTGTTATAAATAGAAAATTAAATGTAGTATATTTTAAAATTTACTTAGATAATCGTATTGTATTGTACTCTAAACGTTCTTTGTTGTTCTTAAGATCAAAAGTAATCATTCAAAGTAATCACCAAATCCACCTGTGTTGGAACACCCGCAAAAACTTTAAGTGCTGAACTCGAGGACGTCTACGTCATCGCGTTAGTGACGTAAGTATAACAGATCATGTGAACTCGAAGGTTCATGCGAACTACAGATTTTCATACTTAATTATAGGACTGAAAAACATTAAAAAAACACTTATCATCTGGTCACTATGTTGGGTAGTGCCACCTTAATCTATCAACACGAACACTTTCAGCATCAGGATTGTTGGTGACGCTTTACTGATCTTTAAAGCAGACCCAAACTCTATTTGAAGATTCTCTTCAAGACAGAGCAAATGGCTCTTCGCTTGTGACATACACCGCTACCGAAGTGTAACGCCTCCCAGCATGATGGCTAGTTTAAATTTGTGGACTTACTGAGCATTGGCCCGTGAACCTTTGTTGCAGAGCTATACGGTTATGGTAGCGATCAGGCTTTGTTCTTTATTTATTTTGACCAACTCTTAGTATTGTTTCCGTTATGTCTTTTAGTAGTGGTAAAATTTTGTGAACCAGAACGTTTCGTTAGAACTAAGATAAGAATGGCATATTTTTGAATATTTTAATACGGTTACATAGTTTAACTACGTCCAAGTATAAGATTGATAAACGTTAAGGGTTAGCTCTTACTAAACTATTAAATGGAGTTGTTACACAAGTCGTATTACTGGGGGTGTTGAATGAGTAATGAAATAAAAAATAATATCCATAGGTTACTGTTTTGTATATATGTGACGGTAGTAGAAGGTATAAACCTTGGCCGTAATGCAGCGTAGCGTAGTAATTAAGAGTTTATAACAGTTACAGCGCGCGTCCTGTGATAAAATCCCAGCCAAGGAGCAAAAATTTTATGTCACAAATATTTATTCTTCGGATCTGTGTGTTTTATGCGTGCTGGGACTTTGACACTACACTAATAATAACGTTTAATTTCCCTTTTTTTTATATCACATAGTGTAAAGTTGTGCCTTCTTTTAAGTAATAATAAAAACCTGCAACCTCAGTAGCTAAGATGAGTTTTAAAAAATTGAAAAAAGTTTAAAATCATTAAAAAGAAAATCAAAATTGTTGGGTAATAAAGAGAACAATAATAATAATAGTAATAAAGATTTGAGAAACAAGAGGGCGGAGGTGGAACAATGATGTGAATTTGGTTCATACTCCTGTGCAAGTGCATTCGTGTGTGTTTATATATGAGTGTATATATATGAGTGTATGATAATGAGTATATGTATGTGTGTATGTATATAAGTGTATGTATATGAGTGTGAGTGTGATAGTGTTTGTATGGGTGTGTAGTGTGTGTAGATATTTTTATATATTAGGAAATGAAAAGACGGAAAGTTTTGTCTCTTCATAGCTTAGGTTTTAAATCCATAAAGTTGTATATTTTTTACATTCGTTAAAATTCATAGGGTAAACGTTTAGACACTCCGTCAGCACCTACCTCCAATTCTAATTCACACGCGTAATGCATACGTAAATGCGTAAGTAAGGAGGTAGGAGGTTGGCGCAGATGTTAGAGGAAGATGTTAGGCGAAGAGAATTGTAGGAACAATGATATGAAAATCGAGGGTTTGGGTTTTGATGTACATACAGTTAGAAATGGGTACCTGGCAATGATTTGACGAAGCCGACTGTCACTTGACGAAAAGCTTTGAATATTTCATAATTACTACTAAATATAAAAGATAGTGGTTTCTTATAGCTAACTAATATCATCGATCATTACTTTTGGCTTATTGAAATATATAAGAATATTTAGCCGTGGTATTTCGAGTGATTTTATTTTTCTTATTACGTTGAAAGTTACAATCGAGCACACAGTTCACCTGATGTTAAGAGATTCCTGCGGTATATCCCGATTGACATATACATTCATCCATGACAAGGAATCATAATGCAGATACGTTGTCACCCTTGAGGAACGAATGCCTCATCATCAGAAATAAACGTCTCCGGAAGGCCCTACACTCGCCAGACGAAACACAGCAGCATTATCCTGCTATTTTACGCTGGTATTCTGTGAGGGCGTAGTCCTAACCCGGTTGAGTTGACCCATTCATTCTGCAGCTAGAAACAAAGTGCAGTGTAACTCTAAATTCTCAGCGCTCGCTTTTATTTCATAATCGAGCAAATCAAGTTGGATCCCAATGGTCGGCACCAACGAAATTGTTAATCGCAATTTTAAGTGCTTATCGTTGTAACGTGCTCGGCAGTGAAGGAAAACAGTAAGGAAAAGAAGTAAATGAATTAAAAAGATTGTGAAAAGACATGTGAAGTCTACCAATCCATGGAGAAGCATGGTGAACTATCTATATCACACTCTCTAGATAGTGGGTCCTAAGCCCAGCAGTGGGAATTATATGTATAGGCTTATGTTACTTAGCTTTTAGTTTTATGCTACCGCAGTGTGAAACATTCTGTCTGAACCAAGGGTGCATAGATGGATATGTGAAACAGATATTAATCTACACAAATTGATGGATTTTAGAACTGCCTCAATTGGGATTGGCCTTTCGTAAAGTATGAGATAAAGTAGAAAGAATCGCATGTAAGCTTCACCAAAACACTCCTGATAGTAAGTGGTAATAATGTAATGATAAAAATCTGCATTTCATAACGCATACATCCATCAAAAATCAAGATGCTGTTGAACCCTGAGCACTAAGACGGAATGCCCCATCATCAGTACATACCCATTACAGTACTAAGCTTCTATCCTAGATAGATCTAGAACAGAAGATTAGTGTTTATATTGATTAAGTATAGACGTATCTATCTGTGAAACTATAGTCCATAGCCTATAGCCTATAGCCATAGATAGTTGATTTATTCTATGATTAAATTATAACTATACAGAATCAAATGTATTTCGTTTGACCGAATTTTAACTGTCACATGAAATAAAATTAATATCATACAAACTCGTCAATTGTTGGTCAATTATAACCAATTTTGTTTGACCGCATTTTTGGTATGTTACAACCAATCTGTCTCATCTATAATGTTATTAATACTATGTTATTCAATTATTCAATATTGTATTGTTGAATATACTTATGATATCATACAAAAATATATAAAATAAAATGCATTTCAATACTCAAGCATCGATTACCTTGAAGGTAGGTAGAATACAAAGGATTATGTAGCCATAAAATGCTAATGATAAGATGCACAATGACATAAGGTTATGCTCAAACCTAGGAAACCGCCTTTTGCAGTATGCCCGGAAAGAGAACCAGGTTGAATATTCGATTCCTTTCCTAATTGCACCAAGGAAGGATTCATTCAATACAAAATTGACAACACGTTGAATTGAATGGTATTTTAATCCTTGGTGATTTGTATGGCCAACTTAAAGGTTAAGTTGGGTTACATCATAAATGAGACAGATCGTCGAAGGACTATTGGAATACGTCGGTAAAAAAGGTGGTTAACGGCGGCAGTTGTCTTGAGAAATGTAAACCTAATAACTTGTACAAGGGGATGACACATATACATCTTTAACCATATTGTGTGTAAATATATACACATGTAATTCATTATAACTTTTTTATAGATGAGCGAGGGAATCGAGCTTGCGGGTCGCATGATAGTTAGTGATCACCGCCGCCCATTTACGTAAGGAACTCAAAAACGACCGCTGCTATCTGACTGGCCTTTAAGAGATTCATAGGGTATTTTCTCGAAGGTCTCCTTGCGTGGGTAGACTATGCAGCGTATTCCAAGTAATTAAGTCGCAGACGATTCCTATGTGCTCGAATGTCACCCTTGTAAATTAAAAAAAAAACAGTTAAATTGTCACAGATGGCAACAAACCAACCAACCATTTAATAAAGTATCATAACAATCATAATAGTATTATATTACAATAAAACTAAAGACAAGTAATTTTGTTACGCTTCAAATTCCATATTTTTATTTTTTTATACGGACTTTGTCATTTCGCAATCTCCGACATTGGCTAAAGAAAATTCTTGAAACCGCATTTCGTCACTTCTGTTTATCTAAAATCTATGTAATGCCCATAACGTCGCCGGCTCATAAAAACAACCCGAAACTCCCTCTCAGATAACTTACGTCCATTTACGTTGTACTGTTGTAATAAAAAAACACTGTTATCACCAGATTAAGACGTATGATAGTGTGGTGACGTCAGAATTTCGAACTAAAATGAGCTAAAAGCGGCTATATTACTGTAACAATACGGACGCCTGGCATCGTTTCACATTTTTTTACACCAAAATAGAACCTTCTGTTTTATTACTGGCCACTTTTATATTGTTGTCTTGCGAGTTCCTTTTTCTAATTTACCACATTACTTAGCGAGTTAATTGATTTAAAACAAGCGAAACGCAACTATATTCCCAACTAATAAGGGAGTAGTTTATTTGTGTACATTTTGCGGTTGTCTGTATTATTTTTAGTTGTTCACACTTAATACACTCTTTTTAATTTATTGCTTCGTTCATGGATTCTTGTCACATAGTGCTAAGTGATTTTATTTTCTTTATACGTTTATTAATATAAAACAAAATTGCAAACCTAAATGGAATATTGTAATATTATGAGAATAATTATCATAAAATATCGATTAAATATTTGAACAATTATGACTCCATAGTGTCTTTTGTATGTTTATTTTAATTTCCTACAGATATTTTAATGTCAAAATGTTTATTCAAGAGAGTTTAATTATATTTATAAGCAATTGAAGTATTTGATTGAATTTTTTCTTAGATAATCTCCTTTTGGTTTACTCCTAAAATTTCCTGCAAGTTAGTGAATGTCTCAGGGCCGTGCCTTGGTGAATTTTGGGTATCTTTATTAGAGCACTGAAATAATGATTTATGATGCAATAGATTTTTTTCCAGCCAATCATCCTGACATCGAAACTTTACATCGTAGATTCGGAATCACCATTTGACTTTTGATGTGATCATCTCCCAGCACGAACTTTTACGCTTACTTGGAGTGCCATCCGCGTTCTTTATTTTTTGAAAAGAAAAACTAGATTTAATGTTGATAAATGTTTCGCACATCTAAAGTTTCATTATATTTTCAGATGCACATTATAGCCTATCGATGGGTTTTATACGATATATTTTACTATACTCGTTCTACGTTAACTTGTCAGATTTTATGAAAGTTTATTGATATAATTTATTATCATTAACAAGCAGATACGATAAGCTGAAAGCTGCTTCATACAAACAATGCAATCTTCTCCTATTAACAATGTACAAGCTGGATACATTTTATTATGGTCTTAAAACGTCTTCCTATTGTAAAAAGTGCATTCTGTTGTACCTTATTTAATTCCAGCGGAAAATTACTCGAGGAGTAAACTTGCAAGATTCCCTCACATGCGGTTAATTAAAGAGACGGTTCGAGACCGAATTTATAGCGTTTGGGGTAAAGTAAATGGTATTTCTTATAAGCCATGGGACGGCTAATTTAACACAAAACTTTACAGCGTTTATCGCGCTACCAAATGAATTTATGTTAGTCGCACGATAGGACTGTTTTATAGGGTTGCGTCTGAAAATTTACAAATATATCAAAGTGATGCAATAAGGTAGTACAATGGAATAAGAAGCGCGTAGTTGATTAGTTGCACTGCTATTAATTAACCATGACTCTGGAATATTAAGCCATAATTTCTATTCGAAATTAGCACTAAAATATCAGATCGCAGCATAGATCTATCCTTGAATTTCCTCCTCTAAAAACTAGATTCTGCTACAGACTTCTCTTCACTGTGCAGGAAATTCGTTTGTGGAATGCTCTTCCTGAAAAACTTCGCGCCATGAGAACTGTTGTGCTATTTAAAAAAAACTAGTGAAAGAACGCTACTTATCTTTGTCCAGTAGAATATATAAATATATGTGTTAGCTTTATTGTATGGTATATTTATATGTATATTATATATTATATGTATTATGATTTATGTAATAATTAGTAAATTTATGCACGTTTGTAAATAAATATAGCTCTGTATTTATTTTATTATTTTTTTTATTTTTGTGAGTACACTAGGTTTTTTTTCCCGATAATATATCCAACACCAGGCCAGCTGGAAGAGATTTTAAATGTAAAATATTTACCCTACCTTTGCTATATTACTTTCATTATATAAATGCATTGTGTACACAAAAGTTAAATAAATAAAATAAATAAAAATATGAGAACTTTTTTGCCAATATTGCTACAGTGGTGGGAAGGCAAGACCTATCCATAGGACTATAGCGGTGTAGCCATAATGTCCAGGTACGATTACTCATCTTGTTATTTGCCCTACTAGTACTGAGCCCTGGCTGAGGTTTAAGGTCGTATTAGTCGTGGTCCGCAATCACCGGCCTGTTAAAAGTTAATTCATAATTAACTTTTTTTTTTTCAATAAAACAGTTCATAATACAATCTTTATTAGCATCAAGTAAATGAATTTACATGGAATCCTTACCGGTAATTGGCGGAGTCGCTCGTTAATATTTTTATTTCCTAGAGCGTGTAAGTACTTAGGGACGTTAAAAATTTAACGATCCTTTATAATAGACTTCTTATCGAAGATGGCGAAACCAAGCAAACCAAAATTCTAAATAACATATTTTACTGTTGAAATTTAACGATGTGTCAACTTATTTTTCTTTTACGGTTTTACATAAAGATATTTCTCTGTTGTGCTTTTTTATGATGATGAGATTCTCCAGGTCTATTTTCTTCTGGTTATTACCAGATGATGGCAACTGCTCACGATGTTTCGAAAGCCAATAGTCCAAACACAGAAACAGTATAAGGATCCGGAGACCATGAGATCCATACATTCCATCCTAGTACTCAGTGTAGATACCAAATACACCGCAGTGAGGCATTTTAAAGGGAACAAATGTAAATAGTTTTATATTCTATATGTTGTATTTTTTATTTTATCTTTTGTTTCTGTTTGTATCCAAGTTATATAAATAAATAAATAAATCTCATCGTCACATTTCCTTTACTTTTTCCCGAATACTAACGGCGCTATTATATTCCGAAAATGCGGACGGGCATAATCAATTATATAATTCTGAGTTATATTTACATTGTAATATATAATATAGTATCCGGTAATTCATATATAATAAGTTGTGCTTCCAAAATTCATTTAGATTTTTATTTTTTACAAAGACATCCCGAACCACAAATTACAATGTATTATGAAATAATATTATAGAAAAACACATTATATAATTAAACTCGAATAATTAAAAACGAAAAGGAATAATCTACGTGTTAGTTTAATAATGTTTTTGCTACAGTACTTGTAGTTGGAGTAATTGGATTAGTGCTTCTTGTTGAGAGATCTTACTTATTTACCGAGACAAATTTATTTAACACTTATGAGGTAATAAAGGTTAAGAGATCAACAAACGTTCTAAAGTAAGGAATGAAATGCGTTCATTAAAACGCGTAGACGAGTGCGTGAATGTGAGTGACTTTTAATTTATTAACTGACAGACAGACAGACAATTACTTGGAAGTGAAACTGTTTACGATAACATTTGCCAGAAGGCCGTTTATAACGCCGAGCTAAAAGCAATTCGCCTAGTTGCTTATTTCCAGGAAATAAATGCTAGTTCCGTGAGTTTAGGAGCTATATATATAGTTTAATTATAGCTCGATAACATGCTATATTGCGATAAACGTGTGATTAATTAATATGTTTATCTTTAAGAATAATTTTATTAAATCGCTTATAGAGTATAATGTGTCTGTTTAAAATAGTGAAATCTTGTATTGTAAAGATTTACATTTGTCTTAAGAATAATTCTTTAATTTATTTTAACTAAAAAAACTTACAACTCTTAAATGATTATCTTATTAAAACGTTGAGTTATAATATAACTATAGGTAAATGATCATAACATTATATATATAAATATATATGACCTGATAATGAATAACAAAGATATTTTGAACATCATTTGCCCCGATTAAACAAAGAATTGGCGTAATATGCACGCTCGATATTATGTTATAATGTTAATTTTTTTTTTAATATTTCGATTATATATATAACTCCCACCATAGTTATTAAGCACAAGACACGTGCAGTCTTGAGTCATCACCATTTCACGCTAAAGATATCATAAATGTTTATTTTCCCATCAACATTATCCCTTTCGTATGGTATAGCGAGGCGCAACTTCAGTATTTTAAAATGTCCCGCGAAACATTACCGCCCATAACAAAAGACGTCGTGCATTATGCCTAACAATGATACATTGGATGCATTAAGACACCGGCCTCTTTTGAATTTGTCGCTGTTTTTTATCTCACAGTACACTTTATACGAGATATTCTTTAAATGGTTTTCAATCTGACTCTATATTTTATAAATAATGCAAAAGAAATGATAAAATTGCTTTGTTTTAATGTCCGATATTTACCTAAATAATTAACCGGTGTTTAGAGGCAACGTCGATATCGAATAATCTTGTCCCATGGGTAATGAAAGTTGTGATTGATGAAATAAGGTAAACAAGGGACAATCGATATAAAATGATTATTTATATGTAGACAACGTATTAACAGAAACGCGTGCAATCTACTAAACATTTAATATAACTGGTCTACGTTAAAAGCTTCTTTTTTTATAGGATAGGTGACAGACGAGCAAGCAGCTTGCCCAATCTATGAGAAGGAGTCGGAAATGCGCTGCCGGACTTTAGAAAAGCTGTAGGTCCCTAAGTCGTAACGTTTCGGAAATACGTCTGGCGATAGCTGAGTCCAGTGGTGGATTTCAAACCATTGAAATTATGAGGATTAAATTTTGGATTCTGTGTTAATGTACGATGTTTAAACTCGGCTGGTGGAATTGATCCGAATATCTCCTCAGAACAACGAGATGCAAAATCTCTTCTGTGATGATAATAATAACAACCAGGCGAAGATGAAATTAGTCCCCTAAATAATACTAATAAGCTTATTGTTTTTTTTTTTAAAAAAAGGTTAATGACATTTATAATGGCAGGGGGTACCAAGACATTTCAACTTAGTCAGGACTGAGAAGACGGAGAAGACAACATACGTACACCTTGAATCCACTACCCAGGACCACTAACAACTACACCACGATGTCCCCATCAAAGTACATCAAATAATGTGTCACTAACTAAGAAAATAAATAAGTTATAAATACTCATAAATATATAAAATTAAGTACAATAATTAAGAATCATATTATAACACAATTAATATGAGAATAAGACTATAAATAAAGAAAAAAAATACACAATAACATAATTAAATTAAGTTCATAAATAATGTAAAATTAAGTTCAAAATTCTTAAGCTTAAGGTAAAGGTAAATTTTCTTAAATTAAAGTTTTAATTTCGTACATGTTCGTGGGTCATGCCGTGAACACGCTTGTATGGAATAAGGCCTGAGATAGTCGCCTTGCTAGCTATCGTGCTGGATAATCTCTGTTGTAGCCAGAACAAGTTTATGATTCATTGTCTTAATACAGAAAGCTTATTACATTACGTGCTATACGAGCAAAATATGTATAAGGTTATATACATTTACGGGCTTAAACATTGTTCCAACTTTATAAGTGGTTAAGACACACACATTCTGTACACTTAATATACATAGAAAATTTAAAAAAAGATGTAACAAACCGTATACAGTATAGGTCCAAACATTTTATCGAGTGATATTCTGTGTGTAACTTGTTAGTTGCAATTTTGTTACCTATGTAATCAAAGCCAAATTAATAAGGCTTCTTATATCTATACCCTTCCTACCGCGAAATGTTATTCAGTTATTAAAGGACTTATTGTTAAATTTAGACTACGACGAGACAGATAACTTACTGTGTATTCATAGTAAGTTAATCAATTCTAACTACAGCCTGAATAAGACATAAAAATAAAACGCATACATACATAAACACGTACCACATACATATTAAAAGTACATAAATAAATTTAGAATCTTGTTAATTTTCTTACTATTTTGTATCTTTTCTTATTATTTTCGTTTTGTATAACAATTTAGTTTAATATCATAATGGCAACACTTGTATACTAACTGCACTATTCTTTAACTCATTAGTGGGGGGAAGGCGCCGGTGTCAGCCACACAGTTTATACTATGAATGACACTATCTTTAATTTTATCTATTTCTATGACAATATAAAATAGTGTAAATAATTCATAAGGTAGATAATAGATAAATTGTGTACTTACTCGAAATATATAAATAAACAAATAAAATAAAAAATAATACACCAAAACCCAATACGAAAAAAACAAAAACCGTAATCATATTTTTTTAAAATACGCATAAGAATCGAAATATTAATTGATAAATAAATAAACCTTATTCTGCTGTTCAACGTCCGTATTTTTGACGCCGTGGTCCTCAACCATTGGAGCCGTTCATAAAATTATAATACGAAGTAATAAATATTACCGAAGATGCTAAACGTATCGTTACGTAATAAAAAAACGAAAACATTAATCATATTTTTTAAAATACGCATAATAATCGGAATAAAAAAATAAACGATTAGCAATTATAACTGATGTATTAATAAATTAAAAATACTAAAAGACATGGTGAATATATTATAAATATAAATTGTTCGTCAAATAAGTCTAATAATTCATTGTATAAAATGATTTTCATGAAAAGAATTTTCAACAGTTTTGAATAGAGTTAAACCTTTATCTAGCTTCGTCGAGATGTTGAAAGTTTAACGAATTGCTAACATTATTTTTTCAACAAGATTCATTATTTCTCAAGAATAAATTGAAAGAAATACTTAATGATCTATTTTTCTTTAATACACACCATACAAAACAACAGCGTGAAATAACAGCATTTTTGTTGTTTCGTAGGGTAAGTGTATTTATCTGGCGACCCATCTAATTTTGTTATTAGACTAGCATGGAAGGAAATAATCATTTTTATCATTATAATTATAGGTAATGAGGCATCTCGGTTCCCAGGGGTGACAACTTGTTAAATCTTTCTTACGGAAGGATGCAGTCATGGGTCGTTGTCATCACCTACCATCAGGTAAACTGTGTGCTCGTTTGTCACCGTTAATATTTAAAAATAAAAATATATATTCATTTAGTAAAATTATTTATGTAATTAGGATGACAAACGTACAGTTAACACGATGAATAGAATAGCAAAAGATTATTAAATTTGTACAGTTTTACTAAATTGCACGCAGTTAAATATAACTCAAAATTGTAAGCTTTTAGAGGTACCCTCCCATATATGTGGTCTTCTTCTTCTTCTGCCTAGCGATTTCCCGGCCTACTACCAGCGTCCGCTTTCCGACTGAGTCTTCTCCACTTTGCCCGGTCTTCGGCATCCTCTTTCGTGAGATTGTTCTCCACCATGTCCGCTTTCACGACGTCCAGCCAGCGTTTCTTGGGACCTATCGCGGGATTTTGGGCCTTGTACATCGAGGTCTAGGCATCTATTTCCGACGTAGTCTGAAGGTCTGCGGCTTGTGTGGCCGTACCACCGGATACGACTTTCCTGCAGCTTGTCTGCTATGTCACGGACTCCAAGGCTGCCACGGATGCTTTCGTTTCTTATACGATCTAATCGCATAACGCCACACATCCATCGCAGCACCTTTATCTCCGAACGTGTAGCTGCTGGACATGTCTTCTTAGGACTGGCCACGCTTCGCCGCCATACAATAAGACTGGTCAGATGATGCATTTGTACACGTGCCCCTTTAGCTTCACCTGTATTCTGCGCTCGCAGATGACACCGGTTACCTCACGCCATTTTGCCCATGCCGCGCTTATTCGGGCTTGGACGTCGTGATCTATTGACCCGGAATCATGTAGCACAGATCCTAGGTATTTAAAATTGTCTTTTGTCTGTCTGCTTGTCTTTGCGACGCATTCATCACCTACATTTATTGATTTGGAGTCTGTGCTACTACACGCCATGTACTTCTTCTAAGTCTTCGCAACGTTTAGTTTCAGACCACCGTTCTTTAGCGCACCTTTCCATTGGTTCACCTTATGCTCCAGTTTCTTCTTGTCCTCATCTGTCAGCGCAATGTCATCGGCATTCATCATCAGCCACGGAGATGGTTCGTAGGCATTCGCCAAAATTACATCTAGCACTACGCTGAACAAGAAGGTACTCAGAGCCGTGCCATGATGAACACCAACCGTGATTGGGAATGGACAAGTTGTTTCATATGAGTTTCAATGCTGTTTCATATGAGTTTTTTGTGAAGACACCACGTCCTTCCACGGTCGTGCCAACCAGTTCACGTTGCAACTAAAACTATTTTGGTTGGCTCTTCCATTGTAGATTTACTATAAATGTAAATGAATCAAGAAGCCCGTAGACATATGTACATCTTCTTTTTTTGTAATAAGACGCCTTATTACAATAAAAGCGGCACCGGTTCTATACCCTCACAATCCAAAACAATTTTGTTAAGCTGCGGTGGATGGTTAAGATGTTTGATGCAGGCCTTCTTTTTCTTACGAGCCAATCCATTATAATTACATCTAGTTTTTGTAGCCTTGGTCTACCATGTAAAAAGATTAAGTGCAAAAACGTAAATAAATAAGTATTAAATCTTGTAAATAGAGTTTCACGATTTTACTTCGCTCATTATTGTTATCCACCATTTTAGATATCTCGAAATGTCATTAGCGGTATAAATGGGTTTCGCGCCATAACGAACGCGAGAGTTGCTACAAAGGAAAATCATAAATCAGCTGTCAGTTTGACAGTTGGTGAAAGAAGGTACGTCAATGCATCGATGCAAAACTTTTAAAGAATCTTAGACAGTCTTTTTTCGTTCCGCTTTTGATTAATTGTGAAAAAAGGCGTGCTGTGTTACTTTTTGTTGTGTGATCTCAATGGAGATCTTTCGGTCTTATTAAAAATTTTGACAGATGTGTAGGTTGACCTCTGATAAGATTTTTACTCCATTCAGACTTACAAAAGAAATATAATTTTGTGTTTATACCTCTGTATAATACATGGCTTTGAAGATGTGTAGAATAGTTATGATACAATGAACTGCGTAAAACTTTAGAATTTAACAAGATAACATGATGATTTAATTGACATTTCAATAATATATAATTTTTATTATATTAATTCTAATTATATTTATCATTATCACAAGTTATCAACAGTCGACTGGTGAAAATACAGGCCCCCTCATAGATTGTCGCCTGCTCCTTTCGCGTATCACAAACTTGCGTAGATCGTCGCACCACTTACTGAGTGGTCATCCTACACAGTGATTTCTCGTCCGTGGTTGCCACTCCAGAAACTTTCTTCTCCATCGGTTATAGGTTTTACGTCTTATATTGCCAGGCATTGAAACTAACTAAAACTAAATTTTACTGATCCTTTGAGCAATGTTTATTACTCTCGTTCTACTGCGCTTGTCAACTTTGCATTTTCTGTCACACAGAGATTAGCTCTTCTCTTCGCAGCACACTGAGTGATACTGGGCTTTTCAATTCGATCAGCAATTAAAGTCCACGTCTTAGTGCAATAAATCGTCACAGGCAACGTACACTGGTTAGTCTTTAAGCATTGAGGGATATTTGGACAGCAACATATGCCACAGTTTTCCGAATGCATCCCGGTTGAATCCGACGTCAATCTGGAATTTCTGGGTTGAATTAGGATTTATTAAATTGGACTATTTGCGAAAGGTAAAAATACTCGTAAACCACTCTAAGCGTGCTGCTCTGGTGATGATCTTCGTTCGATCGATCTCGTTCATGTTAATCTTAAGACCTATCCCTTCGGAGACACTATTGAGATTTTAGTGCAAAATGATTGAGCAGTGATTTTTTGATTTAGATTCTGGAAGTATTTTTTTGACTACTATTTTAAATCTGTAACTGTACACTGCTGTTGTCTTTTAAAAACATACTGGGATTCATTTGGCCGTTGAATTCAAATTCCCGTTCTTTAGAATTTCTGTTTCACCACTTGCTTTTTTACCAATAAATTCGAAAAATACAAGAGGTATTGATACTGTTTTGCAATTCGGTAGGTTTAGCTTAGTTTTATTCCTCTGCATGAATACAGTCCTGAGGTTAAAATGTATATAGAAAGTAATACTGAGGTGCAACTACTGGTAAAAGCTAGTTTTTTTTTACATAAAAATAAATGTTATTATAAATTGGGACGATGTTCAAACAATCAGGTCGGGAAAAAGTTTCTTAGTGGCACTGTTTTTGTACATTTCACAATAAAATGTATACATTTTTGTGTAATGCTACATTGAAAGAAAGAGTCATTTGGTGTAGTATCTCAAAAATAATTCACAGGATATCTAGAATAATTACGATGTATACCTCTAATCTATTAATAAGGGTTTTAATTTAATATTATATTATAAACCCTACTGAGGATTGAGAGGTACTTTAATAATAATATATTGCAAAATTTTCTGCTTTCAAACTATGGTGTAACCACATTGCACTCAGTACTAAATAGGTTTCTTAAAAAATACATACATCACACAGGGATTAAAACTTATCACCTCTTTTGTCTAAAACATTTAACTAAAGTTTTTGCATAAACTGTACTAATTGAACAGCCATTTTACGTTAAACAGTATACTGTTAATCTGTATACTCACTCTCTTTTATTTATAGCTGACGCAGCTGACCCTTCAGTATTAATATGACTAAGATCATATTATGTTACAGCATTATAATTACTTTAAATAATGCTCCACCTAAGCTGAATTGCTTGTAAGGTTGTAAGGCTATTAATGGTTCATGACAATTGTTGAATATTCGAATCTATACAAATTTAGCAGACCATATCAATTTTGTATTGATGCTTAACATTATAATTACTTATATAACGCAGTTTGTTACTGTGTTTGTCTCTTTTTGCAGCCCGAATTGATCCGCTCGACCGGGGAACGACCTTGTTGTATTAAGGATGACAAACGAGCATTCAATTCACCAATTGGTAAGTACCACGTGTGCCAATGGCATCCACATTTATCCTCGATAAAGAATGCAGATGCGCTGTCCCCCCTGAGGAGTTAAATGGAGTAATAAAGGTCTCCCAATCCCCACATTCATCAGTCAATCGCAGTAGAATAACACTGCCATCTTAAGCAGATATTATGTGAAGGAATGGTCTTTCTCCAGTCACGCCGCTCCCATTCATGCTGTAGCTGTAAACGGACTGTCTCTATCACCAATATTGCTCTACTCTTGGAATATGCGTGGCGGATTACTAACGTTACAACCCAGGCATCCTATATAAACTGAAAGGATGCGTGAGCTCGATGAAACATTAATGGTTATTAAAGTTATTACAGGAGTTCGATTTTCAGCCACCACTAAGCCTTTGTTCACCGATGGAATTCTGATACGATGCGACGTTGACAAATATAACTAAAATTATCTTAATAAGGATCTTTTTAGCGTTTATAAAGTTTAAAAGTTCGAAACATAATAATTTTCAAAATCTATCCGAGACGCTTAAATTCATGACGGCGTAGATGCATTCCCGACGTTTGGCTGTGCCGCATTCTTTTACGCTCACTGCTTCATCCTAAATTCAGGATGGCGCATTAAGTGCTTTATCGATAAAATTGACAAAGATGATGCTAATAATGGACTGGCATCCAAAGGCATAGTGTATATTCGTTTATTATATATATATATTATTTATTTACTCGCGTTGTGCCAAAAACATGAAGAAAAACAGAAAGAAAGTATGCAATTAATTCCGTATATAATCCGTAATCCGTAAATAATCCGTAAATAATTTCCACATCAATGTCCCATTGGTTTAGGGTACGATCTACGAAATTTAAGGTTGTGTATTCGAATATTCCACTATTGTTATAAATCTTAACAACCCATATTAGTTCTGAAATTATATTAGTAATGAAGTAAGGAAGGGAATGACCTCAGCTTTAAATAAAGAAACAGAGAATGGGTATATAGATTAACATTTTTTTTACAGTATAGGTGGCAAACCAAGTTCACTCACCTGATGGTGAGAGATTATCGTCGCCCATGAACATCCGCATCCGTTTAACGAAACCATTTTACGTTTAAAGGTGCAATATCCATTTACAAAAATCTAATGCATGCTAAGACTGACAATTTGGAATTTAGTGGCTGATTTACATCAAATGGGATATTAGTCAAACGTATGAGATACCGCCATCGTTAATATTTTTATGGACATAGTAATGAAAAACGACCACACCTAATGTTAATATGTGGTCATCATTAATTCAATAAGTGATCATAATTGCCTATAGACGTTAACTTAACAGCGGTGGAGATACACCGCAGCTATTTTCTAGCTAAAGTATGTATGTTGTGCCTAGACCGGAGAAGAACCATGCACTCGAAGAATAACTGTGTGAAATATTAATATAACGTTATTGTGTTTCGTATGGTTAGCGTACCGGAGATTCACCTTCCTTAAAGGCCGGCTACGCATTGTGACTCCTCTGGCGTTGCAGATATTCATGGGCGGCGGTGATCACTTACCATCAGGACTGCATGCTCGTTTGCCGCTTATACTTTAAAAAAAAAAGATCCAACAAACAATACAACGAAGCATTCCATTTAAGTTCCCAAGAATGATGACGCATGTGCAATTCTGCATGGACTTAGGTGTTTATGGTTCACAGTCACCTCTTACCATCAGATAACCTGTGTGCTTGTTTGTCTACATTTACATTCATAAAGAAAGACACCATCGTTAATTCTCGAGGATAATTCAAGATTTTTTTAAAAGAATTCTGATAGTGCCTTTTACCTTGCTAACAATCCGGTTAACCACTCCAACTAAATTAATGCTTATGCATATGCTGGGAGATGGTTCATGAGAATAGTCGAATGGCGGATTCGAACCTACGACTTTAAGGTTCGCAGACGTAACCCTAAAACATTAAGCTATTAAAGGAGTACAAGAATAAGTGGAGAAGCACACATTTGAGCTCAGAGTCATTGGATTTAACGAAACCACTGTTACGCTTATTGCTTTTGTCGGTGTAGATTGAAAACATTTATTCTCTAATTGTTATCGGTTCTACGACTTATTTGCAGGCAGGCACAGCGTCACCACAGAACGTAGCCTTACTTGCTAGCTTTGAGCTTGAGCTAACCCATATGGTTAACAGTTCTCGGATCAGGAACATATTGAGAGACACAAATCGATTCTGTAGGGCTCGCATGTTGCCTTAAGTTTTTTTTTAACGATTCCCACCAGAAAGTACAATCCCTCGCCCTTTATTCATAATTCCACAATACATACGATTAGATACAAACAATACAATCAACACAATTCTATTTTAAATTAAGTTAATTATAGCAAAAGCACAAAATAAACTTTAGTGCTTTTCCAATATTTTTATGTTACAACAAAATCCAATAATTTTTTTTTTAATTTATATTTATGTGTGCTTTATATATCCTATCCTGCCTATGACTTTCTACAGCTCTGGTATCATAATAATTGCATGTCACTGGTTATTTATGTTTTGAAGCGTCAATAACCTGGTTTAGGGTTCGAATCCGCCATTCGACTATTGTCGAGAACCATCTCAGCATTTTCAGCGATATTAGTAATGCTTATAGCATTGCTTATATTCCTTTAAATATTATATATATATATATATATATATATATGTATATAATATTTAAAGGATTATATTATATATATATATATATATTTCTTTCTTTCTTTATTTATCTTCTAAATATTCCAACGTGTAAATACCTAGCATTAGATTTTGGTCAAAAAGTTACCACGTAATTACACATTATAAAAAATATCCACGTACTACTACAATGATATAAAACAACATAGGGTAGTGCTTTAATGTACATCGCTTCATAATAGTGTTGTTTGCGCAGGCAACCTTTTGTTACGACTGTATTCTTGAAAGTAGTTTAAAATACAAATTCTTATAGGTCTTAAACATCAAAACCGTAGTTTATAGTCGGCCGTTCGACCGTTCCGTTTTATTTGAGGGCGTGGCCGGGCATCGAGTTTTTATAACGACCTTTACAAATTGTGAATCTGTGTATTCAAAGCGTGAAAAGTGCTTTGCAGTTTATTTTTTTTTGCGCATCATCCTTTGATAAGTCAAAACTTTTGGGGCGGGGTTATATTTCAAGCGGCATCCAAATCGAACAATGTAGTGTCAGTAAATAGAAAATATTTTTATCCCCTTATAAAATACATTTTTATTTTATAAAAAACGAAGAATATTTCAAGATCATATCAGATGTATTTAAGATTATGGTATAATATTAAGATATTACTCCTTTTCATCCTTTCGTTTAGAAGACTTATTCTGTATTGATTTAATAAATAAAACTAGGCTGCTAATTACTTTTTGCACTGTATTACTGATACTTTTATATTACCAAAATAACAGATAGTGTTTCACTGGGTTTATGTTTATACTAACCCATTTAATTGCGTCCCGGTTCGTTAATTGGGAAGAAAGAAAAGAATGGTAACAGACATAATTGGAAATAGTGTATTATACTTTGGTTTAGTTGAATTATGAATAAAAATTATTGAGCGTTTACTCCTCATACACAATACGAAAATGCTGAAACAAAAAAAGGGGCAATACGTAGTGAACTTTACATTGTTATAATGGTGGAAATATTGCATGCCTTTTCTGGTCATCTAGTGGAAGCATTTAGATTGCAAGATGTGCTCAAAATTTTCTTCATTCTCCTGTTTATACTGAAATTCGATTTAATCAGGCTTAAAATATTTTAATTCCGCTCCACATTCCGCTCCCGCTAGCCACTATCAGTGGGCATGTACACTAATGTAAGTGGCCTAAGGGTGGTAATGGCCTGTCACAAGTGTCGGTACATGTGTTGCGAATGGACGCCGAGTTCGGTAAATCAGTGTTAAAATCGAGGAATTGCGCCATGAGTCGAAATCGACTTTTTAAACCGATTACACGGTGCCTTCGCGAACAAATTTAAGTCCATTTTAACGCTCTTGCTTTTTATTTTGATAATAATTCATGCGATTGAACTTAAATTATTGTAGCTTTGAAAGCGGAGTTGATTCAGAGGGGTGAAAGGGATAGCATGAGGTAGTGTGAATGATGACCGCTTTTAAATGCAGACCTCTGCAAGACCCTCTCTGTCAGATCACATCTAATTTATTAAACTTATTTATTTTATAGATTGACGGTACCAAAATCAAACAGATCGAGTAGCATTGGTCTTTGAAATCCACTATAGAATTTGAGTATTTCCAGAAAAACTTGCAAGCCCTAGGAGATTTCGCGCGCTCGATAGATGCGCTTTCTAGGAGATTTGTTGGTTCTTGCTACGAAAGTTAGGGGGTAAGTAAGCACAAGGCTGGCCCATTCGGATTAGTAATGCTTGCTTTCCATTATCTAGCATCATATTTGGATGGATTTTCCGCTAACAGTCGGTCAGAGCATCGTTCGTGAGACAGGTTCACTATGAATTTGTGAGATTATTATTTGCAGTAAAAGTCTCACTAATATATAAAAATAATATCTTCCTAATTAATTTTTACCGGAGTGATATCTTGTTGGTTGTTTATCTGGTTTTGTTGGTCTGTTTGATTGTTGGTCTGGTTGTTACCTGACAACATTTTATAGGATATATTGTAATACAATATATCCTATAAAATGGCGTGGGATATATTTTTATTATAGATAGTCACACTGCAGGTATAGACTAGCTCACGGACCCCTGATCTGTGAGCCATGTAACAGATGAAGCTGTAAGAGCCGCATAGGCTAACAGCACAAAACATCAACAGAATACAGACTGCAGATATTTTATAGATTCAACATCATTGCGTCGGTTTAAAATGGAGCACGCCCTCATAAGAGAATACCATCTTCAAATTGCATCATAAAGTTGCTGGGTCTGTGTGTCGTATGGTGAGTGGAAGATCCGGGGACCTAATTACAGATAACGAGCTATTCCATCTTAGTCCTTAGGTATTAGGAACATACAAGCTCTCCGTTTCACAAGTATACATAGAAATATAAAAGCACAAACATACTCTTACCCCTCAATACCTATTGGCCACATGTCCTTGACATTACTTCTGCCTTTCCTTCTTTTTATATAATATGCCCTTGTGTGGATAACTTTTTCCGCTTATGTAGTTTTGGATAACACAGAAGACAACGACCCCCAAAAGACAGGTTTTTAGCCCAGTGCAGGGTTAAAGACGTCCTTCTATTTTTGTTTCTCGTATGATAAAAATAATTTATAAACCAACTTATGTACAAATGTTTATATCTAATTAAGTTTACTATTATATTTATTATATGCAGGTGTCCAATAAAATATAAGTAGTGAATGAAATAAACCCATTTACAACTATAATCAAAACACAAAATATGAAACTCGACTGCAGTAATAAATTGATAGTGTTCCCATAAATCTATCTTACTTACTCGTACATGTGTCCTTATTTTTTATGATAGCAACCCCGTCCGAAGACGAGGGTCGAGTATAATTGAGTTAGCAATAATTAAAACTTGAAACGATTCTATCCGAAACATACGTCTGTCCGACGCATTGATTGATGGCGTGCACGCCCTCACTTGTAACGTGTTTTATTTTATTTAAACAGAAAAATATTATTTATATGTCGAGATAGGAAATGAAGGGTTCTGTTTTGTTGTTTACACAAATATATTTTTTTTAGTATCAACACTTATTCTAGTGTTTTGGTGGCCGGTAAGATCAATCACCCTAGCGTTCGCAGGGCCCCCGCAATTATCTTACAAGTCTACCCGTTATCGATTCTCCCATTTCTCTTTTTTTGCAAAAGTAAGTTAAAGTGCTAGTGACCAATATAGTGGAGTTACACTGTAGGATGAATAGATTCGGGTAGGATCACGCTTTCCGGAATAGCAGCCTAAAATAGTATTTTAGCACTATTGTATTTCGTCGGGTAATTTTTTTCAGTCTTTAGAGGAGACAATTGACTGTTCTATGATTGTTATATCGACGACGATTGTTGTAGGGGCTGCGGGAATCATTAGTATTATTTTTTCACCCCATATGTCAAAAAAAAGAACTAACAGAAATATTTGCTCATCAAGTGTTATGGGAGATTTATTTGTCCTCATGAACCGGTACGATACCCGGTGCTCTTATGATGCTGTAACTCATTAATAGTAAATAAGATTTATTTGAATCAGTATAATGGATCTCTGGCTGCCTTTTTTTTCTAGATTCTATTGATGTTAGCCTTTGCGGCTCTTGCAGCTTCATCGGTTTGCAGGCTCACGGAACATACACTAACCACATCATAGAATTATGCGCCTATTTCATGCTAGTGGACGTTTGTGAAGAAACGAATGTAAAATAGAGTGCGACCTGTCTTTATCACTATTAATGGACAATAGGCTTTAAAAAGTCTTGCCAAATAAATCTATTTGTTAACCGTCTTTGTAAATCAACAATTGTGGTATTACATGGAACTTGTTATTGTCTAATTATTGTTATAATATGTACAGTGTCGGTCAATTTCTATTCATTCTTTCCGCTAACCGAATTATGTGGCTTGTTCTAGACGAACATTAATCTTAATCCTTTAATTTCAAATTTATTTATTTATTTATTATGACTTATCAACATAATTACATAATTGGTTTCAAGGTTTAACATTATAAATCAAGTTAAAAAATGGCAACATGTAACTACACTTACAGATAAACACATCTTGCGTTAAGTAACTATGCATAAACACTAACTATTTAAAAACAAATTACAATACAATTATAAACTAGAGAATAGAAAAAATTATACTAAATTAACCTCTAAAATTAAACTAGTTGTTGTATGGACCATAAATTGACAATTTTGACAACATTGACAACAAAAATGATTATATGATTACATAATTGTTTGTGATATGGCAAAACAAAACAAAATATTAGACGTCTGCGACTGCACTGGGATTCAATACCCTGACGATTTTGGTTTTGGATTTGATGAGTCCAAATGAACTTGATATTAAATAACGGATTACTTATGTGGTAAATTCTACATTGAAGCAAATACAATTAAAATACTATTATAAAAAGACCTAGGAAAGTTAAACAAAATTTATTTTTAAACATCTTATTTTTTTTACTGTTCTCTAATGAGATCGAATCATTGGTGTGAAAGAAATCTTCGTTTAAAATTAAAAAAAAATAATAATATCTGATCTGTATCTAGATAAGATCTGTAATGAAGTTATTTTTGTGCACCATTCAATGTTCATTTCACCGCCTTAATCTTAATCTAAAGAAAGTAAAGCCGATGTCTTAGGCTGAAACTTTCTCAGCGAACCTCTGACACATTAACGTCCTATCTCATCAAGATACCTGTAAAGTAACTTCACATAGTGTGCCCATAAGCAAACACCTTCGAGCTACCATACAGGGAATCTCCTTTCACGGCGTATATCTTATTCATGCGTGAGACGATGCCAACAGAATAGGTTGATAAAGACGGCTATTGACGGGGCGGTTGTGCGATTGATTTACAACGGGATTACTCCGGTATTAAAATTGCAGTCGAACGCAATTACCGAGATCCGATTTGAATTATTTTATGTTTTGTCGTCTTACAGCTTAGTGGGATTTATTTTAGTATTCGTGTAGCTTACAGCTCGTTAGAGGACCTCTTATTCTCATAACCAGTTTGACAGATATCGCAAATATATTTACAAGCGATGAAGATTTTATCTCTATAATAAAAAGTATGCTTAAATGTAGTTTCATTTTATTTTATTCATTTCATATATGTATATATATATATATACAGAGATTGGAAATAGGTAAGTACATCATATTTTATATAAATCGTTATCAAACATGACTTAGCGAAATTGAAAAGGTAAGATAGGCAGGCAGTTTACTGTAATTGTTAAATCAAAGCAATTTATTCAATTAATACAGAATATGTTTACTCAATAATTGTATCATTATACATAGCGAATTCTAGCTTTTAATAAACGCGTAGTGAATAGATTGCTTTAAGGACAAGCGGGAATGCAGTGAAGTTACCGACGTGGTATAGGATAGAACCTTATTGTATTTAAGACTGCTTTAGTATACATAGGCACAGCATTTGAAATTCCTAACAGAATAGAGAGATTTGCGAGAAACGTGGAAAGCATGACTACAATAGCTCGGATTTGTTAATATCACTTTACCAACTTTTATTATAATACCGGGAATATCAGGAATGTAAAATAAAATATGAACGCATACTATTTTATGTTCCGGCTTTTTTTCTATTTTTTTTTTGTGTATTATATTTTATGTTTCTGATCATTTTTCTTTAATTAGGTAAAATTTAGGCTTAGTTTAAAAAATTGTTTTCGTTATTTTCCTTGTTGTAAAAATAAATTAATATCGTGCACGTGTGTTTTAAGGATCTGATTTTTCTTTGATCTCGGAACCACTCTTGCAATAAATGATACATGGAACATATTTGCTACTACAACTAAAGATTTTTAAAGTAATTAAATCTAAAATAGCTACCATTGGATAACTTCTCGAAAGCAAAGACTCTCTAATACAATATTTTGTAATGGCGTGGATCGAGGCGTTATCAAATGTATTGATAACGCCTCGATCACACGATCACAGATCACGATGTACAGGGAGTATAACAACAAGATAATTCTTGTATAAAGCATTATGCATGCAAAATTAACACTTAACCTAAATTTTTGCATGTACCTTTATTTGTCTTTTGTTAAAACAAATCTCATCGCAACCAGGATCCAAGGATTTGCTTGCAAATATTTACAAATGATTTTAACACAAGGACTAAAAAATAAAACACATTTACTTAAGCGTTTTACAAGCAAGCGACACTTTGAAGGAAAATAAAAATTTACGAAAATAATTTAAATTACCAAACATAAAAGGCAGTATTAACTTACAACGGGGAAATATTTAAAGAGTGTCTTATGTATCCCATTACTCTGGCAGCAACCTGATGATAAAAATTAACAACTTCATAAAAACATCGCAAAAATTGTCTGTTTGCGAAGTAATCCCATTTTTAATAACGTCTGTCATTTTTTAAATATATTTATAACATAACTAGTCAATGCAATGCTCGTTGATATTCGAAAAAAGGTTTATGTTAATTTTGGCATAGTTCATTTTTTTCTTAGATCCGACTTGTATTAAAGGTACGTCAACAAATAAATAAGTAGAAAGGAAACAATCAGTTATCTTATAAATAATTTATTTGGCATAATTATAATATTAAACATATTTATATATAATTTTTTTTTTGTTACTTTAAGATTTTACGTATCCATACGTAAATCGTAACTGAATGAATTTTACTTGACACATTTTTATTCATCGTCATTTATATGTACTTTTTATTTGAGTAATAACTCAAATAAAATGTACATATAAATAACAAAAAAATATTGAACTTTTTCATGTATCTGTTTAATTTTAAACAGTTACATGAAATAACAAATTACATACGGTCATAGCAATTAAATATTGCCAAAAAAAAATAGGTTTTTCTTATAACACCAATATTGTATTTAAATAATTACTTAATAAAATGAGAAAGAACATTATCTACACTATAAATTGACATTTTCTTGTATTATAGCGACGATCACTGGTGATCAAATTCAATTGGTCGTGTTATACATTTTAGGAAAAATGTTCGTTTATAATTATTGGGTCTCTAGTTATTGCATTAATACCACAATTCCACAAATTGTTTTTTTTGCAGTAAATAAGTTATGACTTTTAATATTCTTTCATGATGTTAAATACATATTGGAACGTTCTTCGTTTAATTCTTAAGTGATTACCGATCCAAATTTAGAGTTAAAACGATCAAACAGTTCTGATAGTATATATAAAAACCTAAAAATAAATGCAGCCCAATTACACATGTAGTCTACATTGAATTGTAAATGAATGTTAACTTTGAGGGCTTTGATGGAATCCTCGTCAACAGAATCCTACTCCCACCATTCGAATCACAACAGCGTTAAGATTATATTTCATCCTAGTATTTTGTGCGGGCGTGCCCTTTCCACGGTTTATCTCCAGATTCTTTTGATGTTGATGCTGTTAGACTGTGTGGCTCTTACAGCTTCATCGGACACAGGGCTCACGGAACTGAGGGGACCGTGACCTGGTTTATTAGTTATTGGTTCTCTTACTTACACAAAGCGCTCATAAACTGAGCGTGTCGGTCTGCTCTGATCACGTTCCTATCTGGTAGTGCCACCCAAGTTGCCAGTTCCCTAGCCATTGAAAGATTCTACAAAGTGGAGAATGGATAGTTTTCCATGGTTTATCCAGATTATGTTGATGCTGTTAGTTACCTTGGTTTAGTTGACGCATTCGTGGCTATACAAGCACTTCGATGTTACAACTAGCTGTGCCCGCGACTTCGTTAGCGTAGACTACAGGATGCTTGGTATTTCGCATGTAATGCAACGCTATTTCTTCTAACTTTTAAAGGGGAACAATTCCATCATATAGTATTATTGCGTTACTTTAGCAAAAGGAATAATTTTTGCAACATTTTTCATTGATGCTTCGCATCTATTGGTCGTAGTGTGATATAAGCCTAGTCTTCCTCGATAAATGAACTATTCGACAAAAAAATATTTCTTCAATTAGAACCAGTAGTTAGTGATTAAATTTGTCGAATGCCCAAATTATTATCTTTTATATAGCGTTGTTGTTTTGTAAACGATTTTCAAGTTATTCATTTACTTTATTTTGCAGTAAGGAAAGGTAAGCCAGCATAGTTAGCACATTTTATACTTTTCGTCGTTTCAATAGTTAATTAATGATCATAATTAATAATTTGTTCTAATAATATAGTAATATATTTAATATAGGGAATAAATAAGACCATGTCCTGCTGGTAAATAATGACTGCATACTGTATATACTTACACGTATTCTTAACAAAGATTCAAGATGCTAATACGTCATCACCCTTAAGGACCGAGATGTAGTGCCTCCCCATTTTACACTGATCGATATTCTGTGGTCCATCCGTCCGATCTATTTAAGCTGTAATTAGAAACTTATACCAGATCAATACTGGGCATAGGCATCCTTTCTAGAGAGATTATTAGAGTATATTCCGTTTTGCGGCTCTATTGTGGAGATTTCTGTATAGTTTTTTTTTTATTTCTTAGAAAGCAAATTTCTATCACCGCCGTACGCTTGATTTAAAATATCGATATACAATTGCATATGTATGGAAATATAAAAAATTATAACAATGTTTATCCTATTACTTTACTAGTCTTTTTAATCGATCCCATAGGCTAAAAGCGATCTTAAGTATAAGGTTATATAGTTTGGAGATCTAAGACTAACAATTCGGTAATGCCCTCAGGTTGGTGTACCTTAGAGTTCAAGGGCCTCCGTTCAGGGACATTTAGCGAGCGATGCCACTTCCAGACATACGTCGTTGTGTGAACGATAAAAAAAAAAGTAAAATATGTGGTGGTATATACCGACATATAACAAGATATAAAAGTTTGGAGAAAGGAATGTTCGAAAATATAAAATGGTTTGCATGTTATCCGCCTTAACAAAGTAGCAATAGTGTAAATATCTCTTTAAAAGCAGAATATATCAATTGTATTGCAAGATTTGAAATAGATTTTGCTATTTCACGTTTCTCTGATTGTACTCAGTAGATGATAAAGAGATTAGTGCTTAATATACTATAATATATCTGGAGTATACACGAAAATTGTGTTCTGGTTGAAATCCATCACGCCAATATCTTTTGACGATAAACGGTTATGTTTAGATATGTACGGCACAGCATCTTAAGTATTTTCGCGAAAATATTGGCATGTCGGTTCCTATGTATAATATACAATATTTTAATTTATAACATGACATTAAAATCTGGGTATGTTCTGATGCAGTAATAGGAACGAAACATTTATTAATTATTATTTTTAATATTTATTTATTATTATAATTTTTAATAGCATTGTTTGCAGCTGCAGTGTGATTTTATAACAGTTGAAATGCGTCTACATTGTTGCCAAGGCTGAAAATCAACATATTTTGTACAAAATCAGCCGAGAATTGAACCTACGGTTCACGACTCAGAGACTTGGTACTATAACCACTATGTTATACGTCACCTAACCTTTACTATCATTACACCATTATTTTAACAACTCACACCCTAAACACGGGTTTAATGATAGCACACGTCATTAAAGCTGCCTTCCCTAATTTCTCAATCTTAATGAATTTGGCTGTTTACCCTGCCTGGACTCAAACCCCGTTAAAGGCGCTAATTCGAACACCGTAATGCATTTTATGATGTAGCGACTAAAATGTCTTTAGAAGTTACAGATGCGGCTTTGTATAGTTTATTTTTAAACGAGACATGTATCTTAAAATAAACTTCAAAGAGACTTAAATTTCTAAAGGATTCTATAGTTAAATTTATGATGACTGATTTTGACTAGGTCTGTCATCTGGTGCTGATTTTGTTCCAAGAATATTTCAAGTGTGCAGAATTTTTTTTTTTTATAAAACTAAAATTTTTGACGTACGATATTTTCATACCAATTATTTTTAGATCTTTCATCTGTTATAGCATATTGTTGATGAACAATAACGTCGATAAATCTATTTAAACAACAGTGTTTATAGTTAATGAATTGTTTATTCGGCAGAATTATCAGATTTCCTATCATGAAAATGAGCAGCAAGGACACCCCTGACACGCACATAGGTACATCCTCGATAAGAAATCATAATGCAGATGTTTTGTCACCCCTGAGTACTATGTTCGAATGATCTATATTCGCCAAACGAAACACAGTAGCGTTATGCTGTTGCAGCTAGAACGATGGAAATTGTTGTATCTATAATTAATTAATTAATTAATTATTATTAAATGTAATAATATAATTGATGGAATAGTTTCATTAGAATTACTGGTATGTACCGAATGGCGTTACTTCAGGTTGGCCTCGCGTTGTCACAGACTTATGATGCTTTATCAAGTAATAAAATATATATATATATATATATATATATATATATATATATATATATATATATATATATAAATATAACAAATAACAATCCTCCTCCTAGGGAGAGTGGATTGACACGTGACTTCGAAATATATTTTTTAAAATTTATTTCTTAGACATGCTGGTATTAAATATAAGTGCAGTTTGACCATCGTAGATCTGACAGTTTGCATTCGTAGATTCTGTTACCCATCAATGGCCAATACCTGTAATGAAGGTTTGGCAAATTTTAAATTGTCGCTTTTCCCCGCGCTCTACCAGATGCTTTTTGATCTACGATCGTTATTTTAGCATATATGCCCATACTTAAAAATAACAAATAAAATATATATAATGTTTATTTAACTTTTCCTTTTTTTAATTTTTGATAGTTTTCTGAATGTCAAAATATAAAAGCATTTTTTTAACTATTACAATTGATAGATATGCTAAATCGCATTTTGCATTGAAATTTGAAAAAATGACTGCAAAAAATGAAATTTATTGCAGTCTACAACGAATGATTGTAATCATTTAACTGTCTGTAAAATTGAATGCGGTGTCAATATATAATAAAGGGTGAATAGGCTTTTAATAGCTAGTGCGCGCTGGACTAGCAGAGAATATATCATTCAATACATGAAAAGAGGTTGTAAGCATTGGCATTACAAAATTAAAAATTTTGATAGTCTTGCAGCAGGTAGCTACGAATGAATGGGTTGGTTTGACTGGGGTACGACCGCGACCTCACTCTGATGTGTTTCATGTGGTGAGTATGGGGGTCCCGAACTCAGATTACAGATAACGCGGCATTCATTCTTTGATCTCTGGAGTGACAGCTAATGTGTATCAAGAATTTTTGTTGTGGATTTAGAAGACTTGGTCCGTCACTTAACATCACGTCACTCATTAAATTACATAAAACAAGAAGTCTGTGTGAAGACTAATTATTTTTATAGATTAGTTGGCAAACGAGCAAGCATCTTTACTGATGGCAAGTGATTATCGCCTTCAATGTACTTACATCCGCAACACTGGTACGTTGCTGGCTTTTACGAAAAGTATATGGTCTTTCTTGAAGGTCCCTAAGTTCGGAAATAATACGCTAGTGACACCTAGTGATTCAAGAGACTGGTTGTGCGTTGCGGAAAATTTTCGTGATGGTACAGTGACGGATTGGCAACCATCGAGATGATGAGGATGATTTTTTTTGTATAACTAAACATGTCTATTCGGAAATTATAGTCAGCTTATAAATAGTTGTTAAAAATACTTAACAAAATGAAAGAACTTGTTATTACAGCTCTGTCACTATATTCATTTGCTCTATTTTCTCAGAGTGTATGTTTTATTTCAAAATTCATCTTTCGTTTTAAATCCGTGAGTCAGTTCTGTGGGTTAGTGAAGCTCATGGCCCGAACATTTGGCGAGCAGCGCCCGCTCTCTGTAAATATTTACGTGTGACTCACGAAGCGGCGACGTCCCGCCTAAAATGGCGCTTTTGGTTATTATTTTATAAGAGGAGCTTTATAACTGTTACCACTATTTGATAAATATTATACCAACGAATATCCATTGCGTACATGTGCAGCAACTTAGGTGTACGTGTAGGGCAGGTAAATCGCACCCCAACACGGGGTACCCCATCCATATGGGAAATCCGACGGTGATTCAAGACGGAATTAGGCTTAGGAAACCAATAATCTGTCAGTAAGTAAAATTGTCTGAATTCTACCTTACAAATTGAAAAGTAACCATTTTTTACCCCCCGTATATATAACACTTATGTAAATTATAAATCCTACTAATATTATCTTGAATTCGAAAAGATTACTATAAATGTTATTACAATTCTAACTTCTTGCGTTATTTTAGCGCTCATTCAATAAACGGAACACTGATGTTTATGAAGTTTTATAACTGAGCGGCGATCGGGTAAGTGATACGTCAATGTTCGCCGTATATACGTTTACCTTTAAAACCTTTTTCCATATTGTTCCCTTAACTGCCTTTTTGTTAGCGTCTTCAAAGATTACATATATCTACATTTACACATACTAGTTACGTGGCATGATTTTTTTATATCTAAAAGAAACATCAAACATCTACGTCATATTGGTGCATCGTTTAATATTCTAAAAGCACGTGCTTTTTAAATCCCAAATTTACTTATTGTTATAGAGTGTGAATTGGAAAAGAGGTTGGTAAACTTAGGCGGCTGTTAAGAAATTTTTCTGAGAAAATGTTTAGTTTTTCATAGTAATTACTTTTTTTTTTCGGGGAGAAAAATAAGAGATAGTGAAAATGAGAAATACTTATTTTTTATTTCTAATTAATTAAGGAAAATATTAATTTTAAATAATCGAGTCTTAAGTTCATTATGGCCTTTTGTTATCCGATGTTGCTATTTATAGCATTTACATGTATGAATATATTTTTTTAATTATTTGATAAGAGGAACGAAAAATATAATTTTAAAGGCCAATATACAATGAAACTGTTTAAATTAAAACCAGCTAAGGCCTTGAAGGAAATCCATGAAGAATAATTGAATACGACACAATGTAAAAAATAAATTAAAAAATTCCTAAGCAATTTATTATCGTTACAAGTGATTATACAGCGCTAAACATAATTTACATCGGAGGCGAAACGAAACCAAATAATGGAAGCGAAAAATCCGACGGGGACAGCCAATTAACATAAACATGATTAATAATTTAGGATTATTGGCAATTCCCATTGACGTTCGACAATGCTAGATAAACATCTAGAGAATTATTGAGGGATTATTCATCGTCTTAGGAAATAATGATCAAAATAGCGATGGACACGCACGGAACCCGTATTCGTTACTTGAATAATACGAATGTGGAATATATAATCGGTAGTCTATTTTTATTATAAAATAGGTTTGACGAGGTTTTAAATATGTATGACTTAATCGTATCAGTAAAACATTTGACTCCTGCGCACTTTTTTGTCAGAATACATAACTTCTGAGTCGGGTTCGGTTCTCAGCGGAGCAACTCAAATTATTGGTTTTCCGTTCTGTTTGTATTTTTTTTACTTACATTGAGAGTAACAAGCGAGCACACAGTTCACCTGATGGCAAGTGATTCCTGCGGCCCATTACATCCACATTCATCCTTGACAAGGCATCATAATGCAGATGTGTTGTCATCCTTGAGGACTGAGATGGAATACCTAGTCACCAGATACAAAGTTCTGGATCCCTCCACTTACCAAACGAAACACAGTAGCATTACGCTGGTATTCTGTGAGGGCGTGATCCTACCCTGGACTGACCCATTCATTCAGTTTAGCTCTACCTGAATGCACCTAAAACCCTGATGGTAAATTGTTCCTATGGCTCGTGATGCTCACGTTCTTTCTCGATGAGTGATCATAACCAGATTGTCACCCCTGAGGTCTAAGGTAGAATAATGAGTTAAACCTATATAACTCAACTTAAAACGCTTTTGTTCACAACTTGACCAATCAAAAAGGACCAGTGGACGTCTTTTTAATTGACCTGAAAAGGTTTAGAATTATTATTATTGTTTTATTTACTCATTATTATAGACAAAAAATAAAATTTCATTGCTGTAAAAGGAAAATGTAAGGAATACTATAATAGTATTAATTAAGTTATCTCAGCTAAAAACTTTTTTATTTATGCTTCGTACTATGTAGGATTTATATCCTTTTTTTCTGATTAGCATTACAGTTTTACTTTCAAGTTATTGGACAATAAACATCTATTGTTTTCAAACACCAACAAACGCTGCGCTAGAGCCAGGTGGTAGAGTCGTAATAATATTTTTATAATGTTCTCATTACTAATTACTTTGCTTTTGCTACGTATTGGTCAATAATTAGGATTATTTAGCTAGATTTTTTGATGAAAAATCTTTTTTTTTTTCTATAGCATTATTTTTGCATGGACTGGTAATACTTCTTTACGCTTTTAAAGTATATTGTTTGTCAATCGATGTTCTATTAGATAGTTAAACAGGTTAATTAAACATTTAATATTTTATTGGAGTTATACTTTACTTTCCTACTTTAATTAAGGTGGTCTTTTACTTTTGACCTGCAGGTGTGTATATATATATATTTATGTATATTTATATATATATATATATATGTATAAATGTGTAAATCTTTGGATCCCTTCACCAGTCGAAATACTAGTATTCTCTTAAGTTATAAAATTCGAAAACTCATTCATAGTGTGGCTAGAAGCAAACTTGTTTTTTTTATAAGAGTATTAGCAATGCTATTCACTAACATTCCGGATGACCACAACGACTCCAACTAAGCTGAAGATACTTGTACTAGGGGATAATTCACGACAATAATCGAATGGTGGATTCGAACTTACGAAAGTTTCGTAGCCTGTACCTTAAACCATTAGGCTATTGACGCATATTATATTTGAATAATTTTTTTTCAAATAAACTTGACTAAACGCAAAGATTCTATCCATTTTTATACTTTTAACACATTCCTATTAAAACTTTGTGTTATATATGTACCTATATGTTTGGTAGTTCTATGTTTAGTATATTTAAGTAACTATGTTCGCTTCTAGAGATTCTCAGTGGAGCTGTGACGTGCAATCCATTTAGTTAACGAGAAAAGTACTGCTTCAAGTGCGCTAAGCCTTAAAATTACTTTTGTTCGCTTAAGTAAAGAATTATTTGTCCAAAGTTGGTCAAAATATTTTGTGGTCAAGTAGCAGTAAAGCATTGTTTCTTTTTTTTAAATAGCTTGGACTATTTTTACATAATTTAAACCAATGGCATATAAATTGTCTTCTGCGAACTATTTCAAAATCGCAGATACTCCTCTCTTTTACACTGACTAAA
This sequence comes from Teinopalpus imperialis, assembly GCA_029286865.1. Lineage (NCBI taxonomy): Eukaryota > Metazoa > Arthropoda > Insecta > Lepidoptera > Papilionidae > Teinopalpus > Teinopalpus imperialis. Next base: position 11,276,659 of record JAGSMU010000004.1, read on the forward strand.
CTGCCAACCCGACATCGTACTAAATACCCCATAAAAGTTATTCTAGCAAAACCATTATCAAGACTATATATAACTGTAAAGTATATATAGTCTTGATAATGGAAGAATATATATACACGTGTCCTAGAAATCTACGTCAAACCGAAACGGGGTGACAGGATTGATCGTAACCATCATGAGAAAAATCAATTTTATTCGTTTTTTTTAGGATGAAACTAACAAGTATTGTACCATTTTAGATACCTGCTTAAATGCGCCAACTTTTAATGCCACTTGCCAAGGCACTCTACTAATTTTTTTTAAAGGAGGGCCTTTTAAAGTCGACATATTTTGAAAATTTTAAATTCATAGTTTAACAAATTAGTCTTAATTCTAGGAAACTTGAGGCAATTCTGTCATTATTTTTGACTGCCATTCAAATATATTATTTAGGGTTATGGTTCTAAAGTTTAAATGAACAAAAATAATAAAAATCAACCACAATAACCGAAAAATGCTTACAGTTTGACCAAATTTCTAGGTTTTTCTTAAAATGCCCAAAATTTTCAAACTGCATGGGACAGATTTTTTTTCTGATTTTTCTCATGATAGTTACGATCAATCCTGTCACCCCGTTTCGGCTTGACGTTGAGTTCTGGGACACCTATATAACTGGTAGAGCTACGCTGCTGAGTCTGTGAAACTTAAAGTTGCCGGTATGTATCTGCTATACGATTATTTCCTACCATCTCCTTGCACAAGCATTTAAGCTTAGTTAACAGGAATGCTAGGAAATTTTGCAATCTTATTACGACCGGGAAAAGGTCGTGAAAGCATAAGGCGACCGTGTGGGGAAGGTGTAATCCATATTAATAACAAGAATGATAAAGCATGTGCATGTTAAATTTTTATTGTTTATAGACGTGGTGATCATGGGTTGCAGTCATAACTTAGCATCAAGTTAACTGTGTGTGCGTTTGTCAATGTAAGTTTTAAAAAGCATAGACAAAATGCTTTTCACTACTTTTAAAAATTTTATTCTTATCTTTTAGTGTTTTAAAAAATGTACTATATTTTTTATGTTATTTTTTTTACCTACGAGAATGACGTATGTAAAATCCTCTTTAATAAAGAAACAAACACTATAATCGTTGTAAATAACATGTATTGTAAAATGAAATTATCAACTCATTCGCAATGCAAAAACGCAAAACCAAGATTATATATATTTGACTTTTAGTTTTTCTCATTCGAAACCGTAAAAGGTTCCCGGTTAACCGATAGGTCTCACGACGAGGTAGCTGTTAAAGTCTTTTAAGGGACCATTAAAGTTGAATTTGCATACAAAAACTCCCGTTTAAGCTTCTTACATACAGCGCATTTACTTTCTCAAAATGGACAACATGCCGTGCTCATATCGAAGTATAGTAAAATTATAATCTTCTCCACTTTACGTATAATGTATATAAAATTAATTTAAAATAGACAAAAGAAGTTTAAGTTATATTTTTTTTATATAAAAAGTGACTGCATGAAATGGGAGTTGAGTATTGATACATATACCAATCTCGTTTCTGGACATAGGCCTCTCTAGAGAGGGTGGTGGAGCATAGTTCGCAACGTGGATCTTCGAAGATTCGACTTCACACTGAACTAACACGGCTTTTTTGGTATATATATATATATATATATATATATATATATATATATATATGTTGATATGTTGCCGTTAACATACGTAATAGAAAGTAAACATATACACGTGATACCCCACAATACACAAAAGGCTTTAAGCAATTAAATGAACGATTTGATCACGTGCAAGGCTGCATGAGCTTATATCCCTTTGTCTTACTTGCACGGGATTATTACCTAAGACAAATTTATACCAACAAACATATTAGATTTAGCTTTATTGATTTGTTCTGACAATGCGTGTCTCATTACAGGGTCCCTCCTCAGTCTGTTCTTACAGGTGCTACTTATTGGCTACACTGTAGCTCTATAACATACTCGTACCGAGAGATGACTAGGCGTATTCAAGTAACGTTTGAGGCCAATTCATTAAATAATTTTAATAGTCTATGAGACAGCTATACAATAAAACCATAGGTAGTAGTTGGTAGTGTTACCGACCCCACCAATGGAACTAATGATATTATCATAGATGCTAGAATTTATACGCATATTATGATTAAGGTTGATCGATTATGAACTTAATATGCTAAGCTCAGATATCGAATCGTGGAAAGATTGCGTGAATCGATCATATGATGATTCAGAGTCCGTAAAATTTTGCTTCTAGGACTTTCGTCACGGGTTGGGATCTTGCAATTTTATATCAATATATTATGCGCAAGCGCATAGCTTTTTATAATTATTATTATTCGATACGGCCATTGACATGGTTGAGGATTCTTTTTGAAATTTCATATAGTAATATGAATATTATAGTGACGCATGAGTCAGTTTTCAGAGTTAAATACACCGAAAACATCTTTTCCTTTATCTTTATCAAGACATTCTTTTTTACATTCTTTCGTACATTTGTGGCCGCTAATCTCCACAATGGCTGTACCAATTTGGATATGGTTTTCAGTAATGTATTGAAGTACGCTAGGGATAAGACTTAAGACTTTATTTAGATCGATTGGCTAATAAAAAAAACATATCCATTTAAACGTGCATCTCGACATGTACACAAGTCGTTAGAAAAAGTATTGCTCGGTTTAGAATAAAATTACTTTTTTTTATACTTCTATTATTTTTCTATACGTCAGTCAGATAATTCCGCTGATGTCTGAAGTTTTCTTTTAAAATCTTCTCGATAATGCAGGTAGATGATACATACGTCACATATATTAAAGAAAATAGACCCAAGGTTACCAAACAAGTAACGCGTGGGCCACTTTTATATCGTTTTAACACGAAAACATCATTGAAGATGAAATTATTAGACTGATCCAGCCGTAAATACGGATTAGGGACTATAACGTGTTTTGAATAATCTCCCTCTGTCCCCGTTCGCCTTGCGCTATGAATTTTTAAATAAATCGACCGAAACTAATACGTGTTGAACTTAAGATGAATTATTAACGTTTATTTTCGCAATATATCTCAACGTAGACACAATATGCCATTGGAGAAGAATTCAAATGTTACAAAATTCAATTATGATTTTTAATATTTTTACGAATGTGTTTTAAATAAATATTTTGTTAATAGCACTCAATAAAATCTATTCAAGAATATAAAGCCTATATTTTTTATTCTTGTATTGTTAATAAATTTTAATTATCTTAAAATTGAGAAAAGATTTAAATTTTATGTGTGATACGCAAATATTTTGCATATTTTTTTATAACTTTAACAATAATAAATTTAAAGCAATAAAATGAATTTAGATTCATTTTATCATATTGTACAGTTAACTTAATATTTGATTAAATAAATTGTGTACAAGGGAAACCTATGATGCGATTTTTTTTTAAATGATTGAAGGTGTAAACCAAAATACAGTTCAGGGCAACATCTGGTTGTTAAGTGATTTTTGCGGCGTTAGTGATTTCTTCTATGACACGCACATTCATGCTCGAAGGAATTGTAAATCAGATGCGTTGTCGTCCCAGAAGACATAATGGGCCGATGGATCTCTACACCTAGCATATTAAATACAAAAGTGTTATGATCCCATTTACGCTAGTATTATGTGAGAAGATGGTTCTTTGCCTGTCGAGCCGATCAATTCATGGTACTACCTAAATTGATATATCTATATACTCACATACTGATGTTGACATTAGATTATTTTGAAAAGTGGTAGAGCTACACTGCAGTTTGTTTCTAGCTGCAGAATGAATGGGACCGGAGTAGTACCACGCTCTCACAGAATACCAGCGTAAAATAGCAGGATAATGCGGCTGTGTTTAGTCTGGTGAGTGTAGGGATCAGGAGACGTTTATTACTGGTGACAAGGCATTCCATCTCAGTCCTCAAGGGTGACAACGCATCTGCATTATGATTCCTTGTCAAAGATGAATGTTGATGTCGTGTCAGGGATCACTTGCCGAGTAGACTCGTTGCATCATAGTAATTATAATAGTAACAAAAGCAATAAAATAGACTAAGTTAAGATATGACTAAATTCTCGGGCTATCCCAGTAAAGCGAGGAGAGGTTGCAGTTGCGTTCCTTACGGAGACGGCAACGATGATGGTGCCGGCCGTGGGATTCAAGTAAGATTCCGTGGGATTTGGTATGACTAAAACATGACCATACATACCCGTCCGACACACACCCCACCAGGGCGGTTATGCGTAGTCAATTCCCCACGCTAAAAAAAAACGACTAAATTGTCTTAGCTATCGTTTATATGCTAAAAAAGCTGAACGATAAGAATGGTACAGTTAATAGTTCAGTAGAGTATCAGCCTAACCACTATGAACACGGGCCTCCGGATTCCTACACTCACCAGAAGAAACACAGTAGTGTTTCTTCTGGTGAGTGTATAATGCTGCTATTTTACGGTGATATTCTGTGGTGGCGTGATCCTTCTCCGGTCCAGGAGCCGGGAGTCAACCTATTCATGCTGCACCTAGAAACAAACTGCAACGTAGCCCTATCAAAGTTATTTTAGATTATGTTTAAATAAATTCCAGAACGTGCATACTTCCCTTTTGTCCACGCACAAAAAATGTCGTTCACTATATATTATATCATTATTGATGATATGTCACATTTTTTTATAAATATTATGCGTAAAGTACATAAAATATGAAAAGCAGTGATAAATAAACAAAGTCCTTCATATCCGCAGAAGACCGAAGCTCATAGGATCAGTAAGCCGACGTAGCAACGAGCCGGTCATAGAGCTCGTGGAACCGATAACCGATGAGAAGAACGTTCTCGAATGGCAATATCGTATTTGCCGTCGCTGTATCACGACACCCCACTAGATGGAGTATGATGACCTATGAAAGTATGCAGGTGGTTCAGGATCGTATTCTGGTGGCAATAAGATAGGAACGAGCTCACAGCAGACAGAAAAGCTCAGTGAATGAGCGCTTTTGGTGTAAGTAAGAGAACCAAAATTTAACCAGCTCACGGACCTTTTTGTTCCGTGAGCCCTGTGTCTGACGAAGCTGTAAGAGCCGCATAGGTTAACAGCATATATACATCAACAGAATCTAGGTGGTCGTATTCTGTAGCGGTCTGTGAGGGAGGTTTATGTTAGACAGTGGACTGGTGATGGAATGATGACGGTGAAAGCCCCTTCATGTCGGTTACGACCACGGCGATGTAATTCGATTACCACAGAAGCCGTTCAGATTCACGCACTATGATATATCCTGCGCAGTTGACATATTCTAGTTAGTAACAGAAGAGCTATTGATATAGATTGGTACAGTAATTTCGTTATTGTCTAAATATCGTTATGCAACACAAGTGCCCTAGTTACATTGACAGATAGAATCACAATGGTTTATATGCATAAGGTGTCTATTAGATTCGGATTACATCGAATTATATATGTACAGTATACTGTCAGTTTGAATAGAATGTATTGTATTAGTAACTTTGTATAAGTATTTTATGTATATATATATATGTATATTTACGTGGTAGGGTCACGCCGCAATTAAAAACTAGTACAAATTGGTCGGCTCGATCAAGGTTTCCGGAATTACAGCGGAAATATATAGTTAAGCACTGTGTTTCATCTGATGAAAGAAAGAGAGCTTTACATTCTACACCAACACTCTGTGAATATAACAGTTAATATACAATAGTAACATATATACATATAGTGTACCAAATATAGGTTGTTTTCTTGGTAGAACCGACCTTATTTTGCTGCAAATAGTTTTAAGCTGCACAGTGATTCAGCAGCATGATTTTAGTATGAATAAATTTTAGACAGCTCTGTACGTAGTGCTAATTAGGGTAAGTCAATTGTATTTTATTAAATTAGCGAAAAGAAATAATAAAGAAGGGACATTGCCTTGTTAGCAGTTATCTCGTATTCATCGAGACTCAACTAGCCGCTTCACACATCACAGTAATAACTGTAGTACAAACTTGTTACCCAGTAATAGCGCTTAATCATGCCTTGCATGTCATTACCTAGTTTTTGTGCGTTTAAATGTTTGTCTGTCCATTCACGCACACAAGAAGCACGTTTCCTAGTAAGGAGCAAAATAAATTCCTTAAAATAGAGGGTTGGCGCAAAAACGAAATTACTCGATGGGATGTTAATTATAGGATATTTTTACTGACAAAGAAAAATGTACGAATGGCCGTTTTAATAACGATCAACCGGTTAAGTACCGAGCGTAACTTACTCAAGACTGGCGTACTTGGTGCTAGGGTTTCGGTAATACGTTGCGTTGCATAGATCAAATATGACCCTAGTTTCTTTTTTGTTTCATAATTTGTGTGACGCGCATTTTTTTATTGTATCGAGGACGACAAATAAATACATAGTTCAACTGATAGTAATTGATTCATGCTCGATAATATGCAGATGCAATAATTATGCAGATGCGTTATCACTTTTGAATACTAATATGGAATAGTCTGCCAATATAAAGTGATGGTCTCCGGATCACTCACCCATCAGACAAGACACAACAGTGGTATGACGATATTTTCTTGTTATGTCGCGCGAACTGATTTCTGACGTAGTGTTTTATAAATATCCGGTATCTTCGAAACTATATCTAAAGACTTATTATACATATATAGTACATTACTTCAGACTAGAGAATAGAACGATGTGTGAATAACAAACAAAAACTAACAAACGAGCACACAGTTCACCTGATGCTAAGTGATTCCTGCGGCCCATGACATCTACATTCATCCTTGACAAGGGAACAGAAAAACACATGATGCGTTGCGAGATGGAATGCCTCGTCACTAGTAATAAAGGTCTCAGGATCCCTACATTCACCAGACGGCACTTAAACACAGCGACGTTATTTTATTTATTTCTGTGAGGGCGTAGTCCTACCCCGGTCGAGACGACGCATTCATTTTGCAGCTAGAAACAAGATGCAGTGTAGCTCCACCACTGTAAGTACATTTGCGCGAATGCCTTCGGTACCAAAATGATGCGCTGGTGTAATCTGATTATAACTGGACGATATCGCCGCAGTCATGATGGACCATAGGGATATCCCCAGTATAGTACCATGATTACCATGAGTTAGCGTTGTCACAGAACTACCAACTTTGTAAAGCCGATTTATTCATTTCTGATGGGATGTGTTTCTTCGTCTTAAAGTTCCTGGTTAGTAATTAAAACTATAATTATATTTAATGTATTAGGAAGCTAATATACTCGTTCTAGCAACGGTAGGACAATAAATGAAATGTATGCTGTAAAAATGTTTTATTGGATTTTGTTCAGAAAAATAAACTCTCATTTTCAACAAGCCAGCTTGTGATTGATCTTCCCAAACAATATCGACTTTTGTTTTATTATACTCCTAATGCAAACGGATTAGTAAGTACAGTCGCTCACAAAACGTAAAAACTTATTATTTTGTTTATTATTCTTACTTTACCCTTTTTATTCATATAGTCGTAAATCTTTTTAATACACATCGGGACAGTCTTAGCCTAGAGACTAGCACGGTGGGCTCCATTCCATTATCTAACAGTAGAGTATAATTAACGAGATTTAATTTTAAATGTTCATAGAAATCAGATGTTGACATATGTCTTTGACTATTGGTGATAGATTGATTCTCTTTTCTTATGTATGAAGGGTAACAAACGAGTACACTTGATGGTAAGTGAATACTTTAATACCATCGTCAAGAAGAATTCTAGATTATCATCGCCCCTGAGTTATCAGCTCGGAGAGTAATAGGTTCTCTGTATCTCTGCACTCACCATACGAATACATCTGCGTCATGCTGCGCTCCTTCCCCGGCCCTGCTGTTCACCTATTTATGCTGCAGCTGAAATATAGCTATATTTTGGCTACCACTGAAAGTGCCATTTGAGAAATAACAAACTACAGGTTAAATATTTTAGTCCCCCGTTATATAGAGTTCAAATGAAAAGCTGAAAATGGTATGTTAATTAATGTATGTTAAGTTAAGAAATGTATGTTAAGAAGCGTTCCTACTTATGAGGAATAGTATATAACTTAATTAAGCTCCTATATTATTACGCAAGCATTATTTTAGATATAATTTGTCGAAAGAAACTTCATATAATATTATACTTACCTCGTTTTTATGACATTGGACTCAAATAACGAGTCGAAAAGTTAATATTAGAAACTTTTCATCAAGTGTAGGTTCCACTAGAAGTATCTTTATAGAAGTAACTATGTACAAACCTTTTTTTTTATACTTTCAAAGCAAGTGCTTGACCACGATCCCACCTGATGTAAAGCGGAAATGCAGTCATGGACGGTAAGGCACACTAGCTCAATAAATGCCTATTCACTCTACACTTGAAAACACCCACATTGTAATCGGAGGGAAAGACAGACGCGGACAAACTATTCCAGTCCTTTGCTGTACGAATAATGAAAGACGAAGCAAAGCACGTTCGGGTTTGAGGGATGTTCACAACAAAAGGATGAAATCCAGCAGTGCGTCGTGAGGTCCGATAGTGGAGTGTACAAACCGCGTTAAAGTCTTGAAATAAACAAAAATTCGAGTTGCGAACTTAATAACGTTATTTCGCACGGTTTGTGCTGAAACAAACTGCGGTTTTAAGGTAATACGATCCAAACCATAGCCATTAATTTTAAGATAAAAATCAAGAAAATCAATTCGATGTTTAATTATATAAAAAAATTAACACAATTAACATATTTTAACTTTCCACTTTCACCATTATAATGTTTACGGGGAGGGTATGCACAGAAACAATTATCACAAGACAAAAACACAAACACAAAATTAACAAGAATCACTTACACGGGCAATTAACTTAAGGCTAATAGTAAGATGTGTTTATCCTTTCCGTAAAACCGGTGGCTTGGAGTGCTAATAGTCATTTTATGTGTGTTCTATGCAAACTCATTAACTCATAAAGTTATGACTTCGGCGAAATTCCTCAATGTGGGTTTTAGCTTACTGTGGCGTTTGTATTTGGTTTTGTTTTTGCTTCTCAAAGTTCACAGAAGCAGTAACATTCTAGGGAATCGTTGATTTATAAATATTATATTAGGATTTAAAATATTTATTCATTAACTTACTTTTATATAATGTGAATATACTCACAACTTTACAATTTCTATTCAATGGAAGCAACTTTTATCGCCGCCTGTACACACACGGCGTCTTCAGCAAGTTATATGATTGATTGTGACAGAAGACCAAACTTCGTCCACAAACTGATGGACATATTTATACACTTTTCCAACGGGCTGTACTCGAACGGTCGACGTCGTTGTGTTTTCCTTTCTTGAATCGATTTTAATGCTGTTGGGATATTTTAGATGGCCTCGTCTTAGGTGGAATTTGGGAAGAGAAAATAGGGAAACGTAAAATGTAAAATCTCATTTGTTCTTATCTGTTATACAGATAAAAATAATACTATCTCTTAAAGTTTTATTTGTTCACAATGTGACTATATTTTTCTGTACTCTACTGTAGTTTTCGTTATTTGTTCTTATTCAAAAATAGTTATATCATGCCTGTGATTATGACATAAATGTGTAATGCACGAACCCGTCCCCTCCTTCTGAGCGCTCAAAATCCGTACCGGAGCTTTATCTGATTACTTATTTAATACCCAGTGTTAAGTTGTTACTTTATTCTGGAATTTTCAGAAGGCGTGGTCTTTCCTCAAAATTTCGGCTGGGGCTACAAATTTGTATTATTGTATTATTTAAAGTTGCTGATGAAAGAAATAAATTTATGAGTGGCATTCAATATAAGTCATCAGGACGATCAGAATTAAATATATTGGTTGATTGCTTATTGAAGATAAATATTAGTATAACGGGCAATCAAAAAATAATCACGTATACTATATACCAAATAGAACAAATAGACCAGGAGATCAATTTATAGCCGTAGCCCTTTTTTGGGTATTTATGGAATATAAAATATAGGCGGCAAAAGAGCAAGCAGCTCTACCAGATTATTCATCACTAATACCAGACGAGTCGCAAGATCGTTGACGGCCTTTAAGACTCTATCGCGTAAATTGAAAATTTAGTATGTCAGTATGGTGTACTTTTAACTTCAAAACAGTAAAATTTATGTTTTCCTTCATTCCCTGAACTATAACATAATTTTTTTCACCAATTGATACCTAATAGGACTCGTGAACCAATTATGTACTCTGTCTACTCTTTTTTATTGTATTGTGGATGATAAACAATCTCACAATTAGCCTGATAGTAAGTGATGACTGGCTTAACATTTACTTCCTCAAGATGTAGATGTAGATGTTGTCACACGTGATGACTGAGATGGAATGTCACGTTACCTATAAATGCGTCCATGGATCTCTACACCTACTATATTAAACATAATAGCGTTATGCTCCTATTTACGCTGGTCCGTCCCCTGTCGTGCTAACCAATTGATGCCACTAACTAAACTACTACTATATGTATATGCTTATATACTGTACATATATACTAATAATATACATTAGCAATAGAATTGGCTAAGTTAAGATGGGACAAAATTGCCGTAGCTATCGCTTGGCTCACGGTTATGCTAAAAAAGCTGAACGATATGGATGGTAGAGTTAAAAGTTAAGTAGAGTATCAGCCTATAGATGTAGATCACATTGCTGGGCAGAGGCCTCTTGTATAGAGCGGCTGTTGGAGAAGAGTTCACCACGCAGTTCCTCAGCGGATTGACAGACTTCATATGTCTTAGAAATATTTTACGTCTTAGACATGCACGTTTCCCCAAGATGTTATTCTTCACTATAGAGTATGTAAATAAGAAATTACAATAACAATTAATAATTTCCTTGACGCTGACTCTGGGGATCGAACTTCGTTTGCTCGCGTAACCTGACATTCATAACGTTGGAGCTTCACATCTAAAGAACAATAGTTCTTTTGTTTACTAAATAAACTGATGGTTTCGTTTGAATAGGTATAATTAGTTGGCTGTTCTAAAACTTGAAAATGTAAGTATAATTTTAAAGGAGTATTTTCTAAGTAAGCGTAAACATCGCTAAAACCTTTCAAATGAGAGTCGTTCTAATATAGGAGTTAGATAAATGTTCGTAGATAGCTGTCTACAAATGTAGGGTTTTATTGTAGCTTTAGTGAATCATTCAAAACTATTTTAATATATTTAACTCTATTCTTCTATTATTTCTTCTATTACCAAATGAATCGATCTCTGCAACTTACGGTCACGGCAGACCCACGGAGTGCCGGCGAAGTGGTTAATGTATTAACAACAATTTATATTTAACTTTCGTTTACGACTTAAAATTAATACAGAACTCTTGATGTCTGAAAATCAATAAAGTAATAAAATCGTATTTTTTTACACATAGCACGAGCAAACAAGCTAGCGGGATCGCCTGATGGTAAGTGGTCACAGTCCATGAACAGTCTTAAGACCAGAAAAGTGTATGCTCGACGTACGTATAACATACCCACCTAAGCCGTGGTATCTTGGACAGGGGGAGTTGCCTAGATTCTGTTGATGTTGATGCTGTTAGCATATTCGGCTCTTACAGCTTCATCGGACACAGGGCTCAGTTAATTTAGGGGTCCGTGAGCTGGTTTGGGGCCCCGAAGCTTTGTTTTGAGGCTTCGCAGATGCTCCACAAATGGGACGAGAGGAGTTTTCTCAAAGACCGACAAATTTGACTATTATGATAATATATATTTTTAAATTATATTTATATTTTTGTATATATATTATATATTTGAATTATTTATATTTATTATATATTTGAAAATTGGCCTATTATTATTACTGTATTACTATAACTAATTTAATAGCTCAATAGTGTAACAATTCGTTTCTATATTTCCTTTTTTAGACTTCGTTTGGTAAGTGCAGGGATCCAGGTACCCAATTATAGGTAACGAAGCACAACATCTCAGTCCTGAGAGGCGGGTATGGACATCTTGAATCTTTGTACTATCAAGTGATCCGTGTGTTCGTTTACCACCTCAAATATTGTACAAAAAAAGATGGTAAGTAATAGTAAATGGTCACTTCAGACCACAGATAACTAATAACAACCGCCATCAAAGAATCAAGATGTAGCTGTATATATGTCACAATTAGGTACAGTATACACATAGATGCATATAGTATACACAAAACATGTAATGTTATGTCACAATGTAAGTCTACAAATTTTCGTATTATATGAGACATACAATACTTGTGCTACAGTATTTAACATGGAGAGGAAATAGAGACCCAATTTATAGTTACGGAGCATTTCATCTTGGTTGCTAGTATAAGGAATTATTATCTAGCTTTTGGATGGATGTAGTTGTTAATGGTTTTTAATCTTAATAAATAAAACTTTTTCATCATAAGTTGTGTATGTAATAAATAGTAATAAAATCTTTTTAAAATATAAAATTGCCGAAGTCTGAATTTTTAGCCATCGGATCACATTCACTACACAATTGCTCACTGCGCCAAACGCGACGATGTCTGGAAACGTTTGTTTATCTTTTGTACTTTTTAATTTATTTTACTTTGTATTATATAGATAATTTACAAGAAAGATAAGCCAAGGCTAACTGATATAAAATGTCACATTTATGTCTTTAAGATATTTTTTAAGGATTTTAAGACTGAGTGTTTTTATGTAGACGGCAATAAAATTTGTCTACATTTCTCTTTTTCATTTACCATTTTAAAATATACATCATTTACAAGAAAGATAAGCCAAGGTTAGATGATATAAAATGTCACTTTTATGAATTTAAGATATTTTTTAAGGATTTTAAGACTAAGTGTGTTTATGTAAACGGCAATAAAATTTATCGACATTTCGCTCTTTTTCATTTACTATTATATTATATAGATCGTTTACAAGAAAGATAAGCCAAGGCTAACTGATATAAAATGTCACATTGATGTCTTTAAGATATTTTTGAAGGATTTTAAGACTAAATATGTTTATGTAAACGGCAGTAAAATTTATCGACATTTCGCTCTTTTGTGTTTATTGAAAGCTTCATCTGTTTATATTATAATCATCACCATGTCTTTCTTCATCCAATGAAAGAACCCTGACCAGTAGATACCTAGAATTTGGTTGTTAGCAGATATGCCATATTTTATGTATAATCCTTTATATCTTGTATAATGCTTTATTTGCATGGGGTCCAAAAACTGGTTAAGTCTGATCCTCGCCAACTTAAACCCCATGGTCTTTCACCGCTCCGCCCCCTCGTTCACCTCCACCAAGAAATAACCATCACTGTCACGCCTGTGCTGGTCTTAAATGAGCAAACCCACTCAGATCACCCCACACCAACCCAATGTCGTAGGTCGATCATGTGTGGGATACTCTTTATTTTATTTTTCGTAGGAGGTGGCTTAGCCTCGAGGAGTCATGGAGGGTCAATCCACCTCCAAAGACTCCACCTTTAAAAGGTAGATGGTCCCATCCGTTATAAAGCAGGTTACATAACAGTTGAGGTCAATATTTCAAAAATAAAGTTAATATAATCACTCCAAGTTTGGGACTAGGACTTTGACCTTCAAAAATCCAATTACTACTATTACAGAGGTGTTCCCCACTACTTCTGCCTAAGATTGGTCTCCACTCTAGGATGCATCTACTACAACGATTGTTGAAGTAGCATTGATTGGCACTTTAGCATTTCGAAGTCGAAGCTCGGTACTTCAGTGACATTAGTTCTCCGTAGAAGACTTTTCAAGAGTGGACTACCCTGCGGTACGAGTTTGCATTTATGATGATTATCTTACACACATATCTTGCATGTACATATAAAAGTTTGTACATATAAAAGCTCAATAAACGTTGCTTTATTCGTGTGTTTTTATTGGATAGTACACATTTGTTCAATATTATCATGATTTTGACTTGTACTTTGAAGCCATAGAAGCAAGCCTGCATTGGCCACTTATCGCGTGTACAAAAGCAGTATCAGTAATTGGGTCAGACGTTAGCATTCGCCTCAACATGTTAATATCCTAACGCCACGCGTTTTGGGGGGTAAGCGCACTTAAAATTGTTTTTTGACATTATTTATAACGAGTTAACGTTGACGGATTAGAGTTCCGTAAAGTAATTGTTTGCAAATTTAATCGTGATTATTATTTTTTGAAGTTTGCCATATAACTACAGTAATCTGACGAAGATCTGTGGATTATGAACATTATGCGACAATAAAAAAGATCTTGATAAAAAAGATTATTTTTATTTATTCATTGATTCCATGTCAATCCATATGTTTTCATGCATAATCATCAAAAGAATAAATGTTCATATTAGTACACATTTTGAGAACTTTTTCTTTAGTTGGTTAGCTAGCTATTTGGTAGTTGTTTTGTAGATAATGTAATAATGATCAGAATCAGATCACAGCTTCCAATAAATATCATTATTTTTATTAAATCTAATAAAGGTTCAATTAAGTGAGGCATTCCATCTCAATCCACAGGGTAAAAAAGCATTTGCATCTGGAATATTCGTTGAGAATGAATGTAGGTGTTTATAGGCCGCAATAATAATTTGACATGAGGTATACTTCTTCAGTTTCATATTTCACAAAAAAACTTACGGAACCCACAAACACGCTGACAGATTTACCCATAAACTTTTATGCATGTTATTTGTACAATTTTATGACGATGTCTAGACTCACATTTGGTCATGGGTTATGGCGGCATATTAGTAACAGACACGAAAGAGTATGGCTAACAAGGAGACCTCGTGCGGTTTTTTGTTTCTTATTCATTAATTTTATAAATAGCATTCATTGCTACCGACGACTAAACGAAGAAAATGCAACATTCAGGTTGTCTTCATTTTGCCTAGAGTGGTTGCATTTATTACTTTATTAAGTACAGAGTGTTCTGGAGAGAAGCAGTCAGTCGAGGTACGTCATTCCGACTTACGTAAAACAATTTTTGACACTATTTCTCAAACTTTTTACGTCATAAGAGAATTACCG
Source organism: Teinopalpus imperialis (assembly GCA_029286865.1). NCBI lineage: Eukaryota > Metazoa > Arthropoda > Insecta > Lepidoptera > Papilionidae > Teinopalpus > Teinopalpus imperialis. The sequence continues at coordinate 11,291,764 of JAGSMU010000004.1, forward strand.
TGACCAACGTCTGTGACAGTTCCAATTTCTTTTTAAGAAGTTTATATAATTTCAGTGTTCAATAATGCTTTTTTCTATTATTATTTTAACGTAATAAGCGCAGTTTTTTATGCTAAACATCTAAAACATTATGATTGCAAATAGACAATTATTATTTACAAAAGATATATTTACAACAATTTTGTTTAATTTTGCTTTTGTGCTTTAGTATTTTTATTTTATCTACTCTTTAACCTGTAAAATGAAATATTTTACACACATTTCTTCTGTGCAATAAACACCTTATTGACTTCTACACTGTTGCCCCATAGTATAATCGCACATTTCATAACCGGTTTACCTTGTTGATAGTTTATTTAACTTATAAAGTTTAACTTATAATGAATTCATTTACTTTGTTTCATACATTATTAATATATATTTATGTCGGTCCATTTTAAAATTTCGTCAAGAGTTATGCCTTAAAGTGTCAAATTTTTAGCCCTACAGATAGGTTGTTCCATAAAATTGACACCGAAATAGGTTTGATTGAAATTTATGTATTGTGTTTTACTTAAACTTAGTCATAAATAATTTTTGTTCAACCATTGTAGTATTGAAATGATTGTATTATTAATTTCTGTTATATGAATAACTATTGTAAGATTTTTTACTAGTTGATATTACTACTGAAATGTCGTTAGTCATTCTATGGGCAGTTTAATTACGTGTATGGCAGGTCTATGCCTCGGCTGGGACCATAAGAACCGAGGTCAAGAACATCGTCCTCCTAGCCAAGGCACCGGTAACGAGCTTTTAACCATAAACAAACTCGTGGATTTTTCAAAAAATTCATCTGTAGCGCCGACAAAGGATTGAAGAACTAGTTACTCGGTATTTCAGTTTCGTCTAGTGTTTATGTCATGTTGTGTGTATATTAAGTGCCATGTAAGACCGTTTTATATGACAGCTTTCAGTTCACTGGCACACTCAGTTTAAATATTCAAAAAATAAATATTAATTATTCTATGTAATTGAACTGTTATTTTTTTTCTTTTCCGTGAAAATAAATGTCATTAAACTTAACATGTTGGCACACGAAAACAAATAAAAACATGATAGTCGCAATTTTTTTAATAAAACTAAACCTCGTAAACACTGTAAAACTCAGTTGATTATGAGAGGACGGGAGGATTCTTATCTCAAACTCAGCCTGCGCTATGGCTTCCAAGACTCGTCATACAGTGGGAAGGCAGTTAGAGTTATTACCAACAGGAATAGAATTTTAACTGCCAAAGTTTCTGAACAACTATATCTTATAAGGGCATAGTCACACTAATGTGTTTAGAGGAACTTTACATCATCTATTCAAAATAAGTGCAACATATATGTATTTATTAATGCTATAGTCAAGATTAAAAAAAAAACTAAAATAACTTTTTCATGGACACTTGGGGTAGTGGAAGTGTATCTGGTTGCTAGCGTCCTGGGTTTTCCTAGCTGAAGAGTAATATTTTGTTCATTAAAAAATTATTGGTTTTCTGGTCTGGAGTTAGTATGTCAATATTTTCGGGAACGCTTACCACACTTTAATATATCTTGCGCAATTGCTTTTATAGTTGAAATCGACCAGGACTTAACTTTATCTAAAAGCTAATAAATACAAGGGAATGGAAGGGAATGTGAAGATGTCGAGTTGGTCACAAATCTTTACGCTTTCACATAAGTATAATAATAATAAAGATTTATTTCAATCCATACATGTAATCTACATTACGGTTTTTTTTAAGTCATGCAATATAATTATGTTCTAGGCTCGTATGGACCCTCTGCAGGTATAAGCCTCCTTAAAAGAAATCCATCTATATCTATATATATCTATCTTTTGCGATGTCCAGTTCTAAAGGAGATATAATTATAGCTTAACATAATTGATTTCTCCTCATTTTTTATATGAAAGTAAGTGTGATAATCAAGCACACACATAGGAAGTGATGATTGTGGCACATCAAAACCTATATATCCATGCTCATTAAAGATTAAATATGCATATGCGTTGCCACCTCTGAGTACTAAGATGGAATACCTCACAATCAGTAACTGGATGTCTGGATCACAACACACCAAATGAAACAACAGCGTTAAGCAGCTTTGAAACGCTCGTTTTCTGTGAAGGCGTAGTCCCTCCCCGGTCGAGCCATTCATACTGCTGCGGGATTTTAGCTGGAACGTGGCCATATATTATTGTAAAATATATGTTTTTTCTACGGACACTGCGTCTTTTGATATTGTTTCATACTATGCCTTACATTGAATTTTATGCCTTGCGTTGAGCCTAAGCACGTCATTCTTAGCACCTTCGCTGTACTACGGATACCTCTCAGGATACTCTGTGTTGCCGTCTGTTCAGGGTTCACTATCCTGAACGATGAGAGCCCCCACCCTGATCACCCGCGAACCCGTAATCCCCTTTTTGTATTTAAGCCCTATTTTAAAAGCCTGGGACAAAGTTCTGGAAACAAGGTAGACCTACGAGCACAAAGTGGACTCCTTAGTAATGACTGCGTAATAAGCTCCTACATCCATCCATAATTTAAGTTTATAGACATAAAGCTCTAAGTAAATCTATATAGAGTTGTATGTCCTTCTAAGCTAGCAATCTGTCGGTTAGTGACACGCTAAAAGAGTACAGCATTCTCCGCGTTAAATATAACAACGTGTTTAGGATGCCGATGGGGCTGCCCCGATACTGTAGTCCGTCGGAATTGTTTGCTGAAATCCGTTGGGATTGTTTCTATAGAAATATGCAATGGCGCTGAATCGGGGTCTAGCGACAATTGCATCTAGAATACGTGCGCGAGTAGATAAATGAATGAAAGCTCTTTAAGTTCACATCAATAAAAAACATCTTTGATGTCTTCTGTGTAATATAAATAATTTATTACAGTATTCTCCTAAAAATATGTTCAAATTTTGATTTCGATAAAATGTTTCATGTATTCGAAACTATTGGACGAATCAGTTTAAAATGCGGTTTTATGCAGTAAAATATGAAATATGTTTTTTATAATTTCAATTACACAGTTACTATAAATTGAACTTGTTTATTTTTATTATTATAGTTTTATAGTATATGTTATCATAGTGTTATATTAATTAAGTTAAATATCATTCTTTGAAATTTATTCTTATAATATATATATTGTTTGAGTTTTGTCACTAAAAATAAATGTGTACCAATTAATTTTAGTATACGAGTAAATCACTAATGATATTTTCATTTCGTTTATAAAACCTTTTAAATTACAATATCTACCGATTTATATTTCTTTTCACGTTTAAAATATCATTCAATACACGTCCTTTTGAATATTCGATTTGTTGATGGATTTATTGTACGAATTTCTTTCCCGCAAGGGAGACACGGCTTCCCGTCGGATCAATGCTTTCAACGCAAAATGCAAATAGTTTCATTGCGAGAATGCAATGAAAATATTTTTGCAAGCCGTCTGCGGTGTTATTAGTTCAATTAATTTTATGAATTATTTGTGGTGTGGATTCACTGAGCGAATGTCATGGAGACGAATTTATTCCAATATTATGTTGATTTATAATAACTTTTTTCTCCTCTGTATAGTCTTTTCTAAAAATAAATCACATAAAAATACTTTTAGCTGCCACTTATCACTACGCCGCAGTTCATCTTACCAAAACAAACAATACGTTTACATATAAATATTAATCAACACTGTGACAAAAACCACAAAATCTTGAGAAGACTTGATCAAAGTTTACGTCAAAGAATCACATCACTTTGACGTATTTTTTAACGTCTCTGTTTCAACTGTCAGATTGTCCACTTGATTGAAATCGATTCATTGTCTTTAAACAACTATATTTAACATTTTAATGCGTTTTTTATCAGTATGTCATTGGCTGATTTGGAATGTATGTCTTCATCTATACACGATGGCGTATTGTATAGGGTACTATTGTGTAGGGGGTAATAACAATTATCGTCGATCGGCTCGGCCAGGGAACGAGCACGCCCTCACATGATAGCAGCGTAAAGTGACAACATAATACTGCTGTGTTTTGTTTAGTTAGTGTAGGAGACCTTATTCTGGTGATGAGGCATTCGATCATGAGGATGAATGTAGATGACATGGGCCTCAATACAATAAAAAAAACAACAATTGTAAACTTCATATAATTTAAAATTGTATTTTCAACTGTATATATATTGTTAAAATGATCTATTATACACATTACTTTGCATATATAAATATGTAAATATTACATGGCATATGGTTCGTATGGCTATAGGTATAAATACTATCGTGTTTTTAAACTATTTCAAATTAGTTATATTGTAATTTTTAACGTTGCTTTTATTATTCCTTTTCCGGGCCTGGTTTGTTGACACCCGATATGAGTTTCCTTCTAGGTTGAAGCTCGAATATGCATCACACGAATTATTGTTTGCTATTGATCATATGCTATATGGACATTTCCGATTATTCTATTTTAGATTAGTTGTGCCTGGTATGTCATACGCAAACATGCATCATATACCGGCAGACGCACTTTAAAATTGACGTTTCTTTATTATCAACAGAGAAACAAACAAAAAGCTTGTTTACGATTTTATTATATGTATAAATATTATATTATGGAAGTCAAAAAATGTTTCTTTATCAGGGTATAACCATAAAATTGGCATCTTCGGATAACAAACAGTAAATTACCATTATCATTAACTTTTTAGCATTTACCATTACCATCAAAGCTCGTGAAGATTTAAGACACGTTTGTATTTAACCAGTTTTTGTTAATGTGGCAACACTCAAAAGACGCTGTAGCATTATCGTTAAATATGGTAAAGTTACTGTAGTTAACAAAAGTTTTGGCGTTTCTCTTGTGTAAAGTAAAGTGCGATTAAGCAAAGTAGTTACAGTCGGTGAAATAAACTTGAACATTTAAAAAGTTTTAAGCTATTTAAGTAAACAATTTTCAACATCTGAACTAATTATAGTCACATATTTGCAGATTTTGTGACTTATAAAAATATTGTCATTAAAGGTGACATATGCCTAGGTACACAATTAGTCGTTCGTCGTTCGTCTTGAATGTATGATTCCCAAGACCGAACTACAGGTAACCAGGCTTTCCATCTCAATCCTCAGCATGACAACGCATGTGCATCTTGAATCTTTGTTGAGGATAGGTGTATGTCATGGCCATTACCACCTCAAATATTTAAAAAAATCTTGATTTAAAATGTTTTGTGCAATCTCGAGAAAACATAAGGCGTTGCCACATCTAAGGACTAAGATGAAATGCCCAGTCCACAATAATAAGGTTTTTTTTTACCAGTTCAGAGCTACTAGATTACACTAGTATTCTATTGAAGCACAGTCCTTCTCTGATCAGACTACAGCTAGTTAATAATAACAGCAGCGTGGCTCTGCTGTTTTCATCTAGAATCAAAAAGTTTTCTCCAGTAAAGTGATAAAAAAATAACATAGATTTTTTTAGTTATACAATTTAGTAACTTAACGACTCCACAGCTCTCTTGTTCCCGTCTGTATGCAACTCGTTTCCACTTAATTACATATGAATTTGGCAGCCGCGGGCGCGGTCTCTTCTCACTACGATTGATTTCATTTAAACATTTTGTTTGCGACACAAAGCCATTATACGTTAAATATTGCATTTTAGTTTTAATTACTGATATTAGCATGGTGTAACAACACTGCCGAATAACAAAGCCAATGTTTGCGTTCGAATTTGTAGAGTAATTCAGTAAATGTTTAATATACTAATAACTTAAAATGAATCGGTACCTAACTGTATTCGTAATTTATATGTTATATATTTGTTATAGTAGTGGTTTAGTGAATACAATGCCTGTGACTATGTAGTCTCAGGCCTTTGGATTTAAATCGATTTTCGATCAATGGTTATAATCTTGTTATATACTATATTATTGATGGTATTGAAGTAAAGACCGCCCAGCGGTTTCACTGCCTATTGATGGACTTTGGATGTCGATGATTTTTTATTTATTTCTTAGACATGCAGGAGAATTTGCAAAGTATTGCTTCACTGGTGAATGAGTGGTATTTATTTTTATAAATTTTAGTTTCTATACTTATTTTTGAATAACTGTCGAACAAAATTTAATGATTTTTTTATGGGTCTAATTCGATATTTTTATTCTACCTTTAAGATAGCGCGATTCATTGGCAAAAAAAAATGTGAATTGCAATACATAAATAAAACAAAAATCGGTTTTTCTTTTTCTCGTTTTAATGGTAAGTGATAACTGTTTGCAATGATCTACACCATTCTCAAGAAAGATTCGTGATATACTGGTATTCTGAGAGTATGTGGTCCTCCTCTACCTATGGAGACCCATTTATTTTACAGCTAAAACAACAAGCTGGAGAAACTATCACTAAAAAATGTTTTTTTTTAAATGAAGCAATATCTAACAATTGTTCATTGAATTGATTATCTGGATCAATTTATAATTTCAAAGCATAAATCACCTGTCCTCTGCGGAAGTTGCCGTTATCTACAAAATGTCGAAACAATGTTCCAGCGTCCTTTAAAGTGCTAAATTCAAAGGGTTTGTCGGATAATTCACGCTTTGAATAAACAGATAAAGTAATTGCCAATTCTTAGGTACTACAGGTTCTGTTTTAAGGATTTATTAAAACTTATATATTTGTTTATAAATTGTTACTTAGTTAATAGTTACTTACTTTAAAAATAAAATTTAAAAAACTCATTATTATATCCGTTCCCACTGGGATTGATTTGGGAAATGGTCGGGATTAATTTCACCTCTGAGTTTAACAATCTTACATTGCGTCAGAATTCAGAACTTCTGCATTCTGACCTTAGCATCTTGGCGGTTAGCGCATTGTGATCTTTGTACGAAGCTTTCTGTTTCTATAAAAATATATTTTGTATCTTTTTTGACAGAATGTAACATTTTCGGATATTCTTTTATTATACTAAGGATGCTTACAGTTACCGCCCTCCTTTCAAAAATTCAAGATGCGAATGCTTTGTCACCCTTTAGCATTGAAATGGAATACCTCGTTACCTTTAATTGGGCCACTGGATCCCCACGCCCATCATACGAAACACACCTGTTACTATTTCACGCTGGTAATCTGGAAGGAGGTGGTTCCAGCAAGAATATAACCGTTGCAATTCAAAAAACCTATATTTAATGCTAAATAAAATATCATACCCGTAGCATAGTACAACAAATAAAACCTAATGAAGCACGACCATGCATGGACCAAAGGATGGAATAACTGAATCGTACCGTTTAATTATTAATCAAGGCATTAAAAACAAACCCACATAACACTTATTCATAGAAAAATTAATTTAATTTTTTTCCAATATGAGACTGAGGTCGTAAAAAAAAGAGTTGCCTTGCTTGAAAAATGTTTTTTATATTCCTAACTCCCATCGTAAACCTTCCTCATCCATTGTTCTATTGTGAAAAACTAAATCGGAAAACATTCAATTCACAAGAAAGCTTAGTTTGTTAATGTTTATTTTTTATTATTGGTAATACAGAGATTTCCTCTTAGCGAGCATGCAAAACCCTGTTCACGCTTCGAGTGAGACTTTTGTTTTTTGTGTCTGTGTCGAATCGATTATATTGTGACTTCAATATCATTGGTTCGACGAGATAGGATTTTAGCTTGTATGAAGCATTGATGGGGAATTTTATTTGCATGGTCATTCCGTGTCATAGATTAGAATTGTACTATAGATTTCTATTTTGCCGCTGCTACTTCGCGAGTCCTGGGTTTGATTCCTTGGTTAAAAAATAATTTTACATCGCAATTTGTTGATTTTTTAATCTGGGTGTGTTCTGTATATTTAGAGTCTATGAACGTTCCACCTGAATCTTCCTCCAATCTTGCGCATGTGTAACAATTACATTCGAAAGACAACGTAACAGCCTACATATGTATAAATCTAATCACCGGTCATAGGCGTCCCCTATAGAGAGGATGTTATATCAAAGTCCACAATGTGGATCAGCTGCGAATTAGCCGGCGTCACATGTTTTCGACTTTCAATTTTTTTTTAAATTATTTCTAGGAAGCTTTTTTTATTATTTCTCACACACATTGTTTAACATTTTTTCACGTTGTTCGTCAATATGTTTGTCTTCACCGTCAAGCGCGTGGTGAATTAGCACTTAAGACTGCGACATACAAGGCTTATCGCACTCTAGTATATTTTGGGATGACGTTATCTAGTATTAACTAGAATAGATGGCTATGATAGTTATTGGACGACGTTTTGATTCTGATGACTTATACATCAATCTTCTAAATGGTCAATACAAGTGTTTACATAAAACATGGTTAAAGTACCAGTAATATAATGTGGGGTAGTTTGTATAGAAGTTCTTGACACATTTGATTGTGGTACAGCCATGCTGTAATTAGTTGTTAGCTGCAGCATATTTATGTTCCAGAGTCCAGGTCCTTCCACGCCGTCGTAGAACACCATCGTTAAATAGCAGCATAAAGCACGGCGACCTAACTGTAGGTAACGAGGCTTTCAAAGCCTATATGCATCTTGAAATGTTTAGGATAAAAGTTTATCTAGACAATTTTTTTATTTATCTGCACATATATTTTTCCATCAAAAAAAATTGCCGTCTAAGATATTCGAATTGTGTATTTTATTATATCACGGATATACAAAAGTTGTGACGAACTATTACTATATTAATTAGCTTTTAATACAATATGAATATTTTTTTTAGGTCATAAACAAGCACACAGTTCACCTTATGATAAGTCAGAATTGCGTCCCATAACATACACAACCGTCTTTAATACGGATTCAAGATGCTTATGAGTTGCCAAGGACTATGATGGATTAACTTGGAACTTGTATCCAGACCCCCAATTCCTAAGCACGTCAAACGAAACACAGCAGCTCTATGCTTCAATTTCATCCTAAACTCAATAAACGCGATCGCACTTCTCCTTTCGCAGATATTATTTATCGTCGGACTTAATTTGTTTAACAAAACAAAAAGATATAAACAAACTGTAGTAAAAATAAATCGGATCGAAAGGGGTAGGACTAGAGTTAGATAGTGCTTTAACGCTATTGTGTTTGGTCCAGTGAAGGAATGAAACGAGACGTTATTATATCAATAACAAGGCATTCACCAATCCATAGTCCCAAGGAGCGATTATGATCCCTTAGAATGTATGTCACGGGCTGGACAGCACTTTCTATCAGGGGAACTGTGTAATAAAATTAGAATTCGAATGTCATTCCTTATATTATAAAAAGTGTAGAGGTTTTTTTTTAATGTAGAGGTTGTTATACAATATTCTACACTCTTTACCTCATGACAGACGGATATGATAATCTACCTAAATTATATTTAACCATTCGAAGAAATCCAACTTAACAAGAACTTTATTATTACAGTATTTTGTTATTATTTAAACATCCTCTTATCTATCGTTAATTGCATTGTGTAGTTAAATAAATTATTATAACTCCGTCTTAATATTACATAACTAACTATACTTAAACTAAATAAAAACGAGAGAAAATATAAGTGGATCAAAATTTCAACATACTAATAATTATCTCTACAAATTAACAAAAAACTTGATAGTTAAAAATAACAAAATTCAATTTCATTTAGTTAGCAGCTAGTATAATTACATCTCACTGTTAAAGTGCATCGATTATAACCTTTTAAAGTTAACGTCTCGAAATTTCCCTAACAACAATATCGGGAGGGAGAATTTACGCCACCTTCGAACTGGCAACCCACGAAAATTGCTGGGTGACTCGGCCAAACTGCGGGCGAATAATTAAATATTTTCATAACACGGCAACACTGGGCGCTACGCTCATAAATCACAGACGCATGCACGTTTCCATTGTTTGTAATGGTCAGATAAGGCATATTTTTTATTGAATTTGTGAATATATTTGGGATAATCATTATGACAAAAAGGTTCTAGGATAGTAGATTGTGGGTGGCCAAATTCTTTGTTATTGATTTATTAAATGGTTGGTACATAATGTCTGGTAGATTTTGAATACGGCAACATTTTCTGATTTGATGATGAGATGTCATTAAAGGCAGGATATTGACGTCCTAAGCATTAATGCAATCATAGACGCGTGCACTAATCGTCTCGTTACCTATAAGAAATCTTATAGCACAGGTAAGATTTGAGGAAAATTAACAATCAGATGCACTATCTCATTGGCATATATTATGTTGTATATATGTACCTAAATACGTACTGCACACCCAGACACAAAAACAACGTATTCTTAACACATAAATATTTTTTTATTAAGTCACGCTCTTTAGTCTTATAATAATAATAAACTTTAATGGCAATAATTTTATAAATAGCTATTTGTTACAACATAAGAATCAAATATAAGTTAAGGATAAATAATAGCAAATATTTTTATACTTCTTAATATCTTCAATCAGATATACTATCTCGGAAATACATACTGCAGATACATAAAGGCGCATAAATATTGTTCCTTCAGACACGTTCATTATAAAAAAGAAAGTTCATTTAATATTAGGAGTAAAAATGCTAACAGTTAAAATAATTCATAGAATGAATCTTTACTCATTAATAATGGGTTAATTTACGAAACCGTTCGATTTTACACAATTAAGCTTAGGTAGTAAGTAGTAACATGTTCGTTTCGTTTGTAAATTAATAATACTCAGAAGCTGTCAGCTTGACTGGCATCGGCTTGGAGGGCTTCATATATGTTTATATTAAGCATAGATTTTACAATAAATATTTTAAAAACATTTTAAAATAGCAAAAATATATTCCCCCAATGTATTCGTTATCTTTATCAAAGACAATGACGCTGAAATGGAAACGTGCACTTTCATAAGGGGTAAATTCATATTACTAGGTACAAGTTTACTTGTAGCGGAGCCTGAGCTGTACAATATAGAACGAAACAATGGCTCACACGATGCTTTATTCCGCGATAATGTCCTCAAACGCTTCGCTAATAATAACTATGTCATTTTTAAACTCGTTACGCTAATTGAAACGTTACTAGAATTCGATCACGCTTTAATTGATGCTAATTATTATCTATCTATTATTATATATTTTTTTATGTTTATGGCATTTGTAAATTATGATTACTATATAACTTCCTCTTTTCTTCCAGTAGAACTAAGGTGTTTGACAGAGCTGTAAGGGTACGTAAATAGTAATGTGCCATCCATATAGCATTTTTTGGAGTATTCAATAAAAAAAAATGTTGTCACCTATAAACGACCACACAAACTACCTGATGGTAAATAATGACTGCGGCCCATGCATTGTCCTTAAGGACTTGAGGAGAAAGATTGCTTCGTTACCTGAAATTGGATCCTCGAATCCCTACAATCACACTACAAAGTTACAGCCAGCGACTACTGGTTCAAATATTGCTCAAATTAGGCATCATAGGATGACTGCTTAGTAAAAGGTAACAACCCATGCATGCATGCAGTTTATCGAAAAATACTATAGGGAATGTTCTGAGGAGTTGTTCGGATTAATGTCAGCCGCTGAGTTTCAACGTCGACAGAATTCAAAATTTCATCTCGATGGTTTGCAATCTATCACTGTGCGCTTTAAGCTAAATTTTCAGGCATTCACATCTACCCTGTGAATTAGCTGTCGCCTGTGGTGTTTCGGAACCGATACGGCTTGTGTAGGCTTTTCTTGAAGATCCCCTTCAAGAAGAGCCTAAAAGGCTTACCTTCCTAAAAGGCTGGCAACGCAATTGCGACTCCAACGGTGTTGCGGAATTTCATGGACGGCGGTGATCACTTACAATCCGGTGGGCTGCGTGCTATCTTTTTTATATGCAACAAAAAAGTTTAGAGGAGGTCAATGGAAGAGACAATTAACAGGCTATGATTATGAAGATAAAAGTTTTTTCAATAATTTGTTATTACTTTGTGAATACCTAAACAAATTCTGTCCAATCGTTTATGAGATTATGTGTATAGAAGTACAGTGATTTGAAAAATATTTAATAATACACGGTGAATAAAAATTAATTACATTATCGTTAATGTCCATTTTTATATATTTTTTTTATCTATGGGTGGCAAACGAGCATAAAGTTCCCCATGGTAAGCGATGAGTGCTAGTACCACCACTTCAATTATATAATTACCTGTAAATTTAAATCTATGAAGTATATTTCTTGTTAATACTTTATTGTAACGACTGATAGATTCATAAAATTAATTAACAAATGAATAAAATAAATTATTAATTTTATTGCAAATACGTATTTATATTATCCATATCGGTAGACATATATAATGGGAATAAACCGGAATACCTCCACGAGGGCGAAAAAGTGGACGCTCTATTGGTTTTTTGTATCGAATAGGTGGAAAACGACCAAGCAGCCCACCTGATGGTAAGAGATTACCGCGGCCCATGGACATACGCAACACTAGAGGAGTTATAGATGCACAGCCTTTAAATAATAATAATAATAAAGCTTTATTTTTTTTCCATCTAATAATATAAAAATAATTAAGTAAAATACATAAATAAAATACTAAAACAATCTAATAAAACATATATATACAATACAATATAATACCTATATAAAGATCAAACACAGACGGTTTTATTTGCACGAATATGTAGTTACACTACACTAGATGTTTGTTACAATATATTGCACTGGTAAGGTATGCAAATTTTAGGAAATTATTTTACAAGTAAAAAAAGAATTTTAACGTTTACTTTATCATGAGAAAAAATATTAGCTATGCTATTTAGCTGTGTTATAATTAAAATACTTGAGACTTTCTTCAGCGAGTGTAAACGCTTTAGCTATTTAACGGTTAATGGCTAGTGGTAAGCTGGAAATGCAGTGATAAATGTAGCAAATTGTACCTATTAACGTGCTGGAGCGACGATGTTGTTTTTTAAAGCTATGGGAACAAAGTAGCTTTGAAACGTAACGACAATTTTAAAGATAGGTATAACAATATGTTAAGATTAATAAATCAGTCACTAGACTTGTAACGTTCGTGATATCCAAGCGCGATTAAACAAAGAAATTGAGTTTTTTTTGCATACTTACGTTAACACGAAATAAGAAAGAGTAAAAGTAACAGCATATATATATATATATGGCCTAGCTGGGCACAACCGTTGCCTCAAATGTATTCATATATTATACATGGATACTACTACTAACTAGATACATTATCAGTACAGTTGTTATAATATATATAAGAAGATAAATAGTAAATTGGTTGAGATTTAAACTACACTCTGGGGCAACCAAATCGACTAAACCTATAAGTAAGCATACACATACTTATTTGTTTAAATAATTAATGATTTAAAAACTTCCGATATCTGATATTTAATATTTTTTTAATGTAATGCATTATTTTTAATTTGCATTCTGGCTATACCATCCTAATTATTACCTTGTATAATGGCAAACAATTTATTGTTATTATTATTAATCAGAAAGTTTGGTTTAATATAAATTGTTAACTTTGACACTTTTACGCTTGTTCAAGACATGTTCCTACACGGAATATCTAACATCAAATTTGATTGTTCTCGTCTAGTAAATAAATGCGACGTGCGCGACTTATTGCTTTAAACAAATATTTGGGCGTAGTTACCTCTATAAGGTGTATGTTGTACTTTTTAAATTTAATAAAGCATCAATAGTCTAATTGTTTAGGGTATTGTCAGATAAACTTAAGATCGTACGTTCGAATCCGCCATTAAACGATTGTTGATGTCGGTGAACTGTGTGCTAGTTTGTCACTCCCAATATTATAAAAAAACATCTACATCTTTCTCGTACTTTTGCTTTCTCTTGTGCCTCTTGGGGTTCTCAGAAGACACAACTCAAAACATTATTTAACATATAATTGGTTTTATTTCTTATTTATGTTTTTAATCTTCCTTTTAGATACTTTATGTAGTTATATGTATAATTTGGACTTGACATCAATATTAGACATTTTTATTCAGATTGATTTTAGATTTGAGTTTTGTAGAAAATATAGCATTTAAAAGATATTAGTGAATGATTTTTATATGTATAAGTACAAAAATCAAAGACTCATTGTTACAAGTGACATAGCTATGTGTGATTCAAACCGGCGGTCGCTTTATCGGAATACAAATGTTCTAATTTGACAACGACTTTAACAATTCCCGCGAAGTGTGACATATGTAATTCTTTAGCAAAATTTAAGTGTACCGTGAAAAGATTTTTAAAATTGATCAGGTCCTGACTGATACCATCCAACCATCCAATATTTTCTGGTTATTATCGGATGATATCAAATGCTCAGGATACATGCTGTAAGTATTTTCGGAAACACAAAGGCACTCACTAGTTTTTACCTTCCCAAATTTACGAGGGACATACAGACTTAGGACAACAATTTTCCATACACCAAATTATATTGCTCCTCGGCTGGGAATCGAAGCAAGGACCCGTGACGTAGCAGCTAGTTGTTTAATAAAAAATAAATTTATAAACTACTCTCCACTAACCCCTTGGTTCTAATTCAAGAGTAATATATTTGCACATAGTGCATACATAATAATATTTTATTTTAGAAGTTCATTTGTTTGTTTTTTAATTATATATTTGATTAATTACATTTTTTAATAATGTGCTCGTGACGAGGTTAAATAAAGTACGTTTAAACTTATCAATGTCCCTGCCCCAGTAAATTGCATTCAGGTGCCCGGTATTGTTTCGTATAATACCTTGGCTTATGCAACACCGATATAGAATAATCGATTTCTATTACACGGCACCTAAGAATAGCTCAGTTGAGCCTGTTACATCACATGAATGGCATGTAACTTACAAACGGTAAAGCCTACGATACGGTAATAAATTTTCTGAGGTGTTCTGAAACTCTACGATGTGATCCTTTTCCAATAGAGCTTTTCGTAGTGCCACGCATCACGGTTAGAGTATATCTCTGAGGTTCTGGAATCCGAATTAGGAATTGAAGCGTGACATAATGACAGCTGGGGCCGAAGAACAAAATATGTAAATCACAAATTATTGATTCTTATCGTATATACATATACTTATATGTCGTAGGGAAATCATGAAAACGGAGATTTGATCAAATATATACGCAGCGACATATATAAAAATAATGAAGAGCCTGGGTAGCTCAGTATCGAAGCGCTCACTTTTCAAAGTCACGTTTTTTTTTTCAAATTAAATTGTGAGTAACAAACAAGCACACAGTTCACCTGATGGTAAATTATTCCTGCAGCCCATGACATCTACATTCATCCTTGACAAGGTATCATAATGCAGATGCGTTGTCACCATAGAGGACTGAGATGGAATGCCTCGTCACCAGTAACATTCACCAGCACGAAACACAGCAGCATTATACTGCTATTTGACACTGGTATTCTGTGAGGGCGTGTACCTTCCCCGGTTGAGCTGACCCATTCATTCTGCAGCTAGAAATAAAATACAGTGTAGCTCTTCCACTGGTAACGATACGCCAGTTGCCGAATAGAGAGAAGAGAGCCGAATGCTGGCATAATTAAATGATTAATGCAATTTCAAGTGCTTAATTACCACGAGTTCGGTTCTGACGCATGACTCTTGGGTTGTTACTACTAATATTACATCAAATATTATAAGATAAATAATTGTTAATAAGTGATTAAAAGGGAACAAGTTACATATACCGTATTTAAACTAAAATCGTAAAATAGATTCGCTTTTAGGTTAAATGTTAGGTGTCTGTGAATTTAAAATATACTTTAAAATTTTCAAAACCCTATTCCAGTTTCAAGTAAAGACAGATTGATAAAATTATTATTATTAAGGATTAACACTAATAATAAGATAAAAACGTATTTTAGATCAACGAAAAGCCAATGTTATTAAAAACTATTCGCATTTCACGAGTTTATCGCTAAGGACAAATATGACATTGGGAGAGTCTATTGCCTTATACCTGGCAATATGTTAGCGATTGTTTCTTTTTATGAATCTATATGTGACAAACTAGCACACAGTTCACCTGATGCCAATTGATACCTATAGCCCATAAACATACATACATTCATCCTTTGCAAACTTTCGGATTACATTCAACCGAATGAAACACATGAAATACTATATTTATGACGTATAATTCATAAGATAAAAAACCCATTCGTGCCAGCCACCTGTGGTTCGAAATATAACCACTACATCGTGATTCCAAAGAAAGCCACTAGGCTGTGGTCTTATTATATATCATCTTATTATAATAATCACTGATCTAATGGAAGGTTCAGGAAAAGAACGCTACAATACTAGGCAACAGTTAAAGCTAGATACAGTGGCTCATTGACATAAGCAGCTGTCGTATAAGATAGTCTTTATCTTTAAGCCATCTTGTGTTATTTCTTTATCAGAGCCTTGTTACCGGTGACGAGGTATTCCATCTTAATACTCAGGGGTGACATCGCATATGCAATTTGATTCCTTATCGAAGATGAATGTGGGAATCACGTGCCGCAAGAATCGCTCCATACCATTCGTACTATCAGGTGTACTATGTCATCGATCATTATCAATGCAAAAAAAAATCTACTTGTGACTGCTATTTAACAGCGCCATATGTCATAATAAATGAATAAGCGACATATGTAAGGCATTTAGTAGGCACCTATGTACTCAACAAAACGTAACAGAAGAATTAATTTTATCTTATTTCTGTTCAGTACTCATAAGAGCATGGCCGCGTTTTACTCGTAATTTTCGAATACGAATAAATTTTTGTTTCATTTTAAATTTTTATGTATAATAACGTGACTTTCGTTATTCTTTTGTTCTTATCCCGGTCTTTATGGCACCGGCGCAGCATGCCTTTTTCTTCCATTCATTTCAACCGTCACACAGCCCATCGAGATTTTTAGCTACCTTTTCTACTTCCATATTTAAGTCTTTTTTATAAAAGACTTTTACAGTTTTCGGTTACATTTTCCTTCGTGATCGGTAATTTATTATATAAAAATTATCATTATAATATAGTATATATTTGTTTATTTTATTATATTGTATATATAAAAAAATTGTATTTTATTGTGAAGCCAAGCATAAAATGAAAATATGTAAATAATTGTTCTCATCGCATTCAATTGTAAAAAATTAAATGTAGAAAGTTTTTTTTTATTTGTAGGAAATCTAACACCACTGCATACAATTATACACAACAAATAGACAAAAAAAAAAGTAAATAAAATTATACGCATATCACGAATCGGTCCCAACTCAGCTGGTTGGTTATGTACGACCAGCGCTGGTCTTGAGATACACATGTATTGTTATCCCAGAAGGTTCGTATGGAAAGACTCGCCATAACTAAATGGGTCTCCGGACGCCTACACTCACTATACGAAACACAGCAGTGTTAGTTCTTACTAGTATTTTGTGAAGGGACCCCGGTTGGACCGAACTATTTATGCTTCAGCTAGAAAGAAGTTGCGGTGTGGTTCTATCACCATTACATAACTACAACTCAGATATGTTTGTTCATCGAGAATAGTTTCAAGAACCAGTTATTTGTTTTAGATCGAAGTAGTAAGTCTTCTGTATGAGAAATAAGTTTCGGTTTATATTTGTTAATTTGCGTAAACTACCATACGAATTTTAATAAACGTTGCCGAGTTTGGTAGCTTAAGTTTCAATTTAAATTCTGAGATGAAGTTACTACATTGTGTTTCGACATTGTAATACTAGGCTAATACTTACCTAGATACATTTATATAAGAAAATTAAAAATAGATTATGCATTAACAAATTAGTTAATAAATAAACATAAAGTAGTCATTTATATTAACAGAAATATATCGGTAAACAAAGACTTGTTAACATTGTAAGATAATAAATGAACTTCTTATACTGGTATTTGACATAATGACAAATGTACTGATATGTTGACAGAAAGGAATTTGGTTAAGATAACTATACACAAAGCAATAAAATTATCAATAACGACAGAACCGAAAAAAAACTTAGAGCTATAATATTAGTCGAATAAATTATAAAGATAAATAAATCATAATTGAATTCAAACAACGTTTGGATCTTCGAATGGGTGCTGTTTGACCTACCGATAAAGAATTATTTAAGGAATTTTAGAGGAGACGTTGGTGTAAGTATTATTATTTGCAGGTTCTCAGTAGTATATTTGAAACATCCTCTACGACACATACGCAGCTGGATTATTTAAAAGGTATTTGCATGCATATATATATATATATATATATATATATATATATATATATAGTATAATTAATAATAATAATAATAAGTGGTATAAATTCAATTAAATTGTTATATTCATCCTTGTATATTTTCCAGATTAACGACTAGGCGTTCTGGCGACGCTATTAATTTGTGAAGCTTTTTTGGCATCATGAAGGCCTGCGCTGCATCATGTCAATTCCTCCTACTATAAGTGCATATTAAACACCCATACTGGCGCCTACAAAATGCACAATTATCGCACACGTATTTAAATAATATACAGTGTCTCGGCTCAAGCTTATAGTTCGCGATATGCGAGCAACGGAGCTAAATCCATCGTATCAGCCCCAACCCTGTGATGGGTGATGAAGTGGAACATCAAAACCTGTATGTCTAAGAAATATATAAAGATAATATTTCAAAGGCATGCGAGGCAACAACATCTTCTCTAGAGAACTAGCAGTTTGATTTATATTATATATTTATTGTAAGAAAAAGAAATACAAAATCTTTTACTAAATATTTATGTCGATGTTATAGATGCTTCTAAAGACGATATAAAATCTAAATTCTTTTAAATGTAGTGTTTTTGTTTTTTCAATATCTCTAAGTCAACAACTATAACAATAAGTAACTAATTGTATATACTCAAAATATGTATACAAGGTACGTTTGTTTCTAGTGTTTTCTCCTAGATTCTAATGATGTTGATGCTGTTAGCCTATGCGGCTCTTACAGCTTCGTCGGACATAGGGGTCACGGAACTGAGAGATCTGTGAGTTCGTAGTTCCAGTATTTATATTGGAGCTCATGTATATATACCACGATCCTCGAAAACTGTAACATCGTGATTCACGCCGCTCGGTCGCTTATTGGTTATTGCCCCTGATTGACGGCGCCACCATACAGGTGAATGTACCCGTCCGATTATAACGACCAAAAATACTTATATTGTTCCGTTCTTCAAGATAATTAAAGTACAAAAGACCTTATCATGTGATCTTTAACTAGTGACAAAACTAACGAAAAATGTAATTTTTTTTGTCTCAATTAACTACGTCAGTTCTTACACATTATTTGCAAAAAATTGCGCAAACTTACATAGAACTGCTAAAGTACATTGAAGATAGGGTGAAGTGGCACTCAAAAAGTGAAGTCAGTGGTGTTTATCTGTATAATAAATATTGGCTTAACCGTAAGCACACTGTAACAGTGATAAATCAGTACACGGACATAACTATCGTATTGCTCACGTGACGGCCGCGTGGGGTCCACTACAGTAGAGTTCGTATCTGGTTGATGGATAGAGGGCCCTCCTGGGTTCTATCACCAGTTTAGGAACAATATTTGTGCATCAAAAATGGTTAGGTTCAGGTCTGGATCTGAACCTTCTGTCAATGTTATTGCGAGCGAGTGCTTTTGTGTTTGCACATACCTCAAGCCTCTGCCCAGCAGTGAAGAGTCTTGGACCGATGATTACAAAGTTATCCTTCAATGGAATAGCGTGATCATTTCATAAATATAAAATTGATTGAAAAGCCTAAGATTGATTGATCACTTAAAAAAATTGTGTTCAGTTACGTTGCGGGAAAAGTTTAAGGGAACGAGCGTTTGTTTATTATGGAACTTTCTGAAAGTTTCAACGCTTTTTTTTCCATTCATTATTCGTCCATTTGAAAGAGACGTAAACAATCCAGTAAAAACGACTAAACTTTCACACGGTGCTATTCAAAATGGAATTTCGTATGTGCTTTATTACCATTCGAGTTTATATCGTGCTATTTATGTACAAGATGGGTGTGGCTTGGTGGTCAGAGTACCTGGCTGCTAATTCCTAGGTTTCTCTCCGAACAATATTTTTACAACACAAATATTGATTCTCAAGGTATTGTGTTTCTAAAATGTTGTCTAGCTAAACCTGAATTTCAATTTTGTTGAGATCGAATCGCATATGCTATAATCAAATTAGGGAGGATGGATGAGTTAGGGGTTGTGAAAGAAAGTCATGCTTAATTCTTATTTTTTATGATATTAAGTTACGTTTTTACCTGATGGTAAGTAATGCCTGTGGTTCATGATATCTATCTTCAACAAAGATTCAAGTGTATCACCCTTCAGGATCTGTTCGTGGCTTTGCTTTGGCATTTGATCTAACACAACTCTAGGATCATCGGACCATTGTTTGATACGGAGTGTAGAGCCTCTTACGTGCCCGTTGCGATTTGCAGGTAATCACCGTGTGTAGCACTACAAGTCAGCGGATTGGGACGGAATGCGGTCTTTTTTTGCATCCTACCCATGGGGCCGGATTTGCTTCTCACTGTATTATCTCAATGCTGTTGCCGGTTCTGTTTCTGATGTGGTACTTCAGGGGATGGAAATCTTCATTCCATCCTCAATAGTCCCACGGGGGCAGATCCCAGCCCCCGATTCATCAGAACATCATACTTCACGACAGAATTCAAAATTTCATCCTCATCATCTCAATGGTTGGCAATCCACCACTGTGCGCTTTATGCGAAATTTCCTGCTACGCACAACCACACTGTGGGATTAGCTGTCGCCAGCGGTGTTTTCGAATCGATACGACTAAGGGACCTTCAAGAAAATAGCCTACACCATCCTCAAAGGCCGGCAACGCATTTGCGAATCCTCCAGTGTTGCGGATCTTCATGGGCAGCGGTGATCACTGCATGAAAGTTTGCTGCCTATACTATTTAAAAAAAACAATCAAATAACAACTCTTTAAACCACAACAATGCCCTCAAATAGAAGGAATCCATTTGTTTTTGTTTCTTCTGCGAGCGATCCTAAGTATGCGGGGCTTCTAAATATGAAGATTATTTTAGATATGCTGTCATAAAGGTAATTGACATACACCCAGCGAATAGGTACAAAGCTAAGTGTGAGATAGACGCGCATATAATTTTATGGAATTAAGTATGATGAACGGCTAAACTATATTTTTAACATATTATGTCAGAAGTGAATAAAAAGAGCGGAAAATTACCGTATTTATATATATAAAAGGTAGTTCAATTTGAAATTCCTTTACCATTACTATTACTCTTTTATTATATATGTATATTTATACTCTATACGTCAACAACTATAGAAACGACATAGACTGGAATTTCCAAATTCCATCTCAGACGGGAAAATTTTCAAGACATATTTGCGATATCAAAGGGTTGTTCTTCGTTAGAGGTAATAAACAAGATAATGATCACTTGACAGCAATAAGTTCTGAATATTTCTAAAAATTGAAATGTTATACTGAATAATATTGATGGCATAGATAAGAAATTTTATCTCAATGTAGAATATGATGGATATACTTATCTTTATATGTTTTCTAAATACCAGTGAAGAATCTAGTTCTTAATAATTTTATATACATTTGTAATGGACACATTTGCTATATTAAAAAGGGACCAATGCCAAACACATGAAACAGATTTTAAAAAGTAATAAAATTTAAAAGTAATTGAGTAATTAGAAAAGATAAACTTATCTTTATGGCGGTCGTACTTTCAAAAGGGTATCTCTGGAATACACTGACCATCGTTAGGTTTAAGGAGGCAAATTCTCATCGAAACTTTACTTTGGGCGGTGTTAGAATAAAAATTTCGCAAAGAAGTACCTATAAAGGTTTGGCGATACTGCACACCGGGACAGCTTCCTTCCGAAGTACAGGTCCGCTCATGTGTGGAATTTTACTGTCACATTAAGGTCGGCTCCAAAAATATCAACATACAAATTTAAACCCAGTGGTGAAGCATGACATGAGTTAATAGGTGACCCTGATAAAGTTAAAACCAACCTGCTTAGACAACCTGTGACGATGACTCGGTCGTCTGTGTCCGTGTCGGCAGAAAAGAATTTCAATAAAAGGTTTTCGTATAAATCATTAAATAACATGCCACTATATATTTTTGTCAATAAGAAATCGGCCGCTATGATTTCTCATAACGTATCAAACGTCAAGAGCTCAAATAGATGTTCTATTCAAATTCAAGTCACATCTAATGTTATTTACAGTCACCTGCATACCTTATTTCTATGATATAAAGCTTACAATTTTCCGAAGCGTATACGCCTTAGTGTATGCGAATTTATATTATTGGTTATAACTTTAACATTTTGATAAAATTTGAATGTCAAGGTCATTTAGACCAGTTTACCCGATGGCAGATCCATAGACAATGGAACTTGCAGAGATATTATCATCACTGAGAGTAAAGTAACAGTTAGATGTCTTCCAAATATTTTTATATCTATTTATTTATTAGACATGCAGATTTTCTCACTATCTTTTCCTTCACCTCCCAGTACATGATAATGATTTACCACATGAATAGGAAATTATTAACTTCCATTTTAAGATGCACTTAAAAATTAAAATTAACAAATTCCTCAGTGCCGGCGCTACAGATAGAACTCGGTTTGCATATCGTAATTAAAAAATGAAAGCTTATCCACTGAGGACTACGTCTCATCGCTGAGAACAAAGATGGAATGCCCCTTTACTGGATATTGAATGTCAGGTATTTAGATTTGCGTCCAATATCCGTTTAATCGTAAACTCAAGATTTTCTAAATAATCAAAGCAAATCAACATGGCGCTGTAATAGATTTCAAGAAGATAAACGTAATAACTTCACGAGTGGGTAATTAAAAGAAATTTATAAAAAAAACTTGAAAACTTGCAACCATCAATAAACACACAACTAACTTCGTGAAATGTTAATAATTTAATTAATTAAAATCTTATCTGTGTGACGGCGAAAATTTGTAAAAAGTTTTATGATTTTATTTAATCTGTACACTGATTTGATATGTTTCGTACAAGACTCATCGTTCGTGAGTGAATGGAATATGAATGCCGACAAGCGTTCGCACTGTGCGATATGCTCTGTTCGCCCGTACTTAGGGCTGTATATTTCAATATTTATAAAGAGTTTTTGTTGTTTTTGTTTAACTTTGCGTCAGGGATGGTATTGTTAAAATATCTGTCTCTCTGCCTCGATTTTGCTGATTAATATTGTGACCACCACCATCAATATTTGAAATAACTATTTAATATTTAATACGATAATATACTACAGACAAAATATATTTTAAAGGTTATTTGAAACGTTAAAGTAAAAACTGTGGCGCAATGAGTTTTTGATAGTAATTTTAAATAAGTTGTACAAAATTGTGAAAAGGTTAATCAACTATTAGAACGGCATTAAATTCATTCTTAATATTTTTTGATTTGACTTCATGATATAATATTGCCGAATTTACAGATGTAAATTAATGACTTTTTGATTGATAACCTATGCCATTCTTTAAAGAAAATGAAACTTAATCATGTAATGTTATATTAGATTAATTGACCAGTGCACTTCAAGAAAAAAAAATACATAACAACAATATCAATTTAAAATACTTAACTACAAAATTGACAAATTGGGGCAACCCTATACTCACTGCGGTCGCCGCTACCCGTGTAGGGCGCATGTAGATGATCTTTTATTCTTATTTTCACGAATATAATATTTTTTAAACTCTTTTTCGCATTCTTATCTGTTTCGGACGTTGCTTTTTGTACATACAAAAACTGACTTTTCCCTTCCATTATATTGTAAGAGACTAACCAAAATGGCCGCTGCGTGAAAGTGAAAGGAAATTCTTTTTATTTAACAATATTTCAGAGTTTACAAATGCAATTTGTGCATCCTAATGAGGTTGTTATGTGCCCAGCGACATAAGGTGTGGAACCATAAAACGATTTTATATAAGCTTATCACGGATATGTGGCAGTTTGGATAAAGTATGGGGTCCTTGTGAAAACAACTTGCCCTCTTTGGTTGACATTGGTCTGTAGGCGTTGAATGGTTATAATATTATCGATTAACTGCTCGTTTCGTCGTGTTTGTTTATGGAAACGGAAATTGGCCAGGTTAATGTTGTAGAAACGATAAACATAAAAAAATCATAAAAAACATTTAGTACACTTACACTTGAATAAGAATCGAACTTAATTTTTTGTTTCGCAAATTGAAAGGATTTAAATTCTGGATATTTATTTTAAAGAATGTTTTTTTTTAGATTTGAATTACTCGAGCCCAGGATATAGACACGGTTAGAAGACCATATCGAATGAGAAGGAGCAAGAAAACATAAAATGAAACGAGTTACAATGTAGGAGAACTTAGGTGGAAGGAATATCAAAATAATTTAACAACGCACTGAATGTAGCAGAGTGATATACTATGTGATATGTTACGGCTGTATATATATATATTCAGCCGTAGCCCTGGGTTCAATTTCTGGGAATAACTAAGTCTGTATTACAAATGGTTGGATTTGGAGTCTGTTGTGTGTATGTCCGGTGTGCGCGACACTGCATCAGGATTTCCCTATGATACTGTTGTACAAGCATTTCATCGGACTAATGTCACACAGTCTTGCAACAAATAATTGGTCATTCATAGTAGATAATCACAAATTAGAAAGTAAAGGGTGCAACTACTATTTAGATACATTTTAGATACACCTGCACAGTGCTTTTCTTAAGTTAAATTAAATAATAATAATATAAAGTCATTGGTAAAAAACGGTGTAAGGAGACCTCGAGTAATGTCATTTCAACTTAAGTAGTTTCGAATTACATCTTAAAATTTTGACTCCATTCCTCAAATATACGACAATTTTTTTTTGATTTACGTCCTACGGAAATTAAGTAATAATGAAAGAACTTTTACTTACATAAGTTTAACTTGAAAACCTTGCAGAACCTAACTCAACGACGATTCGACGTACGTCGTTTCCTTGGATCCTTCATCCTTTCAGTACAAGGGGTACCTGTACTAATATATCCTACGATGTTGAAGTTATATGGTAATAACCAGAATGTAGTCGTAGTAGAAATTAATGTGCTTAGCTAGGCTTTTCTTATTGCTTACTATATCCTGTGGGGAAGAGCTTCTTTCCCGATAGAGTCGATTTGATTGTATCACAACTAGCTTCTATTCTAGCTGTAGCTTATTTCTACCAATGAAAAACAAATGAAATTCTAAAAAGTGGAAGATGGTTAGAAGTTTTATATTGTTCTATACTTCACTTCAAATACCCGGGCTATATTGAAACAACTTGGACAATTTATTTTTGTTTATCTTTCTCTTTATCTTGGGTCTTTGGTATTTTATAAATTTGTGACAATCTATCATTGAATCAGATGGAGAACTTTAACACGTGGTGTCAACTTGCTCACCTTGCAACTTTTTTTCTAAATACAACGTGAATGGGTCAACTCGTACGCAGAACGATTACGCGCTTGAAGCAGCGATATAAACACTACTGCGTTTCATATGGTGATAGTAGGGTTTGCAAGACCCAATTTCTGATGGCAAAGCCTTCCATCTCAGTCCTTAAGGGTGACAATGCATGTGCATCTTAAACTATAATTGTTATAAGGCTACAGTCACCTATGATGTGAGAAATGGACGCTAACAGTGAAAGAACAACCGAAACTTGTGGCTTACGAAAGGAAAGTCTTGTTGTTTTTAAAGTTCTTTATTTAATTAAATATATATTATTCCTAGCTCTAATAATCGTACTTTATGCATGCATGTGAATAAGGCTAGTAGCGATTTCACAAGGAATTATATACATGGAAGACCATAGGGCGCCCTAGGTTGTGAGTAATTGGAAGCCGCAACTAAAAAGACCAAGAGGGAGGCTGAAGATGGCATGATGCGACAGCGTTGAGCATGATCTCAAGGCGGAAAGTTAACCGCCTGGAGAAGTAAAGCCAAGGATCGGAACGAATGGCAAAACACTGTTGAAGTGGTCAAGTTCAATAAAGGGTTGTAGCGCCGAAGAAAGTAAAGTAAAGTAATTATAGACATGTACATGGTAAGGAAAGTGTTTGGTCCCCTTAGAGATGACAACGGTAGATATCGCCTCTGGATGAATCACGAGCTCAATATATTGATGAAACAGGAGATGATTGTCAGATTCA
The DNA here is from genome assembly GCA_029286865.1 of Teinopalpus imperialis. NCBI lineage: Eukaryota > Metazoa > Arthropoda > Insecta > Lepidoptera > Papilionidae > Teinopalpus > Teinopalpus imperialis. The sequence goes on from JAGSMU010000004.1 coordinate 11,318,117, forward strand.
TCAAGTATCAACACCTAAAGTGGACAGGACACGTTGAGAGGATGGAAGACTGAAGATGAGATGGTGCGACAGCGTTGAGAAAGATTTCAGGGCTATGGGTAGTAAGCCTGGAGAAGGAAAGCCAAGGGTCGGAACGAATGTCAAAACATTTTTGAAGTGGCCGTGACCCATCAAAACAAAAAACATCAATTGACAGCAGTTAAACTGTGTATTCTTTTGTGTAAAGTTATTTTAATAGCTGGTGAAGGAACACTACTTATCTTTATCTAGTTGAATATATAATTAAATACTATGTTACCTTATTGTATGGTATAATATATTTATATTTATTTGTATGAGTCGGTAAATAAATATAGTCCCTTATTGAATTTTTTTATTCTCTACTTCTATGTGAGTGCATCATGTTTCTTATTTTCGATACGTCTAACACCAGGACTGCTGCAAGAGATTTTTATAGTTAAAATAAATTAAGCCTTTGCACATACTTTTCCTATTTTAATTATCTTAAATAAATAAGTAACAAATACGTTTCTTAAAAAAATAGATCTTCAAAGACCATTAATGAGTAAAAACAAATCACAAAATATGTATAGTATATACATAATGTGACATAAAAATAATATAAAGAATCGTTCATTGAAATGGGCGTACAAAATCTTTTTAGACAAACAACGATAGTAATATTATTTGTGTCCATGGGTCTACTCTACAAAGAAATCTTTTATTTTGTTTCAACAATTCTATTTGTTATATTTGATGGTAACAGAACTCGTTTATAAAATCTGGTTAACCATAATAAGGCATAAAGCTATTATGTCAATCCCATCTTGACCTATGTAAATTTAAGTTTGGCCGAGGACCCGGGTTCTCTATTAAATATAAATGTGGAATGTATGCAAATTTAATTAAAGAACCTCATATAATATATGGAATTTGGTATTGCTTCGTTAATATTTGAGTAAATCTTTAATTTTGTATTTATATATAAGATCTTATTAGCATTACATGTATTTTCTTTCTTCTTTTCTTGCTTCTTTGACCAGTAGGGTAGTAAGGTCAAAGGCGGTCGGAAAGGATTATGCATTTGTCCGCCTCTTATGAGTTGGAAAAATTCAGCGGTACTAGCTTTACCCGTCTACTCTATTTTTTTTATTATGACATTGAGAGTAACAAAGGAGCACACAGTTAACCTGATGGTCATCTACATTCATGCTTGACAAGAAATCATAACGCAAATGCGTTGTTACCCTAGAGGACTGAGATGGAATGTCTCGACTCCAGTAATAAAGGTCTCCGGATGCCCGCACTCAATAGGCGAAATACCGCAGCATTATTCTGCTTTTTACGCTAGTATCCTGTGAGGGCGTAGTCCTGACCTCGGTCGAGCTGATCCATTCATGCTGCAGCTAGAAACAAACTGCAGCGTAGCTCTACCACGTCAACTCTCTGTGCTTCATCGTTACGTTTTTATGTGACCAGCGTAGCAATAGCTTAATATCTAACCTTGAATTTGTATGGGAAAGGATACAAAATAAACAAATATTGTGTTATTGTGATTTATTTGTTACGTGTGTTATTGTTGTTACTGATCAAAGATAACGATAAGATAACTCGACTTCATATAGGAAGATTATGATCGTGGTGATTGTAAGAGTGCTAGGGCAACTGTGCAGTTTGTTTGTAGCTATAGCATAAATTAGTTGGCTGGTTGTAAGCGCTCAGGTGACGACGCATGTGCATTGTGCATTACTAGGCACTTCTAGAGTCTTAATTTCTGTTTAACTATCTCATTCCTCCTTGAGTCAAGTGCCTAAATTTTTACTACCTCCTGCATATTGAGATTCAGGTAGTTATTTCTTGATAATAAGTACATAATTTCAATCTTGACTTCCTTATATTCAGTATTTAATTTGAAAGTCTCATAAATAGAATAAATTACAAATTAAACTTTTATAGACGTTATTAAAAATCGACGATCAGGTAGGTCTAAATGACAACCGACACCTGTGGTCTGTTAAATTGATCTATTTCGTTGGTCGCGTTACACCCATTGAGTTTTCAATGGGTATGTGTGTGTGTTAGTTTTTGGATAGTGCTGACTTATGTTTGTGTTTAACTGAATTAATGGACATACTGACTATATTACCATTACACACAGTTTTACTTTATTTATTTAGCCGTTGTTTTTGCGTAACAATCTCTCAGGTATAATCCCACCGTGATTATATGCAATAAAATAGATGTGTCCAGACATAAGAAACCAGCAGGATACTCGATAACCAATATTTTGTCTCTTTCTTCTATATTGAATTAGAAAGAATAATATTTACCAGCTGCTTCTCTCCTCAGGTATAGTGTGAGAGACATTCAAGGGACCCGAAGATTTCAGGTTGACTGGCAACCTGATAATAATAGTCAATGAAGTTATCTTTAGACTATGTAAACGTTTTGCAGACTAGAGTTAAGTTGGTTTATAGATGCTTAATGTTCTTTAAAGCACTCAAATAAACATAGTCATGTAATTTAATGTATTATTTAACAGGAAGAGAAGGTGTTAGGTCATTTTGTCATTTGTTTTTTAGACTCTTTTTCCGATAGCCACAATAAAAGAAGAAACTATAATATGATAATGTTCATCTGGTCAGGTTTGGACCCTAGGGACACCTTCTGTTTGTTATCAAATTATTTCAACTGCACGAGATTCATTACTGTGCAATAATTATTTACACAAATACCCTCTGTATTCACTTCAATAATTAAGCGCACACAATTCTCCCACTCTCCATCCAATCTTCATAAAAATAAACGCATATTCTAAAAGATTGGAAGAAGTTTATATATATAGCGGATACTGCTTATGCTTCAAGTATAAACAAGATCCCAAAACTACAGCACAAATGTTGCCCTTGGATGAGAATTGACCCTGTAACCATAATGCTATAATCAGATACTTTAACTTCTATTCCACGCGATTATCACAACAAAGGATATCGTATAAGTAGCTTATACATTTAATTGGATTGCCCCTCTGTGATACTCACTAGTTGGCCTATTACATAAAGATTTATTTAATTACAGGAAAATTAGTTTTGTATAAATTTGTAAGCTAAAATTGTTATTTTTAACACGAACTAATGATTTAACGTAATAAAATTTCCAGATCATCCTTCTTAAGCAGCAATTTATATAAGTTAAATTGATATTTTAACATATAAAGATATATTCCGAAATTAGTCCTTTTTGTAAGAAGGGGTAACAGACGCGATAAGAATGGAGTATAATGATTATTTTATGCGGCAAATAGATTTTTAAACTGTAAATTATGCTAACATACAAAATCAGGTTATTTAATACTTCATGTGGTATTTTATACGTCTTCGCAAGAAAAACATAATATACAAAACAAACTGTCGTATTTAGATTTTAGCCCACAGCATCCAAAATAATTTTATAGTTCATATTCTATTCCTATTGAATATTAATTTAATAATGCCTTTCAAATCAAAACCTTTTTACAAAGCAATCATTTCCAATTTTCTGAATGGGCATCACCTAGTATTAGAAGGAATAGGCTATATGAATTATGCAATCTAAGAGAACTCAATCGTGATCTTCTGATCGTCTACTAAATTACCTGAATCTGTAAATATCCAGCTAATTTCTTAGAGATTTCTAATTTTTTTTATCCATGTCATGTGTCTTAGACCCCTAATATAAAATAAAATATAATGCTACAGTGGTAAGATCGAATTATGTGTATTATTGTAGATGAAGTGGCAACTACAGCTTTACTGAAATAGGGAGACCAGAATGTACACTGAGTTGAGAGAACGAAAGTCGAACAGAAAGCATCAGGTAAGAGCGTATAGATGGGGAAAAAAGATGTATTAAGGTCGAAATGACATCGGATATCGATCGACAGGGCCCCCGGCCCCCTCAATAAGATAAGATCGGTATTTTCTACGTGGTAGAGCCACACTGACGCTAAAAATTGTCCACGTAATGAATGAGAATTGATCGAGAGAGTGCAGTGTTTCACAGAATACCTGCGTAATTAGGGCTACTGTATTTTTTTTATTTTTTTCTTAAGGAGTACTGGTAACGAGACCGTCAACCTTAATCCTCAGACGAGACATGCCAAGGACATGTGTCATTTACATAGTGTCAAGAATGGATGTGTATAATAACCAGGAATCATCTACAATAAGATGAACTTTGCTCATTTGCGGACGAAAACAAAAATACGCTGCTATTCTGAGGGCCACTTAATGCTGATGCTAGACATTACCTGTAGCATGGCTCCACCACTGTGTTGCTGATGCTGACGTTATAAATTGTGTGTTTATGGGTCAGTTTCTGCATCAGAATCTTCCTCGGATCTTATCGCATATGCCATATATCGGATTACGGAAGCTAAGGACGAGTAAGTGCTTTTGTATGTGAAAACGTTAACGGCAAAATAATAATAATCCTACCTTATAGGATATTGATGGTCACGTGGTGTAGTGTTCAGGGTACCTAAGAAGCTGTTGAGTCACTGGTACAAGCTTTGTATCCTATTCCATAAATAAAAATTGATGGTTTTCAGAGCTGGGTATGCATTATGAATGTCCCTGACACTGCATCTGACCTGAGGAAAGTGGAAGACGAGTAAGAGTCTGTGTTTACGCGAAACCGAGGTTGAAATAGACTAGAATGAAGATATAATCATCATTATATTCTGATCTGATATCAACCAGAGTCATGTGTTTTCATAATCCGCTAAGAAGATATGATATACTGGACATGTTATTTCAGCTTATGGATTTTTACTTAAAAACTGATCTGTTGACACAAAGCTATCATGTGGTTCACCCGTAAGTGTCCCATCCATCATCAACAAAGATAAAAGTGATAGTTTTTTAAATTATTACGAGAGTAACAAACGAGCACACAGTTCACCTGATGGTAAGGGATTCCTGCGGCCCATAACAACTACATTCACCCCTTAAGGAATCATAATGCAGATGCGTTGCCACCCTTGAGGACTGGGATTCACCAATAATAAAGGTCTCCGGATCCTAGCTAGAATCAAACTGCAGTGCATCTCTACTACTGTACTGTCCGATCTGTACTTGATGCATATTGATTCTATCATTGTAATTTACTAGCCACGAGATTTTTATTACAAACATTGTTTTATTCTTTTTTTTTATTATTTTGTCTGTGTTAATAAACATTCCGGTTAACCACTCCAACTAAGCTTAAAATTCTTATGCCAGGATATGATGAGATTAATCCTTGAGTTATCAACTATGTTCTTAAATATTGATCTTCTAAGGAGGAAGGACAAACGAGTAGTTATAGTTTTATATATATAGACACAGTGATCATTTAGTTTTTTTATATATGTAATAGTTGGGAAATGAGCAAGCAGCCCACCTGATGGTAAGTGCCACCCTTGAACATCAGCAACAACAGAGGAGTCGCAGGTGTAGGCTCTTTTCATGAAGGTCCCTAAGTCACATCGGTTCAGAAACGAACGAAGACGGCCGATTCCACAGAGTAGTTGTGCGTGGCAGGAAAATCGCGTGCAGCGCGCAGTCGTGGATTGTCAACCGCCAAGATGATGATAATGAAATTTTTAATTATGTCGTTATGTACGATGTTTAACCGAATAACCCCTCAGAACACTCCCCATGGAAGTTTGTAAATGATTTGTCCGATCATCACATTTTTACAATAATACTATATTTAGTTATATATTTAGCCGTTAGTTAATGTTACAGTTTGAAATGAAACGGAATTATATTATATACATCTGCGATCGCAACATAGTAGCGAGAATTTCTTTAGTAGCTTATTCGCTTATTATATTCTAACAATTTACTTTAGGATCAATTCATATCGTTTGAAAGTGGGAAAGCTTTTCGTTTTGTCTATAAAAGATTCGTATATAGATAACATAACCAGGTCACCTTTTATATATCCTTTAACACGATAACGCTTAAGCACGCATACAAAAGTAGTAAATGAAAAGAAGCTACTGTAGTGCCCGTGTTCTGACCAGCTCAAAAGCTAGACTCCAAACTGCCCCTTACAAAACTACATCCATTATAAATTCAAACCATTCAGCTATCCTTCTCATTTCAGAATTGTGTGGATCGCGCGCGCCTTTTTTATTCTATTTTTTTTTCGAATATACTCCACTTTTTTTAATTCCTTCCCTCAGTCAATGGCAACCGATTCACTCATCCTTTCAAGTTTTCAACCTCTGCCTTTAAAAAAAGGCCTGTGTGAGAGGTGTGCGAGTTTGCTTTTATATCCATTGTACGGACACTTTATTTTTCTCGGCGGCAAGTTGGATATTATTATTATTTAGTCGTCGTCGATGTATCCGCAAGGAACCCGTTTTCGAGGCGGCGTTTGGGCCGTGACTTTTAGTGACGTCGTCCTACGAATATCTTTACTATCGATATCGATTAAAAATTATCAATTTATTTGCTTACTCTAACTACGACTGGATATCAACATTTTCAAAGAGTGTATAAGGTACTTGATACCACGATTAACAAAATATTACAATATAAGGTGAAAAGATGAAATATGAAATATATTGAATTGTGACCACTCGGCCTAATAACTAAAATACCAAGGCTTCTTTCTCAATTTCGTCTTCTTACTTTTACAGTTTGCTCGGGAATAGGCAAACTTTATTAATTATTTTCTCATTATTTGTTTTCTCGCTGTGTGCTAGAAATATAGCTGTAACAATATTTTTATAACGAATTATAGAACAGAATTATAGAAAAATAGAACAAAGTATAGATTTCCTTTTGAACAACCAGTAACAAATAATATATTGAACTAATATATACTTTACATATGTTTATTATATGTATGAAAGCATTTACGAAATCAAATAAAAATTGATCTTAATTGTTTCATTCATTCAAATTTAACTTTTAATCATGGAAAGAGATTTAAATTTTTGGCTAACGATTAATTATAAGAAATTGTATTACTAATATTATACAATTTATACAAATCCTGTTTTTGTAATTATATTACTTAATTGAATAAATAGTGTAAAATGAGTTTTCAAAATTAATTCATTATTATCGACAGAGCTGTCGTCTACTAATAAACCACTACACTAAAACACGCGTCACTTTCGTGTTTCGTCTTTTACACCTTCCATGATGCACCTCTCGGCTAAATCCGTCTCTTTCAATTGAACCTCTCTTTCGCACTAACCGTTTTTCTACAACACGCTATAACACTCGAACACTACGTAAAGATATTACACTGTGCCGACACGCTATTGTAAGTGGGTGGTGCGGTAGTGTGCCGGGCTTCGTGCATCCTCGGATTTCTTCGTTAATCATCGCATTAAGCCGTGTTAAAGCTGTCAATGCCTATTAGACTAATAATATCGATATAAATGGCCTTGTTACAGATTCGGGTGTCGATATGTGTGGTCTAACAGTTTATTTATTTCTTATCTATCGACAAATTAATGCTACTATGCAGCCATAGGTCAATGACCAATACGTGTTAACCGGGAGTGTGATGCGCCAATAGCGGAGGTGTGAGTTCTTTATTACATTATAAAATACGCATTCTTTTTATAGATATTACAAACAACTTAAAAATACAAAATAAACCATGCATCTCTTATTCTTATTTAGGATTTAAAAAGTAGAATGAAAGAAAAAATTAAATATTTGTCCATGGCGTACTTGTACAATAAACAATTTACATACAACTACGACCTTTTGCCATTGTGTATAACATAGACGAAGGGATTTGTGGAACTTATAAAGCCATTAAAAACCCCTTCATCAGTCGTCGAGCCACTCTGAAGCTAGTGTTTATCTGAAACATGATTAGGTTCGCATGGCCGGGGAAAGACCACGTCCTCACAGAATACCTCATAAAATACTAGTATATCTGCTGTTTATGTTGATGAAGGTGTAAAAGCCCACGGGCTAACAGGGACCATCGAATAGAAACTTAATCCGTCAAAAGATTTAATCCGTCAGAAGTAACTGACACTTAAGTTAATTCGGTCCAAGCCTAGGCCCCCTCTCGGGAGCCCCTGTGCTGGTTACCGAATAATAAAGGTCTCCGCTAAGAGCCCTAAACGCTCAGCCACCTTTCAACCCAGTGAAAGCCCTAGGGCACGGAGGAAAGTGGCTATTAGCCATAAAAAAACAGACAGAAAAAAAAATCGCTGCTGTGTTTCTTGCGCAGGTGTAGGGATACAGGACCCAATTTTGGGTCATGGCAAAATGTAATCTCTCTTCAATTTAGTCCTCAAAAGTGACAACTCATTCTCATCTTTTTTGAAGTTAGATGTTGATGACATGGGCTGCAGTCAACAATTAACGTCAGGTATACTGTGTCCTCGTTTGGTACATCTAATGTTATTCAAAAAAAGTTAACTGGTACCAGTGAGTGTCGATGTTAAGTGAGTAAATAAAAATAAACGCGCTATAAGTACACAAATACATTTTAAATACCAAATATAAATATATACATTAATAAATAAATGTATATAAATAATAAATTGTAGATGCTATAGCGATATGAAATGCTCTGTTACACGGACTGTTTTTTGGTGATGAGGCATTCCATCTTAGTTTTGCGGGATAAAAAAGAAAGTGCATTATGATCATCTTTATTGAGGATGTAGAGGCCGCAGTCACCAATTATCGCAAGGTGAACTCGTGCCTGATGGAGTTATATATATATATATATATATATATATATATATATACATATATATACACATATGTGCGTGTGTGTACTTTTAGGCGAGGGCGTCACAATCAAGGTTTTTCGCGATACCGCCATGTCACAGGCCAGTTCTTACCAGACAACAATGAAGAAGAAAAAGAAAGAAAAGAAAGAAGAAATAGAAGAATCGCTGGACTTTCTCTTCTCCAGCGCCCACGCATTCCAAAGTGGTGGTACGGATAGCTAATAATAATAGTGATATTAATTTAGATAATCCTTGGTCAGAAGTAACTGACCGAGCCGAGGTTCGGCCCTCTCGGGCACCCTCCAGGCCGACGCTTTCGCGATACAGGGTGACGGTCCAAGCCGATGCTCCCTCTCCGGAGCCCTTGTGCTGGTTGCCCACTAATAGGGGGTCTCGACTGAGCGACATAAGCAGCTCTGAACCCGATGAAACTGTCAAAGCCCTCAGGCCAACAGCGGCCTGCAGCCCGAAACAAATTGTATACTTTCTACCTACCCCAATGATTAACACACATCCAATATATGTATTATCACATATTATTCAGCACTAAAAGCTTGTAATTTTATGAATGAATTATTATGCCAGCTGTCCCATACATTATTACATTCACGTATGAAACGTTCCATGCTTTAATAAGTTTGTACATGAAATATCTTTTAAAAATAAGACTAAACTTATTTTTCGTTTGGTCCAAGCCTTTGTAGAGGGTGGTTAAGTATAAACATTTTTGGTTTGGTTATTTTTAACGTTTTATAGGTCTATTTGGCAACTTTACTTATATTTTTTGTGGATTTTACAAATTCAAGTTACACAGATAATTTTTAAATCTAATCTACGAAAAAATCGTTTAACACGACGAAATTACCTTTAAATAATCTATCATAATGACATGAGTAAGGAACAAATAAAACATATCTAGATTTGAAGACGAATGATTTGTCTTTTTCAAATATAAAATATATTTTCCAATAAATATCTTAATCAGTAGTAGAGCCACATTAATCAGTTAGGGTCAAGTTGTAGATACTTTTTGGAACGATCGGGGAAGCATCATGTCATTATAGAGTACCAGCATGCAATAGCACTATAACACTGGTGTGTTTCGTATGGTGATTTTAGTGATCCGAGTACTCAAAAACAGGTAACGGGGATACCATCTCCGTCTTCAAGGGTAACAACTCATTTGCATCAAAAATCTTTGTTAAAGCTGGATATACATATATATGTCATGGGCCGCAGTCATTACTTACCATTGGCTAACCATTATGGTGATTTACGAACCCTAACATAAAAGAAAATGCTTCGACCTGAAAACGCATCATCATTTGCTTGGCGTTTTGTTGTAATTTTTAATCGTAATGACTATATTAATATTAAAGAAACCGATTAAATTTCACTTGTACCACACGCAAAGATTGTCATAAGATAAAAAACGCCAGTACGATTTTTTTTTCGGAGAAATAAATCGCCAACTCAAATCAATGCGAAGCATTGGGGCTCGACCTTGGGCAAATTAAAAAGATTCCTATTTAGATAATGCGTATAAGAGGGCAGTGTATATTGATCTTTAACTTTGTTGGCTCGCAACCGAGCAGAACCTTCTTAGTTCGTTATTTGTACCCGATTAAAACACTGCGTCACTTGGAAAAGGAATAGATAAGATCACTGTTGTTTATTCAAAGGGTTCGTAAGATCATAGTCATTTTATAATTATACTGTCTTTTTCACTTACTTTAGCAATCGTGATCTTTACATACAAAATTAGTTTGACATTCGGAAAGAAGGTAAGAAACGATAAATTGTTTAAAGAAGGAGCAACTGGATGTGCAAACATCAGGCTAAGTGATTCGTTTTTGCCGAAATGCTCATATTTTATATCTCCACAATATTCTGCTTAATACTGCGTGGCCTTTCCTATCTTAAAACCGGTTTTAATTTCTTATTGATTCATATCAGAAATTTGTGAACTACAAATCTTGAAAAAGTCATTACCAATTTTAATATCATATTTTTTTTTCTTCTTCATTACTCGTAGATTTATATTTGCATATATCGTATGTATTCAATATATGTATGTATGTATATATTAATGGACTGGCAGTGCAGCACATTAATACACTACATATCTCCGACGTTGTTGCCCGCCCGATACAACTATTTGCGTATGAAGGCCACTTGGTGTCGGGATACGCTTTGTGGCAATCGAACGGAGAGGCCTATTCATTTTTATTCAGCAATGGATTATGGATAGGCTGTAATGATGTAAAATAGGCCTTCCACACAGACTGCCACAGAGTCCGTTCCTGGGCCACCTAAAACCATAAACGCAGCGTTTCTAGCGCTCTATTGGGGTGGTCGTCCAATACTTCGACTGACTAAAACGAGGTAGCCACTCGATAACCTTTCATCCCGTTCGGTTATTGGTTCTACGAGGTATATAAGTTGTTTATTTTATTGTATAGTATTTTTCTAATTATCTTGCTTAGTGGTCATTGCTGTTCAGACCCTCAGTAGAAGAGGTCACTTTAGTACACAGAAACATTTGTACTAATCTCCCCTCAGCGATTTCGACCAACAGTCAATCATTATCAGTTGCAAACAAAAAAAATTGGGCAAGTAAGCGTTATTATACGAGTAAGTAAAACTCTCTTTAACAATAGCTATTTGGTTTTATGATTTATATAATAGAACATTCAATCTTGCCGATACATTTGGCCAACCCACACACAATCACTTCTCCAATTCGCTTGCCAATTATTTCGTTATATAAAGTCTTTCCAACTCGAAATCTTATTTACAAGCTTTTGATGATAGTTACACGTCACGTTATAAGACACGTTATTAAGCAAAGTTACCTTATCTTGAATCTTTTATATAAATCAGCGACGTATATAACAAACGTCCAGAAATGTATTTTATATTTTGTTAACTTTAACCAATTTATTGACAATAGTAAACACATCTTGAGAATGATGATTGTTTCTTCCTGGTCGATTTCACGAAATCTTCTACTTATAAACAGATGATATAAATTTCGCAGGATATAATAGTGCCGTCAGCTTTCTCGGGTAGAATCACTCAATAGACGTCACCGTCCTGTCTGTCAATTCACTGGCAAAAGTCTGAACTTTTGTATAAGTGGCCTGAGCCAGGGAAGAGGAGAGACATGGTAGAGACGTGCTTATACAAAACACCAAAATCGGAATTCCATGTTTATGTGATATACTAATATTCTTTCTTAGCTCGAAATCCGGGACCCACGAACATTAGAGGTTCGCCAATTAGTTTTAGAACCTTTGACTACTTAAGACATATCCTATTTATGGTACGTAAACCGGATGTTACATTAAATTTCTAGTTAGCAGAGTTTCTTGCCTAATTCTCTACAAAAATATAGCCATTTGTTAAACCGCAACAGTTATGGCCCAGCCTTCCTAGTACACTCGCAATAAAGACAACTGTATGGGTAATTTGATTTTTTTTTCCATAGTGAATCATATTATGGTTTTCCTTGTATTGTATGAAATGAGTATTTTTACATAGTAATATATTAGCTGACGCACGATAAGGTTGGTCCGTCGTAGGACCAAGCTTTATGGAATACTGCTGTAAAATAATAGTTTAGTTATTCCTAATTAGTTTAACTACTGTGTTTCGTTCGATAAAAAAAATAATAAGCCGACGACGAGAATGATGATCTCAGTCCTCAGGGGTGACAACGTAACTGCTTTATCGAGGATACTTATAATTATTGTTCAAGCTTTTCCATCCATTAAGAACCTGATTCAGCTGGACAACACAAGTAGCCGACGTTATTTTGTTATCGATTATCAATCGGAATCATTCAAACGGACATATGATTTAATATTGTTAAGAATTTTGGGATTATTTTATGCAGATAATGATACTTAATTTATAAAAACTTATAAAAGTCTAATTGTATGTTATTCATTTATTTATTTAACTTTTATGTATTTATTCAACAAAACTAATATAAGAAAAGTATTTACAAAGGCGCAGCTTATTTTAAAATATAAAACTCTTCCAGCGGGCCTGGTGTTGAACATATCATCGGAAAGAAGAAACATAGCATAACATATATGCAAAAAATTAGAAAATAAAAAAAATTATACATGTTTATTTACAAACAAATGCATATAAATACATTAATAATACATATAATATATACTTAAATATTAAAAATAAATATTAAATGTAACATACAATAAAGCTGACATTATATTTAATTATTATAGAGTATTAAGTGTTTTTTTTTAATAATACTTACTAGAATACGCAATGGTTTTTTATTTGTATTAATCAACACAATTCATCTGACGGTAAGTGATTTTTCCTGATAATAATACACATGCGTTATCACTCATGAGGACTGAGATATAATGCCTTCTCGATTGTGTGAATGAAGAAGAGATTCTTCATCGAGGATAAATGCGGGTGTCATGGGAATTACTAACCGTTAGTCAATTATTTTCCCTAATAAAATAATAAATAGATAATACCTGTAAAATTTGGTTTATCGAAAGAAATAATAAATAAATAATAAATATAAGAAATCCTTCTATTAATTTATTACAATTTCTTTTTGAAGGGTTAATTCTAAAACACTACATTACAATGTCTTCTCATTTGTTAGGGTAATGAAACAAAGGAAAGACTAGTCAGACAAAGTTGTCAAGCGTCGAGCTTTTTTTTGTCGAATATTCAACACATGCAAATTGGTTTTTTGTGTTGACAGTCAAGTGTATTTATTCAACACAACTTCTGGCGCCACACATCCTTGAATCATGTTGTTATTCGCATAAAAAATGGTTTTTAGAACCTTTACAAGATATGCCGCTAAAAGGGATATTGATACTGTAAATAAATAGATCTAAGTTCGGCTTTTATATTTTGTGCCAGACTAAATATTTTCCTACTGACTCTAAAAACATCAGTCAATATTATGTAAATACGACTGTGTTTGCGAATGAATCTCTGTTAGAATGATCTGTTAGATCAGTATGGGTATTGTGAATCAGGATTTTACATATTTGTTAAAACTATTAATAACTTACACCCAATTTTCTAGAAGTAGGGTTAATTTTTATTAGACTTACAGAAGTAGATTCTCTCAAAGCTTTAATAAGTTTTTTTTTAAAATTAAAGATTGATAAGTATACCACTATGGACATGCATTCATTTTAGGAGATTAAGATACCTGCTTTAAAGTTTTCAGATTCAGTATCTCCCACTTAGCAATCATTCCACTCGTCTTCGTCTTTCTTAATGTCTCTTATGGTTATTTTAATGATGGAGACTGGGGTATTCTTTAAAAATGATTATCTATGTTCTACTATAAGTAAGCAAATACTTTAACATAATTCTCTTTTTATGAATTAAACTTAAGATGAAAAATTTAATTGAAATCACTTCTAACCAAAAAAAAGTAAGTGCTCGTAGCGAAGCAATAAAATAAATACAAAAAGTAAAACACTTGGAAATAAAACTTAGTTTTAAAGCGGGCACAAAATTTCAATTTCGATGAGATCTCCCAACACTATTCAAGTGTTAAGTACTGCATAATTAAGTTCGTGTTAAGTGGAAAAGCTGTATAAAGTTGATATCCGTTCAGTTCAAGTGATCGGGACTTCATTACCGATTTCCGGCGACGACGGTTCGCTTACCGGGAACGACTTGGGTGTCTCTTATCTCCTCTTGGTTATCACTACATGGTTTGAATTTTTAAAAGTTCAAGCTTTATTTTGATATGAAAACAACGCGTGCACAAAAGATTTATCTTAATCTGATATACTTCTTCTGCCTTTTAACAGCCACTGCAGGAGATAGATTTCCTCTAAGTGGGGAATTTTTACCGTAAATGGCACGCTTAGCGATTGACGATCGAGGTATCGGACACTAAGAGGTACAATGATGTCTCCTGACCACTAAGCGACAGCAGCTTTATCGTGGCTTTTTTTAGTAGCTTTTTTACTTTTGTAACGACTACAGTAATGCAAAAAAAAACAACTAAAATCTGTGGTAACCATGTGTCATAGTGGTGACAATTGGCTGCTTTGTGGGTTAGATTCATAGACAAGGACCAAAGTTTGCGCAAAATATATAAATTAAAAACATATTAATTAATAAAGACTTAAATACAATAAGCACAATTTCTTCGACGAATCCAACAAATCCTTTAACTTGCTATGCAAGCTTAAGAACCTTAAGAACGATATAATAATTTATAGAGACGTTTATCGACGTATACGTTAAAGCTGTAGACCCACGCCGCAGCTATGGAACGAAAAGGTCGGATAGAAAGGGGATAGTGTCACTTTCATAGAATACGAGCGTAAAATAGATTAGCGTTGCTGTATCTCTCCTGGTGAGTGAAAGGGACTTCAATACTGGAGAACAGGCATCTTCATTTGTAACAACTCGATGCGCGATCGGCAAGCATAAGTAATAAGTCTTACTGTCACTGTCGTAGCTTCTGTTAAGATAGCTGATACAGTGAAGGTCGAGTCAAATACAAATACAGTTCATAGATAGTGATCTCTTCGGGATTTATAATTTTTCAACAGAGTCGAAATTACACGAATCCCTCGTGTCCTTTTTCCAGTCGGTCGATGTTTCTGGATAAGTTTTAAATTGGATACCCCACTTCTTTCATCACTTTTACGGAATGATATGGAAAAATCTTTTTAAAAATTGTATTTATTAATTAACCGTATTAAGATGTAGTAAGATTATGAACTAGAAACTTGTGTCATTCTCGAAGCTTTTAACTCGACTGACTGACTAATTGAAATAATACTATATTACTGAAAAAGTAATAATGTAAGTCACAGCAGTATTATGTTACCATTTCCTACTGGTATTATATGAAGTTGTCGAGCCGTATTATTTATATACATATATATATATACATATATATATATATATATATATATATATATATATATATCTATATATATATATTTATATAAGTTTTTGACAATTTTATAAAAAATTAGATGTACTTTTTACTTTAAGTAAGGGTGGTAAGTTTTCGGCGATATGTTCATTGTTAATTGGACGATCAATCGATCTTGACCATTATTGAATTCAAGTTCACACTGATAATATTATGATGATGTCTTGTCTATTCACTGATGACATGAACTGTGCAGTACGTCTTGTAGTGCTGAAAGCAAATACAAAAGTACTCGCTATCCCAGTCCGCTGCAATGCATGTATAATCAGAGATTCAGATGAAGTGTCAGGGACGCGGGACATTCATACAACACTCCCAGGTCGGCCATTATATACTGAGATTATGCTGAAGATTATGCTCGTTATTAATACAATTGTTCGGATTATTATTAGATTTAACAAAGATAGAGTCACGCTGGTGGATGCTTCAGCATGATTGGGTTCATTCGTCATGGGAAGCACCATGACTTCACGGAATACCAGCGTAACGCTGTTGTGTTTCATTTGATGCGAAGGTCTGGAGACCTACTTACACCAGTAAGGTCTCTTGAATCGATGTAGGAGTTTATGGGTTGCGTTGCGTATCGTCGGGTGAACTGAGTGAGTTTTTCACGAAGACTACTTTATTTTATCACTAACAATAATAAATGAAATGTTCTGCTGTCCTATTCAAATTGGTTTATAACCTTTTTATGTTGTTGTCGAGACATTATACTTAAATATTAATTTTTAATCTTCAATTAAAGGATTCTAGAACGAAAACGTAATGATACCGTATTCCTATGTTGATTACAAAAAAGACTAAAAAGCATTTTTTTTATATTAGTCTTTATTCTTTAAATCTATAAAAGTCTTTGTAAACTCTACTTACTATGATTTAGATTATCGCTTGCCTTATTATGATAATTAAATTCAGCTAAATATACAATACTATACGCACGAAACTAATTATAAAAGAAGATTCATAACCATTATATCTTTTATCGATTAATATTTTAGTATAACAACGTTTTTATTATTTT
Source organism: Teinopalpus imperialis (assembly GCA_029286865.1). NCBI lineage: Eukaryota > Metazoa > Arthropoda > Insecta > Lepidoptera > Papilionidae > Teinopalpus > Teinopalpus imperialis. The sequence goes on from JAGSMU010000004.1 coordinate 11,334,860, forward strand.
CGAAGTGTGTTTGGCTACCGATGGACAGGAAGCAAGCACGCGGTGTTTAATTAGTATGCAGTGTTGATTTTATGGCGTCACTTGCCTTCTTTAGATATACATCAGGCCCCAATTTTAATTAAATATCAGATTTCATTTACTACAAGCTCAGCCTGTGACTTAGTTCATGTTCATGTGATTTTTTTTAAAATGCAGAAAGATTAAACTTTGTATAATTTATATAATTTTAAGTTTCATTACTTTATATTATATCGTTATTAAACACGCGTGCAAGCAGATGGGCAAGTGTCAAATTATTTAACTATAATAGTGTAATCAGAGACTAACAATGAAAATTTATCGTTATTTTTCTCATACACTTCTTTACGCATAAAGTTATTTACAGTATAACGGAAAAGTATATGTAATAAAAATAGTATATGTTGATACTAATGTCAAATAAGACACAAAAATTTCTCCCCGAGGATCCGTTTGTACGCTCTTATCTCGTAAACTACTGAACAGATTTTGTTCAGTGTTGTCTTAGAAAAGGTCTAACTATATAGATATTGTGATCGGCGGCGGGCCAGTGGGATTTTACGTGTTCAGTGAATTCGTGGATTCCCGGTTTAGACTGACTGACGTGCTATGAGCTATGAATATTTTTTGGAAGAGTGTAGATGGACAGGAAAAGTATGTATATCTATATATATATATTTATATAAGTTTTGACAATTTTATAAAAAAATTAGATGTACTTTTTTACTTTAAGTAAGGGTGGTAAGTTTGCGGCGATATGTTCATTGTTAATTGGACGATCAATCGATCTTGACCATTATTGAGTTCAAGTTCACACTGATAATATTATGATGATGTCTTGTCTATTGACTGATGAAATCAACTGTGCAGTACGTCCTGTAGTGCTGAAAGCAAATACAAAAGTACTCGCTATCCCAGTCCGCTGCAATGCATGTATAATCAGAGATTCAGATGAAGTGTCAGGGACGCGGGACATTCATACAACACTCCCAGGTCGACTTATATACTGAGATTATGCTGAAGATTATGCTCGTTATTAATACAATTGTTCGGATTATTATTAGATTTAACAAAGATAGAGTCACGCTGGTGGATGCTTCAGCATGATTGGGTTCATTCGTCATGGGAAGCACCATGACTTCACGGAATACCAGCGTAACGCTGTTGTGTTTCATTTGATGCGAAGGTCTGGAGACCTACTTACACCAGTAAGGTCTCTTGAATCGATGTAGGAGTTTATGGGTTGCGTTGCGTATCGTCGGGTGAACTGAGTGAGTTTTTCACGTTTACTTTATTTTATCACTAACAATAATTAATGAAAATGATAGTTCTGCTGTCCTATTCAAATTGGTTTATAACCTTTTTATGTTGTTGTCGAGACATTAGACTTAAATATTAATTTTTAATCTTCAATTAAAGGATTCTAGAACGAAAACGTAATGGTACCGTATTCCTGCCTATGTTGATTACAAAAAAGACTAAAAAGCATTTTTTTTATATTAGTCTTTATTCTTTAAATCTATAAAAGTCTTTGTAAACTCTACTTACTATGATTTAGATTATCGCTTGCCTTATTATGATAATTAAATTCAGCTAAATATACAATACTATACGCACGAAACTAATTATAAAAGAAGATTCATAACCATTATATCTTTTATCGATTAATATTTTAGTATAACAACATTTTTATTATTTTCGAAGTGTGTTTGGCTACCGATGGACAGGAAGCAAGCACGCGGTGTTTAATTAGTATGCAGTGTTGATTTTATGGCGTCACTTGCCTTCTTTAGATATACATCAGGCCCCAATTTTAATTAAATATCAGATTTCATTTACTACAAGCTCAGCCTGTGACTTAGTTCATGTTCATGTGATTTTTTTTAAAATGCAGAAAGATTAAACTTTGTATAATTTATATAATTTTAAGTTTCATTACTTTATATTATATCGTAATTAAACACGCGTGCAAGCAGATGGGCAAGTGTCAAATTATTTAACTATAATAGTGTAATCAGAGGCTAACAATGAAAATTTATCGTTATTTTTCTCATACACTTCTTTACGCATAAAGTTATTTACAGTATAACGGAAAAGTATATGTAATAAAAATAGTATATGTTGATACTAATGTCAAATAAGACACAAAAATTTCTCCCCGAGGGTCCGTTTGTACGCTCTTATCTCGTAAACTTCTGAACAGATTTTGTTCAGTGTTGTCTTAGAAAAGGTCTAACTATATAGATATTGTGATCGGCGGCGGGCCAGTGGGATTTTACGTGTTCAGTGAATTCGTGGATTCCCGGTTTAGACTGACTGACGTGCTATGAGCTATGAATATTTTTTGGAAGAGTGTAGATGGACAGGAAAAAACACAGATATGTGTGTGCATCACACTACAATATGTCGGATATTTCGATAAAGCATTCATCTCTGTCTGTATTAAAACCATAACTGAAAACTAAATACAAAAAATTGTGATGTGGGAATAAGCAAATTTGACTTGCTTTCTTTCATTTGACTTAAATATTTTTTAATAAAATATACATCATATAAACAAACCTAAAACAAAAATTAAAAAAATGTTACTAAAGGCTTTAAACTTTTAGCAACACGCTGTATATCAATAGCATACAACATGCCGATTAGCACATTATAAATTTTGGCGCCCAAACGTCGCTTGGTGATATTTTCTAACGTCAATATTAGCATGCACATAAAAAATAATGTATTCTAAGTTTATTGTCAACGGTGGCTTTCATAGTAATTTTAACTGTTTTGAACACGTGATAAAAAACCCCATAAAGTTAAAGCAAAGGCGTAAAATAAATAAATAAATAATCTCTGACACATCTTTAGACCCCACGTGACAGGATGTAAGTCAAAAATTAATTTTATATATAGGAATGTATAAAATAAAAATTACTATATTATAAATAGATACTCTATTTCTATACCTAAATGAAACGCACTCGTGCTAACTTCTTTGTGTTAAAGCTTGTTTATAGGTCCACTGTTACCTTAATTAGCCTTGTTTTTCAAAAACTGATACGGTGACGTGTCAAATAAAAAAAGCACATGATATCTTTTGTACAAATCATAAATAATTTTCGCATGTCCATTCGCTGTGAACAAAGCAATCATTGTACACTACACGACGGTAAATATCACGTAGGAGTACAAATATGTGAAAAATAATATCAGATAACCATAGCGATATCTGCCGCAGAATACTGTCGAATCAAATTTCAGGTAAATTGATTCTGATCTTTCATACATTTTTAAACAGCCTGCCAAAAAATTGCGATGAGTGAAACTATGACTTGTGATTAATTTTAATGTCTTGTGGCATATTTCATTTTAGTTTACAAAACAAAAAAAAATATTGAAACATTCAATAACCTAAAAAAATTGAGGAATCTTACAGCACTGTTTTTTTAAAATGGTTTGGTAGAAACAACTCTTGTCTATCTTGTCTAATCATACTTGTGTTAAGTGGTGATTTAGATGTCGAAGGTAAAGCATTAGCTCAACAAATGCTTATTCACTCTTCTCTTGAAGTCACACTACACACGGCCGGAAAGATTGCCGCATCCAAGAAAAGAAAACTGTTCCTGAATGCTGACTACATTTCTTTGCAGAACCTTTGAGCAAGAAGAGTTCTCGTGTCACCAGTGGCAATGGTGAGTTCTGACCAAAGTTTTTTGAAAACATTTTCGACCAGAAGCCTTTGGATCCATCATCTCGAACACAAATATAGTCTCTACATAGAGATACATATTTACGCCATTTAGTTGTTTCGATTGCCTCTGAAGTAAGAATTTCGAATTTTACTTCATGTGGTTTGAGTTTTTCGTTTTTGCAACCGCGAGAACATTTAAAAAAGTTATACTATAAATGTGTGCATATACGGGGCTACTACAACTATATGTCCCTTAAATATTTATTGTTTTCACCATGAACCGTATTTGTTTCATCATGAAAAAGTGGACGTGACTTAGGTATCATTGTTAATAGTAAACTTAGGTATAATGCACATATAAACAAAACCATTATCAGGTATTTGGATTTTGAATACCATAGTAATACTAAAACTAGCATCTCACAGTGTCATCTCATCACTCAAATAGGTGGAGCCCAAGCAAGTCTGTGGGAAGTCGATGAATGTCATGGGAAGTAGCCCAAAATCTGGACTAGTGATGATAATCAAGTCTAGTATAACCCTAAATAACTTATTATTCTAAAAGTTCGATTATGCTAGTGTTCCTTGGAACACAGTACATCTTCACAATTGTTGCAAATTGTCCAACGTGCATTTATAAGAACATCTTAAATAAATTTAATAGGTTGGCTAATTTTTTTTTTAAAAAATATTAATGGTCTAGTCAAATGCTATGCCTTGATTGGGAAAATTGGCCACTTACTTTCATACAAATATCCAACGAGTCGTATAAACAAAACTGTTGATGTACTCCATTCCAGAACTAATTTGCATTGTGCTTTGCCAAGAATCTGCACGAATCCTATTTACATATAAAGTCATCTGAAACTGATATATGTCATAAATATAATTTCGTGTTTCGTAGTAAAAAAAACGATAATGTAATGTGACATATGGTTTTGATCATTAGGTTATTAGTTATTATATTTATTACTAAGAGTGGAATCAAATAATGTTACATTTAAATAAAAAGCATGTCTTCAAATCGAAAATCAGAAAGTGGGCTATTGTAACAAAAGTAAATTTTCTGATAAGCCCTAGGATGCCCAACCACTTGAAAACTTATCCATTATTTACGGGGCCAAGTTCAGACCTTTTTTTGTATTTAGGTTTGAAAAAGCAAAATCTATTAATCAAAGAAGCTTCATGTGTAACTTTTATACTTTTCTACGATAACATTGTAACTAGTGTTTAGTCTTCTTATTGCATTTTATTTAATGATGATATTTTGAATATACTTACTTTGTTTTTGTGTATGTTGTCCATTGTTTATTTACGTATTATTACTTTTCGTGCTAGTGTAGTTTTAATTAATTATATATTTTTATCATATTACGATAAGTGTTATGTGCACCAATCATTGGCATACTTATTAAAACAAAAAAACAGACGTATTTTATTTTATTGAATAGGAGTTTCAATACTTTAGTCACCCTTAGCTGAGATGGAATGTTTCGTTACCCATAACTCCCTCCCCCAAATCCCTCCACTTACCATTCGGAACATAGTAGCGTTATGCTGTTTTTTTGCGTAAGTATTCTCTTAGGACGCGTACTATACTGCCTTTACTGTATGCTCGGTAAGAATAACTGTTTGTACATTTTAGTTTTTACCTAATCTCGTTTAAATCTAAGCGATAACATCGAAGGGAGGATAGGTTAGGAATTACGATACTTCAGCGACACGCTTTATAACCCTTCGATCTTATACTCATTCATAATAAAACCAGATTTAAAAACTAATCATATATTGAGTATCGTTGTATTATGAACGGCCCTCAAGACCGTTAAAATAATAAAATTATGAGTCAAAATGCCATAATATTATTCAAATAATCATCACCGACATTAAAGTGATCGTAAATTTATTTTACATATTTAAATTACATTAAAACGTTAACATAATGTGATACATTAATTTTGGAAACCTCACTTTTATGTCGACGTCGTATCTCACATCAACATTTCAAGAGTTCGTAAATCGATTTATTTTACCGATGACAATTCATGCATACAAGTTGCAAAATACCTCTCACTCTGAAGCACGTATTCTGATAAGGACGGAGAAATATCGCAATGTTGGACTTTAATTCATTTTGACATAGGTACGTGAGATAACTGATAGGGACCCGGAGCGTATATCTCAGGATTTAGTTTGTTTAAATCTGCTACTCAGCAATTACTGGCATGTGGAATTACCAAAGAAATACTGCCCTAAACACAAAGGTATAAAGTCCATATTTTACAGGAAATAATCTTTGACCAATGTATTCCAATCTAAATTTTGGGCGGTACCACGATTCTGAAATATAAGCGATCATCACGAATGTAGTGTAGGAGTTAATGACGGAAATACGTGTTCGAGGTTTTTATTACATATTGTAATATGATTTATTTAAAGATCTAACTTTATTACGATTAAAATGATTTATAACTTAGATTCAGTATAAATCATATAATGAAAACTATAGTTGAATTTAGCAGAGAATATAGATTTTATTATATTTTTCAAACTTTAAATTAAATTTAAAGCATATATTGTATCTATATAAATTAACTTCAGCGTCTTTCAAAATTAGCGAGATGTATATTTTTTCAATAACATACAGTTAAAATATGATTAATAATAATAGGTAAAACTATCATGATTAAACTGACAAGTTATATAAGTTAAGTTGGTAACTTTTGTTTTTGAATTAGTTGGATTGCAAAGTTAAACAATTATAATACCTTGTAACCAATGCATAGGTTTCTTTTCGTGTACAAAACTCGAGTATAATCTTAGCTTTAAACGGTTCATAAGACCGGAACCAGTGATGACTGGATACATGGTCTGAATTGTCTTTTGTTATGGTTCGAATTATCTAGTTCATGAATTGTGCTAAACAGTTGATAAGATATAAATATTATGTTTTTTACTTAAGCAGAATGCAGAAAGTGTCAATATGACTTAAGTACATTTACAGCTCTTTGACTAAAATTGGTCCACGTTAACAGTAAGTTCGGTTGAATCGGATTGATGGAGACTGCGCGGTGGCGACGGCGATCTTAATTGGTTTTCGCCTGATGTATTTATGAATGCGCTCGTTTTTCGGGTTTAATTTTCTCCTTTCCGACGGTTCCCTTACGAGGATTAAGCGATTCATGACATTTATCAAAACTGTAATATATTGTTACATGGTTTAGTAATTACTGTAGAGAACGGAGTCGAGATATGCGACGGGGTCAATGATCCCAGCGAATTTTTTTTTGCGCTGGACCATTTTTGTAATAAGACAAAATGTGGACTGGTCAGCTGACAAGTCGCCTCCAGCTAAACGCAGCTTTAAAAATACAGTTAATTGCTTTAGTAGAGAACTTTTTGTTTCGATGGGTTTAATGGTGTGAAAAGGTAATGATTATGACCAGATCTTATTTGACTAAAATAATAATAATAAAATTGTTTATTGTATTCTCTCACAAATTAAGATTAGTAAATATAGTATAGTACAGATTTCACAGTGATGAACAGTATTTATGAGAGACAGGTGTCTATACTAAGATGCCCTGTATGACAGATCACTAGGTCCTCACATAACGATCTAGTTTCTATTTGAACATAAGAAAGTTTCAAAGAAACATTTTTTTTGTACTGTTTATATATATTAGTTAATAATTATATATACATATAAATATAATGTGTTTATACAAGCACTTGTGCTAGTGTGTGCATGTATGTGTACGTGTGTGTGTACGCCTATGACTGTACGAGAGAGTGCATCTGCGGAAGGGTGACAGTTCATAGTTCACAGTATAGTTTTCAGCAACACTTCCGTCGTATCATAAAATCAATCAAATATGTTACAAAATTAATCTGAAAGTAGTATATTATATATTTTATAAATTAATTTATGATAATATATAAAATAATTTGTCACGGTACTAGGTGTTAAAACCTCTAATTAAAAACTTCCATCGGTTCACAATGACTACTTAATACGACCTACTAATTACATTTAAAACCAAATTACGAAAATCCCTCTTAATTTTTATTTTCTTAATTCATAATATTAACATAAAGTTAGTATATCAATTAAGTACAGTTTTTTCATTGTGCGGTAGTCGCTTAACAATCCTTTTGTCGGAAGCTTCGCCCGGTTGGCAGTTACTCTATTGTGGTTGTTAGATTTATACAGATCTAACAGCTTGTATTGTTTATTCTTAAAAAAGTTTAGAGTGGATATGTTCATTTTAGTAAATGCTAGTTTAGTTATTATTCCACTAGAAGCAATTTCAATCTTATTTATAAAGAAGTACTTAAACTTTAAACTAGTAGGTTTCTTACGTTATTAAGATATTAAGGGTGACAAATGAGCTCACTTAGAAGGATAGACGATATTGTACCCAGAAACTGGGAAACGGTTCGGTGAGTAAAATAATCTTTAAAACTAATCTAATAATAACTAAAATACTCTTACAAAGACATTTATATCAGATATATTAATATGACTGTTAAATAGCTTAAAGACGCCCATAAATTTAGCAAGGTAGTTTTAATGTGACAGACAGAATCACAGCTAAAAACTAAATATAGAGACTAGTCCCGTCCAGGGCAAGACTGCGCTTTCACAGAATACCAGCGTAAAACAGTTGCCGGAAACTGCTGCTTCGTTTGGCCTGTGAAAGAAACCATTTTACTGGTGACGAGGAAGTTTTTTGTATACCTCAAAGGTAACACCACACCTGTGTCGTGATTCCTGACTAAGGACGAATGGAGTTATAATGAACCTGGGATTTACATTCAGATGAATCGTGTTCTAATTTATTACCCACAAAGTCATTAAATGTTACGATCCTGACATAAAGAAAAAATAAACCTATTAAATATTATATCAATAACGTTATCCATTATAGGTATCAAATTATATTCCTCGTTCGTATTTTGGTTCTACTAAACTTAAAAAATTTATACTTGAAAAAAACAAAAATCTCAATACCTTATAGTATTGAGAATTTTCCCGAAGTCTATATTTTAATCAAAAGATTTTTGGGTTCTTCCTTGGCTTCCTATTCCTGCCATTCATACTATATCTAAGATCTATATGTAAGAACACCATAGATTGTTTAATTTTTCGCTTAAGCATTAAATAATAAGTATTATAAAATATGATTTTGTGATGCATATCTAAACATGAAATTCATTTCTGGTAGTATTTAGTTTTCATTCTAAAATATATGTAACATGAATCTGTACTTGATTTTTGATTAGTTAATACATGGACACGATATTACGTTCTACGTATTTTAAGTTATAAAGTTTTATTACAAAAATTAGGAGAAAAATAACTTGATTATAAAATAATATTAATTAAAATGTTAATCATCTTAATATATTAATCGATTTAAGTATTACTCTTTTATATACAAATATTTGTCTGTATACTTAACTCGATCAATCTTAATTCTAGCAATATTTTATGTAAATTTGAAAGAGGCTTGTTTCCAAAATTAAATTGTCCATTTTGTTGAAATTACGTACCAGTTGGCATTAAAAGATTTACACATAAAATATAAAATAAGATATAAGAATTTTTTAGAATATTAACTTCTGACCAATGATTGAATTCTTAGGAAATAAAATTAATGAATAAATATTTATGTTCCCATCGGGTATTATAATTAAAACATAATAATTTACGTATAGATAAAATTACGCGCCAGAATTCTTTTGTTTTCGACAACTATATTATATACTAAGAGTATATCAAAAATACAAATACTAAACTTCTACTTTTATTTCTTACACTTTTTATTTGTACATGTGAAAGTTCTTCTTGTAGCTGTCTATATAAATTTTAGCTTTTGCTAGCTAGACCTCCAGTCTATAAATTTAGAATAACGACTAGAATTTATGTCGTTTTCACATATCTTACTATGACTCCGTTAGCTACAAGAACATTTTATTGCCTAGCAGTGAGATTCATTCTTATGCATTTCTGTATAAATGTATGCACTTTCTATAACTATACCATTTCTGACACATTTTCTTTATATAATATAGTTTTTAAATGTTTACTCAAAAGGGCATGCTTGCTTATTTTTCTTATTGCTATTTGCTATATGTTATTAACATAACTAACTTGCCTATTTTCTCTTACTAAGCTAGATATATAGTTCTTGACAATAGTTAAATTTTGAACTTACGAGGTTAAGTTTCGCAGTTTATCGTTTGTTTTTCGATCTTATTTTATATATTTCATAAGATCTAATTTATGTTGTGTTGCTTAGTTTATTTAAATTTTAATGGGCATATCACAGTTATTAAATATTATGTTTACAACTGGCTTAATGAAATATAAAATTATATATGATCATATGAATAAAAAAAATTAAACTCTATTTAATTTACATAACTTATTTAATATCGTAATTGTTCACAATAGACATATCTAATCGATTTATTTTAGATTTTGGGTTTCATAGACATGGGACCACCAAATAATCACCATCAATGGTTTTATGTTTACTGGTGTTACGCGTGGGTTCAGCCATTGTGTGTTTTGTTTCCGATTATCTTAAAGAATACACTTTTCATGAACGTTCGGTCCTAAATCCCTTAATTGCTGTTTTGATTCGTCATTAACTAAACTATATGAAAGCTTTTTACCGATAACTAAATTGTAGTGTCCATCATTCTAACTTTCTTGGCGGATTGGTGCAATATTAGTAAGTCAAACTGTTCTTTAAATCGAAAGGGATATAAAACGGATTGGTTTTCACTATCACTCGCAATTCCCCAATGTCAACCAGAGTAGCTGGTCTTCTTCATACGCAGATAAAAATTTCAACTACAAAAGTGTATAAACCTAAATTAACTCCAGCGCCCACGCATTCTGAAGTGGTGGTACAGGTAGTTAATAATAACAGCGATATTAATTAAGAATCCTCTATCAGAAGCAACTGACCAAGCCGAGGTTCGGCCCTCTCGTGCACCCTTGAGTCAGACGCTCTCGCGAAACAGGGTAACGGTCCAAGCCGAGGCTCCCTCTCGGGAGCCCTTGCACTGGTTACCCATATATAGAGGTCTCGACTGAGAGCCATAGGCGTTTGGTCACCTCTCAACCCGGTGAAATTTTAAAAGCCCTGGGACTAACAGCGGCCATCAGCCCAAAAAAAACCTAAATCGAACAGTGTATTCAGTCGGAGTTTTTTCAATCGCAGCATCAATGTTACGCGCCGTATCTGTAGCGTTTAACCCATGTCGGAAGTCGTTTACAAAAATTCAAGTTTTCAATGTTTCCATGTCTACGTAAAACACTGGCTTAAAAAAACAATTCAATGTCAGACAGTTGGATGCTGCCGTAATTTTAAATTAAAAATACATAATTTTACATTAAAAACATTTTTCTCTTACCAATCAGTAATATTTTCAGTCTAATTATTAAAAAAGCCGTTTAAAAGTACTAGCCTAGACTATCGGATAAATACACAAATAACTTAATTTAAATTAAAAAACAAACTAACTCAATTAAATCGCCAAGTTTAACTTATTTTCGGTAAATTGTAATGTGGAGACGCACTGAAGCAGAATTGAGAAAGACAATTTGAAAAATATAGAAATAGTTTATTGTACTTTAACATTTAATGCCTGAACTCTCTGATGACTGATTGTATTATTAAAGTTAAGTATCTAAGATAATCCGTGAAGATTAGAATAGAGAATATAAATAAAAAAAAAAAATTAATAAATGATAATTAGTGACGAAAATTCGCGCGGACTGTAAATATGTCATGTTTAATGGTTGTCAAAATAAGAGGGACACTGAAAACTCTACTGTGACTACATTGGAATTAATGGAAACTATTGCCTTAGTTGAAATCAGTTAAGGGAAGGCAATATTAATCTGTCATGTAATTTCAAAATCAGTTTATTTTATTAGAAAATTGGCATAACATATAAGGCACTCTGCCTCATATTTTGCATATAAACTGGTTTTCTACGTCTTATGTTTTGTACAAACGATATACCAATTTAAGTTACATAACTCCTATCTGAGTTTTTTTTTAATCTTTATATTGCCACATTTATTCCCATATCACGTAACAAAACTTTTAAAATTCGTAATATCAAAAATGTTTTTACTTATGTCCCATCCACATTAAGGCATCGTGTTTACATATCATAAACAGCACAATAGAGTTGTATTGTAATGAGTTGCGCCCACGCATACCAACTTTACCAGGCCGTCGATTTGTCGTTTGGTACAACCGATAGAAATCGCGCGGTCGTAGCGATGTAGCGTGTTGACATTACCGATTATTAACACATATGATTGTCATTGTCATAGTATCGGTACTTGAATGATTACTGTAGTATGCTGCTTGTAGTGGTATTTAGTACCGAAATCTCTTATATATAAGGTGTTCGCATTTCACTAAAATAATGTAAGTTTTATATATCGATGTAAAATGTGACCGATAATTATTTAACTTATCTTGTGTTTTGTGGTATAATTTAGATTTTTGTTTATTTACGGGTTTGCTACAACGGATAACACATTTTTTTACTTAAATCAAAATATAGGTCTAATAATTTTAATGTTTTCGCTGTTATTTAAGACACAATATAACAATAATGACCATCATTATTGACACTATGTGTATATGTTTACATACTCTTACTGCCTTTAGGAACATATGAATGCAGTTTTACCGTTTCATCAAATATATAAATCTAATAAACATAGAAAAGTTCACTGCATATTATCATTTTTTTTTCAAACAAAATCTTTGATATATAGATGAATTTTCTTCCCTTCTTTTTGTTTCTCAACAATTTTTATATCGCGATCCACGAAAATGCCAAAAAGATACGTAAAAAGCCTTTCGTCCCATAATAAAATTATAATGAATACCTTATTTATACAAAGCCATAAGCTATGAGTTGTTATTACATGCTTAAATTTTATTTTATAAAACTATATTTTTAATATAGTTTAATTAAATAAAATTTAACCATACCTTTAAGCGAATCTTTTGTAACAGAACGATCCTAGAGAGTTAACATCTCTATCGTCTCACTTGCACCAATCCTAAGCCGTATAACGAGGCAAGTAATTTACTAGCTTTTAAGTACTTAAGTGGACAATATATCGAGCACTTACACTACTGTCATGATCATCGAAAGTTCACATTGTTTTGTAATTTTTCTGCCTTATACAATAAAATTGCGTCGATATTGAACAAAATAAAGATCTGCAACTAATTTTGCCAAAGGAAGAAATTTATTAAGATCGCATTTAATAATAACCACAATTTTATTTATACAAACTAAAGGACATGGGCCATTTTCGGTCCAGCTACACGTGCTTTCAAGGACGATAATGAAATATATATAGAAAAAACATTTCATTTTTACATACTTGTCATCAAAGTCTTGGCATTCATTGAATTAGGTCTGTGTCATAAAGTATAGTAATATAAATAATATTTAAGCTGATGATGATGTTAAAGTGTCAGTGTATTGACAGCAAAATCATATGATATAACCTCAAATTCTTATCTTATTTATAAATATCTCTGTATCCCCATGAACAATATTGATTTTAATTTGTTTACAATAAAAGGGATATATAGTCTGTTATTTAAACCTAATTTCATTACTGTCCTTGAACTTCGTTTAGTGGGCCGTGCAATGTGTGGAGAGTGGCCCATGTCCTTTTGTCACTTCAATTTTATTATAATATTATTTTATACAAACTTTAATTAGAAATATAACAGTTCCCTGGCATTCATCAGTTGATACTGATGATATATGTAAAGTATATACTTGTTTAGAGTATGCCCTCAACATTCTATCAAAATGTATTGTCCTACACTCGTAGTTTATTATTTTATCTTACTGGAGCCATGCTGCAGCTACCTTCTAGTTGCAACATAAATGGACCGGTTATTATTGCAAAGTGAGTGTAGGAACCTTCATCCCTTTATTCTCATGCTTTTAGAATAGGGCTAAAGGTACCTCCCGCCTATCGTATAAACTGACTTAAAGGGTATTACGGCATCAAGGGCGATAAGGGTGGGGGCTCTCATCATCCAGAATAGCGAACCCTCGGTTGATGGAAACACGGAGTGGTCCCAGGTTGCCGTAGTACATAGAGGGTGCAAGGGTGCGATTATCTGTGTTTATCAGGATACATTTTATACTTACTGATTCTTAGGTATTTTTTGACAGGTTACAGTAGTAGGAGTAGTAGGAGACATTCCACCTCAGAACAGAATGACAATCCCCTGTTTCAACAAGGATTGTCTCGCATGTGCATCTTAAATTTTTATTAACGATATCATAGGCCGCAGTTATCGTAATTGACATCGGCTATATTGTGATGTGTTTGTCACTAATGTTAAAAATATGAATTTATTGCTATTTTAAATCTAGGGCTTCTAAAAGAAACACTATAGATTAACGATTGATTTTCAATAATTTCGTTATACAACCCAACTCACTGGATTAGTGTCGGTTAGAATATTTCACGCCGTCCCAACTTGGTGACTGCATCGTGCGCTACAGTTGCTTTATAGGGCAAGTGACGTAACGTGTCAGATATAATGGTTACATCGAGTTGGCTGTTTCTAATTGATTTCTTGCTTACGTCTCGCTCGTGACATCATAGACAATTCCTCGGAATGCCAGATAATTGATGAATTTCATTTGGTTCTTCCAAATATGTTTACTCTTTCAAATTCATTCACTTTCTAGTTCCAACTTGGCTTTAGCAGAATTAGTGTATCATAGAGCTAAAGAGCCAAACTGTAGCTATCAAAGTTTAGAAACAAATTTAACCTTCTCTAAATTTAGACATTCGATTTTAATTTTATATTCGAAATTATTTCAGATAACAGGAATATATGAAATAAAGAAAAAACTGGAAATTGATATAGAATGATTGTACGAGTTTAGTACATGTGAAAGAAATAATAATCCACATCGTGATGATTTTCTACTAACCAATTTCGACAACGGCGATATCTTCTGATAAATATTTTATAGTGCCATATACCTACATTCACGCAAAGAATGAGACACACGCTCATCTCCTTCCTTATTGTACCCGATGTCAAAGAGACGTACACATTCCACCAAGACCCAAGAACCAAAAATTTCTGATGTACAAACATTGTTCATCGGCTGGTAATCGAACCCAAGGACCTGCGACCCAGCAGCCTGTTACTCTAATCACTATAACACGCTGTCGTCACTACACAAATGCACAACATAGTAAATATAGATGTCGTTAAAAATGAATAGGAGAAGACGTTCATATGTAGATTAGACTGAATGAAGAAAATATGAATAGCGCAATATCATAATAGATCGTATTGGGAAATATATCATACAAACGGGAATGGATGGCAAGATTATATTAGTATTTAATGACCATTGACGATGTAAAGGGGCATAGAAAAGTAGTTTTATAGTCAATATAGAAACTTTATTCAGATGATGATAGATTTCGAAGACAACTTTAAGCTTATTGAGAGCTTATTCCCTATATATATAATAAACATAAGAAGAAAATAAGTCCTTATACAAATCAATATATTAAATAAACAGACACATCACTAAGCTTACGCTTTAAGCATCAATAGCTATTATTGGATTTAATAATTAGATTTATGTTGGTTTAAATTTAAGGTGGGTCTACGAAATTTAATGTCGTAGGTTTGAGTCCACCATTCTACTATTATCGTCAACCATATCCCAGCACAAGCATTTAGGGTAAAGATTAACGGAAAAATTACTAACTTCAATATCTTAAACAAGAAAAGTATCCTTATAGATCTATTTTTGCTCATCTACATTTATATTTTTAAATTTCTATGATCGCCCGTTATTATGTCTGAT
Source organism: Teinopalpus imperialis (assembly GCA_029286865.1). Lineage (NCBI taxonomy): Eukaryota > Metazoa > Arthropoda > Insecta > Lepidoptera > Papilionidae > Teinopalpus > Teinopalpus imperialis. Next base: position 11,350,482 of record JAGSMU010000004.1, read on the forward strand.
GCTTGGTATTATGTACGTACATATATATGTCTTACCTTTAAAGTTATATCCCATTTTTAATTCTAATAATTTTGATCAGCCTATAGCATAAATGAGTTTTAGTAAGAAAACCAAAAACAGAGACTCGAACGGACATTCGAAACGAATAGTAAAGAAACATGTCTCTAAACTAGACAATCACACGGTAGAAACACGTACCAGTTATAAATTAACTGTAGAAGGAATAGATACGACTATAACACTGCTTTTCGGAATACCAGTAGTTTAGCCCTACAATGTTTCATAGCATAGCCTATTCATCTAAGTAGATGGATATAAGTAAATGCAATGACTACCATAAATCTCTTACCATCAAATGAACTGTATGCTTTTTATATGATTTAATATATCGAAAAATATCACTTTGTTCCAAAGGAACCCATCTACCAGCTCACCTCAAATAAAACACATTTTTTCTTCAAATATTCAGAGCAACAATTGTTGGTATTTAAATATGTGCATTATTAAGATAAGGCAATGCAAGTGAAAGAGTTCAGCCTTTTTTTCCTCGTTTTTAAGATACGAAGCTGGGGCATGGAAGGAAGATAAGAATTAAAATTTCGAACGCTTAAAAAACATTGGGCGTTACAGTGCAAATTTACGGGCTCGAGTTAAGAGTTCTCTTAAGTGAAGTTTATAGAGGGTTCGTAATTTTGCATGTTTTAAATTCTACTTTTCTTAGCATTATTGTTTATACTTACTTTGTTAATAGTACCAAGTTTTTTTTTATTTAATTACAAGAAATGAATAAGTGAAGTAATTTTTTAAATTAGTAACACATAATATGAATGGACGATTTTTATAACTTTAACAAGAGCGAGATCGTTGTATTATAATATTAATAGAGACAAACAGTGACAGGATGGCTTAAGTGAAGACAGATTCATCACAAAAATCATCACAAGCTATTCTCCACTTGGCTGACGACAGTGCAAAAGGATCACACAGAGATAGACCTCCAAGAAGATTCTGACGATAATCGTGCTCTGTGGACAGTGCGGATGAGGAAGACTGACACGTAATAATTGGGAACGAACTAATTAATAATTATTAGAACGAAATAATTACTGCGACCCGTGATATCTACATACATCCATCCCCAACAGAAGTGAAAGTGGCACACGGGCTTTCAACCCTGAGGACTAAGATGTTTCGTTACCAGTCCAGTACCAGTACCAGTTTGAGTCTTCGGATCCCCACACTCACCATACGAAAAACAGAATATGCACCAGCGTTATGTTGTTATTTCACGTCGGTATAGGAAGGTAGGACAACGGGACAACAATCGGTAGAACCCACCTATTCACGCTACAGCAAGTATTTGGTTGCGTCGTGGCTCTACCATTTTTTGATAACTGTTTACTTAGGTGAAGGTGAATATTTAAACCTTTTCTCCAAATTTCAATCTCACTAAGATAAAATTAGATAACGGACGTGTTTCTGGCGTACGGCTGTGTATGGTCGGATAATTCATATTACATGCTACAGTGACACCGCAGCTATGTACTAGCTGTAGCACGAATAGGTCTGCTTAACCAAGGCGAACGTTTTTGTTATATAGAATATATGGTAAACGGGCAAGAAGCTAAGTGATAAGTGATTACCGCCGCCTGTGGACATCAGCAACAAAAGAGGAGCGGCAGAAGCTCTGCCGGCCTTTATGAAAGTGACCAGCGTAAAATAGTAGCTAAGCGTTGGTGTGTTTCGTTTGGTGAGTGAAACACATGAAGAGTTTATAAGTGGTTTTTAGGCATTCATGACAGTGACCACTCAACTTATTATGGCCATACGATTCGGGCAAATGATATGCTCTTTTATCACATCTTAATATCATAAAAAATATCATTACAAATTACCAAATCAGTCTCACGATATACTCGAGGTATCATCAGAGCTAAGGTTGGCTGGTTACCAAACAGCCCATCACATATCAGCCTATCTATTATCCACTGGTTAATTTAAGCATCTGCCATAGACCGCCATATAGCACTATGCAAACTCGTAAAGATTGTGGCATCATCTAGTGAGAGGTCGTCCCATACTGCTAGTCCGAGGACACCACTCAAGAAACTTTCTTCCCCGTCAGTTAATGGTTCTACAAGTTATATGTATATAGCTAATGCGACATCACATTGATTATAATTTGAGTTTTGTAAGTCAGCCCCGTTCTACTGCTCATTATCAAGTTACAGGAAATTTAAAGATTAATTTATAATAATATTTAATAACATTCATTACTTTTGCATAACCACCTAAACAATAATTAACGTCACAAATATTTTGCTGGCATATTTTTGTTAACGCCCTTGTCCAAATAAAGAATTACGGCTTTGTTGCACCTAAACACAATAACCATAAATCAAAAGAACTCACATCACAACCGCCAATCCCTTACTGCCAAGTCGACACCTACAATTATATTTTCAAGATATTTTATATCTTTCATCGTAAATTATACACGGGCCGTTCCGCTACCTTTTAAACTAAACTCGATGGTATCTCGATCCACGCAATATCTCAAACTTTGTGTATTATTTAATATCATTTTTATTGTTTTGATTTGATTTTTTTCTTGGGTATAGTCACGCTGTAGCTAATTGTTGGCTTTAATATGAATGGTTCCACTTGACCGGGGGAGGGCCAGGCGCTCACTACGCGTGAAAGAGCAGCATAACGCCGCTGTGTTTAGTATCGTATGTGTCTAGACCGGGACCCAAGTAACGAGGCATTCCGTTTCAGGGATGAAACTTTGTCTAGTATGGATTTAGATATCATGGACCTTGGATAGGTGAACGTTTGCCACCCCTAGTAATTGTTTTTAACTTTTCTCCTCACTTTACTCTGGAGTAATGGTATTTCATATCCGCTTCCTATATAATTACAATGTTTTAGTCTCCACCAATAATCTAACAATAAACTTTATGAGATACATATGTATATGATTAAAATATGGTTGACGAAACCACGATGAATTATTTACAAATGGTTTCAGTGAGAAAAAGAGTCTGAGTTCTAGTTTATAAAAGATTTCTTAGAAGGGACAGGATTTAAGCGAATGTCCATAAGTCAAGTCACGGGCTAAGTAAGCTAACAGGAGCCTGGAGGGTTCCCATTCAATTGTATAATTATGAAAATACTTACAAAAGCTTGACTTAACATAGCTTTGATAATTCGCCGTTTATGCTGTAAAATAAATAAACAGAGATGTAAAGAATTTTTATATACCTCAGGTTGACAAATGACTGCACGGTTCACCTGATGGTAATTGATGATTGCTACTCATTAACTCCTATTTTTATTTCTCCTCGAGAAGTGAAATCGGATACCTTGCTGCCAGTAATAGAGCCTCTTGTTCCCTACACTCACCATACGAAAAACAGAGATGGATGCTCCTATTTCAGGCTGGTTGTCTGTAAGAGCTAGCGTGTGACATCGTGCAGACATGCTAGATCCCGCTTGAAACTAGCGTTAGCTGTTACGCTGTCCTGTACTGTTAAAAATATTATTTTTTAACAGTGGTAGGAAGGTTAATTTAAGAATATAGAAGGTGATTGATGAACGTTTTACTATAGTATATTAGATACCATAACTTTTATAAATCTGTACTGGCGTCGAGGTATTTTATTCTTCAAGTTTTCAAGTGTGACAAGGTATCTCCATTCTGATTATTTATGGAGGATGAATGAGGACATGATGGGTTGCAAAAATCGCTTAACATCAGGTGAACTATTTGCTAGTTTTTCATATTAATTATTATATTAAAATATTTTCTCTAGTATAACTAAGAAAGGAGTAATTATGAACTAAATAAAATATAGTTATACTGTGGTAATGGTACTACGTTTGTACTTAATAAGCCTAATTTTGAGCACTAGGACATGTAAATGTCCTAAAGCACGCAGGCCATAAACGTTTCAGACAGATCTAGATTTATTGCTTCTCTTAGGATCCAAACTAAGGGCCACACTTGGGTCCAAACGGTGGCGCGCTCATGAATATGCTCTGTCGGCTTAATGTATCCAGTATGTTAAATATGCTTTGGGATGTTGGATAGTGTAATAAGAAAAAGCGATTTAGATAATTGAAATATTTTATATTACATGTATATGGCACGTGGTGGAGGTTAGGGTAACCTGGTGTACCTAGCCGGAGGCTTTACAAAGCACTACATCCTCAGGATGAAATTCATCAGCTTTAAGACACTTTTTTTTTATTATTACATTGAGAGAAACAATCGAACACACAGTTCACCTGATGGTACGTGACTCCCACGACCCATGACATCTACATTCATCCTTGACAAGGAATCATAATGCAGAAGCGTTGTCACCCTTGAGGACTGAGATGGAATGCCTCGTCACTAGTAATCAAGATCTCCGGATCCCTACACTCACCAGAAGAAGGAATGGAGGAATCACGACTATTTTTTTTATTTACATAATGACATAATAAGTTATCATGAATTTTGTCGCTGAATTGCGATGCAAAATTGTGCTCGTGTGTTGGCGGCAAACATAATAAAAAAATTAACTTCTAGTACGTCGAACGCCCTTATATCATTTCCAACGTTCACTAATCAGTTACTGTGATTCGAATTCACACGAACAATAAATCACTTTACCATTCGTTATCCTTGTCTTCCGCAACCGGGGTAAATAACACGGAAACTTTTTTATTTATTTCTTCCCTTTTTATTATTTTTAGGAATAAGTATATATAAAATAACGCTCTACTATCATTATGCGGTGGCGATTAAATAACTTAATTTCAACATATCAGTGTTAGAGGTACACTATAGTTTATTTCCAGCTTCAGCGTAAGTGGAACCGTTAAACTGAGGAAGACATACTATGTTCACATAGAATACCCGAGTGCAATTGCTGAATATGTCAGAGTTTTCATAACGTCACACATATAGGTAGGGCAAAGTTGTAGTCAGAAACTACCTGTGCCGTAATTAGGTTAATGGGACCAGGGAACGACTATGATCCCATTTAATACCTAAAAAAATTGCATAATATGGCTGTTGTGTTGCGCATGGCAAGAGAAACGGATAAAGAACTTCTTGTGTACAAGCATCCCGTCTTAGTCCAAAGGCGTGACAACATATTTATAAATCCTTTGTTTAGAAGAATAGAATTAGGACGTGAGTAGAGCCACGATGCAGTTTGTTTCTTGCTGCAGAATGAATGAGTCAGCTCGACCGGGAAAAGGAGCACGCCCTCACAGAATACCGTCGTGAACAAAACAGCATAACGATGCTGTGTATCGTATGGTGAGTGTAGGGATCCGAAGACCCTTATATTATTAGTGTGGATACATTCCGTCTCAGTATACAAGGGAGACAACGCATCTGCATTATGATTCCTTGGCAAGGATGAATGTAGATGTCATGGGCCGCAGGAATCACTTGCCATCGGGTGACTGTGCTTGTTTGTTACTCTCATTGTAATAAAAAACAATGATCACCTAAATTAAATTAATGTAAAATAATAAACACACACTTTTATCCATTGCTTAATAATAATTCTAGATGCATTTGTAGTCTACTTTGATGACCGTATTGGAATACCTCGCTACCTATAAATGGGTCTTTAATTGATTTTATTTTGTTACTTAATTTCCATAAAAATAAATAAGCCTCCTGTTATGTACACATAATTATTACGTTTGTACGTTTCAATACGTGAGCGCGTATTTCAAAACACAACAAGTGTTTGGGCGCACTTCTTAAAATTAAGTTAATTAGATTCTTAATTATTTAATATATTTTAATTATGTATATTTTAGATTTATTAAAAATTTTCACATATTTTAATAAGGTAATTATATAAGCATTTTTATCATAAGTCTTATAACCAGTTAGTGCTTCCTAATGTTAATTGCTTGTTTATTTTACTTTTAATTTAATTTTCATGGAATATTTGACAAACTTTACTAAACTCTTTGTATACGTAAGTTCTGCGGAATGGTAACCTGATGTCCTGTGATTTACAGGTTTTTTAATACCTACTGCAGGCATCAGTCAGCCACGACTATGTACTAATGTTTCTTTTATTAAGGAGAACATGTTTCTATTATGTAAAATTTTTATTCTATGTATTTTAGTTGTGGTGAAAATAAATAAATAAATAAAAAAAAATAATAATAAATATTGTGCCACGTCAAGTAAGCACCGCGCGAAATCTCACGTCGTGTTCTTTTCATCACTCTCGCCATTTGTCTGAGAAAAATCAGGACACTATATTACAATATCCTTGCAAGCATTAGCAAAGATAAAGCAAGAACAATAGTTCGCATCTAGAAGTTTTATTCCTACACTATTTTAAGACGAGTGACAAGCTCTAACAAGGCAGTCGTAGCTCGGAGAGAAATGAAATTCTTGTCGGGAAACGAATCATAAAATGTTTAGATGTATGTTTAGAAATACTACAGGAAGACTTACTTGGTCCAAGGAGACTGCAACAATATTTTGGGTTTTTGTTTTTGTTTCTTTTTTGTTGCAGTTAATGTACAACCATAACTATTCAGTTGATGAAAAAAAAACACTGTATTCCATATATATCTTTACTTATTCATTTATTTACTTTGAAGACACATCAAGGCAAAGGCATATTATCAACCCTAAGTATTGACGAGTAGATGAAATGATTTCTTCTCCGCTTCCTCCTTTTCAAAGAACCCATCGGGTACTACCATTTTAAAGCTGCAGACTAGCCCTGCCATGATGTTTTCAGATCTGGGTGATCGAGACAGACCCGTGTTGTTGAATTGTTACTATTTGGCAAGAGTACACTCTCTACTTGCTCTGATATCGGACTGTGAAGTTGTAGAAATTAACCAGGAGGACATAAAAATATTGAGATTTAGTGAAAAAAAAAAAGTCTCCAGATTCCAACACTCGCGTAATTGCTACTATTTAACACTGTTATTGTTAGTATGCGGCATCTTCTTGGCCATGCCGACCCATTCATGCAGCGGCTAAAAAAAGCCACCCAAAAATCATAACAAAACCTAATCATTTTACAACTGAGACATAAAACAGCGTTAAACCATACGAGAAAAAATGTATTACAAAGCTACAGTAAAAATTAAAAAAAAATCTCCTAATCGCTCTTTTTAAAACAATATAACCGCACCCCGAAAAGCATATTGTAATTACGCCAAAACAATTGGTAATTAAGTGAGATAATTACGCTTCAAATTGTGTTATAATTACTTTACACCCGTTTAATGGAGATTTTATGGTTCGGGTTATGTAATGACAAATTAAACTAGGTACAATAGAGGGACCTTAGTGGTACGTGAGTTTAGAAGCAAAGCAGCAAAGATGTCATTAATGTCTTAGTAAAGTCGGCTCTACGGAGGAAGTGCTCGGAATTTCCTTCGTAGAGCCGACTTCATTTCCTTACAGAATATTAGCTTGCAGCATAACCCTCCTGTGTTTCGTATGTCTTCAGGAATGACAACCGATATGGATCTTGATTTTTTGATGAGATGAATGTAGCTGTTCATGGGCATCAGTCATCTTTCCACTAGGTGAACTTGTGTCATCCTTGATTAAGTTATTGGTATAAGCCGACTGGACTTCGAAAACTGAAATACTAAGTACAGAAATCCCACGTCTTATCTATATTGCATATTCCTATACTTTTACCACCAATTTTCATCTGAAAAGATAGACTGACAATACCCAGTTTACCCTTTTTTTAATAACTATCACAATGAAGTTTGTTAATTAAAAAGGAACAAAAGCTTTTTTCAACAAAAATAATCTAAACTTGCGTTTCTAATGCTAGGCCATTTTTTATGTTTTATAAAAGCAACACACAATTTATTTTCTTTAGTTACGTTTCCCTATGAAAATATCAATTTGATCAAAAATATTTAAAACCTCACCACTAATTTTAGAATTTTTTCAGATGACATAACATGCAACTATAGAAATAGGTTCATATATATATATATATATATATATATATATATATATATATATATATATATATCTATATATATTATATATATATATATATATATATATATATTATATACAATAAATACTCCAATTTATTGCGAAGCAATGTGTGGTATAATCTCATTTTAGGTTTTAATGATTTAAATAATAATTTTAAGCATATAAATAATAGAAAATCCATTAAAAAAAAATTGGTCATACAAAAACTTTGAGACAAACCAAACTGCAAAGTACCGAACTTTTCTTCTACCTTCACAATTTTAGGTTAATTTGTCCATTTGAATAGTGATGGATTAGCGTAGCAAATATGCTTGAAGAGAGAGTTTCAGTGATATTGAGATGGCCAAAATATATCTGAAAATCATTTGGTTGGCTAAAAACACAAAAATTTTAGATTAGTCTTCATAAAACGACTTGACTTTGTGAGGTGTTCTTGAATCATGGCGGTGAGGTGTTGAAGTAATTTAATAAAGTCAAATGAGAAATTAAAATTGTTTGAGAAAAATATAAATTTTCCGTTGATCATTAATATATAATATATCTATATATTATATATTAAGGTATAACTTAAATCTACAAGGTGCGATACGTACAATACATCTTTTCATATCATGTTACCGTTTACTCTCATTGCTTTGGAAATTATAACATAATATGATAAATTATAAAATTAATTATCACGCCATCTTTGAAAGATTAAATTTTTAATTAAATTTAATTAAATAAATAAAGAAATAAATTCACAGTGCTTTACATGTAGGACTTTCTAACAGTTTCCCTAAGCAATATTTCGTACAACTCTTTGAAGAGGCCGTCGTTAGTGCGTCATCGCAGTGCATTGCAAGCGTAAAAGGAGAGTAAATTTTAAAATGTCTACTTTATATCAGCTTTGAGTTCGTGTCTTCTATGTTGAAAGTTTACAAACAAGCCATTTCAACTAATAGCAAGTCCCTGACGATGATAGATAAAGATGCACTGCGTATACCTGTAGTGGTTAAACAGGTATACGTACTAAATATGAGTCTTATGTTTTAATACAGAAAAAAATATATATCTCTTAATAAGGACAATTATTGTTAAAGTAAGTAGTCTTTATAGATCCATCATAAATTTTGTTGCAATAATTTATTTCTTGTACAGAACGATGTTCAGTTCATATATATAAATTACATGAAAACTTCTCGATAAATAAGCAATCTCCCATTTGTATCCATACCGAATTGAATAAAATCTATTGTCAATTGTACCAGAGCATGAACAGTTGAACATATTTTTTTATTTATATGACTATTTCAATAGCTTATATTTTACGATTTAACATGAAAAGTAACAGGTATAAAAGTACCATAGGCGAAGGATATAGTTTCACTACAATCAACAGTAACAATATACGTTTTGCGCAGTTGACATCAGATTGACCATGACAATGACCAGATGATATCGCAGTGGATATCATCTGGTCATGGTCTGGATATCATATTTCTCTTTGTAGTATAAGAGCTACGGACGAGAACCAGTGTATTCAACGTGGTATGGTCGTTTGCAATATCTACTCGACCTTTAGATAAAGCTGTAGAGGTCACTGGACCAAAAGCATTACTCATACACAAAAAAAAAGAGCTACGGACCACGCTTTACAGAATTTCTGCATAAAATTCATGCAGCTAATCAATGTGTTTCATATGGTTAGTGAATGAGACCGGTCTTCGGTCTCAGCCAAACGGCCTTTACTGAGGGCAAGAGTAATTTACTTGTACTTTTAGTGGTAGAGCTACACCACGTACCACTAGAAGTACAACGTCTAGTGCGCTTTACCATCTAGGACTGCATTTCCACTTAACATCAGGTGGGATCGTGGTCAAGCAATTGCTTTGAAAGTTTATAAAAAAAATTAAAGCAGTGTGTTTCTAGCTGCAGAATGAATGGATCAGCTCGACCGGGGAAAGACCATGCCCTCACAGAATACCCGCGTGAAATATACGTGCAACATAATGCAACTGTGTTTCGTCTGGAGGGTGTAGAGATCCGGAGATCTTTATTACTGGTGACGAAGCATTCTATCTCAGTCCTCTAGAGAGGCATCGCATCTGCATTATGGTTCCTTGTCAAGGATTAATGTAGATGTCATAGGCCGCAAGAGCATCACTTCCATTGGGTGAACTGTGTCCACATTTGTTACTCTCAATGCAATAACAAAAAGAAGGATACAGCCCTAACTCCCTTAATCCTCAAAGGTGACAACGAATCTTTAATTCTTGTCTGGAATGAAGGTAGTCATTCAAGATAAGAATAAATGATATTCGCTTTGTCTTTTCTCCGATTCCCTATTGTTTGCTTCAACGTGCCGTCTAGACGTCATTAACCCTATTTTTTGTTATATTTTCAAACTACTTTAATATAAACGCGATTTTGCAAGTTAGCTCAACTTCTTATATATAGGTATATGTAGATTGAATTACGTGGTTGTGTTAGTGTTAAATATTTAAATTCACGTCACCGTGTGTTCTGGTTGTTATGTAGCGAACTCCGATTTCGATTCCCAATCGAACAAATCTGTATGTAATCCGATTGCATGAACTAGATAATGGCTGGATTAGAGATCAGAGTAACTGCGGTATGTCTGAAACTCTATCGCGTGGCCAGTATCTGTGCGAAACAATTTGTTTAATTCAATTTAGGAAGGGTACAAGTGAATGTATCTGTGTATCTTCTGCGTATTTGCTTAGGACACTGTAATGTATCCACCTAGTTTCCATTATTCGCTAGCAAGCAGAATATGTCTCTATATGAGCCAGAAAATCATAAGTATCATACATAGATATCTAAACATAACGAAATAGATTATTTGTCACATGATAGCCAAATCGTACTTTGTTATGTTTGTTTTGATTGGCACCTTTTATTGGTTTTATGTATGTCTATTATGATATAGATATAATCTTAATACATATCTTAATTTATTGCCAATAAAATGAGCTTATAAAACTTCTTATCGACGCAACTTCGCGTATTTTAAGTGTATCTTACCTTTCCTATAAAACCTGTAAACGCTTCATAAAAACGTCGTCGACATCAAACAAGCAAATTATGAAAAATTCCATTCATTATCGTCTTTCAAATGACTACCTTATTACAGCAGATTTAAGGTAAATAATCGTAAATGATTTAATGAATACTTATCTCTTAATATATTAATTTATTTTGATATAGGTTGAAGTCGGCTGTTCTGAGACTTTACGGCCGAAACGGAGTGACGGTATCCATAAACCTTGTGATCTTGGGAAAAGTTTATTTTTTCTAAAGTTATACACAATTTTATAAGGTAACAATAGATTTGAAGTTTTCATTCTTAATTAAATATATTATTTTAATTGAATGGAAGAATATATTAAGTTAAAAAGTACTGATATAAAATGATCACATTCCTTCAATAGTTTGTAACATGAGGTGAGGCCACTGATGAGTTAAATGAATACTATTTCACTGCCAAAATGTTGCTTAATGCCTAAGTAATATTTAATAATTATAACCAGTTTTCTTATAATCATTACAGTTTATGTTATGTATACTTTATCTTTGTTTGTTGAACCCCTTATTTGCTTCATTCATCTATATCCTTGCAAAAGTACCGCTATCCCATTACCATTACACCCTATTTTTATGGTTTAAAGATTTTTTTAATTTTATTTAACCTCTTTTCCAATTTGTTTGGATAGTTTTGAAAAAAATTCTAAAGTTATAAATAGTTATCAAATTGAACGGAATATCCATTAATTATTGAAATTGGTTACCCTACACATAGTGCCACGAATTTTTATCAATAAGATGACAGGGCGCGTCCAATCTCCGTAAAGCGTGGAACAATAAAAGGCTTTATCGTCGGACCGCAGTATCTACATAATAACATATCACTTCGTTCGAATAAAAAGCAAATCGAAATATCGATAAGGTCGAAAATGGCATAGTGTGTCATGCCTTGATCAAATTTTTGTGTACGATTGTTTTATAACTAGTGAAAGGGTGCTTTGGCCACCTGACGCAGTGGATTTTATAGCTACCAGGGGTTTGGTTATTTCTTATTTTTATTTTTGAACTACCCTTTATGAATATGACAACCGAGATATTCTGTATCATTGTGTTTCGGTTGCGAGTGCTAGCTATGATCTCCAAGCCCTGGATCGATTAAATGCTTACGTCTTAAATTCATTTAAGCTTCATAATATATGTATCTTGATGTATTGAATTCCGAATCCCTTACCACCTGCTAAACCTATTTATACTTGTTTTCTGGTGAATACCGAGCTATGACTTCTTGTTTTATTTTCCATGAATTTTCCGATACGTAGCTTTCCTTACGATATTATCATTCCCTTGTGACTTGATAAATCAGCATATGATAAGGAAAAATTTTATAAGAGAAAACCTGGAGTTTAAATCTTTCTTTACTTTAAGCAAGCGAAAACTGATCAACAATGAATCTCTTATAATTTGTATAAATATAAATATATATAAATTTCCCTTATAAACAAAACAGTTATTCAACAATTTATTTTTAATAGAATCCTCCGCTTATAGTGAATGAAATATATTAAATTAAATTTTCATATAAAATATGCGAAAAAAGGACGTTCAATCTTTTTGTAAATTGGAAAATTTATATCAAAAATTGATTTCATCAGAAAAACATCAGACGCAGTTTTTCGATTTAAAAATTAAATCCACTGAACGCCGAGTAATTTCCAAAATCTGTCAACAAATTGACGTACGCATCAAAAAAGCAATTTTCTGTGACAATACTATTCGTGTCATTCAAGCAGGAAATGCGAAAATCATTTTACCTAACTGTTGGATTTTCAACGAGTGGTAAGATTTTAAAAGCTAATCTTCTCCTTGTTACTGATACTATCTTAAAAACTACGAATATTTTAGTATAACGCTAAAATTTTTACTAAATCTTTTACTAATTTAATTTGCCTAAGGCTTTTTGCGTCGCTTACCACCTGTCACCTGTAATCACCGCTTAACATCAAAGAAGAAAAATGAAAATACTAGTAAAAAGAAGCTATGTTAGATAGAAAGTAATTAAGCAATTACTTTAATATTTTTTGTTTTCTGTTGTCAAAACCTTCTTAGAGGTCTTTACAGAAAATCACTAAATCTTAGTATTTTTTAGGTTTCTCTTTAATTTTTGTTAGATCAAGACCTTGCTATACCATCGTTAATATTTTTTATTTTTTATTTTAATTTAGCAATAGACTAACGTTATTATATTAAACTTTATACGCAGTATAAATTTCAATCTAGTAAGAAAACTTGGCTCAGCTTAGTAGAGACACGTTAAGTCAAAAAAGTTTTGGACTAAGTCCAGATATTTAGTCAGTTGAGAAAAAGAATTTTAAAACTATGTTTTACATTTTTAACAAAAGAATATTACAAAAATTTGATCAGATTTATTGTACAATATGTATTAATAAACTATATCAAATACGATTAAGTCTCTCTTTCAAAATCAAATATGTTAATTGTCTATTTTCTCATGTTAAGTGAAAGTAATCTAATATCTATCTAATTAATATCTATCTAAACAAATACAGAGAAGTTAAATGATAGGTGATTGTGTTTTTAGTAATATAAATGTCATATTAAATATCATTCATGGCATAGAGGTTAGAGTAGAGAGAACCTGGCTGCTGCGTCGCGAGTCTTGGGTTCGATTTCGAGCCAAGAAACAAAATTTGTGTATCACAATGTACAACACATCGGTTTTCTTGTTACAAAACTATAGTATATTCTGGTTTGTTAATTTTATCTGGTAATAAGTAAAAGATAACATAACGTGGTCAAAATCTGAAAAGAGGATACTATAGGGTTAGAACTCCTTTCGCTGTATTTTTTTGGGTGCTGGCCTCTGTTAGCCCAAGGGCTTTTACAGTTTCACCGGGTTGAGAGGTGACCGAGCGCTTATGGTGGTCAGCCGAGATCTCGATTTGCCGGTAATCAGCACAAGGGGTCCCGAGAGGGAGCTTTGGCTTGGACCGTTACACAGCGCGAGAGCGACTGACAAGAGAGGGCCGAAACTCGGCTCGAACAGTTGCATCTGACTATGGATTATCTAAATTAATATCTCAATTATCTCATATCTCTCATATCAAGATCTAATATCAATATATGTGTATTGCTGTATTCCAGTTAGAGTTTTGGATTGTCTCTTTTAATATCTTATATGCTGTCTTCGAGATAGGTTAAATGGTTAATTATAATTAAGACATTCACACAAAACTGTTTCCTTTACAACAATAATGAACTTGTAATAGTAATAAAATATTTATTATCCATTGATTATACAAAATATATTTCTTAGAAAAAAAGTTTTCCCCACGATATTTTCCTTCAACCAAATACGTGGTAAACCAGAGCTTTTAGAATTGCAATTAGCAATTTCGTTGTCACAGCCGATATCGGGGATCGTATTCGATTACTCGCGTACCGTGAAATTAAAAGCTAGCGTATAGACATGCGTTATCTCGACTTCAACAATTGGTTTTACTTAATTGATAAATATAAATTCTAGAAAGACCTAATTTGTTTAGTCTATTATATTTATCTTTTTTTATATTTTATTTATATTTATTTTTATTTATTATAGTTATTTCATTTCGTAAACATTAACCTAAATATTGGTTGTCGTTAACCTTTCTTATGATCAAAGTGATCCCAATTTTCAAAGTAACTTCCTAACCTAGAATAGTGGCGCTACGGGATGTAACTGCCTTTAATAATAAGAATATAGGTACTTAAAATAACTAACAACTAATGCAAATCTCAATACAATGGGTAGATGTCTATAAAAAGGCGATTTGGAAGCGTGCGGCGTTTCCGAACGGGCAGCCAATGATACTCCAGCGCTTACATAGGAAGTTAAGCAAGTTAATATGCAAAGCAGATTGTGAAGGGGTAGTAGATTTATAGTCATGATGGTTGAAATTGGATGGTGATCTGTAAGTTTCTATTGTTATATATTTATGTATATGTATATATATATATATATATATATATATATATATATATATATATATATATATATATATATATATAGATCTAAGAAGATTCTCTGTTTTTCATCAAAATCTTTAGTAGTTTAAGGTGAGAGAAAATATGTCTAGAAAAAGCAGAACACATTACACTTGATGTTAAATGAAAGGGGTCCATAACACTAGCATTACAGGAGAGTGCTTAATAAATACATAGCAAATAGAAAACAACTTATTTTTGCAAGTGCGACAGAGTTAGTAAATCGTAGAAAATCGGATTTGGGTGATGCCTGGTGGCGTGATGATTAGACAACCTGCTGTGTCACGAGGAGAGGTACAATATTTACAAATTGTTGATTTTCAGGTCTGCTGTTTGAATCTTCTTGCGAAGTTTCGTCCTGGTATAAGTCAGAAATTATCACCATGATTGTAATCGATCAAGAATATATCATATATACACCGTACCAATACACAGGAACCTTCTTTCAATCATCAGACTAGAGAAGGGGAGGAGTGACTCTGTGTTTGCTCCAATGCATACGGTACTTCAATAAATCCAGCGATGTAGATGCCAACTTATAATGATCAAAAGAAATCGCCGACGTCGAAATCGAATAGGTGAACAATCATTATCATATATATTCAAAAATATAATCTAGCATAATACCCGTCGACATAATTAGCTTGAGTCTCAAAGGACTATTGTCATTTATTATAAATCAACGGGACTTTTAAATTTGACTCTACCATTGAAATTCTTCAGAGGAAATTCGTAATTAATACACCTCTTAAAGGTCTTTTGTTATATATTTAATTAATAATAATAAATTTTATCCACGAAGCCATTGCTTACTGACACCACTATAGTACTAAGAATACATGGCACGACTCATCGAAAATTCGGACCGAGCCCATGCGAACGGTTTATAGTTTCCGCGGCAAGGCTGACATCATTTAAATCCCCAAAATATTTAGTAGCTCATATTTTTTGTCGAAATAATTATTCAAGGAATTTGTCGATCCAGTAATGCGACAATAAATAAAAGAATATTTTTTAAGAATATTTATTAAATACACTTCAAGTATTTTTATATATTTAAGTAAGAGAAGAGAAATTAAAAGAATATCAAAAAAAAACAAAAAAATATACATATTTTGTATCATTCAATGGGTTATGTGTCAGATACATTTTTCTAAGAACAGGCCCTTAGTTTTTTTAATCCAGCAGTCCTTACTTTCTTCGTTCTCACTTTATGTGATAAGAAATTTTAAATCTTGTCCAATATTGTTCTATGAACGATCATTGATGTGTTTTAATAACATGTGAACATTTGAGATTATTTTTGATATTAAGTTTACAGGTTACAAAAGTGCCTCCGTTATCAAACTTTCGATTCTCCATTTTTATCATTTATAACAAACAGTGTGATAATTCTCCCAGAACTATGAGTGCTGTAAAGCACTCGAAATGTAGGGATAAAAAAGTTATTATAAATATAAGAACGATAAAATCCGTAAAAGAATAGTTTTATTCAATCTTTAAATAATATGAAATTAGGAAAATTATTATTAATCAGCATTGAGAAGATTTTCTCAAAGTTAGCTTAGATTATCACCTTTTTGCCGTTTAAACTCACTCTACATTTGATGTTTTACTTTCAGTTTTTTTTTAATTCAATTATTTTTTTATTACCCAACATGTTTTTCTTTTGTTTCTGTCATGTATATTTAAGGCAAATAAAGTTATTTTATTATTATTATTTATGTATGGTATGTTTAATACAACTTGAATATAATTCAAGAACTGAAAGTTTTAACCGTCGCCAACATCTTTATAAACAGCTGCTTCCATAGACCGTTAAAGTTTGTATCACCGGAACATAATTTAAAAAGAAATGTCAATAAAAATTATACAAGGGAATGTGTCCTTTTACATATTTGTTTCATTCCTACCGAGTGTGACGAGATAGTACAGTTATCGTGATGAAAAGTGATCATAAATTATGTCTTAGCGAATAATTTAACATTTTTAAGCATTTTACTCAGAACCACACAGCATTTAAGTCATATAAACAATGGTTAGTCGGTTTACTCAAAATACTGATGAGACTGATTAGTTATTTTTAAGAGTAGTAGAGCGCCGCTGTAGCTTTTTCCTGGCTGAAGCATGAATGGGTCAGCTCGACCGAGGAAGGTCGCCTTAACACTTCGCCTTCAGTCAGCAGCATAATGATGTTGTAGTTCGTCTGATAAGTATAGGGATCCGGAGACCGTTAATACTGATGACGAGGCATTCCATCTTAGTCCTCAGGGATGATCACACATCTATATCTGGTGATGAATGTCGCCCTCACTGCAATAAAACAAACAAAAATTCCACTGCAGTTTTTTTTAAACAACATAATTGTTATTTTGATTTAGGGTTATGCTATTTACGATTGTAACACCTTATATTGTGGTCATATATGTTGTCTTATACGTTGTATATAATTAAAACTGGCATAAAGGCATCGCGTGATGAATCATAATATAAACATATATATTATAGTATGTATGTATAGTGTATTTAGTATTATGTATTTAATATCTATATATGTATATTAGTTATTTTTATATTCTTTTTATTAATTGTTTATTACTACACCTATCACAATATATCACTACACCTTGGGTTGAATGGCATTAAGTCCGCCCTTAATGAACCTTTAACTTTGCTAAGGTTAATGCAATAAAGAGTAAATAAATAAATAAATAAAACACCCTTAATTATTATTCTACAAACCATTATATCTTATATTTATTTGTAAAGACGATTTAATAAATCAAAATTATTAAATTTAATAAATTAATACAATATCGTATATTGATGACGATAAAAGCTCCTAGCTGATTTCCACCAAGGCTATAGCTTCTGGTTATTGTCAGATAACATCAAATACCCAGAATATTTTATAGTGCCGTAAAATTCCGGGCAAACACGGATGCACCCACTTGTCGTCACCTTCCCTATTCTTATGTAATGTATAATAAGAACGGAGGAAGGTTTAAATGCAGTGTCAAACATACGGAACATGCAAGCGACGAAATTAACAATTTGTACTGGACTAATTTTATTCCCCGCCTAGGAATCGCATTCAAGACCTGCGAATCAGCATCCATTATAAACACAACAACATGCGTTCGTCGTATATTATAAAAACAATATACTGAACATACAATCAAAATGGCATTAAAATAAATAGTATTTGTATTCATATATATTGCATTTGTTGAGTTAAAATCATGGCATGAGAAGGGCAAAAGAGATTCTTTTGAACTTTTGAACTTATTTAATAATTAAAGCCTTGTCAGTTGTTATATTCCAATTAGCCCTTTAAGTCTTTGGCCGTCAGAGAATAGTTCACGACGCAGCCCCATTTCGGATTGGTGGACTTCACATGTCTAGAAATATTCTTTATATCCCAATTAGCCCTTTAAGTCTTTGGCCGTTAGAGTATAGTCCACGACGCTGCACCATTTCGGATTGGTGGACTCACACGTCGAGAAATATTCTTTCCTTTAACATATTTCTTAGACATTAATGGTCTCATGATGTTTTATCTCCAATAACGTGGTAAACCAGCACTTAGAATTTCGATTAACAATTTCATTAGTGTCGGCACCGGGGATCCAACTCGGTTTTCTCGAGTACCTTGTAATAAAAGCTAGTACTAATCTTTCTATTATTTGTTCGTCAGGTTGGAATTAAAATAATCATGCGTCTGCGTGTCATCTTGCATTGTGTAAGTATCTAGATTAAAAACTTTTTTGTTCTCTTCCACATCTTGAAGTTAAATATGCTACTAATTAATCCTAGTCTTTCTCAAGAGTACGAGGATGTGCTTATGTCAAGTTTTTTTTAATAAGAATATTAGCAATGCTATTAACATATTCCAACTGGTTAACCACTCCAACTGAGCTGAAGCTGACATAGTTCACGACAATATTCGATTGGTGGATTCGAACCAACGACCTTAAATTTCGCAGATCGTACCCTAAACCGTTGGCACTATTGGCAGTTTCTAGCTGCATTATGGCTTCACCACAAAAGTAACCTGAACATAATGTCTATCTCCAATGTTGTGGACGAACGCGTATGAATAATGAATTTAACGGTCATTCAAATACAAGCAATATGTGAATGTATTCAAACATTTATTATGGTTTCTTCGATGTCCTCATTTCGTATTCCAAACTTCGAATACAATGAGATACTTATAGTAATTCTTAACTGCAACTTCCTTTCACACGGATGTCGCGTGGAAGTATTATAGCTGTTCGTTATATAAGTATATATATTGATCTTTCTGTCTGCACGCGACTGAGCACCATCCTCATCTAATCCGACATCCAGAGCATAACAGTCAACGCCCTTAGATAAGCGCGTTCCTGCGTTGCCATGGTCATTTAAGTTCAGATATAGATATAACTGAACTTAAATGACTTTGTTGTATTTTAGTAATATGCCATTGTAAATAAAAAAATAATGCATCACATTAAGACCTGACAATGAACTATTTTTAAACGTCAATATCGAGCCTAATGCTAACGCCATTCGATTGTTTGTTTTATAGAGCAAGTGGCAAATAAACAAGATGACCATATGATGGTAAGTGATCACCTCTGACAATGATGATTTTCATAGACCAGAGACGTCACAGGTGCGCGCCGGCCTTTCGTATTGTCATAATATATTCTAGCGCAGGCATATTATTCTTGAGTGATTAACGGGAATATTCGTAATTTTATCGTCGCTAAATTCTTTCTAAACACAGATGTATTTTACTAACATTCGAATTGATTTTATTGGAAATGAAAAACGAAGTCTACGTGGTCCATATTTAATTATATGTATTCAGTGCAAAGCAGTGTTCAAGAAATCTAGTGTCGTAAATCTAAAAGTCGATACACGCTATGATAGCTAGCAGCAGAACACGTGTCGTATCTCTGTCCGTGCTCTGGTACTTCCTGGTGCTTTATACTTATATTACAGTCGTGACATAAGATTGATATGATGTGCTCGACCAATATGAGAGTTAAATTCAAAGTTATTGTACTAAGTACTTGTGCTTTATCAATCAACTTCAAAAAAGATCATTCGCAATTGAATTTATACATTGATTTTTTTGAAAATTTAACGCCGATTTGCCATTTTATTAATATATTTTCTGCTCAAAGAGTGAGTAATGGTAGATTAGAGAATGCCTTTAGGTATTAAGTTCGTCTTTTTGTACAATGTATGCGCAATTTACTTGTGCAAATAAAGTTTTTTTTTTGCCAAAACAAAATTTAATTTGATCTGGAACTCAAAATATCATCAATGTTGTTTGTGTAATTTTATTAGCTCTCAAAAAATGAATTTATACTGAATTAAACATTTTGTCTAATGCCTAAAATATTTTAATTTATAAATTTTTGTGCGTTCAAGAGAACTTTTTGAAATAGAATTTTAATACAAAACTTTGTAGAGAAATTATTTTTTTATTAACTTCTAATTTATAAAGGACCTTTATGTACAATGCGCATTTCACTCCTATCATACCTAATCGGCTTATGAAAAAATATATTAATGATGAATACAGAGAGTTGATCACATTCTTAAGCGTTTTTAAGTGACTCCTTCTCGTTCTCGTTCTCGTTCTCGTTCTCGTTCTCGTTCTCCTTCTCCTTCTCGTTCTCGTTCTCGTTCTCGTTCTCGTTCTCGTTCTCGTTCTCGTTCTCGTTCTCGTTCTCGTTCCTCGTTCTCGTTCTCATTCTCGTTCTCGTTCCTCGTTCTCGTTCTCGTTCCTCGTTCTCGTTCTCGTTCTCGTTCCTCGTTCTCGTTCTCGTTCTCGTTCTCGTTCTCATTCTCGTTCTCGTTCTCGTTCGTTCTCGTTCTCGTTCGTTCTCGTTCTCCTTCTCCTTCTCTCCTTCTCCTCCTTCTCCTTCCTCCTTCTCCTTCCTCCTTCTCCTTCTCCTCCTCCTTCTCCTTCTCCTTCTCCTTCTCCTTCTCTTCTCCTTCTCCTTCTCCTTCCTCCTTCTCCTTCTCCTCCTCCTTCTCCTTCTCCTTCTCATTCTCCTTCTCCTTCTCCTTCTCCTTCCTCCTTCTCCTCTCCTTCTCCTTCTCTCCTTCTCCTTCTCCTTCTCCTTCTCCTTCTTCTTCTCCTTCTCCTTCTCCTTCTTCTTCTTCTTCTCCTTCTCCTTCTCCTTCTCCTTCTCCTTCTCCTTCTCCTTCTCCTTCTCCTTCTCCTTCTCCTTCTCCTTCTCCTACTCCTACTCCTTCTCCTTCTCCTTCTCCTTCTCCTTCTCCTTCTCCTTCCTTCTCCTTCTCCTTCTCCTTCTCCTTCTCCTTCCCTTCCCTTCCCCTTCTCCTTCCCTTTCCCTTTCCCTTTCCCTTTCCCTTTCCCTTTCCCTTTCCCTTTCCCTTTCCCTTTCCCTTTCCCCTTCTCCTTCCCCTTCCCCTTCTCCTTCTCCTTCTCCTTCTCCTTCTCCTTATCCTTCTCCTTCTCCTTCTCCTTCTCCTTCTCGTTCTCCATTGATCTGTAAACGCGAAAAGGTTTACCTGTTGCATGGGAGCCATTTTAAACTATTCAATAGTTCATTAAGAATAAACCGTAAAATCATCATCAAAAAGTTCCGAAATCATTAAAATACCAATCGGTAATCGTTTACATTTCGTGTTATAACGAAACCCTTGATTGTGAAACTAATATTAAATATAACCGTTCATATGAGCTCTTATTAAATAATGAACAAAACTCGTAAAATTTTATTGAATGTTAAATCAGTAGGCATCCGTAAAACACGTTATTATTACATTTTATAAAGGGAACAATGAGGATTCCAGAGAATTATAACGAATCACTTCCAAATCAGGCGGGTGTAATTTGCATGTAATGTCATGTTGAAAAGTGTAATATGTTTAATTTAAAGTTTTTTTATCGAATTACAGTTACAGTTGAATAACAGTTTGTAACAATTAAAAAATATTTAAGCGTAGTCACATCAATCTTGTGATTTTCCGCTTCCGTACTACCTAGACTTAAAATTAAAACGCGACCCAGAACCGTTAATCACAATGTTGTGATCACAACCTCATGATCGGTTTTGTATTACATTGAGAGTAACGAGCACACAATTCACCTGATGGTGAGTGATTCCTGCGGCCCGTGACATCTACATTCATCCTTGACAAGGGATCATAATTCAGAGGCGTTGTCACGCTTGAGGACTGAGATGGAATGGCTCATCATCAGCAATACAGGTCTCCGGATCCCTACACTCACCAGTCAAAACACAACAGCATTATGCTATTTTACGCTGATATTCTGTGAGGGCATGGTCCTATTCCGATCAAACTGACCCATTAATTCTACAGCTAGATACAAATTGCCGAGTAGCTGTACCACTGTAAAACATAATGATGTACAGTCATAGGTGTTTCACGAAAGTTACCGCAAGCACATATTTTAAGGACAAAGGAAGGCTGTGATCACCATGGATATATTTTATTTCCTTATAATGCTAGCAGTGCATTTACATTACTAACATTCCGGTTAACCACATCAACTAAGCTTAAAATGCTTATGATAGGTGATGGTTTACGCTTACGGTAATTATCGAATGGCGGAATTGAACCTACGATATTAAATTTTCCTAGCCATATCATACCATTAAGCTTTTGACGCTTCATTAAAATAGTAATCGTACTATAAAGATTTTGGGCTCGACTGTACTACGGTATGTTTGTATGTCTCCCACACTTTTTCCCGTTTGTGCGCCATCAATCAAACCATTATCAAGCGGTACACTTACTGTGCTGCATACATTATAATTATATTAGACGATAGATTAGCATAGGATATGTGGGGGTTGTGTGACAACTTGGAATTTTGGTACTTTTGAATATTATGTTATTAAAAAGTGCCGGGGAAGGATCACGCTTTCACAAATACCAGTTTAAAATAGTAACTTGGGGTTGTTGTTTCGCCCGGTCTGTGGAAGCAATCGGAAATATTCATTACTGTTGATAAGGTAATCTTCTCCTCAGGAATGACAACGAGTGTGTTGTCTACATTATGCATCGACCATGGATACCACTTATCATCAGGTTAGACTTACGCTGTTTGTTTCTAGCTGCAGAATGAATGGGTCAGCATGACCGGGGTAGGTCCACGCCCCCACAGAAGACCAGCGTAAAATAGCAGCATAATGCTTCTGTGTTTCGTGTGGTGAGTGAAGAGACCTGGGAAAACTTTATTACTGGTGACGAGGATTTAGTGATTCCTTGTCAAGGATAATTATAAATATCATGGGCCGCAGGAATCACTTATTCATCAGGTGAACTGTGAGCTCGATTTTTACTCTCAATGTAATAAAAAAAATCTAATATGGTAAAATTACAACAGATATTCTACTTTTTTATTTTATTATTTGCTTAATACCCATTTATCTCAGTCTAACAAGTACTGCGTTAATTATAATATAACAGTTTTGAACTCAATAAATCTTCAAGAATAGATACCCCATCTGGTTACGTTCCAGCATAACCTCTAGTATTATAAAAATCTATGGGTGGAGATGGTCATATTACATCGAATGACCCAAAATCTTCTATAACTCTCTATGCCTAGAAAAACACATATATACACAGAATAACACTCAGATTACAGACTAACAGTAGATTTGGATGCATTATACCCCAAATAGTAGATCGCAATTAATATTTAAAAAGTATCTTCAATGTGAATTTCTAGATCAGTTACAAATTTACCTACATAAAATAAATATGTATAAACCAGTATTACAATATCTATTTATCTCGTTATGCACACGACCCGTTGAATGCTTTCACTCATTTCCTTCTCTTTTGCAGTAAAGGAAACACCTAAACTCTCTTGAAAAATATTTTTTTTATAAAGTAACCTAACGGGAAGTAATATTAATACCAACTCACTACAATAGATGCAATAAAATAATCCAGATTGGATAATCTTGACCAGAATGTATATAATAAGAGACATAATTTTATACATATCATATTAAAATACAAAGATGATTAACATGATTATAAAAACATTAGAAGTGAATTTATGTCTATAACAAGACATTAAATTATTTAGATGTTTTTAATGTAACTATAAAGTAAAATTTTACAAAAATAAAGAAACTATAACACCTTTTAAGACTTAACTAAGAAATTTTTGATTTAGACTTGCATAGTACATAAAATTGTAAGTGACGAATTAAATGAACATACTTCTAATTAAAAAAAATCTTCTAAAATAAAGTTTTAATTATCACTTATCGAAATCGGTTAGTAAAATATAATTTTGTAAAATATCGTATATGAATCGGTTTATGGAAATAAAAATGATCTATCTCACCATGTTTGACTCCGCCACCGATATGGCAAGTTAACACATTCACTAAATTCATTAAAAATAACAAAATTACAACTAACAATATCTATCTATCATTGGTGCCGGGATTGAACTCTGTTCGTTTTATCCGAAATTAAAAGAGAGCGGACATTTAGGTACCACAGCTCTACGAAGTTATCAAAGGTCTATATAATAATTAGACATATTCGCCGCTCAACAAGCACAGATATAAGCGAGTTTTGTTTCTTCTTGTCTTAAATCTGAAAACAGAGAAAACTTATACGTAAATGTCAGCAGCGAATTGAACTAGCAATCGTCAAACCGTAAGCTTGACATCGTAGCCACAAAACTATCACCGTTATAAATTATAAAATGTAAATACCAAAAATGTACAAGATATCAGATACATAGTTTGAAGCATATTGACCTACAATATTGAACTCGAAATCTGTTTAATAATAGCTCAAATTATAACAAGTATCAATCATCTCCATTCGTAGTACGCAATAATAGAGAATCAATAATGCTGCCATACACAGCCCGTGGCCATAGATGACCAATAAATATGACTTATATAGACTCTCATTATGCTCTCAGAGCATTCTGTTATTTACAGAGCGATCTATTTACATGTACTATATTTTATTTATTTGACCACAAATATAGTTGGAACGTTTATAATCTGCGTAGGTGTTCTATTACATTAACGTCCATTTTTATAAATCCAATTATTTTATTGGATTGTGTGAATAATTAAACAATAAATTTAAAGGGTAAAGCGGCATTAAAGGGTAATGGGACATGTTCAAAGTTTCTATTTGTAGCATGAATAGGTATAGATCGGATCGACCGTGGCTGGATCTGGCCACATAGTATACCATCGTCAAGTAGTAACAGAACGCTGTGTTCCGATTAGTAAGTGTAGCGATACGGACACCCAGACATCGATAGCGAAAAATTGTATCGCGGTTTCAGCGATGTGTAGTCATGAGCTCATGTGCGTTTTGAATCTTTGTTAAAGATGGACGTAAGTGTTTATGAGCGACAGTCATCACCCACCATCAGTTGAAAGCGCGCCCTTGTCTCCTAAAAACCAGTCACCTTGTCATCTTTATTTCAGTAAAAAAATTGCTCCTTCATGTAACAATGTTATAGAGTATTAAATATTTTATGATATTAGTGGTGACAATTGAGCACACAGTTCGCCTAATGCTAAATAATTTCTACGACCCATGACACCCAAATTTATTCTCGATAACGAATTATTACACAAATACGTTGTCACCTCGATATGACATTCTGTGAAATCTTGGTGCTTCCAAGATTGAGCTGACCTATTCGTGCTATGACTAGTTTATAGATCTGGCGTAGCTTTAGCACGTAAGGTCTTAAATATACAAAACAAAGACAAGTGCAATAAAAATACTTTAATGTTATTACACCGATAATGCGGTGTCTATACACAACGCATAAAGATAAAATGCCACATAAGAGCTCCTACAAACCTCCAAATGTAAATAAAGAATTTTATTCCAACGTTAATCTCATAACATAAGCAAATGGAGAAGTTTATACGCTTTTATATTTTTTTCTCTCTTCATAACGTCGTGGAATAAGTTTTTATTATCTCGGCATAACTTTATCTCGACGCGCCTTAATCACTCTTCCTGTTATTTTGTTTGCCGACTACGCTAGATGTCATAGCAAAGATGGATTGTTCCTTTCTTACTTAAAGAACAGAACATGATATGAGTGTAAAAAATAGGGTTAATATAATGCGTCCGATTATATGAGACGCAACTAAATTTTTTAGGGGAGAGGTGTTTAACATAGAAAAGGGCGTAAGTCGTTCTCGTTACGCATCTATTTTCTTCGATAATCTTCTTCAATTGCGCTCTAGGTATATATATAATCGATTCGACGAACTATAAAATGTGCCTTTAAATTGGTCGAAAAAATAACCTAAAACTCCTCTGCTGAGAATAAATCCCTGCTATTTTATAGAAATTCATAATAATCTCACTAAGGAGGCGGATTGGTCATCTGATATAACTCGCATTCATGATACTGTTTAGCACCTAGACTGGTGACAGTTATCCAGATCTGTCTGCAGTTCAGAAATCGCCAGCTTTTCCATATTGGCCTCTTACGACAGCAAGAACAAGACGGATGCGTATTCTGCCATCAAATTATGCACTCTAGCCTCTAGTAAACCAAATTAACAATTAATTGATGTCTTTTAATAATGAGTTGCTGCCTTTCCATATTAAATAGATTCCTCTACATGAAATGTATGTGGATACGATGTACAGATGGCAACTTTATTTAAATTTTCGAGTGTAATCTTATATATATTTATTTTGGACGTTGCGATAATGATACGAAGTAGGATGAATGCAGATATTTTCTGTAGTATTAAGTAAAATAAACTAAATGATATATCGAAACTGCGTCACATTGACTTGATTAAGCGGCTAGGCAAGTACGTGTATGGCTTAAGGAGTCATAAATAAAACCGACTAACACAAAACATGTCTCTCAGTAATTAGCAGGAGCTGTCTCATGAGTAAAATTAATTTAAATACCGTTCGTGTCTACTAGAATAAATGCTCTCGGCCTTTGATTAATACAATGAATGACGAAGACAAGGATAATATTGTTGGGATATGCAGCGTGATGAGAAAAGTAATGCACGCTCAATTATTGCATATTTTTTTTTCTTTAAGGAATATCAACCTAATTATACCGTACTAAGTTTATCGTTCAATTCACCATCGAAAAATCATCAAGTTAAAAGTGTTTAAATGAGTGAGAGTGGGTTATGTAATCGATCTGCATATATACAGGATTATTGGTAATTCAACGTATTCCCGTTAGGAGGTGATAGGGGTGACTATTTGTGATAATTTTGAACACCATTTGCATTATGCAAAATTGAGTTATCATGTATTTTAGCTTTTTTCAAAATAAGTCAAAAATGCAACATCAAAAATTTTTTTAAAAAAAAGTATGTAATTTAAATCTCGTTTCTTCTTCAGATTTCTAAAAACGATATTAATTCAATTTTTTTTGAGATTTTATTCCACTAAAATGCCATAAAAACAAAAAAAAGTTATATATGCAGATATTTTAAAAACGTAACCGTTTTCTTAGCTCTTTAACAATGCATAACAACTAGGAACTAATTTCATAGAAACTGACAAAAAAAAATATCACAAAAGAAGCAGGCGTAAATTCGTATTCGAACTAAACTTTAGGTCTAAAGCTTAGCTACGTATTAAACCTATATGCAAGATATTAATATAGATATAAGATACAAGATATAAGATACCGCAATTTTAAAAAACTCAAAAAATATTTAAATAATATCGTTTTTCGTCACGCATTTTTAAATTTGGACTGATACTTGAATTTTTAATATGGGTAAATAACCAGTGTTTAATCGTTTTTAGAAATCAGAACAAAAATTTTATTTAAATTAATACTTTTTTTTTTAATAAATCGTCGATGTTGTATTTTTGACTTATTTTGAAAAAAGCTAAAATAAATTATAATTATAGTTCACTTTTGCATAATGCATATGGGGGTAAAATTATCGCAAATAATCACCCCTATCACGTCCTAACGGGAATACGTCGAATTACCAATAACCCTGTATATATATATATATATATATATATATATATATATATATATATATATATATATATATATATATGTATATATATATATATATATATATATATATATATATATATATATATATATATTGTATAAGTATTAGCATATAAGTTATACGTACAAATAAAATGTCTCCAGAAAGAATGTATCTATCTGATACATATGTCAATAAAAATATATAATAAATTACCGTGTAGAGTACACGGTAAAGATAAAAAAATTGATATTATCTAAGAAATATTTCTTTAAAACTTTAATTACTAAATGTTATTATTCTGTAGATGAATTTTTGAATGGCAAGATCTGGATATTATAAATAAATTAGACATGATCCATACATTGATAATGATGTTCGTTCAATTTATTCCGAATATGATATTTTAAACAAATATTATCGATTTGACATTTAATTTAGGAGTTTATATATATATTTAATTTTAATCTGTTATTACGTGTAATTTTTTTTTATATAATAACATTCTTTGATAATGATAATGTTGCTTAAACATAAAGTATATATTTGCACGCCATTACGATAGAATGTGCTGAATACTATGTTAATTAGAACAACACAGGTGTTCTAATCACAACAACACATATTTCTGTACATAAAGAATATGATTATGTTTTAGAAGTCTTAGGTTTTGGTCATCAGTATTGGATATCATGGAATGGATATACTGACCTTTGTCTCTTTGGTTAACAAGCGAGAGTACTGTTTATTTTTCACATAATAATCCAACAGGATCCTTCCATCGATGAATAATTGTTAAATAGTAAAAAAAAATCAGTGTGCAAAGGCGAAGTGGAAACTAGGTAGGAAATTGGATCATAGTCAACTACGCAGCTCCGGAGCGGATGGGAAGACTGCACATGTCTTTTGAGATATTTCTTTTATTTATTTTTCTTAGAAAGGCGAGTTATCTTTTTTTTATTGTTATTTTCAGAGTAACAAACAATCACACAACTCACCCGATGGTAAGTGATTCCTACGGCCGATGACATCTACATTCATCCTTGCCTAGGAATGATAATGGAATGCGTTGTCACCCCTGAGGACTGAGATGGAATGATTCGTCACCAGTTCTAAAGGTCTCCGGATACCTACACTCACCAGACGAAACACAGCACCATTTTACGCTGATATTCTGTAGTGTAGCTCTACCACGAAAGACCTCACATTGTTTTAACAGTTGAAGTTGCAGTTAACCAGTTTATTAGTGTCGGCGCCGGGGGACGAACTGCGTCCCGTGTAATGAAAAGCGCGAGAGAACGGCACACTGAGCTCCCATTGTAGCATACTATAATAAACAAGGGTACGTTTTTATTAATAAAATATAATATTATAAAAAAATATTCCAAAAAAAATGTTCACGCTTGTACACTTATACACTACACTTTAGAATAATCAAGTCTCATCTATAAATCAGATTGAATCAAGCTGTTGCATAGCGCTTGTGTTTGGTCTAGTGAGTGAAAGAAATTGAATGCCTTACTGGTGCCAAGACAATCCACCTTATATTCCATAGTGAGGAGAAATGATACCCAGCGTCACAGGCAGCATAAGTTTTTTTCTCAACATCGACACAAAATTATTAATTTTTGAAGTTCATTTAAGAGGCTCGGAAGGAACACTCCATCGCAGAATAGCATCGTTAAATTATATAATAATTTTGCTGTGTTTCGTATGGGTAGAGTAGGAACCCGTCTTCGTAATTAGTAGTCCATTTCAACCCTCAGTCTTTATTCAATCTTTGCTTAGGATGCATATATGGGTCAGTGAACTTTGTGCTTCTTGTTACTCTTAATTTTATTAAGATCATTAGTAAAAAAAAACCGCGATGTAATATAAGATAAACAGCTGTAATAATAATAATATCTACATTAACGATGGTAGGCCACCACTGTGCGCTCAATACAAAATTGTCTGCCACGCACAACTACTCTGTGAAATCAGTGGGCGAGAGCGGTACTTGCGAATCGATACAACTTAGGGTACTTCAGGAAAAGAGTCTACACCTTTAAAGGTAGCGCATCTGCGACTCCTCTTGTGTTGAAGATCTCTATGGGCAGCGGTAATCACTTACCATCAGGTAACCTACTGGCTCGTTAGCCAGCTATTCTATAAATAAAACTTCTGTTAATAAAAACACAGACATTACTCATATTTGTAATATGAAATATTTGAACAACCATTTTATATCTTGAAGAAATTTTATATTAAAATTAGGATATCATTAAATAAAATTATTTCCAAGAACAAGTCACGAAACAAACTCATTAAGCAATTTATCTACTCTTTCAAAAAGTAACCTAGTTAGGATGTCATTCAGGTTAGAAGTTTTTAGAAAAATAATAAAAATGTGTGTATCAAATTTAATCAATAATGAGTATGGATGATACCTTAATTAACAATGATATAAAGTTATAAATTACAGTAAACTAAACTCTAATGATAATCCTATTATAGGTATATTTTGGTATACCCTACATACGACACATGACGTTACATAAACCAATTCCGTTAATACAGTAAGTCTAACAAGATACAGGTGCAATCTGTGGAAGCAGGAGGCAGTGGCTGAAGTGATAAATTGGCGATAGGCTTTCTAGTTACGTGTTGAGGGACGCCAAATATATCCGGTAAGCTTGTGACGACATTGATGCCGGCTTCATACGTTATAGATATAGGAAATTGATGTTTTACTGGATGGTTTTCATCATAGGGAAATTCAACACGTAATTAATGGTAAATTATGTGTTAAATTTAGAAATAATAGATTTAATTTAACTAAGACCTTTAATTGTCAAATTTATAAATATTTTCTATTGAAAAATGAAGAGGTTAAATTAGATTTAAGTATGCTTACCAAGCATTAATTATTACATTAAAAACTAACTAAAAAAGTTACTGCGACCGATAGACAGCAACATAAAAACTTATACGAGATACACAACTGCATCGTCTTATCGCCGAAGACATTTTTTACAGAGAAAAGGGTAGCGAACGACCCAGTTGTAGTTGATAACAGCTACTTATAGACAACCTCATTGGGTTTTGGACAACGAGCTTATGCGATGGTGAGATGTCTCTACTCTACTACCAAGGACTAAAGGTTACTCGTTAAGAGCACCGGGTTCCTTCAATCACATTACGAAAGACAGAGGGACTTATGTGACGCGGGAGAATAGGGTCTTTTCCCGTTAAACAGACAAAGTCGTTCCACATCCAGTTTATAGAGACAACTTATCTTGACTCTATCGTGTAAAGATCCTTTTGTTATTGGGTATCCAATATCAAAGGATCTTTACACGATAGATTTATTTACACAATTATTTCAAATTTTTGAATGAGTAAGAATTAACTTAAATTTAGCAGTTCGAAATAAACAAAACGAAAATGAGTGCAGCTCATATACAAATATACAAATACACTCATTATATATATATATATACATGTATATATGTATATATATATATATAAATATATTTATATATGCAAATAATCGTCAGGTAAATTAAAGAAATGGAGACCTTATTACTGGTAACGATTGTAATTCCATACCTAGAATGTACTACGTGGATCTCATGGACGGTAGGAATCACTTATCATCAAGTGTACTTAGTACATTATGTAAATATAATTAATATATCTATATATATACACACATATATATATATATATATATATACATAGTCATTTATACACTCAGATATGTTATTCATTTTCATACCATTAAATATACACTAATGAATAAGAAAAAATAAAATGAAAAACAAGTAAACCAAAACAAAAAAGTGTAAAACTGCAATCCCCACGATCGCAAAAAACACCAAGAGAAGCTTAACATGCAAAGAATAGCTAACGTATCAATCTTCGAAGATATCAGATCGAGAGGCCTGAACATCTTACACGGTTTTGTTTTATAACAAAGTCCCCTTTTACATTACAAATCACTGTCTTATCCCGGGTGCAATTTACGCTCTCTGGCGCTACACAGCTAGGATAATGAGCAGAGAGATACGATGTGTCCACGTCTATCATAATATAATTCATCGCATACATAATTGCACGTGAGAAAGTGTTCCCTCATTGCGTGTAACGAGCTCCGACTCTCGTTCTCTTATACTGGGTACAAGGAAATTGTATTACTAGATGTGATTTCTAAGAATCAAAGAGTGCAAAATAAATTTAAGAAATAAATTAAACAGATATTATGTGTAGTTGTTATTGTATCGGGAATCCTTAGTTGCTGTCGGCTTAGGCAAGTAATAAATTGTGTGCCTATTTCGTAGAATGTTATCCTATTATATTCGAAAGTTTTTTCGATCTCATCGCACGAAAGGTGTTATTCTACCACTGTTCTCTTCTTATGTGATAACGGCCAGAAGATGTGTGGAAAGTGGCAGTGGAAGATTCCTATAATTTTAAAATCAATCGGATTCCGCTGTCAATTTTAGTAATAGATAAGATCATATTTGAGGAAAAGTTTATAGGTGCATATAATTAATCGTTGTATATTTTATGTATACTGAAAACTCCCAAACAAATTTGCTTATTGCTTATTGAAAACAAACGAGCATACAGTTCACCTGATGGCGAGCGATGACAGTTGTCCATAAACACCTATATCAAGATTAAAAATGTACGTTGTCACTCTTAAGGTATGTAATGGAATGTCTTGTAACAGTTACTGATTCTCCGGATCCCTACACTCACGAAACGGCCAAAGCAGAAATATGCTTCTATTGTAAGATGCTATTGTGAGAAGATGTTTTCAGATTTCTTTCCATTTAATGTATTCACAGCCCAAGAAAATTTTTCTGTGACACTTCTAGTTTTAAATAAATTAAGGACAACGGATATTACTGTTTTACCGTATCACATCGTGTTGCTACGCGCGTTTTCACTTAAAACTGTACGATGTCTGTCGTTTTGTTAAATTTAGGAGAGCATCTAGCTCGGCGGGAATTTTTGAAGTTTCTCAAGCTTAGGCTGTAATGACATTATATAAAGCTTTCGGAGTCCGCCTGCTTTCGTGATAGCGCGATAAGGCTACGCTAAATTTTGTCCTTTGGGCAGTTACTTTATCCCTCTTCTTTAAGCGGCTTACGCTTAATAAGTAAAATTGAAATAAATTAAACTTTGTTATCGCTTAAATTAACTCCTTTTTAGATTGTTAACATTCGTAAATATGTGTCCCAAACATTTGATTTAGATTACAGTGTAATCGTTGTCATACTGTCAACAAATATCTTTTCCCAAACTACAAAAGAGTATCACCCTAATCAATCAGTAAGTTTTATCTCAGATAATTAAGATACCTATGAAATTGGACTTAGCATTTAAAAAAGTATACGCGGTGGACTTTTTTCAGATATTATTGGATATTGTTAATTTAATTATATTATGTTTTTAATTGTATTATAGCTATAATTTTTTTCATTTTCATTTTTCGAATATTATATTCTCAATTCTTGCATATCAGGGTTACAATTTAAATCAAATTGTGTTGGTTATTCTAAAATAAATAATTAGATTTTTTGATCATCGTTGCGATTAAAAATCATTTTATAATAATTAGTCTGGCCATAAATACTGTTACATAAAAACTTTTCTTTTCTTCAACTTTTTAATTATTTTGAATTTGGAACACGTATATTATTTTAAAAACTTCTTTCGATTTAAAGAGAGTGGATCAATCAAAACGCCTTCTGTCACGATACGCAGGTGAAAGACACAGAAATATCCTCTTTACCGATGAAAAAAATTTCACGATTGAAGAACACTACAATAAGCAAAATGATAAAGTGTACGCTCACAGTTCTAAAGAAGCTGCTCAAGTGGTCGGAAAGGTAAAACGTGATCATCGTCCTGCATCTGTGATGGTTTGGTGGGGCGTGTCTTATCAAGGAGTCACAAAAGTACATTTTTGTAAAAAAAGGAGTGAAAACTTCAGTCAAAGTGTATCAAGATACAGTCTTGGATCAAGTTGTGAAACGTCGAAGCAATACACTCTTTAAAAATATACTGTGGACTTTCCAGCAGGACAGGAGAAAATATGAATAAAAGCCAAAGGGCCCTTTAGGGCTTTTATACATATTTTATACATACCTTTCGAATAGAATATTTTTTTATTTTTTGCCGTAACTAATATATATGTAGGTATAAATTTTAGTAATATTACATTCCTTCATAATAAAAAAAAATCATTTTAATTTGTAAAAGAACTTATGTCCGGACTAGGTATATACTACCTGCATAGTCACATATGATGCGAAACAGCGACAATATTACTTTACATTGATTAGTTGGTTCGTCCTTTGAAGTATACGATGTGCTATTAGATGTTATAATTAACAATAATCGATTTTAGAGCTTCTAGCTACAAAATGAATGTGTTGGCTCGACTGGACCACGCCCTCACAGAACACTAGCGAGAAATAGCAGTATAATACTACTGCGTTTAGTGTGGTGAGTGTTGGGTGATTATAGGTAACGAAGCGTTCCATTTTGGTCTTCAGATGACAACGCACGTGAATCTTAGATGTGGTAATGTTAGGCACGTGTATGTATGATCGTTTATCACCCTCAGTATCATAAAAGCCTATATGTAATATCTGCTTTGTGTTTTTAATGTTAGCGTTCCATTTTAGTCTTCAGATGACAACGCAGTTGAATCTTAGATGTGGTAATGATAGGTATTTGAATGTATGTGCTTATGAGCCGCAGTCATCACCCATAAGCAGGTGAACTGTATGACCGTTTATCACCCTCAGTATCATAAAAGCCTACATGTAATATCTGCTTTGTGTTTTCAATCTTAGGGTTCCATTTTAGTCTTCAGATGACATCACAGGTGAATCTTAGATGTGGTAATGTTAGGTTCTTGAATGTATGTGCTTATGAGCCGCAGTCATCACACATAAGCAGGTGAACTGTATGACCGTTTATCACCCTCAGTATTATAAAAGCCTACATGTAATATCTGCTTTGTCTTCAATGTTATCTTTATTAAAATTATTCAAACATTACCTAACTAGTTTAAAAGGTAGGCGCTTACAATAATGTATATCGGGACGTGAAGACGTGTGTGCCTACTCAGAGACAAAATCGAATACCGTGAAGGTAGAAACAAACACAACGGCGCTAGAGCAGTCCCTAATAGTGTCAACATGAACCCTTGAGTACTGTGTACGAAGATCTAAGTATGGATAGAATGGGCCCATAGATTAAATTAAATATTCAAACTTTGAAAGCAATCGATTTTATTTATTTATACTAATTAATAACACAAAAACTTCGTATGAGCCTTTTGGTTTGGTCGTCGAACTTACGATGTCATGGGTTCGAAAACCAGCTGGCTTATACCGACATGGTACCGTGTAAAATAAAAGAGTAAATATGTACAAAGACTATCACAACATATCGAAGCATATATTGGAACAGTGTGACTGCTAAGTCATAATACATAAAAATTTGAAATGGTATCATTGAGAAATAAATAATATCAGTTAAGATTAAGATTGATACACAGAAATTTATAAGATTTTATGAAATAAACTTAAAATAGATTTTAGTTAAAATAAAAAAGATAAAACCAAAACGCGGGGCCTAACCTTAAAACAGAATTAACACTTTCAAATTTTTGTTAACTATTCTTGATATTAAAATGACAAAGTACAATTTCATCTAATTCGGAAAAATTGTTTCTGTGCACCAGGTGACAAAAAGAATTCCTAAAGACCTCTTTATTAAATTTATGAATCGAGGAGCTTCGCTCGAAAAAGTATTTTATGTTCCTTTTCTGTTCTCTGTATATTTTTAAAGTGGATATGAAATTGTTATGAAATTGAGGATTTGTTTTTGTTTTTGCTTCATTTAAGTGGAAGTTACATTGAGACTTTTTCATGTGAAATACATAGACAAACACATGGAAAGCAAGCAATAATTGCCGTATGCAATGTATGCGTAATATGTCTTATTCAAACTTACAAAACGGAAATATATATATAGGTTTTAATGCTTTTAATCGATTGAATTTTTTGATAACGATTGTAATCTTTGAAAGTGTGATGTTGCCCAATTGTGTCGACGGTGGCTCTATCATGTAAAACAAGTAAAGTTTAAGAATAGAATTTCACTTTAGATATGTGATGATTGCGGCCTAAGACATCTAGAAACATTCTCAATAAAAATTCAATATGCGTAACTTCAGAGCACTGGATGTGTGCCTTGACCCTGTTACATTTAATTAGGTCCCCGTGTTGCTAGAGTCACCATACAAAACGCCTAATTCACTTGGTTTATGTGAATTCGATATGCTTCCAGATTGAGCTCTGGTGATTTATGCTGCAGCTACAAACTATCTGCAGTGCAACTCTACCATAGGTAATTGATATTAGCCTCGGCAAGGTAACGAACATAATACGCTGGTTTCTGTATCCGAAAATAAGAATAACTAAATTACCCTAAATTCGACAGCGCATGCCACGTCTGAGGATTACCTAACTCTACATCCACTTTACCTCTCACATCCAAAGTGTATAAATAGCTAAATGTATTTAACAAGCAATATTTCCACTTGCACCACGGTGGTCTGTCGGTGCGGAGCTGCTATTGACTCTCCGCTCTTTTCGGTCTTCCACTAATTTTACGTCACGCTGTATGCAATTGCTTTAAATACATATACCGCGTTACGCTCTCTACACTTTTTACCGACGTTACTTTGTCAGCCTTTTTAAGATAAAATTTATAAAGTGGTAAATATATGGTAAATATTTATTGACGTTTAGAAGCACTTTATTCAATTTGATCATTCCATACTTATTTAAGTATTCAAACCAATAAAAAGTGTATTGCGAACAATGTTTAAAAAAGAAATGACCAAAATTCGTTTCTTACTGAATATAGACTGGTAAAATTTAATCTAAGGCATATCAGTGAAGTTTTTTTCATTTCTATTGAAATTTTGTTGGTGACGCTTTGTTTCTGCTCTTATTAGTCTGACTTTTAGTGATTTTTCTGTCTTACATTAGGTCAAAATGTAACAAAAATATCATATGTAGTTATTAATTGGAATTGAGTACATTATTAAATAACACTATAAACTCTTCTGCTCAATGAAAATATTGTAATGGATGTGTGAAGTTACTAAAATTGGCAAGGCGAAAAATGATTACTGAGGAAGTCTTAAAGTTGCAGCCGTAACGAGTAATTTGTGAAGTCACAGGCTGCTTAGATCTGTAATGAGCAAGAACAACAATCGTATTTTTTTAAATTAAATAAATGCAAGTAAGCACCTGATAATAAGTGATCACCGCCACCCATAGACATACGCAACACCAGAGGACTCGCAGATGCGCTGTGGTCTTTAAGAAAGGTTTAGGCTTCTTCCTTGAAGGTCCTTAAGTCGTATCGGTTCGGAAAGAGCTGATTCCACAGAGTAGAATGAAAGATGAAGAAAATATATATGGGAGTAGTAAGAATGCATATTCAATGAATAGAGTAATGGAAGAACGAACGAGTATTGTTTCGGTAATAGTTATAAAGGTAGGAAAGGCTATTGATGAATAAACGGCCATATCACTAGACGAAAAACCAATGATTTCGATGAAATCAAGTCATCTGGGCGGGATATATCATAGTGCCGTAATAATTTGCGTAAAAAAAAAACACACACTCGCCCTATTACCACGAGTAGGAGCAATAAAATTGAAGCCAAATACTCTCATTACGCACGGCCAAAGCTAATTAAAATACGTTATAAATAATATAGTTATTTCAGAGAATTTAAACGACTTCTAAAATATTATGCTTACCAAATTATTTCTGGACATACATTCCTCTCCTTTATTCCTTTATTTTAATTAAAATGATAAGACAATAGAAATTTCTACTAGAAGAGCTTCGTTCCGGTAGAATAAAATGTTTAAAATATCATAATTAGGATTCATTTCAAAGAAGATAAAATAATAGGTATTATTTTATAAAACAAAAATATAATTACATCAATTCAGTTTAAAGCGTAAGTAAATAAACTCTACATTTTTGCCAGAGTTATAAAAGTTCTTATTTACTTATGAAATATTCATGCTGTTTGAAGTTATGAATAGCTCAAATTTGCATATCAGAAACAAATGTATTTTATTTTAATTAATCTGTTTTTCAACAGTGTTAGGATTACTGACATTCCCGTCAACCATTCCAACTAAATTTAAATAGTTAAGCTACGTTTACGGTAATAGTTGAATGATGGATTCGAAACTAAGCGTTAAGTTTCACAGACCGTACATTAAACCAGGCTACTGAAGCTTATTTATTACTTGATTTTTATTTTTTTATATTGATTATTCATTGAAATAAAATATAATTGTTTTTGTCAAAATTTTTCCCCCTTATACTGTAATTTGTAATCGATGAATTAATTATCTTTTTAT
Organism: Teinopalpus imperialis; assembly: GCA_029286865.1. NCBI lineage: Eukaryota > Metazoa > Arthropoda > Insecta > Lepidoptera > Papilionidae > Teinopalpus > Teinopalpus imperialis. The sequence continues at coordinate 11,389,049 of JAGSMU010000004.1, forward strand.
TTTTGTTTAATAACTTGGTATAACTACTGCTACATTTTGTTTCAATAACAGTATATGTACTTAATTACCAGTGAGCTAAATTAGAGGTATGTTTAATTAGATGTCATACTTTATAATATCAAACAATTAGTATAAAAATATAAAAATATTAATAGTGACGATGAGTGAACGATATTAAATAATTTTAAAATATAGTACCATGAATTAAATCTCAAATTACCAATTAATACTAAAACTAAAACTGTACAACAAAATAAACTTTTCATTACAATATTTTTCTTAAATTGATGTAGCTTATCCGGAAACATTTATACATAATGTAAGAAACAAATCTTATATAGATTCCAACCCGAAGCTTCTCAGTCTTAGGGTACAAAGCCTACACTGGTACTGTTTTTGTGTGTAATAGATTTCAAAGAAATAATTTGTTTATGATATTAGGAGCGACCTGGGTTGCACCATGTTTGCTGGGATACAAGCGTAAAACAGTATTAGTGTTACCGTGTTTCATCTTTTGAAAGAATGAAATCTTATGTGTCTTATGTGAATCTCTGGTGGCAACAAATTCTATCTTAGTCCACGGAACGACGATATGAATCGACAATATCTTCGGCTACTGATTCACTTATTGTGAGATGAACGATGTGTTCATTTGCCCAATATTACAAAAAACCTAAAGGTGCATATGTTGCAATTGACGTAATGACTTTAAGATATTCTGATTTACCATTGACAAATGGTAAATCAGAATATAAAACAAATTGTAACATTATCTGATCGACAATACTCAAATTTTAAATTACGATGAATGCACGACCATACATACATGGAGCGCACTATTGCGCTCTTTTCGTGCATGTTTTTCAAGAGTCGAATGCTTATCTTAGTTTTCGTATATTCGGAATTAGAGAATTACAAAATTATTCGTTTACTAGCACTTATACTAAGGTAGTATATCAAATACATCAATATTTTCTTCTAAAATATTATTAAAAGTAATTATTTCTAACAGACCAAAGTATCGAGTTTTTAAGTATCAAGAAATATATACTTTATATTTCTTTATACACGAGTCGTAATGACACAGATCAACTGATGGTAAACTATGACTACGGCACATGGCATCACCTTTTATAAATTGCATCTCCAGATGTAAGTTACATTCGTTGTGACTCTTGGGGATTAAAATGGTACTCCCAACGGGCATACCAGTATCATCTGTAATTAATACTCTAGATCCCTATAGTCACCATGCGAAACACATTAACCCAATGCTGCTATTTCACGCTACAGCGTGGCACTATGACTGTTAAGCAGCTAGTAAAATAAATGTGAGTGTTTATCTACAGAATAAGATTAAAACAAAACGTATTTTTTATCGGCGATTTAGCACCGACTGGCTTTTATGCGGTCGGAGGCTTACTTGCTATTGAGAGCATTTATAAACGTTCAAATGACAGCTAAAGTAGAAATTTGTGCGACATTCAATACTAGCTTTTTCACACTCACCGTGTTAAAAATATTCGATGTAAAAGATATTGGTTTCGAGAATTCCTTTGATGACATCGCATAAGAGTTTCAATGGATACTCAACGGTATATTTTTTGAACATCAGCGATTCTTGATTTCAGAGTTTATAGATGCTATATGAATGGACCATAAATTATGAATGGATTGGTCTGGCCAGGGACCAAAATCTCACAGAATATCAGCGTGATATAACAGCATAATGTTGATGTGTTTTGCATATTGAGTGTAGGCATTCCATATCAGTCCTACGAGGTGACAAGTTAGTCCTTGAATTTTGCGTTTTTTCTGGATGGATGTAAAAATCATCGACCGCTGCTTTATCATTTAACATCAGTTGATTAGTTATTTCTTTATAACATTGAGAGTAACAATTTCTTTGTAAATCCCAATGTAATAAAATAAATTACACAGTTCACCTGATGGCAAGTGATTCCTGCGGCCCATGACATCTACATTCATCCTTGACAAGGAATTATAATGCAGATGCATTGTCACCCATGAGGATTGAGTTGGAATGCCTCTTCACCAGTAATAAGGGTCCCTATCTAGTCACCAGACCAAACACAACAGCGTTATGCTGGTATTCTGTGAGCTGATCCATTAATTCTGCAGCTGGGAACAAACTGCAGCGTAGGTCAACGACTATTAAAAATGTCTCTCGATTATATCATCTAATATAGTAAAAATCCTGTCTTTATTACTCAATACATTGGGTTATTATGATGCCCATTCACTCACTCAAAACGCAATATTTCTTTTTTAGATAGTGACCCAAGCCCAGTTTTCGTAAGAGGAGCTCTCGGATACCTACTCGCCCCCTTCTGTCGTCGTTGTCGTTCTTCGTCCACGGGGACGGGGTACAGCGGAATTGCAGCCCTCATCGAGCCAGCAACATCGTCGTACTCTTTACTCGCCAGTTTATTTCGTTGAAGTTGTAAATGTCCTAAACCAACAGTATTACACATAGTCAAAACAAAGAGAAACAATATCTCTTGAAAAATTCAATAAATCACTATTATTGTTTTCGTTCGATTCAGATTTAATAGTATACAAGTCTATTAAATTCCTCTACTGTATACCATTACGTTCTTTAATATATTTTATTGGAAAATGCTTCTTTCCGCTTTCGCAGTGTTGATTCTACTTTATCCTAGTAGTGGTCATTCCGAGGTTGAGCATAACTCCTCCTCCTATACCTAGTTTATAGTTTATAGTAGTCGTATCTTGTTAATATAGATCGATGGCACATAAATCAGTGCTAAATATAACCAGCATTGACTATGTTTACTGAAACAGGGTTCAAAGAATCGAGATTTTTTAACAATTCACCAGGGTTCTAATGTCCGCCATAATGAAGGGCCGGGGCTTCGCCGGCGATCGCGACCGGTAAATGCCTGTCAAAATACACATAAATGTAACATGATAATCATTTATACGGGATGTTCCTAATATCCATTTATAATTATATATCAAGCCAAGAAAAAAATATGTAATATTAATTTTTGACTTTTGTTTTTATAATTTTTGGTTCAATATTAGCATAAGATAAGGCTATATTATCATCACCTTCTTAGCGTAAATGCCTAAATAAATATAAACTGAATATATACAACGTTTTACTACTATATTAGTATATCAGTCGTCGTGCTGAAGTTCTATTATCACATTTTTTTGATTACATTAAGAGTAACAAACGAGCACGCAGTTCACCTGATGACAGTGGCCCATGACATCTACATTCATCCTTGACGATGAAGCATTATGCAGATGCGTTGTTACCCTTGACGACCGAGATGGAATGCCTCGTCACCTGTATTAAAGATTCCTAGTTTAACATGTTCTGCTGGCCGATTATGACCACGACGATATTACACGGATGTCCTCAGGTTATGTAAACTTCCCAAATCGTTTTCCCTCAATATTGAGCACGGGTTAATATTAGCATTTAAATTTTTAATTAACAATTTCATTATCGTCGACACCGGGTATCGAACTGGGTTTGCTTGCGTAGCGTGAAATTAAAAGCGAGCGCTTAGACATTGATTTATTCCGTTAGTAGTAACTGATTGAGCTGTAGTTCAACCCTCCCGGACATGATCGGGTCAGCTTACTCACTGAGCTACCACGGCTCAAGACTAAATCAGCCTTGAGCCAATAAAAGGTTCAGTAAGTTTTCTATTGAAAAACATGTCAGATATATAGACAAACGTTAAGTTAAATAAAATACGCTAATTACTAAAATCAACTTTGTTTTGTCTTGAATTTTATTTTTAGTTTTGTGTTAGGTAAGCTGTGTAACAATTTTAAACATTGTCTACAAATGAAAGGAGGTTTTCGAGGTTTTCACTTGCTGCAATACTAAATCGTATGCTTAATCTAGGTTTTCATTAAAAAGTCGTGTTTACAACACCCTGTTTCTAAAGAATGTACGAGTACACCACGTATCCTGTGGGTTGCGGCAGAGACGCCGTGGCTAACTTAAACTGGAAGCGGCTTTTTTTAACCACTTAATATCTACAAGCTTTAAGATTAGTATACATATTGGTTATAGAAAAGGCAATAATAATGTTTTTTAATAAATCCAAAAAAAAGCAATGTATATTTTTTAACCTTCAATATTTCATACACGATCCACATAATATAAATATTTTCAAATAATTCTGAAAAACCTGTTTTATCGAAAATTAATGCAACATGCACTTTTAAAAACAATCGAAATCCTTATAATATATATACCTTAACATAATACGAGAATTAATTTTGCAAATAATAATATATTTTTTTACAAATTGAAAGTAGATTCCATACTCATTTAGCTTTCACATCGCGTGTCTACGAAGTTATGGCTTCTTAAACTTGGAGCAAGTATCTAAAGTGACGTGACGCAGTTTTTATCATATGGAAAAAAGTGCGCAAAAAACCTGGTATCATCTAACATTATATGTATTTAATATCAGATATCGTAGACAGAAGTTTTTCCTAAGGCACACAACAACAAGGGACACATTCGAGTTATTCTATTTATTAAAAAATAAAATACGATGGCAAGACATGCAAACATCACACACATGTGTTTGATATAAAACTTCATAGTATAATGTATGGTTCTAAAAATAAATATAAAAACTATACTCACATAACAGTAAGTTTATCCAAGGCTACAATAGCTACTACATGTTAGGATTGTCTTGACCTTGGAAGCACTACGCCCTCTAAGAATACCAACATTAATAAACAGCATTACGCTGCTGTGATTCGCACAATAAGTGTAGGGATCTGGGGACCCTGTTATAAGTACATACCCATCTTGGATCTTTGTTGAGGCTGGATGTAGATATCATGGAACGCAGATACTACTTGTCATCAGGTGAATCCTGTACTTATTTTCCAGCACTAATTTTATAAGAAAAAACTACCATGAACATTGGCAACACCAGAGCAGTCGCAGATGCGCTGCCGGCATTCAAGAAAGGTTTAAGTTCTTTTCTTGAAGGCCCCTAAGTCCATAGATTACTTGTGCATGGTAGTAAATTTCGCGTAAACTGCACAGTGGTGGATTGCCAACCATCGAGATGATAAGTATGTCATTTTGAATTCTGTCTGATTAAACTCAGCGGGTGGAATTAATCCGAACAACTCCTAGGAAGACTTCCCATAGTAATTTGAGTAAAAAATGCATAGAGATGCAACATCTCTTCGCAATAAAAGTACCGCAGTCAAAGTTTACTATTACTACGTAATCGTTATGAACTAATTGTACATATGTAGTGCATAATGAGAAGGTAGGCTCAACCAGGGTAGGACTACCCTTTACGGAATATTAGTGTGAAATAGTAATTTACCACTACTCGGAAAACAAAGAAATAGGATACCTTATCCGTTACGAAGTTCGGTTACGAAGTATTCCATGTTTAGTCCTCGGGGGTGGTGTGTATTATAGGTTGATTATAAATGTCATCGGCCACACCTTCTGTTTTTCACCCTAGCCATAATAAATATATGACTAAGTTAGGTATATTTATATATTAGGTGTACAGTACTGTATGATATTCGCCTTTATATAAATTAAAATTGTTTATATATTACTATTAATTTACAATTTTCTTGCAATTGTATTTATATCATTGATTAAAAGATTATGAATTTATAGTATAAGCCGTTTCCTGTGGCAATCTCTACTGACTAGAACATGAATGGGTCTGCTCAACTGCGGAAGGACCATCCATCATATAATACGTGAACAACGCATGTACTTTTTGTATATTTGTTCTAGATAGATGTAGGTGTCCACATACATCACCTACCATCAGGTCATCTTGCTTGTCAACTCACTTTATCTAAAGCCTAAAAAGGTGATGGCGTCACCATGTAGGGAGCTTGGCTGCTGCGTCGCGGATCCTGAGTTCGATTGCCATCCGAGGACAACCAAAAAAATGTATGTGCAACATAAATTGTTGGTCTTCGTAACTCACCGTACACCCACCATACGAAACACAGCAGCATTATGCTGCTATTTTACACTGGCATACTGTGAGGGCATGGTCCTACCACAGTAGAGCTGACCCATTCATTCTGCAGCTAGAAAGAAACTGCAGTGTAGCTCTATCATTGTAAAATTCCGATTTTTCCGAAACTATCTCTGATTTTATTGCACATCGGAATAGGGAAGTAACGTTGAGTTAGTACTTCTGCGTTACCTCAAAATCTTACAGCACTATAATATATATTGCGGAGTCAATGTCATAAGAGAGTTTATTTCCAAAACAGAATATGTCACCGTGTTCACGAGGACAACATTAAAAAAAACAAAAATTTTCCGATTAAACTTATAGCGTGTGTATTTAAATCGATTGAAAATTAATTTGTAAGTCGCAGTATTAATTAGTATTTACAACTGCCTGAATCGCCATGCAATATAAATTCGATGAGTTGACGATATCACTTAGCGTGGGAGTACTTAATGGTGTTAAGTAGAAGCTTCTCATGAAAATCGTGTTATTTTATACCATTTAATATTATTTTTGGGTCTACAATGTCAAATTTATAATGATTACCTTCTTTTTACCGTTATAAAGGGAATATCTAAGTGACACGTTGTATTTTAGACTTGAAGATGTAATAAATTAATTAAATAGAAAACGATTTTCCTGTTTCTACATAACATGTCGAAGATTCCTATCGAAATGAAGATATTCCAATTACAAATTTACAAGTAATATAAACGAACTTTCCGTTAGACAGTTTTGTTTTGTATCGATCACACAGTTCATATGTTCGTATGTGATTCTTGCAGCCCACTACTCGTACATTCATCCTCGATAAGGAAACATGCAGATGCATCCTCAATCCATACGACCAAGGACCCGACGAAACACAGCAGCTCCCCTTCTATCTACGCGTCGATACTTAGTGTTGGTGCGGTATTTCCTGAACCTTACCGACTCATTCTCACTATAGCTAGAAACCGTCCGGGAATATATATATATATATATATATAAAGATAAATAAAGTCCTTACAAACATACAAACATATACCCACATTTATTAAGATTGATTACTAATCACTGCATTTGATTTTCATGTACAGATAGCAAATATATATATGACTTTTCCTTATCAATACATTTACCTGAAAGTTGAATACATTTCTCCGACTTTGTATACCTTCATAAAATAATGTTTTTGTCCTTGTCCGAATAATATCCTTTCATCACTAGCAAATTATATTATATCGTGCAGGTCTTTTTTTATTTTAGGGAACGGATAATAATCGCTGGGAGTCAGGTCTATCAGGTGAGTGATTCAAATATCGAAGCCCTCCTTATGCTGGGCGGCCAGCGCAACACGATTCTATTGAACGGGAGTATTGTTGCATGGCACCTTTCGTTAGATTTCCCCTTTTTTTCTTTAAAGGCTTCCTTTGTTTGCTCTAGTCAGTCCCAAAAGAAGGTCACCATGAGATTTCCGGTCAACTGTGACACCTTAAACTTCTTGGGTGATGGTGCACCTTTTTTATATAACGGCATGAGTTACTTGGTCAATAACAGTTGGAACACCAACGTGTTCATTTTTGTTAGATATCCAACTCCAACCCCACCATTCCGTTAACTTAAAAATGCACCTACGTATATATATATATATATATATATATATATATACGTAGGTGCATTTTAAGTTAACGTATATATATATATATATATATATATATATATATATATATATATATATGTATGTATTTTTATATTTATATACAGATGAAGCACAATATCTTCATCTGTGGTGAGTGCTGGTTACGAGGCATTCAATCTTAGCCCTTAAACATTAAGCAATTACGACTCGAGAATGTGGATATTATGAGTGGCAGAAATCTCTTAAAGGTGAGCTATGAGCTCGTTTGTTAGTTTAATCACATAAATATGAGATGGGATAATTAAACGTTAAGTTGTTAAGCATTTCAATATTAAATATTCAAGAAAGGATCATCTCATGGAAGTTAAAAAAAGACGTCATTAAATGATGATCCAAGAAGCTCATTTGATAAAAAATGCAAAAACATAACAGTTCTTTTACATTGAAATAATTTTAATCTTAATGTTATTTCTATTTTATGTGCCACTCCAATGAAGTGGACAAAAAGTCTTTTAAATATTTTAAATTCTCTATTGGAGTGAAAAAAGGGTAAGGATTCTGATTTCATTCGATTAGATTAAGTAATTATTCAAGAATAGCATTCAGTACAAGAATTTCGCCGCCGAACATTATCACGTCTTAAATCAAGATATTCTATATAAACGTGGTATTAAGTAAAATAAGGTTGGGACTCACGATAAATTTAATTTCCAGTTGTCGATAACATCTAAGCAGCCAGATTTAACTAAATAATTACCAATTAAACTTAAACGATTATGATCAGGTGATGGTAAATAATCAATTCCATTTTTTCAATAATTTATCAAGACGAGATTACGATCGGTGTTCCTAAACGAAGTGACGCCTCAAAATGGCAGCGTATTTTTAAAATGGCCTCACAAGAATCTTTTACAGAGTGTTTAATAAAACAGAGGTTGTAATTGTTAACATAAAGTATGTTATTTGAGTGAAATAATAGATTAATTTTGTATTGTTTTCTTATTTATTTACTTTTTTGATTAACGGTTAAATTATAAATTTAAGTCAAAAAGTGCAAATAGTCAATTTTTTTAATAGGAAATAAAATCACACTCGCAGAATTGTAAACGTTCTACAGTCCACATTTTGTTATGTTTAGGAAGCTAACAAAGTTAAGATAACAGATAACATGCATTAGCCATGAACTCAATGTGTTAATATTTATTTTATAAAATTTAACAACACGTTATACTTCAGAAGTACGAAGTTGTTATACATATTTATATCAGGCTAATATATACTAATAGTAGTACCACTTTATTATCTCACCACGAAGGATTAATTTAATAGGGATTATTGTTGATACGAGTAGGTTAGGCCAAGTGGCAGTAATCCTTTCTGTGAAATGTAAATGTAATATAAACCTACGTCATAAAAAAAATACCACCGTTTCTGTGAGCCACATTAAATCTGTGTCAATATGGAAAGCATTAAAATAAACATCCTTGATAAAGATCGAACACATTAATAACAACATGAACAATACTGTTTGAAAATATTTATGTCAACTAGTAAAATGCTCACGCTAAATCACCTGTTAACCAATTTTAAGTGTTAATTAAAATTTATACATTAGCTAGAATGAATGGGATATACGACCGGAACGGACCACCCCTATGGTGAGTGGTGAAAAAAACTGGACACCCTTCCAGTAATGAGAATTTCTATCTTAGACCTTTGACAAATCAAATCAAAAGAAAGAGACATTTATTTGAGACATGTGAAACAAAATTCCGGTAGTTATAGAATAAAGTTAATCCAAACTTAATCTTTAATAATATATATATATGTATATATATATATATATATATTAGAGGCATCAAACAAAGGTACAGTACACCTGACTACACACAGCGCGACTCATGAAATTTACAACTATTTTCAACAAATTCAAGATGCACATGCGTTGTCCATACAGACCGAGATGTAATGCCTCTTTACCTAGTACTGGGTCAAGTACCCCTACACCAATCATACAAATCAACAGCATTATACTGCTGCCCTGTGTGAGTCGCGATTTATAAGTATTTAGCAAATGAAAGAAAGAGGTATGCGGGATAAGACGGGAGAGAAAGAGAAGAAAACAAAATCGAACCCGACAATGTAGGGTATATTATGCATAGTGCCCTCTGTATCTTTATCTGACCAGGTTTCTTCCTATATTTTCATGTTAGGGATGACAAACGAACTCATACCTAAAAATGACTGCATATACGTTGTCACCCCTGAGGACTTAGATGGAATGTCCCTCCAATCCCTACCCTCACCATTTGAAATACAGCAGCGATCGTATACCACAAGATTTCATCCTCATCATCTCGATGGTAGGCAATCCACCCCTGTACGCATTACGTGATTTCTGCCACGCACAACTACTCTGTGGAATCAGCCTTCGCCAGCGGTATTTCCGAACCGATACGACTTAGAGACCTTTAAGAAAAGTGCCTACACCTGTCTGAAAGGCCGGCAGCGCATCTGCGACTCCTTTGGTGTTCATGGGTGGCGGTGATCACTTACCATCGGGTGGGCTGCATGCTCATTTGCCATTTATTCTATAAAAAACATTAATGTTGATATTCTGCGAAAGCGTGATTCTATCGCGTTCGGAACCCAATCGTGCTGCAGTCAAAAACGAGCTGCAGTGGTATTCTTCTATTTTTACCTATTTTTTCAGAAATTTACAGCGCGATAAATATTTAAATTCCAGTCAAAAAATATTTCTAGTTATCTCTACAAATATTTGATTAATGTCCTCCTTTTAAATTATCACCATCGCAATATCTTCCGATAATAACTACTTGACAACTGCGCAGGTATATTATAGTGCTGTCGTGCAAACGAGCAAATTGCAGTGGTAGAAGTAGACTGCAGTTTGTTTCTAGCTGCAGAGTGAATGGGTCAGCTCGAATGGGGTGGGACCATGCCCTCACAGAATACCAGCGGAAAATAACAGCATAATTCTGCTGTGTTTCGTCTGGTGAGTGTAGGAATCCGGAGACCTTTATTACTCGTGACGAATCATTCCATCTCAGTCCTGGGTGACAAAGCATCTGCATTATGACTCCATATCGACAATGAATGTAAATGTCATGGACCGCAGAATCACTTACCACCTGGTGAACTGTGTGCTCGTTTGTTACTTACAATGTAATAAAAGCACCTCAACATCTCTTCTATAGATGAAAGCAAGAATTAAAAACCACACTCGTCACCCCCGATGTAACGTATGTGTAATACGATTGGAGGAAGGTCACATGCAGTGTCAGAGACACGGAACATCAACAGATCTGTATCCGAATACCAACATTCTGTAATTCACAAATATTTTGCCACGACATCGGGAATTGAACCTAGGACCCCGCTGCACTGCAGCCAAGTACTACTACTAACCCCTAAGTCAAGCGGCTATAGGAAAACTCTAGTAACTTATTGTATTGTATATGATAATAAGTTACATATGAAATTGCCGTTTTGTATGAAATAAGTTAAAGTATTATTTTCAAACTTTTTTATTTCTGTTATTCAAAGTAATCACCCATGCAATCGATGCATCTTTGCCAGTTGGTAGATGCCCTTCTTGTAAAAATCAGCTGGACGGGAGGCTGAAGAACGGCATTTTCATAGGCAAAGACCTAATATTAATGTTATTTGATTATTTTAACACCAATATAAAATTTGATTACATTAGGTTCTATAATCGTTCAATTATGACCGTTTGTGAATATTAGAAGATATAACGTCTTAAATATTCACCCAAACTAGAACAGAATTTGTGTTTTTGAAGAAAAGTTTTGGCTTTGGTTTTGAAGTGGCAATAGCCTTATGGCTGGCTTTGATACAGTCTGTAAAACATAACATCATAGTTTTGAATATCCATCTCCTAGCACATGTATTAAAGTTCAGTTGAAATGGTTACCGGGAATGTTGAATGTGTAATACGAGTATATAGCATTAGCTAATAGCATTGTTTATTTTTAAATGACTTTAAGTACTAATCCTTGCAGAATTTTAACTAACTCGTGGTGACAGGTATTCGGTCGAACCAACCCATTCACATTGCAGTTAGTAACAAGCTGCAGTGTGGCTCTATCAGTGATTGTTCTTTGCCCAATACTATATAACTCTCTGGTGACACTTACTCTGGGCACTTAAAGAAATAATTGGCGCCAAATTCGACCAGGCGTTCCGAAACAATGTCAAAATCTTTTTGCGTTAAACAGTTGGTACTCGTACACAGAGTAAAAAAAAATTCAAGATAAACTCAGCAAAAAGGTACCTGGGACAAATTTCTTTCGCTTTTCTCAACCATGTCCGGCAATGATATATTTGCATTTTGGTAATTTTGTAAAATTTACACATTAGCCTTTATTACAAACGAATAGAAATCAGTTTTGATTGGATTCTCGTCGTGACTTACTTACACATGTGAAAATAAATGTCGTTTATTCTTAAGTTTTTATTCGCAGTTTAATTGCGCGGAATTGTTGCATTCGTGTTTTGATTCAAAGACACAAAATTATAAATACAAGCGTGAATATCAATTTTAACCTCTATAGCTTAGAAGTTAAAGTGCGAGAGGGCTTATATTAACAAACAACAAGAATTGTAGTGTTTACTTTTTTATTTATTTATATTATGGGCAATAATTGGTCCTTTGCGCGTTGTGTGTATAATTTATTGTCGTTGCTAATAATTTTAGCTCTTGTTCGCTAAAAGGTTTATTGGTTAGTAAAATTTTATAGCGGAAATATTTTTTTTTACACCTGTAGCACAAAACTTATGTGGACTTTATACAATGGAAATAAATCTTACTTTACAAAAGTATAGTGCTTTCTGTTCCTCTCCTTAAGTTTTGGGTCATTAATTAAAAAGTTTTATTATACTCTAATTAATATATAAAGAGAATATAATCGGATTCGTCATTTATAGCTATGTCTTGTTTTATTTTCCGTTATTATTCTTTCATGTAATTAATTATGATCGAAAAAATTTACAGCTTCCAACGTTTTATTGTTTACAAGCAGTCTTTTGTATCCCGCCATTCCTGTTCTTCATAGATTTACAATCTCTATCTCTATTACAGGCAGGTTAAGATGTTTACCAAATAATAATTGCATACGAATGTAGTGACTATCTATTTTTTTTTATTATATTATAACAAACGTGATGGTAAATGATTCCTGTGGTCCATGACATCTACATTCATCCTTGACAAGGAATCATAACGCAGATGCGTTGACACCTTTGAGGACTGAGATGGAATGCCTCGTCACCAGTAATAAAGGTCTCCTGATCCCTGCACTCACCAGACGAAACACTGTATTATATGTATGTATTATTCTTTATTTCTATATTTTACATTACCTATTTTTGGACTTTTCATTTTATTAATTGCTTTATTGCTACACCTATCACAATATCTCATTAAGTCCGCCCCTTGTGAACCTTTAACTTTTTTAAGCTTAATGCAATAAAGAGTAAATTTATAAAAAATATTAAATTTTATTCAAATCATATTTCTCCGATATCGACTGTGATAACTTCAACAAGTATCAGTTACGGGCTTAAGAATATAAAGTGATGTTCTTTGATCGGAGCTAAGCTTTGGCATCATCATCTGATGGACTCTTGGTACTAATATTATATGACTAAAAATATCACGGGGAAAGTGACAAATTCATCATATCTAAAATTACATTTCTTCACGGTTATAACCTAAACATATTTAAAAAATATTATTCTATAATAAAGCACGTAATAATACACCACGTGGGTAGATCGTTCGACGAAAAACTAATACACAAAAACTAGCCAAACCAATATTATACCGTTACATCAATAACCATTATTTAACTATAGATCTAAACTCCGGTTAAAATGAGAGGCTTAACAATGAATAGAACAGTTATAGCTGTTTAATCCACGCTAGTGCTGGGATTTGTTAAATTGAATGTAATGCGTTGATTAAAAAAATGATAAATATATTGTTATAAGAGCAAAGTAACAACTATTAGAATTCCCAAATAAATCTCGAAAAGCGCCCTGCTATGATAGAATACCATATTCTTTTTTGTCTCTGGAGACGTATTCTTCTCTATAACTCATCGAGAAAGTGTTTGTCCATGGGTCAGAGAGTAACAGTGCACAAATTAATAAGCACCAAGTAAACTATACAATCCTAATAAAATTTTAATCTTTTTAATTATAGAATCATTCAACATGCTTGCAAATAATCAAAATATAATAATTGTTGTAATTTAAAATTTGAAATATTTTTTATCGATCTAACTAAATGAAACACAACGTGGACATCACTACCGTCAAATTATTTAAGTTATGTTTCGTTGGTAATTGCGTATCAAGCGCGATGTATAGAAATCTTGAGCAATGATACGGCATATTTTTTGTGGTTCCTTATAAACTTGAGGACTTAAGAGCCTATTACCGGTAACGAGGTACTCTTGATTCCGGGGTGAGAACTGCACCTTAATTCCGCAATGAGGAAAATGTGTCTATGGATTACTGTTACAAGTTTTTATGTAGTGTCGTAATCATTACTAAGATTATTTAGTTGTAAAATAAGCTGCGCCTTTGTACATACGTTTCCTATATTGCATCTCTTATATAAATTATTAGTGTACATAAAAGTTAAATAAATAAAATAAATAAAAAATATGATAACATCATACTCATAGAGTAAGCATTTCATGCGGTCCATGGTATCTATATCCATTTTTTTTGGAAATGCCGGTACATAGCTTCAAGGTTTGGAGGTTGTAATTATCAGAAAATAGAAACTTCTGAGTTCTTTCGGGTGCCACCAGATGATGCTACTTAAGCCTAATGGAACCTAATGGGAACGGTCTGTGAAACTTAAGGTTGTAGGTTCGACTCCGCCATTTAACTATTGTTTTGAACCAGCTCCTAGCATAAGCTTTTAAGTTTAGTTGAGTGGTCAAAGTTTATGTTGCCCAAAACTAACTCGTACTGGTAAAAAATAATAAATATACATACAATATCGTCTACAGTAGTACATTCACTTCAAATATTTGTTGCACAAATAAAAAAAATATGGCGATATGGCATGCGAAAATTTTATAAAACTTTTTTTTATTACTCACACATTTTTCGTTTCTCCTTGAATTCAATTTTGAAGATCATGCAGGTGAAGTCGCGAGACGAGTTACATATAATTTAATTCTCCAATCCCCTTTTCATCATCGGACATCAAGACGCACGGTGCTCTACCATCAATGTAGATATTCTTCGCATTCAGGCGAAGCATTATCCTTTATCAGTTTTAGTGTACACGATAAATGATTGATACCATTTTCCTGCGTCAGCGTTTCCGTCCGAATAGGAGTCTTCAAGAGAAGAAGTGAATAGGCACAAACACAGCCCTTTATCATCGCCACTTAATATCGAGTTGTGTTGTAGTTAAGTCAGCACTTTAAATATTATTATGATTTCTTTTTTTGCCAGTAAATAAATGACAATGCGTCATCTCTTTTATTCATCAATATACAAAAACAACAATGCTGAACTACTATTTTACGCTGGTATTTTGTGGAATGATGGTCTTTTCCAGGTCTATTCGACCTTTTCGGACCACAACTAGTTTATAGTCATGTCTGCGGTTAAGAAAAATTTATACCTATATAACAATGATAGAGCTACATGCCACATAGTGTCGACATGAATGGATTAGCTGGATCGGGGAAGCCCTCACATAAGTTCAGAATAAAATAGCAGCATTCACAATTCAGTTTTCAGCCATGATATGTTTTGGGTTCTCGTTTGTCTACCTTAGTGTCATAAGAATATATAGACAAAGATTTAAGGCATGTTGTTAAATTATACAAATCTATAGTAACCAAGGTTTTCGGTTTTTCTTTATTCGAGGAAGACTTTGAATCAACCGTACAGTATATTAGTAATTACTCAATGAATATTTGCATCATTTTTTCATTTACTTCACACCGGTTCGCGTCCGTCAATAGATTTCACGCCGTTTCCCGGTATCGGTGTGTAATTCGGTCCAGCAGATGTGCCGCGCTGTCTGCTACCACTTCCTCTCGTAGCTATTCGCGGAATAAGGCTGCGTTTACACCGATCATTTACTTTTCTCACTCGAATGATGTATGGTTCCTCATATTTTTATACTTCTATCTTTTCCTTAACTAAAAAATATTTATATTTAAAGTAAAAGAATAAGTATTTATAAAGATACATATTTTAAAATACCACTAGTTAGAGCACTACACTACACTACTCTGGTTGCGATTAAATACCCTAGAGGTTATTAATTATTTAATTAAATAATATATAGTAATAACGAGGGTTGAGAAGTACATCTCTTATTATATTATTAAACCCGAGCCCAAAAAATTGATAGACGAAGGCCAATTCACGCTTCGAAACAATCAATGGGGCACGGTCAAAACTAAATAGGGATGACAAAGATGATATATTTATTTCTCGGAATATGATCTCCTCTTTGTTAGACCAGAATGCAAAACATAATACAACAACAATGTCGGGTCGGGAAAAAGATCGTATTTTATAAGCAAAAAGGGTCAGTAAAATCTCTTTGTTTGTAGTGCATGTATATGACTGTTTTAATACCGTTAAATAGATGACATTATAAAGAAAAATAAAACGGTTTCCCGCCATTTTTCTATCGTTTTCTGTTCGCCAAAATGAGTGAATCTAACGAAGAAATTCGATACATTTTGAAATTTTATTACAAAGAGGGAAAAATGCGACACAAGCTACGAAAAATATTTGTGACGGTATGGATTAACGCAGTGTCAGTAAGAGCAGCATAAAATTGGTTCAAACATTTTCAGTCCGGAAATTTTGATGTCAAAGATGAAGCTCGCTCTAGTCGACCTATTACAAATAAAGCCGATGCCATTTTTGAAAAAGTGGAGCAAGATCGGGGTATTAGTAGATACGACATAGTTGACTAGCTCCTCAGGGCTGAGCAAAAACTGAAAAAGTCTGGATATACAAAAAAGATCGATATTTGGGTGCCACACAAGCTTACTGAAAGATACCTAATGAATCGTGTACTCATTTGCGATTCTCTATTGAAACGTAATGAAACCGAACATTTTGGAAAAATTGATAACTGGTGATGAAAATTGGATTACCTACGACGAGAACATGCGAAAAAAATCATGGTCAAAGAGCAGTGAAGCTCCACAGACTATAGCGAAATGTGGATTAATTAGCTACAAGGTGATGCTGTGTGTATGGTGGGATAGGAAGGGCATCATACACTATGAGCTTGTAACACCAGGTAGGATCGAGAAGGATTTGCGTTAATACAGGGGCATGAGATCAGAAATAGGTTAAGATATCGTATCAAAGACGCGAAGGGACATACATTACCGACCCGAAAACCAAATATTTGTGATACAAATATTGTTTCCCGACTAATCGAAGTAATCGAACTCATGACCCGCTACGTAGCTGCTAGGTATTCTACCACTACGCTACACGTGCCGTAATATACCATGAAAAATTGAACTACCTCTGTTAATGATTGTGTGAACTCACCGCTACATTTTTGAAATGATTATGGATAGTGTTCCAGTACTATATCATCGGGCGGATGTCTGTATGTCCGTCTGTCTCATTTGACACGTGAAATTTAACATTAAAGGAATTAAATCTGCAATTAAGTGATTCGAGGAAATTCTGTTTTATTCTATTGGTATGATTAACTGCCCTTTCGTGTGACTTTTTATGATGATAACCTGAATAAAGAAAATAAATAATCTACGATATTTGTAACGTGATTTAATTTAACATTTCTTTTAAGTTATTTTTTAATAAATTGCATCGTTCCTTGTTTTGTACAAAATTATGTATGTATGTAGACAATGTAAAATACCTAAGAGAGATGAATTAAAAAATGTAAAGAATAAAGACATTAATGGATGGAAGAGGAATCTATAGTAAAGGAAAGTACAGTAGTCAATTATCAAGTGCGTTGTGCGCTCATTTGTGAAACCACATACAGAAGTATCGTCAAATCAACTGTGTTTGCACGAGCAAACAAATATTTCTTCTCAGCATTCTTCTTCCCCCTCAGCTCACTCACCAACTAATAAATCCTGGACATTAAATCATGAAGAAAACTTCAGCTTCTTCAGCTTCTAGCACTTCTTGTAATCCGTATCCGTAATCTTGTATCCATACTCACAAAGTCTACTCTAGAATATACAAATACATATGTATATATACATATGTACAATAAAGTATCAGCAGAATTAGCACTTCTCGAATTCTGCAAACTTACAAAGTCTAATGTGGGACAAAACCCGTTCAATAAAACGTCAGAAAATCTAGAAATCATTGTCCATACTTAAAGAGTCAGCAATAGGATACAAAACCTTTTCATTAAAGCGCCAGAAAAACAAGCACTTCTTGAAATCTATTTCCATACTCACAAATCAACAATAGGACAAAAGCCTGTTCACTTGAGCGTCAGAAAATCTGCCACTTCTTGGAATCTGTATCCGCACACTTAGTTGGCGTCGTACAGAACCCGGCAACTTTGGTTTTCGGATATGCGTTTACTAGGGAGTGGTATCTAAAGTCGCGTCAATACACCCTCTCAGTGAGTGCTGCATAACTATAGTACCCGTTTATTCTGCGCTGTTGTAAGCATTTGTGAAAACCCAAAATATCGCCGCGCGAAAATGACCCGAACATTACTACCTGTTGGCCATTAGTACCCAGTGAAATATGAGCTAAGCCACCTTTTACCTCGTCTGTTATTTAGTAGAGTACAAAGCTTCCGAGTGCGTAAAAGGGGGATTTACCGCAAAAAAATAAATAAAAAAAATATATCTTACATCAAAAAACAACAATAAACTCAAAATCAAAGACCCCCTAAATTTCTATTCGCAATAAACTTGATCTAAAATTAAACGATCAACACTAGATGAACATCAAAACGTTTTAAGTCCCATCTACACCGGCGCAAAAGAGTTAAGCCGCGGCAACAAGTTCGCAAGCGGCTCTTAGAGCGTCCAATTAAAGAGAATTAAAACCGCTTTGCTTATTAGAAACGTTAACAAGCATTCGCATTGAAGGGTTGAACTATGACGATAGGTAGGTATAATTAATGAGTTCGCCCCCTTATAATTCATTGCGGATTTCTATAATTACTTTTCTTTAATGTGTAATAGAAACCGACGCAATGTTCAACTATAAATAACAACGTGACATGGTTAATTGTTAGTAACCGTAATTACGTATTATAAATCTCATTCCACGTTTTAATTTATTGCGTTTTTTTACTTTCATGCTACTTGTATTGATTTATTTGTAAATAACTATTGGAATAACGAAATGGATTTATGAATTACAATATAACATTTATACGGTACACTTTATACGTTTATTAACTAACTGCTGCCCGCAGCTTCGCATACGTAGATGTATGTATATTAAAATATGGCTTGTAATTTGAGTAGTCAAAATAACTAAATGCCGCGTAACGAAACCATAGCGTGATTCAGAAACAGCGCACAACGCCATCTAACGAGCGCAGTTGTAAATATATTTATAATACTTTTTCCTAAACTTTATTTGGGAAGGTTTCATATTGAATTTAATGCTTCTTCTTTCATAAGTGACGAACTTCCCATAAAAAGTGTCAACCCCTAATTCATCTTGGCGTTCAAATTTTGAAAAACGCCGATATACATACATGCGTTGATATTTATTCATAAATAGAAGCAGGATTATGAAATTTTGTATTTCTTACTTTGAAAATAACAGACTTCCATACAACCATTATAAATTCACTATTTTACCCCCTTAGGGGTGAAATTTTTAAAAATCCCTCATTAGTAGATCACTTAATAAAAGGCATAAACTGTAAAAATTCGAATTTGAAACCCCAGCGGCTTAAACTATGCGTTGATGAACCAGTCAGTCATGATAAGTAATTATATATGTATAGATTAGAAATATTCTCTATCTCTTTCTGTTGTTTTTCTAAGACAAAATTAGGGGTGTTATACCAGTACACATATAGACAACTGATGACTATAATTCATGATAATTATATCCATCGTCAATAGAAATTCACGAAGCACACGCGATGATTCCTCCTAGGACTAAAGAGGGACGATGAACCGTGTAGTTGGTTCACCGTATCCCTATATTCACGATACCAAACACAGCATCGTTATGATGTTATTTCACGCTAGTATTCTGTTAAGGCATGGTCCTTCCCGTGTCGAATCGACGCATTATGTTTAATCTAGAAACTAGCTAAAGCTTGGCACTATCTTTGCGAATATTTAAAGGCTCCTCAAGGTCTTCTTAGGCTTAACGACTGTTATATTATAACACACCGAGATCGTTAGTTGTCTTTAAAGTATGGAAGCATACAACGTGTAATTAAAGCGGTAGCTCATCTAAATAGGTGACAAACCGGAAACTGTTTAACCTGTATTATCTACAAAGACTTGTTAAGCTTCGTAGCGCAGCTTCTTATAATAATATCCTGTTACTTATTACTTAATTAGCAGTATGAATGATTTTAATTGAAATTTAAAATATACATACATATATCGAAGTAATGTTGTATATGATCCTTCTGGTCATTTTAGATAATGGTGATATCTTCTGGTTATTGCCAGATGATATGAACTGTGTAAAATATTTTATAGTGTAGCATTGGCGCAAGAACGGAGGCACTCACCCGTGTAATGCGAGATCACAGACAGAATACATACATACAACACGCCTAGATCTGATAACGAACAATGTTGCACAAATATTGTTTCTCATCTGGAAATAACAATAACGCTAATGCCGAAAGTGTTATTTTCTTCATTAAATTCAATATAAAAACACATTTTTTAAATTCATTACTTCTTAAGTTTCTTCCCCTTGATATTATTATTAAACTCTTAATTATTATTTATTATCTATTGTATTTATTTGTTATGTATGTAAATTATAATATCATAAATCCTTGCTTTTGGTAAAAAAGAAAACGTTATCGACAAAGACCGCACGGACTCCTCGTTTTGATTGAAAATGGCAGAAATATATAATGCCCTCCTAGTAGATTTCGATTACGGCGATATCTCCTGGTTGTTGCTTAATGATATCAGCTGCGCAGAATATTTTATAGTGCTGTAAACATTTGTGCAAACAAAGAGGCACTCACTCGTCGTCCCTTTCACTAGTACGATTATAAATTTCAGATTCGGAATTATCAATTTGTGATGCACAGAGATTGTTCTTCCATTGAACCCAGGATTAAACCCCGGTTTCGCTTCTGTGGATACTGTGTATGTTCGTGCCCTTGATACTGTATCTAAACCACCGATCATATGCCATGCACGTGCATTACATTGGACTAGGGAAGGGTGAGTGCCTCTATGTTTGCACAAATACGGCAATATGAAATATTTTGCGCGATTGATATTATTTGACAATAACTAGAAGATATCGCCGTGATCGATATATTCATCCTCGGTAAGGAATCATAATGTCACCCTTATAACTACAACGAAATGCGGCGTAACCCCTAATAAGGCCCTTTTCCCCCCTGTTTCGTTCGCACATCAGATTAAACTATATTATTTTAGACGTTATTCTATGAAATCTCGGTCCAAGCTTCTGGATCTAACATATTTTTGCTACTGCTAGTTTCCAAAGCTTCGGTGTGGCCCTAGCTAATAAAAAAATATGTGATCGTGATTTTTGATAAATACATTTGATGAAACTCTTGCTTCTATTCGAAATTGTAAAGATATAAATAGAAGATACTTAATTAATGTTTATAGTGAATATTCATATCGCATATCTTCCAAAAGGCACTGGACAACATAATTCCCTGCAAAAGCATAAGCTTATCTAATACAAATCTTGCTAAAATCACGGGCGAGGAGCCACTCAGATTTAAATCCAGCATAATTGAAGTGGAGAGGAGCGCTCGCTCTTATACTGAAATAAAATTAAATCGTTAATTTGTCTGGCTAGAGTTGTTAGTACTTCATTAGAATTGAGAGATTCCATATTTTAAAACGGTAAAGTATTGTTTAAAATTCTCCATCGCGTTCTGTTTCTTATTCCTTTTCTTTCGTTTAATAATTGCTTAATTGCTTTTTCACAATGGATTTGATTATTATTGTTTTGCTTTAAAATTTGCGTTTCCTTGCCGTTTTTTTTAATTAGTTAACAACAAAGTAATATTACAGTTATAATCTATATGTAAATAATCTTCAGAGATATATTAAAAGATTGCGAACCTATAAAGTCACGTAACTCTTGATGGGGTTTAAAGGGTCAGAAGATAGACTTTATTAGCTTGGAATGACGGGTCGATTTAACAATATACTTAAACCTTCTTGACTAAATGTATCTGTGACAGCAAAAGCTTTTATCGTTTGGTTCCTTCAGAACTGAATATAAACTAATTGTTTTAGATTATAATTATTTTAGAGCCCTTCTTTTAGTGGTTTATTCATTAAAAACAATAACATAACATCAGTGAAATTAAAAAACAACAATAAATTCATATAGGCTTGTTATCGTAACGGCGGAATTTTACTATAAAAGTTGAAATTACCCAACGAACAAATAAAAATACAAAATTTTAAATATGAGACTAATGATGGAATATTATCCGAAATTTAATATGGTAACTATATAGGTGATTTGTTTTAAAAGTCGTATTTATTAATCTTATTTATTTTATTATTTTATTCTATCTTAAATGATTTCTACCTGCCTAATATGTAAAAGTATATATATCTATCCATACGAGTATATACCATCAAGATACAAACAGTTTAAACTTGAGTTTTATTAATTCTTAAAATACTAACGTGAAATAGCAACATATGCTGCTGTTTCGTTCAGGGACTTTTATTAGTACCAGTGACTTCTAGAAGCCAGGCATATGAAATTATTCGTTTCATGTAACTTGAATCTTTGTTTAGGTTAGATAGCGGTGTTTGTGGGTTGCAGTCGCCATTTACCTTATTACCTGGGTACTCGTTTTCCATGTATAATTTAAAAAAAAACCTCCCAAAATTAGCTACTGATAAATATATGATATATTATATAGTATGAGCTTTTTTAAAGCTATAAACTATTTTCAACTAATTTAACCCAAAGTTAAAGTTCACTAAACTAAGATCACAACAAGACACCAGACAAGCTGTAACAAAATACTTCAATAAATTAATATGCATACAAATCTGCACCGCATTTCAAAATCGTAAAAGGTAACTAAATTAGTTGCAGCAACAAAAAGAAAAGATACGCCGACAGTGCTAACACTGCGGATCTTGTTAAAAGGTGTCCCGATGCCAAAACCGTCTAACTCCTCTTTTTCTGTTTTGTTCCTGCGTTTATTTTTTCTTTTATTGTTATTCCCGACGCATTCCAGATTGTCGTAGTCGTGTTTAGGCAAATAAAGTAAATAGGCGAATCGACTGTTGTGTCGATACAAGGCATTGTTTTTAAATCTGTAGAGATTTAAAATTTTTGTAAATTTAGGTGGCTTATACTGACTTATTATGGTAATTATACTATAAAAAATAATGTTCTTTTGAAAATATGCAATGATTTAAACACACGTCAAACATTATCAAATGCAAAACTTTTATGAATAATAGTGGATTCAAACTGTCATCATCTTTCTTAATTTACTCGTATTTTAGATATTCTTAAAATATGCCAGCTAAGTGCGTTCCTTCAATGCTTTATATTATAATAACGAAAATATGTGCAATATTATCATATATACACTGTATATACTGTAAACCTTATTACAGATAATGAGGAAAATCCTTGATAGTACATTGTATTGATTCAATATGATTACAACAAGAATTGAAATGTAAACGTCCTGATGGATAAATTATCAATACACATCACAGTTTAAATTATAAAATTGATTAAAAGGTCATAAAAGTTCGTTGTAAAATAATTAACCAAACTCGAAAGCTTGAAACATGCAAATACTTTTAGTACGTAATTGTATTTATTAACATTATTTATTCCAAAAGGTACGAACGTGCTTAGCGTTAACCCAATTAATGTCAGAACTTTTAAGAAATATCATTTATTTTAACCTATCCATGACAGTTGGCCAACAAAAGTCAGAATATAAAATGCACAACTCAAACGAGTTTCTTTACCAAAATCAACCGCGTTTAACTCAATTTTTCTTTGTTTTTTTCATTTAATTTTCAAAAAAGTTCTCTTTCCAGTTTAACTCTTGCTATTCCCAGAGGTGCGGCATGACAATGGTTATTGTTTTTTGCAAATAAAGATCTTTGTGTTGACTCTTGAATTGCTGTAGCATTTATTTCTATAGCCATGTAAATTTTTAGTGACAGCTAACGCTCTTATTTTAGGAGGGAGTTATTATATTCTGTATTCTTTTTATTTAATGTTAAAGTTTTTATTAATAAACGGTTTTTTTTAAGTTAAAACAAACCTTTTTGGTTCAAAAAATATTTTGGTTTGGTTGGAAAAATAAAACAAATATTTTTGTTTTATTTTTCAGTTTATGCCTAACATGTGTCAATTAATACCTTTTACTTTATATTATGATTTATTATTAAATTAATCATGATTAAAAATGGGATTCATAAGCAAGAATCATACCAGGATACAGTAAAAGCACATCGCTACAGTGTTTCATGCTGTCAGTGATAAGAAATAAAAATCCAATTACTGGTAACGAGTTTCTTTTTAACAAAGTCTTTAAGGCTGGCAAAGCATCTACACTTTGGTGAAGTTATTCATTAACCAATTATGAAATCTACAGGCTCAACTGACCATTCACCATCTGGTGAACTGCACTGGTTTCACATTATCGCTCATTACATTCCGATCCTTGTTAGGGAACTGGATGTTGAATAAATATATCATATCAAACGTCAAAAGTAGTAAACTAAAGATAGATTGTAACAAAAACAATTAACGTTGAACGAAAAAGGATATTAAAGTAACGTAGAAACATAAACTTCAATCGTTAATATGTAGTAAAAAATGCGATCGAGTGACAACCCATAAGCAAGATAGAAAAAAAAAACTAGACATTAATAAGTAGCTTCGTCCAGCCTCCGAATTACTTTTGAGTGTTACCTTTTTTCTGTACCGACGAAAATGTAAACGGGCGACTAGAAGCCGCCAGCAGTCACGACTTTAAACGAAATATACTTTCATAATGCAATAATAATAATAATTAATTCTATACAGCTTAGATTTATCTGTATTATCAGAGTACTCAGAAGAATATTGGAAATATATAATTTTAAAATCGTTACTATGCTTTTGGCAAAGATTCCATGACTGACGGAAATAAAGCAAATTAAAAGAAATTAATGTCATATACGTTATAGTACATTAACTATATTATTAATTAACTGTAGGCCAAATAAATCCTCTCTTCCGGGAAAAACTATGCTTTCATAGCTTAACTTAACGCTACTGTGTTTCGTGTGATGAGTAAAAGAAACCGTTCTGCAGTATTAGATGAGGTATTCCATGTTAGTTTTCAGGGATGACAAAATATCTACATAACATTTCTTTATCGAGAATGATGTGTGTATCAATAACCTGGGTACGGAAAGGAAAATTCAAGAGGAAAAATTCGTTTTTATATTTAAAAACAAAGGTTAATTCACAGGTATCAGTCGCATTATATAACGATAGTCGCACGTCCGTCCGTGCGATGTGTCACAGAATCCTTATCTTACATCGCGGTGTACCCATGTCAATGTGAAACATTTGACAAGGCGAACTGGTGTGAGCGTTTGTGCTATGACCAGTTCTATTTCTACTTCCCTCACAATTCTCGAACATATTTCGATATTGTACGCTTGATTATATATATTTAGATGATATACACATAAATAATCGGATAATATTATCATAATTTTACTCCTGCGCGAGTGTATACGCAATTCTCAAAACGCATTACATATTAAGACACACACACACCAACACACAAACCCACAAACACAGATACACGCATAGATACAAACGATTATACATCAATCAGGCTTGGGCTTAGTTTGGGCTCCAGATTTCCTATAAATTACATCCGTCAACCGTCATGTTTATAACAAATACCACTTTTTACATAAAGTTATGTAATTTATGGAGATGAAAATAAAAGTTGTTATTATATATATTATAATTTCAGCCACTTAACCACTGTAGCAGTGATCTGTCAGACTGCCACAAAATCCTGAGGCATCGTTCGACTTCCCGACTTGCTTCGGTTGTCACTCGTCAATAAGTGGTTGCAACTCGAGAACATTTCTTTCCTATCGGTTATCGGTTCTACGAGCTATTTCGTATTGCCACTACGTCTAACTAAAACCACTATGCCCAGTAATTTTGTCCTGTATGCATTAACGCATTTTTGAATTTCCTTAATTTAATATATCAAGTCTCGAAATGCTAAATCAAAAAAGTATAAGTTTACAAAAGGTACAATGGCATTAAGTATTAAGTTTTATTACATGTAATGACGGCGACATATTATACCAGTTAACTGATATCTATGTACGTACTTTTCATTTTTATAGCATTGTACGTATTGTACATTAGGTTTCATAAAATGTTACCCTCTATGCCAAAATGTAATGTGATTACAGAAAATAAAATAAATAAATATGGTTTTTATATACAATTTTATTACAGAATTATATATGACTAACAAGCAAAATTCAATTGATCAGTCATCCGTGCTGACCATGATAACTAAAACATTTATGTCAGACAATCAATCAAGATGCAGAATCGTAGTTACTCTGGAGGGCTATTTGAATAGTTACCAGTAATAGCGTCTGAATCTGTTGACTTTAATTTAATTGCATAGTTCGAGTAAAGGTTATGAATGTCCCTTTTTTTAAACTCTTATAGTCTGTGCGTACCTACTATAAGTTCTTTACCATATGTTCCTAAACAAAATATTTCCTCAAGTTACGTGAGTGTCAAAGCTGCCACAATAGAGATAAAAATATTTTATTGTAAAAGTATGTCACATGAGTATTCCCAGTTTGGATATACCGATGTCATGTCGTTTCGGAAGTAGCGACATCTTCCGGCAGCTAACACAAACTGTCAACCTTGAGCATACAATTTTATATTGTGTATTATACAACACACACATTATAAAATCTAGCTTACATATTTCTTGCCTTTTACGGAAATACATTAAACCCTTTTTCTTTGGAAATTAATTCTCACATCGAAATAAAAATTGATAGTAGTATATAAGTGCATGTTAGAATGGCAAAAGAGAGAAAGAGAAAAAATTGTGTGATTTTTTTTTTTTTTCGGTCTGATGGCCGCTGTTAGCCCCAGGGCTTTTACAGTTTCACCGGGTTGAGAGGTGACCGAGCGCTTATGCCGCTCAGTCGAGATCTCTATATATGGGTAACCAGCGCAAGGGCTCCCGAGAGGGAGCCTCGGCTTGGACCGTTACCCTGTTTCGCGAGAGCGTCTGACTCAAGGGTGCCCGAGAGGGCCGAACCTCGGCTCGGTCAGTTGCTTCTGACAGAGGATTATCTTAAATAATATCACTATTATTATTAACTACCTGTACCACCACTTCAGAATGCGTGGGCGCTGGAGAAGAAGTGGTGCAAGAAATTCCAGCAACGCTTCTATCTGTATGGACTGGAGAGAACCGGCCAGTGACATGGCGGTATCGCGAATAACTTTGTTTGCGACGCCCTCGCCATCGGCGGGGGCTATGAGGGTGCAATGTATGTGTGTTGTGTTTTATGAAGGGCTTGGGCCCTGGTGGTTGCGTCGTCAGGGTCGTCGAGGGCGTGCCTCGGTCTCCTACGGACGCGGGTAAATCTGTGATTCGCGATGGGATTGTAAGTGGCGGCACTTACAATCAAAGGGTTTCGGTGTGTGACGGCAGAGTCGAAATATCGGCGAGAAGCCTGCTTCAGGTTCTGAGCTATGGTCGGAAGCTCAAGATCTATGTGTAGATTTTCGTTACGCAAGAACCACGGCGCACTGGTGGCCTTGCGCATGAAACGATTTTGTATTACCTGAAGTCTGTGAATGTGACGCGGGGAGGCATGCGCAAAGACGGGGCTTGCATATGTCATTATGAGTCGGATGCACGCTTTGTATAGTGTAATTTTATTACGCAGGGACATTTTGCTATTTTTATTAAGTAACGGGTGCAAACGACCTAGGACGAACGCTGCTCGATTCCGTACGCGGTTGATATGCGGACCGAAGGTGAGTCTTTCATCTAATGTGACGCCTAAGTATTTGACTGTCTTTTCCCAGGGGATTGGACGATCAAATAACTCTATAGTTTGGAGATGCGGCGTTTTGTTGCGCCGAGAGAAGTACATGGCTGCACTTTTGGTGGGGTTAACCTCGATCCTCCATTTCCGAAACCATTTCCCTAAGGTGTTGGCTGCAGATTGGAGGCGTTTACAAATAGCGTCTGGTTTAAATCCAGACACGTAGAGGCCGGTGTCATCGGCGAAAAGGGCTAGCTCTACACCGCGAGTGCGCGGTATGTCGTTGGTGTAGAGTGTGTATAAAGTAGGACCTAGGACAGAGCCTTGTGGTACTCCGGCACAAATGGGGTGAACCTCGGAGCGCGTTCCCTCGACGCGGTAACGAAAGGTTCGATTTCGGAGAAAATCTCGTATGATAAGTACGAGTCGATCTGGCACACCGAGCTCATATAGTTTGTATATGAGCCCGATGTGCCAGACCTTGTCGAAAGCTTTCGCCACGTCGAGAAAAAGTGCCCCAGTTTGGTAGCCCCGAAGAAATTTACTGAGGATGTGCTCCGTGATGCGGTGCACTTGATGTGTGCATGAGTGTTGGGTGCGAAACCCGAACTGCTCATTGATTGGCAGCCCTCGGGACAGCATGAAGTCCTTGAGGCGGGTGAGGATGAGCCTTTCATATACCTTACCCAAGACTTTGAGTAGGCTTATGGGTCGATAGGCTGATGGATCGGTTGGATGTTTTGAGGGCTTGAGAATCCCTATGACATCGGCTTCCTTCCAGGTGTTCGGGAAGGTGCCTTTGGATATGGCCGCGTTGTAGATTATCACCAGTAGGTGTAAAATGGACATGGGTAGGAGTTTCATCACCTTGTTGGACATACCGTCGGGGCCGGGAGCCTTGCGTGGTCGCAGGTTTTTAATTATGGACTCAACTTCGGTGCATGTAACTTGAGTGACGGAATCGCGAGGTGGTTCCTTACTCCTCCGGTCGACCTCGCTGTTAACCATTTCAAGGTGAGCGGCGTCGATCGGTAGGGTGCTCGGTGAGCATTGGAGCTCGAGATTGTCAGCCTGACGTTCGGCTTTCTCTTCGTCTAAGAAGGCGGGCGGTTTATTGGGTCGCGCTAAGGGAGACATTGTTTGGGCGTTGCCCCCTTTTAGGGATTTGGGAAGTCGCCAGTAGGCGAGATGGGAAGGTTCGATGTTGGAGAGGTGATTATCCCACCGATCGTTCCTATACTAGGCTATGCGTGATCGGACTTCACGCTGAATGGTACGTAGCATCAGCCGGTTACTTTCAGTGGGATATAAGTCGTGGGCACGAGTCGCCGCATTCTTGCGCCTCATTAGGTCCTTTATGTCGTTTGGCAGGGTCCATCGGTGGTCTTCCACCGAGGGAACCTGTCTCGAACAATCCTTGACTACGGTCTGGATGTGCCTAGTGAGGGCATGAACTGCGAGGTTCGTGTCGTTAACTGAAGATATGTTCCTAGGAATAGCATCTAGGTGCGGTGATGTGGCTTCCCTCAGGTCGTTCCTGAATCGGTGCCAGTCTACAATGGTTTTGGTGGAGGGTGAGGTTGGGGCGGAGGGCCCTAACCGAAGAAGAACGGGGCGATGATCGTAAGCGAGCTCATGGATTACCTCTATGCCTTGGAAGGCGAGATTGATGTTGAAATTGTGTGAGTTTTTATATATTGTGAACGATATTTGATCTATCCCTCAAGATAAAATATTACGTCATTGCTCTTTAGCAACTAAGGTAATGGACTATGTGCATCACCATTGTCGACTATTTTTAATAATAATATATATTTAAGTTTACTTTACTATAATATATCCGTCCTATTTGCAGCCACTTAGAATACGCCCGTAGACACAAATGGATTACCACTATTTTAGTATTATAATTTTAAATTTAAACCCTAGTGTAAAATAGCTTAAAGCTGCAGTGTTTCGTATGATAAGTAAATTCAGTCTGAGTCAACTAGGGTAAAACATTAATATCTTGATTCGCTATCGAGGTAGGATGAAGGTGGGCCGCAAAAATAATTTACCATCAGGTGAACTGTGTGCTCGCTTGTCGACCGTCTTGCTTTAAAATCAAAATATAGTGATTATGCTTTAATATTTATAGAAACCGCGTCGGCGAGTTACAAACCCACGTACGAATGCGCTCGGAAAGTAATCGTGAATTATGTCTTACTATGTTAAGCATTGTTGCAACTGAGATAAGAGTAGGCATTGACATAACATTGAATATAATTATTCAGTACGGTGTAATCTATAAATATAAAAATCTATAATATAACAATTTGTATAAATGAACATTTTGAATATTTATGAGATCTATACCATATTTCATTTATATTATTGAAAGTGTTAATTCTTGCACATATTTTTTATTAAAAGTTAAAGAATAATATATAATATAACATAACATTAATTATGTTGAATTATTTAAAACCTTTCAAATAGCAAATTCAAATTTAAAATAAATTTATAATATTCTTTTTTCGATTGAATCTAAAAAGAAATTTAGGAGAATTGAAATAAATTTGAAGCTTAATGTTAACTCTTAATTATAACTTTTATCAATGAATTTATTTAAAATTGTTGCAATATATTATTATAGTAAATAAAATAGAAATGAGCGCGTTCATTTTAAATAAGTACATGACTCGATTTTTATTTTTAATCTATGATAACTTAAATATTTAAGTGAACTTCCCTTAATCTACATCGTTAATGAATAATAAAAAGGCTTTGAAGCCCGCATTATGAATTAGGAACAAAGTTATGCGCGCCTACACTAAAAATAACACGTCGCTGGACGGAGATGCGCGATACGGCTGTGTAGAAATAAAATAAAATAAAGTCTAAAGCTGCCAACACAGAATTTTAAAAGCAGCTAATTGCCGCCAACGATTCGAGAGGGAAGAAATCGCAAACGCTAATGGGGACCGCGACTTAATATAACGACCAAACGAACACCACGTTAGCAAGGACTTGAAAATATTTCGTATAGATTGGAGATTCGGCCGGATAATGAACTTTATGTTGAGCAGAACTGCAAAAGCTAATAAAGGAGAGGACACTTTTAATTGAATCTTTTTAAAAAATAACGATGCACTTAAATCAATGATCTTGCCACTACCTTGTTTAGTAATAAACGAATACCTTACTAAAATTCAAAACTTTTCCTAATTATCCTATTATTGTGTTTTATATAGTAATAGACATTTTGAAAACATGAGTCCATAATATGTGTATAGAAGCTCAATTATCTTTTTTATTTAGATCAGAAAGCTTTCATCTTCTTTCAAGATTCTTCATAAAATTACAGTAATAATATTATTTAATGTCATATTTGATTTATCTACAAGTAGGAAAGTATTGTACTGTGTACTTTGCCCAATCCATGGAAAAACCTGAGTCAGCAATGGATCCATAATAAATTAAGTTTATGATGCAAAACACTATACAATTTCCTACGAATAAAGTAAACCGTGAAAGTTTCTTTATTTTCGACGTTCTTTACAAAAATACATTTATATCGGTAATGTCAAATTATTTATAAAGACTACAGTTATCAGAGGAAATACATACATCAAAGTACTTTACCGATTTATATCAGACCCAACTTATACTGACTTATATGTTGATCTTAAATCAGAAATTTAAGCGCAAGAAATATTTATATCCATTATTTGTTGCAGTATCATGACAACCGTACACGTATATAGTACCATATCCTGTAGAAGCAGTGTGTAATAAATGAATTTAAATAGAAAAGTTCAGTTAATCATATTAATAACAACAAATTTGTAAGTGGATACATTGTTACAATAAGGCCTTTGTGGTACTTTAGCTTACCCTCGTAGATTCTACGAGCTATGCAGCCCGTAGAACCTATAAAGAAGATAGATTCTCGATAGGCACGAGGTTTGCCTATTGCTTATTACAAATTTGGATGACCCCCATTAGATGAAACGATGACCTTTGCAAGTCTACGGGAAGTTGATGAGTATAGGTGACTCAGGATATATACCTATGTATATACACTGCTTCGGGACTAAGATTTTCTATTTTAATGTATTTAAAAATCTTTCCAGCTTCAATCTCAAATTTCGGGAACAATTCATAGTCACCTTTCTGACACTAATAAAATTCATTCAATTTTCTCGTAATATGAAGAAGTGTCCATGCCGGCAGCCGATAAAATCTGTAGACGGAATTCTGCTCGTGTGTCTGTTACATGCAGTCGCCTGCGTTCCGATACCTTGTCCTATGTTTCTTTGTCCGAATCGCATCGGCAGACAATTTATTACTGACACGAATATTTGGAAGCCTTGTCCACGGAGGATCCTCAAAAGAAACTAATCAGTGACACCGATCGTTCAACGGTTACAGCGAACTTGCTTTTAGATGCCCGCTCGGTTTGATTAAAGATTGAAATAGGTTTTGCTTATAAAACTTTATGTTTTCTATTTATTAAGGCTTACCATTACTTGAAACTAAACGCGAAGCACCAAGAAAAGTTTGTATATCGCAATATTTTGCAGTTTGAAACACTGAAAGGTCTAACACGCTTGATATACTCTTGAATGTTCATAGTTTATAGATATATTTGTATAACTATTATCTTATCAGGACAGTTTTACTGACATGATAAATTTGCCGCAGACGTACAACTTTTCACAAGGTTTTGGTGTACAAGCCCACAGGAAAACGAAGATTTCTATTTACAAAACTATTATCAAACATATCTTGGTATGCTATGCTTGCTTATAAGCGCATATGAACTTTCAAAAGACCCGCAAGACCTAAATTGTAGCTGACGGCACTGGTACAAAACCGAGAGGTACGGTGTGTCAGAACACAAGTTTAACGAAAGTGGAATTTTTTGAACACTCTGGTGTTTGAGTGCAAAATTCCACTTTCGGTCGTTGTTCCAGTACAATAGTGGTAGAACCACGTCGCATGTCCTTTCTTATTCCATGAATGGATCGACACGAGGATCACGTCCTCATGGAATACCACCTAGAAATGGCAGCATAACTTAAGAGTAATTCCATCTCAGTACTCAGGGGTGAATGGATGTACTTGTCGTGGCCGACAGTCATCTCTCAGCATCTTGTCTGAGCTCGCTACATTAAGATAAACCAACTCTAAAATTCAAAAATAGAACTGTAGTAATTTATTACTTTCCTGAACACCTTAAAATGTTTGGCTGTAAACTGTTCATACTCTTCTCAATTTGTCCATAAAGCAAAAGGCCAGCCTTATCAGAATTTTAAGCCACTCAAAAGGGACTGGTACATAGGAGGCATTAAAGTTCATTTAACTTAGCATATCTTTTCAGTACAGTCAGTCGTGCATGGCAATGAGGGCTCTAATCCAACCCTCTCGTAAGAGATTTCTTAAGTTTAACCGAATAAAATAACGTTATCTTTATCTTTCATTCAAAACTTCGGTTAGTATAGAACCAAAAAGGTTGATGTATAAAAAATTGTCTCATAAATCAGCATGGTTTATGTGTGGTGTGATTAGAATTTAGAAACTTAACGTTTGATTTCACTAACGTGTAGCTTATATCTTTGTATCAGAAAGTAAAATAAAGTAATCGCCTATGTATATAAATTTCACTGCATAAGCCTCCTCACTAGACAGACTGTTGGAACATAGTCTGCCACGCGACTCCACTACGGATTGGCTTAATATTTAATTGGTGGCGGAACCTGGGATCAAACACGGTTTGCTTCCATAGCTCTTTTAATAAACTTAACTAAAAAAACCCCCATAGCTTATGTTAGTAAAAAAAACAATCATAACTTCTGTAATTATGTTTATTGTTGTAGTGACGTTCAGTGGGATTTTCGTGTGAAGTCTATTTTTTCTAGAAGGTTTATGAAAAGAACCATGCAAACGTTTTAATTTAAAATGTTATTACACCTAACGGAATTTAGCGAACGCTAATAGTTATAACCTAATAAACTCCCACTTAAACTTTATAAGTCTTAAATATCACTAGTACATACAGTATTGTTTTACGTGCTAAAGTCACGCCGGAGCTCAATCGGAGAAGATCCACTTCACAAGATGACGGGATATATTAGTAGCTTAGCGCTATTGTTTTTCGGCTGATGAGTGTAAGGAACTGAAGATATCTTCTTGGAGAGTTTTATAAATATTATTGTTACATTGAGAGTAACAAACGAGCACACAGTTCACCTGATGGTGATTCCTGCGCCCCATGACATCTACATTCATCTATGCCAAGGAATCATAATGCAGATGCGTTGTCACCCCTAAGGACTGAGATGGAATGCCTCGTCACCAGTAATAAAGGTCTCCGGATCCCTGCTCTCATCAGACGAAACACAGCAACATTATGGTGCTATTTTATTGTGGTATTCTGTGAGGGCGTGGTCCTACCCAGGTGGAGCTGACCCATTCATTCTGCAGCTAAAAATAAACTACAGTGTAGTCCTACCACTGATAAAGTACTGGACAAAGTATGAATTATTTAGTATGAAATCATATCTAATAAATTTATTTGCATGCAAACATCTATTGATGTAAATGCATAGTTGTAAAGTAAAAAAGTATTGCTGCCCGCCCTGCTTCCCCCCTTTCAAAAGAGGGAGTAAGAGCACAGTCCTCCATACTCTAGTCTTCTAAGTATATTATTTTATTATTTTTTAGACATGCGTTCCTCATCTTCGAGGACATGGGTAATAAGTAATTGGTAATAAGTGAGTCACTGAGCAATAAACAATTTCATTGGAGGACACCGGCGATGGAACTCGGTTTGCTTGCGTACCGTGAACTAGAAGC
Source organism: Teinopalpus imperialis (assembly GCA_029286865.1). NCBI lineage: Eukaryota > Metazoa > Arthropoda > Insecta > Lepidoptera > Papilionidae > Teinopalpus > Teinopalpus imperialis. The sequence goes on from JAGSMU010000004.1 coordinate 11,423,872, forward strand.
GAGTGCTTAGATGGCTAAGCGACGAATCTGATGCATCTTTAATATAAGGTATTTCGTAACATATAATGATTGACAAGTTCATAAAAACATAGATAGCCTAAAATATCACCCAAACTAGCACAAGCTTACTCTCTGAAAAGGTTTTATTACAGCCTATTCCCCCAAACGACTTCTTGCAGATATGGGGAATTTACTAAACATCGTGGAAAAAAATTGAGAAATGGCGAAGCTTTATAATTAAACGCATTCCAAATTTTAATTTAGAAAGAATAAGAAAAAAAGTAAACTCCACTGCTGGACATGTCCTCCCGTCTAGACCGATTGGATTATATTGGAGAATACTCCGTTACGTCGATCTTCCAAATATTTTAAATTTTTATAATTAGACATAAATCTCTACAATGATTTTGATGATGTCGAGATCACCTGGAAATTGAGGTACGAATATTACAAATAATAAGATTTATTGTTTATCAATTTTAACTTCAAAAAAATCCTAAGCTTGCCACCGATAAATGGGAAAATGGGATTTTAATACTCAAAAATGTATGATGAATACTTGTTGGTATTTATCACTTTTAGGAAAGGTTCGATATCTCCATGTTAAAAATTGATTCACCACTGTATCCGAGGCAATACATAAATACATCTTCGAATTGTATTTCACTATTCTATTAAAGACTCTTATTGAATACTTTACCACACATATCAGTGTTGAAGGTTAAGCCAGTCTAGGTTTATTAAGAGTAGGCATAAAGAGATAATTTTATAAATAGTCTCTCCGCTAAGATGAGTCATAATCGCGAACTAACTGTCTCGGAATCGATATTCTCATTTGTACAAGCCATAGGATTCGATACGAAATCTCTTTCATTTGACAGACTCTTACAACTCCTTGTCATAAGACTAGAAGAATAAACCTGGCTAGAAAATAATGTTCAGATTTTTATAAGTGCGAAAGGCTGTCTCCGATTCAGATCTGAACCCCTTGACTACATATAATGGCTAGTAGTAAATCAAATGGTCTGCTCGAAATAAACATCGACATTGATTCTCTCAAGAAATTCTGAGAGCATATAGTAGCTAAATAATAAACTGCCCGCAGCTTCGCATGCGTTTAAAATACGGCTCGTAGTTTGAGTAGTCAAAAAAGCTAAAATCCGTATAACGAAACTCATCTATCGATCTTAGATATAAACTTATTTATAATATTTTTCCCTAAACTATAATAATATAAGATAAGATATATAATATAAGACGCTTAGTACATATTGAAGTTCATGATCCTTCCTTCACGTGACGAACTTCCCATATAAACTTTCAACCCGAAATTTCGTGTTTCTTACTTTTGTAAATGATGGACTTCCATACAACCTTTCATCCTCTATAAAACTCTCTTAGAGGTAAAATTTCCAAAAACCCTTCCACACTGGATATCCAGTGTAGAAGAAATTGGCATTTTGACTTAAATATTTAAGTTAACTGTCAAAATATCGATTTTGTAGCCCTAGCGTAGGGCTCTGAAATCAGTCAGAACTAGTAATTATACATTTCTATACATACATAACTTAAATTCGTTATAAGGAAAATTCCATTCCAAGTAAATAGACATCTCACTACTGGAAATTAGAATAGATTCGGCCATACTGCTGTACTGGTTTTCGCGATGTTTCCCTGCACAACCGAGCACGTGGTAATAAGTCAGTGCAGTCAGAGCTACACTACAGTTTGTTTCTAACTGGAGAATGAATGGTTCAGCTCGACCGGGGAAGGCCCACGCCCTCACAGAATACCGGCGTGAAATAGCAGCATAACGCTGCTGTGTTTCGTCTGGTGAGTGAAGGGATCCGGAGGTCTTTATTAGTGGTGACGAGGCATTCCATCTCAGTCCTCAAGGGTGACAACGCATCTGCATTATGATACGTTGTCAAGGATGAACGTAGATGTCATGGGCCGCAGGAATCACTTAATATCAGGTGAACTGTGTGCTCGATAGTAACTCTCAATGTAATAAAATAAAAACTTTATTATTTAAAAATGTCATTGGTGCTAGCATCGGAATCGAACTAGTTTTGCCCGCCTACATTGAAACTAAGTGCGAGCTCTACTGAGCTACCACGTGAGTTCATGGTATAATATTGAACACGAAGTTTTGTTCATTTCACTGTTTCATAAAAAATATGTGATGTCCAATTAAAATTTTGTGTGTTTACTGAATGAAAATATGTCACAAAAACTAACCAAATGAATATTGCTGTGTCATCTTTTGTCTTTTATTATTTTTTACTGTGAATCTTAACTCTTAAGTATAATATTTATTCGAATTGAGAATAACTTAAAAAAAACAAAATGCTAGTAGTGCAATAAACATTACTAATATTCCGGTTAAACACTCCAACTAAGCTTAAAATGCTTGTGCAAAGTGCAAATAGTCGAATGATGGATCCGAACCTACGACCGAACGACGATGACGGACCGTACTCTAAACCATTAGGCTATTGATGCTTTTAAACTTTGAAAGGAGTGCTATGGTATACATTTTCACTAAGTTCAAATTGAAGAAAATTTATTTATAGTTATACGAACAATTCTCTTATAGTGTTATTTTTATCACTTTTTAGAAATCACATCTTGTAATTTGTATACGTCGTAAAATGTCATGGATTGCACTACTATTATAAAAAAAATGCATTATATCTCGGTACGCCTTCACACTGCGCTCCCAAGAGAAATTAGTAATAAACCGTAACCCTGATAATAGAAATGATATAAGAGCTTGCTTTATACTAGATACAAGCAGTATATATATATATATATATATATTTGTTCATCTATTTCATTTATTGCAATGAAATTGTTGAAAAGGGGAAATATATACAAAAACTATATCATAAATATGTATATTAATGTAATTAATATAATAATTGTCTCGGCTTCATTGGTTGATGGAATATAGAAAAAGATCACGGCTGTTTAAAGGACGTATTTGGGTCGAGAAAGTGTATTAGTCAGTGAGAACACTTATTTGACGACCGTGTAGTGTATTGGTAAGAGTACCTAGATGTCGCTTGGGGTCGTGGTTTCGATTCTCAGCTGAGGAACAATACTTACGCATAACAAATTGTTGATTTTGTCTGTCTGTCTTCGCGTAAATGCTTACGGCACTATAATATATCCTACCATTTGTTGTCATTGGGTCATATGAGGATTCTATGTCAGAAACTGAAGAAAGAGCATACAATATTTTTAAAAACCGCCAGCATGTTGTCAGGTGAGGTGCTTGTTCGTTTGCCACCTATTCTATAAAAATATATTCACTTACGATGAAGGTTAGTTACGTATTTACTTATAAGTATTACAACTGGAAAACGAACCTAGGACCCGCGACTCACTAGGTAATCTAATAAATTACACCACGCAGTCGCTATATCGTAACAGCGTCAAACCTCTCCCTAGAAATACAACGGTACATCATTAGTTAAAAATCTTGCAACATCTTCAAATATCATCCGTTATTGTTAGACCATAGAATTAAAGATACGGTCAATAATTCTGAACGCTTCCCGTATAATAAACATTTTTAAATTTGATATCTCTTCCGTCGTTCATAAAATCGACTAGACACTCAAACTCTTGCAGTATTCACAATGAAATTACGCCGCTATGTAAATGAATTTCGGTGTATGCAATAAAAAATAACTCAATAATTAGTTAACCCTTGAGACGCGCTCCAAACGACCAGCTCGGTGTAGTAATCGAAACGTGGGAATGGACAGACCAAAACCAACAAAACGGAAACGAATGGAGAGGATTACGAAGATATATATTTTTTGATGTTTTATATATAATTTATTAGCATAATCATCTTTAAAACATTACTATTTAAAATAAAATGTTATTTAGTAACTATAGTCTATTATTTACACCCGTTTAAGGACTTACAGTTAAACGATTGTGTGCTGGTTTTGTTTTCGTGTACTGTAGTTACATGTATAATATAGTCTTGCATATTATTAATTTTCATATATATATATATACAAAAATTAAAATTATATATATTATTTCATATAAATATAAATTTATTCACTTAAAACATAAAACGAAGCTGCTGCTTATCTTGAATGTCGTCAGATGTTAAGCAAAGATTTTCTAGTAGTCTTAAACTTTTAATATAAAGACGACATGAATTTTGTCTTTGAAGGTTCTTTTCAGATGCGGTTGAATGGAACATGATTGGGATCAGTTTGAGTTTTATCAGAGATACGACACAGCTGAAAAATGAATGGGTCATCTCGACCCGGGAAGGACCACGCCCTCATATGGTACCAGCGCGAAATAACAGCTGCTATGTTTCGTATGAAGGTCCAATCTCGATGTATAGGATCTTTATATACTGTTATTTAACAGGTTACGATGCATTCACCCTTAATGCACCTGACAACGCATGTGCATCTTGAATCTTTGTCGAGGATGGAAGTATTATTCATTAGGCGATGCCATCACTTAACATCAGTTGTCGCTGTGTTCTCGTTTGATACCTAACATTTGGTGTATAAAAAACATTCTTAGTGCTGAAACAAAATAAAAAAAAAAAACACGTGCAATTTTTGAAAAAAGCTCACGATAAGAAGTATTCGACTTCATACCGACTCCACTCGTGCTAAGTTGTAAACCAAATTGAACCAAATATTCTGTGGGCGTGCGTAGGGCGTTACAATTAAATATATATTACCATACTGCCGCCCACACGAAACAATACGTCGGTATCTGATGGTCCCGTCGAGCCGTCGTTGCGCTTACAGGATTGCCCTTGGAACTTTGACTCATTGTAATTCCTAGATACGAGACCTATCTGTGTGCTTGCCGTTCTAATGTTCGAAATCAAGTTTGCTTGTTTGTATCTTGTTAACAGAATAGGATTTAGATATTGACCGATATTCTCAAAGCTCCCGACATTGTTCTGATATGATTCACGTGTTGTATCTAAGTTAGAGAATAGTTTAGGTAATTAGACTTAGAAATAATGTCACTTAGAAATAGAGCTATTCTATAAATGCTTAATAAAAGGAAAAGAAAATACATCAAATTCGGAAGCCAACTATAATCCAATTACAGGAAATGGGGCAGTAAACTCGTCCTTAGAACGAATGTGCATCTTGAATATTTGTCGAGGACGGATGTCGTGTAGATGTCACATGGGTGGTAGTGATCACTCACCATGAAGTGAATCGTGTTTTCGTTTATCACCTCTAATATAACACAAAAAACAGACTGATAACATGCTTGATATCGTAAATGATAATGATATGGAAGAGAATAACATTGACCATTCAAGGCGATCTATTAAAGGCATGAAACAACAAATAAATATGAGTAGTTTTAACTCTTTTTGCTGCTCAGATGAGGAAAACCTTCAATTTAATGGTATTAGTTATAATAAATTGTAAAGAATACATAAAACTTATTACATCACCAATTATTGGGGCATATTTCCAATTCCAGTCCTTAAGGCAACGGAAACAGAACACGTCAGAAGAAGCACAAAATATCGCTGTCACATTTTAAATTTCGAACGAATCTTAAAACTGGAATGCGTTGAAATGTGTAAGAAAAAATTTTTTCGCTCTCTCTAAGATCTCCAGTAATTACGTGGCCAAAGTTTTTCGGACATTACGTGAAGGCAGTTAGTGAGTTAATGTGCGAAAATATTTTTGCGCAATTTGTGATCTCGGTATTTCTTATTTTTCAGATCATTATCTCATTTTAAGGATCCCAAGGTGAGGCATTTGGCAGGCGTTATTTTGCATTGGTGGAATTGGAGAAAACATTTAAGCCCTTGAGGCGTAAACCTTTTAAAATATTCGCAATGTTTTAGATAACGTATCTTAAAACATTTTCTAATTTCTTGTATCTTATGTTATTGATTTTTATGCTGTTTATTGGTTATAACTGTTTACACCTTATATTTAGCACTGGTAATCCTTATTGGATAATACAAGGTTCGCACAGGGCAGAATTGGTCAACCATGTTATTTATTAACCTTACAATTCTATCAATAGTAAAGTCCATTCAAAGAGAAGGACCTTATGAAGTCATATACTGTTATTAAACTTTTATTTTATGACTACGACAACATATTATAACTGCTTTGTTCTTTTAATTCGTATTTTTAATTGATCTAGAAATCAAACAGCACAGAGTAGAAATCATGGCGATTCATCCTAGATAAAGAAAAGTAAGAAGTCTGGCAAGCCTAACGACTAAAATAAACGCCTGCTTGTGTAAATAAGTCCTTTAGTTAATTTTACTGACCATATATAAGACAGACAGACAACACTACACTGCATTTTTAACAGATATTCTTATTTGTATTATTTTATTTTGTTTTTGTAAGGAAATAAAGAGCTGCACTTATAAACATAACATTAATAAAAATCAGGATAACAGTTAAAAGATAATAAAGTTTCCACAAAAAAAATTTACTCCGTGAAAAATGTGGTTTTTTCTTTATCTGTTTACACTACTCGACAAATTGCCTTACAAGATTTATTTTTTGGAGCAAATGGATAATTTTAAAAGCAACGAATGATCGAAATTCGTCTTGATATTTGGAAAAAAATTCTATATGATAAATTTACTTCATAATTTCTTCTTATGAACGAATCAGAACCGTATTTGGTTTCTCATTGATGTTTTGTAAAGAAGTTTTGAGGCAATTTTTCATCAAGAATTGTAACAAGGTCGGTAAATGCGCATTGAAATTGGGGGAGCTTTTTTAAGATATTATATATAAGTAGATCTTATCGAATTTTACCATCACTTTCCTTTTAGGGTTTAGATAAATATTTATTTACAGAAGTCAGGAAGTTAAGGAGCATCTACTAATTCATCTAATGGCAAGTGATACAATCATAAGGTTATAATTAAATTCGAATACTCTATCTTAACCCCTGTAGTTATAGATGCACTCACATCTAACAAGCTATTAGGTCCCGATTTTTACTATCAGAAACTATACTATATTGTACTGCCATATGTATCTATTACTCTCATAGATTAGAATTACCATCCAGAACAGGTCACTATACTAAATAAAAGAAATAAAAAAGTGTCAGAAAATACTTGAAATTCTTTGGCCTCAGTCGTGTCTTATACTTCCAGCATAATTTGAATATAATATTTTACAACAAATTATTTATTGTTGAGAGGTAGGAAACCCGAACGAAATACTTTGCTTCATCTTTCATTATTCGTACAGCAAAGGACTGGAATAGTTCTCCCGCGTCTGTCCTTCCCTCCGATTACAATGTGGGTATTTTCAAGAGTAGAGTGAATAGGCATTTACTGAGCTAGTGCACCTTACCATCCAGGACTACATTGGTCAAGCACTTGCTTAGAATGTTAAAAAAAAGGTATGTGGAACTATTATTTCAATGTGTACATAATCATTTTTATTTTTTCGACAATTTAAATATTTGGCACAAAATACAAGTTATCTATAATCCTATCAAGAATTTATTCCATAGAGAGACAAAATATAAAATGCCTAATGAAATCTGTCACATTAATCTTTATTTAGGGAACAAATGGAATTACTGAAACAAAATATTTGGCTAATAATACATTTAAAGAAAAACCCTAAAACAAAAAGGAAAAATCAAAGGCAGATTACTAAAATCTTGATAACTTCAAACTTCAAACAAAATGAAAAAAAAACATATCTTGAAAAAGTCTAAGAGAAATATACAATTTTATAAATTTTAAATTATTGCATCTGTCAATTAAAAAATGTCTTAACTTGACTAATGAACGTTTGTAAAATTATAAAAAAAATGTTTCCCTCGATGTTCAAATGTGGTGTGACAGTGTTGCACGTATATTACGGCTCACATTTTAAGATAAAGGAAAAAAAATAACCTGTCAATAAATTTACGTTGAATTAATAAATACACCAAATAAATTGGCTTCGCGAGAGACCCCAAATGAACGCCACTAAAACACCAAACATGTAATTAACGTAGTTAGGATAAATTTATACAAATAAATGTTTAGGGTTTTTACTTTCTGATACAAAAATGTAAGTTGAACGAGAGTGAAATGAAACGTTCGGTAAGTAAAAAATGGACTTGATCAAAAATGTTTAATAGTCAAAGAGCTTACGTAGTAATACACTAATAAACCTTTTTTTCGTTCAATAATTTTTTTTTTTAATCAAACTAATGGTAACAAATTGATATCACCTGATGGTAAGTGGTGACTGCAGATCATCAATATAGATTCAAGTCGCACATACGTTGTGAACTGTAAATATTGAGGTGTAATTGCCCGTTAGCTACTATTGAGTCTCCGGATCCCTATACTCGCCACGTTATTCTGCTCTTTCACGCTGGTAATCTGTGACGAAATGCTCATTCTACAGTCGAATCGACCTATGAATACTGTTGAAAAGTGTGTATCAATTTATTATTTATTTACTTTACTTTTAAGCACACAAAGTATTCATACAAGAAAACTAACATAAGAAAAGTTTGTACAAAGGCGCAGCTTGCTTTTACAATAAATTTCTTCTGGCAGGCCTGGCGTTGGGCATCGTAAGTAATAAACATAGTGTACTCACAAATAATTTAAATTCAGGACTATATTTATTTACAAACATGTGCATATGAATACATAAATAATGAATGTATAATATTTATCAAAAGAAACTAAAGATAATGTTCTTTTCGCCAGGTAGTCAGATCCAGGACTCGCTGCATGTACTCTAATCATAAGGCCACGATGTCGTGGTCGTAAATGGATATAATTGTGTTATAACAGTGAACACAAATCGCCCAAACTGCATCCATTTTAAGTTAATGTTTTTTTTTAATCTAATATTTTGATATATATATTACAATATGATAACCATGGCACTAACTGGATTAGCAGAGACAATATTTCGGAACTATCAATCTCAATATACCGTTGATCTTATTAGGGTTTAATTGCATCGCCACTATTACCACTCCTCTTTGGAACCATCAAAACTATTGATTTAATGAAGATCGAACATATTCAATGATTTTTGTAAATTACACATTCCCACCCCTTCTCCTATTTGGGGGATTCTTACGCCCACAGTGCTTTTTTCCAGGGAGTGAGTAACAAATGTCCCAAGTTTAGTTGAAATCGCGCGTTGAAAGTGCTTGGTTTTCCGGTAACGGTAACCTAAAAATATCATGACGGAAACTGGGCTTCTAAAAATATTTAGTAAATATGACATGATATGCCATATCAGCCAGTCTGCAATAGACCGTCGCCGACAACGCTCCAATTTCCTTTCTAGAGAGAAGTCCAGCAGTGAAATCTATATATAATATATTTTTATCATGTCTACTTTTTACTTAAAATTACGATTAACAGTATATAAAAAAATCGTAGTCTTTTAAACTTATATAGATTTATTGATTAGCTCCTACACTAATATTTATTGGAATAGTTAAAAAGAGGCGCGGGCGCACCGCGAGCTACGTTATAATTTGCCTGTCAAACAGTTTTTAAGAGACGTCATTCATACATGCATAACGCGAGAACATTTCATTATCTATGATTCCCCTGTGTAACCGTCCATTTCTTTTTGTTACGCCTTCTTTATTTGGGTCGTAACGATGTTTTTGAGGTTTTTTATTCTGTTTTTTAATTGTACCGTCGCTTGCTGCCTTTTGTTTCGGTGCTTAGTTTCTCTCATTGCTTAATTTCCGTAGCAATTACACTGCACTATCTATGTTCCTAATCTTGATCACAATAATAATTTAATTGTGAAAGTTTGCTGGGCCGTTATCAATAATTAAATCGTCATCATTAGAGCATTAGGTTAATATAACATTGAGTGTTTTGTTCAAAGAGAACAGCATGCTTTGTTATATATGAAATACAATAAACCGGATCTTAAAATTGTTATTGCGAGAAAGGGTGATAAGCGTGCCAAAAAAAGCAGGCGATACCGGAACTCGCATCCTTGCTAAAAAGAAAAAGAAGTCAAAGTCGAATTTATACCACGGGGATATCATCTAGTTATTACCAGATTACTTCATCATGCATGATATATATTTTTTTTATTTTCCATCAGGGATTGAAACGTCTCCAATGGCGGTTTATTGACAAATACACGCATTACAATAATAGTTGACATTGCAATTATCGAATTTTACACAGTTTAGTATTTCAGAGACATAAAGGCTACTACTACTAATATTTGATACAGATTGTACGTTCCTGCAGTATACGTTATATAAGTGTAGAAATCTGCGCAAACAGAGAAGGACTCCCTCTTAGTCCGCGTCCCCGAAAAGTATATGCAATAACATCGGGAGACGATTTAATTGTTGTGCCACGTATACTCGGAAACACTCTAAGCCCGAAAATTAATAATTTATGATTTACAAATATTGTATCTAAGCCGTGAATCGAATCGCAACCCATGGCCATACAACGGCCATGTACTTCTGATAGATAGTCCATGCCATCTAGCAAAAAAATAATTTCTTAATCATTAAGAGTGCGAAGTTAATCAGCGTTTTCGCTTCTGATTCTGGTCATATAAAAGTCATATATGAGTCAATTTTGGCATATTTCAATTACTTTTTAATTATGTAACGAGGGGAAAGGACTACCGTTTCACAGGTTATGAGCATAAACTATATTTCTTATAATATACGAGTAAATCAATAATAATATATCAATAGAAATAATATTAACATTAATTAAATTTCATTATACATGTCAACATACATATATACGAGTACATCATAAAAATACATACATACTTATTTCGTATGGTGAGAGAAAGAAATTCAACGCTGAATTAACATTATTAAAGGATGACAAAATATCTGTATATAAATATCTTATACATGAATGAATGACAGCCCAGTGCCGTAGTGATTATAGTACATGGCTAATGCGTCACGGGTCCTAGGTTCTCTTCTTTGCCAAGGAACAATAATTTTGTATCAATTGTTAGTTTTCGGGTTTGTTGGTTTAATCCCATGTCTTAAATACTGCATCTGAAACTTCCTCTTATGTTTGTGACGGTACCTCTGTTTTTTATAACATTGAGAGTAACACACGAGCACACAATTCACCTGATGGCAAGTGATTGAGGAAGCAATTGATCGAAGATGACAAAGAGGTGTTGATAATCGAGTTATTCATAATTTTCCTATTATTAAAATATTTTATCACTTCATTGTTAACGCTATTATTGTCACGAATGTTCATTGAATTTAAAATATCAATAGGCATTGATTAACAAATGTTTCCGACAGCACTGATGGGTCCATTAACGGATCTCCGTTAGGAATGAAGCCATGCGGGTAGAAGAATACTGCCTTTCTTATCTTTTTGGCACCTTGGTTTACGACCACGCTTTGGGATTGTAAAGCATACTACGCTTAGCAGTTTAGGTAAAAGAATTTAATTTAATTTAATATCTATAGATACAAAAAAAAAATAAACTGTAAACATTTCAATATGAATATAAAGAAACGATAGTTAACATAAAGTGACATGTCAATTTTAAGATAAAAATTACAGAAAAAAAAAGCTCAAGTTGTCTACAGTTTCCCCATAAGGTAAATTATTGCCACTTCACATCGAAACAAAACAAACATGCTTGACAAAAAATCTTCTTAAGCGTTCTGTTTTACCCTAAAAGTTAAACATTTTTTATATCTCTTAGTTTATTTGAAATATAGTCATATACCAAGCTGAACTTGTAATGCACCTTTAAACTTTTTTGCTTATTTTAAATAACAAAAGTAATGATAATATTCGTTTTTAATTTTCACTTAAAACATTTTATTATTCATTATTGAAATTATTTAAATACTGCTGATAATTGTTAGTTTGTATTAAGGTTAGGTTTTGTAATGAACACTAAAGTTCCGAGTATATTTCCTTTCATAACTTGTGATGGAATTATTTATTCTTGTATTAAAAGCATTCCCTTACCAGCAAACGAAAAATGTCAACTGTGGCAATCACACTGCACCTAGTTTCTTTATAAGAACATTTTTTTAAATGTTTTGTCTTGACCGGGGAAGTACCACGCCCTCACAGAATACTAGCGTTACATACTATATCACTACTGTACTATCATACGGATACCTGGACGCAATTTTGGGTAACGAGAAAATGGAATGCCTCGATCCTCATGGACAACGCATGCACATCTCGAGTCCAAGTTGGGGATGGATGTGCACGAGCCGCAGTCATCGCTTCATCAAGTGAACTGTGTATTCATTTGTCGAGCGTAATATTTAAAAGGATAAAATAAAACATGAATCGCGATTTATCAGTCGGGTTAGAAAGGACGTAGATTTTTACGGCCCGATGTCCCCTTGCAATCAGGTAACGAGGCAGCAACTTTATTAATGTAGTGACACAAAAAGGAGTCGACAAGGAACACACAAAAAAAAACCCCGGTAAAACAAAATGCGGCAGTGTTTAGAAGAGACCCAATTCGTGGTAATGAGGCATTTTATCTTAGTTCTTGATGGTGAAAACGCGACTTCGTCTTGAGTTTTTTTTTAATATGAGAATTGACAAACGAGCACACAGTTCACCTGATGGAAAGTTATTCCTACGGTCAATGCCACCCACATTCATAAGGATTTATAATCCTGGTGCGTCGTTGTGAGATGGAATACCTTGATAACATAAATAGTTTTAATGAGTAATAAAGTTCTTCATTGTGCATAGTATCATATATGTATATAGTAATCTAATATCACAATAACAGTGCTGCAATTCTAACGGTGTTTGATTACCAATACTTAAAATAACTACTGTTTTCGAATATTTCGTGCTCGATCCTGTCTGAATTGATATCATTAGTATTTACCAATGAACGCTTACGTACTTACGAGGGTTTGTAAATTTAGCGGCCCAGGCATTAAGATATATATAAACAATTTCTGGGACCTTAGGTCGGTCTAAAAGTTCCTACTGTATGACTAATTACCCTAAAAACAGCACTAGTCACTTAATAGGATATTCGAATTGGAAACATTGTTTTTTTTAATTTTTTAGACATGCAACATCCTTACAATGTTTTCGTTCACCGCCAAACACGTACACTTAAAATTGCAACAAACAATTTTGTTGGTGCCAACACCAGGGATCGAACTCGGTTTGCTGCGTACTGGGAATGAAAAGCGAGCGATTGGACATTGAGCTACCGCGGCTCTTAATAATTAATAAGAAGATGAAACAAATAAAATCACGTGAGATATTCATTTGTCTCCCATACACACATAAAAATTTTATCTTTGTGTCGATCAGGGTACATAAAATATTAAAGTTTATTTGATGCTATAAAGCATAATCTTATCATTTAATATGTGTCGAGGTAATTTATGTAAAAAAACTATAACCAAACGGTATTTCAAACGTAATAATTAAGTTATGTTATAAAAAGTTTAAAAAAAAATTTTACGTGTGAATGACACAGCGATCCTTCTCCCATAACTATTCAACTATTGGAAGTGTTGCAGTCAACTTGAACTTGGTTATGCGGATAAACAGATTGGCTTTAGTTAAGTACAGTCGCGCTCATAAATTCAATGTAACTACAATCTATATATATTCATTTTAAGACTTATTTCAATCAAATAATTTAACTTAATACAATTCAGAGATAATCTAAATTAAGGTTTTATATTATTATCACTTGGTGTTTATACTATTAACCTTTTACTAAACTATTACTATGTAATAACCTATTACTATTTACTAAACTCCTAAAATTTAGTTTAGTTTGGCTGATGGTAAGTGATTCTAAAATTTTGAGAAGTATAAAATGTCTTTTTTTTTTCAGAGCATCTTATATAAATAATGTCATGTTCTTTATATATGTATATATAGGTGGCGTCATTAATTAACATATTTTTATAAGTATATATTCTTTTCTTTTTTTATTATTACGTTGAGAGTAACAAACGAGCAGACAGTTCACCTGATGGCAAGCGATTCCTGCGGCTCATGACATTTACATTAATTCTTGACAAGGAATCATAATGCAGATGCGTTGTCACGAGATAAAGGTCTCCGGATCCCTACACTCACCAGACGAAATACAGCCGCATTATGCTGCTATTTTACGCTGGGATTCTGTGAGTACGTGGTACTACTCCGGTCAAGCTGACCCATTCATTCTGCAGCTAGAAATCAACTGCAGTGTAAATAAACCCACGACACCCACATTTATCCACGATAAGGAATCGTAATATAGATGCCTCTTTATACGAAATACATAAGTCTCCGTCCCTCCCTACCACCCATCCCTACACTCCTCAATACACAGCAGCATTGTTATGGCATTTTGTGAGATGATGGACTACTTGACCACAGGATCCGGTCGAACCGAAACATTAACGTCAGAAACAAACAAGAGCGTGGTCGTTCCACTGGAATTTATTATTATTATTATAGTTAAACACAATATAAATTAATAGCATAGGTTGTTTAATGTATTCCGCAGTATATAATACACGCAGTCACGGCTAAATACCGTTGCGGGGTAGACAGAGTACCACGTGTAACTTGTCGGCAAATATTGACTTGCCTTTCGCTTACAACATGGCAAATGACAAAATCTTCGATTGTATTTATTGACTTAATTAAAAAAGCTATTGCCAATTCTTTTTTATTTCACCTTAAACACACACACTTTGTTTGTTCCATATTAAACATTTTAATTAATATATTGTATATATAAGGGCATTATGCATCTACACTCTATAGAGTAGGATAATTAATACTGTATGCCAGGGGTGACCAATATTCTGTATATAAGATCTACTTTTTATCTTAAAAGTATGTCGCGAACGACTTGTTGTCAAAGACATAGTCTAGAGGGGAAGGGGTGTGAAATGCATACTATGTTTACACACTGTGTTTCATACTAAATTTATAAACTGTTTCATATTGTCTCTCAAACTGTCTTATATTGAAACACAGTGTATAAACATAGTTTATACACTTTGTTTCAATATAAGGTGCATTCCAGTGAGGTATGGGTAGATAGACTGGTAGATCGACCGATTTGTTGGCCACCCCTGCTGTATATAAATAATAGTTGTCTTTGAAGCGACTGCAGTATAATGAGCACCTGGCTTCTGCTTCACGGATCCAGGTGCCGAGGAAAATAATTCAAAATTCATCATAAATTGATTTTCGAATCTAGCGTGTATGCACGTCCTACAGATGACTATAACAGATCCTGCGTTGTTTATGAAATCGTCCAGGATCACATCGATCAATGCTTATTAAGTAATTACATAGACAAGGGTTAGCTTTTAACTTTTAACTGATAATCAATGACCGCGCGGCTCATGGCAACTTCCATACTTCCGCTGTAGATAAGCAATCTAAACAATGATACTTTTTACCCTTGAGGACTAAATGACGGCATTCTTACCTCCTTTACCTTTCATATTTCTAACCAATAACAGATTTAATATAATGCAAATACCAAGTCTAGACCATAGATTAGTATTAATACCTATATTATTTTTTTATAATGACCGTTTGTTTTTTGATATACAAAACAATAGAGGAAAGACTAATCGTATTAATATCCTGATTTTAGATGAGCGAACAAAATCCTTATGTTTTAATTTACCAAGATTAAATACTCTACTTAATTAATGTAATTTAATTAAATATTCCTTAATTCCTCTACTGTGCGCTTCTCGCGGAATTTTCCACCCCGCACAGCTGCCTTGTGGAACCGTCTGTTTTTCCAAACCAGTACGACTTAGGGTCCTTCAAGAAGCGAGCCCATTCCTTTCTTAAAGGCCGACAACGCATCTACAGTTCCTCTGGTGTTGCGGTTGTCCATGGGCGTCGATGAGCACCTCGGTGTTCCCGCCGCTCGTTTGCTCCCTTCATTCTAAAAAAAATATATATTTTTATGGACTAAATGAGAGGAACAAAAATATTTTAAATGTCAGACGAGGAATGGAAAAGATTTGAGCCCCTGGTCACGCTATTCTTCTTATATTATGATGGTTGATCATATTCAGTCTATTTAGAAAACAACCGCTATAATTATAATTTGTTATGATATATGTAATAAACAGACACGTCAATAGCTTAATGGTTTAGGATTTGATCTGAAAAATTTAATGCTGTGGGTTCGAATCTACCATTAGACTACTCGTGAATCATCTCTTAACACATGGTTTAAGCTAATAATATTTATTTTTTAAACTTCATAGAATTATAATATAAATATCTAATAATAATATAAAAAAAAAATAGAAATATACTTTATTTAACCTTAAAAATTAAACTGTAACTTTAATTTTAACTTTAACAATTAAAATATTTTTAAATGCGCAATGGGCGGTCTTATCGTTAAAAGCAATCTCGTCCAAAGAACCTTTAGATTGACAGGGTCTGAACCAAACAAAAACGGTGTTGGGCCGGTAATAGTTCGCTATAATTTGTTAATATTAATTAAATTAATAAATAAGCAAAATATAATGTAATAACATAGAAAATTTAATTTTACACTTTTGCGATCTATTTTATGTATTAATAATAATAATAATTCTTCATTTCTCGCCACAAACATAAATTAAATGAGAGGAATGGTATGCAATAAATAAGATTCATACAAGTGATTGTGAGAGCTGGAGCTTCTATCAGGGTTTCACCTGTATCACAAGTCACCAGGCCCCGTCTCATGTTTACCAGAACGACCATATTATGAGAAAACATTAGTGGTTAAAAGATAAAATTTAAGACAATGCGGATTCGTGTAATTGGTGTATGTGTGTGGGTGGGTCTTAGAGTAAGTGTGTTTTTTGTGAGTGTTTATGAATGTGTTTTGTTGTGTATTAGGGTATGTATGCACATTAGTCTCACGTATGCACTTAATAATTAGAAAGAAATAGCTGGATTGGAGCTTCAGTTTCATCATAATTAAGTTTTTGTAACCACGCAATCATTATTTTTTTGGATTTATAAAAAGTAAAATGATAAATATTCGTTTATTATCTGACATAGGCAAATCGAAGTATATGGGGTTGACTGTACGGTCACCATAAAAAATCTAACGTCCCATATGCTTGTGCATATGCCGTCCCCGCCGCTACTGTGCGCCATTCAACCCACTCGACTGTCTATCTGTCTCTCTGTCTGTTGTCGCGTAACAGGAATTCGTGCGGGATAAATAACGCAATGGCTCCTGTTTAACCCAAAATAGATGTGGTGCGAAGATAACGTGTCTTGTTTACAAGCGGAGCCGTTTACGTGACACATCTCGAGTGCTCGTTGAAAATCGATGCGATCGAGCGTTTGAGTGTTATGTGAACGTAGAAAGAGAGAAAAAAATATGTTGTTTTTTCTAGTTCAAATTTCTTCTAATACATTAGTAAGATCAAAGTAAATACACTCATCGCCACAGCGGAAAATTCATATTTTTGATTGATATTTTCAGTAGTATAGCCCCACCTCAGCAATAATCTAGCTGCGTTAAGAATAAGTGGTGTGAGTAGCATGAAACATCTAGCGAATGATGGAAACTGGGGACCTTATTATTGGTTACGAGGCATCTGTATAATTCCTTTTCAAGAGTGAATGTGGGTGGTCATATATTGTAGGATTTATCATTAATGTAAATCGTAAATTTCATTAATAATAACTTGAAAGTAATAATAATTAGATATTATAATACATTAGCTAAAGACATACGCTTGCTTTGTTTCGCTTAGCAGAAACGAGAAGGAATACAAGAGGTATATAACATTATGCTACAAAAGTATTGACGATAAAATTCTCTGGGTGAGATTATTAAAATTCAATAAATATATAGCTGAATTAAGAAATAAAAGTTTAAAATTTATGTAAAAGAAGTTAGAACACGATTAATCTCGAAACATAGATATCCGCAGTAGAACTAATCCAGTTGATTTTGATAGTGTTAGCCTATGCGGCTCTTACAGCTTCATCGGACACAGGGCTCACGGAACTGAGGGGTCCGTGAGCTGGTTATTAGTGTTCCCTATTTATTTCTCTTACTTACACAAACCGCTCATAAACCGAGCGTGTTGGTCTGCTCTGAGCTCGTACCTATCTGATGGTGCCACCCAAGTTGCCAGTTCCTAGCTATCGAAAGATTCTCTAGAGTGGAGAATGGATGGTGATGACTACTGACCGTCTGAGGTTTTGGTATGCGGACCCAGCCTCTGATGGACGCCACCTGTTGTCTGTCAATCGGAAGCTGTGGGCGGTGAGAACCGCCCTGACACGTGGGTGTATCGAGTGTACGCGGTTTCGCCAAGATTGCGTCGCGCTCGAAGGCCAGGGCGACGTGACGAGATGTCGGTGGTGTGTGTTCGGGGTCCGTTGAAGACGGACTGGAGCTCAGTTCCCCCATGAAGGGGGGATTGTCGAGGACGTAACGGTGTCGACGGTTCCTAGTTTCCGGTATCGGTTCCGGATCGTAGGTTGCGGCGTTTACCACTAGCAGTAGAACTAATGTAGACGACATAGCGCAATGGGTCAGTACGCTCAAATGGAAATGGGCAGGCCATATAGCTCGTAAATTGGATCGATGAGGAAAAAAGGTTCTCGAGTGGCAGTGGCATCGCAATGTAGTACTACCTCACAATAGATGGAATGACGACCTATGCAATTGTGTGGGAAGTCGAAGGATGCAGATGCCTTAGGATCTTGGTTTAAGGCAATCCATGGAGGAGGCCTATATTTAGAAATAGACTAATGATGGTCCTATATGACGATGAAGATAAAAATAGCAATAAATTTAATTTTACTCAGGTATTATGTCTGATAACGTCCTGATTTGAAGTCGATGTGGTCAATGACTTACCTCTATTAACAAACAACCATATTTGATAGCGCGAAGCTGTTATTGAACGACTTAAACGCGAATATTTCGACTCGGCACTCGTTTTTGTATTATGCCAACCCATTTATGCTATTAACAAGGTACTAACTGTAGCTAGAACGTATAAAAACAGGTTGATTCAATAAATACAAAATGGATATTATCGAATGTGCTATTATGTAGTTTGTGGCCTGCCACTAATCAAAGTAATACAATTATCTATAGATTAAATTACGTACAAAATTACTTTTGTTAACTTGTACGCTCTATGATTATCTTTTAGGCAATTTTGTCTATATTATTAAATTATCAAAACCAAGAACTAATTACGGCAATCAAGAGAAATAAAATGTTTGAGTGGGACAGATATATATTGATAAAATGAAAGTAGATAGTAAGTTTAATGATAAAAATGTATTCTATTTAATGTCTAGGTAAAATTTTGTTAAATTGTTTCTTAAAGATACGGTCTGCAAAACTTAAGGTCATAGTATCGAATCCGCCATGCGACCATTGTCTTGAAGCATCTCCTAGCACAAGCTTTTTCAACGTAGTTGTTTACCGGAATATTAGTACGGAATATTTTTAATAACATTACTAACATTCGTTTCCAAAAAATATATAATGTAGCTTAGATACGTAAATTTTAAGATACTAACTTTGTATACACATGTATTGTAACAATGCAAATCATTTAGATTTAGTAAACATGAACGAACAATAAGTGTAAAATGCAAAATTATGTATGGTGTATCTTTCGCAATAAATAAATTAATTTCCCCTTATGATAAATTGTTTATAACACTAACGGTATACCTGAATGTTTAAATAATAATAATAATAATAATCCTAAATACAATTTCAGTCCTGTCTGGCCCCCACACTAGGCTCAGCCTGTTTTTGTCTACAGTTGTTTTATATTTGTTTTTTTTATATAACATACGGAACTGAGACGTGGTCCTTTACTGTTCACCGAATGTGGAAATTCAAAATCGCTCAGCGAGCTATGGAGAGCTATAGGAAGCTGAAGTCGTAATGTGCCGGCTATATACCGCGTACAACAAATAACCAAAAGAATTGACAACGTAAGACGATCCCACCACCAGATCAAGTGACCATCTATACAAATCCGTAGAGAATCGTTGGACATGGAAACAGGTAGCTTTGGATCATGCTTTTGGCACAAGATGCGACTCAGGGGATGTTAAGCATTAGACTAGTGATTGCCTGATATGGTGATGTCGATAATAGTTTAATTAACTGGTTTGTACGTGAATTTTATTTAATCCTAAATAATAATTATCTTCCTGCTGACCATCAACGCCATCTATTGCAACATAGGAACACTAAATTACATTATTTCCGAAATTACATCTAAAATACACATAATTATAAAATGATAGCTTGACACTTTTGAACGTGGTCTCACGGCAGCAAATTTTTTTTAATTACATTGAACACAGTTCATCTTATGGTAAGTGATTCCTGCAGCCCATGACATCTACATTCATCCTTGACAAGGAATTATAATGCAGATGCGTTGTCGCCCTTGATGACTGAGATACAATTCCTTCGATCTCTGCACTCACCAGATGAAACACAGCAGCATTATGCTGCTATTTAATGCTAGTTTTATGTGAGAGCGTTGTCCTACCACGATCGAGCTGACCCATTCATTCTGCAGTTAGAAACTGCAGCGTAGCTTTACCACTATAAATTATAATTTAATCACTAATGGGTCAGTTCTAAAACGAGGTACTAAATATGTTTTCACTGAATACCTGCGCACAATGGCAGAATTGCTCCACTGTGTTACGTCCGGTGAGTAAAAAGAACCAAAGACTCTATCATTAGTAATAGGGCACTTTATTATAGCCGCAGTAGTGGTTCCTTATCGAGTATAAATGTGGGTGATATGGACCTCTAGAGTCATTTCACATCATTGCGTGCTCGTTTAACACCTTTTTACAATAAAAAGTTTCAGTACAGTGCAGCCTTTATATTAATAATGAAAAAAGAAAGGTTACGAACGACTTTCAATCGCATATGCCTCGATAGAATTATATATCTCTACTATTGTTGTAAGATCAATAAAAGTCTGACAATTTATCAAACTTTTTGCTGTATTCTTTCATAATTCATTTTTTTTTTTAATAGAATCACCACGAGATAGTATATTAAAATAATAGGGAATATCTCAAATTCTCTTTACTACACACGTCCACGTTTCATAAACTGACCTACACAATCAGTCGGTTTATGAAACGTAGTAGTGTGTGTGTAGTTATTTGATGTTCTCGGGGATATCTTCCGATTATTAACCGATGACATAAGCTATGCTGCATATATTTCGTTCACAGCTTTCGCCCGAACCCTTGTCACCCTTGGGGACTGAGATGGAATGCCTCGCCACCATTAACAAAGGTCTCCGAATGCCTACACTCACCAGACGAAACACAGCAACTTTTTTTATTATGCTGCTATACTTTTTATTGCACGCTGGTATTCTGTAAGGGCGCGATACTAGCCCGGTCGAGCTGACTCATTCACTCTTCAGCCAGAAACAAACTGCAGTGTAGCTCTACCACTGTCAATTTAATCACAATTAGCGCACAATCTCTAACAAGTCGCGTATGCGTAGAATTAAAACTGTGTAGGTATACTCGTATATCCTCTACGTCTGTATGTCGCAGCGGTTTGTGCAAATGCGCCGGTGACTCAGAAACATATTGCCTGGGGGCGATATGCCCGATACAATGGCTTTATAGCCAAAGCCTGTGATCACTTGAATAATTTCGTATTGCGCGAGTTTTTGTTAGTTCGAGAATTATTCTGAGGGAGAAATTCATATTCTTGCTGTAGCCTCAAAATGTGTCTAATAATGTTCTATTTTTACGTTAGAGTTTGAAAACATTATCGGAAGAAAAAGATGGTGAGTAATCATTATAGACAGTTAATATCCTAAATTTAATTTAAGAGGCTACTAAATTAATTTGCAGGCTCAGGTTTTTTTTTTATAAACACATTTATTTTTTATTCTAACAGTGATAGAGCTACACTGAAATTTGTTTCTATCTGCTGAATGAATGGATCGTCTCGACCGAGGTAGGACTACGACCTCATATAATACCAGCGTGCAAAAGCAGCATAACGCTGCTGTGTTTCGTCTGGTGAGTGTAGGGATCGGGAGACCTTTATTTTACTTTAAGTATACAGAATCAAAGAACTGGGCTGATTCTCGAATATGTCAACTCGACCAGGAAATTAATTCATTACCAACAGATGTGTTTCGTCTAGTTATTATAAAATACCGGTGACCATATTATTGGTGATGAGATATTCCACCTTAGTCCAGTAAATGTGACTTTTACAAAGCTCTTTTTTTTACTTTTGCAAAGATCTCTTACCACCAGATAGACTGCATGTTTTTCATTCCTACCTTCACTGTCAGTCCGTTGATTAACTTTTAGAAAAAATGTTCGATGTTCACACGTTTTGTGTACACAAGAAAAAAAAAAGTTATGAGATTTTTTTAAATAAGCCTGTAATAATCGTATTGGCTGTTCAATTACGAAACTCATCATTTTCGAAGTAATCTCAAATAATCAATGAACGCTGGAACGAATGAACCTTTCATTTTCCAGAGCGAAAAGTACAAAATCAAGGCACATTACTAAAGAGTAAATGTATCGAAAATTTTGCCTACATTAAAAAAAAAATAAAGTGCGAAATATAAAGTTCCCATGTTGCGTTCTGTAATATATTTTTAATACTATGCTCGGTGTTTCGTAACGTGACAGAATACGTAACGCAATATCCGCAGTAGAACCAGGGTAACAGACTTAGCTCAAAGTATCAGCAAGTTGGAGAGGCAATGTAGCTTGTGGTACCGATAATCGGTGGAACAGGAAGCTTCAGGAGTCTTCTTGGACAGTCAATCAGAAAATAGCACGACCCTGAACAACGTAGGAAGCCCAAGATCGTATTTCTTGCAATCCATTAGGTATCACATAGGTCTTCTATGTGATGATGAAATAGATAAAACGCAAAAATCTAGATGTAACATGAATTAATATTTCGGTTTAGGATTGCGTTGATTTTTACAAATTGTACGTTTGGATGTAACACACATACAATTGCAAATTATTATATTATATACACGTAAGTTATCAGAAACGACTTTGATTAAATATATATAATACATTCCAATTATAAAATCTTAGTGATATTGTGTTTCGTACGATGAGTTAAAGAAATCCAGCTTCTAATGGTTGCCGTCACCAACTTAGCTTGGTACACATATTTTATATGATATTTTTTCCATATTGACTGATTTCGGTCTATGCTGGCTTAAGTCAGAATTCTCTGCGTCATGTGAATTTGTTTATTACCTAAAAAAAATTTTTTTCAATTAATCATGTTTAAAATTCCCAAAGATCCCGCCAGGTAATTGTAATTTTTGGTCGTAAACTTTTGTAATGGAAAAATAGACTAAAGGCTGTGCAAAAGTCAAAATTTCCTCAATTTTACCACGGAACGCTAAAAAGCGATTTATAACAAGTGTATTGTAAGTATTCTCTTATCTTGCCGAAGTATATAAGCCATAAATCAAACTTAAAAACAGCTCCTCATAATGTAAGGATTTCAGTAAATAAACAACTTCTAGATAGCATCTCGGGGCGCCTTAATAACGGGCTTAAGAAATTTTTTCGGCGTTTTTATTATGAAATACTTTTCATTTTTGTGCGGAACACCTCTATCAACGTGATCTTTTTCAGAGTTACCACAGTTTTTGGTAACATATGGATGACTTTTGTAATATTAATTATTTGCCTACTTATTAAGTTTTAATTATATGGACTTGGTGGGGAGAAAAAATAAACAACAACTGACTAATTTCAGTTAAATTTATTCACCAGTTTATTCTGAAAGTCTAACCTGCAATACTATTCTTATCTTCGAGCCGGTGCGCCCAGTAGCAGCTCCTTCCATCGCACTGTGTATTTGACCGCATTCAACATATAGCGACTCAAATCACCAACGGCTAGGTACAGCTTGATTTAATGATTTAAGGAAGAGATGCTGTGTCAGAGTATTTTTACTATATTTACCATAGAGAGGTCTGAGTAATAGTAGTTAATAATGACATGATTCAAAATTCAATCATCAACTCAATTGGCAATCCGTCATTGACAGTTTTATATTAAGTTTGCTTCCACACGTAAAACTACTTTAGGGAATCAGCTGTCGACAGTAGTAATTTCAAACCGATTCGGTTTAGGGACCTTCAAGAAAAGAGCGTCTCCTTTCTTAAGTGCTGGCAAGGCACCTCCATTTCCTCTGGGTGCAGCAAATGTGCATGGACGGCTATGATCACTTACCACACCTGCACTGCTTGCTGTTTGACATCTCTTCAATATATATAAACCAATAATGCATATATAAATAATGCAGTTATAGAAAGTATTAAAAATCATCATCAAAATATTTAAAAACTTAGAGTAAAATCGGTTCGGAGAGTCGAATTTATCGAGAAGAACAGAGAAAAGAACTAATTTCAATAATTTAAATAAACCATAATAAATGTAAAAATAATAAAATTAACAAAATTAAAACATGATATAATAAATTTGTAGTTTGGCATAAATAGGGCACTTATTGACTTGATGCAAATATATTTCATGGGTTCTTATCGTCGATATGTATAGTAAAATAGGGGTTTAATTCAATTACGGTATTTTAAGGATTTTTTTTTATTTTATCATCGTAAATTTAGTAACTTTTACAAATTTTATTATAAAAACGTATACTTTGCCCTAAAATGTTGCCTATTGAGTAAATTAATATTATTCCATACGAACAACATAAATAATATTCGACTGTCAGGTTGCTGGTATTCTACATATTATAAAACGGTATAATAAGTGATTGTATTATTTTATACTACAATGTAATATCTCAGTAATTTAATAAAATTTTGGTCTTCCTACGACCAGTAATTCAATACAAAGACATATTTACATTCAGGATTATTTAAACAGCCATATCGGCAATAAATTCGATATTTAAACTTTTCTCCCTCACTATTTGCTCAACGGCTACAACTCGAGATATCGATGTCAGATTGCATTCAAACGATACGATAAGATAATCGAGTGGGAAATTTTAATTTTAAACGTGCCTTGTTCGACAACTTGGCGTTATCAATACCATAATTTGGGTGGCAATTTATGTTACAAGTGGACAGACAAGGGATATGTCCAATGAAGATAACAAAATGTGAAATAAAATTCACAAGTGACAACAAAATTAATTACGAATAATTTTATTTTTGTTTTATGCTAATAGCGGTCGAGTTGTAGATTAATATCTAGTTAGAAATTTGTCAATCAATTATATGTTAGTTTGAATTAATCATTCACATCAGAATCGTATATATTTATCTCAGTAAAATGATACCTATCTACCATATGACATCTGTTAAATTTACATAATTCAATAATGTTCAGAATAATATATAACTGTCCATAAAAACACCGAAAGTAAAGTCATGAAGTTAAACAAAAACCTTCTTTTAGAAATCATGATATTATTTTTCGTGTTAATCCGTTGGAAGCAACTGACCGAGCCGAGGTTCGGCCCTCTCGAGGACCCTCGACTCAGTTGCTTTCACACGCAGGGTAATGATCAAAGCCGAGGCTCCCGCTCGGGAAACCTTGTGCTGGTTATCCATAAATAAAGGGCTCGATTGAGTGCCTTAAGCACTCGGCCACCTTATAAAAGCCTTCGGTGACCATAAAATAAAAAAAAACTAACCTAATTGTAACACAAATCAATATTTTTTATTAATTATGTTGATGGAAATGATGTCATATAATCATATTATGTCCTAAAGCTGTAAGCAATGCTATATACAGGGGTCGCCACACGTCGCTTGCCCGAATCTCAACAAATATTTTATCAAAGTTTACTAGTTACTCAACAAGCGACTTGTACACAAATAATTATTTTTTTTTCTTTTAATTACTTAATTTTTTTAAATAAAGAAATGTTTTTATTCCTATTTTAAAGGAGTCATAATGAATGTAGTTTTTACATTAAAGATGATTTTTGTTATTAGAAATCTAGTGTCATAACTTGCTTAACATATTAAAAAAAATCAATCTTCTCAAACAGACGTTATACGTTTTTTTAGGTCATTATCTAAGACAGCAGTTACTATACCTTAAAATAAGCATACTAATTATGCAGGTTTTCTATTATATATTATTTTTTTTTTGTGTGTGAGAGTGCAGACTGTGTAAACACTGGACAAAATAAGAAATAGGAAAGGAAGGCCCACAAAGTATGCAATGTATGTATATATCGGATAATTACTTTGTGTTTGTGATAAGAATGAAACAAAACAAAATATGTTATGCGTCCTTTTAATTTCTAGAAATAACTAGTCTAAAATTTCCTGAAAAATTTCACACATTCAACAGAATAGCCTAAAGCTTTTAGCGAGATCCTGTTCACAAAAAAGCTAGCGTGCGAATCCTCGTGATTAAAGTTTATTCCACGTTTGCTGAAAATTTTGTTCATTAAAATTTTGGGATGCCACAGTTTTTACTAAAATTAATACAAATATTAAACTCGTTAAATTTATGAATTACTCTTTTAATATTTTTCAAAAGCATTTAAAAGAGTATTTTGAAACAAAACATCTTTTCTAATTCTACAATTCAGTTCAACGATAACTGCGTGTCACTTGTCAGTCTGTAAACAATTCTTACAATAATATCAGACAACTAGCTTTTGCCTGTGTATCCTTGACGTTTCCTTCCATCAGTTCATTATGACAATGCATTCAATGTGAAATTCGAATTGTACGTTTCAACAAACAGAACGACAGACCAGTAATACTCTCGACTGTTATTACTACTTGTTAACAAAGATTAGGAAACAAAAATAACTGAATGAGAAAAAATATATTTATCTTAATGCCACTGACATAAATCTCAAGGTTTCGTATTTCTACCTAGGAAATTCAATATTTTTTTCGTCTATACTCTCCTATATCGTTTAAATATCCTGATACCCTAGATATGCATCGACATACGTCAAGAAAGATATTTTAGTACGTTACAGCCAAACGCAAAATGTTACGATACAAAATATATACAACAAACAGTAAATAATATTGATAAAGGAAGCATTGTCACTTAAATTTCGGTTCATTGAGTTGACATTACGGTATTGTTTGACTCAATATTCCGTTCCGCGGACCGTTCAAATTTATTGAACGATGAAATGGAGTTTTAAAAAGATATTGCATACATTTCCGATGGAGATGTTAATAACTTTATTTAAAGATTTGTTAACGCTTAGGTTGTACTGAGATTCCATAATATAAAATATATTTGGAACAGTTTTATCTTTTTATTAATAAACACGTTGTGTAATCACGGTCGGTGTCCTTAATTTGAAATGAGATACTAAAACAAATATTACACATCATGGACGTGTTTGAGTGGTCTCAGTCCGGCTTCTGAAACCCGCATCGTGGGTGCGATTACTATCCCAAACACAATATGCATCTATGCTTCCCTGATACAATTTTTTTTTATGAACTCAGTTATACCTGCGACTCATAAACACCTACATCTATCCTCAGCAAGGATTTAAGATGCACTCGAGTCGATTAAGGTTTCACTTCAAATTATGTCCGAATAAGGTCCCACCAATTCATTCATTATTGCATAACACTACTACGGATTAAAAAGGAATAACAAGTGCAGTCTTTAGTGTAGACTTTAACCACATTCTTATAGCATTTGCAATATGTCCTGACCAGTTAAAGTCATCTGGGAAAAACCAGGAAGTTATAGTCGAAATTTATCAGGAGTATATAGCCTATATAATTATAAATATTTATTTATAATTATATAGGCTCAATAAAAAGTTTTCTAACGACCTCACGTAATAGTGGTATAGTTACGCTGCAGAATGAATGGGCCAGCTCGACTGGAGTAGGACCACACCCTCACGGAATGCCAGCGTGAAGTAGCAGCTTAATGCTGCTGTGAGTCCAGAGACCTTTATAAACTGTGACGAGACATTCAATCTCAGTCCTCAAAGGTGACAATGCATCTGTATTATGGTTCCTTGTTAATAATGAATGTAGATGTCATAACTTTCCATCCGGTGAACTGTTCTATTGTTACTACCAATGTAATAATAGAAATAGTCGCTGTTAATTCTCCTTTAGGCTAGATCTAAATGAAATATTACCTACGCTACCTTATGCTGCATCCATGTGAAATCTAGAAGCATATAATACTTCTGTATTACTATTAGGAAGCCGAATGATACTAGTAGAAGCACGGTCGAGCTTGTCTATTCAAATAGAACGATATCAGATGAGACACTTCACACAAAAAAAATTATACCACCAATGACAGATAATTTTTTATTAAACATTCATCTACCCAAGTAGAAGAGAAGAGAATAGGGGGAACCAAATCTGAGCTCGACTTTTTACCCGGGAGGAAGGGTTATGGTTTTTGCGAGTATGTACCTATTTGGGATTATTAATTCCCTATCAGTACCTAAACAGCTGAATTGAATTTGATAATTGAGGTACTGTTAGAATTATCGTGACATAGGTCGAAAAAAGGAGTGTTTGCCTATTATTGGAACCCCAAGAGTAAATTTTGTAAATATAAAAAATAACCACGACAATATCGCTGAACGAGAACAATTTATTTTTAATATACATTTGTAGTGCGAGTATAAATCAAAAAAAAAGTTAAATAGTTTACATTTTACTCATCCGAGGTTTGTAAATTTGAATGTTGTTAAACACGATATAACAAATACTAACAAGCTACAAAACATTTTACTAAGTGCAAAGAAAAGTTACTTCGCCGCGGAATACGGTAGTTTATGTGTTACGTGTTCTATAATCATTTTTTGTCCCAGTTCTAGTATCACTAATCATATTAAATGTAAATTTAACACATACTTCTTCACATAAGCTTATGTGAAGAACTTTGTGAAGATATATGTCAAAAATGGACGAAGTTTAATCTAACACACTTTCAATGCAGAGGGTTTTGTGTACTACGTTAAAAAGTTATTGTGGAACAAAAGACTTGAGAACTTATTTCATTTTATTTTTATATCTAGACTAGATTTTAATACTAGTGACGAGTCGTGCGAGACTAGTTCACTGGGGTGACAACACATTTGGATAAATGTTTCCTTATAACCGATGAACGTGATTGTAATGGGTCTCTTTTAATATTAGAACAGAGCACACAGATGCTTATTGGGTAACAACTAATCACATAAAACAGCTGATGGTAATATAAGCTAATATTTAAAAAAGGGAAAATGTGATATCTCTTTTTTTATTAAACAATATTATGTCATTAACATTACTAATATTCCGGTTAACCACTACAACTAAGCTGAAAATGCTTGCGCTAGCAAATGGTTCACGACAATAGCAGAATGGTGGATTCGAACCTACGACCTTAAGTTTCGCAGACAGTACCCTAAACCAATAGGCTATTGACGCTTCGAACACATCTTAGTTGTTACCAGAAGATGTCAACTACCCACTACTACATATTTAGTGTAAATTTTCTAAATTTAAATTCCAAATCTACCGATTAGCTTTTGTGTATAAAAGCAAAGTACATTAATATCATTGTCGGGAAATATCATTTTATAAAGACGTTATAAAAATCTTCAAAACGTTAGATTACGAATCCACTGAGAAGCTTTTGGAACGAGTTGAATTGAGACTCTCTTACACACACGCACACACATACACACACGCGTACACACACGCAGTAACACACACATTGTAGTTTATAGGAATAGTTTTCAATTTTGTTTTTCATAATTATTTTATTTAGTTTTTTCCTCTTTTTTTAATTAATTGTGTTACTAAAAGATACATATATACTTTGTAACTAGTAACATTAATTAGGAAGACACTGAAGCTTTTAACACAGTTTACACTAGCGCAAGCTTCAGAGTTACCACAAACTTGTAGTTATGTCGTGTTACAAATAAAGACTTTTATTATTATTAATTAATTAAACTTCGTAGCCCATCAATATGATTATTAGGATGAACGTCATATTTTTAAAATTTATATAACGTTTATACGTATATAACGTTTTTCCGTAAGGGTTTTTCCGTTCAGGTTTCCTCGTGTTTTACTTCAACACACAACAAGTCGCCAAGATTTATTTCGAAGTTAATTTGAGTCAATTAGCATTGCAGGGGGGGATACGAACCCAGAGTTCACGTGGTAATTTATTTTAAAATTTTACGTTTTTCCACTGTGCCTCGGATTACATACATATTAAATAGAATAAATGTTCACTTCTTATATTATAAAATTTTGCATAAAATGTTATTTATAAAAATATACACAAGTCGTACATTCTTCAATAACACGTGTTATTAATACGAATCCAATAAATCCCGTTAAAGGCAACTTTTATATACATCTCAATTTTAACACCTGCATATCATGTTGGCAACGTTGAAAATGACAATATAACAGAAACCGCTACAGAAATCACACAAATTTTATGTCGTCTTGAATCACCTTGCTTTTAAATGAAAAAAAGATCGTCAAGCATGAATTGTAAAGTGGAAGGGTTCCGCGCTTTAATTCGGTAATTTTTTTAATATATTTTTACATTTTTCTTGTTTAGATAAATAATGTCTGCCTTCTCTTTATTTTTAATAAACTACCCATTTTTTTATTTATATTGTTTCGACACTCAACGATCGGACAACTTAATAAATCAGCGATGATGTCAAAAGCATATGATATATTCACATTCGTTAACAAAATGAAGCAACTACAAATACACTCAGACCCGAACACCAACAATTTGTCTTACACAAATATGAGCATGGAACCGATTCCAATTCGAGAGACTATAAACGACTCAGAAACCAGTAACTATAAGCAAAACATCTGCTACATGCTACATGCAGCTCTACCCTGACCAAAGGTAACATAATTGTTTCGTAATAATCAAACTTGTCTACAGATACACACGAAACTGGTTGTTTTTATTAAGATAGTGGTGGAAAAATCGGTTCGCGGAAAATGTTGGTACGGCGTGTAATTTGTTAATAGTACAATTTATTATCCAATTTTTGGACTTCATTTGGTATTGGTATATGTCAATGAAAAATAAGACAACTCTATAAACCATAAATATATTAGATGATACAAGTTTAATACAGAACTCTAATTGTTGGTCGAGATAATCTACTTCGCTAAGGAATCGCTAATTACTTTTCAAAGATACCGCAGAATCATTAACCATCATGTGAATTGTGTAATTGTTTATCATTCGTATCAAAATCAATTGAATCAGAAAAAATGTTCTCAAAATCTAATGAATAAAAAGAACCCTTGAAGTGACACGGAACTCTAAAGTCAACCAGTGTCGAACGTCATAATGCGGCCACTTCATTAAACGACAATTATTATTTTTAGATGGTCCTCGACTTTGCCTCTTCATCGACAATGGGTGTTTGCGTACATCTGCTCCCTTTTTTTTTCTCGTAACTCAGTTTGACAAAGGAATTTTGTTAGAATGCCTTGAGGCGTTAAATTTTGGATCTTAGAAAAGTACTTCGCGATACAATGGATGTCGCATCTATTGTTTACCGTTACAAACTTAAGTTATGCTGTTGTGTAAATGTGACAATATTAAATGGCGATTGTCTGTAAGGACGGATTTAGAACGTATCAATTGCAAAGGATTGATCCCTTCTGGATTTATATTTGAAATACGTTGAATGTACTGCAAAATAAAAAGTATGAAGAATTTATTTCTTATTTTGAAATATTTCCAAGATTTTTTTGTAACAGGATACGTTAATTATTCAACCTCGGGCATTTTAATAAAAACGTATTTGTCCGGTTTTTAAAAGTATTGCGTTTCGCTCGGTGCGGTTTCTACGATTTTTCATACGGTTAAATTGCGTTGAAATCGTACACTTTAATAGGGATGGTAATTTATTTGCGTAAAGACATTCCGATAAAGTATTAACTTACTTGAGCCCTAATAAACTGCAATTTGTTTTCCGTGGAAGGTAAAGTTGGATTTATTTTACAGATAAATGTTGTGTTTTCAAACTTTATCGTGAATATTATTATTAGAATATTATTAAGGTACTTAGTACATATCAGATGGTTAAAAATTAGTACGCCTTAAATTGTAATAGAAACTGTCTGTGTACCAAGAAATAAATAAAAAAAACAAGTCATTATTTCATTAATAACTTTATTTAGGACATCACTTACTATACAGTGTGCTCGTTTGTTCCTCCTGGTATAAATAATAACCTAAGCTTTAATTGTGACACGGTTTTACTAATTTTATAACATTTATAAAGCATAAAATTTTCTACCTCGATGGTGAAACCTTATCCTTCAATAACAATTTATGGAGCATGCGAATAATCACCAACTTTTCACCTTTACGTAAGAAATACATGTATGTATAAACATAATCTAAATACCATAAAACCTAGTTACCAAACTGATCACTTGTACATCGAAAACAAACATTATAACTGCTACAGACAAACAACAATAGAGATAAAGATATAAATCACAAACAATACGAACAAACGAAGAACAAAAATATTATAATTACTGCGAGGAACAAACAGGCATGAAATAATTATTCTTCACGGATCACGGATGCTGTATCCGGCCCTTGTTTGTCTCAGGTGTTATTATTACTGTAATTTCCTGTTCTCAGTCAGCGTATTTTTGTTTTTTTTTTATATTTACCGACGGTATACAAACGTTTTCTGTTTCAATATTATTAAAATAAATCGCCTTTTATTCGTTCAAGTAATGGGATTATTCTAATATATCTTAAAAGAAAAAGAAATTTGTAGGACGTTAACAATTTCTCTTATTTATTCTGGGTACCCCTCAACATGTTATATATATTTGAAACTAGCCGTGCTTACGAAACTATACCGGGAAACATGTATCTTCATAGCGCGCATATCGCACTTTAAAATTGACTTATCTTTGTTATTTGTTAACCCATCTAAATAAATGTTAACCTAAGCAAATTGGTTTAACCATTGTGGAGATATGAGTGCAGAAATACACAAACAAACAAAAAAATGTAAAATTAAAACTCCGTTTACGATTTTATTATACATTTATATAAATAGATAAAATTGGTTATAATATGTATATTAGTAGTTTCTTTGACAACGATAATGAGTCGAATGTTTATTCCTTTGTTATATGGACTTTAGTAAAAAATAGAACGCCCTACTGTTGTTTCGTTTTAACCGTGGTTAGGATAAAAATGGGGGAAGTACTCGATTCAATAGATATTTATTCGCATGTATACCGAATCCTCCATAATTTGTGGATGTGGTGGACGACATATGTGAGAGACAAGCTTTCGATTTTACAATTTGACCCAAAATAAATATTGACCGATCTATTACTTCTTTACGCGTCTCAAATACATACATATTATTACTAAAAAAGATAAACAAAACAAGAGGAAAATCAAAATGTAGTCGACATCGAAGTCGCCGCATAATTTTATTTTTATGTATAAATGTTTATTTAACCGTCCAAAATTTCAAGATGAGAACGATAAAATCATTCACAAACAAAATCACGTACATCATATATATTTTCTAGGAATATGAAATTCTTTATGAAATGTTTTATTTCATTACCAAGCGTATGGTAATTATTAACTTCATTAACTCCCGTATTTTGTAAGATGACTTCGAGAAACACAAAAAGAAGGTGACCTTACTTAGGAGGCATTCGTCACACACCATCTTTAACCTCTGGGGTTACGCATCTTATGCTGGAGATGAGATCAACAATGATGAATTAAAGGCGATTGTGGAAGCTGATGATACTCAATCTACAGCCAAGCTAGCAGCAGCTTTTGATATTAACATCAAAACAATATTGGTCCATTTGCTTGACGCAATTGAATTGGCAAGGTAAAAAAGCTTGATAGATGGGTGCCCCACGAACTTAACGATCGCCAGCGCAAAGTACGCGTTGAGACCTGCTCAACAGGCACAGACATTAAAGAATTTCGAACCGATTTTTTACGTGCGACGAAAAGTGGACTCTGTTCGACAATCGAAAGCGCTCAGCGAGTTGGTTAGATCCTAGTTCAGCACCAAAGCAATGCCCTAAACAAAAAATGACCTCTAGAAAGTTGATGGTCACTGTTTGGTGGTCCAGTGCCGATGTGATTGATCACATTTTTTCTACCAAATGGCATGAGCATTACTGAAAATGTGTACTATAAAGAACTGAAGACAATGATGGAGAAGCTCACACATCTCCAACCAGCTTTGGTCAATCGGTCGTCGCCGCTGCTCCTACACGACAACGCGCGTACCCCATACTGCACAACAGGTAGTCTCCAAGCTGCAAGAGTTGGGGTTGAAAGCTCTCCCTCGTCCACCTTACTCACCAGACCTTGCACCCACCGACTAATACTTTTTCCAAATATTGGACAACTTTTTAGCAGGTAAAAAAATCAATTCCCGAGAGGCAGTACAAAATACCTTTGAAGAGTTTGTTGCCTCCCGTTCAGCTGTATTTTACGAGAAGGGCATCAATAAACTACCACTGCGTTTGCAAAGATGCATCGATTACATGGGTGATTACTTTGAATAACAGAAATAAAAAAGTTTGAAAAAAGAAATATATCAACTTATTTCATACAAAACGGCAATTTCTTAGATACCTATTTATATCTATATATATATATATATATATATATATATATATGTATTTATATATATATATATATATATATATATATATATATAGATATATTTATATACATATATAAATGTATGTATAGACCTACTGGCGCTTCCTGTTAACTTATATTAAATAAATATGTATGTTTATAAATATGTTTAAAATAAAATATTAAAACTTATTATAAATATTACAATTATAAATTTAAACTTAATATTTAATTAAGTATTATTCTTAACAAAATTGTGTATGACTATTGAAACATTTACGCGCCGGCTACGGTAAATATTCTACAATGAATGATTTATTTGGAGTATATATTCCCACCACATTATTTGTCAAGCATGCGACCACACACAAAACATATAAATTAACGTTAAAGTGACAATAATTATTGACAACAACCCAGATAAAGACGTGACAATATCCAAGGCATTAACACAGCGCCACGGACTTCCTTATCGAAACTTAAGTACGAGACCGGCGTTATACGTGGATTGTCTCATTTCAAGTGTTAATCGAATGATATCGACGAATTCTTTGTTTTATGGTGTTTGTTCGAAAAAGGTCTTAATATATCTTCGGTAGGATTCGGCGGTCTTTTATGAAGGCACGATTTGGAAGCGACACCTTTTTTATTCTTATTTACGTTTATTAGTAATTGTTATATATATAATATGTTAACTGTGGTTAATACATTTGTATATATAGGATTGTAATAAAAGTTAAGTACTAAGGAAAAACGTTATTTTAAAAATGCAAATAACGATGCTTTTATATTTTTGTTCTTTGTAATTTATATAAAGCATCACATTTTATTCCTTAATGGTGCCACCATAGCTTCCAATGACAATTTACAAAGCACGAGAACAAACGTCATTTTTTAACCTTTACGTAAGAAATACATGTACACAAACACATCAAACACAATCTAAATAGTATAAAATAAAATAACCGAAATGACTCCTTTACGTCGAAAACAATAATATATTATTATAACCACTATAGACAAATAACAAAACAGATAGATATGAAGCGTTAATAGTCTAATGGTTTAAGATATAGTCATAAAATACTACAAGGTAAACAAAAACTCATTGTTTACCCTCCTACTTTGCATTACAGTACAACAGTCCACACAAAAGTTTGTAGTCAAACACACGCACAGATTTTGTGATACAAAAATATATATAGTTAAAATCACTAAAGAATTTTTATAGAATATGTATTACAAATAGATTAAAAATTATAGTAATAAAATATATATCCAAAAATTCAATATAAAATTTATATGATTATAGAGAAATATATTATTTGACAAAAAACTTGAACAAAGTTCGAGCTTAAAAATTTAATTGAGTGATCGAATTTCGACCACTGGGTGACGACTTGTATATATATGTAAATGTAATTTAAAAAATAAACTTAAGTTTTTTTTTTCGGGCCGATGGCCGCTTTTTTTTTTTTGGGCTGAAGGCCACTGTTAGCCCGAGGGCTTTTACAGTTTCACCGGGTTGAGAGGTGACCGAGCGCTTATGCCGCTCAGTCGAAAACTCTATTAGTGGGTAACTTTAAGTCTTCTTATCTTTAGTTTAGTAATAGTTGTCAATTTACTCGAGATCAATAATTGTTCTAACTTAGAATAATTAGACCGCTATGCAATATAACGGAGTGTAGTAAAATACACATTTTAAGTGTGTAATAACGTAAGGTTTCAATAAGCATTTATGTTTTTAGTCGCCATATAATCAAAGTACAATGCTGTATTGTTCTGGGTTCGATTCCTTAAACGAAACAAAATATTTTTGCTCACAAATATATATTGTATTACATACTGCTTTATTATTTAGACGTATCATTGTTTATGAGAAAAAGAAATTATTATTTTATTACAAACATTAAAAACATATGTGTTATCTTACTTAATTACAATCACGCAATGCAGACATGCAGTCAGGTACAATTATATAATTATGGTACAAAAACTATTATTAATTTAAATAATACCAAACTACAAGAGTTTTATTAAAGTACGATGGCAGTACCATTATCGTTAATAACTTTCCGGTTAACCACCCCAACTAAGCCATAAACGCTTATGCTAGGAGATGGACAATAGTCGAATCGTGGATTCGAACCTACAACCTTAAGGTTTACAGACCCTAAACGTAATCTATTGAGGCTCCAGTAATTTTCTATGTAACAGTTACTCTTGTTTTCGTAATACGCAATATTATACCGATATAAACTACATAAACATTTTCGTATCAAAACTCCTAACGACGAAACGATCGAAGTTTCAAGCGTTTCTGCTTTTTTTTTAATTTCTTATTTGGACTCGGTTTCTTCGTTGTTTTACTATATACACTCTTTCATGGAAGTTTAAAAGTAACACAGGCGAAGTTTTAACGAGTGTAATTTGTTTTGTGTCCCAGTTTACGTTTCAATTGTCCGTTATAACGGTATATGGTAAATTGTATACATTTTGACAACATCATCATTGGTGTTAAGGATACGTCCTGCGAAACGTAACCTCGTAGATTCGAATCCACCATTCAACTGTTGTAGTGTACCATATCCTAGTACAAGCATTCAAGTCTAATTGGAGTGGTTAACCTGAACGTCAGTACTCCTAGATTCTGTTGATGTTGATGCTGTTAGCCTATGCGGCTCTAACAGCTTCATCGGACACAGGGAACTGAGGGGTCCGTTGATAATACGTCTAGCATCATGTTTTTTTTTATATCTTTGTCTTTAAAAGCATTATTACATCGAGTAATTTATAGTCGACTTGGTTCGTTCTGAACGAAAGGATAATATATATATTACATAATTTTCTTCACTTTTTTCTAATATTTTGGTTCAGTGCTGAACAGATATTTTTAATTCTGTTGTGGTTTACAATGTTTAAACTCAGCGGCTGGAGTCAATCTGAACAACTCCTCAGAACAAATGCAATACGATGCAACATCTCATCGCAACGACAGTGAATCAAGCCGTTCGGAAAGTACCTGGTCATCAACGATTCTAGTCGCTCTCCATTAAATGCGGTCAAACCGAAGAAGCTGATGTGATGTACGATGTTTAAACTAAGCGACTGGAGTTAATCCGAACAACTCCTCAGAACAAATGCAATACGATGCAACATCTCATCGCAACGCCAGTGAATCAAGCCGTTCGGAAAGTACCTGGTCATCAACGACTCTAGTCGCTCTCCATTGAATGCGGAAAAACGGAAGGCGCTGGTACTGGGCTCCCCAGAGATAAGAACAGTATTCCATGTGACTCTGAACTTGCGCTTTGTAAAGTTGGGCGCACCGTGAGCCTACATGAAATACTGTTTTACTCTATTAAGCACGTCCAGTTTTTTAGAGGCCAATTTGTCCTTACCCTGCGATAATTCATTATCATTATATTATTATTAATACATAATTCAGTAGTAATTATATATATGATAGTTATGATATAATATATAATAGATAATTATTAAATATATGTTAGGCTGGTGAATTGTACGCAAATATAAATAAATAATTTCTATACTTTCTTCCGAACAATGTTCGAACCTGTGACCTTTAGTCTAACATCCTAGCTGCAAGGCCTTTCCTATTCGTATAAACTAAAATTAGAACAAATTTCGCAACCTCATCATTTAATATTAACGCGTCGCGCAAGTCTTTCCGCCATGTAACCCCATCGGAACTTCCGAAATTCATTAATTTCAAAGGCCGCAAGCAACGCTCACGAATATATCAATTTAACTAAGCGGTAACCGAAGCTTAAAGTCGGGTTTAACTTTAAACCGTTGTTTATCTCCCGGTTTATCTGCCGGTTGAGTCGGCAATGCGGCCGATGGACTGTGTTTTCTTTAAATCTGGGGTAAGCTAGGATACAGTAAATTGGTTGAGGCTACATACAACACGGTACAATAGTTTAGACATTTGAAAACATTTTCTGTATGTAACATGTGTTATACCATTTTATTTATTTATAATTCAAAACTAGAAATGTTACCATAATATTTTCTCCACACCCTTGGTTGATTTGGAGAGAATGTTAAACAGATAAAGTGCACCCTTTATAACTCTTTTTTAAAATTATATCACCACAGCAGACCAATTGTAATTTATATCAATTGTATAATAATTTAACATTCGAGTGAAGACATGACCATTAAACTCTTATGACAAATGAAAAAGATCTCTATTACTACACAGGAAGACTCAAGCCGAAGCTTGTTTCTAACAGCATGAATGAGAAAGTTTAACCAGGACAGAACTACGCCCCTAAGGAATACCGGCGTGATTTAGCAGCATTTCGCTACTGTGTTTCATTTGGTGGGTCCGGAGACTCAGTTTATGGTACCAAGTCTTTTTTAAAATATGTATAATACATATGTTAAGTCAAGGTGCAATTTTATAAAGATCACATCTTAGCCTTCAGCTTCGTCAATTTACTAATATGTTGCACCGTACTGATACGGTCAACGACCACCCTGAACAGAAAATAAAATTCCTATGCGTTATCTTTCTTTTAGTCTAGTACGTAATCAGTCCTTACACTCACTAAACGAAACGCAGCATCATTACGTTGCTGTTTCACGCTGGTATTCTGTGATGATGTGCTCCTATCTCCTGGTCGACGTGACTCAGCTGCAGCTACAAATAAGCTGCAATGAAGCTGTACAACTTAATTGAAAAATAAAACTAAAAACCAAGCACTTTCGTACCGAGTCTCATTCCGCTAAGTGAATATACAGACGCTCAGGTAAAACACAGCTAGGTTCCGAGCTAAATTGGGTCACTTACAATTTTCATCTTATTAAACGTGAAATTTTCACTGAAGGCAAACAAATTGCTTGTTGAAAAATGGGAACAAAAAGGTCTCTCAGTCTTTGCTTAATACGAAATATTGTTCTAACTCGCGTCGCCCCAACGGTCCCCATTTTAATTTTTAATTAGTTTCACGAAAACCTGGCGGAGCTGATACACACAGCGCGCTCTAGACGTTAATTGAATTTGTTATAAATTATTTTTAATATCCGGACCCTTTTGCCAGCGATAACAAGCGAATATTTTTTATTCCCGCAAAAACTACTTTTTATCACATTGAAATCAGATTACGAAGTTACTTATACATATTTGCTTTTTTCTCTATCTTAAGATGTTTTTAAACTCCCAAATTTTCATAAATGCCAGTCGGACGTAGTTTAGCAATATTTTTTCAATCGTTTTACTTACTTATTTATTTTTGTAATTATTAATTTGATTAAAATTAAATAATATTTAAGAGAGATCCAATGTACTATTAAATCATTACATGGTATAGGACTTATCGTATGATTATGCACAATAATGCATCATAATATTTTATGTTAAGTAACCTTTCCAAAACTGGCACCAAAATATACCTTTATCTATCCTACCTAATATTACCTTTATTACTGGTGACAAGGCATTCCATCTCAGTTCTCAAGGGTGACAACGCATCGGCATTATGATTGATATGGATGAATGTAGATGTCATGGGCCTCAGGAGAACTGTGTGGGTGTTTGTTACTCTCAGTAAAAAATAAAAAAGAATAATATCCATTAATGTTTCAATGTAATACTAATATACAAATCTCTCTGTTAGCCCGAGGGCTTTTACAGGTTCACCGAGTTGAAAGGTGGCCGAAAGCTTAGGGCACTCAGCCGAAACCTTTATTAATGTGTTAACAGGTTCCCAGAGAAGTGGTTCTCGACTTGGACCGTCACCCTGTGCGTTAGCGTCTGACTCGAAGGTGCCCGTGAGCTGAACCTCGGGTCGGTCGATTGCTTCTGACGGATTAAACATATGTATGAATAAATATAGAGTACATATTAATATATTTTATAATATCTATCTTTATTAAGCACCTCATCAGCACTCGATGATGATGACGTCCCCAAAAATTGTAAGGAATCATAATGTACATACATTGTGATATATGAGAATTAAGATGATATGCGACGTGGCGTCGCAAGGTCAAAATAACAAGGTCTATTTCTTTCTTTGACGATAAGAAATACAATAGGCTTTCTATGCTATTTTAGCCAGCTTTCAAAGGCATCTTTAGTTGAACCGATTTATTCGTATCTACATTTTGTATCGCAAAAATATTAGATCCGGATGGAAATTGAACACAGGATACGCAACTACTTTGCCATGTCCCATTCAGCCAAGTGGCCTGCCGACATCGATAGTATGTATAAAGATGTAAATATGTGACGAATACGAACGTACGCTGGCAAATTCTTAATTGTTGATGAATGCAAAGTAAATGAGGATCCTTCGTAACGAATATCATACCTTAATTCTTAATTAGATATGCAAATTGAGCTCGGTAACTGAATAAGTTTAGTAAAAGAGCTTTCGTCACATCTGTCGCAGGGCTAGATATAATTTGTTACAGAATCCCTGTCTTAATGTGGGAAACTGAACTATACGGAACTTATTTCAACGTAATATAGTGGGGTAATCTCATAAAACACCATTGAATGAAATTATCCATGTTACCAAATGGCTCTAGCATTAATTAGGTCAGAGCTGTACTGGAAAGAGAAAAAGAGAGTTAACCCAACCCATGATCTAACACGTGTGATAACGAGTTATTATTATAACTGTTATGGGAAAGGGATAATTTTCCATCAGGTTATGTATGTATCTATGTATAATTTGATATTTTTATCTAAATTACCTTTTTTTTATGCCTACCAACATATTCTCTTGAACTCCCAGGGATGACTGGTAAATAATGCCACTGGGTATAATGTGCACCCTTGTAAACCTTATTAAGGAACATAAAGAATACGACAGGTGACCGACTCATCTTGGATATAGAGACCGATAATGGGTACAACCGTTGTGGCGCAAGGTCTTTGGAATCCCAGTACTTCTGGGTCACAGGACTCCTGTGACTCAGAAGTACTGGGACTCCAAAGACTACAATTGCTCTTAAAATATATCTGCATATATATTCTCCTTAATGTTTTTTTCTTTTACTTTGTTTTGTCAACATTATATTGGGCCTAGGTATATAATACCCCCGCTTCTAAATCTTGAAGGGTACCAGGTTAGAAGTCATTTGGCTTCTTATTATCAGTATAAGCTACTCTTGGCACAGTAGTGTGTGTAGGGATCGGGTTACCCAATATTAGATATTTCCAAACCAGCTGATTGTTAGTGCCATCACTTACAATCCCATCACCAATCAAAACATCACCCACGTACTAAGTAGACCTGAGTCACGCCACCGACGTCGCTCTCATCAGGGCCCAAGCTCTTCATAAAACACTACACACATACACTAAACCATCATACCGCCCCCGCCAATGGCGAGGTCGTCGCAAACAAAATTATTTGCGATACCGCCATGTCACAGGCCGTCGCTGGAGTTTCTTGAGCCACTTCTTTTCCAGCGCCTACGCATTCCGTGTGTGAGAGTATAAGTGAGATAGTACAGACAGATAGTGAATAATAATA
This sequence comes from Teinopalpus imperialis, assembly GCA_029286865.1. Classification (NCBI taxonomy): domain Eukaryota; kingdom Metazoa; phylum Arthropoda; class Insecta; order Lepidoptera; family Papilionidae; genus Teinopalpus; species Teinopalpus imperialis. The sequence continues at coordinate 11,466,085 of JAGSMU010000004.1, forward strand.
CTGAATGAAAACTTAATGTAGATAATCTGTAGTCAGAAGCAACTGACAGAGCCGAGGTTCGGTCCTCTCGTAGCTCTCGCGCCACAGGGTGCGCTCGGTCACCTTTCAACCCGGTGAAACTGTAAAAGCCTTCGGGCTAACAGCGGCCGTCAGCCCTAAAAAAAAGATGTTAAAAGCTTAATGTTGCAGGTTAGCTTGCTAGATATATGGCCTCCAAATCAATACCGTTTCCAGACTTGGGACTGGCAACGCCTGGAATACGATACATTCATATATGTAAATGTCCTTAAACAGTGATAAAAAATTATACAATGAATTGGCTGGCGTTAGGAACTATTTATATCGACCGCATATAATTTCCGAGACGACACACAACCACCCGTGTAAGTTACGCCCTAATAACATCACTTACAATGACTAACGTCCCCACCTAAAAATTCCTCGCGTGCTCAGACTACTAAATGGTTTTCGTAGAACATTCAATTTTAGATGATGCCATATTAACCCTGAAATACTACACGGACATCGGAATAACACCTAATCGTTTAAGCTTTATATCTAGGAAATTACTATCACGTTATCAAAGATGTTTTCTTAGTATTTATTATTATTATTCCGTTAACTTAGAAGATGAAATAATTTTACAATCAAAGTCACTTAGCCACCTACATATAAAATACCAGTATGAATATGCTATTAGCATAACGATGCTGTGTTTCGCGTGATGAGTTTGGGGATTTGAGGACTCAAAGGAAACGGTATTCTATCTCAGTTCTCAGTGGTGACAACTTACACTTTATTGAGAATGGATGTAGATTTACTTGGCTATCAACAGGTGAACTGTATGCTCGTTTCCCATTCCTAATATTACAAAAAAATAGTCCTTTAAGTATATTACATATTCTTCTGAAACTCTTTATTCGAAAGAAATGTAAGTTTAATTTATCAAATGCAAACATGTAACAATATTAATGTACAAAATAAATAATTATATATATCATATAATATAGAATAAGTCATTATTTATTTATTTCCATTTCTTACACAATCATACCATCCTGATAGCGAACATAATTACAATTGACTGGTGGTTATTTTCCAGACGGAACTGAAATGCAATTTAAAGTTCTTAGTTCAAGATACCTTGCTAGTACCCTCTGTTACTCCTTCCGAAGCACTAGATCGACATTTCGTGACGGTAACAAATATATATATTAATATATATATAATATATTATGTAACATACTCTACTAATTACTGCTAGTATTTCTAAAAAAAAACATTAACAGCATTGCGCTCCTGTTTCGTCTGCTGAAAGAGAAACGTAAACTGGTGAATGGCATTCCGTCTTAGTCCTGAGGGATGGATCTATATAATGACTCCTCATCATCGATGAAAGTACTCGTTATGAGCCGCAGACATCATTTACCATCAGGTGAACTCTGTGCTTTGTGTCCTTCTAATATCTAGCTACTACATGAATGGGTCAGCTAAACCATGGAAGAACCACACCCTCACAGAACATCGGCTGGAATTAGCAGTATAAGGTATCCATGTATTTCGGTGTGTTATGCGTGTAAGTATGTCTCTGGTAACTTGGCATTTCATCTCAATCCTCACGAATGTCCATGAACTAGCCTCTTGAATCCTTATTGAGGATTGGCTCCCAATACTTCCAAGTATAGGGGCAATTTCAGCACTTATCATCTGGTGAAAAGCAGTATTTATTGGGTCAAACAATGTGCAAAATTCTAAGTGGACTTGTTGGATGTTTAGTTTATTACTGAACGTAGTCTTATGCAGTTCGTATTGCTTGGGCTTTATATGGCCGATGATCTACAACTACAGTTTATTAAGTCCATTATATTGCGTCGATAAAATCCTTCCTACTACCAATTACCTCTTATATTGCATCCCGTTAAGCTTGCTGTTTATCTGCATTATCAAGTTGTGGAAGATCTATCATACTTTTCTTCATAATTCGCCAATCCATGGAACTAACGTGATCCTTGACATCTTCCGTAATTTATCGCGTGTCTACTTTCAGAGATGACTACCAAAAACAAACACACGTATTGTTGTTTGACGTCGAACAAAATGAAATAACTCAAAACTTCTAAGCGAAGCATTTAACAACAATTCGAAGAGCATATTATTTCTAATTGGTATTCAAACCGACTACAAGTAGAGTGGGTGGTCCATCGTTTGCATACAACATCTTCCGGTTGACAAAAGTAACGGTAGGACATTTGATGCAGTATAGTACATACGTACGTGGTCGTCTGTTATAGAGTGAAAGGAATGATTACGGCTAAACTATACTTATAAATTTTACGTCGTACTAAAGCATGGATATGATAATTAACCAAGTTTTAGCTATAAACTGATTCGATATAAACTTGACCATAAGTTTAAAGAATTATAGGATTATATAATTCCACAATTGTAACTATATTAATATTTTTTCTCTAATTTTCTTCATTTCTTTATTTAATTTTTTTATTTTGTGAGTACGCAATGTTTTTTTTTCTTTGATAATATATACTACACCGGGCCTGCTGGAAGAGATTTTAATTGTAAAATAAGCTGCTACTTTGTATATTTACGAGTACCTTTCCTATATTACTTCCCTTATATACATGTTTTGTGTACATAAAAGAATAATAAATAAAATGATATAAGATAAAATGTAAATAATAGTAAAGACCCAGATGCTCCAATGGTATCCACTGTTTAGCAATATAAATTGGTCGAAACACGACCTCATTGAATATCAGCATAATATAGCATCATAACGATTCTTAGTTTTTGTCCGGGGACCCAATACACAGCATCCAGGGTCTTCATTAAAGATGGACGTAGATGTCATGAGCCGCATTCATCAATCATCATCAGGTGAACTGTGTGACATCTTTTGTATTAATAAAAAAATCATAGGTCCTTAGAGGCTATACAAAAATGTCGATATCGTTGATGGCGAACCCAATTAATTCTTTCAATAGTAGTAACGATGTAACTTATGAATGGGTTAGGTGTTTGCTTCTTAGTTGTGACATTACTTGAAAATTTATCCAATGTAACATCCACACATACAGAGGTCATACACGTAATGGATTCGTTTGATTACAAATTCTCTTTGAAAAAAAATTTGCATCATATTTTTGTTAAAAGTTCATTATTATATTAAATAAGACAATTATATATTATTTTAAACTAATTTCCTTTATGCGTATTATTTAATGAGGTTATAAAAGAACTTAACTTGCTACTTAGCGAAAGTTTCTTGGTTAAGCTTTTTAGGGTTAGCTTTTCACTAGCAGTGGATATTAATTGCCTATTTACGTGTGTAGGACTGGGAACTAAATAGGTATATTACCGATTCAATTTAACCATTATACCCAGAGCGATTGTATCATGTCACATAAAGTATTATTTCAATGTTTAAATGATAGACCAAAGCTAGCTATTATATATAATACACAACAGCCTTCGAGCACAATTAATTTGGTCATAAAAACTGCCTCGAATTCAAAAGACTTAACAACCCATGTCTACACTGGAGGAAATGGTGACTGTACTGCCAATTCTGCCAATATAGTCTAACGATGCTTAGTAAACTCCGGCAAAATAACTGTTAAAGGCTTCAGGTTCTCTCTCTATTCATTTTCTTATCCACCGACGATTACAAATCTGACAAACCGTCGTAACTGATGGGGTAGAGTTTAAAATAAAAACGTCCATATCCTGCACTATCATATAGGCTATACTAACTGCACAAACGTAAGCGAAAAGAAAAAGCAAACCTACCCAAAATTATAACAGGTAAGAGCAGTGCAACTTTTCTCGATCAGCACTTCGTACCAAAAAATTACCGGCATGAATGGTGAGTAAAAAGGTGTATGATCTGCCACATATACAACCCGCGTGAGCGAAGAAACTCTAAAACCATAGACCATAGTAAAGTCATTTGTAGATCTCCCCTCGAAATGTAATATTGATCTTTTTCACTTCGTTACCCAATCCAAGTCGATTTTCGTGGGGCGCGAACGCAATAAAGCCACGATGCAGCTATAAGGCCTGCACACGATACGCACGGACACGCTATACACGTCGCCACGTGGGTCCATTGGTCTGGCTGCGTGTGTCAACATTTTCATAGCAACCAATACACGCACACGTAAAACGTGTGGGCCACGTGGGTACATTGGTCAGAACGTCGAGCAAAACGTGAACTACAATACAAACAAGGCGCACGATTCTCGTCTCCCCCGCACTCCGCTCCCCCTCCCTGTAGATACGGCATTCGTCCGTAGGTGGGTCGCAGTGGGGCTTTTCCTGCCACGCGCGCTGCTATGTACGTGGCTGGCACAACCCCAGACCACGCGTTTATCAGTGACGTCATTTCGCGCGCAGCGTGCTCGTGCACTACTGTGGATATATCTACCCACATTTTCATACAAAGTGTTTTTGTACCCACATGTGTAGCTCAACCGTGAGCAGCAGTGGGGTTACGGCTTAAACCAAGGACATATCGATCGTCGGCTCTGTAATATCATGTATTTTGAAATTTGTACGCAATGAAATGATATACATGTCCTTTTCTTCAAAGCTGCCAAATCGATTACAGCAGATGCTTTGTATACACAGAGTTGCGGTAAATATCGGTGTTTCAGATGATTACATTCATCATCATCTTTTCAGCCCATCACCAGTTGACTGCTGAACATAAGCCTCCCCAACAGACTGCCACACTACGATCCCGATCCACACGCATCAATCGACTTTCCGTAGACCTACACAGTGTACCACATACTCCATCTAGTGGTGAGTCGTTCTACGTTGCGATGGTCAATGAAACGTTGCCACTCGAGAACCTTTCTTTCCCATCGGTTATCAATTTAATGACCTGCATGACTAGCTCATTGCCACTTCAGTTTACTTTTTGAGATTTTGTTAAAGTACTTTTCTTATAGAATAGGTAGCCATGCTGCCAACAGTACAGGAGGAGTAGATATCATGTCTGAGGTAAACATACCCCCGGCCCGCGGCACAAATTTTTACACCGATTAGAAGAGTCGTCTGGAGATGATATCTGCGTCTCCTGGTCGATGGTCGAATGGGTCGGCTATTCATGCCTCGAGATCAGTGACTGACTAAACAAAACAAACTTAACTGTTCAGGTGGCCGAAATTAAAACGTCATTATGAAAGGGTATTCCACTTTCAGCCCTGTGTATATGTTGGGCGGAGAAAAGTGTAAATGTAAGTGGCTAAACGTCGTAAAAAATAAATGTTTTAAAATATTCTAAAACTTTTATCTTTTATGATAGAAAAAGTGCCTACAAATTGCCAATGAGAAGACAAACTTAAAAGACAATATTTTAAGTGGCAGTACTAAAGCCCCTCCAAACGATATGCGTATGGAATCGAGCAGCGTTCACCCTAGGCCGTTTACACCCACTACTTCGTAAAAATAGCAAAATGTCCCTGAGTAATAAAATTACACTATACAAAGTGTGCATCCGACCCATAATGACATAAGCAAGCCCCGTCTTTGCGCATGCCTCCCCGCGTCACATTCACCGACTTCAGGCCACCGGTGCGCCGTGGTTCTTGCGTGATGAAAATCTACAAATAGATCTTGAGCTACCGACCATAGCTCAGTACCTGAAGCAGGCTTCCCGTCGATCCTTCGACTCTGCCGTCACAGACCCAAACCCGCTGATTGTCATTGCCGCCACTTACAATACCATCACGAATCGCAACTTCACCCGCGTCTGAAAGAGACCGAGGCACGCCCTCGATGACCCCCACCATGAAATCACCAGGGCCGAAGCCCTCCATCATCGCGGCGTCGCAAACAAAATTATTCGCGATACCGCCATGTCACAGGCCGGTTCTCACCAGTCAACACTGATAGAAACTTCGCTGGAGTTTCTTGCGCTACTTCTTCGCTTTCCGAAGTGGTGGTTAATAATAATACTGGTATTAACTCAGATAATCCGTAGTCAGAAGCAACGAAGTTGAGTCCATAATTAAAAACCTGCGACCACGCAAGGCTCCTGGCCCCAACGGTATCACCAACAAGGTGATGAAACTCCTACCATGTCCATTTTACACCTACTGGTAATAATCTACAACGCGGCCATATCCAAAGGCACCTTCCCGAACACCTGGAAGGAAGCCGATGTCATAGGGATTCTCAAGCCCTCAAAACATCAACCGATCCATCAGCCTATCGACCCATAAGCCTACTCAAAGTCTTGGGTAAGGTATATGAAAGGCTCATCCTCGCCCGCCTCAAGGACTTCATGCTGTCCCGAGGGCTACCAATCAATGAGCAGTTCGGGTTTCGCACCCAACACTCATGCACACATCAAGTGCACCGCATCACGGAGCACATCCTCAGTAAATTTCTTCAGGGCTACCAAACTGGGGCACTTTTCCTCGACGTGGCGAAAGCTTTCGACAAGGTCTGGCACAACGGGCTCATATACAAACTATATGAGCTCGGTGTGCCAGATCGACTCGTACTTATCATACGAGACTTTTCTCCGAAATCGAACCTTTCGTTACCGCGTCGAGGGAACGCGCTCCGAGGTTCAATTCTATTTGTGCCGGAGTACCACAAGGCTCCGTCCTAGGTCCTATTTTGTACACACTCTACACCAACGACATACCGCGCACTCGCGGTGTAGAGCTAGCCCTTTTCGCCGATGACACCGGCCTCTATGTGTCTGGGTTCAAACCAGACGCTATTTGTAGACGCCTCCAATCTGCAGCCAACACCTTAGGGAAATGGTTTCGGAAATGGAGGATCGAGGTTAACCCACCAAAGTGCAGCCATGTACTTTTCTCGGCGCAACAAAACGCCGCATCTCCCAACTATAGAGTTATTTGATCGTCCAATCCTGGGAACAGACAGTCAAATGCTTAGGCGTTACTTTAGATGAAAGACTCACCTTCGGTCCGCATGTCAACCGCGTACGGAATCGAGCAGCGTTCGTCCTAGGTCGTTTGCACCCGTTACTCAATAAAAATAGCAAAATGTCCTGCGTAATAAAATTACACTATACAAAGCGTGCATCCGACCCATCATGACATACGCAAGCCCCGTCTTTGCGCATGCTTCCCGCGTCACATTCACCGACTTCAGGTAATACAAAATCGTTTCATGCGCAAAGCAACCGGTGCACCGTGGTTCTTGCGTAATGAAAATCTACAAATAGATCTTGAGCTACCGACCATAGCTCAGTACCTGAAGCAGGCTTCCCGCCGATATTTCGACTCTGCCGTCACCAGACCCAAACCCGCTGATTGTCATTGCCGCCACTTACAATCCCATCGCGAATCACAGATTCACCCGCGTCCGAAGGAGACCGAGGCACGCTCTCGATGACCCCGACGACGTGACTACCAGGGCCCAAGCCCTTCATAAACACAACACACGTACATTGCACCTCGCATCGCCCCGCCGACGGCGAGGGCGTCACAAACAAGGATATTCGCGATACCGCCATGTCACTGGTCGGTTTTCTCCAGTCAACACTGATAGAAACTTCGCTGGAGTTTCTTGCGCTACTTCTTCGCTTTCCGAAGTGGTGGTTAATAATAATACTGGTATTAACTCAGATAATCCGTAGTCAGAAGCAACACTTCACCGTCAAACATTCACGTTGATACTTCGCAAATATCCAGGCTCAATATTTTAAAAAGAAAGAATGCTAACAGTGCCCATAAACATATACTAATATTATGGTAAAATTCTTGAGATAGGAGACAATAGTAGTAGTTACGAAAATGGCAGATTCAAACCTACGACCTTAACTTTTGCAGACCGTGCCTTACCATTAGGTACGTGGTTTACCATTAGGCTATTGGCGCTTCAAACAAATATCGTTATATGAAAAGTATTTTGATATGTAAACGTACTATTTTACTATAGTTTAGGCACAGGGGTGGCTCGATAATCTGAGCAGAAAATGATTTTATCATAGATACAACTTACAAACACAAAGTTGAGTTAAGGAAAGCGCTAAACTATTCTAATGAAGATTCACTAAAGTTATACGTACGGTAGGTATAAGTACCAACGTATTAAATTTACAACGTACAACGTAAATTAAATTTCAACATAAATATATCGTGAACAATATAATATTCTTTCGTTGCATTTACATTTCAAAGTATATTGTCCGATATGTATATTATATAAATATATATATATATATATATATATATATATATATATATATATATATATATATATATATATATATATATATATATATATATATATATATATATATATATATATATATATATATATATATATATATATATATATATATATATATATATATATATATATATATATATATATATATATATATATATATATATATATATATATATATATATATATATATATATATATATATATATATATATATATATATATATATATATATATATATATATATATATATATATATATATATATATATATATATATATATATATATATATATATATATATATATATATATATATATATATATATATATATATATATATATATATATATATATATATATATATATATATATATATATATATATATATATATATATATATATATATATATATATATATATATATATATATATATATATATATATATATATATATATATATATATATATATATATATATATATATATATATATATATATATATATATATATATATATATATATATATATATATATATATATATATATATATATATATATATATATATATATATATATATATATATATATATATATATATATATATATATATATATATATATATATATATATATATATATATATATATATATATATATATATATATATATATATATATATATATATATATATATATATATATATATATATATATATATATATATATATATATATATATATATATATATATATATATATATATATATATATATATATATATATATATATATATATATATATATATATATATATATATATATATATATATATATATATATATATATATATATATATATATATATATATATATATATATATATATATATATATATATATATATATATATATATATATATATATATATATATATACAAAGCGTGCAACCGACCCATAATGACATAAGTAAGCCCCGTCTTTGCGCGTGACTCCCCGCGTCACATTCACCGACTTCAGGGCACCGGTGCGCCGTGATTCTTGCGTAATGAAAATCTACAAATAGATCTTGAGCTACCGACCATAGCTCAGTACCCGAAGCAGGCGTCCCGCCGATCCTTCGACTTGTCATTGCCGCCACTTACAATCCCATCACGAATCACAACTTCACCAGCGTCTGAAAGAGACCGAGGCGCGCCCTTGACGACTCCCACTATGAAATCTCCAGGGCCCAAGCCCTCCATCGTCGCGGCGTCGCAAACAAAATTATTCGCGATAGTGCCTTGTCTGAGGCCGGTTCTCACCAGTCAACACTGATAGAAACTTCGCTGGAGTTTCTTGCGCTACTTCTTCGCATTCCGAAGTGGAGGCTAATAATAATACTGATATTAACTCAGATAATCCGTAGTCAGAAGCAACACTTCACCGTCAAACATTCACGTAGATACTTTGCAAATATTCAGGCTTAATATTTTAAAAAGAATGAATTCTAACAGTGCCCATAAACATATACTAACAATACGGTTAAACACTCCAAGTAAGCTTAAAATGCTCGAGATAGGAGACAATAGTAGTAGTTACGACGAAAATGGCAGATTCAAACTTACGACCTTAACTTTTGCAGTACGTGGTTTACCATTAGGCTATTGGCGCTTCAAACAAATATCGTTATATGAAAAGTATTTTGATATGTAAACGTACTATTTTACTATCGTTTAGGCACAGGGGTGGCTCGATAATCTGAGCAGAAAATGATTTTATCATAGATACAACTTACATACACAAAGTTGAGTTAAGGATAGCACTAAACTATACTAATGAAGATTCACTAAAGTTATTACATATATTATGTACGGTACGTATACGTACCAACGTATTAAATTTACAACGTACAACGTAAATTAAATTTCAACATAAATAATTCCTGAACAATATAATATTCTTTCGTAACATTTACATTTCAAAGTATATTGTCCGATATGTTTATTATATAAATATATACATCACGTATACTCATAATACTCGAGCATAAACCATTAAAGATTTTCATTGTTAGTCGTATATTGAATAATGATAGAAATTTAATATAATATGCAATGATATGTATGATTTTAATGATGTTAAAAGTAAAACTCCAGGCCATATGCTGTATATATATATATATGATATAATGACTCTACATCCGTACATGTCCTCACTAAAGAACGTCACTGAAGATATAATGCACTATAATCCGCCCCACGGCTTACAATGTGGATTTCCCAATGGAGTTCCCTAGCAATGTCTTCTTGCACGTGGTATTATTATACTTAATAACATATCTTAATTTATTATAATAATATGCATGTATTTCAATATATATTTTTTATTTATTACATTCGGAAAACGAGCGAGCATACAGTTCACCTGATGTTAAGTGATTCCTGAGGCCCATGAAATCTACATTCATCCTTGACAAGGATTCATAATGCAGATGTGTTGTCACCCTTGAGGACTGAGATGGAATGCCTTGTATAATAAAGGTCTGGCCCTACCCCGGTCGAGCTGACCCATTCATTCTGCAGCTAGAAACAAACTGAAGTGTGCTATTCAAATCCTAAAATCACTCAAAATTTTTGACGTCTGCAAAAATTTTAAATAGATAATTTGTCCAGTTCAGTTTAATTTAATTAAATTTAATCCCTAAATTCTTGCAATAATTGTTTAAATATGATGGACGAACGGTACGAGATTCAAGAATATTTCGCTTCCTCAAACAAGGGCTCGAACAAGTCCTTTTGACAATATTTCCAAAAGCAGCCCACCCTAATTACCAAAACGTCAAATAGGTGAAGCGGGTGTAATAGGTACAGAGACGTTCTTACCACGGTCCTCAGATAACAATTTGTTTGCGAACCGAGAATTGGGTGAAAAAAGGTATTGGTAGTCTTATTTATTATTGACAACGCTCTCTTTCAATTTTTGGTGAAATTTTTCGCAAAGTATTCCAAAAGAATGTTCGTCTAAATCTATTTTCACCTTTCATTTCACAAGTACCTAACCTATGGAAAATAAATAAGCACAGACTCTTCTACGTATTATGGATAAAAATGAATAAATGGTAACAGATAAAAATTTGATGAATTTCGAATTATGAAAATCGAGTTTCATTCGAGTTGCAATAGTTATTGTACCAGCTATAATCACAGCAAACGATATCCCCCACCATATTCAACGATCACTCAGGAAGAAAGCCGAGATACGGTCGCCATGGCAACCGGCTCCCTAGCACTGTTGCGAGCGAAGCAAAACGCTTAGAATGTTAAGGCCTTGTACACTCAGCGTTATTCATAATTTTCATTTCAGCGGTATACAGTGTAAGTATTTATTTAGGTTTTGATCTATTAGTGAGTGTAATATTAATTTACTCAGCGGAGTGGAATGACTAACAAGGGATAAGTATTTGACGTTCATTCCTATGGTAGGAATTCGCAATGTTAATAGTTAATTACGCATAGATAGAAGAGGAAGGCAAAGTATCTTTTCCTGTATTTGTGTATGTAAATTAAATGTGTGTGCGTTATGTTCGGCAATGAGCTAATGATGATTAAATTACATAAACCTATATAGTACCTTCTAAGTAAATAAGTTTTTTATATCTAGTGCGTAAGAATATGAATTACTTAACAGCGGTAGGGAGTTCAAGTTAATAGTGGCAGTTTGTTTCTTTGTTTTTTCTGATGGACTTTCTTGGTTGGGAAGGACCATGTCCTCACAGAATACCAGCGTAAAATACCAGCATAACACTGGTATGCTGCGTATGCTGTTATGTTTGTTTATGGATGCCCCATGAATCATTTACCATCTGGTAAACTGTGGTCTCGTTTGTCACAACCTTAATACTATAAAAATAATGTTTATGATATACCATTTCTGCAGTACCAACCCTCATCGAATAGAAAATGTAAATGTGTGTGTCTAAGTGATCAGTCATTATTCAAGAATTTGAATAATGAATTATGATGCAGTTGCACTGACATCACGAAATATTAAAATATATCCTCGTGAATATAATGAATCGATTAATATTAGCTACCATGCAAAACACGGCATCGTTAAAGTCGTGATGATTTTATCGGTCATGTTGGGTCGATGCATAAAATACTTTTTTTTTTAATTTTTTACAATTACCATGCAATTCAACACTTAATATACTACTAGACACTGAGCTACCATGGTTCTATTATACATTACTAAACATCAGTAAAATTGTAGCTGCTTTTGAAGTAAATGTCAATTTTCTGTGTCGTATTTTAATTACAATTGGTGACCCGGTCGGTTGTACCATGCTTGGGTATTGACCGGCAGTTAGTTAAACTACGTCGGGGAATCAAACTTTGGGTGTTTAACTTTGAGATTAATGCTTGCAAGTTAAATGATGTTATGGATTAAATTGGTGACCATTTAACATGCACTGGTTAGTTATAAATGAAAATTTATAATAATATATATATAAATATATAATGATATTTATAAAAAAATAACAACTAACAAATGTTTGTGTACTCCGTTACTAGTTAGTACAGGAAACTCATTGAAATTGATTTTTTTATTTATATATTTGATTTATTTAGTTAAACATCTTTATTTTTATCATTATTACATTAAATTGTTCGACTTAATTTTATTTAATAATACATAATAATATTCATTTGATTTGTAGCTCAAATGGTACGCATTTAAAAGCTTCCACAAATATCATTATTGAAAAGCTTATTTTATATTAAATTACAAAAACTAAATTATAAGAGTACGAGTATTTATAACATTGTCGGCTATCAACTGTTAACTGATCGTTCCTACCTTGCACACCAAAGATATCGTCGAGAAAGCTGTGTGAATGGCTCTTTTATATCGTATTGGCTCAGAAATACTTCTGGCGATAGCTGATAGCATTGGAGCTGCGTGGCGGATTATTCTCTAATGTCTTCTATCTGTCTAAAGAGTCTCTCCTATGTCCAGCAGTGGGATCTATTTATATAAGCTGTCACTTTACTTCACAACACCACAAATACTTCCCTCAATTCACTGCACTTCACTTCATTTAATTCAATTCACTTTTAACTTGACGCAGCTCACACAAAGTCTCTAAACTGCCTAAAATAATCAGTTTATCAATTTTACATCTTTGGATACTTGTTAGAAATCCTAAGTTACTTTAAACCTTTTAATTTTTCACTTAAAACATTTTCTATTTAGATTGATCAACGTTACTGTTTCCACGTTATATGTACAACAGCATCTCATTATGCTATTTGGGCTTAATAGAATATACTCTACAGTTAAACATCACGAAAGTTTTGTAACTTTGGAAGTTCACGAAAAAAGTTTGGTCATTTCATTCGCAGTTATTTATTTCTGACTTAACCATAATTTCAAACCTGGATAACATGGTAATTTTATAATTTTGTGTACCTGTAGTCAGATAATTTCATCCTGTATTTATGTATATATTGTATTAGCTATTCTTAGTCTATTATTATTATTACTTTTTTTATTGCTACACCTATCACAGCACTACTTTTTGGGTTGACTTTGGCATTAAGTCCGCCGTTTCTGAACTACTAATTTTGTTTAGTTTAATGCAATGAGGAATAAATAAATAAAATATTCACGGTACGTTCAAACCTTGTTCTATACCCGATGACAGCACTAATGATTGTTTTTATTACCAAGGAAAACATGGACAAATCGCACTGAAGCGACGAGGCGAACTGTGTTCCAGTAAAGGGGATTTGCATTGCGAAGAGATGTTATGCTAATACATGCTATGCCGTGCACGCAATGTGATGATGTTATGCTATGTTACCCTATCCATTTTTTATTAAATTTACCATGGGGTGTGTTCTTAGGAGTTGTTCGCATTAATTCCAAATGCTATGTATAACATAGGATCACGATAGAATTAACATTTCATCCTCATCATTTCGATGGTTGGCAATCCAGCACTGTACGCTTTACATGAAATTTTCTGCCAGGCACAACTAATCTGTGGAATCAGCTATCGCCAGCTGAATTTCCCAACCGATACAGCTTAGGGACCTTCAAGAAAAGTGCGTACACCTTACTGAAAGGCCGGCAGCGCATCTGCGATTACTCTCTTGCGAATTTTCTTGGGCGGCGGTAATCTATCCCATCAAGTGAGCTGCTTGCTAGTTTGCCAGGTATTCTATTATATAAAAAAAAGCTCAGAGGTGGAATCTATACTTAGGAAGTTACTTTAATTTTTGTTCATTTATTTGCTTTAATTGATACACTTGTAAATTTACACAACCTCACTAAATGGCAATAAACATGAATACAATCAATTAATAATTCTCAATACATTTTATATTTTAGTTATTAATATTAAAGCTTTCGTTAATCTTAAAAGAAAATAGTACAAAATTAGTTAACTATTAAGCTATAAGCTCAAACGGTCTGTAATCACTAGAACAACGCGTGATTTCTTTCTATTTCATTAAAAGTTGACAAAATTAATAGATTTTTTGGGTTAAAATCAAGTACAAATTGTTTTATAGTACCCGTTTTTATAAGCTTTTATATTTCTAAACACTTTTCATTAACGACGCCCATAAAAACTAAACATTTCAGATATGCGGCTCTATAATTTCTAACACTTTACAAACATGAGCAGGGTCGACACGTAATGCGTGGCAAAGAACACTTAACCTTGTTGTAACGCCCTGCTGCGATACAACTAAAACTGAACTCAATAAGACAGATTCTTAGACAAATCGCACGCTATCGGCGCTGATTTAACATGTTCTATAAAATAAACATTAATTTCAATTCAAAACAATAATAAAGCTGCTCTTAAGTACATAACAAGTAGGTCGGCTTTCGATGAATATGAACATATATATAAACATTTAGGAAGGAAGGGTTATAAACATAACATAAGCAGTCTATGGATTGGTATAACTAATCTATATCTATTCAGTCATTTTAAGATATAGCATATACAGATTATTGATGTTAAGTACAACTAATTTAACGAGTTACAATCCGCAACGAAAATCAGCGATTTTTAATTCCCAATGTGCACGGACATGGTCGCGGAGGCTCAATATAATATATGGAGAGGTCTTATCCAAACTAAAAATATTGAATAGTAAATGTCAATTAACCATCGACAAGCACCCGCTACATATGAAAAATTGGGATTTTCATCATTATCGTCACACCCTCTCATAATCCTCGCTCAATAGTTATGAAGTAGCAGTTTGCTAGAGCAATTGACCAGCCTCGGCTGTTTAACGACTAGCATTTCCATCATGGTTTGTTGACAATACAGTTCTCCCGTAATCGTCTGGTCAGATCTTAGATAGCTGAAGTGCATAACACCAGTACAGGTCCACAAAACACTCAACAGTACCTTTCTCTGAGTCAACTTTCGCTTTTATTTCAAGTGAATTAAAATTGTTTTGTCACGCCGGTAACTCTGTTGAGGTTTGCGATGAATCCGCTTCCATGATATATCATTCTACCTTTAATTCTTTATTGTCAACTTGGACCTCTGGCTTACCGTGGAATATGTTGTGTAGGTCAAAATCTCCAGAACGAAAACGTTGGAACCAAAAACGTATCGTGCTTTCTTTTGCAGTAGCTTCCTCATACACATCATTAATCCTTCGAGATGTTTCTGCAGCATAAGTGACACGGTGGAACTCATATTTGTAACAACGTGATATTAAAATTTTTCCTTTTGGCAATAAAAGGATGGAAAGGATTAATTTGAATTTGGAATTCCTGATCAAACGCCAGATTATTTAAGATCAAAGTGGTCAGTTTGACAAAACGCCCATTTCATAAGTAAGGATCTAATATATATGACGAGAACCTCGTGAACGCAGAAACTGACATAATTCCAAAATATCTGCATCTACCGACCATTATAATGATTTACGTACATATATTATCCGTAACGTCGAGGAAGGCGGTGACTGTACTGCGTTACTTTCTAAAGCCTGATTGATTGATTGCCAATAATTTATTTAACTCCAAATGCTTGGTGCGCTGTTGGCAGGCTATTTTCTCAAATATTTTCGAAATGCATGGAACTGAGAATACTTATCGATCTTAGCATTCCGGGTTATTTTTTGGAATTGATCAAAGCATCATTGATTATTCGGGCCAAAAAATTTGATAAATTACCCCGGTATTTCTTTTCCGATCTTTTTCCAAATAGTTTTAGTGGTGCTAGACTGAGGTTTGTTACAATTACGAATTTAATTTTTTTTCTAATTTACTATTAACACACTATTGTCACATAAATTGGTACACATTTTTTAAATTCTATTAATTAATCAAAACAAAGCAATGTATTTTGTTTCTTTAGTTCGTTAAAAATAAAGAAAACCTATATGAGTTTTCAGAATCTTTAATTTTATGAAAATAAAATGAAAGATTCTAACTTCCACGAAGAACTCATAGCGAATTTTTAACTTTAATTTCTTTCGACATTTATCCTCAATATCAACTCTAATAATTCTTTTAATGATGATAAAAGAACAAACGTTATATAATAATAATAATATCAAAAAACTAATTGAAACAGACTACTAACCATTAGCAATAAATAAGGTAGTTTAAGTAAACACGACTTAAGCTCGTTCTATTGGAATTAAAACCTTGACCAAGGCTTTAGGATGATTGAAAGAGCTTTAAACAAACTGACGGCCCTTCGCATTTGCATATTAATACGGATTTCCTATCGACCCAACTTCCTACCGTTTCATTACAGTAAATGTTAGAAGCCCGGTACGTGATTTTTTGTAACATAATATGTTAAATAAAATCTGGTATGACAATTAAATTTCACGTCATTTTAGACCTATCAAAAATATTATACAATATATACATGTATATATATATATTATATTATTGATATATGTAATAAAATAAGTAAAAATGAATAATAGCTATAGCGGCGGTCAAAGGTTTGAATATGATATGTACATGCTATTTAAGTCTACAAAGAAGTCTTATATAATCTATTTTATTTAACATTTTAATGAGTAGTATCATTTTTTTTGAGAGGTGGGACCAGATTACGCAAACACATTATCTTTTAAGAGAAGTGATTCTTATGAAACTTGCATTTTTCCGAATTAATAATTTAGAATTATTTAGACTATAACAAATAAAAAAAATGAATCTGGTACAGCTCCTCTGTTGCCAGTTGCTAGATGCAACATGAATGGGGTAATCCCCGGAAGCTCTGCAGAATAGTAGCGTTCAATAGCAGCATAACGTTGATTGCGTGATTTTAGACAGACATAATTAGTTACCAGACATGATTTCTCGTCAAAGTTGGATGCAGATATCAATTTAAATAAAAATGAAAAAATGGTCTGTAAATATATATATACCCACGACCACCACCAGTAATGAAGGTCTCCTAATATATATTATTATCATAAATAATTTACCAATTTTGCTAGTACTAAACGTAACGTAACTACTACTACTAGACTACTAACGTACTAAAACGATTTTTTTTATAGAATACACGAGCATGCAGCCCACCTAATGGTAAGTGATCACCGCCGCCCATGAACATTCGAAACACCAGAGGAGTCGCAAATGCGTTGCCGGCCTTTCAGGAAGGTGTAGGCTCTTTTCTTAAAGGTCGCCAAGTCGTACCGGTTCGGAAACATCGCTAGCGATAGCTGATTCCACAGAGTAGTTGTACATGGCAGGAAATTTCGCGTGAAGCGCACTGTGGTAGATTGCCAACGATCGAGATGATGAGGATGAAATGTTTAAACTCAGCGGCTGGAATTAATCCGAACAACGAAAATTCGGTAAAAAATGCAAAGAGATGCAATATCTCTTCGCAACGCCAGTAAATCAAGTCGATCGGAAAGTATCTCGTCATCAACGATTCGAGCCGCCCTCCGTTGAATGCGGTAAAACGGAAGAAGCTGGTACTGGTGTGCCCCGGACCAGAGGCCGAACATGCGCTTTGTAAAGTTGCAAATAGTGAGCCGACATGAAACACTGTCTCGCCAATAGAGGCCAATTTGGCCTTACCCTCCAAGTGACCGCAGAACTGAACCTCACTCGATATGACTACGCCAAGGATCCTGATACCAGCTGAGGTAGCAAGGTGAGCGTTTTCAAAATAAGGAGATGCAATAAAGGGAATCTTTTTAGCAGTAAACGCGCAAATTTGAATCTTCGTGGGGTTAAATTGGACTAGATATGGTCGGCCCCAGTCGAAACGTTTAACATTGTCTCGACTTCAGACACAAGTTTGTTCCGGCACTCATTGACGTTTCTACGAGAAATATTGGCACGGCCAGTGTATAACGCATCATGTGCTGTCATCGACATAGCATTTAATTATTATTAATTTGCAACATGTCATTGATATGCAGAAGAAACAAGGTAGGAGACAGCACACAGCCTTGTGGAACAGCAGCGATCACTAGTTTAGAGTCGGAGCATACACCGTCGAATAGGACCATAATGCTACGGTTCGAGATAAAATTGGTGAAATTTATCGGGAAGCCCATAAAAAGGAAGCTACGAAAGAAGCGTTATGTGCCAAACCCGATCGAAGGCCTTCGCTACGTCCAGACTAATCACCAAGGCCCTCTGACCCGATTTCCCTTTGACTAGACTGCTTGCGCCCATCGATGAGTCAAGTAGACCAGAAGGTTATCAGCTGAGCGACCCCGAAAGGAACCGTACCGGCGGTCACTAATCAGCTCATGTTCTTCTAGGTAACTCATGAGCTTACAGTTTACAGTTGATTCCATTATTTTCGAGAACAAGTGCGTAATAGCACTAGGCTTGTAGTTGGACGGATCTGAGCGATCCCCTTTTTTAGGGATCGAGACGACGTCTAAAGAGTAGGAGTACCGAAAAAGATGCGTAAGATCCGGTGTCAACTCTGGAGCACACGTCCTCAGCACAATTGAAGGGACATCATCAGGCTCAATCGACTTGTGAATGTTCAGGAAGCTTGAAAAGTGCTTTCCGCACCGATATCTGCAGAAATCGGACATCATCATGGAGTTCTCACACCGCAAGATGGTCGCCGGTGAGTTCCCCCTGTCGTCAAGAGTCGAGTAGGACGCAAAAATAGAGCCTAAGAAATCACCTTCCTCCTTTGCGTCATGGGTCAGGGTGTCGTCTCCTTTGTGTAGAGATGGAAAAGATGGCTTGCAGAAGTTCCCTTGGACAGCTTTAACGAGAGACCAAAAAGCACGGGTTCCCGAAGTTGGGACCAACTAGTCTCTCGCCTATTTTGCCAATGTGCATAGACTTTCCTTCTGCAATAACTGTTTTGAAGAACCTGAAGGCAGAGTTGTACTTTTTTTTAAATAAGTAGAATTTTGCATCCCGTGACGCCGAAGCATCTGCCCAGGCCCTGTAACACTATATCCTGCTTATAGCGTGATGCTATTTTACAGAAGCGACGAAACCATGGCTGGGATCTGCCAACGAATGGGAATATCAAGGATGGAATAAAAGTTCCATCCCTTGACCATATCAGACACCGAATCAGCAATAGGGTTGGGATCATCTAGTGAGAAGCAAATCCGCCCCCATGGGTAGGATGCAAAATAAACTGCATTCCGTCCCACTCAGCTGACATGATAAATCGGTCAATGTAGGTATTACCGCTATATAGGAATGCATAGACGCGATCGTCGGTGTCTACGCGCAGCCAAAGGATGGATAGGTCTGCCGAGGCGTCGAGAACAGATATGGCACAAACGAGTGTTCCAATTTGTACCCCGAGTAGGAGAGGTATGAGGTGTCAGCCGGAGACGATATCTACGACTCGGTGAAAAAAAGCTAGGCCTGCATCGTCGTCTCGAGATGGTAGTAGACGGCGTTAAGGTTGGAATGAGTTCCCCTGATATTGCACAAATCCACAGCGAGTATGGCAGGGTCTGTCATAGCCTTTTTGCTTCGTTTGCCCCTGGCAGGATGGCTGTAGAGCGGAATCTCAGGTTGCATAGGGCATGCTTGGCTCTACCACCTCTTCTAGAATTATATTCTATGACAAGGTATTCCAGCTTCACTCTCAGGAGAGACAACGCATCTGCATTAAGATGTCTCATCTTATGAGAGTGTATGTTAAACTGTGTGCTTGTTTGCACTCCTATTTCAAAAATGAAAGATAAAGTATATAAAAGTATTAAAATAATAATTTGCACTTAATCCCTGACACAATTTACACACTACATAACAGATCAACCGAACTTTAGTCAGATCCGGCTCATAAATTTAAAGCCGCTTAGTATTTTTACTGTTCATTTAAAACAATATACCAGGACAACCTACAAACACTTGTACTGTTAATAATATTCGAGGCGTCATGTATTCGTTCAAGAACACCGCTGGCATAAATATGAAAAACTTCTTGTTTCTATAGACAAATCTAGAAAATATCAAAGATGCTGCCACAGAAATATTCGAGTACATAGACTTGGGCAAAAGCGAACCATAGAGTTATTATGATATGATTGCGTTTAGGATGTACTACGGATTTGTTTATGTTTGAAGTTCTCGAATTACGCCTAGTGGCTGAGTCATATAGAGAGCATTCCAGAACGATCGTACGCGTGCCATATATACATATCGTACTGGAGTGGCGATGGGCCGTTAATCCGATAGAAGCGACTAACTGAGCCGAGGTTCAGCCACCTCGGGCACCATCCAGCTTTTACGAGAAGGGTAATGGTACAAGCCGAGGCTCTCTTTCGGGAACCCTTGTGCTAGTCACCCATAAATAAACAAAGGTTAAATGATTGAATACTGTGTGTTTACTGTAATTGAAGTCTACAATCGGATCGTTATTGTATTCCAAATCCGAACTAGCGCGTAACAATACATTTTTAAACTAACTTTTCTGTAATCGACCCCAATTTTGTTTAAATACTAAAAATCTAGGAGATGTTTCCCGACGGTAGTCAAACGGCAGATTTAAAAAAACGTTATGCCTCATAGATAAGCAGTAACTTAAACCTTATTTATTTAGGCTGTATTAGACTTTTTAAGGGCATTTATTAAGCTAGATAACAGTTAGAAAGTTCCTCTATAATATATCATCTTATTGCGATTCTAATGTTATTCCAAGGAGTCCACTTACCATTCGATACACATCAGCGCTAAGCTACTATTTTAAATCGTGGTTTTTTTCCCAATCGAGCAAATCTAATCATGCTACAGTTAGTTCATAGCTGCTACGTGCCTCTACCAAGTTATTTTTATTACAGTGAGAGAAACAACAGCTCACATGATGGCCAGTGATTCCTATGGTCCATAACCCATTAACCATTGTTACCTTTGAGGACTGAGATGGATTGCCTCGTCACCAGTAATAAAGGTCTCCGAATCCGTACATTCAACAGACGAAACACAGCAGCATTATGCTACTATTGTACACTGGTATTCTGTGAGGGTGTGGCCCTACCCGGTCGAGCTGACCCGTTCTTTTTGCAGCTAGATATGATCTGCAGTGTAGCGTGACATTCATTGCTAGTTATTCTTCACGCATCATTTGAACTAATAGTTTCAGGATGAGGCTTTACTTTGTGAAAAGCCCTATACAAAAAATAAATGATCTTGCTAAAGTCCGCATGAAATATAAAAAAATATATGTCTTACCTGGTACTGCCAATGGTAGTTGCTTATTATTTTAAGTCTAACCATCACTTTAGTTATATTAACAAACATCTGAACCACTAATATGAGTTTCTTAGTCAGTTTTTATGCGGATTGGGAAACCTGCCGTCGTTTTTTTTTGACCTGCAAGTTTTTTCTTTCTTTTTCAGGCTGATGGCCACTGTTAGCCCGAGGGCTTTTACAGATTCACCGGGTTGAAAGGAGCTTATGGCACTCAGCCGAAACCTTTATTACTGGGTAATCAGCACAAGGGTTCCCTATAGCGAGCCTCGGCTCGGACCCTGGTGCGCGAGCGCGACTGACTCGAGGATGCTCGAGAGGGCCGAACCTTGGCTCAGTCAGTTGCTTCTAATGGATTATCTAAATAAATATCAATAACATTTTTAATGATCTGTACCACTAGGAGTGACACAAGAAATTATAGTGACGCTCCTATCTGTGATAATTGGTTAAAACCGGCCTGAGATATGACGGTACCGCAAATAATTTTGTTTGGAACGCACTCGCCGTCGGTGGAGGCGTTAGGTTGGTGCAGTGTATGGGTGTAGTGTGTTGATCAGGCCTTGGGCCCTGGTAGTCACGTCGTCAGGGTCGTCGAGGGCCTGCTTATGGACGCGGGTGAAGTTCGAGATGGGGTCATAAGTGACAGCAGACACAATCAGTGGGTTTGGGTGTGCGACGGCGAAGTTAAAATATCGGCGGGATGCCTGCTTCTATGAAACTATGGTCGGGAGCTCAAGATTTATTTATTTAAGTGTAGATTTGCATTACACAAGAACCACGGTGCACCGGTGACCTCACGCGTGAAACGATTTTGGAATACCTGAAGTTGGCGAAAGAGACGCGGGGAGGCATGCGCAGAGACTGATGAGAGATGCATAAACATGCAAAGCGAGATGTACAAACTAAACGGTTAGAATTAATTCGAACAACTCAGAAAACTGGAAAATTCGGAAAAAATGCAAAGAGCTGCAATATCTTTTCGCACTGCCAGTGAATCAAGCCGATCGGAAAGTACCTGGTCATCAACGATTTGAGCCGCTTTCCGTTGAATGCAGTCAAACAGAAGAGGCTGGTACTGAGGTGCCTTGACCCAGAGATGTTTGTAGGTACACTATTCTATATGAGGCCGAACTTAAGCTTTGTAAAGTTGCAAATAAATGTGTATATCGTGAGACTGATATAAGTAGTTCTCTTGTATATAATAATGTAATTGCTAATAAACTTATTTGTTTTTGTTATGGAACTTCCAAAAAAACATGGATAAAAACTAACAAAATCATCTTTACTCCGGCATCCAGACATTAAAAAGGACATACAGTAAAATTGATATCTTAAAAACAAATTGAACAATGTAAAAGTCATATTTGCTCACGACTTTTCAATTTAGCGAAGAACAATTTTGTACTGAAATACAAAAGTTGTAAAGAAAAATATTTGCGGTGAAATGTCACGTACGGTTTCAAACAAAGGACATGCTGTAAATGTCGTCGACTTAAACAATCCACGCACGTTATAATTCCATTTATATGAGGAACATGATTTTGACTTGCCCTCATAAATGATTACGTTAGCGAATTGGCAATTAACGTAGCAGCACAACACAAAGAGGTACTAGAGTCTCCTTCTGGCACAAAAGAGCCATTTTGAAGACGTAATCATGATCATTACATTTTAAAATAAATAGAAAAAAGGACGAAGGGTTTTATTTTAACTTTACAGGGCCAAAACCGTGATAATTTCTTCTTATCTTATGATTCACGTAATTCAAGGGAACAAACTAAGATTTCACCACGTGATAAATTATCACTTAAATCTATCTTTGATAAAGAATGAGGTGCACATTAGTTTTATCTCTGTAACTTATAACCTATGGGGGACAACAGCGTTTAGCTGTTATGTTTTGAGCCAGTTTGTTAAAAAACATAGTCCTTCCCGGGCAGGATTAAGTTAAAAGTTTATCCGCATGTCACCCTGATGTACACTTTCAATTTGAAAAAGGTTCATATATAATATCATACATGTTCCCAGGAGATCAACACGACCGAAGGGAATTATATTTTAACGTAAGGTACACCCCAGCTATCGCTCCAGAGGGACAAACATCTTATAGAATTTATAAAAAGACTACTACTACTGCTGACTAAATAAATAACTACAATGTATCTGTTAAAAACAACTTTGTACACTCACAATTAACCTTAAATTTAATTCTAATTTATAACAGACTATGCATAATTGATCAGTTTAAATTCGATCAAATTTAAACCACGAAACTCAACTACGTTAATTGAATTGCTATGTCAGCCAAATCTTATTTCAGATATATCACAATAAAATTAGAAAATTTGGAACAATATTTAACCGTTCGGATGGATCTAAATCTGTTCCACTTCAGATTCTATTTAAGTTTGAATTAATTAAATTTATAATTTAAATTTAAGCAATGTATTCGTAAGTCTGTTTTAATTGTCTGTCTTTTTATTATCTGTAAAAGGTTAAGAGCATCTAGCACGAATAAAATGACTGTCATTAACACAAACAAAAAGCTTCTATTGCATCGGTCTGGCTTTTCATAATAATTTAGAAAACATCGAAACAAATTGTGAATAAATTTCACTTTCGTACGACCCGCATTAAAACAAAATTATAATACCACCGTCACGACAGTATTAGAATTCCTCATTTGTTAACATATTTATATACGCGTTTCTACCGTGGAATTAACTTCCAGCAGCGGGGTCTTCATAAAAAGAACTTATACCTTCCTTAAATGCCAGCAACGTATTAGCAACATCCGTAATTGTACAAATGTTCATTAGTGTAGATCATTATTTAAATTCTACACATATAAATAAAAGTATAAATATAAAAATCTAACTGGCTCTATTCAGGTTTTCCTCTACAGTTACACTGATTTTAAAGTAAGGCATGTATGCATAATTAATTTGTGTATATTTGTACCAGAATTTTTACGACATTTGTCAATGAAGTCGAATAAATCGACTGCTTAAGAATAGAAATATATTTGTCGTATATTATTATTATTACATTAAGAGCAATAAACGAGCACACAGTTCACCTGATGAAAACTGATTCCTGCAGCCATGACATCTACATTCGTCCTTGACAAGGAATCATAACGCAGATGCGTTGTCACTCTTAACGACTAAGATGAAATTTCTCGTAGTAATGGTCTTCGGATCTCTACACTACACACCAGACGAAATAGCAGCTTTATGCTGCTATTTTACACTGGTATTCTGTGAGGGCGTGGTCCTACCCCGATCAAGGTGACCCATTCATTCCGCAGCTACAACAAACTGCAGCGTAGTCCTACCACTGTTATAAATTTGAGAAAAAAAGGTAACACTTCGACTGTGGGGCCTTTCCCCTAAAATATATGTTATTATTTTAAACAAATTTATTATATATATGTAGTCGTAGTTGAAACAAATACACAAATGTGGTGCTACTAGGCTACACTCGGGAAATAATTACCATGTTCTGGTTATTATTTCCCGAGTGTGGTGCCCGCTTCATAAAGCCCCTTAAATACTCTACCTACTTTCATCAAAAACGTTAACTACGCTATTAAAAAATACCATCTCATAGTACTGATTAAAATAATGAATAAATTACTGATTACTGAATAAATTAATTAGTTATTTAAATATTTTTTATGCGTGTGCTTAAAAAGTGCTTAACTAATCAATTCAATTGTTTCAGAGGAAATGACGTTTTCCATTTTCGTCTTGTAATTTAAATTTATTACCTATGGAATAATTGAAAATAATTTTAATAATGTGATTATGATTTTCATTTAATATTGTATAAATATGGTTGTAATTAATAGTAATTTAGTAATTTTTAAGCAGATAACTTTTATCAGCTTTTCCGATCAGACCTAAGACATGGTTCTATCTCCTCCAAGCCTCACGCACTTCTCCGCCGGCAGTCATAAATAAATCCCTAACAACCAAAATCAATATCCACGAGACGGGAAGCGGGGAGGACTAGGTATAAAGAGGGTTTGATTCACTTTGAACTACTTTCATTTTGCCACTGTTTACTTTTAAAACGGTTCGTTTGGTTGTGTGTATAAATAAAATCCACCACAGGATTCATTAGGAATAATCTTTAGATATTTTATTTGTGTTTTATTTTATTATTATTATTATTTATTGCATATCACATTAACAATCATGGATGGAATTTGAATGGATGACAAAGTATACGGACGCCCTGCAAGGGCATAGCAATATCAGAGGGCATAGTAATTATTTAACATTTTACAATATGTACAAAAACAAACAGTAACTTAACAATTAATTTGCTGACATTTCAAAATATTCATTTAAACTATAAAACATTCGTTAATTAAAAATAATTTAACTGTTTTTTAAACAATCGTGTGTTGATTAGATTTTTTATAGAATTAGGTATTTATTAATATATCATAAAAATACAATTAAACATTCTTCTAATATTTTTAAAGCTATCAAGTTTTTATATTACCAAATAACTAAGTACAAGTCAATTAGGTACAAAGGGAAAAAAAACGTAACCAGGATGGAGTCGTGTATCATTTACCTATCCTCATTAAAGCCTACTTTGTCAACCTACATACGTATAACTATATATACAAGGAGAATATCTTACTTTATTCATTTATAATCTTTACCTACTTTGTTATACATAACGATCTTGAAAGTCACCCCATCGTAGTAATACCCCAACTTCGGTATTACGCAGACTTTTTAGGTTAAATGATGTGTAAACCCGTAGAAATGGAAGTCATGACCTTTTTATAATAATTTTTATGCAAATATATGTAATAATTTCAGTTTGCAGGTTCTGGCCTCTTATTAAATTCTGCGGCGAACTTTATGTAAGTTTGCCAAAGTTTGGTTAAATACGACGAATAATCTATCACTAAACGTTAATTTTATAAAAGACTAGAAGCAAACCCATACGAATGCTTTTAAACATTTGAAAATGTTGCTTGTATTCCAAAATTATGAAAATCATAAATAATATGAAAAGTAAAATATTAAAATAATGACAATATAAAATTAAATGCATTCACAATGAACGAACTCTACTAATGATGAATGATGAACAATTATTTATTCGAAGTCATCATAAACGTCTAAGTTAAGGATGTAATTAAGGATAAGTTACAAATTAAGGTTATGTTAAAGCCCTTAGAAAAGTAAAGCAGGTGAGGGAAGTGAGTTGATAATTCCCACTCCCAGTAGCATATGCTTATCTAGTTTTCTAGCTGTACTGCAGACTGGAAGACTTCACATATCTGCTATATAACTATGACGTTTCCCTTTACCATCGAGTATATCAACATTTAAAATTTAAATTGAAAATGTCATTCAATCACAATCAACGAATACATTTATTTGCAAGAATATGGATATGTTATAATTGTAAAATATCATTGATACCGTTAGTCTAAGATCGTACTCAATTTGCTTGCGTACTATTAAAAATAAAGCGGACGCCCGAACCTCGTAGCCGCAGGCTTTTTAAGTATATTCATTTCGTAATGAATATTTCCAACAACCGGGGGTGAGATGGGCTAATGAATTATTTATAATCACATCTACACGATCCAACAACGCAAGTCACACATCAAATTACGACTAATTTCAAAAGATCCGCAATATTTATATTATCATATATATTGATTGTACAACCATAAAGAAACCATAAATAGTTGTAGCTACCTAAGCTACAACTATTTAAGGTTATATATATATAAACAACATAAAAGGCATCAACTGCCAAAAATTTCAAGTTTGTAGCCCCAGCGGTTTAGGCTCTGCTTTGATGAATCATTCAGACAGTACAAGTAATTATAATATGTGTACATTTATATCTGTCTAGTTGTTACCAGATGAAATCAACTGCACCAGATAAATTATATTTCTGTAACCATCCGAGCAAATACAGCGATGTCCGCGCAACTCACTCATCACCCTCTTTCATAGTCCGATGTATTGCATGGGCAAAGACTAGAGGCAGGTTCAGATGCAGAGTGGGACCCGAAAATCAATAACTTGTGATACATATATGTACATTATTCCCCTGCTGGTAATTGAACCCAGTCATGAAATACATGAGGATTGAAGAAACCCAAGGACTACATTAATGGCAATAAGGTATTCCATACTAGCTCTCGGAGACCCATGTCACTAACAGGTATTCTCGATTAAGATAATTTCTATTTTACGGTGGAATTCTGTGACAACGTTGTCCTTTCATAGCAAAATCGGTCCATTCATGCTGCTTGTCAGTTTGTCATGCGTCGAGTCTACATTTTAAATAGTTTTTACATTGCATTGTCTCTCAATGTCTAATTAAATATTATTTGTTACAAATTAGACAGACTTCTTTTTAAAACATGCGATGGTTATTGATGTATGGTGCACATTAACCTACAATCAGTCCTCAACAAAGGTTCAAGAAGCAGATGCGTTATTACTTACTACCCTTTATTGTGCAACACCTTGTTGCCGGTGATTCGATCGCAGACCCCTACACTAACTATACAAAACTGGTACACTGCTAGTAGTTATCCGCCGGTCAAGCTGACCCTTACATGCTGCAGCTTCAAAACAGCTGCAGCGTTTTTTTTAGCTTATTTGGCAAACGAGCAAACAGCTCACCTGGTGTTAAATGATCACCATCGTCCATGGACATTCGCAACACCAGAGAAGTCGCAGATGCGGTAACGGTTTTTTTTTTTATGGCTGATGGCCGCTGTTAGCCCGAGGGACTGTACAGTTTCACCGGGTTGAGAGGTGACCGAGCGTTTATGGCATTCAGTCCAGACCTCTATATATGGGCACCCAGCACAAGGGCTCCCGAGAGGGAGCATCGGCTTGGACCGTTATCCTGTTTCGCGAGAGCGTCTGACTCAAGGGTGCCCGAGAGGGCTGAACCTCGGCTCGGTTCTTCTGACAGAGGATTATCTAAATTAATATCGCTATTATTATTGACTACCTGTACCACCACTTCGGAATGCGTAGGCGCTGGAGAAGAAGTGGAGCAAGAAACTCCAGTAACGCTTGCGGTGATATTCTTTTCTAAAAGGTTCCTAAGTCGTATCGGTTCGGAAATACCGCTAGCGATAGCTGATTCCACAGATCAGTTGTGCGTGGGAGAAGAGATTCGTGTAAAGCGTAAAGTGATTGATTGACAATCATTAAGATGATGAGGATAAAATATTGAATTGTGTCTTGATATACTACTACTTACTGTAATACCAACGTAATCTCAGCGGGTGGAATTAATCCGAAAAACAGCAAGTAAATAGCTGTCCCTTGTTTGCAGACTGCCACAGGCTGATGATAATGAATGCTGTTACAGAGTAGTTTAAATTAATTAATTTAAGTAATCGTTTGGAAGCGTCTATAGAATGCTTTAGGGTGCTTACGGTCTGCGAAACTTAAGGTCATAGAATTCGAATCCGCCATTCGACTATCGCCGTGAACCATCTCCTGGCACAAGCACTTTGAGCTTTGTTGGACTGGTTAACCGGAATATTAGTAATGTTAATAGCGTTGCCAATATGTAGTGTACCCACAATGCAATTGGGCTATACCTACAGCATAATTGGGTCAGCTAAATAGTAGCATAACGCTTCTGTGTTTGCTGGTGATTGTACTGGTGACGACGCAATCTTATTCCTCAGGGGTGACGACGTATCAGCAGTATGATTCTTTATTGAAGATATGGGTGTCGTGGGCAGTAGGAATCACTTACCGTCGTGTGTATACTCATTCACCATCAATACTACAAAAAATAGCGTCTCACTGTTAAAGAAGTAGTTTGAAAGTATACTCGTACAGACACATTTATCAGAATAATTATAAAGTTTTAATTGGTGTCACTTGACGAATTTTTCACAATTCATTTTCAAGAAAAGATTCAAGGAATTTACTCAAGATAAAACAGTTGATTTTTATAATATTCGATTGACAAACGAATAAACAGTACACCTGATAGTAAGTAATAATAATAATTATCGAAATTGTTTTATTTATTTATTTATTTTATTGACTTACCATACGGAGATATAAATAAATATTCTCATAATAATAATAGTGAAATTTATATGCAACATAACGATTTATATGCAACGTAGCTTATGCCAATTACTATCTTGGGCAAACATTTACTGCGTTAATATAAATTTAATTCACATGCGTTGTCACTCCTGAAGAATGAAATGGAATACTTCGTTACCTGTAAATCGGTGCCCTACACTCACCATACAGTAAACGGCAGCGTTAAGTTACTATTTAACACTGGAATACTTTGAAGACGTAGTCCTTCCCCAAACCCACACAACTAGCTTCGGCATAGCTACACTGTGAAGCTGTTATGAAACTCAATTTTTTCAAGTATCATATCCTTATTATATTGATTGATAGTAACACTTTAATAAAGTATTATCTGTATAAGTTTTGTTACCGTTAATAATTAAAGTCTAATGGATTAGAGTTCAAATTTGCCGTAGGCAGCTGTAAAACTATGTTGGTAATACGGCACGATAATAAAATGTTATAAGGGGTTCCTTAAAAGCAATTGGTCGTCCATTAGTTTTATTTTTATAGGGCTACAATGAATTAATGGAGAACGATTAAATTCAGTTTAAATCTTTCCGGAGTTCACTCATTTGTAACTTGCTAGTGATCTTCTTCTCCTCGACTTCCGTGAATTTATAAAGAATATTTTAAAATCACTTTTATTTTTCAAAAAGAATCAAAGTAAATTAATTTTGCAGTGGAGTCGCGTGGTGGGTGATGTCCAGCATTGGGATTTATATATATATATATATATATATATATATATATATATATATAGGTTTTACTTCACTTTTAATTTTTAAATGTGTATCACGAGTACTGCTATTTGGACTTCGTCGATATCTTTCTGGTTATAACCAGATAAGCGCACAGGACATATTATAGTGCCGCATATTCAAATAGAAGATTCATTGATCATCCTCCGTACCCTAGTCCAATGTATGCAAGCAATATTGTAATTGTATTGTCAGGGACATGGGATATAGATACAACATAACCAGACCCAAATACCAACAATTTGTGAAGCACAACTTTTTGTTCTCCTGCTGGGAATCGAACCCATAACCTACAACATAGCAGTCATGTACTCTGAACAATAAAATAATTCATTCCAATTCTATATGATCAATATATTTAATGTATTCTGCAATTCATTTTTGACGTCATCCTTACTATCTACCCTCTTTTTACATTGCCGTCTTAGGATCGAAAAAAAGTGTTAAGCGGTAAAACCACGTGCAGATTGTTTCTGGCTCTAAAATTGCATAGGACGCTACAACGAATTCAGAAAACCAGAGTGAAATAACATAACGTTGCCTTATATTTTTTTTCATTAGTATGTTACTCAAACCCAATTACAGGTTGGAAGGTATACATCTCAGACCTTAGGGTTGACAACGAATGCGTATCTTAAGTCTTTGTGGACGCTGTTGGTAGATGAGCCAAAAATTACCATTTGTGTGTTGAATAATTCGACCTCAGATAGAAATCGAACCGAATAAATATATAACACTTCACATTTGAACAATGACAAATCCTAACAAGCCTGACACTGTGTTACATTCCTTCTTAGTGTCGTTCGAGTTAATGTAATACAATAAAAAAAACATTTATTATGTGTACATTGAGTATGTGTGCATCTTAATAAAAAATATATGTTCTTTTTATTAAGATCTTGGCACATTAATTTACTATTTTTTTTATCATGACATTTTTTGTTAACGTAAAATAAATGAGGTTTTATGATATATTTAACAATAATGGATGTTTCCATATACCATTTATTTACTAAGCCTACCTTACCTATTTATTTACCTAAGTAGGTCTTAGTTAATTAAATAATTTAATGTTTTAATACCATCAATTAATTAATTCAATAAGCCCCTTACAATGAAACTTCAGAAGCTTCATCAAGCTCTACTTTGAACAAAAACATACAAAAAAAATATTTTCGCACATCAGTATATAAACAAAGTAAACTTGAAATAATTAAGTCCTACAAAATGAACACCCCCTAAAATTCCCACTCGCCTAAAATATTTGTTATTCGAGCCTAAGAGCTTTGAAAAATAGTACGCCCCCTTCATATTTTCTTTTGCGCTAAAAGCTAACCACTTTAAGAACACAAAGAAAAATATTATTTTATTTCATTCGTATAGAAATAACATTTGTCAAAAACATACCTAGGTGATTCTTTTAAATGGAATTTGAGATTGGCAGTTAGGTGAAAAACAATTTTGTACTTGCCAAATTGTAACAAGTGAGGTCGGTATTGGATTTACAAGTTGTAAAATTAATTTGAATTTAGAATTCACAGCCTATCAAAACTTTTTTTTTGGTTTGAAATGGCCAATACTGAAGAACGAACGATGAATCAGTGTGGTGTGATGAAAATAATTTAAATATGATTTCAAATTGAACATAAATGGCAATATATTCAAAAATTTTAACCAAATACAGGATCTTGGGATTATACTAGATTTTAAACTGAGATTTATACCGCATATAGATAATTTGCTTAAAAAAACACTAAAATTGTTGGGTTTCATCATTCGAAACACAAAAGAATTCAAACGGTCATTGGCAAAAATATTATAGATAAGTATTATAAATAGTATTTAACTCAATGATACGAAGTAGACTTTAATACTGCTGAATTGCCTGGAATCCTCACTATCAAGTCCATAAGGACCGAATTGAGAAGTTTCAAATTTTTTTTTACGTAACTTAGGGTACAAGGATAATATATTGAAACAAAATAGTACCTACAATGATCTATTAAAATTCTATAATACACCTTCACTTTCCAATCGAAGAGACTTAATAGATTTATGTTTCCTACACAAAATAATAAATGGAAGTGTGGATTGTCGTAATTTAGTGAATAGGGTAAGATAAGCAGTGCCGAAATATAATGCAAGATCCCATCTTAAAAGCCAGCAAACTTTTAAAGCTCGGATCACGAAAACCTATCTGGGCAGAACCGCACCTCTGAACAGAATTGTTATTACATATAATAATATATATAAAAAGGCAAATCTTGACATTTTCCAACACTCGCAACAACTTTTAAACAGATATAAAAAAATAACATATTAGGTAGACTTAACATATATATATTTCTTTATTACGTTGTTGTTATCATTCCTTTTTTATTATTGTGTTTTTATATTAGTTTATTAAATTTAGTCTAGTTTAATGCATGCTGAGTTAGCCTTTAAGTGGGATATACAATAATGTTACATAATTAGTTTAATGTAGTTAATGTACTTTGAAAACATCATAAATAACGCCAACTTCATAGGTAAGGACCTAATATAATATATATATATATATATATATATATATATTTATATAAAAATGCTTTTAAAAAAAATATTATCACCTATCACATGCCTCGATTAATCAAGTATGCCTTGGAAAAACGAGACGGCAGGTATCTTTTGTAAATTATTTACCCTAAAGGTAGTAGCGGAAAGTAAAGCGTTTTAGAGACGGGCTTTACCTGTTTTCTGTGCATTATTTATTACTATTACTCAGCTCCCCTTGCATAATCCTCTAAGTCACATAGCCTTCGACAATTTTAAATAAGGTACGAGATATATTACTCGAATAATTTCTTCCAATTTTGTCTTGTTGTCATGTGTCATGGGTCGCTTTTACTTATTATCAGGTTAATGGTGTGCTCATATATCATCCCTTATATAATAAAAAAAAAACATTTTAAAAAAAAAGATACTTGAGAAGACATTCATGTCAAGATTTCATAGTTTTGCATAATACAGTTATTAGGAAAATTAACAAAATGTTGTTCAGTGTTTCTTTTGTTTTAGCGTTATAATCTTACAGTTTAATATGATACTAATTACAACTTTGTAAACTAAACTTTAGCTGAGTTTATGCCATCACCATCACTTATATATATTGAAACCTGAAGAGTGTTTTTATTAACCTAATATATCACAGAAAAACTGCTGAAAACGTGAAACGTGGACGCGTGGCCGTAGATCATGGCTGTCATCGCCTCCCATCAGGTGAACCGTCTGCTCCTATGTCTCTATATTATAAAAAAATAAAACAAATAAAGACCACATCATCATATACATATGTACATATATTTCGCCTGCTGCCTCAATACGAATTGAAGTGTCTGTTTTGTATATTTCTCAGTTATATAGATTTTTAGTATTTAATATTACATATTAAAAGTACGAACACATAATTCACCTGATGGCAAGTGTAGAACTGTGGCCAATGACATTCATCTACATTCATACTTAACTAAGATGCATTCGGTCTCCCTAGCCCTACGCTCATCATACGAAACAGATCAGTTTTATGCGATTTCACGATGGCATCTGGTAGGTCTGGTAATCTGGTTAAAATCTGGTTGCTAAAGTTAACTAAGCAATAGTATTAAGCTAAGCGCTATCAAGTAACAGAATTCTGTATGACAAGAAAATGAAACATCATGAAAGAATTCACTCCTGCATTTCCTAGAAACTAGGAACGACAGCAGCAAACAAATTGAAGACATTGGATTGGATTGGATAGTGAGATAGTGAATTCTAAAGGCCTTATACATTTATAGGGCCTAGCTGTTTCTTGAATTGGTTGAGTCGAACGGAGAAGTACCATACCCTCACAGTATAGCAGCATAATGCTTAGGTGTTTCGACTGGTGCCGGTTCCGGAGACCCTTATAACTGCCCCTGCATTATGATTTCTTGTCAAGGGTGTCTTGGGCCGTTTGATTATCATCAGGTGAACTGTGTGCTCATTTGTCACCGTTAATATAATAAAGAAGATCTGAACAGAGTTTAATATATGAAGATCAAGGTTCAAGAGAATTTAATCACTCTTCAGTAGCAATTATGTATTCAGGTTTACTCACCAAAACATCAGGTACAATACGTTACACTTGTATTGTCGACTGATAATATATACATATATAATAAGACCATAAGTATTTACTCAATCTAAAATTCGAACCCGTGACCCGTGGTCAGTCAGTAACTCAGACCACCAGACCTCACGGTTTTTCTCTATATCAGTGAATCATTCACCCAAATACGTATACACTGGAAAATGAAACGGCTGTTACACAAATATATCGGCACAGAACTGCATCTAGGACTTGCTGATTAGAATTCTGTTCTGTAGTATCTAATGTAACCACTAAGTAACGTGGTCGTTATATAACCTACCCGAAAACGTAAAAAACTCTGGGTAATTCAATACAAGCACTCAGACGACGGGACTTCAAGAATATCTATTATGATCGTTACTTTATTCTATTGTTACTTACTTTGTCTGTGGATTTTCTCTTCGGAATAACGATAACTTATCCTTCATTTGTTATTACATAACTTCACGCCTTCAGTTGTACTTTATGATCAATATGTAAAAGAAAAGGGATAAGTTTTCGTACTGAAATCGCCCTTGACATCGAATAATCGGATACGAAGACATCGTCGAATCGATACGAGTATATTCTTTTAGTTTCTTGTGTAACATATTTTATCGTTGTCCTACTTAATTTTTTGACCTAATCCATAAATAAAAAAAACAGATGAAGTTCTCAGATCGATCAAAAGTCAATCATTTGTTTTGCTGTTTTGTCTCTAGTATTTCGGCCACGTGTTACATTAGTTTGATTACATTAATTGTAAAAAAAACATTTGTGTATTACATTTTTTTTTCACTTTGTGTCAGGGAGTGTTGTATGAATGGCCCGAGGCCTTAGACACTTCCTTCGATCTTAATGCACTTGGTACAGACTAGGGAAGGGGCGATCATTTTAGCGAATATTTTAGTTACTTATATATATTTAGCGCAATTGAAATCAGCTTTAGTTATACTGAAAAATTCACCTGGGAGAAATCAATTCGGATTTTGATGAGATTTTCTTTGTTATAAAAGAAATTTTTTTATGTATAAATGTAAGATCAGGAAAAGTGATTGAATTTATATTTCGTGTATGGCTACCATAACAGGAACCGACGTACAGAACCGATCCTACAGCACTTGTGAAACAGCCCCCGTCCTTCATTCACTACTTGACACATTTCCTACGTCATTCAAACCGACGCGGTGCATTTAAATGGAATGAACACCTTTACGTGTTTTTTTTTTCTCGAACAATGATAGCGGATCGGTTAGCACACAGGAAAGCTTTTGCAAAAGTTTCTGCTGTACTTTTAAATTAATTATACTTATAATTATATTAACAAGACAACTCTGCATCCTTTTTTACGCCACTTAAACCATGGTGTACGGTCGAGAGGGAACAAAGTGTGTACGAGTATAGTTCACCATGGGACACCACCGAAAATGGTGGGGTACTTCACGTCTTAGATATTTTTAATGTTTTTTTAATTATTTATTATACATACAGGTTTCCTCACGATGCTTTCCATCATTCCTGAGCAAGTGTTAAAAAGCGCTTTGAATTGCAATTACAATCGGCGTCGGCGCAGAGGTTCAATCTCAGTTTGCTCATGAATTAAAAGCGAGCTTTTAGACACTGAACTGTCACACACGGCTTTACAAAAATAAAGCTATATTATACACATATCGTAATAAATGATTAAATATAACTTACAAGTTAACAGGCAGATGTCGGAGAATTCTAAAGCGAGCACGATGATATAAATATAGACGCATCGGAATGAACTGAACAGAAAATATGTCTTTTTATTCTGCGAAGGCGCCAGCACTGGTCGTCGCTTCTTGGAAGATTAAGTCGTAGCCATCAGGATGGGTAGACATGTTGCTGAATACAGTGGCGATGTTTTTCATCAATGACCATTTTAATTTTAGTTTAGTATATTCAGATAGGATGGAAAACCTAGGATTGCCTATCACAGTGGCGAACGAAACCCAAGTAGATGAAATGACGACCACTGCAAGTCTTTGAGAAGCGTCAATAGCCTAATGCTTTAGGGTACGGTATGCGAAACTTAAGATCGTAGGTTTGAATCCACCATTCAACTATTAGCGTGAACTTAGCACAACCTATTACTTTAGTTTGTGCGGTTAACTGGAATATTAGTAATGTTTGTAGCACTGCGAAAATTATTTAAAGAAAATTAATGCGGGCAGCACAGGATATTCCTTTGTGGCAGGCTGTCGAAGGAATCCTATGTTTACCAGTGGACTAGTGATTGACAAAGATTATAATGATGTTGTTGATATTCGGATAATGGGATAAATTACACAAAAACAATACCCCGTTGTATCATCATATCTTTAATACAACTGTGCAATTGATCATTAATTCAGAAACGGTGTAATATCTAATGAAAAACCAAAAACAAACGTATAACAATTCGATGGATTTTACAGGTCGTGCTACTTGAAGGTCATGTTGGCATTTGATGAGTCACCTTGAATGACAATGAAAATGAATCTGCATTCCTTACCAGGAATAGATGTAGGTTTCTGTGGAATATAGGGATCAGGTGAACTACATACTCGTTTGTAACCCTAGTCATCAGTAGTAGATTTACGCTGTAGCTGGAACTGGTCGACGTAAACAGAGTAGGACCACGCCCTCATAGAATGCAAGCCTCATAGAGTGAAATAGCAGCATAAAGTTGTTGCGTTTCGTAAAATGAGCTTAGTAATCTCTATACCCAGATAAGGAATCATTCTATCACAGTCCTCAGGAAGGAAAATAAATGTGCACGTTCAATCTTTGTTGATGTTGGACACAAGTGTTTATGGACTGCGATAATTGCTAATCAATAGATAAACTATGTGCTCATTTATATCCCTTATTTTCATAAAGAAAACTAGCATCTTAAGTACAGCAATTACAAAGAACAGGCTTAATTAACGGGTATGCTACATGAGCGAAAAGCTCCCAAAATACCACCCTTGCGTAACCTACGTACTACGTCAAAATACTTGCGATGTTAATCCACAATTCTGACAAGATAATACCTGTAATACAAAATATAAAATCGAATTGAATGAAGAACCCTCGCGACATAGTCACAGATGTCGTAAATGATGTACATTAAGGGCGAATTACATTACACAATTTCGTATTAGGTATGATCAAAGCGGGCGAAGCAAGAGCCTTCATTACTCGTAACAATGTAAATGTGCCTTCAATGAGTACATTGTATCGTTAAGTTTCATTTATGAGCGAGATTTAAATTATTTATTATTACTTACATCAAGCACAAAAGGTTGGATGGATCCATTTAACGGAGGCGTAATGAAATAGGGTTCTACATAAAGGCATTCAACAAATTCAATGAAAAATAATCTATTTTTTATGTAATATAAATATTTAAGAAACATTGGTATATATTCATCTTTATAAAAGTGATAGAGCCACGTAGCGTCTTGTTTCTTGTGATTTTTATTTTCTGATATTTCATCCTAGTATTTTGGGAGTGGCCTGGATTAATCGAAGCAAATGTTGGGGTTGCATCAGGAGTAAAATCTTGGTAGGTTAAGTCGATAGATCAGTATCATGATTCGTGGCAATCTGTTCCGGACGTCTAGCTGTGATGAGTGTAGAGAACACTTATCATACGAAACACAGTATCTTTTTTCTGATATTTCATCCTATTATTTCATATATTATATCCATTTTGAGAGCGGCCGGGACTTATTGAAGCTTTCGTGCTGCAGCATATCTTGGGGTTGCATCAGGAGTAAAATCTTGGTAGATTAAGTCGATAGATCAGTATCATGATTCGTGGCAATCTGTTCCGGACGTCTAGCTGTGATGAGTGTAGAGAACACTTATCATACGAAACACAGTATCTTTTTTCTGATATTTCATCCTATTATTTCATATATTATATCCATTTTGAGAGCGGACGGGACTTATTAAAGCTTTCGTGCTGCAGCATATCTTGGGGTTGCATCAGGAGTAAAATCTTGGTAGGTTAAGTCGATAGATCAGTATCATGATTCGTGGCAATCTGTTCCGGACGTCTAGCTGTGATGAGTGTAGAGAACACTTATCATACGAAACACAGTATCTTTTTTCTGATATTTCATCCTATTATTTCATATATTATATCCATTTTGAGAGCGGACGGGACTTATTAAAGCTTTCGTGCTGCAGCATATCTTGGGGTTGCATCAGGAGTAAAATCTTGGTAGGTTAAGTCGATAGATCAGTATCATGATTCGTGACAATCTGTTCCAGACGTCTAGCTGTGTACTGAGAAGACTGAGATCACAACCGTAGTAGCTCATTTATTCACTTTTAATTTCGAAGCATAAGAACAATCTGAATACTATCCGCGTTATCAAGTTGTAAGATTGTTAATTACAGTTTTTCATTTCCTTACTATAATTTCATCTTAGGCTCAGGGTTGATAATGAATTTTGAATGTTTTGAGGGTGACAAACGAGCACACAGTTCAACTGATGTTAAATGATTAAAGCGGTAAATATAATCGTCAATAAGGAATCGTAATGCTATCCGCATTACGTTGTCACACCGGATCACCGGATCATCTGTTCACCAGACGGAACATGGAAGCATTATGCTGCTATTTCAAGCTGTAGTATATGCAGATGTGTAATCTTTCCCCGGTTGAGCTCACCCATTCATGCAGCAGCTAGAAACAAGCTTCATCGTTTCCCTAACACGATTAAATGCATTATCATATTTTATTGAGGTTGAATGACGCTATGGACCGCGAGAGTCACTTATAATTAAATGAATTGTAATTATACCAATATTATGAAATAAATTAAGACTTCGTAGCACTACGTATGATTCTAATGTTCTTTCGAGCGACTTTAACGAACTTTAGTAGAAACTGGAAATTAATATTAATTCCCAAAATAATACACAAGCATTGATACCATACGTGAGGTAAGACTTTCGTCGCCGTGTGTACAATAACTAAAGTTTGTCTTGTAATTAACGCATGAAACATTTTAACACCAAACATTCGTTTATATGTACCGTGTGCACTCTTGCACCCTATTAAGAAACATAGAGCAATGACAGGAAAGCTGGCTTTTACTAGCCATTGAAGAAGTTAAGACGAAAGGAAGGAGAATTTTGACGTATTTTTTCAGACAAGTACAAATCATATTTAAATGAAGCTAATTTAAAGATCTGAGAAATGCATTCGTTTATTAAATTATTATATTTGCGTAGAATATTGAAAATTGCAATTATATTGAATTAGAAAAAAATTGATTTATTATTTTCACTTCTCCCTTATTCCGAGAAAAAACGCTCCTCTATATATATCTAGTCAGGTCATAAATACTATTACATAAAAACTTTTCTTTTTTTCAACTTTTTAATTATTTTAAAAACTTCTTTCGATTTTGCGCAATTTCATATATTTTTTTGTGTTCCTTATCAAATTACAATATGGAATGAGGTTTTAAAGAAAACAGGATTGCAGCGATCGCCTTGCACAATGTGGGTATGGAGCCGTCGGTCTTATTCCAGACACTTCAAAAGCTTGGTATCAGCCGTACGTTCGTATATCGTACTATCAACAGATACAACAACACTTCCTCTGTCGAAGACGAGAAAAGATCAGGGCGGCCGCGTCATGTTGATCTACAAAGGCTGTTAATGATATCGATCGAGCATAGGCTTCCTCTCAAGAGAGTGTTAGAGGATAGTAGAGATAGACTTCCTCGCGGATTGGCGGACATGTTGTAGAAATATATTTATTTCTCAAACACGCTGGTTTCTTTACGATAGTTTCCTTCCTCGCCCAGCACGTGGTAAATCACCACTTAAAATTGCAATTTCGTTAGTGCGTTAGTCGTAGTCGTCTGGCGGCAGTGAACTTCTTTCAATAATATATAAGCAAAACCTGAACAAATATATTATAAAATAAATATCTATATCTCGAAATCTATTCTAATTATTGTTAGGATGTGCGTACCATTTATCAAAATTCTCGAAATCGAAAGTACTAAAATCATTATCTTAGGTTCTCTTTTTTTTTTAATTTAAGTGTTTGTCCTTTTATCTCCTTCCATTGTTGTAATTTTTTTTATCTGGTGTAATTTACAGATTTTGCTTTTTTTGTATATCGTTAATATTTTCCATTAAAAATTGTTTATGTCCATATTTTATACTGTATCTCAAAATGTCTAAATATATATCAATGTCACAATTTGGTAAATGCTGTGCATACCTATTGTTGGAACATATTAGTTTGTAATGCTATACTACTTTATTAACTATTATAAATGTGTGAATTACATTGTTGGTGTGTCTACAATAAATAAATAACTACATACATATGTCTTTATTAAAATACCTGTGAAAGGCTTTAGATAAATACCTACATACATATATCTATATTTTAATACCTGTGAAAGGCTTTAAATAATCGTCGGTTTATTATAATTTCTCCTGTTACATTACTTCATACATAAATTTGTAACGTTTCACTTGACTTGATTGGGTAGATCTCACTATATACTGACGTAAAACCGTAGTAAAACCAGATTTATAATATAAGGCTTTCAACGAAACGTTATATATAGCAAAAATATTTTAAGAACGAAATGAATAAAAGTGTCTGTTGTTAAGTATTCTACGCACGAGCCGATTGAAACGAACATCCAAACGAAGTGCTAAAGAGGCGCAGACAGACAGACGTGTCGTGTGCTGTCTATATTAGTATTTCCGCTAATTACATTAGACACAGTCCACTCGGGAAACAAAAATGCCTCTCAAAACGGATAAAACACTCAATAATTAAGCTCGTAGTCTCTAAGTGGCTTAATTAACGTATGTTAATTAGTCCGAGCCTGTTGTGCGACTAATCAACAATGTTAATTAACTGTAGGACTAATTTGATTAATATTACATTAATTCCTGGTGCGTTTATGACTTTTGAACTGTTTTTGTATCTTAATAATAATCTATTAAATCAGATAATAACGTAGATATATAAATAATTAGGTTGGTTTTATTCATTTTCTAAAAGAAAAAAGTAAATATAATTCGTGAAAACGCTCTAAGATTAATATAAAATACGTAGATGTTTATCATAATAGTATATTATAACAGTGGTAGAGCTATGCTGCAGTTTGTTTCTAGCTGCAGCATTAATGGGTCACCTCGACCGGGGTAGGCACGGCCTCACAGAAGACCAATAATAGCGGCATAACGCTGCTGCGTTTCGACTGGTGAGTGTAGGGATCCGGAGACCCTTATTACTGGTGACGAGACGTTCCATCTCAGCCCTCAAGGGTGACAACGCCTCTGCATTATGATTCCTTCATCACATGACATGACATCTACATTCAGTCAAGGATGAATGTAGATGTCATGGGCCGCAGGAATCACTTACACTCAGTTGAACTCGTGCTCGTTTGTTACTCTCAATGTAATAAAAATGAATATTTATCTATAAGGCATTCTTTATTCCCTTATACAACCAAACTCGTAATGACACTACATGTGACGACACCACAAAGTTGACGTCACTAAAAAAAAATATGGTGGCCGTAAATCACAATTTTGACAAGGCGAAAAAAATCTACTTCCTTTTACTACAATATGGGTATGAAAGAACTCATAATATATATTCGTTATCTAACTGTTAATTATATTATTAATATTGTATAAAGGGACCAGTGTATTAAAGATTGTGATGGTGCCAGCTTGTTGATCTATTTGGAACAAAGATATTCTTAGGTCGGACAAAGGAAATACACACACATATATATATATATATATATATATATATATATATATATAATCAGGAGTTAACAGTTGCTTAGGTAAGGATATATCAGTTATCTAAGAAACTGTTTACTCGTTATTAACACAATACGAAAATAATATCCAACGATTAACTTCACATAATTACCATCTAAAGCGACTCTTCAATAGTAATATAAGGCTAAAAAGCAAATTACAAAGGCGAATATACTTTATCAGGAGAATCGGGCGCTGTAGAAAGAGTATAAATAAAATTCCAAAGAGGAGGTGTGTCCACCGTGCTTGTTAGACCGGCTAATAGCTGCCTGTGTTGAAAGTGATCGTCGATAGGTTAACTTAGAGCACACAGTACAGGCGTTTAACAAAGCACAAGTGTATGGTCTGAGAAATTCTTTTAAAAGTCGCTTACCAGAATCATCTTGTGTAAACGAACATCACAGGTAAAGTAGATACATACATTAAACAAATCCTACGTCTTGAAACTAATTAGAGGCGATTGTTAACCAACAACTAATCTGTGCCTTTCCTGTACATTCAATTACTAGCAAAAGATATTATCATCAATTTTTTTTTAAAAATATATCTAACATTGACGACATAACAGTGGTAGAGCTACACTGCAGTTTGTTTCTAGCTAAAAAATGAATGGGTAAGCTGAATGGGGTAGGACCACTCCCTCATAGAATTCCAGAGTGAAATGGCAGCATAACGCTGCTGTGTTTCGTCTGGTGAGTGTAGGGATCCGGAGACCCTTATTACTGGTGACGAGGCGTTCCATCTCAGCCCTCAAGGGTGACAACGCCTCTGCATTATGATTCCTTCATCACATGACATGACATCTACATTCAGTCAAGGATGAATGTAGATGTCATGGGCCGTAGGAATCACTTACACTCAGTTGAACTCGTGCTCGTTTGTTACTCTCAATGTAATAAAAAAGATCTGATAAAATAGTGATAAACTATGCCGTTAATGTATATATATATATATATATATATATATATATACATATATATATATATATATATAATCAGGAGTTAACAGTTGCTTAGGTAAGGATATATCAGTTATCTAAGAAACTGTTTACTCGTTATTAACACAATACGAAAATAATATCCAACGATTAACTTCACATAATTACCATCTAAAGCGACTCTTCAATAGTAATATAAGGCTAAAAAGCAAATTACAAAGGCGAATATACTTTATCAGGAGAATCGGGCGCTGTAGAAAGAGTATAAATAAAATTCCAAAGAGGAGGTGTGTCCACCGTGCTTGTTAGACCGGCTAATAGCTGCCTGTGTTGAAAGTGATCGTCGATAGGT
Organism: Teinopalpus imperialis; assembly: GCA_029286865.1. NCBI lineage: Eukaryota > Metazoa > Arthropoda > Insecta > Lepidoptera > Papilionidae > Teinopalpus > Teinopalpus imperialis. Next base: position 11,510,124 of record JAGSMU010000004.1, read on the forward strand.
TAACTTAGAGCACACAGTACAGGCGTTTAACAAAGCACAAGTGTATGGTCTGAGAAATTCTTTTAAAAGTCGCTTACCAGAATCATCTTGTGTAAACGAACATCACAGGTAAAGTAGATACATACATTAAACAAATCCTACGTCTTGAAACTAATTAGAGGCGATTGTTAACCAACAACTAATCTGTGCCTTTCCTGTACATTCAATTACTAGCAAAAGATATTATCATCAATTTTTTTTAAAAATATATCTAACATTGACGACATAACAGTGGTAGAGCTATGCTGCAGTTTGTTTCTAGCTGCAGAATTAATGGGTCACCTCGACCGGGGTAGGCACGGCCTCACAGAAGACCGGCGTAAAATAGCAGCATAATGCTGCTGCGTTTCGACTGGTGAGTGTAGGGATCCGGAGACCCTTATTACTGGTGACGAGGCGTTCCATCTCAGCCCTCAAGGGTGACAACGCCTCTGCATTATGATTCCTTCATCACATGACATGACATCTACATTCAGTCAAGGATGAATGTAGATGTCACGGGCCGCAGGAATCACTTACACTCAGTTGAACTCGTGCTCGTTTGTTACTCTCAATGTAATAAAAATGAATAATTATCTATAAGGCATTCTTTATTCCCTTAAAAACCAAACTCGTAATGACACTACATGTGACGACACCACAAAGTTGACGTCACTAAAAAAAAATATGGTGGCCGTAAATCACAATTTTGACAAGGCGAAAAAAATCTACTTCCTTTTACTACAATATGGGTATGAAAGAACTCATAATATATATATTCGTTATCTAACTGTTAATTAAATACATTTGTTACATTTGGTACATTGTTATATTATTAATATTGAATAAAGGGACCAGTGTATTAAAGATTGTGATGGTGCCAGCTTGTTGATCTATTTGGAACAAAGACATTCTTAGGTCGGACAAAGGAAATACACACACATATATATATATATATATATATATATATATATATATATATATATATATATATAATCAGGAGTTAACAGTTGCTTAGGTAAGGATATATCAGTTATCTAAGAAACTGTTTACTCGTTATTAACACAATACGAAAATAATATCCAACGAATAACTTCACATAATTACCATCTAAAGCGACTCTTCAATAGTAATATAAGGCTAAAAAGCAAATTACAAAGGCGAATATACTTTATCAGGAGAATCGGGCGCTGTAGAAAGAGTATAAATAAAATTCCAAAGAGGAGGTGTGTCCACCGTGCTTGTTAGACCGGCTAATAGCTGCCTGTGTTGAAAGTGATCGTCGATAGGTTAACTTAGAGCACAGTACAGGCGTTTAACAAAGCACAAGTGTATGGTCTGAGAAATTCTTTTAAAAGTCGCTTACCAGAATAATCTTGTATAAACGAACATCACAGGTAAAGTAGATACATACATTAAACAAATCCTACGTCTTGAAACTAATTAGAGGCGATTGTTAACCAACAACAAATCTGTGCCTTTCCTGTACATTCAATTACTAGCAAAAGATATTATCATCAATTTTTTTTAATAAATATATCTAACATTGACGACATAACAGTGGTAGAGCTACACTGCAGTTTGTTTCTAGCTAAAAAATGAATGGGTAAGCTGAATGGGGTAGGACCACTCCCTCACAGAATTCCAGCGTGAAATGGCAGCATAACGCTGCTGTGTTTCGTCTGGTGAGTGTAGGGATCCGGAGACATTTATCCTGGTGACGAGGCATTCCATCTCAGTTTTCAAGGTTATCAACGCATCTGCATTGTAATTCCATATCAAGGATGAATGTAGATGTCATGGGCCGTAGGAATCACTTACCTTCAGGTGAACTGTCTGCTCGTTTGTACACGCAATATAATAAAAAAAAGATCTGATAAAATAGTGATAAACTATGCCGTTAATGTATATATATTAACAGAATAGACATACGCACATATTATATTTATAAAATGATACAGGGCAATATCTCCGAGGACAATATTCAATGCAACAAAACAGTTATGCGACTAGGTAAAACGAAGGCATTTTCAAACAAATTCAATGCACCCAAACCCGTAAACCTACTCATTTTTTACGGCCGTATTGCACAAAATTAACCTCGGGTTAAAATTGAACCTAGGACAAGTAATAAATTTATACAATACAAGTAATGGGCTAATTTGATTTTTGCAATCCAATCCAGTGATATTTTACCGTGATGCGTTTCAGGTTCATTACGAACAATCCTTCTTAGGATACAAGAAATACTAGAATAGAGATTCAAAACTAAGATACGTAAGCAATATGCCTGCAAAACGTGAACTAATGCGACATGATTTTGTGATAGTTAAATCCCAGATATACGAGAATAGAAAATTCAATGCATGCAATGCGCAAATTGTCCCCATGGCTTTGTCTTGTAACGAGACAATGGGGGAACCAATTTATAACTAAAGACAAACTCATTATGTGCATATGAGGTATAATGCAATAACATTCTGTCTTTACTATTATTTTTTTCTTTCATTATATTTTAAAGTATTATGGAGCCAAAGAAAACCGAAACCAATTAGGTATTATTAATAAAAAAGAGAACGAATCAATGACATATATTACGCGATAAATTAAGAAAGATATTAAGAGCTTAGCACGATAAGGAGAGTATATATGAAGATAGTCACATAAATATATATTTTCAACTGTAGTACGAATGGGTGACCTCCGAGGGATCATGCTTTCCGGCATACTAGCGTAGAAGAGTATTTTTATTATTTGACGCATTTGTATTTTTATTTCTTACGAAGAATGAATGTGGGCGTCATTGATTTGAGGGCTGGTGATAAACAAACAAGTATTAGTATTAATATTTGGTGGTAAGTGATTATAACCATCCATAGGCCACACCTCAAAAGCTTATGCGAAGGAAGTACTCACTATACTTAATGGTCCCTAATTTGTAACTAAAAAGAGGGCGCTTTTTGTAGGAAAATCTAAACCAAGCTTACAATATACTGTAAGCTCCTTATGCTTTCCTTGATAGTGAGTAACCATTCGTGTTACAGTTAGTTTCTGACTGTAACTGGGTAGCGTTTGAATTTAATCATTGGCCACGGGACCAACTTTTCACGGAATACCATCTACAAATGGGAACTGAGCTGCTGTCTTTTGTCTGGTGGAAGAAAGAAATCGAAGATCTTATTATTATAAGATGACGAAGCATCTAAGCCCTTGGGACATCCACCGCAGCAGTATATACGTTACCTGACAGGTGATGTTTTTACTATCTATATCCTTTTACCATTTAAAGCAGTACTAAAATATAAAAGACATGGAATAAATAAATCGAACATTGTCACCCCAATAATTCACCATTGAATGCGCCTGCGCCGCATTGTGAGTGTTCAACATTCAAAATTCAAATCAGTCTCAGTCCGTCGCTTGTCCCAAGCACGCGTCCCTCACATATTTACATATACTTGTTTTGTATGTTAAATCGTTTAAATTTATCTTTAGGCTTTTGTTTTTATTTGGTAGATAAAAAGTGCATTTCTACCTAACGAAGTCGTTTTACTATTTAAAATAAGAATTACTTTGAATAAGTCTACGAACATATTACAGTGTCTCATGTTTATACACGAAATGGAATTTTATTACGCGTTCAATTTATAAGGGTGAATATTCTATGATGGAGTACTGGATGATGGTAATTGACATTGGTTGAAAAAGTGCCCTAAAGATACACACTATTTTAATCTCTATTTACCACCCACCTGAAGGATATGGTTGATAAGTGTATATTTAACCATCATCAAAGAAGATACACATGAATTGTCATCTACTAAAGACTGAGATGGAACGCCTCATGATTCCTAATAGGTTCCGGTTGTGGACACTAAACGCAGCAGCGTTATTCTCTGTCATCGTCATGCCTCCGACGTGACTCTATCACAGTTCAATTTTGATTTATTCTACAGCCATAAACTATTATGATATGAAAGTTCGACGCTAGAAGACGATACGAAGAAAAATCATGCTCGCATAGAATACCAATTTAAATTAGTAATCTAATGCTCCTGTATTTCGCCTACTGCATAATTGAAGCCGGAGATCTCATTACTTCTGTTTGATTCGAGGCTTTCGTTGGTTGTTTTCAGATAAACCTTCTATATTATGACACTTAATCAAAGATGAACGTAGATAAACACCCAGATTACACTTATGATCAGGTTAACTGTGAAGCCTCGTAGCTTGTTATCTAAGAGCCAAACATCTAACTGGCCATCAATGAAATTGTTAATCGCAATTTTAAGTACAAATTTACCAATTGCTTGGCGGTGACGGAAAACATCGTGAGGAAACCTGCATGTCTAATAAATAAAAGGAATACCCAAAAAAAATTCAAAGTCATCCGAAGTCCGCAAATCCGCAGTGGAGCCGGACTATTGAGAAAGCTCTAGTATAGAAACTTATGCCCAGCAGTGGGATTTATATATATAGGCTGTTACTTTTTTTACTTGTGCTCCTTTGTCCCCGTAGTTTCATAAAAACTATGATTCTTGTTATTGAAAATGTTTGGCTTAAAATTGAAACTGGTAAAACACAAATATTTACTACGTTCTTTACATTCTGAAGTGTAGGAAGAGACGGACAAAGAATCTTTCAATACTATTCAAATATATAGTAAATGCTCTTTGAAGTTATCGTAAGGCAGTACTTTGGTATGCATCAAAGTAGATATTTTATTGATTACTTTGATATATATAACTTCAAACCTTGAATAATTGAATGAACATAAATAATATAGTATAATATTCGAGAGTATTAGTTTAGCACGCAACATAGTTGCAATTCGGATTGACATCCAAGTTTCCTTTTGATACTTTCACGCGCACATATTTAAATTAAAAATTGTATTGGTGTTGGCACGGGGAGTCGTACTCGGTTCGTTTGCGCATCGTATAAGTCAAAGCATGCGACTGGACACTGAGTTAATTCACGATAAAAACTGATATATAAATAAATAAGGTATATAAACATTTACTTAATCTAAGAGCTATACAAAATTTCTTAACTTAGAGTCGTTTTAAATCCTCACAAAGAACACAGACAAAGATCCTAACCGAATTGGCATGTCGATATTGTGTGGAAAGTCGAGTCGTGACGAAACTAAGTGCGGTACAGTGTAACAGAAAATCTCCCTCGGCGAGTGTGACAGAATGATTTAAGCGAGACGCGTCGGGAGGCGCGCCTTGTCCAGACGAATGTATAAGAGATTAATATATTCAATGTTAACCTGGTCCTCACGATAGATGCCCTGGACATTGACAAACAATTGGAGGAGGGATGTCGAAAGGATCGTAAATCTTATAGAAAAATAACAATCGGAACAAACTGCGATTTTATGGCGGCACCGGTGTAAATTTATTTTTAAATGCGACACACAATCTTCCATTGTCTTTAAGCGTCTATATGGCTATACGTGGCTTAGCTGTCTACCGTGGCGATGTCTCAATTATTAGAAGAATCCAATATTTTTACAAAGAATATTCTTGATTCTTGTATCGACATATTTTACTCCTAGGTGTTATGTGGCTTGCCGCGATCCATGCGGTCCATAGGATTTTCTCATGATGTCTCATGATTCATCACCTTCGTGGACTAAGAAGGAAATATGGGTCTCGCATGAAGGGTATAATGCAATAACATTCTGTCTTTACTATTATTTTTTTCTTTCATTATATTTTAAAGTATTATGGAGCCAAAGAAACCGAAACACATGAATTGTCATCTACTAAAGACTGAGATGGAACGCCTCATGATTCCTAATAGGTTCTGGACACTAAACGCAGCAGCGTTATTCTCTGTCATCGTCATGCCTCCGACGTGACTCTATCACAATTCAATTTAGATTTATTCTACAGCCATAAACTATTATGATATGAAAGTTCGACGCTAGAAGACGATACGAAGAAAACCATGCTCGCATAGAATACCAATTTAAATTAGTAATCTAATGCTCCTGTATTTCGCCTACTGCATAATTGAAGCCGGAGATCTCATTACTTCTGTTTAATTCGAGGCTTTCGTTGGTTGTTTTCAGATAAACCTTCTATATTATGACACTTAATCAAAGATGAACGTAGATAAAATCCCAGAATACACTTATGATCAGGTTAACTGTGAAGCCTCGTAGCTCGTTATCTAAGAGCCAAACATCTAACTGGCCATCAATGAAATTGTTAATCGCAATTTTAAGTACAAATTTACCAATTGCTTGGCGGTGACGGAAAACATCGTGAGGAAACCTGCATGTCTAATAAATAAAAGGAATACCCAAAAAAATTCAAAGACATCCGAAGTCCGCAAATCCGCAGTGGAGCCGGACTATTGAGAAAGCTCTAGTATAGAAACTTATGGCCAGCAGTGGGATTTATATATATAGGCTGTTACTTTTTTTACTTGTGCTCCTTTGTCCCCGTAGTTTCATAAAAACTATGATTCTTGTTATTGAAAATGTTTGGCTTAAAATTGAAACTGGTAAAACACAAATATTTACTACGTTCTTTACATTCTGAAGTGTAGGAAGAGACAGACAAAGAATCTTTCAATACTATTCAAATAAATAGTAAATGCTCTTTGAAGTTATCCTAAGGCTGTACTTTGGTATGCATCAAAGTAGATATTTTATTGATTACTTTGATATATATATCTTCAAACCTTGAATAATTGAATGAACATAAATAATATAGTATATTCGAGGGTATTAGTTTAGCACGCAACATAGTTGCAATTCGGATTGACATCCAAGTTTCCTTTTGATACTTTCACGCACATATTTAAATTAAAAATTGTATTGGTGTTGGCACGGCGAGTCTTACTCGGTTCGTTTGCGCAACGTATAAGTCAAAGCATGCGACTGGACACTGAGCTAATTCACGATAAAAACTGATATATAAATAAATAAGGTATATAAACATTTACTTAGAGCTGTACAAAATTTAGAGTCGTTTTAAATCCTCACAAAGAACACAGACAAAGATCCTAACCGAATTGGCATGTCGATATTGTGTGGAAAGTCGAGTCGTGACGAAACTAAGTGCGGTACAGTGTAACAGAAAATCTCCCTCGGCGAGTGTGACAGAATGATTTAAGCGAGACGCGTCGGGAGGCGCGCCTTGTCCAGACGAATGTATGAGAGATTAATATTTTCAATGTTAACCTGGTCCTCACGATAGATGCCCTGGACATTGACAAACAATTGAAGGGGGGATGTCGAAAGGATCGTAAATCTTATAGAAAAATAACAATCGGAACAAACTGCGATTTTATGGCGGCACCGGTGTAAATTTATTTTTAAATGCGACACACAATCTTCCATTGTCTTTAAGCGTCTATATGGCTATACGTGGCTAAGCTGTCTACCGTGGCGATGTCTTGATTATTAGAAGAATTCAATATTTTTACAAAGAATATTCTTGATTCTTGTATCGACATATTTTACTTTTAGGTGTTATGTGGCTTGCCGCGATCCATGCGGTCCATAGATTTTCTCATGATGTCTCATGATTCATCACCTTCGTGGACTAAGAAGGAATATGGGTCTCGCATATGGGTATACATATCTAATACGCTCACCAAACGAATAAATGTTGAATGGGTATTGGGTTAAGCAGTCCATAATATGAATTTATATTTTAAAAACATTTCCAAGCTGACTAGCTTTATTAAATGAAATAGAAAACAAAATATGTAACACAATATATGAGATGCATTCAAACAGATATCTCTGACACTTAAACTTTTGTTAATAAGTACAATAAGCAGGGCCGTACCCTAACTGAGAGTTAACAATTTGAAAAAATTTCTTTTAGATATTCTGAAAGAATTCCTAATAGGACAGAAATTGCAGTTAGAGATAACTATATAAGCGAATCATATACTAGATACCAACAGCGGTTTTTATTAGACTGGCAACATTACAGAGCAAAAATTGCATCACAAACATTGTTAAGGCTTCGTTAAAATGTCATTTTGCTACTGGCAACTGGGCTAAGCTAAAAGCTCTCAAGTGATGCCTCCACAAAGTGCAACGAAAGGAAGGGGATCTGTATAGGAGGGATGTTTATTTTCTGCTTTACTGTATAAAGCATAATTTCACAGGACAAGTAATAAAGCTGGAGTTTTATTAATATAACTAAGGCTTATATATAATAAATTTATATATTCTTCCTGTATATTCAATTATATATTAAATATCGGAAACCGTTTTAAGTTTTTCAAGGTAAATTTTTTTGGGTACGGTGGGAGAAAAATTTAAATTACGAATAGAATGTTTTTATATTACGTTTAACGAAACATTTCTAGTGCAAACGGACAGTAAATAGGTACTTGTGCAGAGAGATAAAACGAAAGAATTATGAAGGTTTCTTATATTTACGCCAATATACATATTTAATCAAACTAATTATAAGGATTTTATCCCGTTCTTTCTATCGTACTGCGACGTTTCGTGTGCTTTAAGCACTTATGGTGACGGGGGGAAATGAGTTATATGATGTCCTCATGACATCATGAAATTACGACTAGTTAACTCGAACGACCGTCGGCCGTTAATTATTTATTTTTGATTCGATCGAACAGTATCACAGAAAGAACCCAGAGTATCAGAGGTCGTGCTGTGATGTCCGGTTGAGAATTTAATGCAGACTCCACATTTTATGCCCTGAGACGCCGCGAATAGGCGTGAAGAAAGAAACCTCCCGATCGGAGTCGGTATTTTAACCTGCGACAAAGGATTCGCGTCGCTCTCGGGCGGCTTTCACGCGTGCATATCCACATTCACGGTGTCGTGTCATTTTACTCACAACTAAAGTGGCGTGCGGTCGCATGCAGTCGCAAATAATAATGGCAGCACAGTAGCGTAATATTTGGGATAATGAATCGGAAATATGCTTTTTAGAACATTATCTGTTTTGGGAATAAAAAAATCCGCACTACAAGAACAAAAATAAAAATTATGTCTTGAGGCGGATCTCAAATAATCAAATTAATTTGAATTGAAAAGGAAAAAATACTCTTTGCTGTCTCCTTATTGTATTCTATAAAAAAAGAGAGAAATTCATATATCAATTCTGCATTAAAACTTTTCATCTCTAGAGTGGTTAAAGAGAAATATAGTGAATGAGTAAGAGTGTTTAAAATGTATATAATAAGTTAAGAAATGTTGCAGCAAAAGGGTCAGCATAAAGTACACTTTCTTCTTAGATGATTATGTTCCGCTGGACAATTTCGACCACGATGGCATCTTTTGATTGTTGTCGGATAATGCCTACGCATTAATAATTTTTTTATATTGGGTGGTTCATTCACTCAATATCAAAATAAAAGTCAATAAAATACATAAAATAAAAATATCATAAAACAAATCTAATATACAATACAATAAAATAAATTTATATAAGGACCAACAAGACGGGCCCGTTGCAGAATCCAATCCATCTCTGATGATTCGAGATGCTGCCTGGGATTAAACCCTTTTGCATTACGATTAATAATTTAGATACTATCATTTCAGTATACATATCACCCCAAATGCCAGTCCACCCGTGAGCCAGGTCCAGATATTTTGTCTTTTCGTCTGTTAGATTTTCACGAAATTCTAGTCATATGAGATGGTGATGTCGACCGAAAATATCATTCACTGTGCCCGATTCATCAACACGATATCTTATTAGGCTTATTCGTAAGAAGTTTTAATCGTGATAATCAGCTGGTCCCGGTAGAGCCTGGTGTTATTTTCGAATACGGCCTCCGGTGTGTACTAAATTTGGCAACTGGATAATTTGTTACTTAATAAGGCAATCTCTGATCATACATAAAAGCGAGCTCCAATTGGAGAATCCTGGTTGTGCCTGTACAGAGTTAACTAACGCCGAACAATCGGAAATAACATGCCTAAGGGTGATTAAAATGAACCAAGATGGTGGCAAGCTCGATAGATGTCTATGGTATGTCCTTCAAGAATTATCTCCGATAGTGGTTGGTTCTGTATCGCAAAGACAGAACCCATGGTTACAAAGGTCACGGAAGTGTAACTAGTGGAGAGAGGCATCTCATCTCATAATCATCAGGTAGTACCTCCCTCATTGTCTTTCCTAACGGCCTCCCGATCCAGGACACTCTCTCCCGCTCTCTTCCGGGTGGAGCTATTGCTCGTTGGCTAAGGACAGAGGAGTACGCCTGTTTTCATGTGCTACAACTTCCACCGGACGCTGCATATTTCGCGATTGACCATGATTACGCACTTTGTATTAATTATTATTAGTATATTTAATAATAAATAATAATAAGATAAATTGGTACATATTGAATCCACTTTATTAATTACAGTTGAAATAAAACGATTCACTCCTCACTCTCAATATAACTTACCACATAGGAAATACAGACAGACGTTTAGCAAAATAATCATACGTAACATAATATTAATAATAACAGTACAAATTCCTTTACATATGTCCTGTGCTTTATATAAGTCAAAATCTGTTCATGTGTGAATTTTCACCACACATTTGCTAGACTCCAAGATTGCTTGCGTCAGGTTTAGTCTTAAGCTTAATGAACTGGGCAAAGTTAATGTCTGCCGAGATTTCGACTCCTAATAACTAAAGACGTTTGGAGTATATGAGCGTCCTTAAGGCAGTTTCAGTTTGAAACTCATCAGATGATCGTAAACGTGTGAAAGAGAGAGAGAGAGATCTGAGATATGAAGTCTTGGCTCCTAATATGTATATTTTTCTGTGGTAGAGCAATGTTACGGTTTGTTTCTAGTTGAAGCGTAATGGGTCGGCACGACATTATGATTCCATCGATGACGAATATGAGCATGACACCGCGTAGTTCTTTTTTGTATGACGACCTATGGGATCCGAGAATCCGATTACGTGTAAAAAAAACCTAAACTAAGTAAAAAGAGGAAACGCGGTGTAAAAAAATAAATCAAATTTATTCATATGAATCGAATTGAATGCGTCAATAGCCTTTTAGTTTGAATACGGTCTGCGAAACTTAAGGTGCTAGCACAAACATTTCAGTTTAGTCGGATTGCTTAACCGAAATATTAGAAATATTAATAGCTCTAGCAAAGTTATAAAAAAAATACTCTTCTTAAGGAATGAACTGTAATATTTTCCTATTTCATTAAATAAATATTAGAATTCATAAAAACTCGACATTGTAAAGTTAATGTTTCATTTAAATTATAACTGTCTTAAGCAAACTGCACCTTAAAAAGCAGTTAGCTTTGAGAGCAACATCTACCTTTGGGTAACTCATAAAACTGTCTCAAAGCCAAATAACTGAAATAATTTTTTAATATTTCCCATTCAAAAGGTGGACAAATTAGAGGATAAACTCTAGTTCAAAGATTTAAGTCTAACTATAAGACGTCGTTTTTAGAGGTAGACGGTTCACGTCTAAGTTGTTGAACTGTAACGTACAGTAACAGTGAACACAAGTTGCTTTCTTGGGAAAATTAATAGACGGCTGTTAATATATTATTTTCAAATATGGTGATGAGTCCTGACTGAGACCTATGACATCATCATCATCTTGTGCATTGATCCTCGACAAAGATTCAAGATGCACAAGATGCACTCCTGAGGATTGTGATAGAATTCGTTACTTCTTACGTTATAGTACTATTTTACACTACTATTCTGTGAGGCGTAGTGTTTCTCCGGTCGAGTCGACCCATTCAGCAAAAACTAGCTGTATCGTGACTCTTGACCACTTTAAAACAATTCTGTCATCTTTCTTTCGCAGTATTGCAAAAAAAATTAGGCTTTCGAGTCATAACATCACGCTCTCAATGGAAAATCTTAATTAAAACTATTTCTCAAACTAAAGGCAAAATTAAAAAGAAATACTGAGATAAACAACTTTCTTTTACGTTAGATTGCCTCATTAAATTAGCAAACAGCAACTTTATATAATCTATATTAATAACTATGACAAAAGGAGATGATTCAGCTTTTTCTGGCACGGGAGTCCAATCTCACGTAGCGCTGGCTTTTAGCCACTCCCATCTCAGATAGATGTTGTGCGGGAGTCTGAGAGTTGAGAGCTCCCCAGTTACCATCTGATAAGTTCCAGAAGCCCCCAACATATACTTTGCAAGAGTGTACAAAGCGAAAAAAAAAAATTAGCAGGTTAAATAATTATACTCTTTGGGTTAGCGTACGTACATTTGTGTTACAAAATAATATACATTCATTGACATGTATGTATGTGTTTTGTGGGTGAATGTATCATTTAGTGTGTGTGGTTTTTATTGGCTTATTAAATTTGTTTAAGAACAAAAAAGTCTTTCATATATTTTCAGGAAATAATTTCCAATTTACATCGGTAATTATTTAATGGACGCAAACTGAAAAATAGCATACGCAGACAAAATATTTACTCTTTTACTTTTACCAAGAAATGACTAAATGAATTTCGCTCACTTTCAGCATTACCTTATCAGGTTTTTGTGTATTACGTAGATTCGTCTTAGTTAATTAAATATAAAATTAAAAAGTTAATTAAAAAAAAGTTATGAAAAAGAGTTCAAAACCTTTATTTACACATTTGTTATTTTGTTATTTACACCTTTATTTTAGAGTTATTTTTTATCTTATGTGTTGTATTTTTTGTTGTGTTTTATTTTAATCTTGTGTAACAGATTGTGAATTGTGTCACCAGTTCTCTATATTCAGTTAGGGTGTGGTCCTGCCAACCCATTCTTCATAAGAGAGCTATAAACTAACTGCAACGTGGCTCATTAGCTATGTATTTTAAAGTTACACACTAAAATTTTAAGGCACTATCGTAAGAAATTGTAGATACCAAATTGCAAATATTATTATCCTTATGATCCTGCATTAGCACTTATCAAAATAAAGTTTGATTCAGATATTCAATTATTCAAACACCGATAAGACCTAATAGTGATGTGACATTTAATTGTTTACCGCAGTTATATATCGCAAATATCGTATGAATATTATGGACGTTGACAAATCAAGTCATTTACACATGGAGACACGTGTTAAGGACTTGATTTTCAATACTGTATGTAGCATAAAAGGCTCCGCACATCCGGGAGTTCGCCGTTATCAGAGGATATCAGCGTAAAATATTAGCTTATCATTACTGTTTCTTATGATTAGTGAATAGCACTGATTAAGAGGTTTACCATCTCAGGGTTGATAACGCATCTGCATCGTTATTTTTCGTAGTGAATATATTTAATATCAGACGCTCGTTTCTTACGTTACATTACTTCTGAGGACTGAGTGTCGGTCGTCGAGTCATCGAGTCGTGATACCCCGCTACCTTTAACAGGGTTCCTGATCACACTCACCAAGCGAAACACATTAGCGTTATGCTCCTGTTGTTGTCATGGTTGACGAGAACCTACAAAACTGCAACGTGTCAGCGTGCATGGTGAAAGAAAGCAACCGAAAACCTTGTTACTGGTGATAGGTTGAGACGGTGAGATGGTGAGGCATTCCAGTTTAGCCTCCAAGTGTGACTTCTAATTAAAGCTAATTGAGTATAATGAATGGCAGAAATCACCATACGATGCTCTGAGCGCTCATTAGCCGTCCCTAATATCATTTCTTTCTTCGTTAGTTACCTAAAAAAACTGACTGAATTACGAAAGACCTTTATAGAATATAAACGTGGAAAGTAAACGAAGCATTATCTAATGCCGATACTACATTGCTATCAAAACTTAAAGGAAGTAGTTGCAAAACCGGGGAAAGCTATAATACATTTCTATAATATGGATTTAATATTAAGAATCATATGCGGACATCCCTTTACGGCTGGATCGATAGGCAAAGCGGGGCTGTCTGTTACTACGGCTACCGACTGCCCTGTACGTTGTAAAACCAGTTATACACCAGGAAACTTAATATAATTATGATGCTTTTCTCAATTTTATATGGGTATTAGTTACTAAATTATATGTTATATAATATATATCCTTAACTTAGGAATAAACTATCCCGTACATGGCAAAAGAAGCAACCTTATTGCTGGTGACCAGGCATTCCACATTACTCATCAGTGTTGACTGAGTGAATTATGATTCTTTAATGGATGATATGGTGAAGGATGAATATGAACGTCACGGGGATAGGAATCATCAAATTGTCAGGTGATTTATATGCTTGTATCACCCCTAAGCAATAATGGGACCTTATCTCGACCGAGGAAGGAACATACCATCACAGAATTATAGGGTGAACCATCACAGAATTATAGCAGCATAACTCAGCTGTGTATCATATGGTAAGAGTAGGGATACAGGTACCGAGACGTTCCATCTTAGTATTCAGAGGCGAGGGAGGAGATTGAAGTTTGCAGGAAATGCTAGCTGGCTTGGATCTTCTTTTATGGTTGATGTAAATGTCGTGGGCAACAGTAATCACTTTCCATCAGGTGAACTATGTGCTCAAATGTCACCCCTGAAATTATAAAAAAATAAAACATTTCTAAATTTAAAAATTCTAACAATATCGTACTTTATCAACTTCAGTAATTATTTTAAGAAACAAAGAGTTATATTTAAAGCTCAGTGTGCCACAATCCTCAAGCGGCTCCATCTGATATGCACTCTGAATCATTTCATAGCTGGATTATCCTGACTTTTGCACAGACACATAAATGACTGAAATAGATGGTCAAAACAAAGGGACGCCCCTTAATGGCTTAAGTCTTATTTTGTATCATTAAGGGTGAATTTTCATTTTAAATCAACACTTTTTTAATGTGACAGAGGAGCCCACAGTTCACCTAATGTTAAATGATTTCGAGGGCACATGACATACATATCGATTTTCGATGAAGATTCAAAATACAGGTGCCACCCAAGAAGGTAAAGACAGAAATCCTCATCACCAGTAACAACCATCGTTTGGTTATTACTGGTGACACAGCAAAGTAACAATTTAATATGATGTTCTCTGAAAACATGATACTTTATCAATCAAGCCTACCGTGCTGAAACTAAAGCAGCCTCGTGGCTTTTATTTTTTCGTATTAAAATTCCTCATCCGTTAGATAACGTCCTGGCCACTAGGTTGTCACTTGTCTGCTTAGAATACTCGGTTCCTTGTGGTTGTAGATATAAAGATCTTTATATTTCAAAGTGGACTTATTATCCTTAATTCGAATGGATGTACTATTTCAACATTAATCGAACTAAATTCTATTTATTCTTCAAATAATATGCGGTACAAAAAATCCAATGCGATTGGAATGGTTTTTTTCTCTAGCACTGATTAATCCATTATTATTATTACATATTGGAACATATTGATATGTTATACGATGTCATTATTATTAAATCATTCATTATGAGTTTTTATTCTACATAGATCCGATATTCTCTATTCCAAGGATTCTCTTCAATAATACAAAATATAAGAGATGAGAAAAATCTAATTTAGCCGACTAAATTAGCATTCTAGTAAAAATGTCTGCGGCGGCTGTCTGAAAAATTGCCGATAGGATGCCGTATACAAAATGTACAAATCCTTTCTTTCTAACCATGATTTAGATTCCTGTAGGCTTTTTAATAAACTTTTTTTTATCCTCATAAGAGCAGACGTCCTTGAAAACAACCTTTCAAAGTGTTCGGTAATGAGATAAATGATACTCTCTCGGAAAACTTTGTGTTCCAAGAATTAGTAACTTAGCAATTTGCGTTTACACTTTGATTTTATTCAAGAAACGTCCAGATCTAATCTTCAAAACTAAGACATTAATAGAATTTTTGTCAATCGTTAACCAGTGATCGGTCTCAAACCCATTTTAGCTAAGTTACTATGGGATATTTTCGTTTAAGTCACGGTAATTTTGTTTTTTATTAATTACAATAATTTATGTTATAGACGTAATATTAGGACAACATGGATGATAGCGGGATATAGACAATAGTGGTAAACGTAATTGTGCTCCGTTTTGCAGGTCCTAGGTTCAATTCACTTACAGTAGTAGATCAATAGTCGGGTTCAGGGGGTTACGACATCCGGGTAAAATGGGCCGTGTAAGAAAACGCATCTCAATGGTTCGGTCTCTGTCCTGAAGGATAGGTTATCGATGGGCAACTAACACTGGTGAGACTATGGATATGGAGGCAAGCGTTTCCGTAGTCCTACCGTTATACGGCGAGGTTCCACCATCGTGGAATTTTAGTCAAAGCAAGTCGTATATAACTTGTACTTGCCCAGGCGAGGGCGAGTATGCAAAAGGCATTTCCCTACTTACATATAAGAGGAACTCTGACGTCTGCTTCGTCGACATTTGAATGCAAATCTCAACTTGACACACACAACACAACAGAATTGGTTAAAAGTGGTTTAGATATGCGTATTATAGTTTGTTAGATACCTAAAAGGGTCATCAGCTGCACCATGAATGTGTCAGATCCATCGTGGAATGACCAAACCCTCGCGGAAACAACAGTATAACGCTGCTGCTCCCCGATCTCTTCAGTCCGGTGGCCAAGTTACGACATTCCATCTAAGTTCTCAGAGGTCTCATTTTGACCTGAGCATTTTGAATCTTCAATGGGGATGGATGATAAGAAATCCGTCTTAAGCCGCTGCTCACCACTTTCCATTAAGTGAACTGATTTATGTATATTGTGACATTGTATGTATTTGGAAAATACAGACTTCGATAAATTAAAAATAAATCTGATGATCTATCTATCTATCTACGTTATTCTATTTAGTTTATATTGCGAAATAAAAAAGACGAAACTAAGCAAAAAAATCAGACCAGTTTATAATATTGTTGTAATTCAAATAGTCGTGAAGTTGGTCAAAGAATCGTTTATTAAGAACAGGTATTCGATTCTTCTCCAGACATCAAAAGTACTTTCAATCGAATAATGTAATTCTCGAGAACCCGTCGACAAGTGAATGACTCTCGATGGATATCTAACACCGCTATCATTACAAGAGGGTTCATTGTAAGTTTGTCGATTTATAAAAACATCTATGCCAATGATTCTTAACCGATAGAAACACCATAAACTTTATACTTTATTCATTTATTTTGGCAGTAAACAGTCATTTAGATATAAAAAGTTTACACATAAAAAAGTAACATATAAAGATGAACAAAGAAGTTTATATAATAAACAAAAGACAACATTGTGAGAAAACCTAGTTGAAGCGGGATGAAAACTGCACAAAACTTTTTTTTTTTTTTTAACAAATTTATTGTCATGCCCTCTAAACCAAAAATACTGTCATAACTATTAACTGTTCGAAACAAAAACATTGAACAATACGAATGTGTACTTTAAATAAAACATAAAAGAAATCACTATGATGTATAACTTCTATTGTTAAAATATTAACGATATTTTATAAAATATTATAATACATATGAAATATAAATAATAATAATTTCATTTTTATATGACCATTTATTGAATAATATCCAAAAATAATTTTACGCAATAAGGCGATGAGGGACGGATCAAAGTGATAATTCGTTATATACTCGTCCTGAGAAAAAAAAACAGATTAAAGAATTGAAGACAGGTGACGTTTACTAATTCACTGAGTAGCACCTAGCCGACTGTGCTCCAATTCTAGAAGACTTCATAGAACATGTAATATAATTTGCCCGCTACGCAAAGCTACTCTGTGGAATCAGCTGTCACCAGCGGTGTTTCCGAACCGATACGACTTTCAAGAAAAGAGCCTACACCTTTCTTTAAGGCCGGCAACGCATTTGCGTCTCCTCTGGTGTTGCGGATATTCTTGGGCGGCTGTGATCACTTGCCACCTATTCTTTAAAAAGTAAAAAAACGTTTTAGATATGTGTTAGAACAAACAGGATTATCACGTTAATGTATAATCTTATCAATGCCAACCTTAATATAAGAGAGCATAAACAATTTTAAGTCGCATATAGAATTTTTGGGGTTTGTTTTAGTACTGCAATATTGCAATAGATGGCACAGTTGTAAATTGTTTTCGCACGCACGGACACAGCGAATTAATATATTAGATATATACCATCAACTAAGTTATTAAAAAAGGTGCACAAACAAAACACAACACAAAGCATAAGAGAATTATAATTTAGTACTAACCTAATGCTATATTTTATTTCATATTATGTTTGACAATCGAGCAAACAGTTCAAATTATGGTAAGCGATTCTAGCAGCCCTTTTCCATTCCACATACAACTTCGATAAAGAATTGAATGCCTCGTCACCAGTTAAGGGTCTTCAGTTCATACCAATATAATATTACAATCACCAAACAAAACATAGCATGTATTATTAGGTGATTGTATTATATACTAACTATAACGTATTGAGAGTACATCTTGTAATCAAATACTCCGTGTAACACCGACCAATTGCAAACGGACACAGTACTGCTGCATCATCATACTGATATAACAATATGCACCTTCATATTTATAGAAGTGACAAGATTAAATATGCATAAAGTGAATTCCGATTCTACTAGTAGATTCGTATTTTCAAAAACGTCTTAAACGTACATTATTATTATATTATGCTTACTAGTTTTTCAAAACGAAAGTAGTTGTATAATTTATTAAAAAAATTCTCACGTGTTAAAGCCAAGTTACCACCAACTTAGCTGTTTAGGTGGCTAAAGTTGAAACCAAAATCAGCTGTCAGCTCTATTTATATATTTTGTTGTGAAAAGTGCAAATAAAACCTCTCAATAGTGATGCGCGTTAGATTGAAAAAAGGGAAATTACTCCAATGTTACTCCAAATAAGAAAATAATTAATTCATAAGTTTGTGGTGAATTTGGCGTGTTGCCAAAATTCTAATCTACTATTGATTACAGTTAAATTAGCTAAGCTCAGTATGGGTCACCTCGCAGTAGAATTGTCACAGAATAGGTAACATGCAGTTGAGAATTATGCCTACATTATAATTCTCAGAGGTCATACTAATAATATTAACTTTAAATATGGCAGTAGATCCATAATATGATACCGTACCGTAAGGTGAAGATAGGACAGGTCACCTACCTGACAAAAAATTACCTTAGTAAAAGTTTCACCATTTTCGAGATTTTTTATTTTTTCTATATAGCTAGAAAAAAGTAACTAGCGTTACAACTTTCAGGAATATCTATCAAACAGGTAATTTATCAATGCGATATGCAGCAGTAGCTCAGTATTTTTTTTTCACCGGCGAAGGCCAAATTTGAATAAAATAAATTATATTAAAAAAAAAATTGTCGTTCTCAACTTTTTCCAACAAATTGATCAAAGCGTTACATTAATATAGTAGAACAATTATTCGTGAGTACGTAAAAAAAAATATAATAAACAATAATTGAGCTTTGGATTGAAGGAAACGGTGGATCCACCATATAAAATACGGCAGCGTTACACTGCTATTTCCGTGAGGGTGTGGTTATTCCCCAGTCGAACTAACCCATTCATGGTGCAGCTGCAAATCATCACCGTAGTTCTACGTCTGTTTAAACCTTCCCTTGCATGTGGTAATATCCACAGCCTGAAGGTTTTCAGGTACCTACCCTCTGTCCTTCGCAGATGATTGTTGTGACGTAAGTATTTCTAAACAGAAAACTAGTGATTTCTTCTCTCTACTGGTGTTGGCGGAGGTTACTCAGATTGCCTTAGACTGCCATGAGAACATATATATATATTAAATGGTCTGACACAATAAAGAAGGCGGTGGACGATATCATGCACCGTGCAGTTCACTCCGCATATAACCACACTCAATGGAGACTCATTGTTCGTGATCGTGATCCTTAGCAGTGAGGGAACGAGGAAGAAGAAGACTAGGAATCGCACTCATGACCTACAAGTCTTCACGCGGACACGCTGCTCGTAAACTACGTGACTAGCACGCTATTAAATAGTCACGACATGTTTACGGCTACATGTTCGAAATCGGCTAGGAGGTATTAAATAAAAACCAATTTCTTAAAAAACAATAAATCCGGTATAAATTTATTATTCCCAGATTTTTCTAAAGCAATCTCTATTAGATTTCTAACTACAGTTACCAAATCGCCTGTTGAGAGTCTATCGAAACCGAACAATAGCAATTATTGTAGTCGACAAGAAACCTCGATCCGATTTCAGATACCGATCTATTTGTCGATATCGATGCCGCAATGACAGCTATAGATACGGCACTATTGTCCTAGACTGAGTACGTGTTGTTCTAATGAATGAAAAGCCGCCAGTACCTTAATCTATATTTTTTAATGTTGTTTATCGGTATTTCTCTATCTTTATCTTTATATATCATTTATAAATAGATTAATTTTTTTTCTGATATTCTATTAGTTATATTTTTATACATTTAAATATCATATGATTTATTTATTTTCTTTTATGTATAGATATTATGATTTACTATAGACTTGCTCTCAATGTAGTAAGTTGTAATATTGTAAATAAGTTTCTGTTAAATTTTTATAATTATATATTACATTAGGGCTTAGGAATTTTTTAATGGCAATTATTTAGATCTTAGGCATAGTGTTCATAATGATAGTACAGAGTACAAAGTTATTTTTTAAGAATTAAAACAAAACTTACTATGCTGGTAGAATATATTTTACCATATATTCTACTAGTGGTGGAGCCACGCTGCAATTTATTTCTAGCTGCAGAATGAGTGGGTCAGCTCGACAGGGGTAAGACCACGCCCTCACATACCCCAATACCAGTACAAAATAGCAGCATAATGGTGGTGTGTTTTGTCTGTTGAGTGTAGGGATCCTTTATTACAGGTGACGAGGCATTCCATCTCAGTCCTCAAGGGTGACAACGCATCTTCATTATGATTCCTAGTCAAGGATTAATGTAGTCATGGGCCGCAGGAACCTCTATGCTATTATTTTACCCTGGTATTCTGTGAAAGCGTGTTCTTACCCCGGTCGAACTGACCCATTCATTCTACAGCTGGAAACAAACTTCAGTGTAGCTATAGTGTATTTCATATAGTGATTTTAGGGGTCATGAGACCCAGTAACTTAATATCGCGGCAATCGATTGGCCCTTAGGGTTAACGTATATGCGTGAACCTTAAATTTCTTTTTTAGGTCATTGACAAAAAAATATTACTCTGCTAAAATGGTGACAGGCAGGCACGTACGCCTTTGTGACGTCAGGTATCCTATCAACCTGAACTGGAGAACGTATTAATAGAATAATGAATATTAGCAAAAAGTCATCTTTCTCCACAGAAGTATTAAAACTATTTTACAGCCGTGGTAACCTTAATAGGTTATACACATATGTTTTTTTTATATACTGTTGCAGTTACTTATAACTAACTGTTGCCCGCAGCTTCGCATGCGTGGATATATGTATATTAAATTAAGGTTCTATAGTTTGAATAGTCCAAAAACTAAAACGTAGGAATAGTAATGATGGTGTGCGACATCAGAACACCATTTACATTCAGAGGTTACAACAGCCTTATTACAACTTTAATTTTAAACTTCACATATAAAATTACAACCCCTTTTACAGGTTAAATAAAAACGCCAATATATGTATACATTTAATTCTAAACAGAAGCAGGTTTATGAGCGTTTAGTGCTTATTACTTGTTATTAAATGACGGACTTTCATACAACCGGTGAAATTTCCAAAAATCCTTCCTTAGTTATAGTTAATGCTCACAACATAAAAGGTATCAACTGCCAAAATTTCAAGTTTATAGCCTCGGTTTATACAGTCGGTTTAGACTCATAAAAGTTATCAACTATCAAAATTTCAAGTTTAAAGCCTCGGTTTATAGAGTTGGTTTAGACTCATAAAAGGTATCAACTGTCAAAATTTCAAGTTTATAGCCTCGGTTTATAGAGTCGGTTTAGACTCATAAAAGGTATCAACTGTCAAAATTTCAAGTTTATAGAGTCGGTTTAGACTCATAAAAGGTATCAACTGCCGAAATTTCAAGTTTATAGTCTCGGTTTATAGAGTTGGTTTAGACTCATAAAAGGTATCAACTGACGAAATTTCAAGTTTATAGCCTCGGTTTATAGAGTTGGTTTAAACTCATAAAAGGTATCAACTGTTAAAATTTCAAGTTCGTAGCCCTAGCGGCTTAGACTCGTTGATATATCATTCAGTCGGGATAAATAATTATATATGTATAAATAACATGAACGTACTAACATCTAGTAATTATTAACACAATAAATAAATCAATAAATAAAATTTTACATTCTACGATATCAGAAGAGTAATTATACTCGTACAGTAATAATAAATTAAGAGTAATCATAATTTAAAATCATCGTTCGCCATTCGTATTTTATTGAACAATTCGTATTTGAGTATATTGAAATGCAGTGTATCGTAAACAGAAACTGACCTTAAAATAACAAATGACATCTTACTTAGTTTTTTTTAATTTTAAACTTAAAAATAACATAAATATGATACCTTTTAAAATAACGTAACTAAAATATTCGTCAAATTACAGATCAGAAGAAGTTAAGTCTGATTTGTCTGTCGTCCTAAAATATTTCATTACCTTTCAAATAAAAAAAAAACCTTTAAAGTAGATTCTTATAAATAATATATACATTCGAAAGCTGCAATAAATCAACCGTTTTATCAATATTGTTAAGCTGAAGATAAATGGCATAACTATAGATTTACGAATCGGCTAATAAATCAATAAAAGGTATTAACTATTTGATTATAAGAGAAAAGTTAAAGTGTTGAGTTATCAACAGTTAAATTATGCTTTTCTAAGCGTTTCTAAGCAACGTTGATGGTTCCCACGTCTTTTAACCCAAAAAGTACAGCTGTTTGGAATTCTAACCCACGACGACCTTGGTTCTAAAATCAGTTTACACAAATTTTGCCCTCGGACACAAGACCCACGAATTAGCGGGCAGGTTTCAATTGAGAGCCACGCTATAGTTTGTTTCTAACTGTAGCATGAATTGGTCTGGTCGGCTTGATCGGGGAAGGATTTGATAGCTTCTGTGTTTCCTCTGGTAAGTATTAGAACATCCCTTGTAACTGGTAATGAAGTATTTCGTTTAAAACCACAAAAGTGAAAATGCATTTGTATTTTGATTCCTTATAGAGGATGAAATAATGGGCTGGAGGAATCATTTACCATCAGGCGGACTGTGTGCTGGTTTGTCATCCCCAACTTATAAAGAAAAAAATATATACTAGTGTGTCTTTTTTCTCTTAAGTACAACTATACCATACGTTTGTTAACTGTTAAGTTATTCTGACAGATTTCGACTAAGGTCTAAGTATCTTCCGGCTATTACCAGATGACATCAACTTTGATGACAACAACGCGAGGTTTATGATAGTGCCGTAATTTCGATGAATTGCATACACAATAAGATCGGGTGATACAAAGAACATACATATTCCCCAAAACCAGCAAGTTATGATATTCAAACATTTTTATTACTAGAATGCGAATCGAACCCAGGCCCCGTCACGCAGCAGCCGGGTATTTCAACCACTTCACCGTACGGCCAGCCACTACGCAAGTATAGGGCCAATAGGGATAGTACATTTAGATTAATTAAATAACCGATAACCACTCGGCTTAGAGCAGGACAGATTGATTAATTAACTCTGTTGATTAGTGACAAATTGGCAAGGTACTCCATTTGTCAGTTACGTAACAGCAATTAATGGAGTAGGTATTACTGGATTAAAGTTATTTGATTATCGTTAAATAATTAAGTGAATGTTAAAGTCTTCAGTTTGTTAGCCAGGTTGATATATCGTGTGCGCATGAGGTTAGTGAGTGAAGAAGTCCCCGTAAAATGCAACTTAACACAATCTAGATTCGGCTAAACTTCGGAGTCAAAGTTCATTTGTAAATAATGATTACCTTTTTTTTTATAGAACAGGTGGCTAACGTGTATTTAGCTCAGCTGATGGTAAGTGATGAATGACCGCCACCTATTGATAACACCAGAGGAGTCGCGTGATGTTCGTCGATGCGCTGCCGCCCTTTTGGAAAGGTGTGCGTGGCGACAGCTGATACCACAGAGTAACTGTGTACACAGCGGTGCATTGCGAGCTATCGAGATGATGGGGATGGAATTTTGAATTCTATCATGAACAATTCCTCAGAACACTGCTCTCGTAACACTGTAGGTATCCATTAAGATGCAAGACAGCGAGGTTAGGTATCTACAATGTGGGTAACCATGATTAATTTATATATATATATATATATATATATATATATATATATATATATATATATATATACATATATATATATTATCCCTAGCACTAACAATGTTCTACAGGATGTCTATACCCAGCATTGGTATTTATTTTCATATGCTCACTTTACTTTATATACGAGGCCTCTTCTCTAGAGAGATTACTGAAGATCAGTGTTCCATGCACATGCGCCTCTATTACGGATTAGTGGATATCATGTCTTTGTAATTATTTTATTATTTTGTTAGACATGCAGATTAGACGACGTTTCTTTTCACCGAGATCACGTGGTAAATCAGCACTTAAAATTTCACTTAACAATTTCATTGTCGCCGGGGATTGAACCCGATTTTCTCGCATACCACGAAGTAACAGTGAGTACCCGCGCACTAAGCTACCATATGGCTCTTTAAAATATATAAGTCTATATATGCACGACTAACACAAACAGAATATTTTAGTATCTAATAAACATAACGTTCGCTTACAAGAGGTGGAGGAGGTATTTGTAATATTAACCATAAAACATTATTTGAGTCCATTAATCTCGTTTATCGTGGCGTAGATCGACGTACGGAGGAACAGCTTTGCTATAGCGAGATCATTGGGAATGTTTTAAATTATGCCATCGGTTTAACCCGCGGTGACAGTTCGAAAAATTACTCAGACTTGCAATACAGTTGGGTTTGTGTCCATTTTTAATTGTAATTAAAATATATATATATATATATATATATATATATATATATATATATATATATATATATATATGTATTTATATAATTTTATTTTGTTGACGAGGAATTCCATCTTAGATTTCGGGCGTGACAGGACCCGCAGAAATTACTTACTATCAATCGCGTGTGCTAATTTATTACTCTCAAAACAATAAAAAAAATTAAAGATAGCTTTAGAATTCGTTGGAATGTTTTCTTATTTAATTCAATTAATTCGTTACATTTATTAAGAAAGCTTAAAATTCAAATGTGTTGCGTCGAGGCCAGCTTTACGGTAAAGATAAGATAGTAAAGCGGATAAAAGAGTTTTAAAGTTTTAGGAGTACTTCTTCTGGTAAAAAGCAATAAAAACTGTAAGATATATCGTCATCAATATAATCCTTACACCAAATATATTGAGCAATGAGGTAAGATTATAAAAAAGAAAAAAAACATTTATTACCTTCTATGTCAGTTCCGCCTTTTAAAGTCTGCTTAAAAAATATTAAAAAACGTAACCACGTCGAAGTAAGTTCTTTCACTCACCAGTCAAAACAGCAGTGATAAGCCACTATTTTCCACTGATGGTTCTTAACAGTCATAGTTCTCAGCAAGTAGTTTCGAGATAAATCACGAATGGGACCACTCGACTAGGAAAGGACCACAGTCTCACAAAATATTAGCGAAATAGCATCATAACACTACTGTTTCGTATGGTGGTAAATGCGGTCTACCTCCTAGATATCATAGTTATAAACATTGCTTAGTTATGTCATGATAAAATAACAAATATCTAATTTTATTAATTTCAAATTTATGTTATGATAGTTTTCTAGTAACAATATTTACAATACCTAATAGCACTCAAACTCATATATCAAAGAGACAATAAAAATTTATACACTACGGAGGTTTTCTTGAGTTAACGACTAAGCTTCCGGTTAGTATATGGCGTCATAAAAATTACCATATTGCTATAAATCATCGTCAGTATTTGGTTTTTTGATTTTGTCCGTCAATTGATGAACATCAAAGGAATTGCCGCCGCATTGGTTTCCAATGCGGACGCACGCTAAATTTTGATGGACAACATTAACAAAGCCTTTATTACTGCGTTTGTATTTGGAATGCTATTTCTAAATTCTACTGTGTCCGTTGTAAAACTTAATTTGACTGCCAAATAAATAAAACGGGTTTATTATTGAAATATAAATACGGTGTAAGGATCCATTAAACGTTTTAGTGCAAATGCTAAGTTATTATTTTGCACAGGTAACCTGTAAAAGCATGGTTCTCCTCTGATATAGCCGACTCATTCATGCTTCAGACAATTTATTTTCAACAAAGCTGGACACGTACACACATATTTATATATTTATATTTTTTCCACATACCTTCTCAGAAAGTAACAGCTTAAAATATTAACGTATTTTGAATGGTCAAAGATAGTCCCAACTACTGATAACGAGTCATTTCGTCTCAATTCTTAAGGATGACAACGAACCTTCACACCTTTCCTTATCGAAACTTTCTATAAGCTGCAGTGACCTGTCTCCAGAAAATTATTGTCACTTGTTCTTTAAATAAAGTTTACATTAAACGTGATATATGTTGGACTATGATACTAAAAGAAACTATGACATGCTATAATTGGGTATTTACGTTAATAATAATATTTCAATGAATACTATCTCGTTATCTTCTTGTATAAAACAGCAATTACAAATGTTTTTATTATTATTTTATGGTGATAACTTAATCTTATATTTTTATTATCTCAAAATTTTACGTCTAAACTCAATCTCAGTGGTAAAAAGACGTATCATATATTACAATGTGAACGCCCTAAACTGGTTCTCTCCGGATAATCGGCCATAGGGTCTATTAGTGTGAAATATTCGAAACATTAACGTAACTTATATCCACCATCTACACTTAAGCGACATCTCAATCTAGTGCCGTAAGTGTTTAAAAGTTGCGTGTAATTAATTTCGAATAAATTATGGAGCTTCATTAAAGGAACGGCCAGTTTAGTACGCCGTGTATATTAAGCGGTATTGGGTTTTGTTAACATTCATATGTAGTGAACTTCGTGTTAATATAATTAAAGAACCGGTTGAGAGTAGAGTTTAGAGGTCTATTTTTGAAGTGAAACTTCTAAAAAGTTCTAGAGCGAAACTTATAAATCAAATTAAATCTTTGAAATATAATTTATTAGAAAGGAACCTTTCATTTTCAATATGCAGATTGCTTTATCGACGTAATAAATGTTGAATTCAATATCGTAAAAAAATCCTACGTCAAATTTATTCCGTTTAATTCACAAGGAAACGAAAGAAAAGGAAAAAGGAAAGTGAAAAAAAATAACTATCTTTCAATCTCATAAGCTGATGAAATCCTTTGATGTATCAATCACGCACCTCGTGCCATTACCGAAGTAGATTCGGAATGTTTCTGAGGCGTACACGAAAAACTGTAACAGACATCTGGCAATTTTGTAAAAGCGAACCACGCCCGCTTCCGATGGACACGTCTAGTTGATTTTATAGCTTAGAAAAATCGTAGAGCTGGCAATGCATTAATAATTTATAACTGTAAATAAAAATTAATTTATATTCCAGGTGTTTATAGCTTTTAGTCGTACATAACCAAGAGGTTTGTGTTGAAGTTGAAGATTGATTACATTTTTATTCCTAAGTATTATAGCTTTAGCCAGCAGAAATCGCAATAGAAAATTGTGTTAAATCAAAATTTGGGTTAAATGGTGTGCACTAGGAGAAGTGTAAATCCATTGATTGCTAATTACGGAGGTAACGGTGATAAGGCGGTATGTAATCCATCATCCGGCACATTATACCCACCTAGAAAATGTCTAACATAGATAACGATTTGAGATACAGACATGCCATTCTTAAATTAAAAAGGAATAATACGATATCACTTCTAAGGTCACCGGTTTCTCTTACCATTACCTACTTACCATTCGAAACACAGAAACACTAAATTAGCTATTTAACGCAAGTATCTTGTAAAATAATTATATCTAGTTTGTTTGTTACCGATACCATTAAAAAGAGTGATGATAAATATGTAAATCGAGTTTGAAGATTAAGACCGAATTTAATATGTAATATTTCACCTATTCCTTTGACATTTGAAATAAGCTAGTGGGAATCGTGAGTACGTAAATCGATCGCCAGGGTGTCGTTACTTAACCAGTGCAGTCTACTGAATTTGAGTTTGGCTTTGTAGCTAAAGTTGGAAAATTTTCCCTTACATTTCAATATAAAATGAACAATAGAGCTGTCAATATGTCAATATACCTTAACGCTTACCACGATTACGTGTTGTGTTTAAATTTTTCATGTACAAAATCATTTGTAGGGTCCGTCACAGACATATTAACGTCTTTGTGTTGCATGCCGTGATAAATTAAATATGATAACTGGACATTATTGATGGGTATTATCGTATTATTTAAAGGGCTAAGATATTTTTATTTTGTTATTTAATAAAATAACAAAATGAATTGAACGGTAAAATTATAAACATCTAAAAATCAACAATCATCGTAAAGCCCTATTGCTCGTGATAGTGTTTCAAAAATGCTGTATCCATTTCCTCTCTAAATTCATATCTTTGAGTGAATAAAACTTAATCGCCCGTGGACAGCAAGGACACATCGTCTCAATTGAAAATGACACAAAGATATGGTCTTCACTAGATAACTCATACTTGAGCTAATTATTTGTTTCAGTTCTGCTACTAATTCTGCTCCGATTCTGACAGAGGTACCCTTGATGTGAGGCAGCTAATATAAGCTAGTTACTAGCTACGGTTTATTTAAATACCCACAGAAATAAAATGTGGTTTCTACATTTTTATTACACGATTTGTTGTATTCTTATTACACGAATATAACTGTCGTCTCTCTCTATCTTTACCAATAATATGTCTAAGTACAATAACATTTTATTAGGTATATTTATATTACATTGACTAATCTGTGAAGAAATGAGGTAGAATTTGGGTAGAATGCCATATGAATTTACTAAGACATGCACACTTCCAAAAGTTCACTTTCTATAAGGCAGGCAGTGCGGCGACCTTTATAACAATCTGCTATTTCATTAGTACTGAACAACGATGTCATTTCTTAGCACGTGATTTACCTAAGTTTGATAACTTCGACCACCTAAGTTATGCGTACTATGAAACTTCAATCTTCCCCCGATCTCATTAGACATCGGAATATGGAAAGGGACAACGAATGAGTGCTACTGCATTTGTGCGAATACTTCTGATACTTTAAAAATATCATTCTAATATAATCCGGTTAGCAGAAGATATCGCCGTGTGCGAAATCGGCTGGAAGAACATCATCATGATACTTCAATGCTACTAGTAATGGCTCTAAGTATTATGAAAAAAAATACTTCAGCACGAATATAAGCCAATGATCGATAACATTGAATAACGCCTCTATAAATTTCATACTCTAAAATCAATCACCGACGCCTCAGAATGGCTGCTTCCGGCAGCGTTTGGAAAAGATGGCCGGCGCGGCGTTTCCGGTAAACGTCAAGTTTCGTCGAAAAAATTGCTTTTGATGTAATTTCAACACAAATCATAGAAATTTTTATTTCAGTGCCTGCAATAGTTATGATATATTTGCTACAACTGTTACAGTACACACGTAATAAAAAAATTTAATGGTTGTTTTACCACCGACAGCTGAATAAAAGTTTATCGACATTTGTTGGTTAGCAATTCTTCCGGCACTTGACATCCCCGGTATGGAATCATAATGCAAATGCGTGTAGGGTAACACTCCTAAATACTAAGATGGAATGGCTTTACGAGTTTATACTTAACGATGTTTTTCTTCGAAACCGTGGTCATTTCCCAGTAAAGACGACCAACTCATACAACATCATATAATATCATACGGATAGTTTTACGTGGCTTAGCTTTATTCAATTTAAAACATCCCGTTCGGTTTTTAGGTCTAGGATACGTCGTATGTGTGCCTGTATCCAGTATTGTAGCTACTACATAAGAACATTCCTTTGATATTATTTCATTTGTATTAGATTGTACTAGAGAAGGGGACATCTTGTGCGTATCTCTATGTTTACACATGCTGGCGGCACTATAACATATCCTGCTTAGTGTTCTCTTTTATTCATTCAAGTGACTTACTGTTGCCCGCAGCTTCGCGTACGTGTATATTAAAATAAAGCTCGTAGTTTGAGTACTCAAAAAAGCAAAAAAGCCGCGTAACGAAACTGTAGCGCGATTTGAAAATAGTGCCTATCGATATCTATACCACGAGTAGATGTAAACTTATTTATAATATTTCTTCCCAAAATTTTTATAATAAGCTTTATATAAACATAGAAACACTAACAACGGAATTTAATGATTTCCGTGCTTTGTTCAAAAGACCTGATCCATTAATAACGAAGCACGTAACCCGCTAAGCATTTATTACCTGAAACACAAATTACTCACCTCATGAATACCGTTATATTACGAAAGGTGTAAATAAAAGAATCGTCATTAAGACACACTTAAACAAAAGCACAAAATAAATCAGACGTAACAGACAGACAAAAGAGAAGAAAGTTTGATTATTACAACTCAATGGAGGTACGGTCGGCTGCTAAAAGCTGGAGAGTACGCACAAAGGGCTTAGTGCAGCGGAAATTACATCATGTACACCTTGTTATGTTCACTGT
This sequence comes from Teinopalpus imperialis, assembly GCA_029286865.1. Classification (NCBI taxonomy): domain Eukaryota; kingdom Metazoa; phylum Arthropoda; class Insecta; order Lepidoptera; family Papilionidae; genus Teinopalpus; species Teinopalpus imperialis. The sequence continues at coordinate 11,540,862 of JAGSMU010000004.1, forward strand.
ACTCTTTGAATATTGGATAGCTTTATGCGGAGAGTGGTAATTAATTTAAATGGATAGGTAATTTTTGTAAGGTATAAGGGATGATAAACGAGAAGCTAATGGTAAGGGTTGGTAAGTTTTTAATAATGGTAGAGACACAGTATGCTTGTGAATGGGTCAGGTCGACCAGCGAGGTTATACCCTCACAAAATTCCAGAATCAAGTAGAATCATAACGCATGTGATTCGTTTGATGTGTGTACGGATCCAGAGATCTAGTCGTCGGTTGGTGACATTTTAACAACGCTTATCTGTCTTGACTCTTTTTCCAGCATATACTATGTAGGTGCTTATGTGTCGCATCACTTACCATCAGATGAGCTTTGTCCTCGTTAGTCTTCGAGTATTCGTTAGATCCCGGGACCCATCCTTGCTACAGAATAATGCGTTGTCATTCTAAGGACTAATATTGAATACCTCATCATCTGAAATAAGGTATTCGGTTACTAAGCATCTAACGAAACAAAGTACCGCTTAAGTGTAGTTTTAGGCCGGTATTCCGTGAAAGAGTGATGGAGCCGACCCATTCTTGATACATTCTAGATTGTTGCTTCGTAATATCGTCTCTGTTTATATGAAGAGAAAAACGGCCTCTCATAGGCAAGGATGGGTTATATCGGACTCTCACCGAAAATCCCATGTGTCCTACTTTGGCTGCATATAGCAGAGCTATAAGAACATTCTCCATATGAGCGGTACGGACCCCCTTAATTGATGGAGTATAGGGACACACCAATACCAATTTCTGGGATGGCTGGTGTAGTCCTCGTTTTCCTGGTTCCCGTCTGGTCTCCGGGTAGCGCGCTTGAGGGGTCCGTTGTATATTTGCAGATTAGGAGAGTCTAAGAATGGCACACAGAAAGGAATCCCTCCCTCGAGACGAGACTGCCGATGGGTAACTGCCGCTGGTGGAGCTGCAGACTTTATACGATAATGTTCCTATGGTCCTGCCGCTAGTGGCGAAGCGGAACATAGTAGGGCTTAGGTGGGTATAAAGAAGGCATTACCCCACTTATAAAAAAATACTTTATAAGGACCGAGGGTGAGGGGGTATTAAATAGCTGCAAAGCAATATAGGGGTTGCAGTTGCATGACTAATTGGAGTTTCCGTGACCTTGAGCCAGGCCTGATAGCGTTCACCGTAGGTCTTTAACAGGTTTGCGTCCAATGTTGTGGGTGGTCCATGATTTCCCCACTCAAAAAATAAAAAAAATAGTAATAATGGTCTGCAATAAGGCTATAAGTTGACTTTGTGACTTCCTCTTTGCTGCAACCTAGGTGACTGATATACTAAGTTATGTGGGCTGGCGTGGTACCATCTACAAAAATAAATCAATTCATAGATGATTTTTCATTAACAGATGTCCTTAACTGCTGATTGTTAATAACTAATTCCTCCTGGGGATTTGGATATCTTCTGTCTGTAACCAGGTGACCTTTACTATATAGAATGCGTTATACTATACGGAGCTGTAAGAATATCGACACATTCAACAGACGACTAGTGATGGGTCGTATCATAATGATAATGTAGCATTTGCGTAAACACAGTGGCACTAACTCTTTTCCTTGTCAATGTATATATACAATGCCAGTGCAATAAAACAGGGGAAAAACATGCGGCCGCAATCCCAGTGAATAAATCAGACACTTGCGAAACGAAATATATTACTTTCTTCTTCATCTTTGTACGTAAGAGCACAGCATCGGACTAGGGAAGGTGACGAAGCTATGTCACTGTGCTAGCGTGAAAGATTACGGCGCTATGATATATCCTGCTCAGTTGATATCATCTGGTAATCAAGTACTTACCTCTATAACATCCGGAAAATATACAGGTAAGGCTTGGTCGGACAGCTTATGTCAAAATAGAAAAGAAAATAACTTTATGTTTGTTCCTTTGCAGGGTCTAGAGGCAATCGCTGTTTATTACGTTCGTGCAAGTCTCTTTAAGTTAAATCAAATCATTTATCTCTTACATAACGTCAACCACACATAAATGTAAGCGATCAAAACACGCAATCAGTCGTCTCATTCAACCGCATAATGCCGTTCATCTTTTAACACTTCTTCGCTTTTGTACACTAGCCTTTGAACATTTATTGATTGGCGCGTAAAGCCTGCCATTCAAACACCGGCCCCGCAGTAATGTGATAAAATAAAGCAATTAACTAACGTCAATCAGTGTCACTGATTGGAGGTAACGAGTAATTATTTACGTTGTGATCTATCATTGGGAGAGTCGGTGGCTCAATGTCCGATTCAATTTCGTGGCATGCCAACCGAATACGTTCAATGTCCGTTGTGTGTGGAAAACGACTTAACCTGATGGTAAGTGAACACCGCCGTCCTTGAGCATCCGCAACATAGGAGGAATTATACGCGCATTGGCGACATTAAAGATGGCAGTAGAATCGTTTTTTGAAGGTACGTAATTCGAGTCAGTTACACGGACACCAAAACTTAATAAATCATATTTTCCTTAGACGATAAAGGTGGATAATATGGCGAAAATTATGTTGATGATACTGTGGCTGCGATGGGGACGGTAAAAAAAGAAATAGGGATCATACGAAAGTGGAAATCATTGGGATTTTCTCTTTTTTTTTCGGGCTGATGGCCGCTGTTAGCCCGATGGCTTTTACAGTCTCACCGGGTTAAAATCTTTGGGAATATCGTTCAAAATATCGACGAAATGTACATGACATATAATAAAATCGTAAACAAACTTTTTGTTTGTTTGTCTGTATGTATATGTGTAGGCATATACTCAATTGTTTTGAGATAAACTTGGGTTAAAATTTTGTTATTTTTTTATTATTATATTTTGCCATTTTACTAATGTACAGTAGTTTTGAAACCCAGCGAGATATTGTAGCTGGTCAGGTAATCGTCCAAAATTATATTAATATTTATTTGTGAAACACCCAAGCATAGTACATTGCAGATCATTATACTGATTTATCTATTCGGCGTGACGCTTTCCTCGAAAAAGGGAAGCCATCATAAAAATCTGATCAAGGTTCACTTACTTCTCATCATTCTAACTCTGTCTGTTTGTACCCCGACTACATAGAATAATCCACAAAAGTGCAATACTTATAATTAATTATTAGGTATTGTATTGACTGAAAATATTTCTTTCACAAACTATGATATCGATAATAGCATTCCGTAAAACATAAATCAGGAATGGATGTCTTTAAATATCAAATGTTACTTGACCCGCGTCTAACCATCCCACGACCCGTATATTATAATCAATCAGTGACCATTGTGTCTTAAATATCTTGAATGTCTTCAAGTTGTAAATTATTGTGACTGATTACGAATTTGATAATTTTAGCAATCTACACGATTAAGCGGAACGATAGACCATTGACTAAACATTTCAATCATAATTTACGGTCTATGTATTCAACTTTGATAGCTCGTACCGATTTGTCTCCGTATTTTCGTTTGAGATTTACAAAAATCTCTAGGTAACGTAAATAAGTTATTTTCTATTAAGCCATAAAATATTTTTAAACTATTCTTTTATACTTAAGTAAATAAATTGTACAAGATGTTATACCGAATCATTATATCTGTAATGATTGTCTTATAAATAATAAATTTAGGAATTCATAAACCTTAAGCCTTCGAGTTTTTAATCAAAAAGTATAGTAATTTTTAATACTTTTAAAAGAAAAAACACCAACGAGCATGACTGGCATAACACAATTACATATAAATGAAATTATAAAAGTGAAATTAAGCACTTTAATAGAACACTGGCCATCCCTAATGCAAAGGGTTTTAATGTGAACCGATTTCGTGGAAATTTACTTTTTAAACAACAAAAAAAGACAGGCGGTTCTCCTGTTACACAGTGTTACTATCCCCTAAGGCCACATTTTAAACTCAGAGAGACACTACATTAAACTTTTTCGAAGACCCCTTAAAAAGAAAAGTGTTATATGAGCTAGTATTATTACAAATTTTACATTAAAGTTCAATTTTAACAATTTTTTTTTGGTAACTTGGATTAATATAATATTAATTTACGCAGTTTAAACAGTGTATGAAGTTTTTATAAATAACGATTGAAAGAGCGATTATGTTATTGTTTTCCGTACTTAATATAAGACTAAGTGTGACATATGAGCACACAGTTCAGTCGAATTTAAGTAATGACGTCAGGCATTAAACATCACAATTTTAGAATAAAGATACACGCTATCACCGTTTCAGGAGTGATATGGAATGTCTCGCTGCCAGCAACTGAGTCTCACTCACGTAACTAAACACAGAAGCATTTTCCTGCTATTTCACACTGGTATTAGGAAAACGGTCTTGTTCCGTTATTCTCGCTGCAATTACAATCTACAGGGTGGCCCTTTTATTCTTGTTAGTTTATTACTTTTTTACTTCATTAGGCTACTTTCTTTTTTATTACATTGAGAATAACAATCGAGCACACAGTGCACTTGATGGTACGTGACTCCAGCGACCCATGATATCTAAATTCACCCTCAACAAGGAATCATAATGCAGATGCGTTGTCAGCCTTGAGGACGGAGATGGAACGCCTCATCACCAGCAATAAAGGTCTCCAAATCCCTACGCTCACCAGAGGAAACACAGCAGCATTATGCTGCTATTTCAAGCCGGTCGAGCTGACCCATTTATTCTACAGCTATAAACAAACGGCAGTGTAGCTCTACTACTGTCAATTAAAGTAGTTGTACATTTGTTTAATCGGAATGTATTCGTTTTCATTCAAATTAGTTCAAATAATCTTTCATTGTTTTATCATCATCATCATAATCATCATCGACCATTAAAGATAGGCATTGATGATGATCCTTCCAACCCTTCTCCATAGACTGCCATCGTGCACAATTCTGAGCTATCTGCATCCACAGATTCACCATAGACTTCTAAAATCATTCTCCCCCTCGTCGGTTATTTGAGATATGTTAGTCAGCTTAGCTCTGAGACATAATCATCATCGACCATCAAAGATAGGATTGATGATGATCCTTCCAACCCTTCTCCATAGACTGCCGTCGAGCACAAAATGAGGAAACGTCTCTAAATTTTTACTCCCTTATTCTGCAGAAATGGTAATGAAACCAATATGTTACAAGGCTACCTACAAATGTTTTTTTTATCCTGGAATGGGTGTCAAATGACCATCGCTATGAGCCATATATTTCAAAGGTGGGAAAGTTGTTCATCTTCTCGGAATAGGTAATCGGAAACCAAGAGATTACATTAACTTATCATTAGAATGTATCGCCGCACTAAGAGAAACATTAAAAACACGAATGTAACACTAAAAATCTATAGATATCGAAGTGTCATTGCATACCAACAGAGTACTAGCGCCCGCAAATAAGGTAAGATGGGTTATTGACACCTAAATCGACACTCATAAAGGTATCTCTAAGGATTAGGTAAACTAAACTAGTAAACTGAAGAATAACATTCCATCGGTAATCGAAACTACAGTTTGAATCATCAAGCGCAACTAACATTCTGTGAATAGTAGTTTTTTTAGTAGTGTTAATCCGTGAGAGTATAGTCTTATCAGTTTGACTCAAGAAGCTCCGTGAGAAAAGTATATACCTCCAATAATTAAGTCGACTCATTCTGCGATCTAAAAACTGCACCTAAGTTTTTAATCCGTCAGAAGCAACTGACCGAGCCGAGGTTCGGCCCTCTCGGGCCCCCTCGAATCAGTCGCTTTAGCGCAAAGGGTAACGGTCCAAGCCGAGGCTCGCTCTCGGGAATCTACAAGGGTTACCCTTGGTTACCCTTAAATAAAGGTCTCGGCTGAGTGCCCCTACCGCTCAGCCACCTTTTAACCGGAAACTGTAAAAGCCCACGAACTAACAGTGGCCATCAGCCATAAAAAAAAATCATGGTGCAGTTGTAATGACGTGAAACACTCACTTTGCGTTCTTGAACACTCCACCCAAAACAATTACAAGATTGTTATAATTTCTAAACACTTACTTATACGATAATATCATACTTCGTTTAATGATTTTTAGTTACTAAGATTGAAAGTTAAATATGAACTATAAGTCGTAATATATAAAACGTAGGCATTTTTCTTGTGTGTGGGTCAGGCGCAATGTACGGAGAACTGTTTGATAGATGGCCGTGCAAAGTTATTAATGTGATACTGTGGCAACCTGGGCTACAGGATGTTTTTTTTATAAATATTATATATATATTTAGATTTGCAATAATAACATTTTCTCTTAGATGAATATATATAGATTACATTAGCGTTCTTGTATAAATAGCTTGTTAAAGGACCCGTCTTAATAGCCCGACTTTTATATAGCTACACTATACGACTTATATATAAACCATTATTTACGTTTCCTTTATTTGATTATTTTATAGATCAAAACCATTTTGCCGGCAATTCCATACAAGATAAAAGAAGTTTGTTTATTCGATTATGGTTTTATTGAATGGTACGAATGATAATATCGTGGTGTTCTTATGATCTGATCTCTTAAAAATTGTGGTAGTAATATTGACGTCCTCCTGTTCGATATCTCCTGATTACCAGATGATATCAATATTACCGCAAAACATTCGCGCAAACACCGAGATACTCACACATCGTCCATTTCCTTAGTATGACATAATACATGTACCATAAGACCAAAAGAAAGTTCAGATACAGTGTCAGTGATACAGGGTATACAACACACCCAGGCCGGAAAATGAACATTTTGTCATACACTGAGAATGGAACCCAGGACCGGGCACCTAACTCATCAAAGACTACATCGGCAAATAAAATGATAAATAATTAAATTAGTGCATATTAAGTGAAAAGTTAACGAAACTGAAAAACCGAACATCCTGTATAATTTAGAAAAGCACGTCCCCAAATGATCTATAATGAAATATCACTCTCTCTGGCCGTTGTTCCCTAAGTAAAATATGGACGGATGTTGACCCCAGGCAGCCAGACGGAATGCTAAAGTAAATACGAGCAACACTTGATAGTTTCTCGCATAAATCTTACGTCATGTTTGGATATTGTCCGATCGTTTGCTTGCTATGGTGCGGAGATAAATTTGCTTTATAATTTTGAATATCCCAAGAAAATAAATCAAATATGAATGAAGAGATACTATGAGATGATATTCATCTGATTGATTTCGACCACGGCGTTTTATTCTGATTATTTCTATATGACATCACTTCGCACGTTATATTATAGTGCCATAAGAGTTCGCAGAAACATGCATGTATAATAAGATCGGAGCAGAAAATATACCCAAAATCCGAAAACTAACAATTTCAATGAAATTTAATTAATAAAAAATAAAAAAGTAAATTATTTACTAAACCAAATAGTTTTGACAAAAAACCCAATTTGATTCCATAAAAATATTTCATCAATGTTAAGTAAGAACTTACCACATAAAAATTAAAATAAACTAACAAAAAAAAATTATAATACAATACAAACTCAAGTTGGTTTCATAAAAATGTTTCATCCGCTAAAACAGCCACTAAACTATCAATGATACGTAAGTAATTACCATATAAAAATTTAATTATACTAATAAAAAAAATTATAACAAAACAAACCCAAGTTGGTTTCATAAAAAATGTTTCACCTATACATCCGCTAAAACAGCCACTAACCTATCAACGATACGTAAGTAATTACCATATAAAAAATAAATTAAACTAATAAAAAATTATAACAAAACAAACTCAAGTTGGTTTCATAAAAATGTTTCATCTATACATCCACTAAAACAGCCACTAAGCTATCAATGATAAGTGAGTAATTACCATATAAAAAATAAATTAAACTAATAAAAAAAATTATAACAAAACAAACCCAAGTTGGTTTCATAAAAAATGTTTCACCTATACATCCGCTAAAACAGCCACTAACCTATCAACGATACGTAAGTAATTACCATAAAAAAATTAAATTAAATTAATAGAAAAAATTATAACAAAACAAACTCAAGTTGGTCTCATAAAAAATGTTTCACCTATACATCCGCTAAAACAGCCACTAAGCTATCAATGATACGTAAGTAATTACCATAAAAAAATTAAATTAAATTAATAGAAAAAATTATAACAAAACAAACTCAAGTTGGTTTCATAAAAAATGTTTCACCTATACATCCGCTAAAACAGCCACTAACATATCAATGATAAGTAAGTAAATACCATATTAAATATTATTAAATATGAGATCACAGGCATAGCAAAAACAAAACCTCATTACAATGGAATGACTCAAAAACTTCCGAAGTCATACTTATAGACTTTGCGTGTGTTCCATTGTGAACAGCATGACGACGCTCGGATAGAAGTGACAATCGGTGGAATTAGCTCTTTGCCACTTTCCTCCTTGAAACTTTGACATTGCCGCCGGGTAAGTGCGAGAGGAAGGAACAAAAGATCCACGGAATCACTCAAGGAATCGACTCTAATTGGAAAAAAACAACAGAAGCCCCAGTTTAATGTAATTAATTAAATATTTTTTGTTAATCAGGAAACTCGTTTTATTACCTTAATTATACGATACTTTGTCGTGAAAGATAACTTTTTTTTTTTTAATAAATGACAAATACACCTATTGGTAAGCGACATTTGACGTCACATCTACATTCATCCTCGATAAGGAATCATGCATTGGTCCCTGAAGTTAAGAGGGAATTCCTTTTTTTTTAAGTATAGGCGGCAACCAAGCATGCAGCCCACCTGATGGTAAGTGATCACCGCCGCCCAGCCCATGGTAGAAATTTCGCGTGAAGCGCACAGTGGCGGATTGCCAACCATCGAGATGATGAGGATGTAATTCTGAATTCTGTCGTGATGTACGATGTTTAAATTCAGCGGCTGATATTAATCCGAACAACTCCTCAAAACACTCCCCCTGGTAAATTCAGTAAAAAATATAAAGAGATGCAACATTTCTTCGCAACGCCACGGAATCAAGCCGATCGGAAAGTATCTAGTCATCAACGATTCGAGTCGTTCTCTATTGAATGTGGTCAAACGGAAGAAGCTGGTACTGGGGTGCCCCGGCCTGGAGATGATAACAGTATTCCATGTGAGGCCGAACTTGCGGTTTGTAAATTTACGCACAGTGGGCATACATGAAATACTGTCACGCTCAATTAAGCATGCCCAGTTTTTTAGAGGCCAATTTGGCCTTATCCTCCAAGTGTCCGCGAAACGGAACGTCGCTCGATTTGTCAACGCCAAAACCGTTACTGGTATACCGCTTTTTAGCGGTATACCAGTAACGGTCACCAGTAAGTCTTGATTTCTCAAATTTTACAAAATGTAGAAACAGAGTATCATCAGCATTGAAAGATAGAAAAACACAGTGGTAGAGCTACGCTGCAGTTTGTTTCTACCTGCAGAATGAATCGGTCAGCTCGACCGGGGTAGGATAGACGCCCTCATAGAATACCAGCGTAAAATAGCAGCATAACGCTGCTGCGTTCCGTAAGTTGAGTACAGAGATCCGGAAACCTTTATTACTGGTGACGAGGCATTCCATCTCAATCCTCAAGGGTATGCATCTGATTTATGATTCCTTGTCAAGGATGAATGTAGATGTCTTGAGCCGCAGAAATCCTTAACTTCAGGCGAACTGTGTGCTCGTTTGTCAAACAGAGTCTACTATGATTGGTGGTCAGTGGAACTTGCTGCTGCATTATGGGTCCTGGTTTCGAGGTAAACATATGTATCAGTCATTGGCCCGTATTATGTCAAAGACATCTTGTCTGGTGGATTTATAGACCGTTCTTGAAGAAGCAAGTATGGTATATCCATACCTTGTACAGGTGTGTGACGTGACAGGTGTGTTTAAGTAAACATATATTCAATCACTATTATAATATTTCTACTATTAAATATAATTAATAATATTAATTAGTACTGCCGAGTTTCTTTTCCCGAAGTGTAATACTTTTTATTGAATAAAGACAAAGGAGTCCTGTAACCTGATCACTGTTATTTAGTTGTTATTTAATTTTATTTCATTTCATGTCATACACACAAACATAAGTAGGCACGAGTGGTCATTTAAAATCCAAATATCTATTTAACTTCTCAATCGATTTACATAAAACGAAAATCCAAAACAGCCCAAGCTAATCTCCATGTATCACTGAAAACTACATTAAAACTGGTTTAGCCATTGTCGTGGTTATCGTACGCACGTACGCACAGACTAAATATATTTTTGTATGTTTTATCTTTTATTATTTTTTTTATATGTAAAGAGCGAAAGGCAATAAACAGCCGCGCGGTATAAGAGTAGTAGAGAGGCGTGCCCTGAGTTTAATACCTCACCAAGGAACAATATTTAAACTGCATCCGAACCTTTCTCTAATCTTATTGATCCTGCATAACATCGGACTAGGGAAGTGTAAGACGAGTAAGTGTGGGTTGTTATTTTTTAGCGTTGATTGCTACTGTTAGAAGTATTTTATAGTGACACCGGGTGAAAGGTGACCGAGCGCTAAGGGCACTTAGCCGAAACCAGGATGCGCTGCGTCGCGTCTATCAGGAAAGGAAACTTTAGCATACTGTCCAAATGACGAAAAGTTGCATATCTTGGACACGTGCTCAGGCACTAGAGATATGACTCTAAAACGGAGAAAGACCTCTCGGAAACCAAAGTGCTGTAGAACTGTTTCGCTAATATACAAAATTGACTGCCGAATTTCGTAGAGGCACTTTTATTTGTTGATGATCAGCACAAGGATTCCGAAAGGGAGCCTACATCTGGACCGATACCCTGCGCACGAAAGTAACTCGAGAGCGACAGAAGGTACTGAACCTCGGCTCGGTTAGTTGATTCTAATAGACTTAAAGGTGTGGGTGAATTCTTCCACCACAATATATACTGTGCACTGTGTGATCACATTAATGTCATCTGGTCAAGCGGAAGATATTCCGCTAGAAATAGATGTCCTCCTGGTCGTTATCTAGGACATTTATCTATCTATAAGGGGGCATTAACGCTTAGTGACATTTATTCATTACTTAATTCAATATATATTATTAGATCTCTTGGTGACGATTTTAGTTTAGGTTCAATAATAATTTTTCACGATATAGAAGTAAACTTTCAGAGCTTGTATATATGTATGTACAAGTATGTATGGTATCTTTCAATTCAATTTTCACCTATTTACAGATGTCAGAATAATCTGAAATTTTTAAATCATATAAAAAACCAATGACAACACAATCATTTCATTCTGTGTTATTTTAGCCTTTTTATTATCTAAAATTTATTTTTTAGCTTTATTAAATTCTAAAAATTATTTTTTATCTACACTTTACTTATTGCAATTGAGCAAAGGTCCCAGTTAAAAAAGCGTTCTATTTCCAAGTCTAATATAACAATATTTTGGCTATAGGACGAATCCCATATAAGTCAAACGCTTTTTCGTCCTATAGCCAAAGTATTGTTATATTAGACTTGGAAATAGCTGACTATACTGATATTAAATAACATGTATCATGTTTTGGGCTGGGGGCACTGGTAAAATTCGCGCGTGCACTCTCTTCACCCACATCCGAATTGCTGATAAAATTATTTAAATTGGCGCGTTCGCGCAGTCACTCGTTCGAACTTTTATTTATAATAGTACTTATTATAGGTGATCGATAAAAAGAACCCATTTCTGCTCACAACCAAAACATGATTTTTACATGTATTGAGTTTTTTTTTTTTTTATAGCATTAAGAGTAACAAACGAGCACACAGTTCACCTGATGGTAAGTGATTCCTGCGGCCCATGACATCTACATTCATACTTGACAAGAAATCATAATGCAGATGCGTTGTCACCCTTGAGGACTGAGATGGAATGCCTCGTCTCCAGTAATAAAGGTCTCCGGATCCCTCAATTGCCCGTACGTGTTGAATTTTTTTTTAATACTCAATGAATGAATTTCATTATATGATAAATTATTTTTATTTTTCATTGTGAACAGATATGTGGATTTTATTTTTTATATTATTAATCGAATTGTTTAAAAGTTAAGCACTATTACTAGAAACTGAATATTTGTAAAAAAACGTTTATTTGTAAAAACAATACATATTAACATTTCTTTATTACATTAGTGAAGACAAATGAGCACACAGTTCATATGTTGAGGGATTCACCTGATTAGTCAATGAGACCTTTGCATTCAAATTCGTCGTCGATTAGGAATCATAATGTGGTCGGAATGCCTGTAATTAGATCTGCGATTTTTTTCTTTAAACCAGACGAAATACGTTAGTACCAAACTGCTATTTTTTGCTGATGTTCCAGTAAACCTGCACCTACCACGCATAATGCAAATGACTAAATTGAAATGTCTCGTCACCAGTAAGAAGACTTACCAGACGAAATAGATTAGCGCTAATCTTCTTATGTTGAACTGGACAGGATACGTATTAAAGCCAATGGCGAGTACATTATCCACCTTGGATTTGCCGAGGGCTTAGTCATAATGGGCTGCAGAATCACTGAGGAACCTGGACGGTACGCTCAATGACCTCCATAGTGTCTCCCACCTGATGGCAAGTGTTTCGTGCAGCCCATGACCCATCATCCGTGAAAAAGAATCATAATGCAGATATGTTGTCACCCTTGAAGACTAGAATGGAATGCTTCTTCACTAGAGATAAAGGTATCTACACACACCAGACAAAACATAGCAGCATTATGCTACTATTTTATATTGGTATTCTGTGAGGATGTGGTTGAGCTGACCCATTCATTCTGCAGCTAGAAACAGACTGCAGCATAGCTCTACGACTGTTAATTTATAATTTTAATGTCCCATTGATGACTTATGGTACAGAAACATGGCCCTTAGCTAGCCATGTGGGAAAGCTCAAGTAACTCAGCGAGCTACGGAGCGGGTAATCTCAACGTTTCTATAGACATCTGTAGTAAAAAGAAGATGATTTTTGTTGGTAAAGCATGACCCTGGTCGAGCCGATTCGTGCTACAGCCAGTTAATATCTGTAGCGTGCCTTTACTACTTAAAATTATACTTAAAAATTGCATCGAACACCAAATCTAATATTTTCTTACAATGAATCACTATATCTCGAGTCATTGGTTTCGTTCAAATGATCTCGCAAATAGTAACGAAATATTTATAATGGTGTAATGTTAAGAGTACGAAGTCATTACGCAGATTCACAATTATTATCCGTACTACAAAAATAGTCGATGATTCATTACCTCGTGGTTGGTTCAATCGAACAGTTACAGACTTTATAAGGCGTGACCGAGAGACACGCAAGAATGTACAATCGTTGGAAAAAGTGTACTCACATATTTTATTTCACATAAAGCTTTGAAAGCTGAGCAAGTTAAAGTAATCTTTTCTGGAATTGTGTTACCTTGCACTAGTGATTTAATCTCATAAATTATGCTAAATGTCACAACGGAAAGTCTCAAACCAGAACTCTCTGAGATAACTGAAATTTTGTAGGTTCTGTTTTTCATAGTATTGTTTTTTTTTATAATAGTGAAGGATGACATACGAGCACACCTGATGGTAAGTGAGTACTACAGCTCATGGCATTCACATCCTCAATAAGGAATTATATTACTGATTACACATCAGCTATCAAAGAATACCAGTGTAAAATAGCAGCATAATGCTGCTGTGTTTCGTCTGATGTGTGAAAGGATCCGGAGACCTTTATTAGTGGTGACGAGGCATCTCAGTGGGTGACAACGTTCGTTAATTACTCTCAAAGAATAAAGAAAATTAAAACTAAGATAAATTGCCTCATAACAAGTAAGCAACCGCAATCCTACGCGCAGCAGACGAAATACAGGGGTGTTGCTGCGCTTTTTTACACTTAGAAGTCTCTCATTTTTACACTCATCAGAAATGTTGACGAATAATTCCTTTTTAAGAAAACTAAATATATTGTTACTGTCGATAACATTATTCATACTTAGGGTGACAAGTAAGTTAACCAGCAGGCAAGTCATGAACCATACATCCTTAATAAAGATTCACATTATCAAACTTATGGACTGAGATGAAATACCTTGTTATCATCGAATACTACCCTACACTCACAGTATAAAATATTCCAGCACCATTCTGCTATTCCACGGTAATATCCTGTGAAGGCGTGGTCCCAAGCGTAGCCGACCTATTCACATCAAACATAAAAAATTGCCACAGCGTAGCTCTCCAATCCAACCGATCGACAACTGTCAAATCCATCAAGACCATGAATTACGCAGTAAAAGTTAGGACGGAAAAAAACGAAATGTTAGTGATAAAATATATGTACATAGTTGTATATAAATTTATAATATACTTTTTTTTTTTAATACTCAATGAATGAATTTCATTATATGATAAATTATTTTTATATTTCATTGTGAACAGATATGTGGATTTTATTTTTTATATTATTAATCGAATTGTTTAAAAGTTAAGCACTATTACTAGAAACTGAATACGTTTATTTGTAAAACAATACATATTAACATTTCTTTATTACATTAGGGAAGACAAACGAGCACACAGTTCACCTGATGGTAAGTGAGTACTACAGCTCATGTCATTAACATCCTGAATAAGGAATTATATTACTGATTACACATCAGCTATCAAAGAATACCAGTGTAAAATAGCAGCATAATGCTGCTGTGTTTCGTCTGATGTGTGAAAGGATCCGGAGACCTTTATTAGTGGTGACGAGGCATTCAATCTCAGTCCTCAAGGGTGACAACGCTTGTTAATTACTCTCAAAGAATAAAGAAAATTAAAACTAAGATAAATTGCCTCATAACAAGTAAGCAACCGCAATCCTACGCGCAGCAGACGAAATACAGGGGTGTTGGTGCGCTTTTTACTTAGAAGTCTCTCACTTTTACACTCATCAGAAATGTTGACGAATAATTCCTTTTTAAGAAAACAAAATATATTGTTACTGTCGATAACATTATTCATACTTAGGGTGACAAGCGAGTTAACCAGCAGGCAAGTCATGAACCATACATCCTTAATAAAGATTCACATTATCAAACTTATGGACTGAGATGAAATACCTTGTTATCATCGAATACTACCCTACACTCACAGTATAAAATATTCCAGCACCATTCTGCTATTCCACGGTAATATCCTGTGAAGGCGTGGTCCCAAGCGTAGCCGACCTATTCACATCAAACATAAAAAATTGCCACAGCGTAGCTCTCCAATCCAACCGATCGACAACTGTCAAATCCATCAAGACCATGAATTACGCAGTAAAAGTTAGGACGGAAAAAAACGAAATGTTAGTGATAAAATATATGTACATAGTTGTATATAAATTTATAATATACTTTTTTTTTTTAATACTCAATTAATGAATTTCATTATATGATAAATTATTTTTATATTTCATTGTGAACAGATATGTGGATTTTATTTTTTATATTATTAATCGAATTGTTTAAAAGTTAAGCACTATTACTAGAAACTGAATATTTGTAAAACAATACATATTAACATTTCTTTATTACATTAGGGAAGACAAACGAGCACACAGTTCACCTGATGGTAAGTGAGTACTACAGCTCATGGCATTCACATCCTCAATAAGGAATTATAATGCTTATTAACATCAGCTATCAAAGAATACCAGTGTAAAATAGCAGCATAATGCTGCTGTGTTTCGTCTGATGTGTGAAAGGATCCGGAGACTTTTATTAGTGGTGACGAGGCATCTCAGTGGGTGACAACGTTCGTTAATTACTCTCAAAGAATAAAGAATAAATTAAAACCTACGCGCAGCAGACGAAATACAGGGGTGTTTTGCTGCGTTTTTTACTTAGAAGTCTCTCATTTTTACACTCATCAGAAATGTTGACGAATAATTCCTTTTTAAGAAAACTAAATATATTGTTACTGTCGATAACATTATTCATACTTAGGGTGGTAAGTTAACCAGCAGGCAAGTCATGAACCATACATCCTTAACAAAGATTCACATTCGATATAATTATCAAACTTATGAACTGAGATGAAATACCTTGTTATCATCGAATACTACCCAACACTCACAGTATAAAATATTCCAGCACCATTCTACTATTCCACGGTGATATCCTGTGAAGGCGTGGTCCCAAGCGTAGCCGACCTATTCACATCAAACATAAAAAATTGCCACAACGTAGCTCTTTCCAACCGATCGACAACTGTCAAATCCATCAAGACCATGAATTACGCAGTAAAAGTTAGGACGGAAAAAAACGAAATGTTAGTGATAAAATATATGTACATAGCTGTATATAAATTAATAATATACTTTTTTTTTTTAAAAAAAATGTAAGCATTAAAACTTTTTTTATTTTATTTTTTTTTGTAACGCTTATTGTTATTTTATCTATGTTTTGGAAGTATTACTTGGTCTTATTTTAATTTGGTTTTGTTTACCCTTAAACTGTTCCTTGTCATATTTATATTTCTAATTATCTGAATAATGTAAGCCCGTTCTTGGCCTTAAGTTAAGCTCATGTAAAATATGTATTTTATATTAAGGGCTGTTTTGTTCAAAAATAAAACTAGGACCTTAAGTTTCGCAGACTATTTCGCAGGCTATTGACGCTTTTATTTAACTTGACGCTATTTAATTATTATATTCTTTAATGTTTTTCCACGCGACCTCCCTTCCAATCAAGACCACAAGTCGTAGACAGAACTAAAAGTAAGTGTTATAATGTAACAACTATAAAATCGGACGGGGTATAACAATTAAGAAGTTATTGTAACACAAATCGATTTGTGACGCCCGTCAATTTGATGTCCCACAGGGGTCCGCGGACGTATCAAGAAACCTTATTAAAATTTAAATAACATTAAATAAGATCGTAATTTATTTAATGTGCGGCTAGCAAGTTATGTAAATAAATAAATAAATAAACATCAATTAAGATTTAATACGGGATGAAAGTGTACGTTTCGATTTGTGTTTCACGACTATGATTTAAATTGTGGTTAATTATATCTTACTAACATTTTGTTCTTTCAATTTCAATTAATTATTATATTAAATATCACTTAATAGTAGAGTAACTACTAGTTACTTAATACTTAGAAGTAATACTAATTAAAAAGTAGCTTAGCTATGGGTGTACTTTAAAAGCAGTTAAAGCATTATGGATATGATGAAGATGTTCTCCTACTCTTTTCCGCTACGGTGATACCACCTCGTTATGACTTGATGTTATCAACTGTTTTTGTTTTATGGCTGATGGCCACTGTTAGTCCGAGAGCTTTACAGCTTCACCGGGTTGAAA
This sequence comes from Teinopalpus imperialis, assembly GCA_029286865.1. Classification (NCBI taxonomy): domain Eukaryota; kingdom Metazoa; phylum Arthropoda; class Insecta; order Lepidoptera; family Papilionidae; genus Teinopalpus; species Teinopalpus imperialis. The sequence goes on from JAGSMU010000004.1 coordinate 11,558,236, forward strand.
GGTGACCGAGCGCTTAGGGCACTCAACCGAGATCTTTATTAATGGGTAACTTGTACAAGGATTCCCGAGAGAGAGCCTCGGCTTGGACCGTCAATTACTTCTGACGAATTAAGCATCATATTTTTTTTTGCAGGCTGATGGCCACCGTTATCCCGACGGCTTCACCGGGTTGCGAGATGACCGAGAGGGCCTTTGGCGCTCAATCGAGACCTCTATTAAGCGTCATAATGCATGTATAATACCATCGAAGAAATATTCGCATTCAGTGTGTGAGATATAGATAAAGATATAAGATATAGGTACATACAAACTCACACCCAAAAACCAACACACGTGATACACAAATAATTTTTATTCTATAACACATATCCTAACCATATATGATAGATGTTGATTGGCTAGATCGTAGATTTGACTATCGGACAATCCCGGGGCTAGAACCCATTGGCTGGTACCTTATAGAAATGAGTTAAAACCACTCACTAACATACATATCTGATCTGCAATACGAGGTGTTCCGTTTGGGACCCTCCAGATCCAGCATGTTATGTAGAAATTCAACCAATCAATATAATTTAATTGCATTTTTTATTCTTTTATTGTTTTCCGTAAAATCGGCAATGGTAGAGCTATACTGCAGTTTGTTTCTAGCTGCAGAATGAATGGTTCAGCTCGACCGGAGTAGGACCACGCCCTCACAGAATACCAGCTTAAAATAGAAGCATAATGCTGCTGTGCTTCGTCTGGTGAGTGAAAGGATCCGGAGACATTTATTACTGGTAACTAAGCATTCCATCTCAGTCCTGAAGGCTCGCACAACGCATCTGAATTATGATTACTTGTTAATGATGAATGTTGATGTCATGGGCCACAGGAATCACTTCCCATGAGGTAAACTGTGTGCTCGTTTGTTACTCTTAATGTAATAAAATATTCTTCGGTTATATTTATCTATGAAATCGCGACTTATAAATTTCAATAAATATTTCTTGAAAATGTTAATTTACACTGTACATGGGTTATCTATATTATCACCGTAGTGAGTTGACAAAACAACACGATCTCAAAGAATCGTATTTAAAATGTATATTCGCAATAGCTCAATACTGACATGAGTCTATCTTTAGTTGTAAAGATTCACTGTAACCATAACAATGACATAAATAAAAGCTGGTGTATTTTATGATCATCAGCAAGAAGTACTGGATGTTCTGTAAATAATAGCGTAGTCGTCAGAAGTACAAACGCAAGAGGATATTTTTCAAATATGGTCACCTTCAACGCTCAGTGGAATATATCTCAGTAATAACAGTGTTCATAGTCACACTAAATTTCATTATTCATAAGAGTATACTTGCATTCAGCACCGAGAAGCGTTTGAAAAATAAAAGAAAAACAATTTTGTTCCTTGCAATTTTCTCGTGCTACAAATATATTTCCCTCCTAGACAGTTCTTTTACTCTTTAAGGAATAGAAATAAAATACGCGTATTACATTTTTTACAACGATTATCACGCACTACTTTTGCTCGTAAATGTAAGAAATTTACAGAGAATATATTATATCTAGATTTATATTTCCTGTAAATATATTACAAAATAGTTTCGCATTAATTATTAACCGAGGAAGATTGTTATATGATATGTTTTAAGTTGTATAGAATTGTAATGTGATATATACATAAAAAAAACGATAAAGCATTTTTATGAGAGTACCATAATAATATTCTAACATACGACTAATGAAAAATAATCATGAATATTCATACACAATTACTGGTAACGAGATATTTGTTTTTGTTTTTAGGAGCAATAAACACCATAGTGATAAATGAACGCATGCCAACTTCGATTCGAATCTATGAAATATATGGATCTCTTCTAAACAGATAATATACACTAAATTTAAAATTCAAACATACTTTTTCTCGTCATGGTCCAACCGTTAGTATCGTAAAGCTTTTGATACTGCAGGTATCTAGTATGTTACGTACTAAGTCTGACAATAATAATCAAGGAATAATTACAAGCTAATATATATTTGTAATGTATATTGTTAAAAAAAATTTTAGTGTCTGTTGTGCGGAGGGAATTTTATTCTAGGGTGAATCAATGAATCCTAATTTAGTAGCTAGTTCGATTGCCAAATCACACTAATGTTAAAGTATGTTTAATATTTAGATACATTTTTAGTTATATAAATGAAACAAAAATATTTATTAGGCTCTGCAGAGATGACCTGATTTATCTCTGTTTCTTTGGCTACACCAATAATAGAAGCGATGAAAGATATTTCCCGCTAGTTTAGTGTTTTGTGTGCCGTAGGATACATTTCCTAGATTGAGGAACTATTTAAATAAATATTACTTTTAATATTTCAGTTCCTTATAACGATATTCAGTCCATGCATAAGAAAACTTACATACATTTTGTACAGAACCCAAAAAATATTCCCAACTTTCGGCAACTTTTATCCTTTTCTCAACCGCCGACGCAGCTATATTAAAAATAAAGACTCTAATGACTGTGGCGGTGTATCACAATACACAATAGAGACAAATAGGCACAGATACCAAAAGACACAAAGTAATGGTCAAAGAAAAGAGACGCTTTTATAAATAGTCTGTCACACCACATCGGAGTGGCAATTAAAAAATATATATATACACCTAGTCGAGCTGAAATAAAGTATTATATAGATCTGACATTCACATGTCAATCATAATGGAGAATTTTTTATGTTGTTATGTAAAATAGTAAACAATTTTTTCCCAGCCAAATTTAAAATAATATTATAAAATTCTAATGAAATATAATATTAAAAATCTATGTGCGTAAAAAAGAATCCTTAACTTGGTTGTTTACTACCTAGTTTTATTAATTAGATTATTTTGTTCTTTGTCGTAGTAAATGCATTTCGCTCGTTCAAAGAAATAATATTATTACCTCGTCAAGTCTATATTTAATACTATGTTTATGTGAAGTGCTCTCGGATCTCTTAGAAACGTTGACCAGACAATAACGTAGCATCTTTTCGCTTTGTACTCTGTGGTCATTAAGTTCTGACATTTACCTCTTTTATTTAAATGACAACTATTTAATGTGTCAAAAGTCTTTTACAGAATATGGTTATTAATTTGCTCTTTTTTTTTCTTTGGGCTTTATCACATATAAATTATTGTTTAGTTAAAAGCTTCGAGCCATTGAGTCATTCTTTCCTAATGTAAAATATCTAAGCTATAATGAGATGCAGCGATAGACTAGTGCATGAGACGTTGGACTCACTTGAAACAGCTGTAGTTCTAACCAACAAAATTTGCATTTACCTAGTAACGTGGTGTGTTGCCCTGTACATTAATACCGTACAGTACCTGTGTATTAATGCACTATATTGTAATGCACTGTAATGTTTCGGATTTATTAAGCTCCTGGTTAAATATCAATAACACTTTGGTAGAGTGGTAGAGGTACACTACAGTTTGTTTCTAGCTGCAGAATGAATGGGTCAGTTTAACCGGTGTAGGACCACGCCCTCACAGAATACCACCGTAAAATAGTAGAATGATGTAGCTGTGTTTCATCTGGTGAGTGTTAGGATCCGGAGACCTTTATTATTGGTAACAAGGCATTCCATCTCAGTCGTCAAGGGTGACAACGCATCTGCATTGTGATTCCTTGTCAAGGATGAATGTCCTGCCCAGGACCGCACGAAGCACTTACCATCAGGTGAACTGTGTTTGTGGCTCTCAATGTAATATAAAAAACTTTCTATATTTGTGAGAGAGATAACAGACGCAATTTTTTTTTCACTTTTTTACAGTTTCTCCAAGTTGATTACAGACGCAAAAACTTTTTTGGTAATATAGGTAAAATAAAGTGCTATTTATTTTACCTATATTACCAAATTTATTAATAAATTAATTATATTACTAAATTAATTAATTTATTAATAAATTATATTTTAAATTAAAAAAAATAAACAATAGAGAACTTCGATGATGATATTGATGCCCACTTGATCGATCACGATTACCGGTTATTACCAGATGAGATCACCTGCGCAAGATATATTATAGTGCCGTGAACACTTGTGCAAATATTGAGACACTAAATCGTCCCCATCTGACAACTCGTAACACAGTAAGGAAACCGCCATTATGAAATAAATATACCTTCAATTAAATTTAATTGTGTATATTTACTAGATTCATTCTTGTGCCGAATAATTGTCAATAATTGAGTATTTTTATCAATATCATCGTAATTTAAGATGAAAAACAAAGCTGAACATGAAACTGAAATATTTTAGTCAGATTACCTTCAGGAGTCAAGACTCCTTTTGGTGTCCGATAGAATTTCCACCACCACATATATGTGCACAACTGTATATACCATTTCCTGTACACCCTTACTTAATAATTACCAATGTCGATCTCACCAGTATGGCGATGCATTCTAATGAAAAGTGGCTGTAATATTATGATAGCGTATGCCCTGAAGATCCAACTTTTTCCTAGGGAGCATGGTAAAGTTAAATAATATGCACCTAATTGTTTCAAATACAACTTTGCAAAGTTTGGATCACTAGTTATCTATAACTCCAATTTTTTCTAAAATTAAATTTTTATTTTTTTCATTTTCATTTCTTCTTATAAAAGCTTTTACACTAGAATATTAAAGTTTAGATTAAAAACTTCGTGATTTATAAAGTATTCGCCTTTGGTTTAGCTATGGCATTCTATGGGAAGCCTTGGTAGCTCAGTGTCAGGCGCTCGCTTTTTAATTTCACGGTACTAAATAATATTACCTGAAGGTTTAAAGCAATGATACAAAGTAAGATACTTGTACCAGTTCCAACCGAGAATTTGTGCACGGACACGCTATTCTGCTGACCGTGCCTTCATTATCGATTGTAAATTTATTGCTTTAGTTGCTAGGGATTTTTATAAATATATTTACTAACATTTATTTAATGGATCTATCACTATTGTTTTAATATATAATCATTTATTATTTTATTTTGTCATACTATTTGGTGTTCTTGGACACGTCACCATTTTACTTTTAGTTAACTGTATCTTTTCAGTGGAGAAATAATTATGAATACAAAGTTTAATAAATATTTGTGTGTATGCATATTATTTTTATTATTGATAAGGCTATATTGTTAAAAATGTCGGACCTCGAAGGCACCACTGTAAAAGTCTTAGTAGCTATGACTCCTTCGTCTTTTACTATATAATACTTTATTATTTTGTGATAACTATATTCGTAGACAAACGTTCCCAGTCAGTCAAGTCAATGAAAGGTGAGAAGAAAAATATTTTTTATTGCACATATTTCAAGTAGGAAAATTATAATTTATATGCCTATCTGATATTGTCGGCCTTACATTAGAATGAACAAGAATGGATATGATACTAAAATCAAATTTATCTATATGGGTTACCTGGCAACTATTTTTAAGATTATGAGTAATATTTTCATTCATATCATAATAGTTTCAGTACTTCGAAATAAGAGTATTTCGAATTAATAAGTACTAGTACTTAAATTACTAATACCTTGGAACTAAAATACATTACTATTTAAACTATTACAAAATACCGTTGATTCACCTAAATAAATCTCTACATTCGGATGTCACTCGGACTTTGTTAATATGTAGAATTATTTAGGTGTTGGTACGCCTGTGAGTTTAGTTTGGAGTGTTTGCCCGAGCGTAGCGCGACATCTGTCAGTTGGCGGCTACGCGCGGCTTTTGACAAGTGGTGCGTTTATAAATCACGACATTGAAATTAATAATATTAACAAATGGTATTTAGTAATAATAGTTGCAGTGTTAGTATATTCCATTTGAGTAATATTTGTGCAACACTTACATTGGTTTTTAGCTCTATTGCTATAATTTCTCCCTTCCTTCCTTCCAATGCTGTACAATTGGTATTCTATAAATATCTATACATAAAAGAAAAAAATTACGCTGTAGTTCAAAGCCAGGGGAAAAACTTCATTAAAATTATCTTTTTTTAAATAAAATTAACAGATTTTTCATTTTTTTAATAATAAAATGTTAATAAACTGATTGTTGAAAACTGTTGTAAGAATTGCGTGCGTAGCTCAGCATCATTGGCTCTCACGGGTCTTATGACAACGTATATTGATTCATTATTTACAAAATACCGCCGGATACCTTGGCCACTAAGCAAAGCCGGTTGACTATTTTTTTTGACAGTACAGCACATTTTTTTGCTTATTTTTATAAAACCATACCTACAAATATGAATATTAGCACATCAAATCTTTTTAATATATTTTTATTACGTTTATTGTCATCGTATCGTAGTCGTCTCGTCACGCCAAATGTAATTTTAAACATCATTTAAGCTCAGTTTTGGCGTTAAAATGATTTAGACGAACGCCGTCCACTGAAATTTATGAATGTGCTTCCCCAAAATAGTCGACAATTATAACTTGATCTACACATATAAGGATCAGCGATGGCTTCCAGCGGTCATTGATACTGGTGTGTGTTACTCACCTTTTTTCTGTCTTATGTGAATCGTTTAGCATGGTCGTTACGGTTCAGGGCAGTATTTTCGTGCGGTTGAACAGTGTTTTAGTGTATTTCGGTAGCAATTAGAAAAGGAAATACGATCTGGAATGTATAGGGAAGCGTCAATTAAGCGTAGTAATGAGGAAATGTGTTCCTTTGGGTAAATAATTAAACAATTATGTAGCATATTGGAGTAATTTACAGAATTTATGACCATTATAATTTGTACTAATATTAGAAGGTTTTCGAATATATTTTAAAATGTGTATGATTTTTGTTTATCCACTTTATTGTTACGTACTTTATTCCTTTAATATTGTATATTATGGTACTTAAGGAACGACTCATTAAAGTTATGTCCTGCGTTCCAAGAAGTTCAACGAATGGCCAAAATATATCGATCTACTAAAACAACCAGATATTTATAATAGTTGATACCTATAGTTGATTTATTAAGTAAAACAGTTTGATCACTAATTACCCGTTCACAGTTATTTTATCTCTTATTTTCATTGAGGTAAAGATCATGCTGATACATAAACAGAGTTAAAATAACTGGGAAAAATAATGGATTCCCATTTCAACACATTCAGTTTTGTTCACTTCATTGCCATCTAAGGTTGAAAAGATTGAGTAATAGAAATTTGACCCTGCGATTGATTCAAAAACAAACTACGCGCGATGCTCGTTTAGTATGCGACCAAAGTAAATAGTCCGCACCCACGACCGGTGAGACTTTCCCTTTAATTTTATTCGGGATTAAAAAATCAATGCATCCTGCTTCGAACTTGTAAATAATCAGAGTTTTTATTGGGTTTATACATAGACGTATAAGGGTTACATACAAATGCGCAGAAAAAATTTGCACATGACAGACGAACTTTACCATGTTTTTTTCTAAACTGACACTTAATTATTTTTTAATTTTCAGTGGGTGGTAAATAATTTTTACGTAAATAGTCGTTTTTCGTTAAGTGTATAAGTTAAGTAGGTGCTAACACATGCCCTGTGATAACAAGCACTGTCTCACATTATGATCGTGTCTGAACGGGTCACACGTCACAGCAAAAAAACTTAATTGTACTAACTAAACTAATTTTGTGCGGCCTCTGTACTCAGTACTTTTCTCTAGATAGGGATTTAGAAATACACTAGTTTTTTTTGTTCTTCTGTTCCATTAATATAATGTATTAACGTACATATATGTAATATATTTACTTATTAAATAAGTAAATTTAATTTTATTTGCAGCATTTAGAAAACCGCCGAGTTCCCGACCTAGACCTACGTATGCACTGGAGCAAGCATAACGTGCAACCATAACAAACGTGAGAAAAGGCGTAAGGATTACTGAGGCAAAAAGTCAATGTAAGACCGGCCTACGACTCTGACGTTTTAAGTTGTCTTATTTCTTTATATTTAACTTGTTTTTCTTTTTTATTTTAAATGTATATTTTTTTTGTAGTAATAATATTTTTTAATATAGGTATTATACATATTTTGTCTCATTTTGAAAAGTTTGATAACATCTAAATAAAAGTTACAACTTGTAGACAATGTTTTATAATTGCGAAAATGATCAGTGTTTACATCTTTGATTTGTACTTGCGAAATACATATTTACTGACTCGATGCATTTGCCTCGGTTACTGAAATCAACCTCCTATCAAATGAATACTAATCTAAAACAATAATATTACGCATGGACAAAATTCGTTAATTGGAATATAGACGTTAAACCCTGAAACATCTGATCCGATTATTAATATGTTGTAATAAAAACAGCATGATCCTTATTGAACATTGTCTATATTTTATTGTGATAAAATTAGTTGTTATTCCAATATTTGTTATACGTTTTGGGGTTACGAATTTACATAAAAACTAGTCATTACTGTTGCACCAATTAAAAGAACTATCACAAACGACATCCTAAACAACGTACATTAAGAATAATATGCAACACGAGTGAATCCGATTTTTTTTTTTTAAGAAAGTACTCCGAGCTATACGGATTGTTTTGTGAACTTGGATTCTAAAAAAAAGTACTATAATCACAACAAACTTACTCCGAAATTTATACTATACTATTTTACCAATGACTATATTCTTATATAAGCTCTTACGATAATAATAAATTATTTTGTGTCATAATAATTCGGTTGTAGTAAATTAAGGTTCAATACACAAAAATAAATATAAATTAGATACACATACTATTCGTGTAACATCTAACGTCTGGAGGAAGTTTTACTTTTGTAATTTGATTCGGTGACATCAAAGACTTCGGATCTGTCTATGGATTCTATTCTCAGCCACCATGTTCCCGCCATAACATGTCACATTATGGCTCTAACGTAATTAAAATGTAACTTCTGTATTATTTATTTCTTTAATAAATTGAAATTAACGAGTTTCATTTTAAATTAAAAAATCGAGTTGCCACTATAAAATTTTCAAGTTTCGAATACATATCTAATTTTGAAAGGTGTCAAAATAACACAAACGCGCACGGAAAAGTTTTCCAATGCTGTATCGTTTTAATAGATGTTCCGCAATGTAAATCGTTACAAAAATCAACCAGCTAAAACTATTTTAGGGGACGAATTTAAAGAATTATTAATGCTCTTAAATGATTTATAACAATAGTCGAATGGCAAATGCAGCCCTGCGATATTAAGTTTTACAGACTGTACACTTAACCATAAGGCTGGTGCTTAAATTTTCTTCTCTTTTATAATTACAATTATGACATATAGAACTAAAACTTTCGGTAACAAGTACGTGAGACACGAAACACGTGTACGCTGCAAGTCGAGTCACTCCGTCGACTTGTATATGTAGTTGGATTTTTTTTATAACATTGAGAGTAACAGACGAGCACTCAGTTTACCAGATAGTAAGCGATTCCTGCGGCCCATGAGATCTACATTCATCCCTCAAGGAATCATAATGTAGATGCGATGCCACCCTTGAGGACTGGGATGGAATCTCTCGTCACCAGAAATCTTCTGTACATTAGTAAACTCACGTTATAGTGTGCAGAATGAATGGGTGGGCTCGACCGTTGAATGACCACGTCCCCACGGAACACCAGCGTAAAATAGCAGCATAACGTTGCTGTTTTGACTGGTGAATGTAGGATAGTGATCCAGAGACTATTGAAGATACTGTTGAAGATATGTTCCATCTTAGTGCTCAGAGATAACAATGAATCTGGATTATTCCTTAGCAAAGATGAAATCATGGACCGCAGAAATCACTTATCATCAAGTGAACTTACTATGTGCTCAATACTATAATTAAAAAGCTTTATTGGAGGCAAAATTCCTTTATACGAGCAACTTTGGGAACCCAAAACCGCACCAGACAAACTAGTGAGAAATGTAAATGAGCTTCAGTTCATTAATCACTCGCGCCTCTGGTATATTATATATTTTATTATCATATTTTGGCTCATATCCAATATGAGGCAACAGTATCTTTGACATTTCGTCTTACACACTTTTTTTTAGCGTTGGGATGCCATTGCACACCCGCCCTCGTGGGGGCGAGTACGGGTTATGTCGGACTTCGTCTTACACACTAGTGTAACTAGAACTAGGTATATATTGAAACATAAATATTTATATCGACTGAAGTACTATAAGTTATCTAATAAGTAGAGTTTTTTATACAGCATCTTAAGTTAACGAGACAAGTGAGAAAGAAAACCTATTTTTTACATCCAGAGTAACAAACGAGCACACAGTTCACCTCCATGACATCTGCATCCGTCCTTGACTAGGAATCATAATGCAGATGCGTCACCCTTGAGAACTGAGATGGAATGCCTCGCCACCAGTAATAAAAGTCTCCGAGCACTCGTCAGACGAAACACAGCAACATTATGCTGCTATTTTTCGGTGGTATTCTGTGGTATCCGTGGTCCTACCCCGGTCGAATGGACCCATTCATTCTGTAGCTAGAAACAAACTGCATTTATTGCATTTATTTAAAACTTTAATTCCCGACGTTTCGAGTCACGGAGGGCAGACGTCCTGATGTCATAGTTAGCCCGGGCTACCGACAGATTTTAATTAGTAATTTTGGTTCGGACTGCAAACAGGACTGTAGTTGAGGTCTTGTTTGCAGTAAAGTGCTTTGTTGAAGTGGTATGTCTGGTTTAGAATTTAGTTTTTAATAATAAAAGGATCACAAGCCGGTGATTAACACCCAACCCCACCCGATCATCTCGACTTATTTATTGCCTATTGAAATTAAATTGTTTTTAATAGGCCTCAAAACACAGTTGATATATTTGATAACATTTAGTACAACTTTAATTCAGACAATAGCAATATTTAGCAAAATTGTAAGAGCAAGGCTATTTTGATAAATAAAATATGCTAGTATAAGTTCCAGAGAAAACCGTCAATACTGTTAAACTAAGCAGATTTTTTTTTACCAATAGTAGTTAAATAGGTAGGTTGTATTTGTGTTTTTTTTTACTATTACATTGAGAGTTGCAAACGAGCACACAGTTCACCTGATGTTAAGTGATTTTACGGCCCATGACATCTACATTCATCCTTGATAAGGAATCATAAAGCAGATGTGTTGTGAACTGAGATGGAATGCCTCGTTATCATTTATAAAGGTCTCCGGATCCCTTCACTCATCAGACGAAAAACAGCGGCATTATGCTTCTATTTCACGCCAGTATTCTGTGAGGGCGTGGTCGTACCCCGGTCGAGCTGATCTATTCATTCTGCAGTTAGAAACAAACTGCAGTGAAGGTTTACCACTGTTGTATGTTTTTATGTATTTATTATGTTGTATTATATTTATTATAAAGTTAGTATAGTAGTTGTTTTTATATAGTTATTATATATTTGTTATTGAGCAAATTTATATGTAGTTTACAGTAGTTGATAGCTCTTAAAGGTCGTTTGTTCAGGTCCATCGTGCATTTACCCGATTTGATCGTATTGGTCCAGCGTGTCCTGTGTTTTACATAACCTTTACAAAGTCTCTGTAACCTTTATACAGAATACAATGGGTGAACATTAATTGGATCACCTATATTAATAATGGACGCTTTATTATATAAGCGATTTTTTTAAATACTTCTAGGATATATTTTTAGTACTAAAAATTTGGCATTATCTTACTTATAACATATTACATATATTTACTTATACATATTTATGTTTGCAATATATAGTGAGAATTTTAGAAATAGTATAGTAGAGGAATATAATTTCGTAATATCTGGATATCATATATACACTTCTAATCCCATTCTATACGAGCGCAAACAATAAAGCTAACCCCAAATCCCAATAATTTGTAAGCTAAAAATATTGCTCCTCCAGCGCAAGACCCTCGTTCGGAAGCCAGGCCACTCTGACCATATATGTTTAAGACACTAAAATATACTTATATCATAGGCAGTAGATATCATTCAAATAAAAAAAAATATTGCCGTCGGCGAAATCGACATGGGGGACACCTTTATGTGGTAATTGTCGTAGTTGCATTTAGCATGCAGTTTAGCATGTTAGGCTAGCTCGACAATTGAAGGTATAGCTTTCCGAAATACTAGCATAAAATAGTAGTTAAACGCTATTGTGTTTCGCCCAGTGAAATAATGAAACCGGAGACCATATTACTGGTGACGCGGCGTACCTGTTTAAGGATTAAATGACAACAAATGTGCATTATAATAACATCAATTACGAATGTAACTGTTATGGCTTTAGAAGTGAACTGTATGCTCGTTTGCTTTCCTAAAATCGTTTTAATCAATTAGAGTGCATAAGAGTGCAAAAACTTACACGACCTGTAGGAATAAAATTTAAAACGCTGCTCATTACTAACTCATACGAAATAATTCGGCCGTTATTTAAATTTAAATTAATATAGTAGTGTAAGTAAATTATCACAAAATCCGTGCGTGGGTTTGAACGACACAGTTTCATCATATTAAAATAGAATCACCGACATTATTAGAATAATAATAATAATAAACATAGAATACCAGCAGCATAACGTACCTGTGTTTCGAGTGTAGTGATTCGCAGACGCTTCATATTGATCACGAACCATATCACTGTACTCCGAAATCATAAATTAGCGACAAAACTTTTACGTATTCATAGGCGACAAAATAACAAAAATATCTTATGCTAGAAAATATTTACTACGACCTATACAGGTCTACATTTATCATCGAATAAGAAGTGGGTGAGGAATACCCTGAAATGTATTATAGCCAACAATTGAAGCATCATACGTGCTACACCTAGTTTTTAACCGAACCTTATTCATTTTTAGCTCCCACTACCGCCTACAGACTTCTCTTGTTCGGCGAACGCATACATTCTCGAAATAGTTTTGGTTTTTTATATTACAACCATATTTGCTTTAATTCTTAGTACAATAAGAGGCTCCATGAACATAACACAGTAATTTGCGTTTTACTTTTTGATTTAATTTTCACCAAGCCTATTTGACGACAACACTGCAACAATGATGGGGTCAAAAAGTTCACGGAACCGACGAGAAGGTAAAATGGTAAAATGAACATATCCTTTTCAATATATTCCCTCTTAAATCGCACCATTAATGCAATGCTGAGAACGTTCAAAAGTTTTATTAAACCTACAAATATAATGTAATTTTGTCAAGACATACGAAATAAGTAGAAATTGCTAACTTAACTTTTTCATTATCGCCAATTGTTTTCCTCGAAATCCAGTCTGATCGCTGATCGTCTTCAACTGACGATCCGCCTTGTTTCAGAAGGCTCTACCACTTATAAATCATTGATTTCCCAGGGCAAGTCTGTAAACAGATGACATCTCTTCCATAATATTCTGTGACGTTTTTACAACTTATTCATGACACGAAACTCAATTATCTCCGTAGTTGGTATTATATATGCGTTTGACTCGTTGATCTAGTGATATTTAAAGGTTAATGAGCCGATTGGACTGAAATGTGGTATTTTCTAGATGTAATGAGCCACCTAAACAAATTTCGTGATTTTTTTCGGTCTGATGACCACTGTTAGCCCGAGGGCTTTTACAGTTTCACCGGGTTGAGAGATGACCGAGTGTGCTTATGGCACTCAGTCGAGACCTCTATTAGTGGGTAACCAGCACAAGGGCTACCAAGAGGGAGTCTTGGCTTGGACCGTTACCCTGTTTCGCCAGATAATATTAGGGTAATTTCGTGAATGTAAGTTTGCATGTATATATTTTTGTTAAATTCATTAATTAAAAAATACAATAAAAAAATATTTTGAAAACTTGCGTTACTCACTTGAAGACTCATTATCACAATGAACCCATGTATTTTGTAGTTTAAAGTTATATACATAAATATGGACTATTAACTTTTACCAGTAGATAAGTATTTTCCGTATAATTTTAACATAAATCTCTTGAAATATGTATTCTTACTAAACATTATTAACCAAGAACCGACTTCACTGAAGTGGACGCACATAATTGTACATATCTAATTATCGTACATCATTTTCAATTAAATCTTTCTTAATATCTTTAAAAATATATAACGTTAAATTAATGTGTCACAAAAAATGTGCATATTACAACTGGTAGCACTAAAGAATACAGAATTAATGCACGTCACTACTCAGAACAGAAACGTCAAAATAAATAAACACGTCAACGTTTAACAAAGTTGTTTTAGTAAAAAACTAATATACTATTTCTCAATATAAATTAAAAATGGTGCACACTCCTATGGAAGGATCCTTATTTGTAAGTAATCTACAATTGGATAAAAATGATTTATTTTATGATGTAACTAAATTAACTTTATGACGATTATTATATATATGATAATATTTTCTATTTATTAGGTTATATATGTAAATATTGAAATATTCTTAATCATATAACCTCGCATTCATTTTTAATTAAATACATGGTGCATGAGTTTGTATGTCATAAATTTAATTAAACTTAAGCCTTATCTTGGTGTCCCATACCGCCAGTGAATACTGGACTAGGTGTATACATAAATTAAAAACTAGACCCTATTTATTGTTATTGTTTTAAAATATATAAATTTTAGGTTAATTACCAAACAAATCTTATCTTACTTAGATATAAAGTATTTTTATTGATTTTATTATAACCTATATTTCAGGAGCCTACCTTGTATATAGTAAAAGGCATGTGTATACTGGATAACGATGGGAATAGAATCTTAGCCAAGTACTATGATAAGAATATTCTTCCAGCCACAAAGGACCAAAAAGATTTTGAGAAAAACCTGTTTACCAAGACTCATAGGTAATATTACAAAAAAGCACAGTTCATGAGGATCAAGATACTACTGCATTGTCACCTTTGAGGAACATGGAAATCCTTCCATTCATAATTGGATAACTTTTAATAATAATAAAAAATATGTGGATATTTTGTCAAAGTATAGTTACCAAATGGAACATACTTCAAATTTGATGACTTTTCTCTTGCATAGTTGTTTCTTGTGAAACCTAAATAAATGGATGTTACACTAGAGTAGGCTTCAAATCAATTGAGTAGAATGTCATACATATAGAATGCAGATAGTACTATATCAGTTATAAAATGCAATCAAAATATGTGAAACATAATTGAGTGCCATTTTCTTGTGGGTATGCAATCTTTCATTGTCTGGCTACAATTTAGTTTTGCAAAAATACAATGCATGCAAAATTTTAATTAGCTACACACCAAAACATTATCAATGGTTGAAGTTGATAAGGTTGTGACCACATTCATCATCATTTCTGCCTATCACTAATCCACTGCTGAATATAGGTCTAGGAATCCCCACAGGTTGCCATGGTGTATGATCCTCAGGAACCTCATTCCTGCATTCATTAACTTCCCGCAGATTTTTATAGGTTTTCATTCCATCTAATGACTATATTAATACTTCTTAAATTGTGATTTATATTGCTTCTCTCCTCCACTGGCCAAATACAACAACTACACTTAAGTATTGTGTAATTTCATATTTGTGACCTCCATTCATACTAAATATCTTATTTATTGTGGGTAGTTTTACTAAGAATTGTTTGGATTAATTCTAGCCACTGAAATTCACCATTGGACAATGTTACTTGCATCCAACTGTTCTTATTAGCTTATCCACCACTGTGCACTTTTTACATAATTTTCTACTAATTGAGTTTGGTTTGGAATCAGCTGTCACTAACACTTATCTGAACCATTAAACACTTAGCAACCTTCAAAAAAAAGCCTGAAAACTCCTTTAACCAACAACATACCTGCAATTCCTCCCAAGTATGTTCATTGCATTTGAGTTGAATGCATATATTTTTTTACCTTAGCTCTACAGCCACACTGAAAACTAACTGAAGCATAAAATTACTTGAATGAGCCTTGCTTTCACAGAATACACTCTGGTGTGTAAAAGAAACAATGAGAGCTAATTACTGAGAAAAAGTATTTCATCTTAATCCTTAGGCAAGAAAATGCATCTGTATTATGATTATTTATCAAAAATGAGAAGAGAAAGATTGTCATGTGCTGCAAGAATCACTTACCATCATATGTACTGTATACTTATTTGATCCTCTGATTTATATTAATAAATTTGCCTATATATACAAAGTGTGTTGTAATGATTTCAGAGCAAATGCTGAGATTATTATGCTGGAAGGTTTAACCTGTGTCTACAAGAGTAATGTCGATCTGTTCTTTTATGTTATGGGCAGCTCACATGAGAATGAGGTATGCAATAAATTAAAAGTAAAAATCATTATTTTAGATTTTAATATTATTATTATTTTGAACAGTGAGAAATGCCACACTGCAATTTGTTAATACCTTCAGCATGAATTGATTGGCTTGACCTGACTTGATGCAGCTATTTTACACTTGTAAAAATTACTGCTTAATACCATGTTTCATTTAGTGAGTGTAGGGATCCTGTTACCCTTATTATTGCCAACAAAGCATTGCATCTTAGACCTTAGTGACAATGCAATTGCCATATAATTTTTTTTTTTTCAATTATGTGTAGTGAGATTGAATGTGTAGATGAGCCACAGAAATTACCATCAGGTAAACTGTGTGCTTATTTGTCACCCTAAATACAATAAAAAAAGTTTTAGTTTCATGAACAAAATGTTGTTTGTGAAAAAATCAAGCCTCATAAAGAATGAGAGGCATGGTGAAATTGAAAAATTATTATCTATATGGAATTCTATATATATTATTGGCAAATCTTACTATCTATATGAACTAGTCTTGGAAAATATCAGATTTGGTTTAGGTTTTTATAAATGAGTAGAATGATTCTTGGGGAAGTTTTCTACATGTAATTTGTTAATGTATAAACTGAGGTGCCCAAGCAATGTTGGTTCACACTGCTTATTATAAACTACAAATACTTTCGTGGTAACATAAGAACTAATATATGCAAAGTCCTTGTAATTTATCCTATGGTGTGGATGTGTGTACTGTATTGCATAATTTAATTTTGAATGATGAATGCAGCCTTCATGCATGCATGCATTCTGCATATATTTTTTCTAGTAAATAGAAAATTGGAGGATTTTTTTCGTTAATGATATCATAACTTCTAACAAATCTAAAAATTACAAATCTAAGCTTTTTGAATAAATTTCAATTGATGATTCACAATATATCGAATGATTCAGCTTCATAATTTTTAGCCATTCTTCTTATGAGTCAACTGTAGGCAACACAAAGAAAGTTAAACTGGCATACCATGGTTGCTACCTCAGAAGCTTGGAACTTGTACAACTTCCATTTGTCTCAGTTCTGTAACATCTGATTCTTACTAAATAGTATGAAATTTGTAATTTTCAAGCCTATCCTTGGTCAATTCTAGTAATTTATGAGATTCATATATTTAATAAACATTAGAAAACTCCGACTATATTTCATCGCATGATCCTTTTTTGTCTCAATGAGGACCATTTATGAAATTTCATTTATAAATGTTCTTAATATAGATGAAATAACGACATTACATAATCACAATTTTCAGCTGATACTACAATCAGTACTGAACGCTTTGTATGAGTCCGTGAGCATACTTCTCCGTAGAAACGTTGAAAAGCGTGTTCTTATGGACAACCTGGATTCTGTGATGCTAGCTTTCGATGAGATCTGTGATGGAGGGTGAGTTATCTGATATAACTAAATGTATGGTTTCAATAGAGATTAGTGCACTCCTTAAGTTGTTACACAGAATTTATAGCACAATTTTTACTTACTACTTAAATAAAAATAAATTGCTACTAACATTGCATTTGCAAAATTTAATTTAATTCACAAATAAACTCTAGATTCAAGGAATGTAAAAGATCCTATATATGGCACAAAGTAATAACTTTATTACAATCAGATATTGTAAAATTCTATAGCAGGCTTTTATACCTTAGGTTTATAAAATGAGAACACATTTAATGTCGGTTTTTGAATGTAGCTCAACAGTTAGCAAGAAAGCTGTTTTAATTTAACCATCAAATTAATTGATTTATACACTTTATTGGAATTGTATTGTGCTTAAATTGGAGAATTGAAATAACACTTCTTTGTTTTACGATTTTCAATTAAATTTGTTTTAGTGTAATGATTTTTTTAAATTTACATAAATTGATTGATGAACTCCGAGTTTAGTTTGGTACATAAAGCAAAGAAGTGTCATTTACTGGTATTGGGGTATTCCATCTTATTCATAAGAGCTCCTTACCTTGCGATCCATGACAGCTACATGAATCTAGCTGGCAAGGTTCATGATTCACATTGTACATGTGCATGTCACCCAGAGTGTGCTGCATGTTAAGGATTGAAGTGGAATTCCTTTTTTCCTGTGATTACATCCCCAGATCCTTACACTCACCAGTACTCAGTCAGCAGTATATTGCTGCAATGTTTGTGAAGAAGTGGTTCTTTTCCAGTTAAGCCGACCCATTTATGTTTCAGCTAGCAAATAGTTATAAAGCAATTCTTTACCATTGTTAATGTGGTGTATCAATCTCCTACAATATATCTATTGTTATTATTTAGTATTCTTCTAAATGTGAGGTAAAAATTATATAATGTGTAAATAATACTGTAATTGACATCCTTAGAATACATGGGTCACACTGAAAAACGTCATCAACAATCACACAAAAAACAGGACACCACATTTCCTAGCTAGAATTTTTTAGAATGGTAATATCAGTGGCAAACAACTACATACAAAGTTCAATATGTTATATGTTTAATAGTTATATCTACTGAGTTTCTCAATTGTTGGATCTTGCATGTGCGAACTGTCATCCAATACCTGTCTTTAACAGGTCTGTACCAAATAGTGGGCAGATAGGCCCACATTTATCCCCCTGTCCAAAGTACCAATTTTGTCACATCACGTCATTTGTACACACAATATTGTATTTAACAAATTAAGCAGGATATACATGTCCCCTAAGCACTAAGTCATGCAAACTTCAAAACAAATACAGTATGTGCAAAATATTGTCTTTACATTACAATGATATTTAGGTCAGCTCGACCGAGGTAGGACCACGCCCACACAGAATACCGGCGTGAAATAGCAGCATAACGCTGCTGTTTTTCGTCTGGTGAGTGCAGGGATCCGGAGACCTTTACTACTGGTTACAAGGCATTCCATCTCAGTCCTAAAGAGTAACAAGGCATCTGCATTATAAGGATAAATGTAGATGTCATGGACCGCAGGAATCACTTAACATCATAAACTGTGTGCTCTTTTGCAACTTTCAATGTAATGAAAAAAAAATAACTACTTAGTTCAAAGTGGTCAAGCTATATTGCATATTGGTCCCTGCCTTCACATAATACCAGCGTAAAATAGCAGCTTAATAATAGCTTTTATTACTGGTGATGAGGCATTCCATCTCAGTCCTCAAGAGTGACAATGCATTTGCATAATGATTCTTTGTCAAGGATGAATGTAGATGTCATGGGCCGCAAGAATCACTTGCCATCAGGTGTCTTTGCTTGTTTGTTGCTCTCAATGTAATATAAAAGAAAGAACATACCATGTCCTTTCTCGCTTCAATCCAAAATAAAATAAATAAACTTTTATTTCTTTTCTGCATTCCAGAGTTATCCTTGACTCCGATCCAACGTCAATAGTGGGTCGTGCCGCGCTCCGTACTGAAGACGTACCCCTTGGAGAACAAACTGTTGCCCAGGTAATGGACCATTTGAATAAGTTTTTTTGGTGACTAATGTGTGAGCTTCTAGCTAAGCACTCGAGTATTATTGTAGGAATAAATAAATGCACATGCAGATATAGTGTATTAAGCGCAGTAGTAAAGATTATTTTGACAAATTAGATTTTGCTTATTTTGTAAGAATTAAACAACTAAAAATAAAAGAAATAAAATAAAAAAAAAGCAACTCTATATATATATTTTTGTATAGGCTCTAAAAATAATTAATTACGTTAAATACATTCTAAATTAAACTTGTAATGGCATCCAACAATTATAAGTCTATTTTGCGTGTTTATTTATATTTTTAGATAAGTTTGTTATTTTTGCATTTTTAAAACTATTGTTTGACTTGTTAACATAATCGTGTGGCATTTTTGACATTAATCCACCATTTGTGTGTAATTTATTTAGAATAACCAAACTCATATTAGACTCATAGACTAGTTTTATATTTGTAATTTTGATGCTTCTTTATGGTTGCTTACAATACAAAAACAATATAACTTTCCTTGAGAAAAAAGTTCTACACGAAATTTTAGTGACACAAATTTTGACAATATACTTTAAAATCCTGGTGACAGTTTGAGCCATTTCTTCTTAATCATTTAATCTTGTTTCGTTGTTGTATTAACTTTTATTACTTGGAAAGAATCATGGAGTTGAAAAAAAAATATTTTTCCGTGTTTATTATTATAATTTTTGCAGTGTGTTTTTGCTCGTGTTTTCCTAGAATAACATTTTCAAATATTAATTTATTCATTAATTTTAGCACCCCTTTTTTAAACGGCTGTGTGTGATTTTATAAGCGCTTGTCTTTTGCAAATCTAATGTTTTCTCTTTTTGTAACTTTTATATTCTTACTTTAACAATTCATCAATTATAATTCCAACTTTCAGATTATATTCAACTCTTGGGATTTGTAAGTCTTAATTATTCCAATTCCTTTCAATTTCTGGGATTAATACTTAAATTTCTTTAAATATAGAACTCTTGGACTTTTCTTGGATTTTGTTTTTCAGATTCTAACCAACGTATTAAATAGCAATTATTAAGGGCATATTGAGACAGTGCAAGTTTGTTACGTAAACAATTTTTGTTATATTTTGACAATTTTTCTATTAAACGTGATCAATTTAACAAGTATTTATTTTTTTGCTAGCTTTAAAGAAGTCACCCTTGTTATAGTTTTATTTTATATGCTTTTGCTATATATTAGGTAGTTATTATAGAATCTTAGCTGCAATACATCTATATACATACTTAGATACAATTTTTTTATATAATTTTTTTGTTTATCATTTTCTTCTCTTTTTAGGAAAGTATTTTATACATTATTTGCTACTCTTATGATTTCTTAAATTTAGTCGGTAAGTGCTTTTTCTTTAATTTTACTAAAAAATCGATATATTTTAATATTATTATTATTTTTAATTTGCAAAATTACATAATATTACGTAAGTTCATCGTCCTCTATTTTAACTGTTGACTCGTGCCAAAACAAATTACTAAATAATATTAATGAGTTTACAGTTTTTCTAAAAATTCGTTTAAAAACATTCAATAATGAAATAAATTACTATTATGTTTATTAAAACTCAAAATATTAATCTTTTGGTAATAAACAAAATACTTAATAAGACTGACAACTCCATATCAAAATTACCCCACCTGTACAATGAAAGCTTTAGTGATGTAGATATTTTTCACCTATCAAAAAAAATCCTCTATGCACTTAGTCTAATTTAGTTTAAATAAATACTGGAATGTATAAGAACGTAATCTTGTTTGACGCTTCATAATTTAAGTACTTACCTAACTTATTAAACTTAACTTTAATAAATTGTTTCTGATAATGCTGTTATGCACCTGTTGGCAAATTTATCGGTTTTGTGTATACTTATAAAAAAAAAACAATGTGTAGAGTAATACAGACTCGAAATTGTATTATTAGGAATAGTTGTAGTGAGAAGAATATTTTCAGACCGTTGTTCAGCGTTTTACGGTGGTTGACGTAGGCCTTTCTAATCGAGACGATAATTCTCATAGTTTAGCGTCGTATTATTGATTAAAGGCACTATAAACTTGAGACAACTGATATCTTCTGGCATGAACGAAAAGTACGTGAATAATTATATCACATAAGCGATGTATTTACTCAATAGGACTCCTTGAAAGCTTATTGCAAGGTCTCTGAAGAAAAAGTCCTAGTCTTTTCTATTTTTTGGAATATGTGATCCTCGCACTACACGTATAATTATCGTAAACAAATTATTATTTTATTTATTTTATTATTCTTATAGGCATTCATTGCCAGTAATTGGAAGTCTGTTTATTTCACTAACTTGCGAAACAAAGAAGCCTAAGTTGGTGTTTCGTTAAAAATATTGTAATATCTGCCGAGTGACACATGCTTCAGACGATTTAGGTAAATACTTATATAACCGTAAAAATACGAAGCATTTATTCGACGTGGATGTTTCGTTATAAAGTGTTACTTTATAACAAAACATCCACGTCGAGACAACAGAGATTCGTTTATCCCGCAAAGTTGACAACACAACTACATTTTGATGCTCACTTGTGGAGTGATGTATCAACGGGTGGTCTGTGGGTTATCCCCTACCGTAAACAGTGATGAGGTCGATATTATTATTTTCTTTTTCTGGATACAAACAATTTGCAGTATTTTAATCGTGATCGTCTAGACTATCTAAGGTTATTACAAGTTTACATCAACTGCGCAAGATATAGTACCGTATACATTTGCACAAATACAGAGAGCACGCCCTTGTAATTCAATACAGGGTATTAGGAGACCGCTTCCGAAAACGCGGACAGACGATAGTACTTATGACTTTGTGTTTCATTGCTGGTTTTATTTAGTATGTATTTTTTATGAAACGATCGTTTCATTTAGCTGTACTAACATGATGGAGCGTAAATAATGCTAATAAAACGTTTTAAAAATGATGTTTTTTCCGTCCCATCATTAAAGGTGTCACATTAGTACTATCGTCTTCGTTTTCGGAAGCGGTCTCGTAATACACAGTAAAGTGCATGTGCAATAGGATCGGAAGAAGGTTCCGATGCAATGTCAATGTACAACACCAACACACCCAGACCAGATTTCGAACAATTTGTGATGCACACGAATTTCGACTGGAAATAGAAATAGCGACGGATCAGCCGGGTACGCTAATGGCGAGGTGAATTCGCGGATCCAATTACAGAGGTAATGAGTTATTCTATATCAGTCCTAATCCCATAAGTCCTGAGGGGTGACAACGCATGTCCATCTTGAATCTTTGTATAGGATCGCAGTTATGAAAAAACGAAAAGAAACCCCCAGACATAAGGTTAAAAATATTATAAATTCATTGAGTCATGTTTCTTTTTTAACTAGCAATCCGATAGTGACCACTGAGCATAAACTTCACCAGATTATCCGATCCGCATTTATCCTCGATAAGAAATGAACAAACGCTACGTCGCCCCTATGGACTAAAAAGGAAAGTCTGGTTACCTGTAAGAGTCTGTGTTCTTTCTTTCGTTCGCTTTTGATTCTTGCAAATATTATGCAGAATATACGTTTATATTTCATTTAACAAAAATATTTTTAGTGATTTTCTGAACAATGAAACAAATTATCCAAATGCATCGTCAGTTGCGCTGCAAATAAAAATTTTGTCGAACACTATAGATATAATTATAAAATACAAAAATTGTAGACCTAATTTTTCTTCTTTAAAAAAAAGCAATTCTATTTATAATAATAACATTTCTGTTAACCAATCCCAACTAAACTTAAATGATTGTGCTAGATGGTTCACGAGACGACATTCGACAATGGTCGATTTGAAACCACCATGATAAGTTTCGAAGACAGTGTCTATAACGCTATTATCAAGATATAGATATTTTTTTGCAATACTGGAGACTAAATATTTTTAATTTCGCGTTTTCATTACCCCCTGACACCGTCAACAAACGGCAATGTAACGCAGTAGCGGTAGTGTGCCGGTATAGGAGAAAAATAAAAGTAGATTGTTTAAACTATAGGAGTTTTTAGATAGGATTCATAGAGCATTTTAGTGTTTTTCAAATAACTTTGTATATCGATAAAAGTATTATTTCGGGCCATAAAATTTTATTACTTTATTTTGACGATGGTAAAAAAAAGTAAAATCAACTCAGTTCGCACCACGAGAACATTGTCTCCATACAGACATATATTGTTGGCTCGCTCACCGATCCGCGGACATCGGTTTCCATACAAATCCTCATAAAGCCGTTTCTTTAAATGTAATGCCACATTTTAGATGCCGAAAGTACTAGCGTTCAAAAAAGTTAAGATAAAAGCCGGCATATTTTTTGGCCCTTTAAGACCATCGGGAGACCTCAAACATACGTCTAATAGTAATAAAATAATAAATATTGTCTTCCCTTATCTTCCCGGGATGGTAAAAATATATTAACGTTGTTACTTAAGTTAGATTATCAACATACATACTGAAAGGCTATTAGAGGAACGGTCTATATGGTATATTTTATAATCCTGCAATTATACACAAACCCACACAGACATACTCACCCTTACACACACTCATTAGGTTCTGGTTTAATTTTATTTATATAAATTATGTGTAATATTTAATGGGAGAAGACACTGACATCTGTAACACAGGTTTAGAACCTAGCTTAGAAGTCAGGGACATCACAATTGTGTAAGAAGTTTATATTTATCAATAAATATATTTTTTATATTATATTTAATGGCTGTTATTTAAGACTACAGCCAGGTCTATAACCATATTTTCAAGCACGGAATCGTTAAATTATAAATGCTACAAATGGTAACACCAAATAGGAACCGGATCCAATGTTGGTTAAAAGTCTAGTCTAACTCCCGTACGAACGTGAAGAAGCTGGGGAAGTAATTAGAATATCAGGACAGCTCTAAAGAGGATTCAATGACCAACCACTTTTGTTAATTACCAGAAAATAGAATAAATTAGAGATTGTAAATGTGCAGTCAGAACTTTTGGTTACTGATGTTTATGAACTTAATAAAAAAATAAGCTCAGCGGGGGTGAGTAGAGGGGGTAGAGAAAGTTGTTTATGAATGAAATGACGGAAAAAATTTGAATGTCATTACAATTCACTAATAGTTAGCTTTTTTGTGAGATACATTTTCGTCATTAATTTTTTTCCCCTAGTTGTAATTTTCATAAAAATTAAACACTGCCACACTTTTATGAATATTATTTTTACTTCAGTAACTGGAATACACTTAAATGTTACAGGTGCTGCAATCAGCTAAGGAGCAGTTGAAGTGGTCATTGCTGAAATGAAACTAGACATTCAAACTTATAAGTTCCATAATATATATTTACATGCGTTATAAATAAACACTAATTTACTTTGTCCATAAATAATTTTATCAAACCATGAATAGATATTGTCTATTTTAAAGATTGTGTTGGTGACAACTTACTTCCACCAAAATATGTGATGTTACAACAATTAAAACTGAAATTTATTTGATATTAAATTTAAATACAAAATCTCAGTCCACAGGTGTTCTGTTCAAGTGATATGTAACGTAATGAGTATCTTTGGTAGGATTTACCAGATTGTTCCGTAAGTTCTTCACTGGTCGAGGCAACTATGCCGTATTTTTAATAATATAAAATTATATTATTGAAACCACGAGGTCTACAAGAGACCTTACTCATAGAATGCTGAATACAAATAAATTAAAAAGTAAATAAATTAAAATAAATAGTGAAATATAAATTATTTTATTTGTTTATATGTTTGTGCCTAGCCAGACGGCTGTTAACGGAAAAAAAAGTAAATATCACTGAATGCTAAATCATACTAATAAATAACATACTTTGTACATACTAAGTATACTAAATACTAATAATAATTTTCGTAAAATATATCATAAGGGAGTAATATATTGTAAAGATATCTCACGAACTCATACCAAATTCATCAGGTGTCGGTTTTAGATTTAACTTTGATATCTGTTTGAATACTGGGTTATTTTTATCTCGCAATAATTTGAATAAAACATTTTCCGATGTGCCCACGAAGCAACCAATGGATTGGAAACGCTGAAATACAAATAATGACAAATATATTTATCACTCTGAATATATTAAAATTGTAGGCATATTTTTATATATTAAAAAATATAATTTCCCTAAAAAATCTATTTCTATTATTAATTAACTCTGAAATATGTTCTTATCTAAAACTTTACACATCTTAAAAAAGGAATCAAGATATTATTTTAGTCATTACTATGATGAGGAACACCACATTTTAATAAGAGACAGGTTCTTGATATTCAGTTTACACAGCTATCACTTCAGTAGATAACCATACAAATTGCTTCCTACACTCCCGCCATAATTCCATATTACATAATCTAATAGTTGTGGTTAACTTACACGCCACCAACTTAATACATGATATAGCTTTCACATAATATACCAATAACGGACAGAATATACTATGTGAAATTTAATAAGGTTGCCAAAATCTTTATACACCGCTACATTCAAAATCATTGCATAAAAACATTATTATAGATAGGGATATTGAAAATAAATGCATCCTTAAGTTTATCTTCGAGGCGGGGCAAAGACTTGCATAATTATTATTACGTTTTTTTATTATAACATTAAAGGGTAATAGAAGAGGACACAGTTCACATGATGGCAAGTGATTCCTCTAGCCCATGACATCTACATTCATCCTTGACAAGGAATCATAAAACAATTTAAGGTTACATGGGTCTCCAGATCCCTACACTCACCAGACGAAACACTGCATCATACTCTACCACTAAAACATAAAACAGAGCAACAAAAATATATAATAATCTTTTATAAATTACGTCACATGCAAAGGCATTGCTTACTTTCAGTATTATTATTAAGTCTACCATATTTGTAATAATATGTTATGGAAGTAACCAGGGAGTGGATGAAAAGCTTGAATATCTGACACTGGGGTGTTAGTTTTGATTAAATATAAACTTTAAGCATATATTAAATTTGTGAACGATTCATGATCATTAAATATAAATCTATATTATAATTGATTACATAGTATTAAATAAAGAAACAAATAAATGCATTTTTCAAATAAAATTTTATGACATATATAAAGACTTGATCAAGTAATAATAAGTATGCGAAATAATTTAGTAATATTTAGATAAGATTTTAAAGAAATAGTGATTGAACTGTTTAATTTCAATCTGTGGATTCTGTGGCATTTAACAAATTATTTTCTATGAACATTTTGCAATCAACAGTGAATAGTTTAGTAAATTTAAAAATAATAAAATATGCATATCAATGATATTTATATCAATAGCACTATCTAAAATCGTAAAGATATTGATTTCAAATTTACCTTGTCATTAAAACATTTATATAGAAATATACAATCCTCCAAAGTCATACATAAATATTAGGCAGCATTGAAAGAAAACATTTGTGTTACTACATATTTCTAGCTGCATCTCTCATTTCCTTCTTACATATTCTCACATACATACTATAATATAAATGGCTAATAATAAATATCTTAAAGTACAGTATTATTATAAATACAAAAACAAATAAAAAATATGTCAATTTTAAACTATACTACATATTTATAAATTACTTACTAAAAAAAATAGACTATGTCATTGTCAGTGTTTATCTACAATAATTTACAGTTTTGCATTGAAATCAACCTAGAGTAGAGTGAAACCTAGAGTATCTACAGTAGGTATTTTATTCAGTTTTGATACATCTTTGAAAACCGGGTGGTTCTTGTCTCGCATCAATTTGAACAAGACATTCTCAGAAGTTGTTATAAAGCATCCCAATGATTGCATGCGATGTAATTATTAAATACATAGTTATATTTAATAATAAATAAATATTGAAATGTAAATAAATAAATTTTATTCAGTTTGGAGAACTCTAAACGGTCTCACAAAATTTTCATTAGATTTGATAAAATAGTTCAGTTAGTCATTCATCCTTCAAAACTAAATACATATTTATATAAAAATAAATAGCCTATATAAATTCTGATCCCTAGCTGGACATAGGCCCTCTCTAGCTGGTAGTGTGCTGTGCAAAATCCACCCACTTACACACAGATAGGTGAATCTCACATGTCTAAATATATCCTTTTTTATTTATTTCCTTTATATGCTGATTTCTTTAACAATGTTTTCGTTAGCCATCAAGTAAATTAGCACTTAAATTTGCAAATTATATTTTCATTGGCACATGTATCATGGATTGATCTTAGTTTCCCCAAATACCATTAAATTAAAGTGAGCACAGTTACCACAGATTCCACATATATAACTTTGTTGACATTAATTATTAGTATGCAAATTAAAAAAGTATTTTATAATCAAGCTTAAGTATCTTCGAATGTGCATTCATACATAATAAGACATTTACATTTTTTACTACTGATTATACTCCTTCTGTTGATGTTATGCAAAATTAATGTCTGAAATTAATGTTTATAATAACAATCTTTCAATAATAAAATTGTTTGCATTCTAAAAATAGTAGGAAGTGTTACTGAACATAAGACAATAACAAAGGACTATTTTAGACCATCATTTACCTGTAGAGCCAATCCTCTATCCATTAAGGACCTTGAAGATACCCCATCAGCTAGTACATGAACATTTATATCTTCATTTAATAGATCAATTACTGTTTGTTCAATGCAGACATGGGCCTGAAATGCGAGCAGAATGTGATTAGGTACAATATATCTTCACTGAGGTATTGTAATTGCAAAAAGACCCCCATTACTGTTAACAAAACATGAATGTTTATGTTTTCATGGGGACAATTCACATTTATCTCTAGCAAAAATATTTAGTTGCCCGAGTTATAGTAATTACAGTAGTAACATAACCAGGTATGCTAATTTGCTACAGCAACTAAAATTGGATGTCTTAATGGTAGTTTCCTTATCTACGAAGGGCTAGTATTTCACACATCCTTATATTTATATATTACACTATATAGTTTGGTAGCTTCTTGTGGTAATTCCCTAGAGATAGCTTAATGTTGCATCATATATAATATCTTAATTGAAGATATTAGGATTTTAGTTGTATTATATACTAAACACATTTTGAAAACAATTTAAACTCATACATATATTATGAAAAGTAAAACTAGTTTTGGTTCAGTATCTTTTTTGCAATGTACTTAAAAAAAGTACATTATATAAAAATAATTCAACTCACATTACATAAATAATTATCTTCTAGTTAAGCAAGAGGAAAATGATTTGGTAATTTATTGATTCATTGATTATTTGTCATTCAAATGTCTTTCAATGGTTTTATTTTAAAGTTCAAGTTTTAATAAAACAAATAAATCTTTAATGAAAAAACACAATGTATAAAATACAGTAGCTTAGTAAAAGAATATTTATGAATGATGACTTTTTTTACTGGTATGAACTATTCCATCATCGGAATGCATCTGAATTACAATTCCTTGAACAGAATATATGTGTTTATTGAACACATATATCACTATCAGGGAACTATGCCTTTCTTGTTCCCAATTTTCATAAGAAAGATTAATTCCAACTTACTTCAATACCGAACAATACAACAGAGCTTAAACTTGGCACATCATTTTTAAGTTTTGCCTGAAGTTCTGGAGTCAACATGGAAAATTTAGTTTTCTCATATACCATTGCAGCATCAGCAACATTAATATCCTTTGTAGTATTTCCTAGTCCTTTAGGATATTGCTCTGAGACATAGACTGGTATCTTAAACAGTTTTGCTGCAGCCATCTATAATTATAAACAAAGTCATTCTCAAGTTTAGCATTCATTTATGATTTAGTTTAAACTGTCATTTACCAATAACTTTCTACACCTAATTTGTTTTAATCACAGTACTTCTTCATTGCAAGGGAATGAAATAGTTTTAAAGTTTAGGCATAAGCTAGCTTAATATAATGATATATATTTTTTTATAGTTTAGATGGCAAATGAGCAAGCGGCTCACCTGATGGTAAGTGATTACTGCCGCCCATGAACACAATGCATTGCTGACTTTTAAGAAAAGTACAGACTGTAATAAATAATCATTTGTTAATTGTAAAAAATGTGGAGACGAACCCTGCGCTCGACTCCAAATTATCTTCTCTGCAGGTCCGTTTTTTAAACCACTGGTGTTTATAAAAGCAAAATGTTCCCAGTAAAAATTGCGTACCTTATTGGTCACAACAGTGCTGATATTTTTTTTAATATTCCATTATTTTGAGTAATTTTGATGGCATATCGAATTACAGAAAAAGTGCAATTAGAAATTATTGTATTGGTAGAAAGACAGCATGGCTTCAATGTCGCTATAAATATAGAAAAAAATCATAGTATGGACTTTGAGGCAAAAATAGCAATTCCAGTATAACTGTTCCGCTTGTTTGCTGCATAATATTACGTAACAAACATAAATTATCAGATATTACGCATCAATATAGATAATATTTTATACAGACCATTTTATTCGCCACTTTTACGACCTCTCCAAAATGTTTTATATGAGGACGAAAAGTTTCTTGAATATCACACAGCAGAAAAGCAGTTCTATGGGATTCTAAAGCACCCAGTTTAAGGATATTGCGAGCCATTGTATTAAATTTCCTAACTCAACATTTACCGCGAAATGAATTACCTAATTAAAAACAAGTCAAAAAGTACGATAAAAACATGACATGAGAAATTGACATAGATTAGATAGAGATATTTGCTGTCAGCTTTTCAATTGATATAATGAACGATTCATGCATTAGAAATTATTATACAATATAAACGAGGTTTTTTCCAGTCATAATTATATTCAAGTAATATAAAAAACTTAGGTAATTTATTAAGTAAAAATAAAAATTGAAGATAATTTTTTTGACATATTTATTTGTTGGCACCAAATAATTATTTCATAATGCAAAATCCACCATTTAAATAAATTATTTATTTCATAATCGGGGATTTTAAGTTAATTTTTACTTTCATAACATTTTTACTGACGCCGTAAAAGGCGCATGAACTACCCGAAACGTCAGCTGAAAGAGATGGCTCTAAAAGTACGGTGTCCTTTTTTAAAATGGTTAATTTTTTTAACATACTTTTTAATTTTTTTCAATAGAAATAAGAATGGTATTTAACCCTTTAGAAATAATATAAAAAATGTGACAAAATTCAATATGACTAGCAAATAAAGAAAAGAAAGTTTTACTAAAACAAATACTATGTATGTTATGTGTAACAAAGGGCGAACTTGCTTGGCAGGAAGACACAGATTAATTTTGAATAAAAAAAAACTAATAAAATCTGTTTTAATTAAATATCAGTTTTCTTAAATTTATTTAACACGTATTTTATTCCTTTTACATATTTTATTCCTCACTTATCTTACCATCCATTCTCCACTCTGGAGAATCTTCCGATAGCTAGAGAACTGGCAACTTCGGTGACACTATCACATAGGAAAGTGATCAGAGCAGACCGACACGCTTAGTGTATGAGCGCTTTGTGTAAGTAAGAGAATCAAACTCTATAACCAGCTCACGGACCCCTCAGTTCCGTGAGCCCTATGTCCGATGAAGCTGTAAGAGCCGCATAGACTAACAGCATCAACATCAACAGATTCTAGGATTGAGAACGTGTTTAGTTGTCATAGGTACTATAATTAGTTATCAAAAGAAACCATATGCTGCTATAAAATAAGTAAATATACAATACTTAACTAGCCTGAGCATAAATTACACAAGTCTAGATTCTGTTGATGTTGTTAGCCTATGCGGCTCTTACAACTTTATCGGACATGGGGCTCACAGAACTTAGGGATCCGTGAGTATTATACAAGGTGCGCGCAAAGTTGCTTTTTGTTTATCCACGCAATTATCCTCAATGATTTGCGTTCATACTCCTGTATTTTATTGTAATAGTCATCTGTCACTAGTCACTAACGAGTTCATCTTTTGACCCTCTAAATTTTTCTAACAATGACGCCAAGTTGATGACTGAGACAGGTGCTACAGGCAGCGACGGTACGTAGTGGCTTAGAGTCCTGGGTTTGTCTATCCGTTAGACGAAATTCTGCTTTATCAGATTTTATAAATCATTTTTCGTAATGTAGCCTCTTTGCAGATCAAAATATTAATGGGCTGAATGGGTAAGCTCGTCGAAGGAAGAATACGCAAATGATTGATCTATATCAGTCTACAGCTATTGTAAGGAGGTATTCAATTTATTTCCTTATTGAGGATTAATATAAACATTTGAGGGTCGCTGATATCGTTTATAAAATAAAACCTACATACACATGCTACTACTAATATAATGCTATTTCCTTATTCCGGATAAACGTAAGCATTTTTAATCTATTTAAGTTTGTAATGGGAACAAAATCCTAAAGTAACCGAATCGGAAAATAGTAATCTAATCAAAATTTTAACGTTTGGAGTTTCGTTCAATAACGGTTGGACGATTTTTATATTCAAACCGAGTGATTTTTACCAACCAGGTATTAAAAACTTACTCAACCGTGATAATATTATTGAAAATCTTGATATTTTTATTGAAAAATAAACTTCTAATAAATAAAAAAATGGAATAAATTTAGTTAACCTAAATACGGTGACCACAAAGATAAACAATACATTAATTTTGCTTTTCATTGTTTTTTTTCAATATTGGGCCTGCTGGAAGAGATTACCATTTTATCATAAATAGCGTTATTTTACAAAACAATATATTGTTATTTCTTGTCCTCTATATATGTATAAATTAACATAAAATAAAAATATAAAGAAGAAACATATTAAAAAAAGGGATTCGCGAATAGCAAAAAGTAATCTTCACTAATTCCGGTCCCATTTCCCCTTATTATCCACTTTGTTTCTAGCCGACGTCACAGGTAACAGTCGAATATTTTTTTTCTAAAGCTCTACCCGCCGAAAAGTCGAGCACGCGAACTCAGAGATGGGCGCCATCTTTTGTTTATTTTTTTTAATTCTGCGGTTGCGTTCGGGATAGGAGATTGCCCTCAAGCCAAAACAGTCAGTCAAAAGTCACGCGTTAGGAACCTGGTTAAGAGAAAAAAAAACGGAGAAGGGTCGTTCGTGAATGATATAGTTTTTTCGGTAAATTAGAGATTTGGAACAACCTTTTTTAGGAAGAAATTGCGTGCTCGACGCCCGTAATGATATGTCTGGGAGATTTAGTCTATACCACATATTCAGTTAAAGTCAAAAAAAAAAAACATAGTTTAGTAACTTTTCCTTAGATCTTATGTTTTAAATATTGTTTAGCTAAATAAATGGTAGAGAATAAAGTTGGTAAGGTTCAAATAAGACTAACAGAATTAGACAAATAGAATAAGAATTAAGATTTAATAGGAAGTGATTTAGCACGTATTCTGCAAAGGAATACATCGGTAAGAAAGCCTGCAAATCTGACACATAACAATAAGAAATAAAATGTATTAAACGTATGATAAAATTTCTACTAAAACATTAATTACGCTATGTTGCAATTTTTTAATATTTTCTGTAAACTAACAATACTTCTTGACATTATGGCTAGAGTATCTCTATTCCTGTAGAATGAGAGTCCTTGGTTAGATTCCTGGCCAAGGAACACGTTTTGTGCGGCATATATTGTCTATATTCTGTTGATGTTGATCCTATGCGGTTTTTACAGCTTCATCGGACACAGGGCTCACGGAATTGAGGAGACCGTGAGCTGGTTAGCACGTAATGATAGTGATTGGGTGTGGTTATATTGAATATTATTCGCAATAGACAATAGTGCTTTTTTAATCACCTTAAACTTCAATAGCTGTTAAATATCGAAGATAGATGTTCCATCTAGTATTGTTTCAAATAGTTATAGCCAGTATCTGTTATAAGTATAAAGTGAAGAGAAAGAGAAGCCCAAAAAATTGTCCATGCTTAAAACCATATACCTAATGTACTAGCTATATTAGTGTAAATATTTTGGACGCCTTCTTCATAATTAACCATAAATAAATACAAGTTACTGTTTTACAAAGTATATTTTATTTATTTTATTTTATTTTTATAAGTATACACAACAGCTAACTTTATCACACAACTACATAAGAAAATAGAAAACAAGTATACAAAAAACCGATAAATTAGCCAACAGGTGCATAACAGCATTATCAGAAACAATTTATTAAAGTTAAGTTTACTAAGTTAGGTGAGTACTTAAATTATGAAGCGTCAAACAAGATTACGTTCTTATACATTCCAGTATTTATTTAAACTAAATAAGACTAAGTACAAAGAGGATTTTATTTTTAAAGCTACTTTTTGATAGGTGAAAAATATCTACATCACTGAAGTTTTCATTGGACAGGTGGGGTTATCTTGTTAATATAGAATTGTTACCATAATTAGTACGGTGATATGGAACATGAAATAATCCTGTATTTCTAGTGCGTATCTTAGGAGTAGAAAACGGCCAAGTAGTGTAGGCTGGTATATACATTAATCAGGGTAACGGCCAAGCCGAGGCTCCCTCTCGGGAGCCCTTGCGCTGGTTACTCATATATAGAGGTCTCGACTGAGAGCCATAAGCGCTCGGTCACCTCTCAATCCGGTGAAACTGTAAAAGCCCTGGGGCTAACAGCGGCCATCAGCCAGAAAAAAAAAATACATTAATACAATACAATACATAACATTTACAATAAAGTTAGTATAAATATTTAACATTTATAATAACTTTATTGTAATATACGAATTTTTTTAATAGCAATGATTAATGAATGAAAAATAATGAATGAATTTAACAATACGAAATAATTGAATATAGATGTTCAAAAACATCTCAAGTTTATAGATGCTTCTGTCGTTTATTTGTAAAATAATAGCAATAAACAAATAAGGCCAATACAGACTTCTAGCCACTAAATTCGCACTGGTGGCGCCATCTACTTCAGTCGGTAATCGCCGCAGGCGCCGCGGCGCGTGTTTGTGAGGCAACTTTTTATTTTTAATATAATCCCTCATAATTACAGTTATTAGAAGGTTTACGTATTTCAGAGGTCCCTTCTAATTGTAGGCGGCAGCACGTGGTATTTCCTCTTTTTTTTAAAGGAAATCTCAGTATATTTCTACAGTACAAGTAACCATCTTTTAACTATTTATTATTATTTCACTTACTCACAAGTCTCTATTGTTTTACATTATTGGTTTTTGGATTTGGATTTGTGTTTGATGTTATTTGCGTTTTTTCCCTGCGCAAAGTCTCGGCATCCGAAAGTTCGTACGATTGCATTGGAAAATTGTGATTTTGTGGAACTGGAGTGAGTGTCCCTGTTTGCACGGATTTTCCCGTCACTATCCCCCTCGTAACAAGAGACGTCCTAAATACGCAATCATAACGCCTGATGATATTCTAACGGCAAACATTAACTTTGACACAGTCCCGTCCGCGCCGAGCGGCAGGGGCTTAACCGCGGACGGACCAACGTCACCGACACGTACACACAACATTACACAATCCATTCACGTAAATTCAGACACGCCACACCGCACTCGCCGGCGGACGCGACGTCGTCTTCCTCACACATCGGCTTTACACGCAGTTTACTCGTGTTCTAGGCCGCTTCTAAAAACGCTTATAAAAGCGATCAGAATCGAGGTTTCGTACCTTCTTATGAGGGGCCCTCGGATCGTATTATCGCCCCTCTCTGTTGTAGTCGACGCTCTTCGTCCACAGAGGTCGGAGTGCAGCGGTGGTGTAGCAGAGTCTCCGTGCCAGCTTCGGAGTATCGTCGTTGCTTCCCTATGCAGCGGGCCGCCCGCTCGTGAGTCTAATTAGATAAAGCTGTAAAGGTCTCTGGACCAACAGCAATACACAATCACAAAAAAAAACCGTCGCTGTCATGTATTCTACGAAGCATAGATCTAATTTACAACAAAATAGATCATCGGTCATTGGCTCTAGTTTTTTTTTTAATATAAAAATTATTCATCATAGACCGATCATACATATTATAACATTACTTTTATTAAATTTTAAGCGGTCAAGATAGATAGGAAGAATGATATCTAGATTTCGTATGAATTAATTATTAAGACTGTCATGACCTGATAAGATAAGGTGAAATAAAACTGGTGGATATATTCATGCTTATGTCTTTGCATTATACCAAAATAATCGACTGAAATAAGGAAACCGCGCTTTCACTTAGACATATCTGCATTATGATTCCTTGTGAAGGATGAAAGATGTCATGGACCGCATGAATCAAACAGATGGCAAGTTTGCATGTAATGCAATTTGATTGTCTTAAAAATCATTGATTTAAACTATATGAACTTTAGATAATGATTTGGGATATATACAGTATGTTAATCAAGTCAGCATGGCAGTATACGAGAGATTGACTACTTGGGCAATTATTCTGAATCTTGTAAGGGATTATTAGGGAACTTCGCTGATCGTAATTAATGCCTTAACTTTTTATGCGTCTTATATACAGTTAAAACATATATCGTTTTACCTGATCTAGTGGGTGAACCCCCAGAACTGTTACCCAAAACGATATAATTACATCTAAATATTAGTTAACTCAAAGATTACCGTTTGGCGTTCGCGATATAATGCTTGTCACATATTAAGTAATTAAATTATCCATGCCTTTCGAGCCGCTCGCTCCAACGCCTTTGCCGCGGGGCGTCCCTAAAAAAAAAATTAAAAGTAAAAAGTCGAAGCGGAAAGCTTTGGCGCCACTGACACTTCGCTTTTATAGTTCGACTCCGCCTACGGCGCCGAATCGAATGATTGTATTTTTAAGAACACTTAGGATATTTATAAATACTTTAAGATGTTTAATAGAAAATCATAGTTTATTATTTTATATTTAAATTACAACATACTGAACATCTTCCCGAACGCAAATAGTAAAGCGTATTTGGTAATATTCCCTTCAGGAGATCAAGGTAATTATAATAAGATTTTTGTGGTTCATTTATTACTTTCGTCCCAGTTCTGCTTTATCATTATCATCTCATCCCAACTCTTGTTCACTGCTAAATATAGATTTCTCCCACAGACTATATAAGTCAATTAAACTCGGTTATCATAATTGATAGAGCAATTTTAATATGCGTAAATCTTCAAGTTTGAAAGCAATACTTTATAATAATTATATTAATGTTAATACAAGTAAACAAATTAACATTGGTGCAACGTTTGTCCTTAACTGCGACATGAATGGGTCGGCTCGATCGAGGAAGAGCCACGTCCTCGGAAACCGTGAACCATCTCTTAGGACATGCATGTAAGCTTGGTTGAAGTGGTTAACCGGAATATAGCAATTACAACATTCTTTAAAAAAAATACTAGCGTGAACACTGTTGCGTTTCTTCAGGTTTTGGAAGCCGTTATTACGCGTGATGAGTCTTTTCGTCTCAGTCCTCGGGGTGACAACGCATCAGCATTATGATTCCTTGTCAAGGATCAAGGTAAATGTCATGGGCCGCAGGAATCACTAATCATCAGGTAAACTATGTGGTCGTTTAAAACTATAAAACTTGCACTCATATCTGTTCAGTGGTTCTTTAGATTATCGTAGTCCTACAGACAGACATCGCGTGCCGGGACTTCCTTTAATTGTGTAATGATAAACATCTTTGATCCATCAAGATTTCGTATACTCTATAAGTATAATATTTTTTTTCATGCGTTCTTTCTACTTATATATATTTGTATGTATAGTTAAATATATCATACATTTCATAGATAGAGTCAGTCCGCAATTATAAAAAAGCTAAAGCACAAATAGGTATATTCGACAACAGCTTTCCAGAATTTCTGTCCAAATAAATATCGATTTTTGTCTGTTTTGTTTTTTGAAAACAATGGAAGACCTCCTTAATTCGTTGACATTCTTTTTTAGTTATTCAGATGTGACCACGCATTTACATTATGATTCCTTGTCAATTAATATCAATAACATGAGCAAGAATCACTTACCATTGTGGTGGGCTGCATACCTGTCAGGAGGAGCCAATTTGTTCGGAGATGTCCTGTACTTTACAGAATACTAGCGCATAGCATCTGAATTCGTAAGGTTGACTAATGCCCCTGAATGGAGAACATGGGCATTGACGTGAAATCACAGTTTCTGAACATCGCTCTGTACAGTGCGTCGTTCTTCTAAAATTTTCCTATACATATACATGTAAATAAACAATATAAAAAATATATCCTGGACAAAAATATATGAATGAAAGAAAAAAACATAAAAGTAAATATCCTGGACTGATACTAAACCACATTATAAGTAATATGTCAATGAATCCATAATAACGTAGTTTATTAAGCGTTTATACAACACCATATTTATTTAACGATTACTAATTTATTAAGGCAGCACCACAAGTTTTTTTTTATGGAAAAGGTGGCAAACAAGCACGCAGCTATGCTGTTTTCAAGGGATTCCCGCCGCCCATGGACATCCGCAACACCTGAGGAGTCGCATATGTGCTACTAGCGTAGGAAGGTGCAGGCTCTTTTCTTCCCGGTCTTCTTTTCTTGAAGGAATTGCAAATATCTTTGTATATGTATGGATCAGGTTTTGACATCTTGGTATGTTAAAATGTCAAAACCGGAAAAGGTTTCGTTACGAATTCAGATCCTATATAATAGGTATACCTAGTCGGATCATAAATTCTTTTACATCCTTATCAAATAAATAAATTCGATTACGAGTCAAAAATGTTTGGATTGTTTATGATTTTGTATAAGAAACTGCCAAAAAAAATAATGATTTTGTTACATTTAAAAAAATGAGGTGGACGCAAAAGGAAAACAGAGCGGCCGTCATTGCACTTCACCGCTGCGGCTACGCGCCAACCGAAATTTATAAAATTCTGCAAAATTTAAAATAACTACTAGGTTTGTTTATCGTACTGTCAAACAATTCAGAGATTTGAGCTTCAAATACCGTACAAGGGACGGCCAACCTCGTACGGTTACGACACAATCAGTGTGGGCGTGAATCCAACGAAATTCTGTCCTAAATGACTAACTGGAACACCAAGCCTTTCGACAAAAAATAAAGCATTATTTTAAAGTGTCTATGGAAAAGTCTCGAAAGATAACTTTAACGCTTGTAACGGTGACGAATCGAGTAAGCGTAACCCGAGTATCCAACTTTATCCTTCGTCGTTCATGGTTTGGTCACTGGCATTGGTTATTCCATCAGCTCACCAGGCAGCAAGCACGCAAAACTAGCAGTTCGCACGTGTAATCCACTTCAGGCACGACGAATGGTTCTTCTCCCACTCAAACTTAGACCCGTTGGATTACAAAATGTGGTAACATATAGATGTGTAAGCCTACAGTAAACCTCAACTGAATTTGCAGTCTGTCAAAGCATTCCTGATGGAAGCAGTGGCTGATATAGACTTGAACGTTGTACCTGCTGTGATCGATTACTAGTATGGGAAGCTGAGGGCTTTTTTTTTAAATCAGGAATGTCATTTTAAATAAGCCTTATAAAATTTAAATTCAAATCACCTAAACCTTTCACACACAATCATCAAAAGTCATACAATTTGTTTAATGAAGTGTTTTGACAACTGAATTGAAGTGACAACTGATGACACGATTAATTACACATGTATATTCTGAGCCCTAGGTCATAATAAAGTTGTATTTACCAACGCTATAAAATTCTGTTATATTGTCCGTAACAGTACGATTGCAGTGACAGTAATTGATGCTCGGATTTGCTACTACCCGTTTTAATGTTGTAATTAATTTGACAGTTTAATTTTACGTCGCATTTGCATTTGAGAATCGATTTAAGAAAACGATTTTTTACTCTCGACTATTGTCCATTGTTTAGAGTTAATAGGGTTGTTATTTTTTGCAAGTAATAACTATCTAAGAAGGAAGATGATCTACATTTTTATTGAAGGAAAAAAAATATTTTTATATGATCACGCGATTTCGGGATTATTGAGGTGACATAATGCGAGTGCATTTAGATATTGAGTATCTTTAT
Organism: Teinopalpus imperialis; assembly: GCA_029286865.1. Classification (NCBI taxonomy): domain Eukaryota; kingdom Metazoa; phylum Arthropoda; class Insecta; order Lepidoptera; family Papilionidae; genus Teinopalpus; species Teinopalpus imperialis. The sequence goes on from JAGSMU010000004.1 coordinate 11,598,165, forward strand.
TCTTTCTTTGTTGAGGTACTGAATATGACATCACGGCGTGGTCTGTTGTCTACTGTGTAGTAGAGCTACACTGCAGTTTGTTTCTAGCTGCAGAATGAATGGGTCAGCTCGAACGAGATATGACCACGCCCTCACAGAATACTTGTAAAATAGCATAATGCTGCTGTGTTTTGTCTGGTGACTGTAGGGATCCGGAGACTTTATAACTGGTGACGAGACGTTCCATCTTAGTCCTCAAGGGTGACAACGCATCTCTATTATGATTCCTTGTCAAGGATGAATGTAGGTGTCACTAGGCGGTAGGAATCACTTACCATCAGGTGAACTGTGTGCTCGTTTGTTACTCTTAAAGTTAAATATAAGAAAAGTACAGAGGTTAGAGTAGCTGGCTGCTGAGTCGCTGGTCTTGGTTTCAATTTCCAGCGGAGGAACAATATTTGTGTTTCACATATTGTTGGTTGGAACATGATGCCCAGCCAAGGTGCATTGTATTTTTCTGTCCATTTCATCAGTCCATGTTCATCAGTTAGGGACATGTCACTAGAAGCTTTACTTCATTTATAAATAACATTTAATCAAGTTAATGTTAAGCATTAACCAAAGAACGGACTAAGTTGCGTGACTTGACCGTATATCCCAGCAGGGGACTACCGTAGGCGATATACACCTGTCTGTGGTCACTTTGTTCCCGAACTCAGGAAGCCATTACTCTGGAATAAGCCGACAGTAAGGTCCACGCTCTTATGGCAATTATTCCCTAGACTCCCAACGCTGTAATCTGGCACTCAAGCAGCAGTTATCCCAGCAGTATGTGTGTTAAATAAGTGATTTTCGTTAAAAAAATGTATTTACTTTACTCGTATTTTCTATTATTTTATACTAGTAGACAAAACATAACAATAGGCGTTTATTAAGAGTAAAAGTACCATAGTAAATGACAGCTCTAAAGGCCAAAAAACCATTGACCATGTAACATTCCCGCGCAAAGCCCTGTCACTCAGAACGATGACGCAACCGAAATGGCGAATTAAAAAGTAATTAATCTCAACCTCTTCCGTTCTGAGCTTTTTATTTTATTGCGTGTGAAAGGAGTTAATATTTAATAAATCATCTTTATTATTGCGCCGCGGTCTCGCTGTTTGCTTTTGATAAATGAGGGATTGTTTTAGCCGCATAGCGCTAGTACGGAATGAATCATTGTACTATAAATTATCTTGTAATGTTGCTTTAGCTACTTCCATGAAGTACTTTTGGAATATTTTCTTTTTTTTTTCTAAGATTTTTAGGTTTTTGTCAAAACTTCAATCTGCAAAATTAATTTATAAAAAATACAGGTGTCAGGCCATATAAATACAAATTCGACCAGATACTCTGTTTGCATCTATGTTTTTCTGAACGATTTCTATTACGGTGTTATTTTTTAGTTATTACTAGATGACATAAACAGCATATATTAGTCTCGCAGGCGTTTACACAAACATAGAGGCAGTCACACCCTTCACTCTTGCGTGCGTGGATTAAGTAGTAAGTAATAAGGGACCCGAAACATACATATACATATAGACCTGTATACTAACAATGCCGAAAATCGAACCCAGGACCAGGGTGGTGTTAAAACGGATCCGATAGTCGCGGGAACAAATATAGTACAAATAATAGATGAGTAATATTTTGAACAATAGTAGAGCTACGTTTTAATTTAGTTTTAGCTATAGCGGGAGTGGGTCTGTAGCTCTACCGGGAAAGACTGCGTGCGCACTATGTGTCAACGTGAAATAGCAACACAATGCTGCATTGTTTCGTAAGGTGAGTGCAGGTATTCGATTGTCACACCTTATTTCATAATTAAAAGGTACTTTTTCGTTCGAGACACCTATTGACACTAAAAATAATAAATGAATATTGTTAAACATAAATAGTAAACACACAGAACAACTTCAATGTAGTCGACGCATCGAATTAATTCAATTTATTAATCTTTTTTTTTATTGTTACAAATTTTCATCACGATCAGTGTCTTTATTTTTATGTAATGTTGAGGTAACACAGGTTGGGTATGCCAGAATTAGGCTGCTGTAAGTTGTCGACACAATACATCACAAACATCTCACCACTAAGGTCCATTATATAGCACCGTCAATAAAACAAAATAAACACACTCAAGAGTCAGGTAGCTAAGAAATGAAGATGTGAACAAAATCACTAATTAATCCCCTTTCAATGAAACCTATGATGCATTTAAGCATCACATTGGAATAAAGACTGTAAATATATATACAAAAGATTTAAATTGGTTTTTGAACTGTACGATATCAAATAAAAACACAAATTCGCTATGTCAGCGTGGTTAGTAGTACAGTTGCTTGCAATAAAATTGTCTCAAATCAAATGTTCTCAGTTTCAAATTATATCTTAGTAAGTTGTGAGATGGTTGTGAGTGTTCATGTTTATAAATTTTATTATTTTATTAACAAACAAATAAACAGTTTACCAATTAGTGACTAGCTCGCGGGTCCCGTGTCCGCGATCTAAAAGTACGATGAAGCTGTAAGAACCGCATAGGCTAACAGCGCCATTCCTATATTCCACTACATAACTAAATATTTTAAAAATATCTTTTTTTGAATTTATATTTGAATGAAATATTTATCCTTAAAGACTTAAATGTAATGCCTTCTTCGGTTCTTGTCTAAGTGATGAAGCTGCATCGATCCTAGCTGGTACTCTGCGAGAGCGTGTTTCATTCATGGCTGGAACAATCCAACTGCGTTATATTAGTTGAAACTTTGTTATTGTTTTATTAAATGTGCAGAAAAATGTTAGTACTGGTTGTTTCATTTTGCCTCTCTTTCTTGCTTTGATAATAGCAATCATCTGTACTCTAACGCCTTCCAAATGTTAAGTGTTGTTGACAATAAGGACTTTGGTATGTTTCTATAAACAAATAAAGTATCGAAACAAAGGTGTTTTAAAAATGCAAATCTATAGCAGCATCAAAACTGCTTTTAGAAAATCAAAATCAAAGGGAAGGTATTGAACTTTTTTCTATAAACAAAAAAAAAAAGCATCAAAATTTACCTTATAATTAAATAATTATATCTTATTTATTGTCGAAAATTGCCTTCTGAACTTTGTTATATATGAAATGTTTTGAGTAGCTTAAACTGCACGTTAGTGTAATGCGCGTCATCCGACATTCACACCGGCGCCTTTGCCCTTGTATTGTAACAGTCATCGTCCGACAAATGTCGCTCAACACGCCGTGTAAAGGCATTGTAACGTAAATTATTAACCCTGACATCCAACCTCTTACTGTCCATTTTTTTAAGGACAATGAATCTGTCTTATATGAATTGAGTCATTTGCGTCTTATAACCTTTCCTATTTATTAAGTCCTTATATATGAAATTGGTGGTTTGCCGAACTGGCCACTTTGATCGTGTGTGAGTTTCGAATTTAGTGATTCATTTGTTTTCGCCGTATTTGATTTAGCTTGTGATGAAAAATGGATACTGTACGGCAATAGGAAACTCTCATCACAGTGTTAGAACCCAGGAGAACCGGCCAATTCTTTTCCGCAGCGAAATCAAACCATGATGGCAAAGCTAGCCGTTAAATAACCGAGACTGGTCAATTGCTCTAGCCCACTGTTGCTTCATGACAACGCTAGAGAGTAGTATGGGGTACTTCACGATAGTTGGGATAAATCAGAAGATTTGCGATTAGATTGTCTCCGACACACCATACTCTCCAGGCGCTCCAACAGATTACCACTTTTGTCGGAATATAGACAATTTTTTGCAAGGAAAAATATTCAATATCGATGAGGCAGTCCTAACCGATTTCAAAGCTTTTATTATTTCTCGTTCCCAATTATTTTTCAGTTATGGAATTAATTAACTACCCATAAAACGGCGAAATAATAATGGTACCTAATTCGCTTGCTGAAATATATAATTTAATAAAAAAATCATTTCTTACTTTTTCTATATAATACGATAATTTCATATGTAGGGTTCGTTTGCCATCGCTAATATTATAAATGGATGAACTCGACCGGGGTAAAATCACGCCTTCACAGAATACTGGCGTGAAATAGCAGCATAATGCTGCTGTGTTTCGTCTGGTGAGTGTAGGGATCCGGAGACATTTATTACTGGCGACGAAGCATTCCGTATCAGTCCTCAAGGGTGACAACGCATCTGCATTATGATTCCTCGTCAAGGATGAATGTAGATGACACGGGACCGCAGGTGAATTGTGTGCTCGTTTGTTACTCTCAATGTAATAAAATAAAATAAAATAAAAAATAAACGTATTAAGCGTTTTCTTAGGAATGTGATCTACTCAAGTGAAGTAGTATAGATAAAAATTGTTTAAAGAAAACTGAAACTGAATTCATTAATGCAGAGTCAGGAACTCGTCGGATTTAATTTCGATGTTTTATTTTTAAGTCGTTTCTTTTTTAAAACAATTTTATTTATTTTATTTTATTACATATTTTAGAGTGTGAATATTAAACAGGAAACGACATAATAAAATTTTGTGAAAATTTGCTAGTTTAATTAGAGATGATAAAAAAATACCACGCAAATCGATGTAGAAATTCAGAAAAAAATCTTGTATATACATAAAAATCTTCATCAAAATAGATGCTTTTTGTCTTTTTTTTTAAATAAAACATTTTTTTTAAATAAAGCAAATGAAACAGTAAACATAGTAAAAAGAGCTTCCGGGTCTTCCGATGAAATAGTCATCACTGTGCCTTTTTCATTTTAATTTTTTTTACTTTTTTTTATTTATTAATATTTATCTCAAGAGATTTAAATTTTATTTTTTATATTTTCAGAAGATCATTAAGAAAGATTTGAGCTAAAAATTTTAAACAATGATATCGATATATATATATTTTTATTTAGATGTTGACACCTTCATTCGCAGGTATACAAAGGTGATCAAATAATAAATACCTAGGACCTTCAAAAGATGCCGTTAAAGCTGGCAACGTGACAGACACTCGTTTGGTGTGTCTCGTGGTCATGGGCTGCGGAGATCACATACCATCATGTGAACTGTATTCTTTCATCTCCATCGACCTATAGAAATAAACATAAATTTACAAATATAAATATGATAACAAAATATTCATAAATATGATTAAAGAGTATATGAGTTTACATCGAACTTTTACATCTCCATTACAGCTATGCCATCGACCTATGTGCCTATTCTTCCGAGAAAGGAACCCTTGCCGTCTGAGTCATAAACCGTGCGGTTTTACTGGGAAACTGCCCCACCGTGTCATATAAAAAAACAATTAGTTTTTTTTTCTTTTATATCATTATTATCAAATCGACGTTTTATTGTACGCTTTCGGCATACACCTTACAAAGACCATTTGATAATGTATTTATTTTTCGACAAAGACAAAGATCACAAAGTAGGGATTTAATGCCAAAGGCATTCACTACCAGTCAACCCAAGGTGTGGTGAAATGAGTATGATAGGTGTAGCAATAAACTAATTAATAAAAAGAATACTTAAATATAAAAATATAATAGAGGTAGCTACCAATAAAATCCATATGTGGATGATAAATTTATCTAACTTCAGATAACTTAAACTCACGAACCAAACTATATATTAGGCAAAACAGCAAACTGTATATGATAGATAACTGAGGCTCTTTCTCCAGCGCCTACGCATTCCGAAGTGGTTGTACAGATAGTTAATATTAATACTCATAACTATTTAGATCATCTGTAGTGAGAGTCAACTGACCGAGCCGAGGTTCGGCCCTCTCGGCCACCCTCGAGTCAGTCGCTCTCGCGTAACAGGGTAACGGTCCAAGTGACATATACATTCGACCATAATTATGATTTAAGATGAATATGTTATTTCTGAGGACTGATTCTGAGTAATCGAGTGTTTGGACACTCATCATATGAAACACAGAAGCCTCATACTGCTATTTATTTATTGAAGTAGTATATGTTATTATGATTTTTCACAGAATTGCTGTGACCGAAATAGGTTTATATAATATAAAACACTACGTAGGAAAAGCCGTGGGTAAGCTGGTATTCTTTGATGTTGACCTTATGGTAAGTGATTTTTCAACCCATAACACATGGGTGTTATGTATGTGGACTCATCCTTAATTAGGAATCATAAAGCTGATGCTTTTTCATTCGTGACGACAAACATGGAATGTCTCGTTACCTACTAGTAAGATATAGGGATCTCCGGATTCGTACACTCACCGGACGAAACAAAGTAGCGATATGCTGCTATTTTATGCTGGTATTCTATAAGGGTCTGATCCTTCACCGGTCTGTCATATTTACTTTTACTAGTCTAGTACTTAAAGACCAACGAGCTGATTTAAGCGTTAGGTTTAGATAACAATTAATAATCATCCATATCCTGGTGATTTTGTACATTAGAAATGTTCCATTTTTTGTATCACAAAAAGCTATTTCACGACGGAAACATACCCGTTCACGCAACAAAATATAGAAAAAAAACATTTTTCTGTCGTGCTTCAAATTTAATTAACAAATACATAGAACAACTTGACTTTGATATCTTTAACTCAAAAACCACCACTATAAAAAAAACATTGACTAGAAATTGGTTTGATACTGTAGCTTAACATACTCTTTTTACTATTTATTTTTTGCTTCTGTTTATTTGTTTTCTGTTCAAGCAAATGTTGTTGTTTTCTTTATTATTTTAAATTAAGTCTGTATACATATATTATAAAAGCATCGCGGTGAAGTGTCTGTACTTATGGGGTCTATTTTTAGATATTTATATGTGAAAACATAGACTAGCTTATTTATAGTATGTATATAAACCTAAGTTATTTTGTATTTTGCTGTATGTTTTCCAAATAAAACAAAATAAAATAAAAAATAAAATAAAATCTTTGTTTTGTGTAGAAAATCAGTTGCAAATCACTAAACAAAAGAGAATAAAGATGATCTTTTGTTTTTTTTTAACTTTTTCAAAATATTAAAGATTTCCGTTCTGTTCTTAAGGAAGGTTAATTATATATTAACTTACCAGTTATTGATTCCCACAGCAGCGTGATGCTGCTATTTCACGTTAGTATTTTGTGAGGCCGTGGTAAGAATGGTTTATTACCTCAGACCTGGTGGTCGATTGGATCCACTGCCTTTACAGCTCGAAACTAAGGAAAAGGTAAATGTCTGATGGTCTAATGCCCCACGTCATCACCCCGATCACCACGTTCTCGTAAGAGATTACCTACATCATGTAAGATTTGTGTTCTATCTACATTTGGACTAGTATATTGCATAAATGTATCCTCAGATAAAACCCGTAATGTACATTTGGCTATATTACAGAGTCGGTATTTAATTTGATTGTACGTGATCATACCAATTTCGATTCCGATCCCGATGTAGAAATCAATGAAATTTTTAATTGCAATTAAAAATGGTGATTTGTTAGAAAACTTGTATGTCTAAGAAATAGTAGTAAGAAATAAATATATTACAGTGCCGCAGGTTTTAAGACTAGCATAGAGGACATCCCTAGTACTAAGATATGATATATGTAATAAGAACGAGATCCATTCTCTGAAACAATGGATGTATTCTTCAATAGGGTCCCTACTGTCTTCTATGGCTTCGTGGATCGCTTTCGGGCTGGTAACCCGTAAACCTCTTAGCATATGAAGCATATCTTTAATTTTCGGAAATATAAAGAAGTCGCAAGATGCGAGGTCCGGGCTATGTTGCGCATGCGTCATCAGCATTTGAGGCTTTCGAATTCGTTATTTTAGCGGATGCGTTATTGCAGTGAAGGACAACAAAGCAGCAAGGACGCGTGTCTTAAGTTTTCGTAACACTCCGGACTAGCAATTGTTTAGGTATCAATTTGCAGTCACTGTCTTTTTTGTTTTCAAGCAACATTGTAATGTAATGTCTAATGATTTGCCGAATAAAACCATTTTCTTGCCGGTGCTCCGACTCTTTTTAACTTTCGTCGGCAAATATTGAAATGTAAAGTTTCATTATGTCGACTGGCTTTTTCTCTCCGGTTCAAAGCAGACACTCATGTTTCGTTATGTGACAGCCAATAACTGTCCTTCATTAAAGTTTTTTTTTTTCATTTTACAGCATCATTCGATGTGCCGTTTCTTTTATTCAATGAAATCATCTATCGAGTGCAAAGCTATCAAACCTTTACACGCACATGCAAAATGTTTCATCTTTGGCTCATGCCAATGCCTAATACATTACGAATTTGGTGAGTATATTTTTTTTGTCAGCTTTAATCAATTGTCGTACGTTATCTATATTGGAATCTGTAACTGAATTCGCCGGTCGACCTTTATGTATATCGCCATGGAGATGGTCACATCCACGTTTCAATACTCCGAATCACGAATACAGAGATGCAGCATACAGTTTCTCTCTCTCAGTTACTCTCTTGTTGACATGAGCCACAGCTATACATGTATAAAATTATGAGGCGAAAATTTTCACCAGTTAAATTCATTGTTATATATATAGCGACCCACAATTTCCAAATGGGCGCTACAATGAAAAAACAAATGACAGTCCCGCAAATTAAAAAAATAGTAGAAAAATTTCAGTTCACGAGAGAGTTCCATTTTGAAATTCCGCAATCGATTTTTTATCTTTTTTAATATAAGTGGCCAGCTCTTAAAACTTACCACGTATAAACACACCCAAACTCATAGATAAACGATTTGGGATACACAGATATTATTTGTCGCCTGGGAATCTAATACCTAGATAAATATCTAGATAGTCTAGCAACTACTTCATGGAACCGTTATATATCCTAGAAGCGGGCAAATATAGTTGTGGTCGAAACCAGGACATCATCATACTTTTTGCATGAACAAATATTAGGAGTATCAAGGATTGTCTACATTTCGCAAGGCAGTGGTCAACCTGGTCTCCACTCATTGCGCATATCACTAAATCTCTTAACAAGGTAACCGAGTAATTTTTATTATTGAAAATCACATGCTCGTTACAAATCAATAGAATTTAATAATACGAACACATTATCGCGAGTTCGAAAGCCTAGCCACTATTACTGAATCACTAAAGGATTAATTTAAATCTTGTCATATCAATTAAACCGCCAAGTACAAGCGAATGTGTAAGTGAAATCAAGTTCAAGGATATTAATTGGCACCTAGAAAGTGAGAGTTGTATCATTGCCCGGAAAAGAGAGGCAAGAACGTGCGAAAGAGAGAAAAGGTACAACTGTTGAAAGCAACGGCGCCAGTATGCCTTTGAAGTACAGTCGTCGTCGCATTAACACCCTGTGTGGCCTGGGCGTATATAAAAAAATAACCTCAAAATTTACTAGATTACGTAATTGTGCACTTGAAATATATAAATTAATAATGCTATATTTTGACATTTGAAAAAATATACAATCCTGCAATTTACTTAGAGTTTATTACAAATACCTTATATATAGATTCACTAAACGACGTTAAAAATAAAAAAAACTGTCTAGCTCTGAGGTTTGTGTACGTTGTATTTAAATAAAAAAAATATATAAATGGAAATAACCGTAAGAAATCTAAGACGTGGTAGAGTGTACTAAAATAGACGACTTCAATCACGTCTGCGGGAGGAAACGCGATTGTTTTTACGTCTTTCAAGAGGACGTAACACACTACACGTTTTTAGTTTTCTACAAGACAACCGAATGTTTTACTTTATCTTGACTTACTTAATTTTTACAAGCTTAGATAAATGTACATTTGACATACATAGTTACCCCAATCGGACTTGAGTTATTCACCTATCGTAGACAACCATTTTTTTTAAATTGGATTTTTCACGCCGTAGCTGTAAAATAGCATAGCATGAATAGGTTAAATTCTAGAAGAAAGGCAACACGTTTGCGACTCCTCTGGTGTTGCGAATGTTGGCGGCGGTGATCGCTTACCATCAGGTGGGCTGCATGCCGTTTGTTATAAAAATAAAAAAATAATAAAAATACCGCTCGCATCGATAGCGAACCGTGGGAGGACGGCAAGACGGAGTGGTCCCAGGTTGCCGTGGAACAGCGAGGTTGCTAGGGATGGTGAGGTGAGGTGTGGTGCGTTCCGTAAGAGATCCTGGTGCAAAATGCACAGAAGTTGGCCAACGAGTGGGTTTTAGTGGGTACAAATCTCACATAGTCCTGTCCTCCCCCCAGTACGCAGGGTATCTTTTGAAGATTTACCCCCGACACCAAAAAAAGGTAAGTTATAGATTGTTTAACTCTACCACGTTACCGGTACGTCATACGGTAACTACTAAGTTTTGACAATAGTAGAGTCACGTTACGACTAGTTTCTAGCTGCAGCAGGTAGTGTCTCATATAATAATAATAATGTATATCTGGACCTCGTGTCCACGTGTGAGGTGGTATGCCGACCGAAATTATTCCTATAGTCGTATTTGCGAACGGGTTAATCTCAACCAGCCTCTCGAATCACCTGAGGCGTTTGGGACTCCAAGACGGGCAGCTCCAGGCTCAAATGCAAAAGGCGGTGCTCCTTGACACCGCTCGTATAGTCCGCAGGTTTCTTTCCCTTTCGCCCTAATCCTCGTCCGTTTGGTCTCCCCTGTCGAGGGATTCCCGTCTGGTTGGTCTTTATATATGTATTATATTATATTGTATATATTTGTTTCTTTATATGTTTATAGTTTTTTATTTATTTTCTCTATTGACCAACCAGGTGGAGATGGAAAAAAAATATCCCCTAAATTATAATATAATAAAAAACCTTTATAAACCGTTATAAATTTAATGACAACAATAAAATAAGAATAATTATAAGAAACAGGTATAGTCTGCAGTGTGGCTCTATGTTGAAAAAAGCATATCTTTAACTAGTGCGTATTGCCAGTGATATATAGAACCGAGATCCGAATATGCAGTGTTGGTCGTATATACAAATTAAGCCGATGATGTTCTGTACGCACAGAAATGCGAATGCAGTGACAGTCCAATAATAATGACAAGGTGAAATAAACGCAATTAAGGTCTGAATTAAAAGGTTCAGTTACTAGTAGAGCATCCGCTACGAGAATTTTCGGCATTTCGCAGCCGAGAAGAAAACATATTCCTCGCACATATTACTGTATTTATAAAAAATCTTATATAAAGGGTTAAAAAAAATTGTTATAAATTATGTTGATATATTATTCGAAGCGTCAAAATCGTAATAGTTTAGAGTAGGGTTTGAATAAGGTCGTAGGTAAGAATCAGTCATTCAAAAATAGTCGTTAACCATGATCTAGGATAAGCATCATAAATTTAATTTGTTGGAGTGTGACCACTGGAATTGAAAGGTGACATTCTTTAAAAAAGTAACGTGTATAAAAATACAAATTGTGCATTCGTTGGGGAAAAATAGTTAATTCATACGCAACGTTTTTTCCGAAAGGTTTCACTAGAAAATTCCACGTCGTGTGTACCCTACGCGCATGCGTGCTACGCTCCGCGCCCTGTCATTAGGTGTGGAGCGGCGCGGACGCAAATTATATTATCCTCGTGTGGGTACATTGGGATTATGTACAATTATGCCGATGTATATAGGGATTATATACAATTATGCACCGGCTATTTACCGCGCGGGACACGCGATGCGCGTTTTTATAAGACAACCGAAGAGGGCTGTGTTCACATGTTTCTCTTGTTCGGTTCCATTTCTGAATGTTAGAATGAATCTACTGATAGGGCAAATTCAGTTAAAGCCATAATATAAAATTTTTATGTTGCTATTTTGATAACCTTTAAAGGCCATTATTTAATTATCATGATTAGTTAGCAAAGCTCATCGCAATATCGTTTTTTCCAATATATGCGAAAAGTAAAAGAATTGAAAGGGAATTCGATTTTATTATGAGCTTTTTCTATTCTCATGAAACCTAAACCATCTTCAATCATAACCTGTAATCTATGTACTCTTTTCCCCACTAAACCCTCAATGGGTGACAGTAATTTTCCGGTTCGGAAGCTGTTTAAAAATAACTATATCTTCTAGTCGCTGTACTTATAAAGATGTGATATTCCGAATAAAGTTTCATTATTACCGCATACGCTCTGTCTGGTTTTATTCTGTCAGAAGTTCAGCGAGGTTGAAGAGGTTCAGCCCTCTTGGGCATCGTTGACTCAGTTACATTCGAGCGCAGAGTAACGGTTCAAATCTACGCTTCCACTCCTGAACTCCTGTGCTGGTTACTCATAGATAAAGATTTGGGCTGACTGCACCATGTGCTACGCCATCGTTCAATTCTGTGAAGCCTGTTAAATCCTCAAAGTGAGTGAAGTTGCCATAAGCCCTAAAAACCTCTGCTTGGATTATCTGGCTTCTGTGTCACATGTCCTGGTTTATATTTCCAGCCAAAGAACAGCACTAGTCAACCCTAAACCTCTACCTGGATTATCTGGCTTCTATATCTTGTGTCCTGGTTTATATTCAAAGAACAACACTAGTGCTACATAACCTGTTGGTTTTGCGGATGTGTTGTATTTATGATAATATACATCAATAGGGATCAATCCTTAGCAGTTCCGACAGCTTTGGGTTATAGAGAAAGAAACCCAGGGATGGTACCGACGGTTATTACAATCCGTCTGATATTCATCTACATATTGGATTGGAAAACTTACACCAAATACTTACAACAAATTAATTTTCTTACTGAAATTTCTGGTAAAACAAGAATACGTCGTTTTTTGTTGATGAATTCAGGCGGAGTTTACCATTAACCATTCGGCGTCCTTAATCATAAAATTCTGGTACAACCGCAATTGTAAAGAACTTCAGACAATATTGAGCTGCCAAACGTTATAGGAATCTTTTGTGATATCCTCCTATAAGTGAAGATCATCAACGTTGATAATTGGTTGAAATTGCAGTAAGACATTCACTTGACCATGAGGGTAACAAACGAGCATACAGGTTTCCTGATGGTAAGGCACTCCTGCGACCCCTGATTCATCCTCGATGAGGAATCAAATTATGCTCAACCATTGAAATATCAAAAGCTCTTTTTTATTTTGATTTTCGAGCTGATGGCCGCTGTTAGCTCGAGGGATTTTACAGTTTCACCAAGTTGAGAGGTGACCGAGCGCTTATGGCGCCCTCAACACGGTGAAACTGCCCTCTCAATAAGTAACGAGTACAAGAGCTCCCGAGAGGGAGCCTCGGCTTGGACCGTTACCCTGTTACGCGAAAGCGTCCGACTCGAGGGTGCCCGAGAGGGCCGAACCTCGGCCCGGTCAGTTGCTTCTGTCTGAGAATTATCTATATTAATAACACTATTATTATTATTAGCTATCTGTATCACCACTTCGGAATGCGTGGGCGCTGGAGATGAAGTGGCGCAAGAAACTCCAGCGATGCTTCTATCTGTATGGACTGGAGAGAACCGGCCTGTGACATGGCGGTAACGTGAATAACCTTGTTTGCGACGCCCTCGCTGTTGGCAGGGGCGGTATGAGGGTGCAATTTACGTGTGTAGCGTTTTATGAAGGGCTTGGGCCCTGGTGGTCGCGTCTTCGGGGCGTCGAGGGTGTGCCTCGGTCTCCTTCGGACGCGGGTGAATTTATGGTTCGCGATGGGATTGTAAGAGGTGGCATTTATAATCAGCGGCTTTGGATGTATGACGGCAGAGTCAAAATATCGACGGGAATCTCCGGCTTCAAGTACTGAGCTATAGTCGGCAGCTCAAGATCTATGTGTAGGTTCGTTACACAAGAACCACGGCGCACCGGTGGCCTTGCATGTGAAACGATTTTATATTACCTGAAGTCGGTGAATGTCACATCACATCACATGACGACACATCATCAACGCCAAGAGGCTTGTATTACTACAGCTACGAGTGTAGAGATATTTGTATGAATGAAAATAAGACGGCATATAAATATAGACAGACAGTACAAATTTGGTATGAATTGCAAAAAATATAGTCACTTACATAAATAATATGACGTCATTGAGACGATGATCAAACAATATATACACTTTTGTTTACGATTAAAAATAATCTTATCTAAATATCTGGCTTAGTAACGTGTCCTGAGAGAGTTTTAATTACCAGTTTTATGTCCAGTAGAAGACTCCGTAGGCTGCTGATGATAAAGATTAAAATAAAACAATTTTTAATGATTTATTATACTTTTATATTGTGAATACAATACAAGAGCTATACGGTAGCTTTATTCCTTTGATAGACAAAGCGGCATTATTGTAACAATTTTTTTGAATAAACCATACGATAGAGGAGCGATCAACCCTGAACACGTCGAATGCGTTCGCCGAGACGTGTCTGATGTGATTACAACGCATTACAAAGTAGATTTTACACTTGAATAGCGAAGATTTTTTCAGTAAAAAATTACCGTTAGTGCGGGGCCTGATTGGCTTGCGTGGATGTGTTACGAAGGAAAGTGGTTGAGTTGGATTATCTTTGGAAATTTAGTAGTTACAGCATAAAAGTTTTATGACTCTTCATTTCTTCCTAATATATGTATTTAAAATTTATTAGTCATCAAGGTCGTGGTCAAAGAAAAACGCTTACGGTGGTATGGCCACGTCCAAGGACGCCCGGACGATTATATTGTGAAGTTTGCCCAAGACTTGCCAAGGAAGAAACGTACACATGGAAGACAACCCACAACCTGACTGACGATGGTCGATAAAGACCTCAAAAAAGCTCACCCTGCTACAAGTAAATTGGAAAAAGTCTAGGAGGAACAATAATAAATATATAGAAGAATACTGAAATATTATTCTATTTTTATTGTCAGGTTGATTAATTAAACATAGATATTGATAGATTCCAATATATCTTTTTATCTCATGACATAACTCTACGATCTTCATTTAATAACAAGATTTGTATTCCAGCTCAATTTAACGGTTTTTTCGCAAATTCTACGATCTACACTACTGTGGAATCCCTTGCCCGATGATATCAGGAAGGTCAGTAATAAAACAGTTTTAAAAGTTTGATTCTTGACTACTCACTAAGTTACCTGAAGTCAGATAAGTTTATCATCCGCATATGGAATTTATTGGTAGCTACCGCTATTGTATTGTGTTCTATTATGTATGTATTTATACATATATATATATATATATATGTTTATTGTATATATATGTGTATATTGTATTTATATATGCATTATGTATATTATACATGTTTGTGTTAGTTATTTTTAGTTTTTCGTTTTTATAAATTACATTATTGCATATCATCAACGTATCTCACCACACCTTGGGTTGACAGAGAATGCCTTTGGCATTAAGTCGGTCCTTTGTGAACCTTTAACATTGTTAAGGGAAATAAATATTGTTCACAAACTAAAATAAATGAAAATTGTCTAAAACATGAATTGTAATTGTTTAAACTAAATAATAGTAGGAGTTTATACGGTCCCTAGTAACCTCAGTGGTATTTTAATTTCATGGTTGGCGAGGCAATCCGAGTTCAATCCCCGGTTCTCGCAGCAATTTGTACTAAATTATTAATTCTAATGTAATGGAGGAAAACATCGTAAAAAAACTTGTTTGAAAGTTACAAAGTTTGAACCTACTTACGGGCAACCGCCGAGATTCGCTTAAGGGCTTTGCGGACCGAAATCAGATTTTACCCCCAAAGCATCTATTGAGGCCAATAACGGGCGAACCGTTATTGGGTCACATGTTGTTGCTTTTTTTAAAACATAATTCAAGATTGAAGTCGTGGGTCCGGATTGTTTAAGAATGCTATTTGGGTGGTTCAGTATTACGACACCATAGCTGACCACTTCAGCCCTATAATCCTGGGCTAATAGAACAGGGCTATAGTATCCCTGATTCCCTGCCCCTCGAAAAGGGATCTATGAAATCTTGGGAGAAAAAGCGAATGACGGAAGGGCGGCAAAACGTGGTCCCGTACTCATGTAACTCAGCGAGGGTGCTAGGCTGCCGGAGCCACATCTATTTATTGAGATTATTCACTGAGATGGCTGAGTAGAAATCCTTCTATCTCCCCCCATCTCCTCTTTTGCTCCAGAGATATGATACAAAACTATTCCCTGTACTGTAAGAAAACCATCTTGCGACTGCATTAAGATTTAGATAAAGCACAACATGTTTGTTGCAGAAATTGTCAATCTGCAAGTTCTAGCGTAAATTCTGGTTATCAAATGGTAGTGTAATGTATTCCAAAGAACTTTATGTACAAAAACTTTTATTTTTCAAACCTATTATTACCCGCGCCTTGTGCAGGACATTCCGGATTTTTTTCTTATTCGCCTTTGTCGGCCGCCGGTCTGCTTTCACCGGTGAAATGGTATATAAAGTACCTGCGAAGGGTCGCTGGTTAATAATTTGATTGATGTGCAAAATTAGCAAATTGAAACAAAATAGAAACCGGCAAGCAAAAGAATTACACATTTTGTAATGTGTAAGTTTATATTTTAGGTCAATGTAAAGTTGACTACTTATTATTACGTTAACATTTCTAAGTGTACTAAACTACGCTAAAGTAATAAGAAATATTATGATTAGTGTTCAGATTATGATATTTTAATTTAGACTATGGTGTTTATCTTCTTAATAACCTAAGAAGAGGTATCTTATCTTAGTTCTTATGGGTGATAATGGAGCTGTATTATGATTTTTAAACTTTGAGATTGAATATTCGTAAATGTCATTGCCAAGAATCTAGTCAAATCAGTTTTGACAGTGGTACAGCTACACCGCATGTTGTTTCTAGCTGCAGTATGAATGGCTCAGCTCGGCCGGGGTAGGTCCACGCCCTCACAGAATACCAGCGTAAAATAGCATCATAGTATTATTGTGTTTCGTCTGGTGAGTGTAGGGATTGAGACCAGGCATTCCGTCTCAGTCCTCAAGGGTGACAACGCATCTGAAATATGATTACTTGTCAAGGATGAATGTAGATGTCATGGGTCGCAGGAATCACTTATCATCAGATGAACTGTTTGCTCGTTTGTAACTCTCAATGCAATAAAAAAAAAACTCTTTATTTAGTGTTTGTTAATGCTGTTAGTTCAGTGATGTTTACAGTTTATTGAAGCAGACTCGGTAACGGGAGGCTCACTATTAGGAAGGCAACATCGATGGTGGAAATGCTGGTACGAGGACTGCTACTGCATCGACGTTGCACGACGAAGAACGTCGACGACAACAGAGGGGCCTCCCTTTAGGATATATAAGATCCGAGGGCCCCCCATAAAGTATCGAACCTCGGCTTGAATCGCTATCGAGAAGGAAAAAGAATCTATTAAATCTATCGTGAACTGTTTGACCATTTGTCACTGCTTCATTTTATGAAAAACAAACATATAAACGAAATGTTTATTTACTTAAGTTTAGTCTGTTGCATAGTTACGGAATAACGTCTCCGTTGAAATGCTAAAGACGATTTGGCACGACATTAATGTCAAAATAATTTTAAGCTTTATTAATTGCAAGATGTTAAATGAGAATATATTTCTATATTCTATGTCTATTCCGACTTTAAGTACTTACATATCTGAAGTTGTAGTGCGTTAATTGGTAAAAGCCGTCTCGTAAGTGTTAGCGGGTGTTTCTTTATATATAAAATTCATTTAAACCGTTTAGATTACAATCCTAAATACGAATAAATACGTCCTACGTATATTGAGCTAGGCCACCAGTTCTTCGATTTATCTTCTCTATCGCAAGCAGTTCATTTTACTCTTTCACGGTAAGCGTCCAGACGTCGTAGCCTTACATCAAAATTCTTTTCGATATTTATTATCTAAGTATATATGCATGAAATATTAATGAATTTGAAGCGTCAATAGCCTTATCGCTTAGGGAACGGTTTGCGAAACTAAAGGTCGTAGGTTCCAATCAACCATTAGACTATTGTCATGGACGAACTCCTAGCGCAAGCGTTTTCAGGTTAGTTTGAGTAGTTAACCTGCAAAAGATTTTGCAAACATACATACACACGGAGGTAGTAAATTAAACCGGGTAATGGTAAATCAATGTGCCAAAGTAAAGTAGCTACTTCAAAAATGCAAAGTCACTGTGGACTAATGCATCTTTCAACAAAAAAAAAAACCAGCCCATCACCACCGTTTTGTCGCGTCATCACTTAAATAAATGGATGCAGTAGCGCTCCTATTTCGCTGACAACTCTTTTAATTATGTCAAAACATTTTTATTTTTTTGATTTATTGTCATCAGTTAAGTTTAGAGTAAGATAGATTACATTATTACGATATAGGTTTTTGATGGTATGTTAACTATATTTTCTCTTCTGTTAAACGAGTTAATTTATTACTTTTAATACGAATATATTTTAAACAACTCCCGGTTCGTCTAACTTTATCAAAAAAATATATATAAAAAACTGTGATCGAGCCAGTTTGTAGCTTGTTTTAGCTATGAGTGGCATGAGTGTCTCGCGTTTTTTTTTATATTTCATTGTGATTAAGAAACGAGAACACAGTTCACCTGATGGTAAGTGATTGCGACCCATGACAACTACATTCATCCTTGACAAGGAATCATAATGAAGATGCGTTGTCACTCTCGAGGACTGAGATGGAATGCCTCGTCACCAGTGATTATTATATAAATTGTTTGTTTATATAATAAAACAGTATTATACGACAAGTTCTTTAAGCATACACCTACCTCATTTCATCTCTGCATCACCCTAAAGTTGACTGGTAGAGAATGCCTAAGGCAAAGTCCGCCTTTATACATATCGTACATGAAGCTTAAATAAATAAAGAAAGGTCTCCGGATCCATAATTTTTTTTGTTTGTCCCTCGGCCAGGATTTTTGTATTTGCTTATGGGTCACAATTATAACTTACCATCAGGTGTACAGTGACTCTCGTGCCCTCATTCATAAAACCAATGTTATTCATTTATCACCTATATTGTGGATAACCAACAAGCATACAATTCTCCTTATGGTAAGTGATTCTTACTGCCCATGAAACCTACATTCATCTTTGATGAGGAATCATAAATGCAGATGCGTTGTCGTCCCTGAGAACATAGATGGTATGATTAATACCGGTAATAAGGTTGTGCGGATTTTTTCAATCATTACATGAAACGCAGCGTGGTATGGGAGAACAAAAATTTTTACCTTATGTACTACCAGTGCATTTTTACCATTTCACATTTATTGTAATTTTTTTATTTAATACAAACATGTACATTTAAAATGCAATTTAAAAAATATATTACTGTTATTGATTAATTACATCCAATTATTTTTATCAATGTTTTCTTTTTAAATTCGTTCAAATATTATAGTAATATTGTTACACCGATGTTTTGGTTTAGAATTGATAGTTATGTTATATTTCAAGGTTTTGTTATAATATTTGGTAAATACCTCTTAATGCGTGAACAGAAACAGCCATACGTAAATAGTATACGGCCACTATTTTACACTGATACTCGGGTGAAAGCGTGTCTTCCCCGATGAAACTGACCTATTTATACTGGAGATAGCTTTAGTTTAGCTTTAACAGATGAGAAGAATTATGTTCTGTTGGTAAGTTTTTGAGTGTTAGAAAATTATATATATTGTAGGTCATACTAGGATAACATAAGACTGTGTCCTAGAACTCTAGTACCAATCCGAGGAGGCGTTAATGACTTCGGTTCGGTTGTTAGAACAAATTTTGCTAATCATCAATTTATGAAACAGACCATAATATAAAAAAAATACAAACATACCATAAATTAAATAAAAGCGAAACATTTTTCCACTACTTTCACTTAAGATAAAAAATATTGTAACTTGAGTGGCTTACTAAACTCAAATATAGTGAGATTGAGTCATTGTTACAAATAGTTTTACATAAGTGACACGATATACATTTGCACTTACACACACAAACACAAACACACACAAACACAAACACACACAAACACAAACACACACGTAAACAAATGGTTCACAATATAAAAAGCTTAAAATTCTTTGCCTTAACTGGTTATAATATTAATTGTCTACTATTTAATTTAATATACTCTATAGTATGATTATGTTTATTTGTAGAACAACACTTGTTAGATACGGAAGAGTGGGGCATCCTGGCACAAGTAAATATTACTTAAAAGGATGTCTCAAAAATGGATGTATCAATGTTTAAGGTTTTAATCCAAATAAACTTTATTTATTTATTACCAAAAAAACATACCAAATTTCACAATATTATGAAGTTAGTCATAAATAAGAGTTGCCGATATCAGCTAACTTCACACACAACTTTACACCACGCGTTTATTTGATACGTTTTTTCGTTACTAGTTCGTAAATACAGTGTCATTTTTTATTAAAAAGTATAAAATTGACTAATAAAGATGTCTCGCATGTGTTTCGTTTAATATATGTTTCGGTGTCACCTAGAAACGATAATAGCTAAGTTTAAAAAATATTGCGGTTGAGGGTATAATTTTATGGAGTATGAAGGGTAGAATAAAAAAACACGACGCCATGTTTTTTTTGTAAGTACGGACGGTGGTAGAGTACCTATTACTTTAATGATAGAAAAAGTACGTGTAAAATCGTTAACTCTATCTATTCCTATGACAAAATAAAACAGTGTAAGTAATTCATAAGGTAGATAATAGACAAATTGTAGGTTCTATACAAACTTATTGAGTAAATAATAAAATTTATCTTAGTCTAGAAAGCATAATTACAGAGTTTCACTCTAAGTTACAAGTAAATCTTAATAAAAAGATTTAATAAATGAATAAACAACAACAACAAAACTTTAAACATCTTAACCAAAACTGAAGCTATTTGATAAACAAGAAACTTAACTTGATAACTTTCGGATATGCAAAAGTAAAATATATATGTCCAAATAAATTATTATTATTACTATTAATACTATTGTTAGTAAATCTATTCATGCCGTATCTATAAGCAAACTGCAACGTACTAGAGCGTAATCCATAACAATTTTAATGGTAATCTACAATTTTAGGAAGGAATGATTAAGTTTTAAATTGTATGAAAGTAAAAGTTACAAGTGCGTAGCCTATATGACTCGATATCAGTTGTTTAAATTGAAATGAAGTATTATTTATTACTTGACCATTGAACACAGCATACAAGTGATAATTTTCGAAACGTGGTAGTCAATTCATGTTTGAATATATATTCATACGTCTTGAGATACAATCAAATAAACAATAAAACGTGAAAAGCAATTTACTTCGGCACATTTCACTAAAATATACTATTGCCGTATTTGCTCCTGATATTTTAACTTTCATGGCATATTGAATCTTATGCGAATTGATTTACGGGTGACTTAATAATCTAATGCAGGTGTAAAAACTAATGTTGGCAAACTATAAAAACGTCCAGGCTCTGGCTAACGAGGTGGGTTTTAATTATTTTAAAGTCTGTGTTAATTTACTTTTTTTTTCTTGGCAGCGCTGCGCGGCGTCTTTGTTAAGCGGTGTCTTTGCTTTTTTTTATTTCGTTTGTATAATTTGTAAAATGGTATGTTAGCGCCGATTCTGCGGCCGCTTGATCTTTTTTAAATTATTATTGATATTCCCTTCGTTTCCGGTCGTGATTTTTTTTCGGCCACCCAGATATTGACAATACCTAATGTTGTTATAATCTGTGTTAGGGAGGAGTAAAAAATTTGCCTGCTTTGAATGAAGAGCGATGTTCTAATTTTATGGTTTGATACGGGCTAAATAGAGGGAACACATTTACGTTGGTTTACCCACGTAAAGACAAACAGACACACTTAATTATACATCATCAAATTAAGATTGAGAATTTTTGTTTTGAACTATCTATTTCCATATGCTGCATCCTAGTGAAGGATTCAAGGTTCAGATACTCAGAAGGGTCACAACCCTTAAGAACTGCAAGGACAGCCACATTTCTAGAAAATGCCCTTCAGTTTTTTTCCTACCGAAACAAATCAGTTCTAAGTAGAAAATGGTTGAAAATTTAATGGTTAACTCTTCCATTCTTAAAAGCATTTATGATGATTTCCATCTTTCAATTCTTCGATCTTATCACGTAAATATACCTTAAATCGTATTAGAAAAGGGGCAAAAGATAACTCTTTTAAATTATATCTAATGCTACTGATAAATACTATGAAAGAAATCAACAAGGAAAACATAATAAAGAACACGGTTATCTTAGAAATAAATATCTTTTTATTACGATAATTCGTTCAAGGTTAAACCAATACACGTATCACAAAAGCGGTTACAGTTATGAAAATCACAATACAAGATACGTAGGCATTTGCGTGCGTTTCCCATAATTTGCGCGATGAATGCGGGGTGCATCGTTTCGTTCAATTCATCGCAATTGCGTCCTTTGCATTGTTGACTCTATTAGTGCGCATTAGTGCTACATGCATACTCTTTACTGCTAATGCAATAGATTGTTGGTTACCTCCTGTATATCCTGTAATAGAATTGTTCACAGTTACCTTTAATGAGCAATGAAGAACTGGAGATGAATTTTAAATGATGAGAGTAATATTACACAACATAACGCGATAGTTGCATATATACTTTGGTAACTCTATCTTGCCATCGACTATATATCTGAAACCGCAATTCCTAAATCACGCTGTCAACATTTCTGAACCAATCAGCATGTAGTTATGTATGTATATTTAAAGATTGGATCGTTTATTGTGCCCCAGGCAGCGGAAGTTCTACAAACCTTACAACAACGGCTAAATACTCATGTTCCTGTAAGTGTGTGAAGTATCAAAGACCTATACAGCCCTTTGATACTACTTTTAGGAGCCAAGACATATGACGACTGTATTCAATTCTATTGCTTTGCTTATCGCGTGTAGTATACGGGAACCACTGCCTCCTGATTTTCTTTCCGAGTAAGTAAAAGTAAGTAATTTAAACATTCAGTAAGTCTTAAGTAAGATAAGACAGTAATGTTTGTGGAGTTTAGTCTAGTTAAACTCCACAATCATTTCACGCCACCCATTCTTTTAAAAATGGATAAAAAATGGCGTAAGAAATTTTACGGCTATCTCATGTAAAAGGCATTAAATAGATAAATATAGTTATGTTATTATTAACATGTATTACAATGTATTTACAAGTTAATAACTAAAGTACCTTTGTTCTTCCAAATCACCGTGTTTCGATTGCACATAGAAATCGTTTTCTATGTGCAATCGTAACACGGTGTCCCTAAAACATTGATTATAAATGATTTGGAAGATATAAATAGACATGAAAAAATCATGCAAGAATGAAATTAAGAAACAAATATCAGAAACACGCGTAGATGTTTATCTGCTGACATTCCGTTGTGCTTGTATAGTTTAAAAAAAAATTGCCCCTGACTAGCGAAAAAAGTGCTTTTTTAAAGGGTAAGCTTATGGTGAGAAACGAGCACATAGTTCACCTGATGATAAGTGATAACAAATACAAGATGGATGGATCAATCAATTAGTAAAGATTTAAGTTGCATGAGTTGAAAAGATTTGTTCAGTAGTTCGCTACTCGGTTTCCGACTCACATCATACGAAACACAGCATCATTACGTTGCTATTTCACATTGTTTCCGACCCATTCAAGTTCTACATACTAAAGTCATCAGCCTGTATCAGTCCAATGCACTTTACGATGGCACGCCACTGAGCTCGGTCTTCGGCTCTTCTCCTCCAGTCTCTGCCCCTCTGCCCTACTTACATATATCATCGCCCCACCTAGTTACAGGACGTCCTGCACTATATTTGCCTATTCGCGGTGCACAAATAAAAAAGTAGCTGCACCTAAATCTATCGTCTATGCATTTAAAGAAAATATTAAAAAAATCTAAACTTTTGTCACCGTTATATGCAAAGGAATAACGGGATTGTCTTGATTAATTAAACAGAGCGCGTCCTAACTGTTGATGACATTTCACATTGAAATTGACAACGTAAGCGTAATATTGAGCATTACTTAACAATAATACAAAACAAATGAACAAAGGGAACCCCTTCAAAACGGGCACAAGTTCACCTGTGTTAGTGCTGCAAAAAAATTGCTAAGAGGTACTTTAGACCCCCCGTAACAATGGTTCAATAGAATCCTATTATTGGGACAAAAAATTCGCAAAGAGCCGACTCGGTTCGATTGTCATTTCGCGTTAAAAAAAAACGACGTACAATGTTAAATAGTCGAGTAAAAGTGCCGCATTTTGAGGTGTCTCCACATTCGATCTTACTATGGATAAACACAGTAATTTTCTCTTCTACTGATACTACGCGATATACTAAATTCTATATAAGCAATCATATAGCCTTGTCACCCTGTGGACTATTCGACCTTTGGTGCCTTGAACAGTAGGTAAAAAGATTTGATAAGATAATCTTGCCCTAACAAAGTTTATTTATACTGTTAGAGACATAAGATAATAATTTAATAATCTATTATTTGCGAGTATGTTTTATCATAGATCACTAAGTTCATGGTGTATGTTTGTATAACTTTTCATGCAAATTAAACTGTTGTTATATGGGCGTGACTAGAAATCCTGCTTTTAACTTTTTTATGTGCCCTTACTTAAATATTTCTCTCACCTCTATTTGCGGTATAGCACAAGTCAATTTAGTTTCCTTAATTTACATTTTTAATCGATTTAGTCTTTAGTACTTTAAGTAACTCTGATGCGTTGATGTGATGAACAAATCCTAATTAATGCGGATATACCTTTAAATTTATTATATCTTACGGTAGATTATATCGGTACAATGGCACTTACAAAAGTAAATATATGTAAGAATATAAAAAGTAAAAAAACATTTTTTAAGTTCAACTTTTACTGTAATTAATATATAAAAAAAGAGTTGATTGATCGCAAGTTCCTTTACAAAATAAATGGCCGCTTGTGTTGACTAGTATGAAAATCTCTGAAAGAAATCCGAAAGAGTTGAATACAATAAAACTAATAAATGAGTTGATTAACAGCATCCTGTTTTGATAAACATCTAATAACGGTCCCTAACCCGTCTTCCCAGTGTAGCAAGTATGGCATTAATGTTTTTGTCGTTTTCATGTAGAAGGCCTACGTTTACAAAGGATTTTTTGTATTCAAGAAAAATACAAGATCACCTACTAGAAATAATAATAATAGATCTAATACTAGAAAAATGTTTCGTTTTTGGCAAATGCTACAACGATTAACCGTTTTAAACGTCTAGGAGGCAACAAGTATTGTGATTGCTAAACCGTCAGATAGCAGCGTTAATAGTTTAGGGTACGGTCTGCTTACTTAGGGTAGTAGGATCGAATCCACATTTAGGCTATTGTCGCGAACCATTTCCTAGCACTAGCATTTAAACTTAGTGGTTAACGAGAATTTTAGTAATTATAGCACTGCTTTCTAATGCACATTCTTTTTAAGAAATAAAAAATTAAAAATAGATGTACTACGTCACGAGCCACATAGTAACATTTGTGCTTCACATATGGTTTTCGTGTGTGGGTGAAGTTATATGTATGGACCTATCCCAGATTCATTTGAACTTTCATCTAATCCAATCGCATGCATGTCATTTCGTCTGAATAGAGAAGGCGACAACGGATCTTTGTGTCTGAGATAAAGTTGGCTGTACTGTAATATTTTCTGTGCACTTGACGTTAATTAGTTGTAGGTTACCAGAAAATATCTTTGTCAATAAAGATCGATCAGAAGTACAACATTATAGTAAATTTACGTGTATAAAAAATCATGTATTCAAATGATATAAGGGTAATATATTTTGGTAAAAATATGTTGCAGCTTGACACTAGATGTAACATGACTGGGGAAGGCCCAAGCCCTCAGGACCAGCCTGAAATAACGGCGTATTGTGAGCATACACATCCTGAGATCCAGTAAGTGGTAAAGAATAAAGACTCATCATCTTCAGCATTAATAGATCGCTTACACTTAGATGCAATGCGAACTTGTTTGTCAAACCTAACGTAATAAAAGAACACAATTAAAATATTACTTCCACTCCTGATAAGTAACAGATAATGTGATTGACTGACGGTGAACAGAGTATACAATACTTATCTATACTAATCTTCATCAGGAACATTCATGGGAAGCCTCTGTCAGGAAAAAGGTAGTGCGCTTACTTACTGACTACGCAAGACTGTTTAGTATGGTGAGTAAACGCAAATTATCCAAGGAGAACCAGTTATCTCGGGCACTTTCATGAAAAGTTGAGGCACCGAGACACAAGAGGAAGGAAGATATATATGTGTAATACAAACTTACTAGATACAACCGTTGTTTAACTCAATTATTCCAAGTCTAAAGGTTGTTTGTAAGAGATCGCTCTCTAACGATAAAATCGCCATGTTTGTATCTACTTAGAAGTTTTCTTTTTCCTTTTTGTGATTTGTTTATTTTATTATTGTGGTGTACAATAAAGTATGGGTTATAATAATAACAGTGATTTTGAAGATAGGCTTGTCACCATAATTAATGAGGGAGGTGTGGAAATGTATAAAACTATCTGCAAGACCATATCCTCATCTTAGATCGGAAGCGAAACCTAGATAATATCAATACGTAAAATATGTTCAGTTAATTAATTATTCATAATGTTGTCTATGTCTTTCTTACTCGATATCTATTTTTAATCTGTATTAAACGTCTAGCACGTCATGCATCGTCGTGAAAAAAAAAACCTCACACTTGTTACCTGCTAAATACGGTCAAAAACTCAATTTATTTTCCGTTAATTTTATAGGTTCCGCTCAGAAACGGTAGTTAATGAAGTTCGATTGTGTTTTACGAGTGGTTTTTGTGCTTTATTTATTGTTTTGTGACATTTATTGTTTGTTGCCGATTTGTATGAGCAGGTCTTATCTATTTTATGAGGCGTGAAGGGATCTTTTTGTTGCTACATCTTCACAATATGCGGCCACAGAAATTAATATCACTAATCATATTTGATTTCTTTAATATTTAAAATAAAATATTATTGATTTGAGTCAGGTAATTTTATAACAATGAGGATAGTAAAAAAATATGTAATACATACGTCATATATATTAGATTACCATGCATTTATAAATATATATATTTTTTAAAAACCTTCAATATTTAAAGTAGTGTGTCGACAAATCTTGTATTGGTAGTTATTTAATACGCACGGCAGCGTTATGCCGCTAATTTCAAGCTGGTATTTTGAGCATATTTCTTCCCCCGGGCTAGCTCTACAGCTATATCACTGTTATACTGTCTGTTTTACTCTAATGAAATAGAGATTTGTTACGGTAAAACAGACTTATTTAGAGTAGAAATTGGGTAAAAAGAATAGAGAGAAAGATGAGTTCTGCACATTATATCACGACTCTATCGCAGATGATTGTCAATCTTTAACAAATTATCTCCAAAATCATAAAAAGAGCTGGTTCATTATGCCCTGTTTAAAAGGCATATAATTGTCTATTATGTAACAATTATAAAATCTGAATAAACCACAGTTCCAAGTAAAATAAATAAACAATAAAATTATAAAAGAGTAACTCAACAGTAAACCCTATTAGCGCTTCTAGGAACAATTCTCTTTTGGTAAAGGCGCCGGCGCCCCGTGCATGTGGTTTTATTGAGCTATAAAGCCGCTTCAAGCACTATTACTGATTATTGCGTTATATTAGCTTTTTTTAATTTAAGCGAAAGTAAAACGCATTACGGGTAGTGGTTGACATGTCTGTTTAATCTGTGATTACATATTTAGTGTTAGTGTAATTATCTGTTAAATTACAACTTATTTCCTGTTATTATTAATTGTCACATAAATATTTTTAATAAAAAAAAAAAGTTTCAGACCAACCATCATACGAACAAGACCTGGCTGTATGGACTAAAGTCCTTTGGGGATAAATTAATATCATCATCATTTTTAATAAAAACAATTAAGAATAGGTTAGAATATAAATTAATAGAAAACAACAGGGCCTTATTATTATATATTTACTTTGATGAGCGAATTAAAGACAAGTATAAATTAATACTAAATTACAAGTATATTAAATCATGTGGTTATCATTTTTATTTTTATTTATTTTTATTTATAAAAAAAGCTATAATGGAACTTTTGGCATTCTCTACCAGTCAGCCTTGGAGATGGAGATACA
Organism: Teinopalpus imperialis; assembly: GCA_029286865.1. Lineage (NCBI taxonomy): Eukaryota > Metazoa > Arthropoda > Insecta > Lepidoptera > Papilionidae > Teinopalpus > Teinopalpus imperialis. The sequence goes on from JAGSMU010000004.1 coordinate 11,626,356, forward strand.
TTGACTGTAGGCACCAATAACAAAATAATCTTTAATGTTAACAAATTATATTTGACATACTTAATATACATAATAATAAATGAAATATATAAATATCATTTAATATAAAACTTAAATATATAATAAAATAGATAATATAAATAAATGGATATAAATAATTAAATTACAAATTCAGATGATTTCCCCTGTGTATTACTCACGAATATTAATAAGTCTTTTAAAATTATTTTTACTAGGAGCTTCTATTATAACTTTGTTTCAATAAACTATTGAGTATTATTTAAATTAGACAATTGAGTTAATTAGATTTTTTTTGTTTCATTTTTAATATATGGCTGGCGAATATTTTTATTTCCGAAAAGACGAACTTGTCGTTTTATAACAGAGTTGGTGATTGAAATTCTTAGTCATAAATTGCTCTGTTATGAAAGAAAAATGACCATAACTGAAATAAAATAAACGTATATTATAGAAAATTATTGCGGACAGTATAGTTAAATTTTATTGAAACATCTATAATTCATCTGTTCCTAAATAAACTATCATATAAATCAAACTACGAAACACTAACAGAGGTATATTTTCACAACTGCAGTCAGCAGAGCTACGCAGCTAAGTTTGTTTCTAGCTGAAGAATGAATGGGTCAGCTCGACCGGGGTAGGACCACGCCCTCACAGGATACCAGCTTAAAATAGCAACATAATGTTGTTGTGTTTCGTCTGGTGATTGTATGGATCCGGAGACCTATGTTACTTTTGATGAATATAGATTTCATGGGCCGCAGAAATCACTTGCCATAAGGTGAACTGTGTGCTCGTTGGTTACGCTAAATGTAATAAAATAAGAGGATTTGTTATATTCACCATGGTTGGTTCATAATCTGATTAGTAATTAGTATTCAATACAACAGTAATATTTTGCATGTAGTTGTCCTGATATGACCAAATGAAAGAGCATTGTTGGCGATTATACCTATATTAATAAGTCATACTGAGCAAAAATGTACTTATCATTATCTGATCTATAACCACAGATATATAGTACTAGTACTATATAATAATTGGCTTATGGTAATAATTTGTCAGCCTATCGCCTAAAACGCATAAACCCTTTCGATTCCTTTTCATGGAAGGAACATTTATTATACTAATAATGTTATATTTATCTTAACATCCAGGCTCTACCAAAACATGGCATAGAGTTCAGCTTATACAATTGGCTGCTTCACGGGTCCTGGGTTCGATTTCCAACCGAGACAGAAAAGTTGCGTTAATTTTCAGGTCTAGATATTGTTTGCAAATTCTTATCTTTGACTAGACTTTTAGGTCGATTTCAACTACGGCAGTTATTACACGACAACTGCGCCGGATGTATTATAGTGCCGTTAACGCACACAAGCGCAATCGAAGGAGGTGAACGTCGGTCAATCAATCATTTTGTTGCGGTCAACGACGTTACCGATCTTTAACGTTTATTTAAATGAAAATACTTGCATGAAAATAAAGCATTCCGTGAAAAACATTTGCCACTTAATTCTATAAGTTAATTAAATTCCAGTTTCAGTAAACGATGTTTGCGTCAGATACGAAGTGTAATTTCAATTTAATTAATTTAAGCTAATACGATTAATTATAACGAATAATTCTAGCATGCTATATGTATAATTAAAAAAAAAACATTGCAAGTACACAGAGACAGTGACATTACTAACATTCCCGTTAACCACTCCAACTAAGGTTAAGCGCTTGTGCCAAGAGATGGTTAACGAGTGAAGTCGAACGGCGAAATCTATTCAAATTGTTAAAAAGAGTCGCGTGGCGCGTGATATATATATATATATATATATATATATAATTAGTCTAAAAATAAAAGAAAATCGAAGATATGTGAAGTAAACCAATGCAGTGGAGACGCATGGTGGACTATGCTCTAGCACCGTCTCTAGAGAGGAGGACTTTGCCTAGTAGTGGGATATAACTAGTCTGGCCATAAATATTGTTACATAAAAACTTTTCTTTTTTTCTACTTTTTAATTATTTTGAATTTGGAACACGTATATTATTTTAATAATTCTTTCGATTTATCGCCATTTCACATATTTTTCGTGTTCATTATCAAGTTACAATATGTCATGGGGTGTTAAAGAAAATAGGATTGCAGTAATCGCCTTGCACAAAGTGGGTATGGAGCCGTCGGTCATATTCCGGAAACCTCCAAAGCTTGGTATCAACCATATATATGTTCGTATATCGTACTATCAACAGATACAACAACACTTCCTCTGTCGGAGACCAGAAAAGATCGGGGTGAAAAAAAGGCAAAGGCTGTTAATGCTGTTAAAGCCGGAATTCGTCGAAACCCCATTAGGAAGCAAAAAATCTTATCGCGAGAAATGAAGATTCCCGCTAGGACTCTGTCGCGTATTATAAAACAAGACCTGAACCTCAGTGCTCATCGTCGATATACAGGACATGCCCTAAATCAATCTTTACAAATAAAGAGAGTGGATCGACCAAAACGCCTTCTGTCGCGATACGCAGGTGAAAGGCACAGAAATATCCTCTTTACCGATGAAAATAAATTTTCACGATTGAAGAGCACTACAATAAGCAAAATGATAAAGTGTACGCTCACAGTTCTAAAGAAGCTGCTCAAGTGGTCGGAAAGGTAAAACGTGGATATCATCCTGCGTCAGTGATGGTTTGGTGGGGCGTATCTTATCAAGGCGTCACAAAACTACATTTTTGTGAAAAAGGAGTGAAAACTTCAGCCAAAGTGTATCAAGATACAGTCTTGGATCGTGTTGTGAAATCTCTCAGTAATATATTTTTTAAAAATATACCGTGGATTTTCCAGCAGGATACCAAGCCTGGCTTGAAACCAACGTTCCTGACTTTATAAGAGCTGAAGACTGGCCCTCTATCTAGCCCAGACCTCAACCCTTTAGACTTCAAATTATGGTCAGTTTTAGAGGACATGGCCTGCTCTAAACGACATTGAGTCTTTTAAAAAATCTTTGGAGCAAGTAGTGGCGAAATTACCCTTGGAAACAGTGCGTAAATCCATAGATTCGTAGCCAAACAGATTAAAGGCCTGTATAAAAGCCAAAGGGGCCGTCACCTTTCTAATAGAATATTTTTTGCTGAGACTAATAAATATGTAGGTATAAATTTTAATGATATTACATTACTTCATTAAAAAAAAATGCATTTTCATTTGTAACAGAACTTTTGGCCAGACTAGGTATATAGTAATCTTTGAATGTAGATAATATACAATACATTAATAAATTGAACTTAAAAACACCGTTTAAATTAATCCATGCTGATTCCAAGATAAGCGCGTACGCACATTGACGCGACGGGGATTTTTTTGCATTATTACAGATTTTAGAAACGAACTATGTGTTTATTGATTTAAATATTAAGATATTAAAAACTAAAACAATAACGATACTTAAGGTGAAACATTGAATGACTTCAACATGTATCTGCCACGTAATAACGTCGGCATCAACTCCAATTGTTACTAGCGTTAAGGCACACAGATGACACATGCGCATGCAAGAGAACATATTAGTAATAGTTAGTAGAAGCTGATAGTTTTCTTGTCTGCTCAAAGTTATTGTTTCTTTTCCTCTGTTGCGTATAAACACTTTGTAAAATATAACTTTTAGATGATCGGATCGGGAAGCCCTCAATCCTCACCACTCCCGAATTACATCTAAGGGCAGATGGGAGTGGCTGAAAACCATCGCTGCACGGGATTATAGTCTTGTGTCAGCAAAAGCCAAAAAAGTGAGTCACCTACGTTTGCCAAAGTGTATAATATTGTTTACGTAAAGTTGTTTTTTTTCTGTGGTAATAAACTGTTTTATTATTATTATTAAGCGATTTTTTTTCTGGTTGGTCAATAAAATAAATATATAAAATACTATAAACACATAATAAAACAAATATATAAAATACAATATAATATATATATAAAGACCAACCAGACGGGGATCCCTTGACAGGGGGTGTCCTAATAGTCGATGGTTAGGGCGAAAGGGAGAGAAACTTGCGGACCATACGAGCGATGTTGAGGAGCACCATTTTCTGCATTAAAACCCAGAGCTGCCGGTCCCGTAGTCCTAACCACCTCATTATTATTATTACTATAAAAACCGAGATGAGGTTTTGACCAAACTCTAATGTTTTTTGGTATACTCTTTAAGAGACCTTAGTTAAAAAATGTCCTCTAAAATAATCTTTTACAGCGCCAAAATTGGTCCTGATTACATGTATAGTGTATCCAAACTTCATCTAGACTTTTGCAGTAGTCTTCTTTAAGTAGATTTGAGCAAGCTACGCTGATAGTTTGCTAAATGCAGTGCCAAACCCTTCTTAAATAATACATCTTTAGAATGGCAGATTTATGTCATATAAAGCAGGGCAAAGAAGTGGCAGCACACCTAATAATAAAAAAATATGTATAACTCAAACATAAATAAACATCCTGTATATATAATAAAAAAAACTTCGAAACATGTGTGTTCTCGTGACATCATCAAAATCACAAACTTAAATTGGGATTCGAACAATACAGAACTGATAATTGCTCTGACAAAGAAACAATATAACGATTAGAGTTGTGTTTTTATGATGGTTATAAGAGAGTATTGAACACAAAAACACACAAATCAGTCTGTAACGGCAAGGTGGTAGATACACGTGGAAGAATCAAAGTATGAGCCATTTTAGAAACAACACGAGGAAAAAATAAGAAATAATTTTCTAATTTTATATGTACGTATTTTATATGAATGACAAACAGTTGACTTTATCTTATTTTTTAAGGTCTGATGGCCGCTGTTAGCCCGAGGCTTTACAGTTTCACCGAGTTGAGAGGTGACCGAACGCTTATTGTGCTCAGTCGAGACCTTTATTAGTGGGTTAACAACACAAAGACTCCCGAAAGGGAGCCACGGCTTGGACCGTTACCCTGTTCTGCGAGAGAGACTGACTCGAGCGTGCCCGAACCTCGGTTCGATCTATTGCTTCTGACTATGGATTATCTAAATTAATATCTATTATTAAATATAGTTGACATTATATATCGGAAAATATATCTATAGTCTAAATATACGAGAAGTAAATTATCAGCAGGAACTGAAAGATATTTGGTGGTGTTATTTTTATTTAAGAACTTATATTGTTATAAATTATATTGTGTTATTTCGCTGACTTTTAATGCATTTTGTTTGCAGTGAATTTAAAATAATGTATAAAGATCTTTTTACTTGGCCAGAGTATATATAAGAGTTCTCTTTTGAATATAACGAATACAAAACGTTATTTATTTATACTTAATTGCAATCCTCAATGGAAACGTTACAAGACCCCGTGCTCTTTTGCGATGAATATGCGAATCGGCTCGTGCCGTGGAGAAATAACATAGTCGTTGTGTTTAAATATCTTTTATTATTTATAAACTTTTCACAGACATTTTCTTTATATATATTAAAAAATAACTTACTTAAAGAAAATTACCAAAAATATATTAACCAAAAAAAAAACTTAACCAACGAAACTATATTTTAGAGCGCTTTAGTTTTTCTAATGTCATTACAAAACCTTCCAACAGATTAAAAATAAAATAATTGCAACCAGCATAATTTTTAGAAGTAGTTTTTTTTTAGCTAATACTCTTTATTAGTTTGATACATGATAAGGTTGATTGACACATTAGCTTGTTGATATTTAGCTTCGCTTGGAGGGGATGTAATTGTCTTTTGATGAATTATAACCGTCTTTGGGCATAGGTCAACAGCTGTCAAGCAAATAACGTTATTAAGACGTTATAGCTAATTGTTCACATCGTGGTTTTATGTGGTAGAGCCACGTTACAGTTTCCAGATGTAGCATAAATGGGTCACGTACATACGAATACTGCTTCGTATGGTGAGTGTAGATATCTGGAGGCCCTATAAAAGCATATTATATTGCAGCATTGATGGGTGGGCTAAACTGCAAAAGGACACTCCCTAACAGAATACTGATGTAAGCATAACACTGCTGGGTTTCGTATGATTAGTGTATGAATCCGGAGAGTATATTCGAATACAGGTAACGAGACATTCCATCTCATTTCTCGGGAGAGAAAACGCACGTGCATCTTTAATTATTTTTTAGAATGGATGTAGATTCCATGTACCAGTGAAATCATTTACCGTCCGGTAAACTGTGTGCTCGATTGATTTCCCCTTTCAAATTTTCGATTTCATATAAAACCGTTTGTTTTCTGCTTCCAAATTTCACAAGCCAAAATCGGAGAAAATACGTTTTGTAAAACTTACTCCAATTAGAATGTTTAATTACATAGGATTGAGTAGATGTTAATATATTTTTACTAAAATATTCATTGTATCATTTTTTAATGGATTGTACTTTGTTCTTATTATCTTTAAGATATGATTTTATATTATTTTATTAAGTATATTTTCTTTTTGTTAAGATGCCATTATGTTCATCCAGTTGTACTTATCTGACATATTATTATTATGAATAATAATTAAATATAATAAAGTTAACTTATAGCTTATAAAATATGTTTTCTTTGTAAGAGTAACAAACGAGCCCACAGTTCACCTGATGGCAAGTGATTCCTGCGGCCCATGACATCTACATTCATCCCCGACAAAGAATCATAATGCAGATGCGTGGTCACCCTTGAGGACAGAGGTGAAATAACTCGTCATCAGTAATAAAGGTCTCCGGATCCCTGCAATCACCAGACGAAACACAGATTTTTTATATGTGAAGGGACGTCTATACACTTACGGTCTGACGCCTATATTTAAACGTTGTACGTGTTTCTCCATACATGGAGAATTTTCTTCTCGGTGAAATAGAGCAAGTAGTAAAGTTCTCAAACATTGTAGATGTTTCTCTCTATATGGAGAATTTTCTCCCTGATCTTAAAAATAAAATAAAACTTTAACCACAGCTAGTGAAGTGTGCCGTAAAATATGTAAGTAAATCATGTATAAAGAAACTTAAACGTACCAAATATATCTTTGGTTTTGGATTTGCCAATCTAACATCACTCTAATAGATTGTCACCCGTGGTATATTGATATCATTGAGAGTAACAAACGAGATCACAGTTCACCTGATGGTAATCGATTCCTGCGGCCACGTGACATCTACATTCATCCTTGACAAGGAACCATAATGCAGATGCGTTGTCACCCTTGAGGATTGCGCTGGAATGCCTAGCCACCGATAATAAATGTCACCGGATCCCTACACTCACCAGAAGAAAAACGCAATAGCATTATGCAACCATTTCACGCTTTTCTGTGAGGGCGCCGACGTATCCCGGACGAGTTGACCCATTCATTCTGCAGCTAGAAACAAACTGCAGTGTAGCTCTATCACTTTTAAAATAATAGTTATTCAACACAAACTAATAGCGATCTTAAAACGTCTTTGTCATTGACACCGTATCCAAATCTTCCTCATAAGCTTGCATCGAACTAGAAAGGGAGGGAACACGTGGAGTAAGCTATTCCATATTCGAGCAAATGTTAGAAATCAGTATATTTTTTCTTTTTTTTTATAACATCGAGATAACAAACGAGCACACGGTTCACCTGATGGTAAATGATTCCTGAGGTTGATGACATCTACACTCCACCTTGACAAGGAATCATAATGCAGATGCGTTGTCACCCTTGAGGATTGCGCTGGAATGCCTAGCCACCGATAATAAATGTCACCGGATCCCTACACTCACCAGAACAAAACACAATGGCATTATGCTACTATTACACGCATTTCTGTGAGGGCACCGACGTATCCCGGTCGAGCTGACCCATTCTCTATGCGCACTACTACAAGAAGTCAACCGCACAGAGAAAAGACAAGCACTAAATAAGTTTACAAGTAATAAAGATGGGAAATAATCAAAGGGGTGTAATAAAGATTATCTAACGATCTATGAATATTTTTTTATGGTAACAGAATGATGATCTAATACGGTTTATCATTCATGCAGCCCATCCTAACTACCCTTGATTTGAAATAATGATACAGATGCGTCTCTACAATTGAGATCAATTATGGAATATTCCTGTGGAGAAGTAAACCTCATAACTTCTTCAGATTGGAACAATCCATAACCTATATCAGGAAGACCGCGGAAGGATTATCTCCCGACAGAAGACCAGGTTGACATACCAGCATAACACTGCAATGTTTCGTATGTATTGCGTCTTGTTTACTGAGAACGAGGCATTTTATCTCTGTCCTCATGGCTGGCAGCGTATCCTCGTTCCTTTTTAAGTTTGGATGTAGGTGTTTATGAGCTGTGGTGGTCGCATATCATCAGGTTTCATTATAAATTAGAAGAGATTGCAGTAATCGATATAATTGGCGGATTGGTAATTGCATTTGTAGACCACTTCCAGTCACGATAGATCTCGAATCAGGTCAGGATATTCGTGGCATATTGTTGATGTTATATTGTAAAAAGTTTGCGGCCCTTTCAGATATATATTGGAAAAAATAATTATTTTTTTATAAGAGAACTTAATTTATAATAATATTTACATAGAGCTTTTTCTTTACCGTTTAGAAGTTTGACATATGTAATTTTAATTTCTTACCATAAAATAAATATATATTTGTATAGACTTTGTATTCAAATGACGCTCTAGATTATCGGATTTTTTTTTTAATATATATTAGATATATTTTGAATTTTATAATCTTTTGTTTTATATCCTACGACATTTTCTTTTTTGGTCTTACTCTGCTAAAGACTATTTTATATCCCAATTCTTATTTTAATATGTTAAGTTCGATTATGAGATCCTATATGATAAAAAAAAACCTAATTAGAGTAACAATTAAAAAGTGTAGGCTATGCTTTTTAGTTATAAAGAAAATATTAAGATATATGTAGCTTTTTTAACGGAGTATAAACAAGTTAAATACATTACAATATGTTGATGACTATATATATAAGATCGATTATTGGTTAGAAATAAAATGTCTCCATGAAGTATTATTTTCTATGAAAATTTATTGCAATACACATAGATTATATGACACGTTGATTTAAGGCTGTGTCTACATATTTCGCATACAACATACCAATTGACATTTTGCTTAAATACAACATACACGTGACAAATGCAATTCGACGGAACAAGTTGAACGACACCGTCCCACGTTGAACAATGAAAAACTCAAAACTGACACCACACACACACAGACACACAGAAATTTAAGACACGGTCACGACAAATGAAAAAAATAAATGCACTCAGATGATGAAAAAAAAAACCTCAAAAAGCCTACGGCCGGAGTCTGGATTGATAGTCGTCGTTCTTCTCATAGCACGTATCAACTAAGTCAGTTGGGCGTGGCCTCTATAACAGGTTACTAAAGCGCCGTGCACCGCCAAAAAATACCCATAAAAAATATAATGGCAACCCAAGCGCCGACGATCGATCCCCAAGTACCAACCCGCACGCTCTGCACGAGCAAACGAAAAAAATCTCGCCATATCCAACCTCCAATCGGTTACAGACGCCGCCCATAGATCATTCCTCCTACAAATTAGCCACACCCCCCGAGCGACACTAGCGCCGTGCTCTTCATACAAGTGGCATAGATCCGTACTAAATAGAGAGAGAGGGCGATACGCTGGGCCGTTCGTTTCTCGGACAATTTCCTCCAACCGATCATTAAGTGTTTAAATTCAACGGGAGTTGGTTGTGTCGGATTTCTTCGGAGGGGAACGCTATTAAAATATCCACAAACATTATCTTTAATTGGACAGAATTTTGTGCTTGTGTGCGTTGGTGCGCTGTTTTTTTTTTTACGCCAGTGACGATTCCATTTTTTCGAAACCTGATGACTGTTATCGTTCGCGTTTAGTGAGCGGTGATCGTCAGTGATTTTTTGATTGCTGTCATTCGCGAACGAAAACATGACTATTGATTAGACGTTGTAAGTTCAAGTTGAAAAATAAACTAAAGTGGCGACGAAAATGACATCGGTGACGTGACGATAGAAGGAAAAAAAAAAAAACAAAATCGGTGAAAATCGATATCCGCGTCGACTGCGAATATTAATATTAAAATTGGAAAAAACGATGCCACGTGTTCACTGTGATTGAGGAATCGTAATTCACGTTAATTGATCTATAATTATCCCTCTGTCTCGTTCTTTCTAATTCCCGGCCCGCAAATAATTTCGATTGAATACGTCAGTCATTCCAAATAGATAAATTAATTTCAAATCACAACTCCACTATTCTAATATTTTCTTCTAATACCCATTATGAACTTTTTCATTTGAATAATTAAAATCTAGTATCAACAATTGTGTTAAAGAAAAAGTGGTACCGAGCTTTTATGGACTATCGTTGTGTGACAATTTGGTGTGTACAAAACGAAAGATAAAATTGTGAGAAAGTGATGCTGTGGCCATTAGTCTGATTCAGACAACACCGTAAGTAATGTTTATTTTATTTGTTCTGATGTTTATTAAACAAAAGTTATAACGAAGTTTACGTCTAGGGTTATATGTTCCTTTTATATATTTGAATATGATGTAATAAATTGTTTCATTGTTTTAAATAGACAAAGTACTAACAAGAAATATTAGGCCTTATAAGATACTTATAAGTGAGATTAGTACATTCAAAAGACTTAAATATTTTTTATTGTATTTAGGAAAACATAAGGCCCATGAGACCCACAATTTTTAATCTGTCAGACGTAACTGACCGTGCCGTCCAAGACGAGGCTCCCTCGGGAACCCTTGTGCTGGTTATCCATTTATAAAGGTCTCGGCTGAGTGACTTTCAACCCGTGAAGCTTTAAAAGCCCTCGGGCTAACGGTGGCCATCAGCCATAAAAAAAGGGAGACCCACAATCATCCGCGATAAATAATTATAATACAGATGTGATGTCACTCCAGAGGACTAAGGTCTAATCATCAGTGGGTCTTCGGGTTCTTACATTTACCAAATGAAACACAGCAACGTTATGATGTTATCATACGCTGTTATTCTATGAGCGGGTCTGCCGTTCGTGCCGACCCATTCATACTATAGTTAAAATAAAACTGTAACGTGCCTCTAGCACTGTTAAATCTGGATAAATTATATTTTTTTACGTGGTAGAGCTATTCTGCAGTGTGTTTCTAGCTGCAGAATGAATGGGTCAGCTCGACCGGGGTAGGACCACGCGTAAAATAGCAGCATTATTCTGCTGTGTTTCGTCTGGTGACTGTAGGAATCCGGAGACCTTTCCACCATCACTGGTGACAAGACGTTCCATCTCGGTCCTCAAGGGTGACAACGCATCTGCATTATGATACCTTGTCGATGATGAATGTAGATGTCATGGGTCGCTGGAGTCACATACCATCAGGTGAATTGTGTGTTAGATTGTTACTCTCAATGTAATAAAAAAAAGTTAAATTAGGTTAAAGATATTTTTTTTTCTAAATTTTATCCACGTTAGGATGAAATACAGAAAAAAAATCTGTCCAAAAAGTTGAGACGAATCACATTAATCTCCAGATCTTTATTGAGAGCGGCCTGTATGTATTTTTTTCTATAATATTATGGCTAACAAACAAGCATTTAGGTTACCTGGTGATAAATGAGAAAGTGGTCCATGCGGCTTCGTCGATCCACAACAAAGATTCTAAATGCACATGTACGTTATAATCCCTAATATCTGAACTTGAATTCCTCGTCACCGGTAATTATGTTCTCAATACACCATACAATTCCACGCCAATATTCCGTACGGGTGAAGACCAGAACCTTTCATGGTACACCAGGAAAGTACTGCAAAATTGACAGATAAAGAAAGTGACGTAATTTTTTTTTAATTAATGTCAACGTTAATAAAAAATCCATAATATATTGTGGGAGTGGTATTCGCAAGAATAAAAAAAAGTTTCTTTCTTTATGTTTTATCACCTGATGACTGCGGCTCGTAAGCCAATGTCAAAAGTCACCCGCGAGGACTGGAATGGAATAACTCATCACCTGTAATTGACTCCCTGGATACTTACACTCATCATACGAAGCACAGCAGTGTTGTGTCGTTATGCAGCTATTTCACGCTGCATATAATGATGAGGGTGAGTAAGTCGTCACATTAATGTCGCATGTAGAGCTAACTGTCACGATGCTCTATCATTATCAAAAATAAAAAATAATACGTAAATCGTAAAAAATCATAACGAATGATAAATTTATTTATTTATTTAATTTTCATGTACATATAGGAAAATAAAATAAAATACAATATAAGAAAAGTATGTACAAAGGCGCAGCTTATTTTAACAATAAAAATGGATTACAGCAGTTTTTGGATATTTTATAAAGAAAATAGGAAACACTATACTGACAAAAAAAATAGAGAAAAAAAATACAGAACCTAATAAATATTTATTAAATAAGAAATGCAAGAATAAAATATAATGGGTATGGTATGCGCCAGCCAAAAACATTAAATCCGGAAGTGGCTTTTTCTTAAGGTTTAAATTGTCAGTATTTTTACGTTTTTAAATTTATCCATTGCCAACATGCGAAACACGAAGGTGTTCTGTAAGGGCTCGGTACATTCCCCGGTGAAGCAGACCCATTCATGCTTCAAAAAATGTGAGTGTCATGGGCCGCGGGAATAATTTACCACATGCTTCACTCTATCCTCCTTTGTCACCCATAGAATCATAAACAAAAAACTGTAAATATTTCAATAAAACATTAAAATCAAAATCGAATTCAAACCTGTTCCATGAGCAATACCAAACCGATTTATTATAGTAATTATTTCGTAAAACACCGGTTTTTCACAAAAGCGCACTTTTCATACATTAATCGATAATCATTTATTATTTATTGAAGTAACTTTTAGTTTGCGTCGCTACCCGCACCAACAATAATGTATAATGTCCGTTTGTATATTATTTTTTATGATTCAATTTTATAACATATTCTCGTCAATTTAATAGCTTAATTGTAAGTAAATAAAAGAAAACAAAATATATTTCGTGACTTTATTTTTGTACAGTTAAAACAAAATAATTATTTTAGCGTATATAATTGATTAAAGAATATTATAAGGTTTTTATAATTGACATGTTTAAACATTGAAATCGTTTTTTTTTAAATAAGAACGCACGATTTGGTGATGTCAAAGTATATTTTTCGAACGCATTGAGACGGAGAACGCGGTCAAAACACAAGTAATTAATTAAGCATACGTCGTCGAACCCCTTTCTGCGGCATTAATGTATAATAGAAATGGTTGTTTTTATGGATAGGTTAATTCCCCTTAAGTGTGTAGGCATATACGGCATTTTTACTATTTCGTTACTCGATGAACTCACTTCATTCGGATGAAAGTGTACTTTTATTTGTATATGGCACTTTAGTTATTTGATTAAAACTTTTAAGCCAAATATAAAATCATTAAAATCATTTCACAGCTTTAAATAATTACATGTTGATAGTAGTCTAGTAGAAAATAGGAATAAAAAAGGTTCATGAATTTTCCTTTTTGCAATAACAACTAACAAATGGTTGTTTAGTTATCGTCATTTGCTGCTTTGTATTGAGTATAACTGTAGTTATTCTGTAAACTCAATTTCAAGTTTATTTTTTTCAAATAAACTTTTAAAAGCACATTTGTTTAATCCGTTAGGGCACCCACGAGTAAGTCGCTTTCACGCGCAGGGAAACGGTCCGAGCAGAGGATCCCTCTCGTGAATCCTTGTGCTGGTTACCCATAAGGGCTCGGATGTGTTCCCTAAGTGCTCGGCCATCTATCAACCCGGGGAAAAGCTGTCGTGCTAACAGTGACCATAACCCATAAAAAAATAATTTGCTGAAATGAACGGTCGAGTAACTCATCCGTTGCTCCTTTTATTACTTAACGGTTTTACATTGTTTTATTTGCACATAAAGTTAGTCATCCTAATTCCAAGCATTCGTGGTCATATCAGAGTATTATACAGAGTAGTAAGATTTCTACATACACCTGTAAAAAAAAAAAAAGAAAAGATTTTAAGATGCGAATACCTTTCCCCATATAATGGATTCACTAACTTTGAGGACATGAATACTTTTAACTAGTCTGTTCTTATTCTTCGTAGTTATAATATTGATATCTGATTAGCTTTTCTCAATTTTGGTATAAATCATAACCGAGCACACGGTGCATCCAATGGCAAGTGGTGATGCGGCTTAGGAAATGCGTTGTCAACCCTGATTACTAACTGTATCGGTATGCTGGTATTTTGTGAAGATGTCGTCCTTACCCCCAAACTAACCCACTCATTATGCGTCTTAAAACTATTTGCAGCACAGTAACAAATATGTTCTTACGATTGTTTCATTTATTTTTATAAAAACATGTTTCTTCAATTTATTTACTACACTTACAGTTCGTTACTATTACTGACGTGGTATCTTAAGTTGTATATATTATGGTCGTTATTATTGACGTGTATCAGAGGTCATAAACTGTCCGTACCTAATATAGATTAATGCACACAATAGTTTAACGATAAGTGGTTACTTATGTCTCATTTAGGTTCAGGTCTATTTGATGTCAGTTGACAAGAAAATTGTCAGCGATCGATATAAGAGTAATCAACGTGAAACGTCAATAACTTGGCAAATGAAATGTCAAAAGTTTATTTACATAATATTGTAAGAAGTAAGTTAAGAAATGGATTTAAATGCTCCAATAGTTATTATATATTTATTTATTTTTATATCATCTATATCTATAAGCTCGTCCTAAAATCTGATAGCATTCTCTATCAGTTTTTGTGTCTTAATGTATATTTTTGTGTCTTGTTTGTATTCGTAGTTCTTTTTTTTCCTTTCTACACTGTTTGCACTTCCATTGCTGTTTGTAATTTTCTATTAAATATGATACAATACTTAATACTACTCACGACACAATTCACTATTCTTTGATATTCTCAACAAATCTTGTGAGTGTTTCCACCGCAAAAGCCGTGTAAGTGGTTCAAAGTCAATAGTCTGTTGGGGGTCCAAACGTACTATGTTAAGTTTGGTAGACAATACAATAGCTTTAACGCTGTTGATATTTTAATATTGAGAAGGGGAGGTGGTAAACATTACTACTACTATTTCCAGTGAAGCGTAAAGTAAAAGTGAACCTATATGGGCAAGGAATTTTTAGTTGCCTTGAAAAATTAAATGCATCAACGTTATCATCTTCCAGTAACCTTACAATCCTTGGTCGGTACCATTTATGTTGCTCCGAGATCCACCTGCCCCTCATCCATCGTTCCCTTCTTAAGAAGTCCATTTATTTTTAAATATAAATATATCTATCTATCTTACTAGTTACTCTTTATGTACTATTTAAAGATTTATATCGGTTTGCGAGCACAATTCACTATTTATTAACGTTACATATTAATGGATGGTGTAGTTCGGTTCGGGTGCTAGACGTTCTATCTAACTTTTATGATATTTATAATTCAATACAATTGAAGCCAAACTGCATCTAGAAGAGAAACTTTGGGATTCTGAAAGGAAAATCACATCGAACAAAGATGCAGTCAACTTATCGATTTTATAGAACTATAGATTAAATCGCATCACATCCCTAATACCAGCCGAAAAAAAAAACAAATCAACTAATTTGTTTTAGGATTATTTAAGAGATAGCTCTCGTTGTGTTAGAATCGACGATAGCGAGAGCGTCTTTCATATTATTTCCAAAATATTTAGCCTTTTTTGAACTGCCACATCCAGCAACCGCTTGTAAAACGAGTGTCACCATGCTTTATTTGGTTTATACCAAAAGGTTTAATTATTTTAACATAATTATTCCCAATATTGTAGAAAAAATCTCTTGTCACTTGCCAATTTTTGAAATAATTTATGTTGTATGCGTAGAGATAATCGCGCTACATTCGGTAACGAAACTAAATAACTCTTAGTTTAAACAGAATATATGACATCGATTACTGAACGAGAAACGTCCTATATATAGTATTTTTATGGAAACAGTTTTAGTCATGTCCGTATATTAAAGACATTTTGAAAAACCAATTGTTGTAAGATATTTGTTACTTATATATCACCAAAACTTATGAAGAAACGTTGATACGGTTTGTGGTGTCTTAGATCTCAAGTTGTACGGTATGTTTTATTCTAAAGCGACAATTTTTTTTTAAATACGATTGCTACAAACTAATCCACCGGATTAATCTACGACTGGTACCAATACTTTAAGCTTGTTTAACTGAATTTTACTAGCCATATTATTTATAATAGTTTATTTATCATTGACAGTCTTCCCAGGACCAGGTCCCAGGTCATGGTGATATGTCATGTCTCTCTCTTAATCTGTTATATCCAGCAATTGCACAACAACTTTTGCTTTTACATAACTCTTGACACAGTTCTTCTCTCTTTTTCTCCGTTCTCCACTATCATTGCATCCCTTACCGCTAAATCTTATCACTTTCCTAGTAATATAGCGTTCACCCCTCCTTATTACGCGTCCAAGCCATACTGACTAGTGACATCTCAACTTGTCCATCACAGTGGCAACATTCAAACTTCCTCTCACGTGTTCATACCCACATCTAGGCCATTCTTGGCCAACACATATGTCATATTGAAATAATCATTTCTTTCGAGTTGAAGAATTACAGGAGAGAAAAAGTCCAGCATTCCAAGTCCTACAGTATTATCAGTATAATAACACTTTCGTAAATGTTAATATAATTAGTTACTGCTATATAAAGTTGGTTAAATGAAACGAAGATCTTTTATGTTTAAACTTTAATTATATTCATCAACTCCAACTATGTCAAGAGACTTACAATACAAAGTGGGTGTAGTCCGTAAGAGGATAAATGACTAAAGGCTTGCGTACAACAGACTAATCCAAAAGCGGCTCTACTCAATAAAGTATTTGTTTTGCTTTCATGCATTGAATTCGCTTTGTATGTGCCTAACACTCAAAGATTTTCTCCTCATGTCAGTCGAGAACAACTATAGAAATATATATGGCAATATAAATAATCTTAGAAGATTAATTTAAAAGTCTTATAAAATTATTCAATATTGTTCGAAAAGTAAAAGAATCAAGAAAAGAAACATGAGATATCAGCATCCATCGACTTCCCGAAAATTTTCATAGGTTATCGTTATCTAATAGTAGATTCGGATCATATGACGGCAAACATGAATTGACCCATTCTCATTTGAGTCGAAGATTCACTACAGCATTGCATTTTCGTATATTAAAAGTAAAAGTTTAAAACATTAGTCAATCTTTTTTACCTCTCTTTAATTTATTTTGTAATATTTCTTTTGAGAGATATAAGTTGTACCTTACGTATTTCAATATGATTATTCTTATGATATCTGATTTTAGACTACGGGAAACGAACGTGGAAGAATTTTCATCCATGAGCGCGAAATGATAAATACCTGTTTGCCAGTAATTAGCTCTCCGAAATTTTGATTCTTCATGCGAAATGCTGCAGCAATATTCATCGCAACTCTTCAAATTCTTATTGAACTTTTTTGGACAGTTTCTTATTATGTTTTTTTCGTGTCGAATACATAGGTATGATAAGGATAAGCAGTAAGAGCAAGGTAGTCGTTAAGTTTTTGATACTCGAAATGGATGCACTTGTACGAGAATGTCATTATTAGATTATTACACTGACATCTCAATCTTCAATGTGGCAATGTCCAGGAGAACAATTAAAACCGCTCACAATAAAGCTAAATGCCATGTAAGGATAATACGACAAAATGGCGTTCAGTTCGTTCGTCACAGATGATTAATGGATGTCGCAAATGTCATTCTGCTAATTTTAATGTGCTTTTTCAGTGTAGAATTTACAAATTCCGGTTTCGTGACAAAACGTGCACTTTGTAGATACTTGGTATATTATTTTTACTAACAAATATTTTTATCTTATTATATTATTTAATTTTAAAAATATTATATATTATATAATATTTAATTTGAAAGGTTAAGTTTTATTTTGTTGTAGATTTTGCTGTTCTATTCACACTTTACGACGTTCTGGTAGAATTAGAAAATATCTTTCGGCCCGGAAAGAAACATTGCGTTCGTGAGACTAGGAATTTTCCACCACTTATGCATTTGTTGCTAATTGGTCAACCAACTTTATAAATTTACGATTGCACCGAAACTTTGCTTATATACAACAAACAGGTTCGGTTATATTATGTTCTGTTTTGTTATTTTGTATGAAATCTATTTAACTTCTAAATCAATTCAGTTAAAATCGCTGATATTGCATTTTGGCACTTTTAAACTTTGTTATTCAGTGAAAGAGTTAGTTTAGAGATGTAGCACTCATGGATGGCATTAACCAAGCTAGTTTCGAGATGTTTCGAGATGCATGGATCGCATTAACCGGGGAAGAGTTTTAGGGGGCCTACGTCCTTAGCAGCATTAAACCACCAGCTCAAAATAGCATTACATCGCTTCTATGTAATCCGAAGAGACCCGATTACAAATAACGAGGCCTCAGGACTACTCACTGACAATACATGGTCATCTTGAATCTTTGCTGTGGATGGACGTTGATGTTATATGCTGCGGCCATTACTTACCATTAGGTGAACTTTGTACTTATTTCGTATGTATGTATTTTGTCAACCCTAATATTGTATAAAAAAAAGTAAATTTTAACCTTATATTTTTCGCCGTCTATTTATATTTTAAAACATATTTTATGAGTAAAAGAATGAAGTAATTGGACCATGCTATTTAAAATATTATTAATTTTATACAATATAAAGTTTTTAAATATGAGAATGGAATGGAGTTGTGTCTTCATTATTGAGGTACGTAATGAGGAATATCTCTATGGTGGTAATCAGGATGACAAACTAAAAATAAATTATCTCAATATAGTAGGTACAAGCGATAACGAATAATAATCTCTTATCTAATTAGAATAGAAACATGCAATCATAACTGCTTCATCATGTTTCTACACTGTTGCACTAATCTAGAATCGTCTTACCGTGTTGTGACCACGTTATTTTAAAACAAATTAGTAGAGCTACACTGAAGTATGATTCTAGCCGTAGAATGAATGGATCACCTCGTCCGGGGTAGGACCCACACAGAATTCCAGCGTAAAATAGCAGCATAATGCTGCTGTGTTTCGTATGGTGAGTGTAGGAAAATTTAGACATATATTACTCATGGTACGCCTCGTCGCATATCATCTCAGTCTTCAAAATAACAACGCATCTGCATTATCATTCCCTATCCAGGAAGAATTTAGATGTCATGGACCGCAGGAATCACTTGCTATCAGATGAACTGGGTGCTCGTTTGTTATCCTCAATGTAATAAAAAAAGGACTACTCTTTAGAACACCTACCTAAATTAGTAGCCATGCATTGCAGTGTTTCTAATAAACTGAAGATCCTAGTGTCGCTAATGACGCAATCTTTCTTAGTCTTCAGGGATGACAAGGCATCTGCTTTGGGCACAGGGGTAATTTATCGGCAGCTAAGCTATATGTTGGCAAGTGACTCTTACTTACTTGAAGAAATGTTTTATACTCTAAGCCAAAAGTCTGTTAAAAATATAAGTATAATATGAAACATTTAAAATTCATTTTATTTATCAAGTGTAAACTTCTAAGTTTAATTACAATTTTGGCTGGAAATACATTAAGAAAACCTCAAGATGAAGCCGAAGTCTGATTATGCCATTGGAGTCTGGAGTAGTGGTGGATGGAGGTATAAACTGACTAATGCCTGAACAGAGGGGCATCGCCACGCTTTTCAGAATATCAGCACAATAAAGCATCTTAGATCTGTATGCTGCGTATGGTTAAAGATAAACCTGTGTGGTCTTTTAAAAAATAATATGTTGTCCGCCACGCGATTCCAGATCCAGCGGATTAACGGATTTCACATGTTTCCGAACTTCTTTATTTATTCCTTGATTTACGGGTTTCCTCACCATGTCTTTCGATTTTAGTTGGAACAGCTAACGGCAGTATTAGCAACTATACCATTTTTATCATTCGTATTTTTAAATAAAAAAGTATTGCTTACATTAAGCAAGTATTGCGCATTAAGCGCGCGAACTAAAGCCACAAGGAAATTATTTTAATGAAAATATGAAAATGAATTTTCATATAAAGTAATTCTAACGGCTTGACAGGGGATGGGTGAGGGATTCATCTTTATATTGGTATCGAGGAAATCCCCTGGAAATTAATTTTAATTTTCAGGAGTGATATGTGCATTATGATTTCTTAGCGAAAATTAAAATGTCTACCACAGGCCGTAGTAATTACAAATCATCGTGTGAAAAAATGCATTAAAGTAATATGCCTGACAAAATTAATTTAAAAAATCTTTTAGTATCGTTTAAATTTACAAAGATTTAATAATAAAAATATTTTTATATATAATAAAAAATAATAAAAAAATATTCCACTCAACTTCCACCATCCACTTGATTGAAGAAATTGAAGCCTGTTTAAGTTTAACATACAACAAAATCCTGTAAAATGTATAGAACCATTTCTGTATACGACTCATAAAAGAGTAAATCTGATTGATATATGATAAATCGATAATCTACATCGATTTTATTTTATTTTTTTATTTTATATGAAAAGTACATCCCATAGAGATATGAATTTGAAGAAACAACTGTCTATGGTCTTAATATCTTGTGTAGTACAGTGACAAAGAGTACTTAATTTTTATATACCATTATTCGAATCAACCATATTGGTTTGGAATGCGTCTGTATTTCTGTCGAAAATACGATCAGAATTCTTAAATTATTACACGATATCGTAATAACTGTTATTACAAATGAATTGTATTTTTTTAATTTTTATTGTTGGCACATTGAACGTCCTGTCATAATAAAGCTTAGTGCTCACGCGGGGTAAAGTGAAGAAGCGTGTAAATAAAGTTGAACTTACGTTTATCCTTATTAATTTTAAGACTT
The DNA here is from genome assembly GCA_029286865.1 of Teinopalpus imperialis. NCBI lineage: Eukaryota > Metazoa > Arthropoda > Insecta > Lepidoptera > Papilionidae > Teinopalpus > Teinopalpus imperialis. The sequence goes on from JAGSMU010000004.1 coordinate 11,647,409, forward strand.
ACGATCTGATTACAATTAAATAATTATAACGGTTTAATTAGATTGTTATCTCGAATTTAAAATGCTTATAACAAATAAATACAACGGTCGCTTAAAGACAAGTTTTTTGATAAAATAAGTCATATTTATTAATAAAATATTTTTTTAAATTGTGTTGTTGTAGGAATTGAAAACATAATATACATTATTTAGTAGGCACTTAAAATATGAAAGTACATTTAAATAATATAATATTATTCCTAGCACAGGTAACCCTGCTTTTAAAATAAAACAGTACTACTAACTGCATTTAATTTTAAAATTCATAGTCATTACTTCGCGAAGGTAATTAAGTTTTAGTAAAGAAATTATTTCAGAGTTATTAGAAACTAAATATAGCTATCTATATTAAGTATATTGTTTAAAAACGATAAAAGTTAACTTTACTATATGTGAGATAACCAATAATACATTTTTAACTTTCCTGTTGGCAATAATTTTATTTTATTAAAATTATAACTTTTATATAGACGCATATTGAAAGTAATGATCATTAAGCTAAGCAACTTAGCAAAACACTCTTCCATGTTGTATAGTTTACTTTTTAAACTGTAAAACACTATGGCATGCCCTTAGTGTTTTACAGTTTTACAGTAATGACGTCTACAATTCAGGTAAACTCAAGTGAAATAGATACAATAGATGAATCTTAAATCAATAAGCTTCTAGATTTTACTTTTTGTTATAATAATTAATAGAGAGACGGTAAAATTCAACTTAAAAATGAAAAATTTTTAATTAATATTTTTTTTTATTAAAGTCGATATTTGTAAGTTTGTGGGTCGACTTCAAAAAAGTCGTTTGTTTCTGTTATTAAACAATTTTATTTAATAATACGTTAACCATGACGCGTTTACAGAAGTATTTGTGATAATGTTTTTATCTTGTTACAGTTATACCATGTTGGATTGTTTCAGAAGTCAAATTGTTCAAATTGTCGATACGGTCTAGTTGTTTATTAGAATAATAGGCTTATGTTATAGAAGTAAAAGTCTGTGTGGTCTCACAGTGGTTAATTTTTTTTAACTTCTTTATAATAATACAGTAACACTACACGATTTGCGGTTTACTTTTATGTTAAAAAATATATTTCCATAATTTTTTTCTAAAATTAAAGTCTGGTAATGTAATAATAGGAAAAAGCAAGTATATCACATGATGGTTATGGAAAGGTTATTACCTATACCTATTAATAATTATCTAAAAGAACAGAGTTTATGTTAAGCTATGCGGTCCAGTAAGATAGATAAAGGAATTTTATGAAGTATTTTCCTTTCATCATGAATTAATTGATGTCCTATAATGTTTATAACATTGCAGGCTCGGAGAAAATTAAAGATAAAAAAAGAAAAAAAAAGCAAGTGCTAATCTATCGATATATTTCATAACTTGTCCATCAATGCATTATCTTCAGTGGCCTGTAGTAATTTTATTAGAGTTTGAGGCCTCATAAAAACCACATAAGCTATGAATGGTCTGTTAGAAAAAGAAAGAAATAAAATGGTGAAAGAGAAAAAGAACATTATTCTGATTACAAAGTGATATATCCTCTGGAAACAGTGGGGTCACGGGGTTGTATGAGCCCTTGATGAAACGAACTGAGCGATTGCAAACATGTGACTGACAAATTTACTTAAATACGTTTATATTTAAGTAACTAAGGCGGTCTAAAGTAACCGGAATTAGCAAAGGATCAATAAACAGGATGGCAACTCGTACCAACCATTATCGTCGGTTTAGGACAACCCCTACATGGTAACGGTCTAAGCCGTGTTTCTCTCTCGGGAGCCCTTGTGCTGGTTACCCATTAATAGAGGGTTCGACTGAGTGCCATAAGCACTCTGTCACCTCTCAACCAGGTGAAACTTAAGAGCCCTCGAACTAAAAGCGACCAGAAGTCCGAAAAAAAAATGACTACTCCGTGCTAGCCTACGGGAAGTTGATGCATGCAGATGCTTGAGGATCGTACTCTGTGGGAGTCAGTAAGAAGCCTATGGTCATCAGTGGACAAGATGGCTGAAATAATAATAATAAAGAGATGTTAATAAATAAAACTCGTCGGTAGTTTGTATATATTAAGCATCTATATACAATATTACGATATAGCAACATGGAAACACCAATTCTTGATAACGAAAGTTAATGACTATGAAGAAACACATTTTTTCCGTTCGTATGTCTGTCGGTTAGGATAACAAAGATCTTTATCTCACGCGAGCCGCATGCGCTGTAATCTAGCCAAGCCGTACACAGTAGGCTAATTCAACATTACCACATCAAAAGTTGCTACACCTTTTTTAGTATAAAACTTTTATTTTAATTAGTTTATTGAAAACTTTTCGTATAATTAATTTTATGCTATTGTAAATTATTGCAAAAAGAAAACATTAGTAAATGTTAAAAGAATATAACAATTTAATCTTTAAATATAAGTGTAAGATGTATTCAAATTTAAAATTCATAATCAACTTCTTATGTTAATTTTATTAAATATTCGTTATAATAAATTATTGTGTTTGTCTATTCTGTATTTATCATAATATAAAGCTTGTTATATATTAATTTATAAAGAAGAATAGCAAATAAAATATTTAAATTGCTCAAAATAAAACAGTTGTATCAAGTTGGCAAAAAAAAATATTGTATGTAGAAAACAGTGCACTTTCAGAACGCAATAGATTCCAAGACGTTTTTTTTTCGAAATTATGGAAAAATGGATAAATGCTGTCGCAGTACACATGGTGGTGAGTACTTCCTGCGGTCCCCACTTTCATTCTTGAAATGAAATCACAATGCAATAATAGTTTTCGGCTTATTTCTTTCGTCACCTGGAACATAGTAGCACTTTGTATTCTATTACGCTCGTTCTACCGTTATCACCAATGATATTGCGCGATCGGTGTGGCTTGTGTTTCACCTGGTGGGTAGGTTCTAGCGGAAAGTGTTTTATAGAATGTAAATATAACCTATAGATATCTTTATATACAATTTTAAAAAAATACACTGCATAATTGAAATTTATAGTAAACTTATAAAAGATTATAAAACTAATAGAAAATTATATAATTATTTAGATCTACCTTGTGTTTAGGTATATACTGCGTATAGAACATAATGCTGCGTGCATTCTCGTGAGGTTGTATGTCAAATGTAATTTAGATTATTATCTGTTTCTTTTGTTCCTAAGAAAAATTTAAACAATACGAGTGATTTCTGTGACAACATGATTGTATCTCTTTCAGATCTTGTGACAGTTTTTAATTACGTTCATAAATTAACTACGTACGTGTAATGCAGAGCATAGATGAATTTTAACGGTGGAAGAGCTACTGCAGCTTGTTTCTGGACGCTGCATAATGGGTTCGGGTAGATAGATTCTAGTATTTTATGGTCACACAGGTATTCTGTGAAGGCATTACTATGCCTTCACAGAATACCTGTGTAAAATAACATAACACTGTTCTATCTATCTTTTAACATGAGTATAGGTAATGCTACACTTTAACAGTGGTAGAGCTACACCGCAGTTTGTTTTTAGCTCCAGCATGAAGTGCAGGGTGAGTGCAGGGATCCTGAGACCTATATTACTCGTGACCTATATTACAGGTGAACTGTATGCTCGTTTGTTACCTTCAATGTAATAAAAAAAAGCGATCCGTAGACCAGGATACTGGTCGAGGTATCCCATCATCTCAAGGATGACAGGGTTGTTCATAGGTTGCATGGTCATCACTTGGTATCACGTGAACTGTTGTGCACGTTCACGTATTCTTAACTTTAAAAAATACACTGCATAATTGAAATTTATAGTAAACTTATAAAAGATTATAAAACTAATAGAAAATTATATAATTATTTAGATCTACCTTGTGTTTAGGTATATACTGCGTATAGAACATAATACTGCGTGCATTCTCGTGAGGTTGTATGTCAAATGTAATTTAGATTATTATCTGTTTCTTTTGTTCCTAAGAAAAATTTAAACAATACGAGTGATTTCTGTGACATGATTGTATCTCTGTTTCTGCGTGACAGTTTTTAATTACGTTCATAAATTAACTACGTACGTGTAATGCAGAACATAGATGAATTTTAACGGTGGAAGAGCTACTGCAGCTTGTTTCTGGACGCTGCATGAGTGGTTCGGGTAGATAGATTCTAGTATTTTATGGTCGCACAGGTATTCTGTGAAGGCATTACTATGCCTTCACAGAATACCTGTGTAAAATAACATAACACTGTTCTATCTATCTTTTAACATGAGTATAGGTAATGCTACACTTTCACAGTGGTAGAGCTACACTGCAGTTTGTTTTTAGCTCCAGCATGAAGTGCAGGGTGAGTGCAGGGATCCTGAGACCTATATTACTCGTGACCTATATTACAGGTGAACTGTATGCTCGTTTGTTACCTTCAATGTAATAAAAAAAAGCGATCCGTAGACCAGGATACTGGTCGAGGTATCCGATCATCTCAAGGATGACAGGGTTGTTCATAGGTTGCATGGTCATCACTTGGTATCACGTGAACTGTTGTGCACGTTCACGTATTCTTAACTTTAAAAAAAATATGAAAGATTTTTTTTTATTTTTTTTTGTTATAAGTTGTACACCGAAAAATTAGCTATGAAATATGAATGTCAAATCCGAAATAAAATATACCTTGTATTGTGACCATAGCGTTCATTATCAATAAATGATTCTTACCGAATGATCGATTTGAACTGTGTCTGTACGAATAGTTTTAGTGGTATTTAAAAGGCACTACTTTTTTAATTATTAGGAAAGTTAAGCATCATACTGATGACTATTATTAAATACTTCATCACTAACAATAATGTCTTCGAATTTCACTCATCAGATAAAACACAGCAGCGCTGAAGCATTATTTTGAAGTTGAATTTAGTGGTGATGTCACTTCCTACTTAGACGTTTTGAAGTTCTATTGTATTCAATTTTCACATTTCATAATTGAAAAGCTATTCAAAAAGATTACTATTCAAACTGATTTGTGGCAGTGGTATTAAGGAAGGAATTGTAATATGCCTTATATGTACTTATTTCATTACAGCAATTGTTTCTAAATCTGTATATACCTTTATAACATTATAACATAATGGGTATGAAGCTTATATTAATTACGATATAACTTGTGTATTCCTTCCGAAGTTTTTAAAGAAAAGGCCAGATAACAATTTAAATTTAAAAAAGTGTTATGTTGGATAAATAATCGGCTTTTTATATGCTGCGACAGTTGCATATTTACGTACATTAAATGTGCGTGTCTCGTAACAACAAATACGTATTAATTAGCAATACATATGTAATCAACTCATAATGTTGGATCTGAGACAGATTAGCATATAAAAAGCTATGTATATTGCCGTTTTAAGCATATGCCGTCGCGGAGATGTTTTACCATTATGAAAGACAGTTTATCGTATATTTTACGTAGGTTTCTTGAAAAAAAAAAAAATCTTTTTTTCTTAGGTTCTAGGGAGGAGAATCTTAGGATGCTTATAGAAATTTTATAAAATAGTGCAATATTTCAGTATTTATTACTTAAAATACTTTTTCACAAATGCGTCACATAATATACAAGCCAATAACGTTTTACTATTGTTTAGGTGCATTACGAAAATTATCAAATAGGTACTTGACTCACGGTGTGATTTGACTCGGTTATTGGTCATACCTTTCGCGCCCTTCCCATTGTCAACAACAACCGCCATTGCGTAATGTCTATCTGTCAATAGCACTAACAACTATTTCAAAATGGCCGACATCGACATGCGACGCCGCGAAATAGTCACTAAGTTTGTTGTAGCGGATTGTGATTGTTTGTTAGTTCCTTATAAATATATAAACTAAGAAAAAGCTTTAAGAAACTGTAACTAGAAATATAATTCAAAAACTAAACTTTTATTGTACTCTTACTACTATCAAAATCAAAAAATGTTTTTTACTTTTACGGCTTCAGCCTTTTAAAGTTCACAGCGGATTAAATAGCTTTGCCCATAAAGGCCTACAAAAATTGGCGCTATTTGCAAGGTTTTCCCGTAATCACAATGTTGGACAAGTGTCTGATTAAGGATATATAAGACCTGCAAATTTTCCTAGCGAAATAGAATTGGTGATAACTATACTGCAAGAAAAAAAAATCAAATTAATTGGAGTACATTTAAATGTTAACATATACTTTAATTTATTTCAATATTCATTGCCTTATCTTTCTATGACAATCATTTCAAGGGTATTTTCACCATTTTCGGCATATAAAAAAAAAATTAAAATTATTTAAAAAATAAGTCAACTTCCGTTCATCACTCTTGGTTCCAAACATTTGTTCTACCCCTCCTACGGCTATGAAAATTTCACGCACAGCTAAACTGCAAAAGGAAATCAGTTGTGGTTTTATACAATTACGTTATTGTTACAGCCGTTATGGTAATCATAACGTGGCCATTGAGTGTAGAGCAATGTTATGGTAGTTCGGCGAAATAACAACTCCTAGATTGCAATTCACCTTGAGCCCGACCCGTGACTGCGTGTTCATATGGGAAGTTTCATTGCAAGTTTTTATTTGATATTATTAGATAGTAGACCTTCTAAATAAAAGTTCTTCTAAAACCATTTAGTAACAATAAATTGAAATATTATATTCATTACTTAATCTTAAATAATTTCAAGCTACCCATAACGACCGTGTCTGCGCGTTCATATGGGAAGTTTCATAGCAAGTTTTTATTTTATATTATTAGATAGACCTTTTAAATGAAAGTTCTTCTAAAACCATTTAGTAACAATAAATTGAAATATTATATTCATTATTTAATCTTAAATAATTTCAAGCTAGCAATAACGTAGGCCCCATTTATGTGAAATTAGCCATTCTCTAATGCATACAGATTTTTATTGGAGTTCACCCGATGATAAGTGATTCCTGCGGCCCATGACACATGTATTCATTGTTCATAAGGGATCATAGGGCTGTTGCGTTGTCACTCCTAGTGACTAAGATGGAATACCTAGTCAACACTATTAAGGTCTCTGGTTTCTCTCTTTAACTATACTAAATACAGTAGTGTTAAATTGCTATGAGTATTGTATGCTGGTAATCCGGAGAGCGTGATCAAGTGAACCTGTTATTATTTATAACTCCGACTTGATTTTATCGTATCTCTATGAGGGTTGGATGTCCCTTAGAAATTTAATCTAATATGAAATAAAATAAAGATACATTTTTCTTAGACAGGAGGATAGAGAAATACATCGATCTCGTCGCCATTCGACATTAATAGTCGTGACTTCGTATTTAGGACATATAAGATATAGCATCCAATAACGTAATAATTTGGATAAAACACGTTCGTGTACAAAGCGATCATGGAAAAAAAAAACACTTCAAACAAACCGGCCCGTCTAGCGGTCTCCATAAAGATTCGTATAGAAACCGTGTCTAATCCACTATTTTCGATCGTAAAACCGGCGCACGCGATAACCTGATTATTCACGAAGTTTTATTGTCTTTACTAATTAATACAAGAAGTAAGTTTTTCTTAAAACCTGTAGCGTGCAATCCATTTCTTTATTTTGTCACGCCAGTTTGAAACCGCTTGACAATGTCCGAGTATTTGTCTTGAGTTAAAATGATTAGCGTTGCGACGGAGTTTCGCGCCTAGAGAGCATGTTGCACAAAAAAATTAAGAGGAAATTCTAATAGGTACATATATTTTGATCATAAATTTAAAAATACAGTTTCTGAGTGATCTCTGTAGAACAACGACATAATACGTTCATCATAGATAAGCAATTAGGACACGGATACATTGTCTCACCCCTAAGTACAACTAATGTCTTCTTTCGCTCACCGCAAAGCTGGTCACCGTAGAGCGGACGATTTTTTTTCTATAGCTAATTTAAAAAATAGTTTTACATAAAATATGAATAAAAGATAATAACAAAACGGAATTGTAAACTATACTGGCTGGAAACAATAAAAAAAAATGAAGAATATCTATATTTGCTGGAAATATACTTTAATCTTCAAATAATCTGGCTTTAAGTTTTAAAAAAATAACCCTATTGGAAGCACATTTCTGACACATGTCACCACAAGATTGAAATAGTTTTTGCTATATGTAATACAATATTTCGACTTATCTTTATATTAATAGGAATGATAGACGAACATAAAGTTCACTTGGTGACTAAGGGATGACTACGCCGACCATCCAAAGATTCAAGATGAACGACGACGTCACCCCTTAGGACTGAGATGGAATGTCTCGTTGTCGCTACCCGGATATAACTATTGTAATATTTAATATTAATATAATCTTATTAAAAAAATAATAAAAAATATTTAATTGTGTGTATGTTGAAACATAGTAGTAAAAAAATGAACAGTATTTAAAAACCTCAATATATTATAACTCAATTATAATAATAAATATTATTAAACTGTTGATCCTTATACATCTTGCGTAGACTGTCTTTTTTTATAACATCAAGATGATTACTAGATCCATTCTCAATAAAATAAAATAAAATAAAAATAGCCTTTATTTACTTACTACTAACTTACTTTAACAATACTAACGTAATTAAATCCTATATATAAATCTAGAAAATATGTGATTACAGTTATATTTATTGACGTATGCTGGTAGTAGTCGCCTCTGCGGCGTAGGCCTCTCCTAAACCTTTCCAAGTATCTCTTTCCCGAGCCATTTGCATCCAGTTATTACCACACCTGCGGCTGAAAGTATCTCTCCATCGTTTGCCTGGTCTCCCTTTTCTCCTTTTGTTGTCCCTTGGTATCCATTCTATTAGACGTTTCGTCCATCTGTTATTCATCCTACAAACATGTCCTGCCCAGTGCCATTTGAGTAATCGAATTCTTTTTCTTACCACTATTACTTTTGTTTTGTTTCTGATGTCACTGTTGCTCTGATAGCTTAATTCCATGCATGCTCCTTTCCATTTTCCTTTGGCATATAGCAATTTTTTCTTCGTCCTCTTTTCTTAACGACCATGTCTGACACCCATATGTTAGGCATGGTAATACTGTTGCTTCGTAGACTCGTTTCTTTATATTTATATTTACTGTATTATTTTTCATTATTTCTCTCAAGCTCCAATATTTTTTCCATGCTAAAGTTATTCTTTTTTGAATTTCTTTTGCGGTACTATTTCCTAAAGATACTAATTGCCCTAGATAAATGTATTCCGATACGTATTCAATTTTTTCATCCTCTACAAAAATGTCTTGTGGGTCTCCATTAGTTAGAATCTTAGTTTTTAATGTGTTGAGTGAAAGTCCCACTTTGTGACTTTCCAATGCTAATTCTCTGACCATGCTCTCGAGCTCTGTGGCACTTTCAGCGAATACCACGATGTCATCGGCGAAGCGAAGGTGGTTCAATAGCTCTCCGTCAATATTTACTCCTTTCTTTTCCCAGTCCATACGTCTGAAGACAGATTCAAGCACAGCGGAAAATATTTTTGGCGAGATCGGGTCTCCCTGTCTAACTCCTTTTTTATAGGAAACTCTGTACCTTCACGTTCTAACCGTACTTTGGCGTGGCATTTGGAGTAGATACTATGTATGATATTTATGTAAGTTGAATTTATTTATTTATTACCTCCTAGCCATTCTCAGTAAGGAATCTTAAAATAAACCCTGAGGACTAAAATGTTTCGTTTCTAGTAATCGGATCTACAGTCCAAAACCCTTCTAAGCCCTTCAGGGTTATTCCCTTCAGGGTTAACCCTTCAGGACTATACTATTATTCAACGTTATTATTCGAACTAATCAACTCAACTCATTCTTGCTAGCGCCAGGAACTGGCTGTAGCATGATTCAACCAGAGTAAAGGTATCTAGGGCCATAATGTTAGTTGGCTTTATTGTTGACTTTGTCAAATGGTTAACAGGGTAAGGGTACAAGCCGAGGCTCCCTCTCGGGAACCCTTGTGGTAGTAACCCACTAATAGGGGTCTCGACTGATCGCCATAAGCGCTCGGCCACCTCTCGACCCAGTGAAACTGTAAACGCCCTCGTACTAACAGCGGCCATCAACCCGAAAAAGTATTGTCAAATGGCTAAATATGAACTGAACTATATTAACTAGTAATTCCATGGCCTCATTGTATCATAACAAACGTGAAAGGATCGCGTTTTTATAGAATACCAATGAAAAAGAGTAGGTCAACTGTAATGTTTTACCTGGCAAGTAAAAGCTGGTGACGAAGATTATCGTGTGTAACACATCCACAAAATGACTTCCTAATAAGGGTGAATCTGAAGAATCGCGTAACATCACCGTAAACTCTGTGCTTCTTTGTGACGCTTTTATTATATTACAATTCATGTTCCCAATGAATTAGGGGATTCAACATTGTATACGAAACTTGTTGTTGTTGTTAACTAATTAATGCTTTCATATATCATTTTTATTCAGTGACGGACGCAGCGTAGTGGGTCCTGGGTTCGATTCCTAGATGAGGAATGATATTTGTGTATTGAAACTTGTTGGTTCTTGGGTCTGAAAGTATTATACTTGGTTCTCTGACATGGTATCCAAACCTATTGCATATGTATAACATCGGACAAGGGAAGGGGTCGAGTGAGTGCCGTTGTTTGCCATTAGGCTATTGACGCTTCTATGTTTGTGGGAATGTTTACGAAACTATAATACTCATATATCTTGCGCTGTTGATGTCGTCTGGTAACAACAAGAAGATATCACCGGGTTTGAACTTGACTAAAACGACGGTTCGAAGGAAGGTTTGGATAAAGTTTCAACGACATAAACTTTTATATTCTTATCATGAACATTATATTATACTAATAATGCCTAAGTCATTGGTTCGAAGACAGTTCATTTTATTTAGTTGAGACCTTTCTAAGTTTTCTTTATCTTATGAAAGAAATGTATGAAGGCTGGATAAAAATAACAATAAAATATACAGAAAAACAACCGTTATGCACTGTCTATTAATAATTCCCTCATACTTTTATAACGTTTTTAGCTAAAATGATATGTCATGAAATGACAAAGCTCTATTATAGTAACCTAAGGGCAAGGCGTTTAATTATGATATACAATGTATACACAAAGAACTTGGAAAAGTGTAAACCACTGCGGCATAAGCTGAACGGATTTTTTAATGAGAATATTCCATTGAATCTCATGCATATATACGAAATCGTCTCCGAAGTGCGAAGCAATCAATGCACGGTAACGAGCTTTTGTATTTCGTACCATGTTTTAAATTACAAATTGTAATATAGTATGCAGTTATAGATGGGTAATGATTGGTATGTTGATGATGAAATGATGATGAAATATGCGTGATATTAAAGATATAAAAAAAATGTTTTATATTTATACGAGTATTTTATAATAGTATAGTTTACGCTGAACTAAAAGAAAATTCTGGATGTTAATACACAAATATAGTTAATTATTTCCAAAACCATAGTTACATATTAATGGAGGGGTGAAATTATTTCACCGTAAATATGTCTAGTGTCGGTTATGTATGTGTTCATACATAAGTTACATTATTTCTCTTGCGGTACAAAGTAAATACAAAAAGAGCAAATTTGTTAACATACAGTAATAACCTCTTATTGCCTTTATAGTTTATCTCTGGACCCTCTGTGGTCTATAAGTATTTACATTGTCTACTTAACCAAATATCTATTAATTCATTTTCTTGAAGTCGGCTAAATATAGATTGTATCAGAAATTTATTAAATAATAAAATAATGCCTATTTTTCGTTTCCACCTATTAACTGCTGCCCGAGAATATCTTAGTTGAAAACGTAATTTTTTCATTAATCTTTAAGCAAAGTTAAATAAAAATAGTAAGAGTAAAGTAAAGTAGGCAGTAAAGTTAGTTAAATATTATACTAACATAAATTGTTTTGATAATTTCATGGCAAACTTGTCACACGCAAAACAAGAAATTCAGTACGTACTCGTTGGGTAGTCTTAATTAATTCTAAATTTAAACAATACGTTATTGAACGTCAGATTCTATTTAAATTTTATTCGGTTTACATTTTTTACATTTACATCGTTTTACGGATTAAAATATATTATATTTTGTTTTGAAGGTGAGAAACAACTGCTGGTCGAAATACAAATTGCCTAATGGGAATTAATTCCTGCGACCCACGTTACCCACATTCAATCCCAATAAGAAACAATGCGTTGTTGATCAATGAATAATGATGCGCGATCGACCATAAGAATTAAGAATTGAATTAACCTGGTCACTAGTAATAAGCGTCTCCGGATTCCTACACTCACCAGACAAAAATAATAATACAATAATAACAATAAAACATTGAGAGTAACAAACGAGCACACAGTTCACCTGATGGCAAGTGATTCCTGCAGCCATGACATCTACATTCCCCCTTGATAAGGAATCATAATGCAGATGCGTTGTCACCATTGAGGACTGAGATGGAATGTCTCGTTACCAGTAATAAAGGACTCCGGATCCCTACACTCAGCAGACGAAATACAGCTGCATTATGCTGTTATTTCACGCTATTATTCTGTGAGATCTATGTGATCATATCCGGTTAAGCTGACCCATTCATTATGCAGCTAGAAACGAACTGCAGTGTAGAACTACCACTGCTAATCGAACACGGCAGAGTGATACTGCTACTTTATGCTGGCATTCTGTGAAGTCGTGGTCCTCCTCTGGTCGTGCGGAGTCGTTACTGCCGCGTTTGCAGCAATGGTTAAAATGTTTAAGAGACAGTCAAATACTTTGGCGTCATACTACATGAAAGACTAACGGACGCCTTTGTTCTCGGTTGTTTGCACCCATTATAAAATAAAAATACCAAAATGTCCTTGATGATATAAAACTACACCGTACAAAGCGTGCATCCGACCTATAATGACTTCACGTAATCCAGAACAACTTCACGCGCAAGGCCACCGCTGCACCGTGGTTCTTGCGTATTGAAAATATCCATTTAGATTTTAAAGCTTCGGACCCTAGCTCAGTACCCGAAGTTAGCTTCCCGGCACTATTTAGTCTCTGCCTAAATTAAACACATAAATCTGCTGAACTTGAGTGCCACCGCTTACTATCCCATTGCGAACTGTCACTTAGCTCGCATCCGAAGGAGATCGAGGCACGTCCTCTACGACCCCAACGACGCGATCTCCAGGCCCCAAGCCCTCCACAAAACACTACATACTAACACTGTACCATCATACCGCCCCCGCCGACAGCAAGGGCGTCGCAAGCAAAGTTATTCATGATACCGCCATATATCAGGCCGGTCCAAACCAATTAACATATCTAGATTCTGTTGATGTTGATACTGTTAGCCTATGCGGCTCCTACAGTTTCATCGGACACAGGGCTCACGGAACTGAGGGGTCCGTGAGCTGGTTAACCAATTAACATAGATATATATTAGTTCTTTATCTATGAAATTCACGTTCTTCAGTATTGGCTATTTCAAACCAAAAAAAAAGTTTTGATTGGCTGTGAATTCTAAATTAAAATTAATTTTGTTTTTAAAAACATGACATTCTTTTTACAAGGTTAGTCTTTTGTTTATTGATTAGCTTTGTATTTTCATTACGTTTGAACATTTTTCGTCATAATGGATACTTCAAAACTTCGTGTAATTATGGAATATGAGTTCCGTCGTGGCATCAACAATCAAAAAGTTGATTGTCACTGTTTGGTGGTCTTGTGCCGGTGTGATTGATCACAGTTTTCTACTAAACGGCATGAGCATTACTGCAGATGTATACTGTGAAGAACTGAAGACAATGATGGAGAAGCTCGCACATCTGCAACATGCTTTGGTCAATCGGTCGTCCCCGCTGCTCCTACACGTCAACGCGTGACCTCATACTGCACAACAGACAGTCTCCAAGCTGCAAGAGTTGAGGTTGGAAGCTCTCCCTCATCCACCTTACTCACCAGACCAAGCACCCACCGAATATAACGTTTTCTAAAATTTGGACAACTTTTTAGCGGGAAAAAAATTCAATTCCCGAGAGGCAGTACAAAATGCCTTTGAAGAGTTTTTTGCCTCCGGTCCAGCTGATTTATACAAGAAGGGCATCAATAAACTACCACTGCGTTGACAAAGATGCATCGATTACATGGGTGATTACTTTGAGTAACAGAAATAAAAAAGTTTGAAAAAGAAATACTTTAACTTTCATACAAAACAGCAAATTTAATAGGTTATATAGCAGCTGATTGAGTCCAGGTTCGGACCTCTCGGGCACCCTCGAGTCAGCTGCTTTCACGCGCAGGCTAACGGCCCAAGCTGAGACTCCCTTTCAGTAACCCTTATGCTGGTTACCCATAAATAAAGGTCTCAATTGAGTTCCCTAAGCGCTCGGCCAACTCAATGAAGCTGTAAAAGTGTAACACTATCGTTAACAGTGTCCATAAAAAATCATCCATAAAAATCCATAAAAAGTTAAGATTTTAAGTCGAAGCATCAAAAACCTGACATGGGAGTTGGGTCCATAAACAATAGAAAACTAACTTCGTATTTAATCCAGAAGTCCAGTGAAGCGTCGAGTCGGGCTGTCTCTAATGAATACTTAATAGTATTTTATGGGTTTACAATTATTTATACGGTTTTTCATGCGTTCTCATCAGCCCTCGGTTTCGGATCAGTGGCTACGATACTTTCTACTTTCCGTGAACTTGTGTATGCGAATCAACGACTCTGGGTATTTATTCTCTTTGTCGTTTATACTAACTGAACTTTTACTTCACCGCTCATTTTATTAGAAATGTAGGTATCCGGAGACTGAGGATATCAGTGAGGCATTCCATCTCAGTCTTCAATGGTGACAAGTATAAGAATCACCGATACTAAGGACTGAATTTAGACTTTCAGGATGCCTAGGTGAATTACTGAAGAAAATTCAAGTAATAGGGAACACAACTTTATTCTATCTCACGACCTTCTAGTACAACAGTACGAGTCAGAATGTTCAACCGACCTTTTTCTACCTCTCCGCTTTTCGATAATTATAACGAGCAACTGACAAACTAAAGTGTTGCCAGTACAAAATATTCGAATCGAATAGTTATTGGCCTGGAAACTAATCTTTTTGTGTTCAAATTTAATAAATAAAAATGTAAATTAACGAACCCTAACGTAAGTTTTTGTTGAGGATGGATGTTTATGGCCTGCAGCCATCGCTGGCTATCAGCTGAACTGTATGCTCATTTTTCAACCCTAATATTATTAAAAAATATATAATAAGAGCGACACCCATCGACCTCCTGTATATATGTGCAGTACCTAAGCATTGTGGGGTCATCCTACACTGGGATTGCCAGTAAAAAACCTATATTTAGTAATTGAACTAAAATGAGTATAAGAACAACTTAATCTCAGCCGTCGACGACGTTTGTCGTTCTAGTAAAATTTACTTTATTATTAACAAAATAGTAAACATTGAAAAAAAATGCAAAAAGGTTGTCATTCAACAAAATAGGCAGAATTCCTAAAATGTACTAACTAAGATATTTTTATAATTAAGAATAATTTTTTGTAATCAATAAAATTAATTGGTATTATTACAAATGCTGTAATAATCAGCTGGGATCGATCTTTTATTCTTTTGATATTAAACATTTCAACACACTCAAAATGTCGTCATTACATCACCTGAGAAGTTAGAAGTAAGAAAAATATACCAATTATAATTTTATCTTATCATAATAGGCCTAATTAAAATTATTTTTAATTATAATCTGTATCAGCCAGTTCTATTAGTTATGAAATGCCAATTATTGGTTGCCGGTATAGGATTACTTATCGATGATATTGCCACCTATAAATTATCTTAATTGTTAAAAAGTCTTGTATCAACGTGTAAAAATTTCATTCTGTAATTGATAAATGAACCAATGAATTGAGTCTTTAAGTATTAAGAAACAACGCTAACTGTAATAATTTTCAATAAAAATTTACACCAATTAGTTGGCTCTAAACATTATTATTACTGGCAAGAGCAATCAACGCGTACATAAACAAACAAAAACAAATAAAAAAAAAACAAAACGATTTGACCCGACCTTTTATAGGCGCCGTCGAGATGTGAGACCAGAAAGGACTCGACGTTAAAAAGAGATAGCCAAATAAAAACTTCTGTACGCTAGAAAGAATAAAGAGATCTAGTAATTAACACAAAGATCTTGCCGAAAAGGGTTTTTTTGCTTCAATTCTTCGGGGTCATTTGTTTAATGTTTCTACTTTTCTCGGGTTAGTTTGTTAAGAAATTGCCCTGTGAACGTATAGCGGTAAAGGTGATACCCAATTAGTTTTTCTGAACGAATAAAATCTATTGATCATTAAGAGAATACGGAAAAATTATTTCTGGATATCCATTGATCTATATTCTGTCATATTACTTTACATCTACAGTTCTCAAAAGAGTTATTAGTTATATAGAATAGAGAATTAAAAGATTTCCATTAAGCATGTCAGACTCATGTGTGATTAATCACACTTTGGTATTCACAGCTCCTTACTTAACCAAATATTACTAACTTTTAATTACATATTAAAATATTTCAATTTTAACACAGAGTGTATGAACCGAAATCAAAGGTTTGGTAACATAAATCCAGATCAATATCTAATAAGTGCCCGTAAAACTTCTTACAGTGAACTTAATGTATATTACGTAATTTATTAAAGTTTATAAGTGTAAGTGTTGATAGCAGGCCTTAAAAGGAGAGATACATCTACCTGTTTACATCGTCAGAAGTCAATTTCAAAAAGATCCAAAGCTTCGTTTAATAGTCGGCACACATACACAAGTTATTCCGTCCGTGCGGCTGCATCGACCGGTTAAGGCCACTTCATTGGATCAATTGACCGTGTCGGCGGCTAAATTGTTTTCCAGAAAACTTACAATACCGAACGAACTCTCGTGACCCCGTGGGAGTGGGCGGTCGCATTTCGAAATGTCTATTTTTTTTTTTTTACTTATAACCGTTACGCATGATTGGGCGTTGCCAAGATATGCACGCGGTCTTCGGACATCCAACTTCACATGTCAGTACTGAGTGCCTATGTGTTTTATTGTGTTTATTTTATCCTACTTTCATCTGTATAGGTTACGCAACTCCTATATTTAAATGAAATTTTTAGTGGAAAAAGACCAATGTAAAACTTGAGGAAATTCGTAAAATTTAATAGTTTAATAAAAAACATATTTTCACGGTTGTAAACTTGAGTTTCATTAGATTAAAATATGTTAGTAACATTTTCTATCCTAATAGTTCCAGATTTATTTCACTAAAAATGTACATAAATAGATACACAGACCGTAGTTTGACTTTTAAAAGTGTATCGAAATTTTATGCAATTTTAATATTTACCAAAATTCTTTTCATTTCAGGCTCAGCCGGCGGCATAATACTAACGGAGCAGCAGAAATCCCTCAAAATTACCCGAATTCAATCCCCAAACAACAAACCCGGCACCCTGAGTTTCACAGATCCCTTTGGGCCTCCCCAGTCATCAGACGGGGGGGGCCCGTCGACCCCTCAGCCTGCAATGACCACCCAAGAGGCGTTGGAACACCAACACCACCATTTGGGCGGTTCGCAAACCCCCCACGACATTTCCAACTCGGCCAATTCGACGCCAACAAATGTGTCATCCAAATCGGCCTTCATTGAATTACAACAACATGGCTATGGACCATTTAAAGGGGGTTACCAACATCCCCATCATTTTGGAAGTCCGGGGGGCCAACAAAATCCTCATGAAGCATCAGGGTTTCCCAGTCCTAGATCGTTAGGGTATCCCTTCCCTCCTATGCACCAAAATACTTACGGTTATCATTTAGGGTCTTATGCTCCCCAATGTGCCAGTCCGCCTAAAGATGGTGAGTGTCATTTTGTAATTTAGTGAAGTTTCAAAATTGTATTTATTTATATAAAAACCATTAAAAAAAGGGTCAACTAAAATCTTAACAAATGTTCGTTCAGTTATTATATATCTATGCTGATTCTAAAATCAAACACAAAACCAATATTTTACAATCTGCGTTACGACTTTTATCAAATTATTATTAATTTAACATATGAATTAATTTCTTATGACATGGGTATTTTTATTGTATGTTATGGAGAAAAAAATCTTAAGTAATACTATTAATATTATGTCATATTATGATCGGAAATAAAAAAATATATTCAAAATCTACGTAGAACACTATTCACTTGTACTTGGACTTGTACCCCACAAGTCATTTTAATATTTACACCTTCCAGTGATGTCATCGTATTTGGTTAGCACCTTAATTGTCGTATGAAATAATGTTTAGGATTTTTTTTTCGATACTTTCGTTGTCTACCCTTGTATTATCCAAATAGGTGTTATAATCGGTGTAAGAAATTACTATACTTTCATATCAGAAGTGTTATACTATAATAGTTATTGGAAAGAAACTCGTTCGTCTATAAAGCAGAAAAATTTCTATTAATTCCTTACGTTTGCCTTTTTTATAATTCACGATTCCATCTCGATCTCTTTGCTCAATTGTAAACATGTTTTTCCTAGGGGAATAGATACTAATACAATATAGAATTATGCGCTAAACTAATAGGTTTAATATTTGTAAAATAGTTAACAAAGTTAAAATTTATTTAGTTTGACAAATTGTGATCTTAAAATTTATTTTCGTTTTAAAATTTAGATAATATAATATTATTTATAAATGTGTGCTTTAGGTCTAAAAAAATTCCTTCTCATGATGTTTACAGTGCTATCAACCTCACTAAAACTGCCGTTTAAAGTTGTCATGCTTCTGAATTATTTTTTTTATCATTTAAGTAATGAAAAATAACTTCTTTTATAAAATATCCAAGTCTATTTATTAATGACTTCATAAATAATAGAAAATAATTTATACGTAAAGTAGTGGTAACTTTTAAAATATCAAAACCCAAGACTCCACTCGGGGCGCGGTCAATTGAACAGCTAAGTTAGAGGCACTTTAAGCATTTTGCATTTCAATTGTTTTATGTCGTAGGGTGTAAATGTCTCAGATAGGACGTCAAAACAATGTCAATGCGTTGGTGGGTTCGTTCGGAAACACGCCATTCTTGAATCTTTGATGAAGTGTCCTCGCCCACCACAATTTAGCCCCTTGTAAATTCTTTAACGTGCCACCTAACGGCTCTGACGCATCAAACTTATATGGGGACAATAGGAAGTTAGTATTTTTTATTTTCGTATTCGCGGACATTAGACTAGACTAGAGTCTGCAATTTTTTTTAAATTTAATTTAATTCAATTTTAAAATTTACATCCGACTGATAAGACCCTGATTGGGTCACATTAATGCACTTGACAAGTTAACATAAACTTCGCTAATCCACTTCATCAAGAAGCTAAAGAAAGAATTGGGTTAGTTAAAATTAATTAAAATTAAAATTGCCACTCGTTATTTACGTTTATCGGACGTGTCACTTTAATTTCAGATAAGAATAACCCAAACTACATAAAAGTGTGTCAAAATTTCCGTACACCGATCTAAAATTAATGCCGTGCGGCCAAATCGCGGACAGCCGTAAGAAAAATAAAATAAAACATTTCAACACGCAAACGTTAAGTAAAAACGCGCCCGCTCATTTTTTGCGGACCGTTAATATCGTGTAAAGGAAATTAAACCGTAAATTTATACCTTCCGACATACGTTTCCTCGTTACCATCGAGCGCGGCAAGGTCGCTTTTCCAATGCCTGCTAGCATCATAGTTTCCCAAATGTATCGTGATTTCTCCTAGTTTTCCCGTTTCACGAAGGTCGTTGGTTTTCGTTGCTTTTTGTTGTTATTTACTGAAACATTGGTCGGAAACTGTTTTTAAGGTGGCTTTAGGTGGTTTTACCTCTTTACTTTTTAATTTATTAATGTTATTGTTGTATTTGCGTGATAAGTAACAATAAGTTGGCACAAAACATGTTCAAGGTTACAAGGTAGTGTTCTGCGCTGTACTATTTCTTATTTAGAGATAGTTTACGCGATCAACGGACATATGAGGACGTTATAAAACAATTTCTGTATAAATTATGGGTTTGAGCCAGTAACTTCGGTTTGTTTTATAACTTCATTGACTTGCGTAGATCGCATCACGCTTTCCGTGCACGCGAACTACTTTTTTAAAAACTGTCAAGTCGGTGACAAACGTTGTCTTGTCTTGACGCTAAACAAATTTTCTTGTATAAAATAACATACTAGTAAGTGCTTATATTAAAAACTAGGATTAAAAATAATGCAGTCTCATATTTATAATTTTTAATTGACATATAAGATATTTTATTTCCCTTTTATAATCGTTTTCAGTAAATTAAACTTTAAGCCGCTTTTCTATTCATAAGAAAAGCAAAAAAAAAGTTTTTGTCCTAATTTTGAAATTACTCAATTAATTATGTAGTTTCTGAAGATTTTTCATATTTATAGGAGCACACAGTACGCCTGATGGTAAATAATTACCCCAGCCCTTAAACTTCTACCTATCTTCACTAAAGATTCAAGATGCATATGCCCTATCATCTCTGAGGACTAAGATGGAATGGCCAAGCCTCATCTGGTACTCCCCGTGCTACGGCAACTCGAGATCACTTCGAGTTGTCGTCCTCCCCGGATTCGTTTACCTGGACGGTCAGAGCCCTGAAAGCCCGCGAACTCGAAGTGATCTTTAAGTCGCCTTGTACGACAGGTACCTATGACCTCTCTTCGATTTTATTGAACATGCAAAATATTCTCAATGTCATCTGGTAACAACCAAAAGATATAGTAGCTCGATTTAAGATACAAAGTCTTTTATCATTCTATAAGGCTAAGTAATTGTGTATAAATGTATGTATATATATATATATATATTTATATATATATAGTGTTCCATAATTCGATTATATCGAGATCGCTAATCAATATCAATTGATTTCATTGAAACATCAAATTTTATTATTACGAAATTCGTCCGGTATAAAAAGACCGTAATGATAATATATTTGCATTACCTTTCACAGCTCTTTTTATTTGGTCTTATACGGTTAGTTCTCCGAAATTTTACTAAATAGCGTCTATATCTTTAGGGTAAGGTTCAATATCGCTTAAAATTAAGGACTGTCATAAATCTAAAAGACAAGAGGAGCAAGGGGCGATTGTGTTAAGTAGGTACGTCTGATGGTAAATAAAACAATTAATTGTATAATAGGTTCGGGTCCATTGGTATTACAAAATGGTCGTTTTGTATTTCAATTTTTTATTTTCAACTGTATTTACGCACGGCATGCGATCGCCATTCATTTTTTTTTCTTATAAATGTCATATTCGCTTTGAATATAATAGAAATTAAAATAATTTAATCACTATTAAACGTATTATTGATGTTTTATTCATAAATTAATTATATTAGATGTTTATATCATTCTTATGTCAATCTATTATTGAACCCTTCTTGATCTAAATAAACCAAACGAATTATTTCTAATTCATATATTTTATTCATTAATTTATCGGGTGATTACGATCGAGAATAATGACAGGATGTACAAAGGATAGACATTATGATTGATCCTAAATACTCAGAAATATTTTCTTAAAAAATATCGTACACTACATCCCACCAGCTACCCAATAGGTACAGCATGAATCGGGCACGATTGGAGAACGACCATGCTTTGACAGAAGACCAGCGCAAAATTGTAGATTGGCGTTACTGTGTTTCGTCAAGCCAGTGAAAGAAATCGAAGATTCTTACGAGTGACAAAGCAATATGAATCTTATTCGTTATATGTATATATATTTATATATGTATATATACATATATAAATATATATAGGAAAGTTTGCCGGTGGTTTGGACTTTCCAACAAGACAATGATTCTAAACACACAACAAAAGCGGTTTAAGACTTTCTACGGAGCCAATCAGTGTCGGTGTTAGATTGGACCCTGTATAGTCACGAAATCAGTCCTATTGAAAATTGTGGTACAATGTGAAGACAATGGTGGGCACAAAACGTACCACTAACGTTCATCAACTTTATATTGAGCTTATAAAGAAACATGGGAGCAAATTTCGATATCAAATTGCAAGAGATTAATCTCTTCAATATCAAAGCGATTTCAGATTCTTATTGCTGCTAAAAGACAAGTGACATAATATTGATAACTTGAGACAAAATAATGTCTTTAAAAATGTCTACAATTAATTGTAATAAACTTCATTTTAATATTAATTACGTTTATTTTACTTAGCCACTTCGTGTGTCTTAATTGCTAAAGCTTGAAATATAGTTAAACCTAATAAAAATATAGGACATCTCAACTTTATTGAAAAGATTTCTAATATTTATCTCATAATGACTACACAAATCATTTAAATCTTGTTGCAAGTTCCTATTGTATTAACATATAAAAATAAATAATCTAAGATCTCAGTTAACATAATATCCCTCGACTGTCTTTAACTATGTGACCACCACTGTACATGAAATCTAAATAGTACAAATTGTACAAGCGAACCGGTCATCCTTCACGAACGCCAAACAAATCAAAAGATCCACGCACGCGTGTTGCGTAATACATCGTTAACGAAACTTTTACTCTCTTGCCTTGATTCGGTGTTGCAAACAAACAGTCACGCGAACGTCGCTGTACATCATTTACAGGAGTTTGTCATTAATGACATGTTCAAATTATTAGGAACACAATGACCTTATAGAGAACATTATTTCGGATTCATTTCTCAACAATACTTTCATATTGGCGAGACAGTGAACGAAAATAAATTTTAGTCGCACTACATTGTAGAAAGATTTAAAAATAATCCAAACTTTTTGTTATACTTGATTTTAGCAACGAAGAAGCGTTCATAGAATCCTAACAATAATCTACAAATTTCAGCTACAGATTCTATTTAAGCGACATTATACCGGCGTATAAAAAAAAATTAAAAAATTGTAGTAGTAAAACCGTAATAATAGTACGAGTAGTTAGTAAGTAGTTATCGTTTGATAAATACTTCCTACAACTTTCCCTCCCCGTTCGAAGATCCAGAGGCAGACCCAAGACAAGATGTGAGACTATAGCGTCGTGGGACGTACGCATTTGCAAGGTTTTCAATGATAGTGTTGGAGACAGGGCAAATAAGTAAACTACGGAAAGCTAACCTCACCGATATGGTGTTCCACATTGCCGGATGGAGAGACAGAAAGAGAGAGAGAAAGGTGAACAACAACAATTAGAAATCTTATTACTGGGAAATAGGCATTCTATCTTAGTCGTTACGGGTGGCAATACATCTTTACATATGCATATATACATGCATTATGATTACTTATCAATGTGAATGTAAGTATGTCCCAGCAATTGCTATATCATCTACAAATTGTTTTTTACTTTTTGCGATAATGGATTGGAAGATAAAGGAAAGGTTTTAATTAGCTTTCCGTCAGTCTTACCGTCAATAAGCGTACAAAGAATTTACGCTACTTTAGCATTAGCATCAAATTCCTTTATAAGACTATGTTGGTCAGCCTAGGAAATATATAAGTGAGTGATTGTGAGAAAAATAACAGTTAATCAAACAAAATTAATAACACGGTTATAATGAGCTCAGTATAATCACTAGTGAACTTATAACACACAGTCCAAACAACGCTGCTAGACTTTTTATGATTATGACAAATTGCCACAGTTAATCTTGCGCCGTTTCGTGTTTACACTAATATAATTTTATGTTTATTTAATTACTTCGTAACGTTGGCCAATTATGACGTCCCTGGTGAGCTTTTTATGTGGAGCATACTTTTCTTTGCGTTTTTCGGTAATTAGGACTTACTTTTGACTTTTTTAGTACTTTTGTTTTGATAATGTTAAATGTAAAGGATCCCGTTTAGCTGTTGGAGTGTTCGCAATTTAGTTGTGGGTTGTTTCGTTTTCACGTCGAGTTGTGAGTGTACTGTGGATTTTCCCGAGTCAGTTACTTCCTTCAGAACAACTGTTTCGTCACAATTTGAAGAAAACTATTCCCGATCATCACTCCTTCATCCTCATATTCTTGTCGCATGAGAACTTTTTCACAGTATAGTAGATAGTATGCCTAAACCCAATAATTAGCGTTCATAATGTATTAAAAATGATTAATTAAATGTACACAAAATATTATATCACAATGAACAGCACTTAGGATGACGAATGAGCACATCAACCCCATGGTAAGTGAACGCCTTGATTATCCAGATTATATTGAGTAGTCACACCTCAGGATAAAGAAAAGGATCGACAAAGAGCTCAGCACTGTGTGACCATCATATAGTATATGCTGAGTCTACTATCTTTTGTTGCCTCTCCTGATTTGCGTTAAACATAAGATCTTTTTTTTTAATGTATTTATCTATATTGATTTGTTTGTGGCAATATACCTTTATATTATTACAATGGGGATTGATTTCTATCTCATGGTTTGTTAATAAAATAAAAAAGTAAATAAAATATTATAAAACAAATATATACAATACAACATAATACATGTATAAAGATATATATAAAGACCAACCAGACGACAATCCCTCTCTAACCCCCCGACAGCGGTCGAGGTTAGGGAGAGAAATCTGTGGACTATACGAGTGGTGTCGAGGAGCACCATCTTCTGCATTTGAGCCCGGAGTCCCAACTGCCTCAGCCATTCGTGAGGCTGGTTGAGATTAACCCGTTTGTAGATACGACTATAGCAAAAATTTCGGTCAGCATTCCGGTCACCTCATGTGCCTGGTCCATATATTTTCTATTTGTCTGTTTCTGCTATCAAGAGGTTCTCGTCATATGGGATTGTGATGTCGACCAATAATATACATGACTATGCCCGATCCATCAACACGATATCAGATTTATTCGCAAGAACAACCATAGAACTGGACAAGACTGTAATAAGTCCGTGAAGGTGTTCCGGTCCTACTAAAGCCTGCAGCGTTTGTTTTCGAGTGTGTACTTTTAATAAAGCAATCTCCACAAGGCCATACTTACGAGCGAGCACCATGTGGAGAATTCTGGCTACTAGGTTGTGCCCGTACAGAAACTTGGAGTTAGCAAGCGCCGTTAACCCAATTCCAAACCCGAAGGAAACCGGTAACCCGATTCCCGGATGAGACCCCAGTATATATATAGAGATATCTAGTACTAGAGCCAGCTTCAGCCAATTTCTAGGTGTAACATGAATAACTCGGCTTCACCACTGAAGGACTACTTTATCATATATTTTTTTTATAGAAAAGGTGTCAATCGAGCTGATGGTAAGTGATCACCGACGCCCATGCATGTCCGCAACACCAGAGGAGTCGCTGCCTAAAATACCATCATCATAGAATACCAGCGTGAAATAGTAACATAATGTCCGCGGAAAAGAGCTTAAAGTTACAATTGTATGGTGATATTTACTATTATAAGAAATTGCAAATTGCGTTTCAAACATGCGCACTTCAATATTTAAATATTTGTAATGATTTCTTATAAAAAACAGAAAAAGGTATAAAAAGAATCGTGATAAGATCCATAAAAAATAGTTTATTCGATTAAACTATATGGTTTTATAGAGTTTCATAACATTGCAATATTAAACGCGAACGCACTGTATTATTTAGTACTTATATAAGTATTTTTAATTATTCTCGCAAAAAGTTAGCTTAGTAATGTTTCAATTCCTAGTATTAAGACCCCATACTCCTGGTATGAGGCTAAAATGCCAAACGAAATATTGTGTACGTCGGTGTGCGTGTCAATATGCTGCCTTGTGTGCACTGAAGAATGCATGTAGTCGTTTTTACATTCAATTCTGTGGTAAAATTGTTTTTTCGAACGAAATAATTCCTTTATCGCTGATAGGGATACTATTTCTAGTATTATTTATATCATATGTATTTTTACAATAATAAGTTGAGAAGTGTAAGATGAAAAGTTGAGAAAACCCAAATAAGCAAAATTGCTTGTGCTGCTACGAAATGCTTAACGAGGATATTCGAATGGTGGATTTTAAACGAACTTAAGTTTCGTAGACCATACGTAAAATTCAATAAACCATTGACTCTTATAAAATCAAAATAAAAATGGATTAAGCAAGTAAATATATCATAAACCAACCATAATAATATAATGTAATATAAATTAGTAAATACAAATATATACGTAATTTAGGTTAATTCAATAATTTCACAAGTTTATCTCACCTTTTTCTGTTGATGTAAATATAATTCTAATAAAATACTCTTAAGGTCCTGATGTTTTCGATAGATAGGAAAACCGTGAGACCTACCGTCTAGATCAGAGCAGATAATAAATCAACCGACGATATTTACCGAAAATAATTCCAATTTACGTGAGTTCCAATTCTAAGACGTTCATAATACGTCCAGAAGGGAAGGAGTAAAAAGAAAAAATATAAGAGAAAAAAAAAACAAAAACAATACTAGAAGCGCTTTTTACATTATCAAAATTCCGCTTAACCACTAAGCGCAAATAGTGCGCTATGTTTAAGGCAATGGTCGAATGACAAGTTCAGATATAGGACCTTACGTTTTGCAAGCCGTACTGCAAAATGATACTTTTGCACCTAATATTTATGCCATAGACTTTTCTAGAATTTTCTACGACTAAATACACATTTATTTGTTTTTTTTTGTGTGGTTCCCATGGATCAGAAGTGGAAAAAGCTAAGCGACATAACCCTATCAAGTTATTACTCGTATGCTTGTAAATAAAAACTTTTTGCATTAATTAGCTATAACGTTACATTCATCAATAAATCACAAGAATATGGCCGCGACGTCGTTCACTCGTTGAGCTATTATTTACATAATAATATTTCCGACATAGAAATCAAACCCGTAACCCTCCGATAGAAAGTCATCAAACAACTGTTCCCAAATGGCCGCGGGTCGCGTAAAAAGAAATGTATAATAACACGTTGTTCGGTCTTTTAATTATTGCTTCACGTTGAAATTTTAACGTTTTTCGTAGAAAAACTCTCGCCTCGAGCGGGCCACGCGTGCCCTGTGTACAGTCGGGTGGGTAAGTTATTTGAATTTTATATCTAGTTTATTCATTTATAATTTATTTCTAGTTTATTCATTTATTATTTATATCTAGTTTATTTATTTATTAGACACCCATCGACAATGCAACGTAATAAAAGCGTTTGAAATATTAGTCTCAAGAACTCGCTTTTAATTCAGGATATGCGATCAAAACCTAGTTCGATACCACAGAGTCACTGTGTAATAATTAATTGAATAGCACTGTAATTTGTATTACAACAAATAATGTTTAAATTTTTTAAGTATATTTTTAAAAGTGAGCAACAAGCACACAGATATACTTAATGAATGATTACGTCATAAGATGTTTACGTTAATTATTGACAAAAATTTAAGATACCTGTAATTATGTCCCGGGATCCCTACATCCACTATACGCGCAGCCTTATGCTGCTGCTTAATACTGGTTTTCTGAGACCTATTGATGCTGCATTAGAAAACATTTCCACCATGGCTCTACCACCGTAAAATTTTACATTGTATATTGATATGGTTTTAAAGAACTTTATTATGATATATTTTATTGAAATAATGTAAATCTAGGAGTTTAAATTGATTACATATTTTTTGATTAACAATAATGCCGCATTAATCACTTTCCATCAGATATCTGTGTAGTTGAAGCTCCCTTAGATTCATTAAAAATGTGTATTGAATATTTAAATATTAACAATTTCACTTTTTAATGTGATATTACAGTTTCCTCCAAATAAGAATTAAGATTGGGTTCCGATTAGACTCAGAAGGGTTCCTAAGGCGAGGAATAAGACACACCCAGTACTACGAGACCTTCATTGGTCCCAAAATAGATGCAATATTTTTATGTACAGATAGCAGTAAAAAAAAATTATATTACCTGATTCTGTTCTGTTCCACGCTCTATATAGATTTGTTGTAGAAATGTTGCTAGACAACTTATTTTCTAGATCAATTATCGGGTTGGTAAACGTTAAGCAAACAGATCTCACAGCAACCAGAGAAATGAATGATATAAAGGACGTTGATGTTATATAGGATGGGAAACCTTTTTTTTATAAACATTTTAATTATGTAGAAAACAAACCATCTAAAGCTCTAGGTTTTAAGTGATGAACTTCAGCCTGTTTTCGTTCTATGAAAACTATTAAAATTCTATATTGCTCATACATACGTAGTCATCTAAAGTATGCATATCAAGAACGGAATCTCGAGTATGATGTTTACATCTCGTATTGAGAAAATTCAGAGAAAATGTTTCAGTATTTGGACTTTAAGACGGCAATTTTCTAACGATTATTTCTACCAATGCATTTTTTTACCTTTAGAGCAAAGACGTTATATTAATGACATCTCTTTATTTATTAATATTGAGATTTACTCTACTGTATTTACTGAGCTTCTTTGTTGAAATATTACACTTCTTGCTTCATCTTAAACTGAGAAACAACCCATTATTTTTGTACAAAAGTGTTTTATTTGAGAGATTTATTATAATCTGAAAAATTACAAAAAAAATCCTAGTGATATTTCTCCCTTGTAGTGTTGTGACAATCGATAAAGAAGGACACGATTTATTAAACATTTATAAAAAGTCCACAAATTTTTAGTAAATACACTTTTGCAAATGGTGGCACAGGTAGCACGATTAACGGCATGTAGCGGAAAAGCAGATGGGCTGACGACATTGAAGGGACGGTTGATAAAATGTGGAAAGATGGCGTTACAGATAGAGACTACTGAGTATCTTTGGAGGAGGCCTTTACCTTCGAATAGAGTGGTTCGCGCTAATTTAAAATCAATTAAATTCAAATAATTCTAAATAATAAAAATTTTATATTTTTAAATTTTTTAATTTCAATTCATGATAATTTTCATTTTCCACATTCAAGTATAAGTATTGAAAAATTAAAATATTGTATACTAAAACTACTCTAAAATTCTGAATATGTTAAATATTTAAATTTACTAAGTGTGAAATAAAAGGCATTTTTATTTTTTTTATTTTTATTTTATATTACTACTTATTTGAATTTCACTATTTATTTAAGTTGAATATTAGAAAATTTACTTAGTATTTTTTTTTAATATAGTGCACCTTACTAATATTTAAATGAATATTAGTCTATAAACCTTCCTAAAAGTAATAAATAAATAAATGATCAATTCTAATAATAATTTTATTAATACACAAACATACACATTGTACATTTAAAATATTTACAAAAAAAAAATAAAAAGTCAGTATTAATGGTTTTTTTTTCTGCGTGTCGGTTTAGAGTTACGTATAACGGGAAAACCGCTGAGATAATTCAGATGTAGTTTTTTCTATTATTTATTTTTATTATTTATTATAAGGTTTATCTTAGAGTGATATTACGTTTGTTTTTCAGCGTAATTGGTAATCTGAATCAAAATATTTTACTATAACAGTGGGCAGCGGATTGCGAACACGAGATGGGCAAGGGGTAAATCAGTAAATCTAAAGTGCATTATCCCATAATGTTTTATGTTTCAAGAAAATATTTTATATAGATGACAAATTTGTCACCCGGGCGGGTCGACTAGTTGTATAATAAATGTCCACCGTACATACAAAAATACAAGTAATACATATATGCTAATAATTTTTGTTACGTATGGCGTATATACGTGACCTTTTTCGGATTTATTATATGAGGTATTTATTTAATTTTAGTGTTGAAGAAGGAAGATTCTCACAATAATAAGACCATCACAGATTCTGTAATATATATAGTTCAGTTTTACATATAACAGTTACCAGTTATAACAGTGGTAGAGCTACACTGCAGTCAGATTAGCACGATGGAAGAAGGATCACGCGCTCACAGAATACCAGCCTTAAATAGCAGCATAATGCTGCTATTTTGTATGACGCGTGTAGGGTATCGGAGACCTTTGTTACTGGTGACGTGGCATTCCATCTCAGTCCTCAAGGGTGACAACCCATTTGCATTACATTTCTTTGTCAAGGATGAATTTATATGTCATGAGTCGCAGGAATCACTTGTCAACAGGAGAACTGAGTGCTCATTGTAACTCTCAAAGCAATAAAAAAATATATTTATATCAAAAATCAGGAACTTCTTGCATAATCAACTTACTGAGGAACAAATCTGTACATTTAATGTGCTTATCAATATGCGAATAAATGGTTACCAGAAAGGGAGCATTCTACGGTGGATCATAAAACAATAGAAATTAATAAATAAATCATATGATGCATTTGATAAAACATAAAAGATTATTTTTAAATAGCAAGATGTATAAGATTTTATTACTGTTGACTAGACATTCAAATCTTTAAAGGTAACACAACGCGTATATATTATGATTTCCTATCAAGAATCACAGAAATGACTTATCAGGTGAACTGTGTGACCTTTTCTCACCCATCAAAGTTCTGAAAATATTCAGGGCGTTTTTTGTTAGCATTGTTTTCTATACCAGCAGAGAGTGGCAACCTCAGGGTCTCGTCATCTATAGTTTTCTATACTCCTATCAGTATCTCTCTCTCAATCGTTGTTGGCTATCTGGCACTCAGTATGTTGCCAAATTGTCCTTGTTTCGGGGAGCACGCAACATACGATACACCACCAATATTACTTTAGCCTCGCAGAATTCATGGTATTCAATATTAAGAAAAAAACTACACATTAATCAATTTATTATTAACACGGTTATAATAATAAATTAACAAGAAGCGGTGAAAGTAATTAAAAATTATAATTTGATTCCCATGCGACTATATCGTGAGGTTACAACCTTCTTTGTGTGATGTCTTTGTTTTATTTTAAAGGTCCGTTCGTCAGATACTCTTTGAATCAAGAAGACGAATAGAAAGAGACGGAAAAAATACATTTTTGTATACAATCTCCAACTCTCCACATTTAATGGCCACTAAGAATGATCCAATTCCACCTCCATCCATCAGCAATTTGTATAGGTCGTCTCTCCATCTGGTGGGAAGTTTTACACTGTCATTTCCAATACGAGGTTGCCAATAGTGAATCATTCTTATCCATCGGTTATCGGTTCTATGAACTATGGCCCATTATTTCCATTTTGCCATATTACCAAGTCAGCTAACTGATGTTGTAACTCCCCCCCCCCCCTTTATTATTTTATAACATGAAATTACTTATTCTGTATAAAACAAACTAAATACATGTTTAGTTTGTGTATATAAACTTAATAAAATTTTGATATTGTAACATATTTTTTATGACTTTTTTTGTTTGCTTACTCGGAATAAGTCTTGCAATACAGAGACCTCAAAGTATCGATATACCTGGATACGTCATCTATTTTTTATTTAATCGTATTTACCACGGGATCACTAAGAGTCTGCAATACGAAGTCACTGTATTTAACCATCGTACATCGCCATAGAATCTCAAATTTCATCCATACCATCATAATTTCCCGCAAGCTACCACTCCGCTTTGTACGGATTTTTTTACCACGAAATAATATATCAGCTGTCGACAGCGGTTTTTCCCATCCGAGCCTACTCTTTTCTCAAATGCACAAGTAACTCCTTTTGGTTTTGCGTAAGATCATGTTCGACGCTGACCACTTCATCCTTCCATCAAGTGAGCTGGGCTAACCCCCTCTTCTATAAAAAAATAAAGCACCCAAATCCTGTTAAAACGGTCGAATAACAATTTAGTTTAGGAATCATTTTTATATTACTGATTAAAGTTACTCTTTAAAGTGATTCGCCCGACGGAAACTTTTTGACGTTTTTACTTGAAATAACTTAAGCCATTAAGTAAAATTGCGACTAAGTTCCCGGTTGCCCGTCTGCGCCTCATCGGCGTACCCAAAGTGTTTTTTGTCGAAGGATAAATGTTTTTGGAAAAGGGTTTTATTGTTTTTTAGTTAGCTCGTTTTGTGCTCGGTTTTTCGGTAGGCGGTTTCGATGGGCGGGACGGGATCGGCGCGACTCAGCGTCCGCGATGGGGTTACGTTGTACAAAAATTTAATTTTCACTTTGGTTAATTTTGAAGATTTTATTTATTAACAATTTGGCATTTCAAAATGCACTATATTACTTCACAATAATTAAGACATTAAAAATGATGTAATACATATATTGCTGATATTTTTGAAGGGTATATAATAATTTGAGGAAATATTGTTTATTTATATTTGCAAATAAAGCAACTCACAAGAAATTAATGTTATTTTCATCTCGCTTAAATTATCATTTCAATAACTAAATACCACAGTTGGACATGTTTCTCTATTAAATTATTGTTAAAAAAAATCTATTTATATTGATTTCATTTACGTATCAATTAATAGTATAAAACTGTGTATTCGAAAACTGCTATTTCACCATAGTTCAATTGTCATTTCAATTGATAAATTTTAACGTTATTGTAATGAAATAAAGTTCAAAGTTAACGTATAAGTTTATTCCGTACCGTATGTGACTGTACCTAATTCCACATTGGAAAGTGTATAACATAATAATTGTCGAATCAATTAAAGATTTTACGGTAATTAAACACAAAGCGAAAAATAATTATTATTTGTATTTTAAAAGATTTTTTACGTGACCTTAAATTTTTTGTGTACACGCCGATGCCGTTAGTTGAACTTATCTACTAAGACGTGTTTTTAATTGATACAAGTAAATATGAAAAGGATGGTTATAATTGGAAAACCTGCTAATATTAATTCTTTTACATTATTTTAGCCCAATAGAATATAAATATAAATTGTGCAGTTATAAAAATAATTTTGAGTTAGATAATTTAAAAGACATCACTAGTAAGCCATCGACAAGGTGGTAATGTAACATCACTACTTCTCAGGGGTGTGTCCGTACCTCGGGCCCTCAGCATTGTTTTGTCTGTCTGTCTGTCGGATGCCGACGTGCGTATGTGAATACGTGTTCTTATATGTACACACATAAGATTTACTGAACGCATAGCATGGGAAACTGGTCTTAGAAAGTTGTATTTAAAGTTTTTGTGGTAAGAAAATTTATTCTTTATTATCATAAAATGAATAAGGCAAAATACAACATAAAATTGTATGTAGATACAACACAACAGAATAAAAATATATATTCATAACTTAAAACATAAAAGTATTAGGCCTTATAGAAAAAAACGTTTTGATGGCATTAAAAAAGAGCTCGTTCTAAATTCAAACCTCTTTTTCCCGCCAAGCGTGTGTAGCGATTCCGCGCGATATGCAAAATTGTTTGCTAACCCGCGCTCGTTTATCAAACACTTGCCAACACAATAATGCAGCCATTATAACTCTTATTACTACAGTTAAAACGGCGCCACAAGTGATATCGAGTACAAAGTATGTTTGTGGAATTTGATCCGTGTAATCCACACCACACACTTACAAACTGCGTAAGTGTGAAACGATTTGCGTTCAGTATTACATTTATTAAGTTGTCAATTGTTTTTCTTAATTATGCTCCAGTATCTTTAGATATTATTATTTATTGAAACCACTGTTATTTCTAACGAAATAGTTATTCATGGTCGTAGAACACTAGAAGTACTCTGTGAAGTCATGATAAAATATAAAGTAATACATTTTTGTTTTAATTTGATCGTTTTACGTGGAAACGCCACTGCGTGCTCGATTGTTTCCCCTGGATTTTTTTTTCATAGAATAGGTGGCAAGCGAGCCCAAGTGATGGTAAGTCATCACCGTTGCCCAGTTCCTTCTAACAAACATTTTCAGATACAGTTTTTATTCCTATTCATTGCATACTAGTTTCGCTGATAAATTAGTCTTGAATTGTCCTAGTAATGTTTTTGTTTAATTATCGAACTATATCATTACAGTGCTACAATGAGAGTTATTTACATTTTGTAATTTCATTTTCTCATGTAGATATTCTAGTAATTTATAATTTAAGATGTGCAGTAATTTATTCTCTTACGATAAAACACATAATTTTATATGTATACAAAAAATATCGCAATAAATTATAAAGCCTACTTTTACTATTTGTATTTTATCTAATTGTCTTATTTTTTATGACTACTATATATACTATATATACTATATATATATATATATATATATATATATATATATATATATATATATATTATATGGATATAGTTTGAGAAAAATAATAAGGTGACGGAAGTTAATATCGCGTGTAACGAAAACTCACAAATAATACCATGAAAGTAAAAAAAAAATTGTAATGTGAATATATAGTGGTAGAGATATGCTGCAATTAATGGGTATGCTCGACCGAGGTAGGACCACGGCCTCGCATAATACCAGCGTAAAATAGCAGCATAATGCTGCCGTGTTTCGCTGGTGCTGGTAAGAGTCCGGGCGACTTTATTACTGGTGACGAGGTATCCCATCAATCCTCAAGGGTAAAAACGCATCTGCATTTTGATTCCTTGTCATCGAATGTTGATGTCATAGGCCGCAGGAATCACTTACCATCAGGTGAACTGTGTGCTCGTTTGCTACTCTCAATGTAATAAAATATACATGATATAATATTTTGATTTAGCTACTTCATCCATAAAATATAATGATTGGTTCAATTTTTTTTTTATCAATGCAATCAATTTTCAATCTTCTTATTCTATTTAAATTTTCACTTTGACAAAAAGGCAACTTATCATTATATATAACTTTCTTAAGTTTCCCTTCCATACATTTTTTACAAACAAAATGACAAAATTAATAATACTCTCAATTGATGTGAAAAATAATATTCTTAATATCGTCTTGAATAAAATATTCCATCAGAATACTTTATTTATACGTCATCGTATCGACAAGCTGCACAGATAATGCACGCGCACCGCCGAAAACGTCGGGTGTCGGGTTGTTGTTCTTGCGGCGATCAGATGTAGCGATATTAAAGCAGTAATTACAAGTTACCGCTGACTATTATCAAGTAGCGAGTGGCTTTCATATATTTCACAAAATGGATGGCGAGCCTTCACGAGGTATCGTATGGCTTGAATATTTATTTTATAGATTTATTACGTCGTTTTGTGTTCGTTGATTTACGATAGGGGTGTGAGTGTTGCCTGAAATGTGTGTTTGATTCAGTAAACTCTATTCTCGTGTATAAATTTAGACTAGGTTTATATCGAGTAGTTTCGTAGTTTTTCTTAAAATTTCGTTATTTATTACCTTAGTTGTTTATACTGAAATTACTATATATAAAAAGTGAATATTGGGAATTATTTTTATTTTACATCTACCAACGAATTTACAGAATAAGTTAAGTTTTGCAAGTCTTTGTATTATAATAATTTCGTCATTTATACAAATTATATAGGTCTTCGTTAGAAAACACAGTACATTCTTCGGACTCTCATTCGGCTCGCGGTTTGGGTAACGGTACACCTTTCCTGTTGTACGTAGTACTTATTCCTTTCATGATTTTGCCACAGCACCAGCCACTGTTGTCAAATCTTAGTCCTACTTTTGAAATTTAATATAATTGAATCTGTAGCGTATCTGTTTATACGAGAATTATATTAACGGAAACGTAAAACTGAAGCCCTCCAATTGATTGGTAAAATATATTTATTGCAATTACAAACGTGTCATATTAAAAGCCTTTAAAATAAAACCTTTTTTTTACACTCATAACATATTCTCTGCGTACCAAAAGTAGGCTTAGAGACAATGCCCTTTGGCACGTAATTAGCTTTTTGAAAAAAAAAATATATTTTTATTTTGCAATATACATAAGAATATATAAAATATAAAACTTTGATTAAGTTGTAATTATACTAAGAATAACCGGTTAGACAAATGATATATGTACAAATCACGAAAAACGCATAGTCGATATATTTGTTAATTCCAACAGATTTCATATTCACCAGATGAAACAACAACGCATAACTAATGGTTTACGACGGTTTCTATAAAAAAGACTGTCCTGCCCCGGTCGAGTTGACCTTTTTGTGCTCCAGCTAGTTTATAGCCGCAGCGAAGCCCCACTGTATTATCTTATGCGTATTAATTTTTAGTTGAAAAGAGATAATAGTATTAAAATAATAAAAAGGTTTTCTATTTTATTTTTGTAGCTATCGTCACGACTCCTTAGCGAAGTCCGCAAATGAATTCAGCACGGATATAATTTTTCATTTTAATGCCGCTCGTACATTCTCGTGTTTCTGAAACGACGCAATAAATTATGACACTTCTATTAACATTTTTAGCGCATTTAACGTCTTTTTAAGCTTTTGAACAATGAAGACGTTTATGATTATAAGCTGGCTGCGAACAATGGAACGGTGTTTTTTTTTTAATTTGTCTTTTTAAATATTTAAAAAAGTTGTAAACATAGCATAACTAAGTTTATTCATAAGTACAATTAATCTATCCTCACCGATGCAACTAAACATTCGTTGTTAATTGTTATCGAAAAATAAATATTATTATATATTAAATGACGTAAGAATGATTAGGAAAACTCTAACCTCAATTTCACAAAAATAAACGATAAATTTTTGTTGTAGAAAAATGTGGACTCTCAGACGACCCCGGACTCAGGGTGAACGGCAAAGGCAAGAAGATGCGGAAGCCAAGGACGATCTACTCGAGTCTTCAGCTACAGCAGCTAAACAGGAGATTTCAAAGGACTCAATACCTCGCTTTGCCTGAAAGGGCGGAACTTGCAGCAAGTTTAGGGTTAACTCAAACGCAGGTAAGTTGTTATCGATTTTTCTATAATTATTATATGATACCAAGAATTGTACTCTTGATATGTCATTAATATTTATATCATGTCAAATGGTACATAAAGTAAACTTTTATTCCTCAACATAATTAATGAAATCTATAGTTAATAGTATATAGTTCAAAACATGCAGATTAAGGAAGAGTTATATTTTTCATCTGTTACGCAAATTATTTGCTTTGTCATAAAACAGTACAACAATTTAAAAAAAACCTAATACTACGCTTTTGTAATTTGGTTATAACATAACAACTGTAGCTACTGAATTAAAAATATATGTCAAAATTTAATATTTAAAATATAATTTATGGAATATTACGAGTATATCATACCTATCCGCTATGGTAACAATAGCTATATTTAGTCGGGTAGTTTAACGAAAAAAAAATAGCATAGACAACGCTTATCCCCGCACGGTAATTATGTCACTAGCCTAGTAATTAACCGCGGAGTGCGTACGTTCACTTAGATTTTTTTCTTTGCCGCCATTTTGATCAATGTGCAACGTAAACGAGACTCTAATTTGATAGTATTAGAATAAAAAGTAAAACAAACGTATCAACACCAGGCAGTAGATTGTGAAACGTATTATTAAAAGACATTTTTTCTTTATGTCAAACACTTAATAATTGTCTTGAATTTATTTTTAATATTTATTTTTACTGAGGAAAGGTAAGTTTTTCCACATAGGCTTAACATGGTTGACACTAACGAGATGTAGAAATCGCTAGTAAATTAGCACATTTGTTTTGTCTCATGTTTAACAAGGGCGTACACGTACTTCAAAATGTATGTTATAGTTATTGAAGCCCTTTTGGTGTTTATCACAGTTTATTCAAAGCACAATCCACTATCATTTATTTTATCCAGCAGGATATTGTCTAGCCCCAAACATGATAGGGTATAAATGCCACGTTTAATGCACCAAGTTTGCCGGTGTAACAAAAACAAATTTGACTTGCCTGTCGCTTTTAATATAACAGTTAACACTAGGAATACAAGTCAAATCTCTAGTTCGGGCACCAAAGAAATTATTAATTGCCATTTTAAGTTTTGATTTACTACGTGCTAGACAGTGAAGGAAAACGACGTGATGAAACTTGCATATCTAAGGAATAAATAAAACAATATTCTAAAGAGATTAAAAGTACGCTAATCCACAATAGAGCCGCGTAGTGGTCCTATAACTTATTTTAACTTTTTTATTTTTAAGGTCAATGTTGCCTTTTGTATTGTTTTGTGTTTTGATGCCTTATGTTGCATAAGGCAGCAAAACCACCAAAACCCATCGTCTTAGTTGCTACATCACGCTTCCTGAACCACATGACCCTTTTTGTGTTAAAAATGTTTGTATTCAAAAATATATACAGAAGTGTTCCTGATTTCTTTTATAATCTATCTAAATGAAATAGTATTATTATTCTTACATTTCTTTATTTGTCTTACTTTATAGATGAATCATTTAATAATACTAATTAAATTTTTAATTGGCAACTTCTATTAAATGAGTTCTAAGCACCGCGGCACTATTACAACTGTAATAAAAACCAACCTGCATTACGACGGCCATTTTTGCTTCCCGTCTGTTTCCCGCCAAGCTTCGGCCACAGATAACAACAACACACAAACTATCGCCCGATTGGATTCGTTCGTAACAGATTGATTCGTCATGTGTCGCCGTGTAGAATGAATAATCGTTATCACATACGTTCCGACGGCCTATCCGTGAGACACTGGGGCCGAAGACTGAACAACGTATAGAGTGGCTTTCTTTTAAAGTTGCATTGATGTTACTTGTCGACTACAAAATATTTGAAGATTTATAAAAGTTAAAGCAAAATTGAGGTAAATTAGATAAAAATCTAGGCCCCGATTCTAACTGAAGTCGAGAGAGTCGAGATCATTATGTTCATATTTTCCTCTCGCATTGCATCCCTCAACAGTCTTACTCATCACTCTTCTAGAAACATCATCACCCCATTATACGTCCAAGCCATGTCAAGGCAGATATCACATTATAAGATGCATTAAAGTAAGTAAATTTCTATAATGAAAAGTAGTATTTCAAAATTTATACAATAATTAAATGACAATACAGCTATGGAACTTAGATTGCACATAAAAACAAGTTAAGTGTTGCAAAACAGACGTAAGCAAAAAATTATATAGAATAATTTACATAAATTAGATACTGAACTGGGCCTATTAAATAAATAATAATTCCGAAAAATATTGAATTCTTCATATAGAACTCCCACATAACAATTCTATGTAATTTTAAATAAGTAAGCAAAATTAAAAGATCATTTAATATTGTTACCCTAATTTTATTAAGTAGAACTAGAAACAACTATTACAAAATTCTCGGTATTTTGCCCTGTCTATTTATTCTCACTACTGTACCCTGTAACGGTATAAAAAGTATTTCTGAGTTAATTTTATTATAATTTAATATTTCTCAGTTATTGTCTGTATGCCGCACTTTGATGAGCCCGCATCGATGTTTTATAGTGTTGTTCAACTTTCGGTATCGATATTTTATCAAAAATATGTGATGTGATACGCAGGCATTTATTCACATGAACCGTGACCATCTGCGAAAGATAGTTTTATCCCTTAAAAATAAATTATCCGTTATGATCACTGACATTTTTAATGCAGTAATTGTAGATAGTATACAAGAATACATAAGCGCTCGGTCATCTCTCAACCCGGCGAAACTGTAAAAGCCCTCGGGCTAACAGCGGCCATCAGCCCGAAAAAAAAAAGAATGAGTTGAGAAGCGGCATAGTGTTTATATGTTATGAGGAGTGATGAAAGTTATAACTCTAATATTGAATCAATGCAGAGAAATGCAATGTGAGATAAAGATCAAGGAAAAGATGGATGGACTAAGTAAAATGATGATATTAAAGTAGCAAAAGCAGACGTGCAATTGACGGAAAAAAGAGATGAATGGAAGAACATGACACAGTAATGGGACCTAATGTGCCTCAAGTTGGCAATATAATATATAAGTTGCTATAAGAAAATTTTATTCAAAATATGTTGTATTATATAATAAAACTACATTTGTTTTTTGTCGTACAGCATGTTCTTCACTATGCTGCGTTAGTTTATTCCTATTGCCTGATTCGATTTCATATGAAAAAGAAAGAAAGTATAAAACCTTGATTAAGACTCTCTCTTTCTCACATACTGTGACAATATAATCGTCACTCGTTCCTAAAGCTTTAGTAAACACGTTCGTTAATAAAGGTAATGTAATTTCTATTGCATTGAACTTAAACACTTTTACACGCATTAGAATGTGGTATACCTATGTGCAGTATATTTCTTTCTTACGAACAATATATCTTGACATTTGTCTATAGGTGCCGTTTACGACCTATTGTTTCTCCATTTATTCTAGCGTTGCTTTTTCTTGCAAGTACTTCTTTTTCTTGATTTTTTTTATTGTGGAATAATTAACGGATTAACCATATAAGGTCAAATATATTAAAAACTTGCATGTTTGATTGAGCTTGAATAATGTGATTACGTATACCTATGGTTACACATGTTCTGACATTAGTTAGCAAAACATATAATTATGATTGTGACGAAACTTTTACTTCTCTCACGGGGTTTTGTTACAATTTGATGGGAATATCTTTCTGAGAATCAGGATTTTAAGGTTATCTAGCGTGTATCCAAATGTACGTAACATATTTTTTAATCTGTATTAATTTATGTTGCCATTTGGATATAGATAATCCATATGCAGCTTACCACACTATCTAAACAGACAATCTTAAGGTTAAACAAAACTAACTGTAATAGATGCGTTATTAAAATCTGTTTGGTAACATCGCTTAATTAAACGCTCGTAGTAAACTGTGCGACTCTGGATTTAAAGAACAATTTTTTTTTTTTAAATATACAGATAAAACGAAAAATTAATAAAAACTAACTCATGTAATGAATGGGCAAAGTATTGTATTGGGCAAATAAACTTGACCTGCATTGTATAAACAATCTAAGTTTGATGTCTCTTAGTACTCTAATATAATTAGGTAACAATATAAAGAAAAACCTTATCAGAACCACAGATTATAACTGTTGTTCCTTAGAAAAATAAAAGGCGCGAATCAAAAGGGCGACCGCACAGTACAATCGAACAGTGAAGCGTTACAAAAAAATCCCATTTGTGATCATCGGTAACGTCATGTCAGAACGAAATGATGATGGATGGTCGTCACAAAGAGCGACTACCGTGGGTTAATTCGAATTACAACACGAATGAGGTGCTGTGACGAATGACGAAAGTGTAGCTACCATCCACCTGAATGCTTTTGCCGCCATTTTTGTTACTTTTTAAACCTTTCGCCGGCTTTTTAACTAAGTGTTTATATTGAATTTCTTAGTAATGCTTAATATTTTAGTAGTTTTAAAGTTGTGTTAAATACAATAATACTGATTAAAATCGAAGAAACGACACCAACACAATTGTATCATATATAGGTTTTTATATCTATTTTTTTTCTTTTGTTGAAAACGTAGAAGATATGCATATCGTTGGACTTTCACAGGTTGGACAGGTACATATATCGAGTAAGTAAGCTATTTAGTAATAGTGGCTTGGTAATTGGGAAGGATGTATGATGCATGATCATTTTCCTTTGTAACTTACAAGTTATCTATAATTTCTCTTTACACTCGCAAATTAAAAAAATATGTATCGTGCATTTTCCTTTTCCAATTTTGTAAAAAAGGATTTTTATTTAGAGAAATTGAAAAATTGGTGTTAATACCGAATAGGAAAAGGGCTTAAGACTGCATTA
The DNA here is from genome assembly GCA_029286865.1 of Teinopalpus imperialis. Taxonomy (NCBI): domain Eukaryota; kingdom Metazoa; phylum Arthropoda; class Insecta; order Lepidoptera; family Papilionidae; genus Teinopalpus; species Teinopalpus imperialis. The sequence continues at coordinate 11,689,132 of JAGSMU010000004.1, forward strand.
AACACTTTCTTTTTACCTTCTTTTAATTCAACTATTTACTTCGTAATACATATGTAGAAATAGAATATGCATCTACCACCACATTACATATCGAGTATCCGAACCAATGACGTCGTAAGTAACACAAAGTGCACTGTCATCAGATCAAATGTTAGTAAAGATGACTTTCGAATTTCGTGATCACGTCTCCGATTGGCTGTCAAACCTCAACCGTCAACCAATGGCCGCTCGTCAAATGTCATGACTCTGCGGTTTCAGAACAATTGCTTCAAAAAAAAAACGAGGGATAGAAAAAAATATCGGCTTCCGTTAAAGTGGCGCGGCTCCTGTCTTTTTGTTAGGCATTGATTGAGGCCTCGCCGGGCCTTTGTTACTCGCTGACATCTTAAAAAGATACTGTTGACCGTCTCGGAAATGACCATATGCTGCCCCCCGACTTTCTATACCGGTCTTAAGTTATATTCAGTGAAACAAGTGTCCATCTCCTTTTTACAGTAAATTACCCCTTAAAACGGAAACGTGGGCAGTATTTGTTACTTTGTTGTTGTTTAATATCTTTTAAGGTAACCAACAACAAAAATCAACAACGACAACTCCGAACAAGCCTCCTAGCAGTAGAGAAAAATGTAATAGCCAATATGGTAGATAATATATTTATAAGTTATACAATAAAACATTATAAAATAAAAAGAATACAAAAAACACCACAAACAAGTCCAAATAAACAGTCTCCGCTGTAAACCCCTCACAGCAGGTACTGTAGAGGCAGGGTGTTCGAACACAACACAAAACGAATCTAAATTGAAAAATTGTTTTCAATTGTAAACAATTAACTCTCATTAAGCGACGTCGTTCCGTTCTATTTTTACTGTTTTAGGTAAAATAACGATTTATTGTGGCATCATACGCCACTTGTAGGCTACGTGTTGGTTCTAAAAATTAACTATCTTTGGAGCGAATTAAAAAGTTGGTGGAAAGAAACTTTAGACAAATCGAAAGTTTACTCCCGATCGATTTTGATCACGGCGATATGTTTTAATTGTTACTAGTGTCACCTCTAGTGTCACACAGAATACATAATAGTGCAATAAAAATTCTCGTAAATACAGTAGCGCTCACTCGACCGTGAAGTTATTCAATATGGTGTCAAAGACACGGAAAATAGAAGAAACAAACACAGGCTTGATATCGAGTAGAGTACGCGGTCGTTATTTTAAATTGAAAACATCGATGAAATAAGTAAAATCATCCGAGGGATAAGTTTCATCGAAAAATAAAACCGGACACCTTAATATTGGTGACGAGGCATTCTATCCTTAGGAGTGACAATGCATCTGCATAATGTTTCCTTATCGAGGATGAAGTCTTACTGTCAGTTGAACTGGCGCCCGTTTGTCAGTCTTAATATATTAAAAAATAATTAAACTACTTCTTTATTTCATATTCACAACTACAATAGTACATTAACGTACCCAGTGTATACTAGTAGTGTTTAAATACAATGTACATTACTGTAGTATGTTTGCACTTTGCAAAGTCACTTCCAACATGGAAGAGTAAAAAATACTTAAACTACTTCTTTATTTCATATTCACAACTACAATAGTACATAAACGTACCCAGTATATACTAGTAATGTTTAAGTACAATGTACATTACTGTAGTATGTTTGCACTTTGCAAAGTCACTTTCAACATGGAAGAGTAAAAAATACTTAAACTACTTCTTTATTTCATATTCACAACTACAATAGTACATAAACGTACCCAGTATATACTAGTAATGTTTAAGTACAATGTACATTACTGTAGTATGTTTGCACTTTGCAAAGTCACTTCCAACATGGAAGAGTAAAAAATACTTAAACTACTTCTTTATTTCATATTCACAACTACAATAGTACATAAACGTACCCAGTATATACTAGTAATGTTTAAGTACAATGTACATTACTGTAGTATGTTCGCACTTTGCGAAGTCACTTCCAATATGGACGAAGAATTCATAAGATTTCATTATGATTACGCACCACGTCCGGAGCTCTAGCGAATGAATATAATGAATAAATAATGAATAGTTCTTTGTGAATAATACGTAACGCCCATGTGATGCGAAATTCAACGCCGGTAGCGCTATACAAACAAGTAATCAAAATCATGTAACAAAATTATTAGTCTGAAAATAAAACGTATCCGTGAGTTAAGCGTATGAGTTAGAAAAAAGTAAATTTTAAATGAATAGAAGTTTATATTGAATTTGGAAAGGCTTATATTAAGTAACGTTTTCACTAAAATATATGATTTAATTATCAATGATTCTGTGTATATAATATATGTACATCTTTATATAACAGAATTAGAATATAATATAACAATCCTTATTGCACATAGTGATAATAATAGTGCATGGAGGATATTGCTAATAGCAACACTACACGCAATTTCTTCGATTCAAACATTGAATGGACAGAATTATAAAAGAAAAAGTAAACTGTGGAGTGGCGTAGTTTGAGATTTTAAATCTAAATATGATAAATTATATTGAAAATACACTCAAATACATACTTCATGAAGAGTAACAGTCAATTGAAGTGAGGTAATCGCTGTTAGGTAAGTTAGGGTAAGCGAGTTATATATACGAACAGCTTTTGTACAGTACAACAACGCAACAAATGACTTATCCAGAAATTTCGTGTATGGTCAGAAAGGTTTATTTAAAAAAAATCTGATGATACATCGTTCATGTGATTCATTGAAAAATTCAAAGCGGTCTTTAAGATAAGAAGGATAAGCAGAATTAAACAACACGTTGTGGAAGAGAGATAAAATATAAGCATTTAGCCGGAAGCAAATTTGAGATAAATGACCATATTTGAGTAGACCAAACAATTTACAAAAATTTTAAAGCTAAGCTTATTCAGGTTCCCTTTGGGAGCTTACTGCTTGATGAGCTTCAAAGATATATTACCTCAGTATAGTCGAGGGTTGGAAGGAAGAGAGACTGTGGAACGAGAATTGATGAGTTGTTTAATCTTCCTGTATTATGAATATATACTTTGTGGAAAACGTCAAAATGAAGTGAAGAATAGTCAATTTATGAAATTACCGAGTATAAATAATAAACAGTTTATGACATAAAAATTGAAAGAGGATTCTATAGATCAAAATGAGACGGAAATCAAAACGTACCTACATCGTATTTGACTTCAATATGATATTCGTTGAATAAGAACATACTTTTAAAATAAAATTTTCATGCAACAAGTTAAAGTCTGCATTTAGCTTTTTCTATTGTTTTAATAATTAGTATATATTCTTTCTCTAAGGAACGATTGATAAGAAGAGGAATGATTTGACACAATTTATACTAATTGTTATATATTACAGAAATTACTTACCCATCTGCAATCTAAACGTATCTGTGGTTTGAGGATATTATTGAAAAATCAACTGGGGACTACTATTTTTTTTGTAGAAAAGTTGGCAAACGAGCAAGCAGCCCACCGAATGGTAAGTGATCACTGCCGTCCATGGACATCCGCAACACCAGAGAAGTCGCAAATGCGTTGCCAGCCTTTAAGGTAGTAGAGTGAAGAAGTGTAGTCTCTTTTGTTGAAGGTCCCAAGTCGTATCGGTCCGGTAACACCGCTGGTGACAGCCGATCCAACAGAGTAATTGTGCATGGCAGGAATTTTCGCGTGAAGCGAACAGTGGTGGATGAAAACTATTGAATACTTAACTATTCAATATTCAATATTTATTTAAATTATATTTTAATTCACGATTTTAGTCATTTTCGGTCAGTATAAGCTTAGCTTAGATTTCAACTTGAAAAGTGAAAGATGGTAAATAACTGATTGAATTTTCTGTTTCATCCGAAAATACGTACGTTTTCAGTCTAATGTAAATATTTTTTTCTTTCCTTTCTTTAAAACTTCCTAATTGTTCTTACTGACACACCTCTCTACACTCCAGCATCTAATACTTCAAAACGAATAAGCTCTGTTCATTTGAATGGTCCTTTTTTGGATATCTCAACAGCGGTAGAGATACACTGCAGTTTGTTTCTAACTGCAGAATGAATAGGTCAGCTCGGCCAGGACTCGAGCAGGAATTAGAGTATCACTCCCTCACAGAATACCGGCGAGAAATAGCAGCATAACGCTCCTGTGTTTCGTCTGGTGAGTGAGGCATTCCATCTGAGTCCTCAAGGGTGGCAACGCCTCTGCATTATCATTCCTTGTCAAGTATGAATGTAGATTTCATGGGCCGCAGGAATAACTTAACATCAGGTGAACTGTGTGCTCGTTTGCAACTCTCAATGTAATATATATATATATATAACAGTGGTGTAAGCAACGCTGCGCAAGCTGCTAATAAAAGTTAGTCATGTAATACTAACCACTATCAGGTACATTGCCCCCCGACAAACCTTCCTGTCAACGCTTGTCTGTATAACAGTATTTAGTCGGTCGCACTTAGCACTAAAACGCTACCAAGCCGCCAGATGGCGCCAGTATACATCAGGTTTATATCTTTTACATAAAACTATCTTTGCATTATCTACCAATGAACACTTAACATCAGCCTAACGTAATTAAATGTCAAGTATCAATAATACACAGAGGATAAGAGAACAAATAAATATGTCATTATTTTCAAGTTCTCTTTTCGCTCAATTACTTATTTTATAACCATTAAGAGTACTATAATAAACTGATATTAATGGAGATTTATATATATATATATATATATATATAAATATATGTATGTATATATATATATATATATATATATATATATATATATATATATAATATACCTAGTCCGTCCATAAGTTCTGTTACAAATGAAAATGCATTTTTTTAATGAAGTAATGTAATATTATTTAAATTTATACCTACATATTTATTAGTCTCAGCAAAAAAAAAAAATATTTTATCCGAAAGGTGGCCTTTATACAAGCCTTTAATCTGTTTGGCCACGAATATGGACTCACGCACTGTTTCCAAAAATTTCGCCACTGCTTGCTCCAAAGATTTTTTAAGACACTCAATGTCGCCGTGTCGTTTAGAGCAGGCCATGTCCTCTAAAACTGACCATAATTTGAAGTCTAAAGGGTTGTGGTCTGGGCTAGATGAGGGCCAGTCTTAAGCTCTTATAAAGTCCGGAACGTTGGTTTCAAACCAGGCTTGGGTTTGGCAGTTTGTCCTTGTGACCAGGTGCAGAGTCCTGATGTCCTTTCGTTCTTAGGTTTCACAACATGATCCAAGACTTTATCTTGATATACTTTTATTTTCACTCCTATTTCACAAAAATGTAGTTTTGTGACTCCTTGATAAGACGCGGCACACCAAATCATCACTGACGCAGCATGATCTCTCTCTTTAGTTGTAAAGATTGATTTAGGGCATGTCCTGTATATCGACGATAAGCACCGAGCTTCAGGTCTTGTTTTATAATACGCGACAGAGTTCTAGCGGGAATCTTCAGTTCTCGCAATAAGTTTTTGCTTCCTCCTAATGGGGTTTCGACGAATTCTGGTTTGAACAGCATTAACAGCCTTTGTAGTTCGAACAGCACGCGGCCGCACCGATATTTTCTGGTCTTCGACAGAGGAAGTGTTGTTGTATCTGTTGATAGTACGATATACGAACATATATATGGTTGATACCAAGCTTTGGAGGTTTCTGGAATATGACCGACGGATCCATACCCACTTTGTGCAAGGCGATTACTGCAATCCTATTTACTTTAACACCCCATTCCATATTGTAATTTGATAATGAACACGAAAAAATATATGAAATGGTGCAAAATCGAAAGAAGTTTTTAAAATAATATACGTGTTCCAAATTCAAAATAATTAAAAAGTTGAAAAAAAGAAAAGTTTTTATGTAACAGTATTTATGCCCAGACTAGTTATATCTCACTACTAGGCATAGTCCTCCTCTCTACAGATGGTGTAAGAGCATAGTCCACCATGCGTCTCCACTGTATTGGTTTACTTCACATATCTTCGATTTACTTTTATTTTATTATTTCTTAAGCCCGCATGGTTTCCTCACGCTGTTTTACTTCATTGACGAGCATCTGGTGAATTGGTACTAAAATCGCGATTAACAATTTCATCCGTGCCTCGTTCTCGCGTACCGTGAGTTAAAAGCGAGCGGTTACATACTGAGCTACCACGGTTCCTAGATAATAATTGGCTCCAGATTCTGTTGATGTTGATGCTGTTAGCCTTTGCGGCTCTTATAGCTTCATCGGTCGCAGGGCTCACGGAACTGAGGGGTCCGTTAGCTGGTTATGTAGTTTTTGGTTCTCTTACTTACTCAAAGCGCTCATACACTGAGCGTGTCTGTCTGCTCTGATCACGTTCCTATCTCATAGTGCCACCTAAGTTGCCAGTTCCCTAACTATCGGAAGATTCTCCAGAGTGGAGAATGGATGGTGATGTCTACTGACCGTCCGAGGTTTTGGTATGCGCACCTAACCTCTGACGGACGCCATCTGATGTCTGGTCAATCGTAAGAGCAAAAATCACCAAAATGACAATTTAATTTCAATGACATCTCCATTATTCTCCGAAGAAATCATAATGCAGACGTGTATCACGTGAATATAATATCAGGTGAATAAGATGGAAAGCATCACCAGTAACAACCTCTCCGCAGGCGTTGTCACCCCTGTGTAGAATGGAAGAGCCGCACTCAAACTAGTGTCTAGATGCAACATGAATTTGTCGACTCTATCAGGGAGATCACGACCACGCAGAATATCGGTGTGAAACAGTAGCATAACGCTGGTGTATTTCGTTTGATGAGTGTAGGGATCTGGCGAACCAAGACCAAAACCAAAAAATAAACAAAAGCGGGTCATTGCACCTCAGAGGATAGATGGTTATGTCATAAGACACAATGATCACTTACCATCAGAACTGTATGCTCAACTGTTTGACAACGCATCTGCATTATGATTCCTTGTCAAGGATGAATGTAGATGCCGCAGGAGTCGTTTGCCATCAGGTGAACTGTGTGCTCGTTTGTTACTCTTAATATAAATTAAAAAAATCGTTCGTAAAACATAATATTATTTGAAAAAAAACAAGGCGGCCCTTACTCTGCTCTTATTATACATGTTTTAAATCGGATTAAGGTAGGGCACGACATGTGATCGCCTCTGTGTTTGGCCGATTAGTGACGGCTTATAAAAGTTGATGTTGTCTGGCAACAACCGGGAGATATCAAAATCAACCGGGAGAACATCGAGTACAATAGAGATGAAAATAAATAGTACTTGAGCAAATCGATAAAAATGAACCGATACTTTTGTATATAAAAAAAATACTTGTAACGTTTTAATGGAATAAAATAACATAAAAAAATGAAGCCGTAGTCACGAAATCGCCTCCGGACATTTTAACTGATTGAACAGTGAAATTCTTAGAAGCGAAGTATTAATTACTTTGGTATTTTCATTTTTGAAACTAAGCGATAAAAAGTCAATTCTAAAGTTTTTTGTTTCATTTTAAAATGTATTGATAATGGTCAATGTACCTATATCGTACATATATTTGCAATTGACGATATATTGTACTCGTACATAAAGTTTAAAAAAAATGTGTTATCGAACGTTAGTTCGTCAAAGGACTGATATAACTTATAACCACGACGTCTTTGTACGACTATCTAAACGACTGGTGAAACTTTTTTCCGCATTAAAACAGTTAAAAATAATTGATACCGAATATGTTAGAGCATTATATATATAGATTATCACTTAAGGCCAATGCATTTTAATACACAAAGGTGGCCAGCTTCGAATATAGTAAACATAATGCTATTGGGCCTTTTCAAATAATGACACTAGAAAGTCACCGCAGTGGGCGTGTCTTAAAGAGTCTCCTTTCGCTTCCTCAATCACATGTCACCACTGAGTAACAGTTTAAATAATCAAATCATCGGAATAAAGCTGTTTTCATGGGTAAATTTGATTTTTTTTTGTTTTCTATTATTAATATTTAAAAGTATATAATATGTTTCTACATTTATTGTATTTCGGTGGTGGAGATAGCCTACATTACACATCTTCATTTGTAGATTATGTAGGGACCACTGATCACGTACCACCTATTGAATGATAACCTAATTTTTGGTTTATCATAGTTAAATCATCTTTTTTTATTTCAAAAGTATTTTATAATTTATCAACCAAAAATTTTAATATAATCTCTTTTTTGATAAAAGGAAAGTATTGCCATAGTTAAATAATCGTTACACTATTTATTTTGTAATAGCACTGCTAGTATTATTTTTTTAAATAAATCTATAAAATTATTGTATAAATTATCAATCGTTTAACTTGTGCGTCAACGATCTTTTTTAATGACTAACGTACTCAACAGAAGCCCTAATTAAAATAAAGTTTCCCTCCGAGCCAACGATAACTAGAAACATAAAGTTTCAATCAAGTTCTGGAACGGGAGTTGAAACTTTAACTTAACGAATGCAACATTGAACGATTAAACTACCGTCGTATTAGCGAAGTTTTGCTATCTCTTTAATTACGTTAGTTATTTATATATTTCCTTTAAAAAAATCTATTCATCGTTGATCTAAATTAATTATTGACCAACTGTAATATGAGTGCACATAGTTTAAAAGTCATCTCTAATTAAACTCACGAATTAGTAAAAAAATCAGATGTTGCTATCAATGCTTTAGTAATTATACAATCATGTTAACAAGTTATAAAAATTATTAACATGATTGTTATTTATTTAAGCAATACGTAAAAAAACATATCTTCGCAAACCACGGACAGTCTAAATATTTTTTTTTGTTAATTTACGAACATAGGCATTATATATTATAGGAAAAGTCTTTATAAATGAAATAAAATTATATACATCGATATGTTACTCAGTAAATATATTTTGGTTATTCTAAGGTAAGGAAAAAAAAATTAAATTCATCAATAAAATTTTTTTTTGTTGTACAGTGGTAGTCACGTTGCAGTCGGTACAGAAATGGGTGCGATCGACCGGGTAATAACGACGCCCTCATCCGTAGACCAATCTGAAATAACAGATAACGTTGTTATGTTTCATATAATTTTTATATGATGATGTCCGATGATGTCTGGTCGATTACGAGCACGGCGATATCGTCTGGTTATTGCCAGATGATATCAACAGCGCAGTGCTCTAAGAATTTACACAACTCACACTTTATTGCGATGTAAATACATGCATTATATGCAATAAGTTCGGAGGAAGGTACAGATGCAGTGTCAAGCTGACGAGACATACATACAATACACCCAGAAACACACGTCAAAACCAATGTGTAAGGAATAAAGTTGTTAAACATCCATTCATAAAAAAAAATACAATTAAAAAAAAGTATTATATCGCTCGATACATTAATCGCTAATCTGAATAACAGTTGAGGTTATGCAAAACGTTATTCAATCAGGCAGCTTTTAAATCTAGCTGACGGGATGCAAACGAATTTATTCGTCTTGTGACTGGTTTATTTGTAACATGTGAACAAGAAAGTCGGCGGTAAGGGATACCCTTTTTTTAATTATAGTAAAGTAAAAAGTAAAGTAATAATTTATATATATACAAATAAGGGGCGTTCAGCATAACGAGCGGCTTTATATCGGATATAAATATTTTTATTTTTTATCATTTCTTAGACAATGCAGATTACACGATGTTTTCCTTCAACGGCGAGCACGTGTTGCGATAAATCAGCACTCAACTATTTCAATAATAGTGTCGGCACCGGGGATCGAAATGTGTTTACTCGCGTACCGTGAATTAAAAGTTATACTTAAACGTTGTTCTTTTTCTTCTTCTTTTCTCTATGTTTCATTACTTGAATACTTAAGGAAACATATAGACCCTTGCAATATAGACGGAATATCAACGGCTTATTAAGCGGTAAGAAGCTCAAAAGAATAACCACATTGAGTTATGCATGTTTTTACATAAAAGGGGTGAAACATCATCACTCCTCAACAGAGATTCAAGTTGCAAGTGCTTTATCAGCCCTGGGTACTAAGATGTAATGCTTTGTTACCTGTAATTGGGTCTCCGGGTTTTTACATCCATCGTGAGAAACGCAGTGGAAAAATTTTGCGAAATTTGACATTTGTTTATTACAGTGGTAGAGCTACTCTGCAGTGTGTTTCCAGCTGCAGGACCAATTTATGACCCATTCAGGGTCAGCTAGATCGGGGTAGGACCGCCCTCACAGGATATAAGTGTAAAATAGCAGCATAATGCTGCTGCCTTTCGTCTGATAAGTGTAGGGATCCGGAGATCTTTATTACTGGCGACGAGGCATTCCATCTCAGTCCTCAAGGGTGACAACGCATCTGCATTATGATTCCTTGTCATGGATGAATGTAGATGTCATGGGCCGCAGGAATCACTTACCATCAGGTGAACTGTGTGCTCGTTTGTTACTCTCAATGTAATAAAAAAATGTATATGAGGTTATTCTTCCCCAGTCCACACGCTCCACCGCATCATACCGCACCTAGATACAAGCTGTAGGTGGCTCTGTGACTGTTAGAATGTCAGGATACGTTTACAATATGCAATATCCTTATCGGCGATGAATGTGGGTGTCATTTTAGTGGTAATTGCATTAATCTTACCGAATGGTCCGCAAGTATACTCTTATTCAATTTACAACAAATAAAATAACATTATTACAATCGACATTTCCAATTACAAATTATCGCATTACGTCCGTCCGTATGTATACATTTCGTACTTTACTTGTTTTATGTTGCTTCTAAAGTTGTATAAAATACAATTTTATTGACGCGTCCAATACACGGGCCGGTTTTGCGTATCTTGCTTATATTTGGCAGTATCTAAAGATTCCACTCAGAGTGGTTTTTACGATAACAATTTGACTGACAACTTTGAATCAGGTTCGACTTTGTTTACAATCATTTTGTGGAATTTTTGTAATGTTTTGTTTTTTTTAATTAATATGATTATAAAAAAAAACGTTTAGATAAGGCAAGGCTATTATGCTGACCGATTTGGTTATCTGTTTGGAAGCTATTTTGTTGGCTTTACGGTTGTTTAAAAAGCATTTTATCAATGAAAATAAACCTTTATAAGTGCTAAAATGATGTGTGGTAAAGCCACGCTACAGCTAATAACAAGCAATAACATATACGCTCATAGGACCAGAAAATGACCACGATCAAAAAATTACGGCACTATATTTCGTATAATGTGAGAGCCAATTATGACATGCATATGTCACTTTTCTCCCATATGAGAACTCATCGTGTGAATGAGTCGTCATTCTTTATAAGTATGTATTTTAGATACGACCTTCATTGCTTCATCAAAAATCTTTAATATATACACTGTACTAAGTATATATACATTTATTATTTATTAATTTTGTTATTAATTTTTGTACATTAAACTTTAACCTATGTGACAAAAAAAATTTTACTTCGTATAAGAATTTCTAATATCTTAGTAAAAATTGTAAAGAAGTGACATCGTAACGAACACAAGTCGACAAGTACCAAGCGGAGCAAATCTCACGATCTCTGAGAGATTACCAATATCCCGTAGTTAATAAAAGCCATAACTCTAAGCTGGCCGGTCAGGATTCGATGCCGACGCGACCTGATTTTTGATCGTCGATGAAACCGCGAGATAAATGCAGTAGCGAGATTATACCAGACCGACGACATAGCGTTTGATTTTAATCACAGATAAATATAGAGTTGAGTTTTATCATATCATTTATTAAGTAAATATGCTGCGGTAGGGATCTTTGGTTAATATTTAAAGATTTATAAAAGCTTTATCGATTGTGATTGTGCTTAGAAACTCTTTTTCCATTATTATAATTATAATACAAGATTCGAAAACCCTTAATACTATGCGGACACATTATTTAATAGACAGAATTAATGGATCACTTCGACCAGGGTAGGACCACGCCCTCATAGAATACCAGAGTAATGCTGCTGTGTTTCGTCTCGTGAATGTAGAATCCGGAGACCTTTATTACTGGTGACGAGGTATTCCATCTCAGTCCTCATTGCATTATGATTCCTTGTCATGGATGAATGTAGATGTCATGGGCCGCAGGAATCACTTGACATCAGGTGAACTGTGTGCTCGTTTGTTACTCCATACGTAATAATGAAAAAAGGAGAAGGTATTCCAGTTTAGTCTTTAGAGGTGATGACGCATTAGTATTATGATTCCTTATCGGGGATGAATGTGGGTGTCATTTTAGTGGTAATTGCATTAATCTTACCGAATGGTCCGCAAGTATACTCTTATTCAATTTACAACAAATAAAATAACATTATTACAATCGACATTTCCAATTACAAATTATCGCATTACGTCCGTCCGTATGTATACATTTCGTACTTTACTTGTTTTATGTTGCTTCTAAAGTTGTATAAAATACAATTTTATTGACGCGTCCAATACACGGGCCGGTTTGCGTATCTTGCTTATATTTGGCAGTATCTAAAGATTCCACTCAGAGTGGTTTTACGATAACAATTTGACTGACAACTTTGAATCAGGTTCGACTTTGTTTACAATCATTTTGTGGAATTTTGTAATGTTTTGTTTTTAATTAATATGATTATAAAAAAACGTTTAGATAAGGCAAGGCTATTATGCTGACCGATTTGGTTATCTGTTTGGAAGCTATTTTGTTGGCTTTACGGTTGTTTAAAAAGCATTTTATCAATGAAAATAAACCTTTATAAGTGCTAAAATGATGTGTGGTAAAGCCACGCTACAGCTAATAACAAGCAATAACATATACGCTCATAGGACCAGAAAATGACCACGATCAAAAAATTACGGCACTATATTTCGTATAATGTGAGAGCCAATTATGACATGCATATGTCACTTTTCTCCCATATGAGAACTCATCGTGTGAATGAGTCGTCATTCTTTATAAGTATGTATTTTAGATACGACCTTCATTGCTTCATCAAAAATCTTTAATATATACACTGTACTAAGTATATATACATTTATTATTTATTAATTTTGTTATTAATTTTTGTACATTAAACTTTAACCTATGTGACAAAAAAAATTTTACTTCGTATAAGAATTTCTAATATCTTAGTAAAAATTGTAAAGAAGTGACATCGTAACGAACACAAGTCGACAAGTACCAAGCGGAGCAAATCTCACGATCTCTGAGAGATTACCAATATCCCGTAGTTAATAAAAGCCATAACTCTAAGCTGGCCGGTCCAGGATTCGATGCCGACGCGACCTGATTTTTGATCGTCGATGAAACCGCGAGATAAATGCAGTAGCGAGATTATACCAGACCGACGACATAGCGTTTGATTTTAATCACAGATAAATATAGAGTTGAGTTTTATCATATCATTTATTAAGTAAATATGCTGCGGTAGGGATCTTTGGTTAATATTTAAAGATTTATAAAAGCTTTATCGATTGTGATTGTGCTTAGAAACTCTTTTTCCATTATTATAATTATAATACAAGATTCGAAAACCCTTAATACTATGCGGACACATTATTTAATAGACAGAATTAATGGATCACTTCGACCAGGGTAGGACCACGCCCTCATAGAATACCAGAGTAATGCTGCTGTGTTTCGTCTCGTGAATGTAGAATCCGGAGACCTTTATTACTGGTGACGAGGTATTCCATCTCAGTCCTCATTGCATTATGATTCCTTGTCCCGGATGAATGTAGATGTCATGGGCCGCAGGAATCACTTGACATCAGGTGAACTGTGTGCTCGTTTGTTACTCCATACGTAATAATGAAAAAAGGAGAAGGTATTCCAGTTTAGTCTTTAGAGGTGATGACGCATTAGTATTATGATTCCTTATCGGGGATGAATGTGGGTGTGATCCTTCGCAGCAATCACTTATCATCAGTTGAACTGTGTCCTCGATTAATTACTTAATACAATAAAAAAAAACAAGATTACAAAAATACAGAATACAAGTGTACAACATTAGGTTGACGCCTTATTGATGGTGACGAGACATTCCATCTAAGCGAAGCGATTCCAGGTGAAGCGACTAACAAATGAAATTCAAATTATTATTCCTTTTTTTGATATGGCCAAATACTCTGGGCGGCTCAAAGCAGTATGATTTTATGTTGCCTAACCATTTTCAGTCGTATTTGAAAGTTAATTGAGTTGCATTTCAATCGCTACAAATTTGTCACTTCACCGCAACTCTGTCGGTCTGCCCTTAGTCAACCGAAATGACAACACATCAGCATTTTCATTCTTTATCGGTGAATGTCGGTTTCACGGGCCACTATACTTTTTATCTGAAATCTATGAGCATTTTTCACCCCTATTACTACTTAAGGAGAACTTAGTTTACTTCTATACCATAAAAACTTGTATTTTCAATGATGAAAAATATACAGATACTAGAGTATTTGTTGATATATAGCAGCGTTGGAGCACTAATTACAGAAGATGCGAAGATTATGACGCTTGAAGCTGTATATTAATTGTAATAAAAACTGATTATAAGCACTTGGCGAGCTACCACAAAATGGGAAGGTGCGAGATAGATAGATAACGCGAGCCAAGGACGCGCGCGGTGTTGCCTATTGTATGGTAATCTTGGGATAGAGGCGGTAGGGTGACCACACTTTCTAATTATTTTATACATTATAAATGATTTTGTAAAATGTTACTTCTATCTCTCTCTCTAAGCCCACCACAGAACGCCATGGAGCTCAATCCTAATGCCGCATGTATCTATTGACCCGCAAACTGTAATAGGTCATTACCACCATCTAGTCCCCCCCCCCCCATATTAATTATTTAAATATTTTGTCGCACACTTAATATTTAATTCATGGTAGATCAAACGGCTCAAACTCAAAATCTCGTTTAATATTTCCACAGAATGCAAACTCGTGTTCGATCTCTGTTCCGAATTGTGTCTCTTTACATTTTCATTTATTATTTACTGTGTTAAAGTTATTACCTTTTACTGGCATAGCTTACTTTATTTATAGTTATTAGTTAGTAATTAGTCGTGAAAAGGAAAAGAAAAGGTAAAACAGTACTTTAACAGCTCTACCATAAAATCAAGCAGTATATCCAAAACTTAAAACATATAGCAGCATAACTTTTTTGTACCTCCGGGCGGAAGCACCCCAATACCAGCTTCTTCCATTTGACGGCATACAACGGAGAGCGACTCGAATCGTCGATGACCGAGCTCTCACCGATCGACAGGATTCTCTGGCCCTGCGGACGTCAGTTGCCTCTGCATTTTTTATCGTATATACCACGGGGAGTGCTCCGAAGAGCTGTTTGGAAAGATTCTTGCCGCCGAGTTCCATCATCGGATGACACGACAGACCACCAGATTCCATCCTCACCACGTGGATGGCTGGTATTCCTCTACTGTGTGCTTCTCGCGGCATTTTCTGCCCCACACAGCTGTCTTGTGGAACGGTCTGTCCTCGGCAATTTTACCAAACCAGTACGACTTAGGGTCCTTCAAGAAGCGAGTCTATTCCTTTCTTAAAGGCCGTCAACGCATCTGCAGTTCCTCTGGTGTTGCGGTTGTCCATGGGCGTTGATGAGCACCTCGGAGTTCCCGGTGGTCGTTTGCTCCCTTTTTCCTTTGAAAAAATAAAAAATAAAGGATTAAATAAATAGATTTAATAACATAACTTTTTCGTGTCTGTTACGCTATGTGGTAGTAGATGTGAACAAATTAATGTTCGTTCTAAAACGTTGAAAAATTTATATTTATTTTTTGCATCGTGGTTAATTTAATTAGGAATTAAGTTAAAGGCTCCTAATGCATTTAAAGAAGGTTTCTTATTGCACACCTCGATATTGTCCACATGTAAGCTATATTTGTTAACTTAAATCCGACAGCGTCTGTCTATTAAGTTTCTTGAATGCAAACTAGCTTTTACTTTGTCCATATTGTGACTTTGTCACTTTAATCTTCTGCCAGCTAGACCATAAAGGTATGTAAATTACTTAATGTAATTTAAATAGAATCGTAGCAATTTGCGGAACGAATTTAATCGTTACATTTTTTTATTTGAAACAGTTTCCATATTGATATTTTTCTGATTTTTAACTTAGATAATCGTTTCGTGATACAAAAATTACCAATTTATGCATAATGTAATTGCTCTTTATAGTTAATAAAATTAAAAAAAATATTTCTTTTGAATAATAATTAATATAATTCCTTTTGAACTTTTCATAGATTGCCAAATCCTAAGTCCCTATTTTTAACTAAACTAGAGGAGGTTAGAAAAGCACACATTGCAGTAAAGAGCAAGTGCAGTGCAGTAGTGAGCGCATATACATTATCTTTCCTGGAGACTAAGATGAAATGTCTCATCATCAGTTATAGTTTCACATGTGTAATAAAAAATATATGACGTTTATAAACGCCTCCAGGTCGACTTCAACCTCGGCGATATCTTCTGTTTATTACATATTCTTGTACATCTTTATTTCGATTCAGTGCATGTTCAATGGGATCGCGGGAAGGTGCACAAGCAGTTTCAAGGATGCAGGACACACTCGCAAACTCAATAAGTAATAACGTATATTGCCCCGGCAGAGAATCGAACCCAGGCCCTTTAAAAACAACTGTGGAGCATCATAAACCTTCGCTTGTATACTGGAAATAAACGTCTTTAAACCTAAGGATTTCCGTACATATACGATTTCATTGTCACCGCATTCGTCTTGCTGTATGAATTAGTAGGTAGGAAAGCTTATAAAAACTGGCCGAGCCGCCGTGCCAAGGGAAAATATATTCATGCAGTTTTGTATTTGCCCGTTTCAATGTTATATTTTATTCGTTAAATAATTTCAGAAATAGGATTAAGTACACTATTTCGTTGAATACTTTATATGTTAGACAAGATTATAAATAACTTGGAAACTAACCCGCATCTATATTTTCAAATGGTATTACGAAGTAAAAACAAAACATTACCATAACAAATTTTATTATAACTTCTGAGTTAAATAGGTCATGAAAAACAACCATTTAAATTCTAATTAATAATTCCCTCTGTCTATTAACACATCCCGATTTTTTTAATCATTCCAAGAAGAATACAGGAGTTTATTTAAGTATTACAAGTTAATATAAAATTACCGTTAAAATTACACATTTCGCATTATGTATACATATATAGGTAAGAAAACTTCGACTTCTTAAGAGTTTATTTTCAGATTAATAAGAATTTATTTATAAAAATGTACCATTCAAAGAGGTTGCTTGTTGAATTTCATTACACATTTACTAAATATATACTCATAACGGGCACATGAGGTTTTGTCCACGCTACATGCGAAATAAAAAGAAATATTAACGAAAATGCACATTTTTAAATAGCACACTGAATTATGCATTTTAATTTTTATTGGAAATACACTCGATGCCTTTTAATGATAACGTTACATAGATCGAAAAAGAGCATAAACGTATCACTCTCTGCAATTCATTATGTACCTTAGTGTATTTGATTAAAAGTACAAATTCTCTTAACATATTATTGTTACGACGCAAAAAAAAATTGCAACAGAACATTTTCTTGAATCTTGCAAAGATTCTTTTGTTGAGATGTTATTCCTTAAACGCAATCATTTAAAAAAGAACTCTATGTTCCACAGTTAAAACTTAAGTTTGTAAATGGTGTTACGTATCTAGAATGATACCACAAAACACCACGTAAATGCTGCTTGCCGTAAAAAGTTATTGTTGTATAAATTAATAAGTTGATAATAACTTATTCGAAATAAATATCTTTTCTCGCTCTATATACAACTAAAAAATAATTTAGTATATATTCCAATAAAATATGGAATGTGTTGTATTAAATCTAAGGGTGACAAAAGTGCAGAACGATTACGAGTTGCATCTTCCAGTTATAGTTTTTGGAACCCTACATTTCGCATACGAGACCCAATAACATTATTCAGCTGATTCACGCCGATGTGCTATGAGGCCGCGATCCGCTCCGATTGTGCCAACCCATTCAGACTATGGCTAGAAAAAAACTGCAACTTATTTATCTAAGACGTCTAAGTTAGTATGGGTAATTTTTTTTTTTTTTTTTTTTTTTTTTTCCGGGCTGAAGGCCACTGTTAGCCCGAGGGCTTTTACAGTTTCACCGGGTTGAGAGGTGACCGAGCGCTAATGGCACTCAGTCGAGACCTCTATATATAGGTAACCAGCACAAGGGCTCCCGAGAGGGAGCCTCGGCTTGGACCGTTACCTTGTTTCGCGAGAGCGTCTGACTCGAGGGTGCCCGAGAGGGCCGAACCTCGGCTCGGTCAGTTGCTTCTGACAGAGGATTCTTTAAATTCGCTATGATTATTAGCTATCTGTACCACCACTTCGGAATGCGTGGGCGCTGGAGAAGAAGTGGCGCAAGAAACTCCAGCGACGCTTCTATCTGTATGGACTGGAGAGAACCGACCAGTGACATGGCGGTATCGCGAATATCCTTTGTGACGCCCTCGCCATATGGGTAAGTAGCACGACAAACTTAAGGGGATATCTTCCCCTTAGACGTAGACGGTACACCTACCAAAAAAAAATTACCTTAGTAAAAGTTTTTTATATCTCAAGAAAAAGTTATCAGTGTTGCAACTTTCTGAAGTCTCTATTAAACAGGTAATTTATTTATGCGACAGCTCAGTATATTGCTTTTTTTTTTTTTTTGCTTTACCACGGAAGGCAAAAGTTGAATAAAATAATTTATTGAACAGTAGAGAACGAAAAAAAAAATCCCTGTAAAACGCAACGAGATTTTCCAGTTTTAAAATTCCACAAAGATGCGTTGCAGAGGGAAAAATGAATTATAGATGCCTGTCGTTATAAATTTTACATTTCTAGTCTTTTAAAAAAAACATCATCAAAAGGAAGTGCGAATAATCGGAGAAACAATCTTCTTTATTTTAATGCAAAGCATTCGTTTTTTTTATTACTCCGTAACTAAAGATTTCATAATGATAAGATACAAGATACGAGAGGATGCAAAAGAAAATTTAAACAGTAATTGCTAGTTTGTTTTTGATATAAACTAATTACTTTGCTTGGTTGCATTGACACGATGTGTTAGACATTCTGGCTTATCGGAAGTCCTGGGTTCGATTGCAAATCGTGGTAGAATACTCCTCCAAGTGCAAAAGCTTACGAAAATATCAGTTCCTACGCAGTTGATATCATTCGGTAATACATCATCATAAAGTTATATGACATTATTAACATGATAAACGTAAATTATAAATTAAATAATATATATGTGGCTAGGTAAAGGCGGGTTAAGAGAAATCACTTGACCATTTCCAGGGTGAGGTCGGGTGAGTGCACCGAGAAAATCCGGTTAAATAAATATGATAAAATTTTGTGCGGAACATAGTTGATTTTAGCCCGAAGCTTGTTATCACAACTGCGTCAGGTGGCTGAGCGATGAAGGTCCTTAACAGGAACCTACGGAATCCTCGACTAGACAGAACCACACATGGATAACAGCGTGAAATAGCGTGACGCTGCTGTGTTTCGTATGGTGAGAGTAGGAAGCCCAGCCCAATTAGCGATACCACATGTGTAACTTATCTGTACTTTAATAATTGTATCAGACTCTTTTATGTACCTGTTTATCCTACATTTAAAGTAGAGCTATGCTGTAGCTATGAATTAACTGGAGCACTAATAGATCTCGATTGGAGAACCACCATAATCCAGATAAACTTAGCAGAATTGTTTTCGTCTATTGGTAGTAGGAGGCATTCCATGTTAATTGTTAACGGATCGGTAGCAAATTAGGGTTCAACGACCCTTGTAATAAATTTTCGTCAGTTGAATTGTGTGCTCGTATGTCAATCTCTTATAAAAATCATTAAATTAAACATTAAATTCGCACGTAAACTTGTTAATTTGATTTTTAAACGTGTAAATTCATTATTTAAATTTGAATTTTTGCACAATACTTACAAAAAAAGTTTCTTTAAGGTAAGTACCTCGTATCGACGGTTCGTATATGTCATGTTCGTAATCGTACGACGGCCGGAAATGTCGGAGCAGCACAAAAACTGTTCCATATCGCTGGCTTTGAGTCAAAACATAGTCAGTCGTTTACTGTTAGGCTCGAAGGTGGCTTGAATCTGACCGTAAAAAGTTTGTGTTTATTTTTCAGTTTTAATTTCTTAAATAATGACGTGTCCTTTAGTTTGGAAAATATACATTTGATCTTTATATTTGGTTAAAAATAACTTAACACGAACCTTTGTCTTTTAATTATGATATGTTTATATGTATTATTGAGCCTAACAAATCAAATTGAATTATCAATAACTTTAAATGATTAGGATATTTAGGAAAAGGTTTTTTATTAGTGTCTCTTTATAATATTAGGGGGTAACAAATATCACACGATATGATATTCATTCTTGATAAGGAATCTAAATGTAGATGTGTTATCACTAAGATGGAATCGTCATCAAAGGTCAAATCAGCGCTAAGCGCTTTTTTTTTAAGCTAAGCCAGTAAACCACCATGGCTTTTTCACATGATATTTGAATTCTTCAGTGGTAGACACTGTTATGTAACGCTAGTGGGTTTCTTAGTTGGTGAGTGAATATTTGTAAGGGTTGAATTCAGATGTTTATGGGTAGGTCGCCTCTTCTACCACGCTATTTCGTACTGCGTCCGCTTGATCGTAAAGGAACGACCTTCTCATTAGAAGTGCTAAGTTGGGAAGGTACTTACCATCCTGAAATCCGTGCGTTACTTTTCCTCTTTTGAGTCTTCTTTCTCCATTCACTTTTGAGTCACTCATTAAACAACAAAACAAAGAGCTGATATGGTGAAGGGGCCTGCCACCAGTAATAAACAAACTGCTTACCAGCGTAATGAAGTAGTATGACTAATTGTTTTGATCGTCACATGTTAAAACTTAATTAACATAACCAGTAAAGTATGATTAATCGCGTTCAACTGTTTGTAATCATCGATAATGTACAATATTATATATCAGTAGAACACTGGTGGCTCATTGACTGAGTGAGTACTCATCTATTTTAGTACACCACAGTCCTATATTCAATCCCTTATACTACAATTTGTAATTATAAGAACTAAGTAACGTATTCGTTGAAAACGGAGCTGAAAAAAGTTAAATATGTTTCCGCAAAATAACTTCCTAGTGTAACGAACGAAATCAATTAAATTTGTCAAAAACTTTTAACAAAATAAAACAAGACAGGCAGACAGAGATAAAAGGAGAATAAAAAATTAGTTAGTAGTTCATTTTACTAATATATTTAGATTTATTAGTAAAATGAACTCAAAACAATGCTTTCGCTCGAATTCTGTTATTTCCTATTGGTTACAACGGCATTACAAACGGCGCTTTTAATATTTATGCTACAGTTGGTATATAGGCTGATTTATAATATAAAATAGCTTAATCACTACCTCGCGTCACTCTCCATCTTATAACTTAGGCCTAGATGCATTTCATTATGAGTTTAGGTAACGATAGCAAAAAACTTTGACAGTTCTAGAGCTACACTGCAGTTTTTTTCTAGCTGCATACTGAATGGGTCAGCTTGACAGGGGTGGGACCACACCCTCACTTGGTATTCTGCTGTGTTTGCGAGAGCTTCTGACTCGAGGGTGCCGCAGAGTGCCGAACCTCGGCTCGGTCAGTTGCTTCTGACTAAGAAGTAAAGCATATTGCGGGAAGTCAACGGTAGCCGGGTTTTCAACCAACGATGACAAATTAATAAATTACTTAATATCAAAGCTTTTAAAATATACATCATTATACATAAAGCGTGTTTTTAACATTGCACATTAAATTATATAAATACATTTCAATGTGCTAGTGCGATTGACTGACCAACGAAATTGGTTTTATTAGAAACAAGACAATATTATATCATAGTATTATTGTAACTAGATATATTATTATGTTGTATTGTAAATAAAATATGGAAATGCAATAGAGAAATAAATACGATATATTAGACATGTCGACAAACATTATTTGTTATATTTAGATATCGACAAGTCAGTCGTTGGGGGTTACTAGCTGTATTGAGTAAAGTTTTTTCTTTATTAAAAAAAATCTTGTTTTACTGTCCGTACGCAGTACCTATATTGCATCGATGTGCATGTGCAAGTGTAAGCGTTAGTTTCCCGCAACAAACGAGTACTTCTATATATTTTCTCAGGGGTTACAACCAATCCGCACGATGGACAAAATGATCCGGCGTGCAATCCGGATGCAAAGTGATCCGGTCACAATATTAATAAACCAGAAACTATATTTTGAAATGATTTGATGCATTTCGAAACTACGAACGGTACTTAGCAGATCTTGAGTTTGTATTTGCCTTAAAATTCATTAACAAGTATACATATACCTTTTTCCTTGAGAGATAAAGATAAGACAAACGGTATTTGATGGACATTATGGTAAATAACTGCAGACAGACCTTAAATTGAACATCTTATGGTCTTGTGTTGCAATTCTAAAGACGTATAATATGTTCGGTCAGGTTTTGATTAAATGGTGAATTCATGTTTTTTTTTTCTAAGTTATGCGTGCGATTTCTTTTTACATGTTAATAATGACACAGATAAAAGTACCGTCTTGGGTAGCACTGTGGCCGCTACGGTCAACGTGACGTCATTTCCTTTAAATATTCCTACACTCAATTGCATTGAACGATCTCTTTATGACCCAACGTTTTATTGAACTGTATAATACTTCCCATGTCGATTCATAGTAATATATGTTCGAAAGAGCTTCAACGCGCTCGTAACTGTGAGTAATTATCTATTATTTAGACAAATTCATAGTTAAGCGTTCGGTCTGACAACTTTCGGATGGGTGACCGATAGTGACATTTAAAATAATAATAATGAAAAAAATAAAAAAAATAAGTAATATTTTAGTATAGCCTTAGTCATTCTCATATACTTTCGAGCATCTTTAATTTGTCTAAATATTATTTTATTCCTCAATTTAGTATAAATCGAGCTGTGTTAGAAAACAACGAACACGTACCAACATTCTTTAAAATACGCCTTGTTTTGCGTAACAACGAGAAAGTGATGGGAATACAGTATCCACGTTTGTAAGAGCGAGACAGACGGCGTTCGTTGTAGCCTCAAGGCAAACAACGTTTACTTACCGTCGCTTTTCCAACAATATTACTATGATGAATATACCTTACTAAAGTAAAAGAAATAAAGCTCTGTGTTCGACACAGTGCTCCTGTGTGTCGAGTTTAATCATTGCAGCTGTTTTCTCGATTTCCAAGTATTTAAGGTTATTTCTTTTATTTCAAAGCCTCCCGGTACTTTGAACGAACGTAGTATGGAGGAAAAATACATATTTTATTGCTATTCGGTACATTTTAGTGATTTATTGTAGTTAATTCAACCCAAACGTCAGTTAATGAAGCAATAGAGACTTAGCGTGTACAACAATTTGTTTGTATAAAAGTTTATTTATCGCACGTTAAAATTATTTAATAACTATAATTTTAATAACGACTGAAATTTCTTTCGTTATTTTTTTTAATTTCTGGAATTAGAGGTTAGTTTATTTATTTAATTAAAACTATAAAAAAATCGATATCTGTAAGTTATAGGAAAAATCCAAAATAAAAATTAGTTAACAAAGTTAAAAGAGGGTTTAGATAGTTAATTTTTATAAAATTAGGGGCGGTGAACTATGAAAACGCAATTTAACTGATGGTAAGTTATTCTTACGGTACATGACAAACACATTTATTCGTTGTCAGAAATCGTAGTACAGATGGATCGTCATCTCTGAGGGCGAAGATGTAAAGTGTCATCGATAATAAGATCTTCGGTTTCACCATACGGAACACAGCCAGAGTTAAGTTACAATTTTACGTTAACATGATCTATATCTTGGTAACGAATGTCATTCCACCTAAAAATTAAGATGAATACCGGCGTGAATTAACCGCATAACACTGCTGTGTTTTGTATGGTGAGTTTATGGAACCGGAGACCCAATTACACTGGTCATGTGGAACCTATGTCCAAAGGTGACGACACCATTGCATCTTGAATCTCTCTTCAATACGTAGGTTTATTGACCGTTATCACTTCTATCAGCTTTAACTGCGCGTTAATCATACGTTTCATAATAAAACATCTGAGCCAATTTGCGCATTCATCTATCTATATGAATCTCCCGAATTTATTCCACAAAAATATGCTTAACTTTAAGTAATTACTAAGCCCCTCAAAATAAGGACAATTTATTCTATTTATATTTAATAACAATATTGAATATACAATAGATAAATTCTTTAAATAAATCAATGATAACCGACTTCATTAAATACACTTTACTTTTAGTAGCTACTTAGTGGGATCCCTACCGTAAAAACTTTACTAACTAAAGACATTTCATCTATCGTTTCATTAGAAAGAAGAAAAATGTACAAGAAACCCTAAATGTTTAGTTCAAGTAAATACTTGAGGAGAGAAAGAGAAACGAGCTGCGTGAGCAGTGACAAATTAACTTGTGTTTATTTTCTCGTACTACCATTAAAAATATTGCATTTCCTCGTAAACGATTGCATAATAAAGAGCACTGCCGAAAATTGAGGTCGACATAACCTGTTCTGCAACCCGTGTTTCAAATAACACCCGTCAGTTTAAGTGTAAGATATGAAACTAAACTCATAATGAAATGCATTAATATATCTACGCACTTATTATTCCAATTAATTGATATTTTATACGGTATCTAGGCTAGGAAATTGCTATATATGAAAAGATATATCATGCTACATTACCACGCATGCTTACAGCATTATGATATATATATATATATATATATATATATATATATATATATATATATATATCATGTTGACGTCATCATATGTCTAGCTCACATATTACTTTTTTTTATTATTATGGAATCCACCATACATCCCCAACACCAGAGAAGTCACTAATACGCTGCCGGCCCTTAAGAAATGTGTAGGCTCTTTTCTTGAAGATCCCTAAGTCTTACCGGTTCGGAAATACCGACTGAGCTGATTTCACAGAGTAGTAGTGCGTGACAGAAAATTTTGCGTAATTCACACAATGGTGGATTCCCAACCAACGAGATGATGAGGATGTGATGTTTAAACTCAGCGGCTGAAATTAATCCGAACAACTCCACAGAACCTTCGTCATGGTAAATACGAGTTTAATTATACAAAATTTCGTTTTCATTGAAAGACTTTTGACAATGGACATCACGCTTAAGAGTTCACGACCACTCTTCCGTCCCTAAGCTAGCTTCACATTATCGTACATTTGTAAGAACATTAATGTTTGATATTATGGTTTATATTAAGCCGCTCTGTGAACAGTACCTTGGCCGTTACGCCGCGCAAGCCCATTGATGATACAGTCATAAGATATGCATTGGTGAAGCCGACGATCGCAGGAACCTTTTGATATCTTAGAGTGATAACTACAGACAACAGCCTTAACAAAAATTCATGATACGAATAATAATATGCGTTGTCATCCCTGAGGACTGAGAAAGCTTCCTTACTTGTAATATATATATATGTATATATATATATATATATGTTAGGCATAGACCTCCTCTCTAGGGAGGGTATTGGGGTATATCACGGTCTCCACTGCTAAATTCACATATTTTCGAAATATATAAACGTACATAAAGATAGAATTCAACATTTTATCCTCATTATCATGATGATCACAATCGACCAATGTGCGCTTCACGCCGAAATTTCTGCCGCGCCCAATTAATCTGTGGAATCAGCTGTCGTCGGCGGTATTTCCGAATCGTTACGACTTAGGGATCTTTAAGAAAAGAGGCAACAGTTTTCTTAAAGGCTGGTCTTGCAGATGTCCATCCGCGACACTAGTCACTTACCTTCAGTAAGCTGCTTGCGTGTTTGCTTCCTATTCTATAAAAGAAAACTAGTCTTCTGTGACTTGTATGAAATATGAAACAAACTGTAACATGTCGAACACAGATTATATATAAGATATATAAATACATGTATAACACCCACAGTCAATCTCAATAGCAAAGCCAAAAGCAGTTTTCTGAATTAATATGTAACGTACCATGTTATAGGATCTCCTGTTTCTCATAAGACGATCCAAAGCATTACTTCAATTAAAATTAGGTCTAGTTTATAGTTGCTGGGTGGTTTTATCACATGTAGAAGTTAAGTTAATGATTATATAGTCCTATAGGACATTTAAAATCAAGTTGCGTGTACTTATGACGTACTTAAGGGATTTTAAGTGAACTTGAACTTTTAAGGGAGATTTATAAAGAATTTACGACTAGCTTATAACTTAATTTAATGGTGCGCTCACTTTCAATCTAAATAGTCTAAAAACTAAGTAAATTTTCGTTGTAAGCCATACTGGACGATTGTATAACCTGTAGAAGTCAGTTAAACACTAAGTCACAAAACCGCTTATAAGCATATTAAAGGGGCTTTACAAAATAATTTAACATCAAACACTAATACCAATTAACTGTTAATTAATAAGCGATCAAATATCGTATAAATCTATTATCAACCAATTTACGTAATCGATACTCTGTTATGTTATTGTGTTTTTTCTTTTAAAAACAATTGGGTGTGGCCTTCACATTTGTTAAATTCATATATTTCTTTATTTGAGAGAAGAAAGTCCATCTTTTTGGAGGTGGAATTATATACAATGTTCTATATAATTTTTTTAACGGAAATAATGTTTATGAATGCGACAAGATTTATGTGTGACAAGTTAACAAAAAAATAAAATAAAAAAAAAGTAATTGATAATAAAAATTAAGTTTGGTTAAATATTTGAAAAATCTTAAACTTGTCAAAAATTGTTCTATTTTGGACCTACTGTCGACATTCATTTTTGGAGATAGATGAAAACCATCAATAATGAATGAAACCAATATATTTATTGCCAAGTTGCCAGACGCATAACCATCATGGTTATGCGTCTGGCAACGGTAGGAGTACTATACTATTATATTATAATAATAATCTTTATTTTTAACTTTATACAACTATACAAATTTACAGTAACTAAATTATATAGCTCCTGAAGAATATCGAAATAACTAGAACTCCTTAACCCTGATGACAATGCATAAACCATCGCAGCGAACGTCCAAGCCGAGGCTCTCCCTAGGGACCCCTTGTCCCGGTTACCGATTAATAAAGGTCTCGGCTGAGTGCCCTAAGCGGCCGGCCACCTTTCAATCCGGTGGAGCTGTAAAAGATCTCGGGATAAAAGTGGCCGCACTCATAAAAAAAAATCACAGCGATCGTAGACGTGAATTATGATGGAATCACACTATACAGCTACTATAATCTGACCTTGTGTGTCCAATACTTTTGCAAGCATTGCAAAAGTACTTTGTAGAATTATTGTCTTTATAATTTTTTTCATAGTGTAACACAATTGTATTATAGATTTATTTCTATAACCGTTAAGGTTAAAAGTGAATTTATCATGTATACCATTTACACTATAAGAGTGGTAGAGCTACACTGCAGTTTATTTCTAGCTGCGGAATGAATGAGTGAGCTTGACCGGGGTACGACCACGCCCTCACAGAATACCAGCGTAAAATAGCAGCATAATGCTGCTGTGTCTGGTCTGATGAGTGTAGGGATCCGGAGACCTTTATGACGAAGCGTTCCATCTCAGCCGCAGAAATCACTTACCATGAAGATAACTGTGTGCTCGTTTGTTACTCTTAAGGTTATAAAAAATATGTATAACGCTTATACTTTTGATGTCACAATAACCACTTATGTACGTTTATAGTCCTTCCGAACACCAAATTTGGTAGAAAAGAGCATCAAGCAACGATCACGACCTTTTTAACGCGTTCAAGTCAATTCCGTACTTGATAATTTCGTACAGCACGCCGAGTTGTATAACCGCCCGTTCCGTTCCTCGGCGTATTTTTTTTTTATTATTCGCCGTATATCAGCACCATCGTCAGTTTTTACCGCTGCCAACTGGCAACGCAACGCCGCGGACCACGGACCGTGGCGAAATCTTTTTTTTTCCCTCACCCCGGCGAAAAGTTTTATTAATTACTCTATTTCGATTAACTCCGCTTGCTAATTAAGGTTTACGTACACATCGATCTATAAATCGGTATCACTTTATTGATGTTTTTATTGCGCAAGGTTACGAGAAATGCCACTGCGAGAGAAAGTGTGGGATAAACTGACCTATCGCTGACATTGACTTTTGATTTGACATTGATCGAAGGATCGCTGGATACGGAACGGGTAAAGGTAAAGGGTTAATGTTAAATCACGTAAACTTTACAATTTATAGTAGATATATGTATATATATATATATATATATATATATATAGATAAATATATATATACGTATATAAGTAAGTGCTCGGCGGTGAACGAAAACATCATGTGGAAACCTGCATGTCTAAGAAATATGTACAATTAATTATTTCGAAAATGTAAATTTCGTATTGGAGCATCGTAGTAGACTCTAATACCCTCTCTAGAGAAGAGGTCTATGCCTAACAGTGAAATTTATACATGTGTGTATATATATATATATATATATATATATATATATATATATATATATATATATATATATATATATATATGTATATATATATATATATATATGTATACATATATAAGCTGTTTCTTTACTTTTCATACTTTAGTATCGTTGTATATTATAAAACATATATTTTACATTTTGATATTACTTTTCTGTTGTTAATTAAGTATAAAATTGTCTTAAGTCGTAACTTAAGACAATTTCAGCTTACTTCAGCTTTCATTACTACCGGGGTTGACTGTTAAAGAATGCTTCTTAAAATTACGTCCATCTTTTGTCGTTTTTAAGTCTTAATAAAATATATATATATTCTTCCTACATGTTTAGCTTTGAGTATATTTGTACTGACATCATACATTTATTTTAAACTTCATGCACAAAGTAAATTACATAGGCGGACCTAATGTTAAGCATTTTCTACCAGCCGACCTGAGGGTGGTATTGAGAAGCTAGGGTAGGTGGACCTATAATAAAAAAATGGTAAAAATAACAATTCCTCTGTAAATATATAAATCCTCATAAAATATATTTTCTAATAATATTCTAAATATACCTAAAAAAAATATTTATCAATACAATAAATATATAGGATCCCCCATAATATACTTTATAATATATAATAAATAAATATATTATTATATAATGAGCTGTGTATGTAAAATATCTATATCTAAAATCTATAAATATCTACAATGTGTGTTATGTCTTTACTATATAGTATGTACATATATAGTAAACACGTATATATATATATATATATATATATATATATATATATATATATATATATATCTATGTATATAATATCGAATAAATTGTATTTGTAATTGAATATTTGAGATTAATATTAATACTTCTGTTTCTTTGCAAAATGCAAGCAACACCTACGAAGTATAACAGATACTTTACAACCCGGACTTGTTTGGTTGCCAGTACTGTTGTATTGGGGCCACAAGACCCGCCCGTTTCATTCATACGCATATAACAGTTACTACTTACCATAGACAGAGCCTATACATTCCACGGGCGTATATATTTGAAATCTATTCGTACTTTGCCCTATCGATATAACTCTAAGTCAGTATTATGGAAAAAAGGGACAAGAAATAATTTTCCACAGGGATTTCTTGCGCCACATCTATACCAATCTATATAAATGCACGTGCTGGTAGAGTCTTAATGTTTATAAAGTGAGATTTCAACTCATTACTTTGAATTAAAAAAAAATACACATCGTCACAAACAATCATTTTGTTGATAAGAGAAATTTTAAATTTAGTCTTAATAAAGGTTCGAAATACTGATGAGAAGAAAAATGGTATTTATCATTTTTAAAGTACGCATAATATACTTTTAGAACTTGTTTTTAATATAGCATAGTGTGATGTAATAGTTTATACTTACACTCACTTATCCTTGAGTTGTTAAGCCCTTCCTGTAAGGTTGAAGAAATAGTGGCATATCGGCCGAGAACTATACAACTCTGATATAATAATAATATAACATAATATAATATATAATCTGAGACAATATTAGAATATATCTGCCTTATAATTTCTTTTATAACTATTTGTTTAGCTCGCAAATTAAAAATATAGATAGTGTATATTTTGTTGGACACAGGTGGTTCAGGACCGTATACAATTGTAATTTGAGGGTATGCTTATTTTCACCAGTGATTTTAAGAATCATTATCAGAATTATCTCAGCTCATCATTAATCTACTTCTGAACTGACTGTGACTACGACATTTAAAATATAATGCTACGTTAAAAAACGTAACAAAGTAACAAGAGGCACTCTCATCTCAGTCCTCGAGAGTTGACAACACATCCGCATTATGATTCCTTGTCAAGGTAAAAAGGCTGCAGGTATCAGCTCCAGCTCACGGACCCCTCAGTTACGTGAGCCCTGTG
Source organism: Teinopalpus imperialis (assembly GCA_029286865.1). NCBI lineage: Eukaryota > Metazoa > Arthropoda > Insecta > Lepidoptera > Papilionidae > Teinopalpus > Teinopalpus imperialis. The sequence goes on from JAGSMU010000004.1 coordinate 11,719,764, forward strand.
TCCGATGAAGCTGTAAAAGCCGCATAGGCTAACAGCATCAACATCAACAGAATCTAGAGCAGGTATCACTTGCCATATGGTGTACAGTGTGCTCGTTTGTTAATATCAATGTAATAAAAAAACAAAAAACATATTCTAGGTATTACCAGTAACGGAACTAAACTATATATGCTAGGAAGCTCCAGATCAGCGTCCAATCACTGAGCTAAGAAGGCTTCTTACACGTGCAATTACATATAATTTTATATCAGGCAACACCATCGATAAGTGTCATTTAAAAAATACTTCACGAATGCTGTCTGACAAAGCTGTGTGTGACTCGTCTAATGCATGCAAACAACATATTTTCCTTCACATATTTCAATGCATACAATAAAACAATGCACATAAAAATGTAACTCGGACTAGTTTTTATAGGGAAAAAAACATCATGTACATAAGCGGCAATGGATACCAGGAAACCCGCATTGGACGTTGCACGTGGCATGGTTGTGTGCCAACCATTGTCCACTTTACCCCACGATATACACAATAAGGTGACCTTTCGACCTACGTTATAACCTGGACATTTATAACCTTAAAACATAGTAATAATTATAGTACTTTTTCCATATCCATTTTTTTTAAAAATAAGTTATTAAAGTTAAGTATGGTAAAACTTAACTCTGTGACACCAATTATAATTTATTTGGCATATTATTATCATTATGAGCCTTATCAGAAACCAATACTAACTCGGGTCGGGGCTGTATGACATGTCCTGAAAGGACGTTCATTCATCACTTTTTGAACACAATCGACGGAATCTATGCCTACTTTTATATAATTCTTCACAGAATCCATCCATCTTTTCTTTGCTCTTGCTCTCGCATTGCATTCACATTCATGAATATGGCATAGAATATATTGAATAATTTATGATTTTTTGTATTGCTTTTTATTAATCTACTTTCTTCCGTCTTATTGATTTTGATATATCGTGTTCTTAGTTTAGCTAATAAAAGGATGTATGATATTTCGAATATACCTGATAGATTCGCTATATAATAATTTAGTGTATTAGTATATTAATACAGCTATTATGTTTCCCAAATTCAATGGTTAACTTTACTCATACACTTTTCCTGTTTAGCATTCAGGTTTCCTAACACTCGTAAATACATATTTGATTATTTTATTTTGTCATGAAGTTGTCAGTTAAAGACTAAATAAATACATGTGACTATGCAGTAATAACTGAAGACCCATGTGATCCGTGGTTAGCTCAGTATTTGAGTATAGAGTTTGATTCTCGTTCCTGACACCAAATGAAATTGATAATCATATTTTTAAGTGCTAACTTATCACGTGCTCGACGGTGAAGGAAATCATCGTGAGGAAACCTGTATCGAAGAATCGAAGAATTAATAAAAAGTAATATTTCGAAGACATGTGAAGTCTACTGCAGTGGAGCCGTATGGACTGTGATCCAACGACTAGGGCTTATGGAAAGCAGTCGTATTTAGAAATATATACTGCTACTTTATCGTTTACTTTGACTACATTGTAGTAGTAAACTATACTGCGCACGCGCCGGTATAAAGGGACAGAAAGTGTACGAACGTAACTGTCAACACAATGCGTGTATATATTGGAAAAGTGACAAAAACGTAAACGAATGTGTGATCAGTCGTAGGAAAATTTTATTTACGACCTCGCTGCGTCGTAAATCTATCGCTATCAATCATTCATTGAACATTGACGCGTCGTGAAAACTATATACGCACACAGATTTGACGCTAAATCTTCAATTCCGTCACGCTAATATGTACTCTAATATATAACATTAAAGTACATTATCAGCTACACTTTACCTTGCTCCATCGTAAAAACTTTCGTCGCTGTTTATCTGTGTTTAATATCCAATATAATAAGGTACATGAATATCTATAAAATTTTCTCTATTACTTGCGATTTTATTGTATTAAGTAAGTATGGGAGATCATTGTATTATGGTTATCTAGTAGGTACGTACGCAGATATTTTTTCTCAGTGGTAATAACGCAATAGATCACGTACGAGGAACACAAATAGGTTGATGTATCACCATCAGACAATCACTCCTTGCGGTACTGTCATATCAATAAGAAAAAGTATTTCTTTTTTAGCACTAGTAATAAATATAATATATCATAATAAACCAATAGTACGTCTGTCTATTCATACGGGACGAGGCCTCTCTCCTTTTTAGAAAATGCAAAAACATCCTAAAAAAAACTATAATACGGTTTACAAGCTGGAAGGTTAACAATTTTTTTTCTATATTTGTAACAAGTAAAGTTCATGTTTATGGCATACCTAACGTATTTTATATGACGACAAAAAGTTTACATCTTACGTCAAAACCTGTATCAGTAGTTCCTACTTTGTATTTCTACAATCATTTATTTATTATTAAGATAAAAAATCCTACACGGAATAGGTTTAATGTGTAACGTAATATATATATTTTTTTTCTTAAACTGTTTCAAATATTAAGTCTTAAGAACAAGGTTTTTATATCAAGTAGGTATCAATAAGTGTTATATTAGATTTTATTTATGTTAAAAATCAGGTTAGAATAAACCAAGGGCCCTCAATTGCTCTTCACTTTCTCTTTATTACGAAAGGTCCATTCATACTTGCAGTGTAAAACAAACTTTCATTTGCCAGGGGTATGTATATCACGAATAATATATATTTATATACTAGAGAAGATTAAATATACTAGTTGAAGATTAAATAGTATAATTAATTGCCTACTTATTTACTGCATCATGAATGGATCTGTTCGACCGGGGAAGGCGATGTCTTCACAGATTACTAGCGTGAAATAACTGCATAGCCCTGTTGTGTACGAATTCTTGTGGTGCTGTGTATTGAACGGAACGAAATGATATATTATCTTTGTTTGAATGAAAGAAATTTAAATTTAATTAATTAATTTAATAAAATTAACGTTACAGCTATTACATAATAAAAATAAAACAATAAAGAAATATCTACCTCATATTTCTTTCAAGGGAAGAAAAAATATCAAAAGTAGTTTTTTGTTCCGTCATGATCCAATAGAGAAATTTTGTCTTCAACAATGGATTGTTCTAACATTGAAATGAAATTATTTATTACATCTGAATTGAATCAAAACTAATATATGATCATAATTTCAGCCCATCACTAGGTCACTCTTGAAAACGTTCCTTCCTAGGCCACCTGTATTAGTTAATTTCCCGTATAGGTCGTCACTCCACCATTCTATCTAGCGTAATAGTGTAGAAACACTGCAATGGCATATACAAGTTTGCCCTTCTTCCCCTTCTGCTATGTGTTCTACCGGCTGTATGATCGGCCCGTTGCCTCTTCCGTTCCCGTTGTCATCTTCATTCTTCTGTATACTTTCGGTCTCATAGAAAAATACTGACTAGCTCACTCCATAGCACGGCTAGGGCTTATAAGAGATTTTGCATTATTGTGTGATTATTCTTTGATCTTAAATGTAAATATTTTATTGAAGATCGAAATAAAGGAAGGAAAGATTTACACAAATAACATTATAAGATGATCTATGAATTTTAATTAACTATAGAGTATATCAGACTCTTGAGGAGAAGCTGTCGCTTACGTCCTTCTGTGTTCAAACAGAGGCGACGTAGCGTAATGACTTTTTTATAACCAGATATAATGACATTATTGCCTCTTAATCAACTCAATGTGGGGGCTTTAAATTATAATTGTGATCCTGTCAGTTGCAACATAAACAGGCAAGTTTTTTGCAGCAGTAACCGACCTTTACGAGTTTTTAGGGCCGCTTAGGCCGCGCTCATGGCTGAGTTATTGCGAGTGCATATTGCATAATGTTTTTATATATTACATAACCATTTAAACGCTTATGTTTTGATAATGGTCGGACGATACTTATTCATCTAGAATATTTACTTCTATTCACATTATTACCACTTACGAGTATTTGTGATTAAACGAAACGAAAAATTTCACTTTCGACACGTGTTATGGAAAGATTTATGTTATATTTATAGCCTAGTTTAGTCTAAAATTGTTGCTACAAAAGGCTTCTATTGGAAGATACGTTTTAAAATGTCAATAGCTTAATGGTTTAGGGTACGATAGGTTGTAAGTTAAAGTCCTAGGTTCGTAGCTACCATTCGCCTAATGTCGTAAATCAGATCTCAGCGTCATGGTAGTGGTTAAAATTAATGTTACCAATATTATAGGTTTGTCTGTTCTTAAAAGATTTAACTTTTTACAATACCATTAAAATTATGTTCATAACAAGTTATACCGAATCACTTTTACTTGATATAGCTTTAACTTAATATAAGTTGAAATTTTTGTAGTTATATAAATTATGTTGATTAATCTAAGCTGTCCACATGGATAGGCGATTGCTTCAGCCCATGAACTTGTTTACCCTGAGTAAATTCCTCATCATCAGTAAAATTGCGGTCGCTCAACTAACGACAGCAGCCCTAAAGACCCATTTCACACTGATTCTATCAAAAGTCCTTTCTTGTTCTAATCAACGACTTCATGCTCTAGCCAATTTACCTGTATCACGTTGAAGCTAGTTTTATCACATTTAAAGTAACAAACGTGTATAAAGTACAGTTAATAAATTTGAAAGTGCGTTATTGAATGCTTGGTGATTACGGGAATTCATATAATTCAGTAGAAGCCTTTAATATATTTATTCATATGCTGAGAAGAACCATAATCAAAATTTTTCCTTTTTTCTTTAACTATGTTGTTTGCGTTACTTAAAACTTTTTCCACTTGTTTCGGCCCAGCTTTTTTCTCTCTCGTATTTTTACATTAAAATAATAATTTAGTATAAATATTCAAAGATTTATCGTCCCTTATTATATTAAACTATGGCTTTTATGTAGTCGAGTCCAGTAATTATTATTGCACCTGTGGTCGCGTCCTTATAATAATGAAATGTCACCGCATGCACAATAAAAAGAAGTATTCAGAGCCTATTAACAAATACTCCATAATAAACCTGAGTTTTCTATGCCATAACTTTGTTCAAGATTATGAGCATTATTTGCAAGTGCATTTTTTTTACACATAATTGGGACTAGTGCATTTTTTTCGCTTTTTATACAATTTCCGGTAAAATATTACCATATTGTATTATGACATCAACGGCCTATTTCACAATCAAGTAGTAAACAACATTCATATTATAAAATATGCTGTCCTTTTCTTTTGATAAAATTATAAAAAGTCGTCATGACATTTACCTTTCGATACCTTTTACTTACACATTCTCAAACTGGCCCTAATGGTATCAATTTCTTGTAGTGCATTAATGTAATAATAAGTTCTTTATATATACAGATACAGAATGCAAGATAGTTTTATTGTTCTTACATTTCGCATAAATACGATAGCTTTTAGCGGCTTCCATTTGAACAAAAATAGTTTTTATTTTTATTTATTTTTACCCCTTTGTTTCACGTTTATGGCCGTCTTTTTTTAACTGCCAGAAAAAAAAAATCAAACGTTCAAAAATGGAACAAATCTCAGTGCGGCGCACTGCCAGCTCCATAAGTAGGAAGTCCCGATTAAACCCGTAATGTGCTCAAGTGACGTTTGCTTGTTGTTAAACTACCACCGGTACAATTTGACCCGCATCCCCTCCCCGCATCCTTCTTCGATGGGCGACGAAGGGGATTGTGGGTGCATGGCTGTGAGTCTTTGTTATCTGGTGGATATATTGGCTCGATTGGTTGGCCGGATGCTTACTCAAGACGGTTGCCGTGTGCTAGTGTTTGTAGGTTAGCGCTCATAGTTTTTGTCGGTTGGTGCAACTTTGCGTCACTATGATGTTGCTTTAGCTCGCTTCCGTGGATTAATCATTTTAATCCCGCGCACGATAAACTTTTGCCGCCATATAAGGAACAAAAACGCGGGAATAGGCGTATACGTCCGACAAAATCTTTCTAACGGACTTAACATATTGAAATGGGATTTCTTATGTCAACGCTTTATAATTTCCTTTTTTTTGTCACTACATTTTTTTATAAAATTGGAAACTTACTCCCTAACCATATTTCGTTGAGCCGATGACGTTCTTTTAAGATTATAAAGCTATTACATTAAGCAATATTTGTCGGCCATTTTTGAAAGAAAGTAAACAAAATGTTAACAGTTGTAGTGGTCGAACTAAGAAGTACAGTTGAATTGTAGTCGTTAGTAATTAATTTCTTTATATTATATTTGTTCTACTAACAAATTGTATATTTGTGTTAGTTTATAGTTTAGGTTAGTTAGTTTTTATTTATATTTATAGCGTACTTTTACTGCTAGACAAATTATTAATATTTTTTAGGGGATATTTTTTTTCCATCTCCACCTGGTTGGTCAATATAATAAATAAATAAAAAACTATAAACATATAAAGAAAGAAATATATACAATATAATATAATATATATATATATAAAGACTAACCAGACGGGAATCCCTGGACAGGGGAGACCAAACGGTCGAGGGTTAGGGCTAAAGGGAAAGAAATCTGCGGCCTATAGGAGCGGTGTCAAGGAGCATCGCCTTTTGAGCTACCCGTCACGGAGTCCCAACCGACTCAGGTGATCCGAGAGACCAGATACGACTATAGGAATAATTTCGGTCGGCATACCGCCCCACATGTCGGTCACCTCGTTTACCATGTCCAGATATTTTGATTATTACTATCAAGATGCTTCATTACTTTATAATATTACTATTATTTTTACTATTATACATCTACTGCGCTTACAGAATTGTGATAGTAAGCATCCAAACTTAAGCAATATGTTATTTTAATATGTTTTGAATGTAGTCATAAATCATATTCAAGTACTAGCAGACTTAAAAAATATTTACAACGTACGATTAAACAACCTTGTTCTTGCAATGGATGTGGCATCAATAATATATAAAGTATCGATTATATAAAAAGAGATTTCATAGTTAAATACGCGGTACAACAACTTTAGCTTGGAACTAAATATAGCAAGAACGATTCCACGAGGATAAGTGTCCTTATGTTCTAGCCGAGTACTAACGTAAGAGAGTAATATATCCGTGCTATTTCCTCTGGAGTAGTGGCAGAAACCACTTAACAATGTAAAATTATATCCCTTCTGGGGCTAGCGCTGTTGTTTAAAATGTATTTCATCTTAATAATACCCTTGGTAACAAATATTTACTATCTCTGACATGCTGTAGGGGTTTAATTTGAGTGTCTGTAGCACGGTGAGCCCTTATATGAGATGAACTCTTTGATGTAATAATAATAATATTTTTTTTATATATTTTTCATTAATATTTTTATTTTTATTACATACTTTTTTGAATTAATATTATATAATGATCCCTGCGGTCCGAGATACCTATGTTCATCCGTGATAAAGAATCATCAGACCTTATCAACTTTGAGTAATTTGATCGTATACTTCATCACCAGGATGAGGGTCATCAGACGAAACACATTGGTGCCACGCTATTATTGTATGCTTATATACCAGAACGCATGGCCCTACCCTGATCGGGATAGCCCAAATAGATCGGTCGGGCCGATCTAATTGGGCTACTGCTACATAACTGCGACGTGATTCTGTCACGTAGAAAATTAAGTAATTAAATGTTTACTGGCGTATTCATTCGGTAAAATCGTGCCAAAAAAAAAATTAAGACAAATATATAGTATATACGGCAACTCTATACCTTCTGTCTGTTTAATAATTAAAAGCAAGATCAGCTAACACGTTGCAATTCATTATACGATTGTGTTTTTATAACTTTATTATTATACAGATAAAATAAACAGTAAAAATGTGCCACCTGAAGCATATCACTTTTTCCTAGGCCGCGTTAACAAACCCACGCCAAGGCAACAAATGATCGGGTTCACAAGTAATTAACTACTAATGATATAACGAACAAAAAAGACATCAACCTACCTATCAATCATTCACTATTTCATAAAAGAATTGTTAAAAGAACAAAACAAAAAAAAAAGAACGGCGCACCCGAAATAACTCACCATTCATAATCAGAAATTTGAATATATTCCGTCTTTGACGTCACGCACTCTATAATGCAATAGAAATTTTGATATATTTTTATGTAAGACTAGTTGTTGCCCGCGGCTTCGCATGCGTAGATATATGTATATTAAAATAAGTCTCGTAGTTTGAGTAGTAAGGAAAACCTAACAGCCGTGTAACTAAATCATAGCGCGATTCAGAAACAGTTAACGACTCCATGTATCGAGCTTAGATGTGAACTTATTTATATCTTTTTTCTAAACTTTATATAAGCTTTCATGGAGAGTTGAATGCTTCTTCCTTCAAAAGTGACGAACTTCCTATATAAACTTCTATTCCCTAATTCGCCCTTTTAGGGGTGAAATTTTATATATTATATGATATACATTTTACGTATACATTTATTTCTAAACAAAAGCAGGTGAAATTTCCATAAATCCGTCCTTAGTGGAATCTTTATAACATGTAAGGCATCATCTGCCAAAATATCAAGTACGTAGCTCCAGCGGTTTAGGCTCTGCATAGATGAATCAGTCAGTCAATCAGTTAACCAGTTAAATCTAGTTTAATTGTGTAATAATTTATGTATTTAGATTACTTACATTATACAGCCAAACTGCAGCGCTGTACTGGCTGGAGCTCGCATAGGCTGCTTCGACTCTGAAAAACCACGCTTTCATAGAGTACGAGGGTAAAATCGGAGTTCGGTGTTTTGTCTGTTGAGGAAATTTGGTTGTTTTTTAAAATTGGTTAGTTAATTCTTAGTCTACAGGGTTGACCACGTAATATAATTCTTAATTGAGGACAACTCTGGGAGTCATGGTCCTACTACGTGTTGAGCTACAATATAGTATGTTTCTAGATGACAGTGGTAGAGGTAGACTGCAGTTCGTTTCTAGCTGCAAAATGAATGGGTCAGCTCGACCGAGGTAGGACTATGCACTCACGGAATACCAGCGTGAAATAGCAGCCTAATCCTGCTTCGTCTTGTGAGTGCGGGCAAACGGAGACCTTTGTTGCTGGTGACGAGGCATTCCATCTCAGTCCTCAAGGGTGACAACGCGTCTGCATTATGATTCCTTGTCAAGGATGAATGTAGATGTCATGGGTCACAGGAATCACTTACCATCAGGTAAACTGTGTGTTCGTTTGTTACTCTCAATGTAATAAAAGATAATTTGGGCTATGTCCGCTACTGGACATGGGCCTTCCAAATCGTAATAATATTTAACTGAGGGTATAGAGGGTACAGATAAACCGTTTAAGTATCTCAACGAAGTACCTCGTCCCAGAAGTATCATGAGAATCATCAAATAATAAACAAATGTAATTGTTTTGGAATCTAATATTTCAAGTATTTAGAAAAGTCCATAATAAAAAAATGTTTGGCCTTTAATATAATAAACAAATTCATAATACCGTTTAAAAAGTCAAACACGTGCCTTTCTTAAATCTTCTACTTTTGTAGGTTATGAATTAAAGGTTATACGAACCTTCCACCGGTCAACTCATTGTGGCAATTCTGCCGGCCTGTCGACTTTTTAGGAACCGGAAATGTCAAAACGTCGTAATTTTTGAGACCGCGCGTCGTGCGTCAGACCGCCAGACAAGTTGATGTTGATTTATTTTTTCATCCCACTTACAACTTTTTTCTACGTTCTACATTAATTTCGTAATTAAATGTAGAAACTAATATGAACATAATAACAGGAAAGTACCCGATCACTTGAATTTTACTTATTGACGAGATGGGAGTTGCCATAAATTATTATTTATATTGTTGATTTGCAATTATGTATTTTTTATGTAAAATCTTTGTAATTTGAAGTATTGCCAGATAATGTTTTATGTCGGAACGTAATGTCTAGACAAACCATACTTAAATTCAAAATTGCGGTATTGCGGTATTTTTTTAAAGTAATATTATATAAATTGTATATAAAATAAAATAAAAATATTTTTAATAATCTAGTACTTATGAACAATAAATACCAACAATAACCGAATAAAATTAACATTTCAATAATTAATAATATTCTATTAATTGACTAAAATCTAGCCTAGTTCAATAACTTCTTACAAAGATAGATCTTAAAAGCTTTATTTATTAGTATCTTTTAAGTAAAATTAAAACAACTAGCGAAATAAACAGTTTGCCGAACCGATAATCTCATGATAGAGAAGTTATAACGTTTGTGCATCGAGCGTGGTTACCGAACAGTGACGTCACGGTCGCGTGACTCTTGCATACGCGACAACTTCAAAAAGACCTACTCCCGCAACTAAATACACCTTTTACGAAGAAAATAGAACTTAAATTTGAACTGACAGGGGCCTAACAAAAATAGTCGCGGAATGATGATTTCGAGTAGTTCTATTTTCAAATTTAAATGTTTTTAAATTGCTTTTTTATTGGAGTAGAATTTATGACGGCCAGCGTTTGTTTTGCCGCCAAATGTCAGTACGGTGACTTAATTACTGGAGAAATTTGTTTTATGCTTGTTTCAATACTCATTACTATTCTTTGTTTCAGGTATGATTTTAAGTGATGAAATTTTAGAAAAAAGATTAAGGTTCGTAAATTATATAAATGTATACATACGTTTTTATAGAAAAAAAATAAAGTTATGAAATCTTTTACACCTGTCACTGTTAGGCAAACACCTCCTACTAAAGTTTAAATTAGGACATAGTTCGCCACTCTGTTCCAATACTATCTCGTCATGATACAAATGCGTAGTATTCATTCCTGTTCAATTCATAAAGTACTTTACATATCTCTCGAATATAACTTTTTTCTTCTTTTTTAGTTTCTCGTAGTTACAATTACCTATAGTACTAAATTGGCTTTTAAAATTGTAATTAAAAAATCATCGGTACAGGAAATCGAGCTTAGATTGTTCGAGTGGGAAATAATAATCCAGCTAAGCACTAAACTACCACGGCTCAGTGAAGACATTAACAATTCCACAATGCATTCTGTTTTGTTGTGATATTCCTCACTGTACAAAATACATTATATACCAAATAATTGTAAAATTTGACATTGGCAGCTGCGTAACAAAAAGTGGACTTTTATAAATGTGAAACCAATTTTGCTGTTTCACCATAGTTTCCCACTATTACGCCGCACGCTGTAGTTAATAGGCAAAATGGCGGCGTCACGGGCGACACACACTTTAATGGAAGTTTTATCTTAAGTGTGGCATCGGCCTTACGCGCATCCGCGCCTACCGCGAACTTGGCCTTTTGTATTGAAAACTAACATAACCTCTGCATTGTTTGTGATTTTTTACTTTTAAATAGAAACGAAGTTGTAACGTTAAGATTAATTATGTTTCTACAATGAATTGTTTCGTAAATTTTATTTTAATTTATTACACTCATTTTTGTTCTTTACTAAATAATCAATGGGTGATTACTATAAATCGAATTCTAAGGAGGGGAAAAATTTATACGTTTTCTTACAAAAGTCTTAGCCTGTGTTAGTTTATGTCACCTAAAGAAAAATAATAAATTTAATTTTTACACAAAATTATAGATACGCACGTAAAAGTTTTACCTATGTAGTGTTTAAAACATAAATAAATATTTACATTAAATAAATACACATGAATAAATATAAATAAAATAAACAAACCTTAATAATAATTAAATCTTACGTAGATTTAACTATTATTTATGTTTGTTTAGAAATTATATAACGCATAGATATCACCCGTGGGAATATCCAATGGCATTAATTTTTATTTTTATTTTTTCTGATGAACCGAATGTGGTTTTTTACGAATGTTCTGTTCACGTCATAGAATCTGCAAAGAGTAGATCCGCAATATTACTTAATTCTCCCACATAGCTCAAAGCTCAGAAATGGCAATAGGATTAAACAGCTATTAGAACCGATAAGCGATGAGGAATAAAGGTTATCAAGGAGCAAATTCTTATTGGCATACGAAGTGTAGTATGAAGACCAGATGTAAGTGTGTGTACATGATGATGTGTACCTATGTTAGATTACGGGAAGTAACGAACGCAGGTGACTCTGGGGTTGCGCTTCGACGTAATCTTTAGAGGGAGTAGTTAAGCCCTCTCGGGCACTCACGAGTCAGACGCTCTCGCGGGACAGGGTGACGGCCCAAGCCAAGGCTCCTGGGAGCCCTTGTGCTAGTTACCCACTAATCGAGGTCTCGACTGAGCACCATAAGCGCTCGGTCACCTCTCAACCCGGTGAAGCTGTAAAAGCCCTCGTACCAACAGCGGCCCGAGGGCAGCCTGAAAACTAAATTAAAATCATGTTTATCATGTGTAAAAATAGACTTGTGATGACGACCATACCACTCAGGTTACTCATGGAAATATTGAGAGTAAGAAAAGACCCAAAATAACTTAGAACAACACTTGCCTCACTCTTAAGTCATTAGTATAGCAATATCATTTATATAAATAAGTCGCCCAACAAAAAAAATCAAAAAAATTGTTTTCTGGCAACATTGTGTTTGAAGTATCGTTTTGTTATTTTTTTATACACCACTAGTGTTATCCTCTGCCATTCACAACCTAACTGGTGTTTCACACCTTGCGTACTAATAACAGTTCCAATTAACAGGCTAAAAATGAGTTAAGAATGTATTAGACACATTCCCGTTTTTTTTTACCACATTAAGAAATATTTTTATATCTGTCTACCAGTCTCTAATATATGTTAATAAAATTAAAATACAATTAATAAAATTTTATATAAAGTAGTTGCATAAAAATATTAATTGTGAACTTATTTTTTATGGTACAGTAGATGGAAAAATGAATCATTCAACTGTCGTAAAACTTAGAATCGTTTGCGTGTTTCAGATGTTGATCTTATTTTTAAAGAACAATAGTGACAAAAAGTATACGATAGGTACTCTATGGTCGAGGACATCAATTAATTTATAGGATTCTCAAAACATCGTTTCAATGAATATAAAAATTAAATACAAAATAGTAAATCGTTAAAGTGTTTTCTAGTATAATTTTTAAAATTATTTCATACGAAAATAAACATTAATTTAAATAACTGTAACAATAATTAAATAATAATAAATATATTTAATTATATGAAAAAGGAAACTACACAAAACTCTCATTTATGTAGTTTTCTTACTGGCCAAAACTCCTTCTAGGGGTGCTAGAACATTAAAGATTCTAATACACTATATAATCAGTTTCTTTTTTTTTGAACATAAATCATACCAACATGGAAATTAAGCTGAACGAGTTGGTCTTAATAATAAAACAGATTGCACTATTTCCTTCCGAAATAAAAAAACAGTTTAATTGTTAAAATGTCAGCGTATCCAAAAATGGTGACAACAAGGTGAAAATTGCGTCAGTTCTAAAGTTTCGAAAGTCGTTCGTACGTGTCGCGTATTTATTTTTACAAGGGCCGCCTGTCGAAGCCCGCAACAGATGTCGAGCGGTCAGGACGGGCGACTCTCGACTTTATTTATGGGTTTTTAATGACGGCGATCACCGGTAGCTTTTATACTAAAGTAATACAGCCATATTGACGGACACACGAGGCATCGAAATAAATTATAAAATTTAATTTGTAACAACCGTAATAACTTCACGTCTAGCCAATACATACGTTTTATTTTTTTTAAGTTTGCTTTATAAAAGACAATTGGTTTTGAAAAACTTTACCGAAAATAAATATATTGTTATAATTTAATTTTTAATTCATTTTATGTTTAGTAATCAAAATATATTTTTAGTTTATAATGCGCCCGAGAAATTTTAATTGCATTACATTAATACCGTTAACGTTAAAATGCACCGCTGGAAATATGTTTTACTTACATTTCTTTAAACTCTAAAAACTCGAATGATAAGCATCAAGAGGCGCTATAGAGACGACTTTATAATATGAAATTAAGCTACTGGAAAGGTTAAATAGTTGTAAAAATGCATTGTACATATATTAATTTTCTATGGATCATTTCCATCCTTCCGTCAATGTAAAAATTTCGCATCTGCCGCCATTGCGATGTTTTAAACTGGCTACGAAAAGATTACATGTTAACAAAAAAGATAACTTCAAAACATCGTTCTTTTAACATTGAATATTTGTGTTATTTTGTATTACACAAATTAAAAATTGGAATTTGGGTGAAAAGAACTAAAGTAAGAACATTTCCCGCCATTTGCATTTACTACGCTATCCGAAAAATAATAGCGCGGTTTGCCACAAAAGAAAAAAAAAACAACCAACCATTGACAATTGTTAGATGCGGATAGAGGGGCACAATGTGAATGCACATCATTTATTTATTATTTTTAAAATAACAGTTTTGTCCGTACAAAATATATTTACGCACTGCTGGGCGCTAGCCGGCGCTTGTTGATGTGTGTGTGAACTGCTTCGTATATGTGTACATTTACATCTGTGTACAGATATAGGATGTTCGTGAACGTACTTATGATAGATTGAATACACATAAATATAGAATTACTTTCTAATTTTAAGGTCATACAGGGCGTACTTAATTTAAATTGGAAATATTATAATTTTAAATAATGAAATTTATAACAATAGTTGTACAACAAATTGGAACACAAATTAGTTTACAATATAAATTATTTTATATATTTATATAATAGAAGGCTAGCGAACAATATAGTTGAAAATCCTATAAAAACTAATTATAGATGATTATCTATATTAAAAAAGCTCTAAGCAAAGCTTGAAGACAGTGAGCTGTGGAAAACTGTGTGTGTCTCTGCGTTATACAATACGCACCTAAACCTAGCTCAAAAGATCGGTCATCTGAAGTGGTAATGATCTAGCTATACAGCTTGTAGAACCGATAACCAATGGGGAAGAAATATTCTTGAACGGCAACCTCTGCTTGGCCGTGAACGACCCCAAGGGGACGACTTATGACAGGTTTCCGAGAATGGAAAGGATTGTGCTCTTTTTTTTATAGAAAAAGTACCACACGACCAAGCAGCCCCTGAACCGCCGCCGCCCATGAACATCTACAACACCAGAGGAGTCGCAAATGCCTTAACGGCCTTTAAGAAAGGTGTAGGCTCTGTTCTTGAAGGTCTCGTAAGTCGTATCGGTTCGGAAACATCGCTGGTGACAGCTGATTCCACAGAGTAGTTGTGCGTGGCAGATTAGTTTGCGTAAAGCACATAGTGGTGGACTGCCTACCATCGATATGGTGTACGATATTTAAACTCAGCAGCTGGAATTAATCCGAACCACTCCTCAGAACATTCCCCATGGTAAATTCAAAGTAAAAAATGCAAAGAGATGCAACGTCTCTTCGCAACGCCAGTGAATCAAGCCGATCGGAAAGTACCTGGTCATCAACGATTCGAGCCGCTCTCCGTTGAATGCGGTCAAACGGAAGAAGTGGTTCCTCGGGTGCCCCCCACCCAGCCCACATTTTATATGTGAGGCCAGACTTGCGTTTTGTAAAGTTACACATAACGGGCCGACATGAAATACTGTCTTGCTCTACGAGGATTAAGCACGCCCAGTTTTTAGAGCCTAATTTGGGCTCTCAAAAACCTGGTTATATAGGTGCATGATTACGCGTATTGATTAGGCAGGAACTACACTTATGATTCCACGTAAGTGAGAAAAGGCGGAGTCCCAATTAGTTAAGACAAAGGTAGTGAATAATTTTATCTTTGTCTTAAGAAGTGACGTTGACTTTCATCTCAATTCACCATAGAACATAAATGAACGTTGTCAAAACTTAGCCCTACCCTACTGTTTCGCCAGGTATATGTAAGAAACTAGAGACGTTACTAGTGCGGTATTTTTAAGCCCTCATGGGTGCCTTGCATCTTCTTTTTATATCAATTTTGAGGTGGCAAATGAGCACGCAAATCACTTGCTGGTGAGTGTCGACTGGGGCCCATAGAATCTACATGCACAAAAAATGTACATGCCCTTGCGGATTGATATCTCATTAACTGTCGGGTATCCGGATCACTTATTAAACGAAATACACAAGTGTTATGCTGTTATTTAACGCTGGTATTCTGTGAGGGAATGGTCTTTACTCGGGCAAGCCGATGCGAATGCGAATCTACGAAAAAAATGTAATTAATATATATTTATGTAGGCAGCAGGCCATACAACCGTGTTCATTTTCGATACTAAATAATAATGTTCAGCAATGCTTCCCCTGAGAACTTAGTTAGAATACCTTATCGCAATGTAGTTATAAAATTATGAAGCCTATATCACAAGAATTTCCGAACATGCTGTATCTACCGGCGTGTTTATGCACATCAATTATAAAGGCACCGCGCGGAACCGTGTCCGTCCGCCGAGGGCGCCTCGCCGAACATTCGGAGGTCATATGTCTTACGTGCACTCGCTAACGAGGATACAGTTAAAAGTTTTATTTAAGAACGAAAATCACGGCAACGTCGTTCGTTATGATCGCTGTAAGACCTCGGCCCCCTTAGCTCTCTAAAACTTGTAAAGCATCTAGTCACAGATCAAGCCCACGCAGAATACCTGCTTGAAATAGCAATAATGCTGCTATATTTCGTATGGTGAGTTAAGGGATACAAAATTAATGGAACTGGACATTCCTTTACAGTCCTCATTGACAATGGATCTTAAACCTTTTTTGAGGAACGTTTGTCACCTTTAAGAATTACAAATACTATCACGACGTATTCAGGATGGATAGATAGATACCATGAATACCAAGATAGATATCAATATTTATTTAAGGTTGTTATTTGAAATTGTATCGTGGATTCAACATTATATCTTTATACAGATATCTCCACGCGATGTAATGAGTTTAAAATTATACCTGCCGTATACTATACCTTTAATTCATTTGTACATTATTACTATTAATATATAATTTATTACATTTATGTATTGTTCAAATGAAAACAATTAATGTCCTAATGATAATAAAGGTAGGCGTGTAGAGAATGCCTTTTGCCATTAAGTCCGCCTTTTTATACAATGTTTGTTTTATTTGTAAACATAAATAAATAATAATAATAACCTGTTCAAACTGCCTCCTCTCACTACGATGGTTGCTCAAAGTTATTAAATATATCTTTAACACTGAATAGATCATAGTTTAATCAAATTTATCACTTAGTTATCCGTACCCGTATTGCTGTTCTGTACACGTTATAGGTAGTGTACCTAATTATGGTAATATAATAATACAGCTATAATAATAAAACTCAACTTTAACTGTGTTTATCTCGTATACATTTATATATACTTACAAATAAGAATGTCGTTAATTCAATTGTATAAATGTATTCACAATTTACGTGTCTACCATAATACAGCATGATTTTTGAAGGTCATAAGTTCTACTTATAGTCGAACTTATGACCTCTGAAAATGATGTATATAAATATACAAAATGTATCTTAATACAGTCAACAATAAGAACCTTCGCTCATCGCATAATCGTCTTCTTCTATGTCCTCTTCATCGTACAGAGTTTATGCACTCTTCTTTCTTTGTCCAATCTATTCTTCTGTGGAATGAGCTACCTTTTGGAGTCAGAATGGCTGAGAATCGTTTTGTGTTTAATAGGAAGGCGCGTGAGTATGTCTTGAATAAGCTGTCAGCAGATTGGTAACACCATCATGTTATAAAATTTATATATATATATATATATTTAGTATATTATTAGAAAATATATATTATATTATGTAGAGTAACTGTTATTTTTCCCATTTTTTTTTAATATAATATGTAAACCTACCCTAGCTTCTCAATACCACCCTCAGGTCGACTGGTAGAAAATGCTTTTAGCATTAAGTCCGCCTATGTAATTTACTTAGTGCATGAAGTTTCAAATAAATAAATATATGTGGTACTATTGTTAGTAAGGATTGATTCATAAGAATAATTTGTAACTACTGTGTGTGCTTTGATGGTACCATGCTACCGATTGTTACCAGCTGCGTCGTGGTCCTTAGCGTTCACTTCTATCGGTGCTTTTATAGAATAAGTAATCACCGCCGCTCAAAACATCCGCAACACCAGAGGAGGAGTTGCAAATGTGTTGCCGGCCTATAAGAAAGGTGTGTGTGTAAGGGCTTTTATGCTCGTTTATTAACTAAATCGTAAAATAGTCGAAGGAGAAATCCTTGAGTTTAATTGCTGCAAATGTTGTTGCATTCTTCCCCCCCCCCCCATTTGTCTTCAAACCCACGCTAAAAGTGTTACATCGAGGATTATCGCCTGGGGATAAGGAGACCTGCTTTCACCTGCTCAACTTACTCAAAGGGCATTTCTTTTACTCGACCGTGTTTAAGAGCTTTTGAACCCAGGGTACCGTTAAGTTTAACGATTCATGGGTAAACAAGTAAAGGTAGACATCAATCAAAGCCGAACTTAAGTCTCTAATTTGATGAAAGCTTGTTTTTAATTAAATATCCATGGTTCTCTAAATTTAAATAAACTGATTTTGTCATCTTAAAAAATATATGATAGAGCCACGCTCCAATTAACTAACAGCTAACTAACTATTGCATGAAAGGATTGCTATGACAAGGGAAGGATCACACTTTCACTAAATACCTGTATTTAGTGCTGCATGTATGACTAGTGAATGAAACTGGAGGCTCTGTTACTGGTATTGATGAAGTCGATCTTAGTACTCAGGTATAACAACGTCACTGCATGGAGGATACCTTATCTAGGATGATGTAGATGTCATTGCCCGCAGAAATACAAAGAAAAACCTCGAGACCACTACATAAACCAAAACATATTAAATCCACAAATAACTCTGGTTAATATCAATCACTAAAAACCTGCATCATAAACGTCAGTATGAATTGTAAAAGATAACATAAAATTTTGCGCAAAGGTTGAAGATATCGTTTCGAAGCGACTTGACATTCGCGTATACGTTTCCGTTTCACTTTTTAATGAATATACCGTAACGATACGAGCCGCAATCGATAAATACCGGTAACCCCAATCTTGGTGCAAATAAAAAAGTGTCAGCTGGAATAAACTTGATCGAAGTTACGTTGCGTCCTTAATTACACTACTGAATGACATTACCCGCTCTTAGTACGTAATTATGGTCGCAATAAAACAGGAATATATCAATATGTATGTACGTAACAGTGTATGTCTGTACATTGGTATATTTTAGATTATTTGAGTGAGTTCAGTTTGTGTGAGTTATATGCTAGTCGTCAGAGGTGATCTACTTTATCATATAGTTTTTCATATATTAGGTCTTTACCTATGAAATTGCCGTTCTTCAGTATTGGCCATTTCAAACCAAAAAAGTTTTGATTGGCTTTGAATTCTAATTTCAAATTAATTTTGTTTTTTACATTCTTTTTACAAAGTCAGTCTTTTGTTTATTGATTAGCTTTGTATTTTCATTATGTTTGATCATTTTTGCCATAATGGGTACTTAAAAATTTGTGTAATTATGGAATATGAGTTACGTCGTGGCGTCAACGCGGCACTAACGGCACGTAACATCAACAACGTTTACGGAGAGACCTTGCACCCACCGACTATTACTTTTTCCAAAATTTAGACAACTTTTTAGCGGGAAAAAAATTCAATTCAAAATGTCTTTGAAGAGTTTGTTGCCTCCCGTCTAGCTGATTTTTACAAGGAGGGCATCAATAAACTACCACTGCGTTGGCAAAGATGCATTGATTACATGGGTGATTACTTTGAATAACAGAAATAAAAAAGTTTGAAAAAAAATACTTTAACTTATTTCATACAAAACGGCAATTTCATAGGTAAAGACCTATTATGAGATCTACTTTTTATCTTAAAAGTGTGTCGCGATCTACTTGTGGTTATAGCCGTTATTCTAATGGGGAAGAAGGGGATGTGGGATGCATACTATGATTATACATTGTGTTTAAATATAAGGAATGCATCCAGCAAGGTATGGGTAGATAGATCGGTAGATCGACTTGTTTTCCACCCCTGCTAATCGTCATTAATAACTAAAAATTGTACTAAGTATACGCTTGCATCGTAACGCAAAACCACCTTTATAATACACCTACATCAATTTTTATAGAATATTTGGCAAACGAGCAAGCAGTTCAACTGATGGTAAGTGATTACCGTCGCCCATGGACATCCAACCAGCAAACGCGGATTTACTTACGCGAAGTTCGTCGCTCCATCTTATCTGGGATCGTCCCTGAACTATTTTTTTTTATATTTTAACAGTGGCATAGACAAGCTGAATTAAGGTATTGTCTGCTTTTGGCTCGACCAGGGAAGGGCCGCCTCCTCACAGAATACCAGCGGTGAATTAGCAACTCGACGCTGCTCGTATCGTTTGGTGCGTACAGTCCGATTACAAACCAACTATACCATGTCAGTTTTTAGGAGTGATAGATAACGCATATTTTTCATTCAATCATTATTGAGGATCAATGAAAATCAAATCTATATTGAGGATAGATGTAGCTGTTTATGGGATGCAGGTTTTATAGTGGTAGAGCTACGATGCAGTTTCTAGCTGTAAAGTAAATGAGTCATCTCGACCGGAGTTACAGAATACCAGCGTTAAATAGCAGCAACTGTGTT
The DNA here is from genome assembly GCA_029286865.1 of Teinopalpus imperialis. Taxonomy (NCBI): domain Eukaryota; kingdom Metazoa; phylum Arthropoda; class Insecta; order Lepidoptera; family Papilionidae; genus Teinopalpus; species Teinopalpus imperialis. The sequence goes on from JAGSMU010000004.1 coordinate 11,740,421, forward strand.
TCTCCTGGTGAGTATCCCTGAGTGAGTACTATGGAGACCTTTATTACTGGTGACAAAGCAACCGTCTCACCATCTCAGTCCTGAAGGGTGGCAATGCATCTGCATTATGATTCCTTGTCAAGAATGTCATGGACCACTGGAATCATTTGCCAACAGGTGAAGTGTGCTCGTTTGTTACTCTCAAAATAATTAAAAAAACACTTATGTATACAATGAGATGAAGTGTGTGCTTGTTCGTTACCGTTGGTTCCATAAATAAGCAAATATTCTATGTGTGGTCACCGCGTGGTATATAAACTAATCAAGACTTTTAATCGTTATCAGTAATATTATTAAGAAAAAAAAGCAAGAGAAAGATGCAATAAAATTATGCGATACTTCGTCATATTAAATCGATCGCAGTCGCATGCCGCAGTTAGTGATGAGTCCCGTCGCGGATCTGGTGCCTGGGGGCCAATTACAATTTCATAGCAAGCCGTAGAACTAAGTCATGGCAAGCCAAAAGATGGTTTCGCAATTCCAAGTGCTCTCTTCATCCACTGATTAAGGAAAGAGAACTTTTTGAGGTAAAATAATCTACGCGTATCTCTAAGTAATGAAAGAAAAAGAATTAAAAATGTATGTATTTATATATATCTATATAAATCATAAATCGATTTCCACGTAATATGAAATTAAAAAAATATATGTTTTTCTTGATGAGTCCCGTCGCGGATCTGGTGCCTGGGGGCCAATTACAATTTCATAGCAAGCCGTAGAACTAAGTCATGGCAAGCCAAAAGATGGTTTCGCAATTCCAAGTGCTCTCTTCACGCACTGATTAAGGAAAGATAACTTTTTGAGGTAAAATAATCTACGCGTATCTCTAAGTAATGAAAGAAAAAGAACTAAAAATGTATGTATTTATATATATATATATATATATATATATATATATATATATAAATATATATATTATATTAAAATTGCAGGTGATAAAATAACATATAATTAACCTGATGGTAAATGAAGGACTACGACATATAACATTCATCCTCCATAAAGATTGTAATTTTACCCCCCAGAACAGTAATCGAATGCCTCGTCACCAATTGAGACCTATCATACGATACCCATCAGCGTTCTGCTGGTATTCTGCGAGGGGGAGATCCTTCCTCGGTCGAACCGATCTACATGACTAGAAACTAGGTGCAACATGGCCTTACCATTATAAAAAAGCACTCTGTCTCTGTCTAACTCCGGTTGAAATAAAAAAATGAGAGCTTTTTTATTCACAATGCCGACGTTACCAAAACTATTTCGGGGACAACTCTGGTCACTCTGTCAAAAGAGGAGGCTTTTTTCCAGCAGCAGATCGTATTTATGTCTGTTACATTATGTGCTCAGGTTGAAATGCAAATAGCGAGTACTAACACTGCTGGATTCTGCTTAAATTAAAAGAAATCAGAGCTTATTTATAATAAATACCCCTCGATCCATACTGATGGTGGCATATTATCAACTATTCCTAAGACTCTGTCTAGAGACAAATCCTGTATTTACCAATAAATTGCATCTACTAGTTGGCTGTATTTTTTGATGCTTTTTCATATTGTTATTAAAGCCTCATCTATACAGCAAGGTTAGAATCTGTATGTCTTTCTCGAAGAAAAACCAATGAATCCATAAGTATTATACGGATCTGTTTAGATTTTTTTCTAATATATGCCTGAGAACGCAATATTAAAGTAATTCATAAGTATATTTTGTATGGCTACAAGAAACAATTTAAATGAATAACCATTGATTAAGATAAAATGAAGCTGAATTAGACAATTACTCAATTAAGCATAATATGAATGGTCAGCAAATTATAGTATTACAATTTTTTTAACTTTTTAAACAATACAACGATGAACAAACGAGTGTCTCGTATTACATGGCTCGTTGACTATGCAAAATTTTGTACTAAATACAGTTAACACTGACACTAACACAATTAGGCTTAAAAGCTGATAAAAATCGGTAACACAATAATCACACTTATTAAACTGTTAAAAATATTTACACCAATTCGTGTCTCTGGCGCCGTGTAATTTTTATCTCTACTATTATTTTATTATCTGTGCCCCCATAATTACCAACATTACGGTGAAATTTATGACCATTGTCTACAATAAAATCATTGAATTTTAATCAAACAAAGTATTTTTCTCGCTACTGTGCACAACTTAATTTTTTTGCAGCAGACAAGGTCATTATTGCCGTTTATTATATTAATAGTACAAAAATAAGAAATGTTGTAGATTCCGTGAGCTGATAAAATTTAAAATTATTGCATTTTTAACAATGATTGTTTCTTAATTACCTCGTAAAAGTTATTTATCTCCGGATACATATTAAAAATAAAACAATGGCATCATATGTTCAGGTTATAAAATGCAATTACTGTTTATCCGACTTCAAAAGTTTTTCACCTTTTACACTGATGAGAGTTCAAAACCAAAAACCCTAAACTTTAAACATATCATGTTTAATTATTAAAACTAGAAATAAATTGATTGAATCGACATCGTTCCTTGTGTGGTCGCAAAATTAAAGCGCGTTACTATCACTCATATTCCCGCAAAACTAGTTTGTAACACACACATACAGGTTATGTGTACACATGTAAAAACATGCAAGACCTCTTTACACAAACACAGGCAAACAAGTGTGTGTGCTGAAGTGCACACCACCAGACAGCTGATATGCATCGACCTACCAAGTAATTATATGTTTACAAACACCGCTGCTATATCTTTAGTTGTATGACGGTATACATTATGTAGAGATGGAGACGTCTCGATTATCATATCGAGTTTTCGATATAATACATATTTTATTTATAATTTAATACATAATGCTGCTGTGTGTGTTTCATCTGGTGAGTGTAGGGATCTGGTGACCTTTATTACTGAGATTACAAGACATTCCATCTCAGTCCTCATGGGTGACAACACATATGCAATATCATTTCAAGTCAAGGGTGAATGTAGATGTCCTGGGCCGCAGGAATCACTTACGATCAAGGGTCAAAACTGTGAGATCGTTTGTTACTCTCAATTTAATTTAAAAAAAATTGTATGCGAATTTCTTCCATATTTAAGTGAAATAAATTAATTATATAAAAATAAAAAACAGATTTGCATATAACAAATAAGTAAACTTACAAAATATTTTACAATCGAATACCCATTTATATTACGTATTATGTATATGAATAAAAGTGAGAAAGAAGCGTTAAAATTAAATAGAAAATTATTAAATATTACTTATTACAGTTAAACCGTAATATCAGTATATCCCTTTAACTTTTAAAAATATGATTTGGTCACGTTTGACTCGACATCGATATAAAAACTAAAACTTATCGACAACCGCAATAACCGCTACGCATCCCTATTTTTAAGCTGGACGTTTCACTGGCACGTAGACACAGAGTGTTATCAGAATAATGACAGATCTCAAGTCGGGCCGAGACCAAGCTACGTGAGGCAAAAATACCGCAAGTAAATACCATACCTTAAATTACAGTGACACTTACAAGCAAGCGATTATGCACCTTGTACCCATAAAAATAGAAAGTAAGATTCAGTCTAAGCAGTCTTTAGTGAAGAACTTAAGGTTTTTAACCAAACCTATGGTTTAACTGTAAATACTGATTCATTGTACAATTTTAGTAATTTTGCTGATGGATTCGCTGATGTGAAGAATAGGGCTTACTTTTAGACCTAAGGAAAGGAAATTTATAAAGTTGAGTAAAGTAAAATTATGTCTAAATACTAGAACCTATTAAGACGGTTAAAAAAAAATTAGTATATCATAGTAGTTGATAATAAAGTATGTACGTACCTGTACCCGTATATAGCGGGACACTTTTACAACTATCCTACAATTGGAATACGGGAGTTTTAGAGTCAAGAATAGACAACAACGGTATTCAAATTAATGTGAATTCTAGTCTTGTCCATTAATAAACCTACTTAACAAAAGCCTTCCCCATTGATTGATCCCACACACTGCAGCGTAACATAGAGTACGAACGATGACATTCTATATATAGATGTTATCTCCTGGTCGATATCGATCGTATGGTGTCATGTAACCCTATAATTTAGTGCCAGAAGTATTTTCGTCAAAAGCCTCTTTCATTCTTCTTAATCCGATGTAAGAATACATAGGGATAAGGGAAAGTTTCAGCTTGTATCAGCGATGCATTTTACAATAGAATCGCATCTAAACACGAAAACTAATGATTGGTGTAAAAAAATGTTGGCGTATATTGTGAATTTGGTCTTTATTTTTGTCCCATTGGTGTCCCCTTCCCGACGTAACTTATATGCGATAGATAGTTTTGAATTTAGTGACAGCAAGACGGGTCATTTTATAAACTCCCCCAGTGTGCAACACAGATGTGATCAGAAACAGAAATTTTTGCTATACAAACATTGCCCCAGCATCAAGCCCAGTACCTAAGAATCAACAATCCCTTATTTCACTTAATAATACATAATTTTAGTTTAATTGTGGATAAAAAATACACTAGAGCCGTGATACAAGTATTTAGTTTCACGGTACGCGAGTAAACTGAGTTTGATCCCCGGAGTAGGCAGCAACGAAATTATTAATTGCAATTCAAATTGCCACATGAAATTAATAAAAAACAGCTAATCCGAATATCGTCTTTTGAGAGGAAGGCTATATATATTTATATGCGTGTTTTAGGTTGTACTTTAAAAATAAATTCATTAATACGACTTGGTAAAAGTATCCTGAGGAGAATTAACCAATTTATACAACGTCTTCAACTTATATCAACACTTAAAGATATTTTTTTTGATAAAATTAACGATTACGTATTAAGCTTTTGGGTAGAGCTGGAACAAGAGTCAAATCCAGTCACAATAGCTACTCGTAAGTATAGAATATATTTTAGGGAATGCATATAAGAATTGTGAGGCACTTCGTTCCCGTTCCTGCGTTAACGAGACCAAGAGTGGAATTCTTTACATTATAAAAATCCTACGTATTCTCACAAAGCGTTTTATTTCTTTTTATAATACAGGTTGGAATATGCACTGAAAGAAACTATTGAATCTAGATATTTGCTGGAGTAAAAATTCTTATACAAGATATTTCGAACAAGTTTTTGCATTAATATCGGCCGACCAAAATTAATTAAATCGAAAGGGAATTATTTTTTGATTTTTTTTTACTTTATACACGTTTATATTGTGTTTACTTGTATAACTAATGATAATTACACTCAAGTTAAGTTTATTAATAAACAAGATCTTACAAATCGCGTTCACTATACTTGAAGAGCAAAGTTTATTATTTAGATATTCTGTACAAGCCCTTAGTCTAGGAAGTCTGGTTTTGCCTACTTCTAATTATTAAATCGATATAACGAGTTACTTCGACATCACTATAGTCTTAGCCCATTACTAATCCCCTCCTGACCATAAAGGTAGTTACTCACCTATTTACAAATTAAAAATCTTTATTAAATGTGTACAAAAAATCCAGTAATCTGATCGGGTTCGAGTTAGAAGCTATTGATTTAAATTGTTAAATATCTACTAAATAAAGACTATCAATACTAACTAAATAAAGCTTGTTTAAGTTTGAACTAAGTTTTTCGATACTCTGTTATTCAAAATGTTAAAATAAATCAACCTCGTTTTTTGTTAAATATTCCAATATTAATCTCATAAAAAGAGCTTAAGAACGTAAAATTAAGGCAGTCATTTGTCATTCTTTTGAAAGGCAAATAGTCAATAGCATTACATAGATTGCAGACTACTTCAGGAGAAATGATATTCTGACAAAGTACAAAAACATTAAATGAAGATGCACTTTATATGATATCACCATTACACAAACGAAAATGTGTATGTAGAAAATAACTGTTTATTTACTTTGAAACTGCCATCCGTCTGTCGTAGCGTGCTAATTCTATCTCATTTAGTTTACATCACCCAACAAGTACCAGGCCAGCATAATAAAGCAAACAGTAAGATACAATCATTTTCCGTGGCCTTGCGCATGATTCATCGCCTATCGTATAATCAATACCAGTATAGCGTTGTACCGTCGAGAGAATGTACGTCACATTATGTTTAGGGTTCCTCGACGTTAAAATCATGTTATATAGTATTCAACTTTATTGTAATAGCATTAGGTTCTGATTTGAAATTGAATGTTACGTTTGATTCATTCAGATTGCCGAAACTATGGGTTTTACCGAATATATTGTTGTCCTTAATATGACTTCCTTCTATGATTAAAAAGATATTTGGAATTAAATTATGAAAGCAATGAGAAAGATTATACTAAATTTCCTTTATTATTTTATTATAAATAAAATTACAAACCAGTTTTAACAAAATTTGTCTTCTATCTAAATTTAGATGTCTCTTTTGTTTAATACAAGGATTATGTTATAAGACAACGAGGTAGAATATGCTATGCAATTAATCTTTTGTTTTAAAACTAAATATGTTTATATTAATTACATTAATCCATTAGCAATGATTAGTCAAGAAGTAGCGTAGTTACAATCGATCTTGAAATGGGTACTTTTTATGGAACTATGGGTTATGAACGAGCCCACAGTTCACCTGATAGCAAGTGATGACTACGGGTAATAAACACTTGCAGTCATCAACAAAGATTCAAGATGCGCATGCTTTTTACTACTGAGGACTGAGATGAAATGCCTTATTACTGGTAATTGGATAAAGGCCACTCCCCATCATACGAAACACACTAGTGTTATGATGCTATTTCCCATTGACATTCTGTGAGTCGGCTTTAACAATAAGAAAGTATCTAAAGATGTTAGATTACTGTCGAGATGAATTTGTGCAATAGACAGTTTGCTCCATAACGTCTAGTAAGTACCTTTTATTTTTGTCTGTCACTCAATAGTGTTATTAATATATAATATGAGGAAGTCATAATCAATATATAGCCTTAATAATTCCATTTCGAGATATTGCCCTCTCCAGGAATGCACCATCGAACACTAGTAATTGGAAATTTTGCATGTATAGTCACAACACCGTGTTTCAAGAACACAGCGTAGTTTAGAATAAAATCTAAAATATATAGTAGTTTTAAGTTGTTGCCTAAGTTTATGTTAACGTTCTCAAACTGGATTATTAATGAAGTATCATAATGATACGTCAGTGGGCTGTAAATGATCCATTACTTTGGCGAGTTCCGAGTTGGCGAGATAATTTACTAATTATAGAGTAAAAGAAAAACAAGAGAATTGGAAGAAAAAATCAAAAGGTTAAAATATTTATTCTACTTATTTCTTTTACGTCGCGTGTGGAAATTATTTTTTTGTTGAGGATTGTAGTTTTTTTTTTATAATTAGATAAAAAAAAGATTAGGAAATATATGAAAGGTGTAACGTAGCTATAAATAATATGAATAACATGAAAAAATGAATGAAAATATTTAAACTTTAATTATTATATATTTTTAAATCATTTTTTAAACAGATACGAAATACATTTCACCTTTGTTTATTAAAAGATACACAAGGTAGTTCGAGTGCTTTAGAACCAGTAACAAATTTATAGCTGTAGTAATAAAACGTCGGCTACTAAACACAGAAAATCATTAATTGCTTTATTTTATCTAACTATCCATCTCCGGCTTGTAAATAGCCTACTTGTAGATATTTATTTAAACATATTTTATTTGCACTAAGAATTGACGTACAAAAATGCGGACTTAATGCCAAATAGTATGGGAAACGATATAGCACATATTTTTTTTTATATAAAAGTTCATAGCGCTCGGGCCGTGGTTTTTTATTGTATTGAGGGTGACAAATTAACACATAGTTTGCCCGATGGCAAATGATTCCTGCTGCCCATGATACCTACATACCAATTTACTGAAGAAACTGAAAGCTGGTATGCACAAATACATATTGTCGGTTTCATAATATACTCTTATTAAACCATATTTTCTATGATACATCAATTTACATATCAAAATGGATGTTATGGTCGTAATTAAAATATAAAATAACTAAAGCAGCGAACAATTACATAATACACTTACATAATCAATACATCGAAAAAAAGTTAGAAAAAAAGAATGTCTAGCAGTGATTATAATGTATTACTAACCTGTATAACAAATAAGAAACACACTGTCAATAAATAGGCAGGAAGCATGACACAACTAAAATAATTTCTGAAATCGAAACAAATCAAATAATAGCAACTTAAGAAAATTAACTACAACCTACTTACAAGCATAAAGTAGATAACGATGATTTTATATAACTCGCGGATAACTTGGGTCAGTTTATCACGGCATTGTACGCTGTCCGTTTAAATGATTTGTAGGAAAATCCAACGCAGCACGACTCCCGTCTCACGCTTCACGCTACGGCCGAGCGTAAAATGCATAAGTTGACTTTTCAAGGCTTTTCAACGGAGTCCATTAGATCGTGCACTGCTGCGTTTTCTCACGTTTTACAACAAATGTCAGAATCTCAATATAAAGTATGAGCACGAAAGCCGAATCACCTCTGTCAGATTTATAAAATATTTTCATGTTTCCCTGTATTGGCTATATTTTGCCTATAAATTTTGAATTCAGAGAACGTCGGTGTGTATGGCGTTTTCGAATTTCGATGACATCTTAGATCTATAAAGATGAGGATAATATTAAGATTTTTCAGTCTTTTTTATTTCTTTTTTAATATATTTATACGTTTCTTTTTTCCAACGAACCCCACATCCAAGAAATTGAGTGGACTGAAAACTACGTTTTTATTACCTGACTAAAGATGAAATAAATAGTTTAGGTACCAAACAATAGAAACAAAACAAGAAAAAGGCTGTTGTCATTTCGAAAATCTCACCATTGTTGTAGGAAGACAATCTTGAAAAGAACGACAAACCTTTCATTAAACAACCCATTATTTGAAGGAAAATTTGTCACCGAAATGTTTTTGAGCGTTACATTCTTCTCACGGCCCGACCATAAGCGGATGACTCCGAAATCATACGGATTGTGACTAATTCAAAAATAATTATGGCGGACTACTTCCTTCTGGCAAGAAAAACCACAATTGCTTAGTTGCGTGCCTCATAGAAACAATACTACGGAAAAAAATATAGAAAAAAATTACATTGCAAGTACTATCAGAGAAGCGACGCAAAATTTTTCACACGCTATCCGCGTCTGTTCGTTTGCCGTCTCTTATTCCTTTATCGTAGAATTCAAATCTTCGACACACATTCTCATAGCACGTCAATATTATATTTCTTGTTACAAAACACGTTACAGGGATTTGAACAATTTTAAAATAAATTAACAATTCTCGGGTTATGTCATTCTTGATATTAATATTATGTTTTAAGCTAATCTAGTAACAAGTTTAGATAATGTTGAAACATAAGTTATGTAGTTCTGCGAGTCTTGAATACATATTAACTAATTGGTGCACTGGAATTTTATGGTAATACGAATATAAATTTTATAACGTCCTACATTAATTATAGGTAGCATCTTATACAAGTCGATGTGACGAACCAGCAGTAGAGTCACCTTGTAGATTATATTGCTTATAAATATGTTTAATAGATGTAATTGATTATATTTGTCCAGATATTTAAACAATAAACCTAAAAAAAAAATTCCACTTAATATTTTTATTTATGGACATCTGTAACATATATTAGACATAATAGCGGACAGTCGGTTGGACTATTAGAGAATCTACATCGGAAAATCGTTCTTTTTTGCAAGAAGTGACTGAGGGATTTACAAGGAAATGGCTGGAATGCTTGAACAAAAAGTATACTTAATAATTGTTTTTAAAAGCTGCGAGGTCATTACTACACCAAGCCGAAGGTCCCTCACGGAAACCCTTGTCCTGGATACCCATTAATAAAGATTTCAGCTGAGAGCCCTATGCTCTCGGCCACCTTTCAACCCGGTGAGGCTGTTAAAGCCCTCGGGCTAACAGCGGCCTCAGCCATAAAAAAAATCACTACTACAGCATTAACATTCCATTTCGACCGTAATAAAGCCAACCTATCCTTAGAAACACTGCAACATGAATAGATAATCTAAACAACGAAATGAAGACGTTTTTATAGAATACTAGAATAAAATTATTAAATCTGAAACGCAGTTGCTAAACATAGGTAAAGCGGCTTTTCATCTTAGTCTACAACGATGACAACAGTTGCAGTTAACGTAGTGACCAAAAAATGTTAAAGATTCAAATACGATCACGGTGTGTATAGTAATAGAAAATTGTTAAAATGAAAAACTTATAAAAAAAATTCAGAAAATGCTTAAAATTACATCGTAAATAATATTAAATAGTAACAATGTTAATTGATAATGGGTCGGGAAAAATAATTTTCTAAGTATTTTATATACATATTCATGATATTTTGTATCATAGTTTATTAACATATTATTATTATTCAATAATATATATGTGTCATTTTATTCGACAACTTATTCTTTCTATTGATCCCCTCATTTTTTCTCTATTTCTTGCTTGAGTCCCATCAGCATTTGGCAGTCGAGATCCGGATCAATCATTTTGCCCGGCAGTAAAAGCTCATATTGAACAATGCCCTTGTCAAATCAATCCTACCATACATTCAGCATCACCTTATTGCAAGTTAATCCAGGTTTCACTAAAGTTTGTGGAGCTTGATTGCCCATTAGATGACCGTAACTTTTCCTACACGTTCTTGTCGTAGGTAATGCACTTTTCATCATCAGTGATCAATCTTTTAAAAACGGTTTGGTTTCATTACTTTTCATTAGAGAATCGCAAATGAGTCCACGATGCATTAGATTTCCTTCAGTGAGCTCATGTGACATCCGAAGCTTTTTTGTATATCCAGACTTTTCCCAATGGGTCAAAACTTTTTTGTGGTCAACCAAAACAGAGCAAAAACTCTTCAGATATGCCATAACTACTAATACCAATCGGCCTTGACTTCTACTTCTACTTTTTCAAGAATGGCATCGACTTTATCTGTAACAGGTCGACCAGTAACGAGTTTCATCTTTAACATCAATATTCCCGGACTGAAAACGCTTGAACCAATTTTGTGCTACTCTCACTGACACTGCGTTAAGTTCATAGACGGCACAAATTTGGCGACTTGTGTCGCATTTTCTTTTTTGTAATAAATTCAAAGTGTAACGAATTTCTTGGTTAGATTCACTCATTTTGGCGGATAGAAAAATGGCGGTAAACCGTTTTAACTCTTTATCAATTTTGTTTTTAAAATGTCATATATTTAATGGTATGTACCAAAACCAGCCAGATGCAAACAGTACAACCAAAGAGATTTTACTGCATTACTTTTTACTAAAATATGAAAAACTTTTTCCCCGACTATATTATATTTAATATTATGGTATTTTAAAGATGATATAAATAACAATTTTAGTATTATAATTGAATACTTGGTGAACAAGGATCCGGTATCGTAGGATCGAGAGGCGTTCTATTTCGCCTCATTATTTTGCAATGAGATGCCCTGACCATTATAATGGCTATTTACGGCAATTGTGGGGGCACAGACTAATTTATTGAATCCATTTTATAATAACAAAACATATTTCATTATTGATTGAATTTTCGATTAAAATTTTACGCCTGTTATTAAAATGGAGCTAAAGTCACAGACTTTGTATGGTCGAAATACGAATATTTCTCATCGCCTGTATCATCCTATCATCAGTTCCATGTTGAACAAAAGCCTCGAATTATATATAAAAGTTATAAATTTTTCATAATGTTATTTTGTAACGTAACGTTACTCGCTAAACAAAAAATAATAAGTTACGTATCCATTATATATAGAGTTATAGCCAATATTCTAATCATAAATTTAAAAATTTTCCAACATTTTCGGAATTTAATTATTAAATAGTTAACGAAGACATTCAATAAAATGTTCTGAATATATTTGTCGCACAGAAAAGTTAACAAACAGATTTAGGCGCGGGTTTTATCTTAAAGTAGAATTTAAAAAATGATGTCTTTTTATTATAGCTTTATCTCACCATTATTATTGAGATGATGTCTGCTTATCTGTAGCATACCTTACGACTATTTTTTTAAAAAGTAATAGGTCTCAAAGGAGTTGGGAGATTGCTTAAGTCAAGACAAAACAAGATTAGGCGTTACATAATTCCTTAGTAGGATATGTTTGTTTGGTTTATTGAATAACATGATAATAAATAAATTTATCAGATCTTATTTATTGCTCTGAGAAATAAAATAAAATATGATACAATGAATATGAGAAGACAACCCTCGAAACGTACTAATAATAGGGAAGCCCCAAATAATGCGTCCTAATTGTAATTGGCGAATTAGCTGAGATTTTGTCAACCCTACTCATAGGGGTGTTGACAGGGCAACCATCAAATTGTGAGTTAATTGAACCATATGCCCTTTATTTAGAGGAATAGCTTAATGCCATTCTATTTTTTATCAGAATGATACTATAACGAGGTTCCTTATCACAATTATACAGAACTAACAATGCAAATGAGCACGCATTTCACCTGATGTTAAGTGATTCCTACTGCCCATAACATATACTAAATATGTAATAAGGCATCATTACATATATCAATAATGTTAACTGCCTTGTCAATCGTGAGGACTAAGATGGAATGCCTCGTCACCCGTAATAAGGATCTCCAGACCCATACATTCACCGGACGAAACAAAGCAGTGGTATGCTATTATTTTACGTTAGTATTCTTTGAAGGAGGTCGAGTTAACTCTCTTAAATTGAAGCTAAAAACAAAGCGTATTCTGTATTCGTTACTCGATGACGGCGTCACCTCTGAAATCGTTAATTAGGATTTTTGGTTCTAATTTAAGGATTAAGCCGTGTGTATAGCATGTCTGAAAGATTAAGGCACGAGAAGTCCACCAATCCAGAAGTAAAGACTACGGTCCTACGTCTTATCTAGAGAAGCCTATTCTTATCAATGTCTTTTATTTAAAGGCTGTTACCCAGGAAGGCGGAGGGAATATAGAGGTTCTTATTATTTCTTTTCTTATTCTGATTTTATTAAGAAATTCTATTACGTTAAAATTTGATGTTAGAGCTCTTAGAATAGAAGGAGAAAGAGAACGAAAATAGTTTGACAACTATAGTATATCCATCACATTCACGCATCAAACTTCTTATTGTCATTAAACAGAACGACTTTAAATTATAATTTTTAATTGAATTCCCAGCGCCTCATAAGAAAATGCCTGACAAATGCAAGAAAATTGAAATAGGGACACTATACGTTTAAATTAAATTGGGACTGATTCGTTCATATTTTTTACAATTTTTTACCAAGAAAAATAATTCTAGAAATGTTATTGAAATTGCGTATCCATTAACCACTTCAACCGAGCTTAAATGCTTGTGCTAGATGGTTCACGACACAACTCGAGGGGCGAATTCCACCCTGCAAGAATTTTACTTTGTCGACTGTTCGTGAGACATGAGACATACAATACCATGGACGGAGATTCAATAACGAACAACTTCTAAACGTATATACATAATTATTCATATTATTTAAACAGTCCAGTTATATATGAACGTGGTTACCCTACAGTTGCAAGTGATAAAGCATGAAACGAGTACAAAACAAGAAATTCTGTCAAGGACTCACCGCACCTCCTGAATAATTCATAACGGCCATGCTTTTGGCAGAACAACCGTGTCAACACGGGATTGCTGTAAAAACTAGGCATTTCATCCCAGAACATATTGCCAGTATGGTTCGAAATTGTAAGTATTGATTAAGAGGGTACAACACCAACGACAATGGATTATTGATTTTTAATCTGTTATAAATGGACAAGTTAAAATTTCGCTTAAAAACGTGATTCAAAATATATTTTATATTATGTACAGTGTCGGTATCGTGTTAGATAGTTTTGAATAACATTAAGATTTCGACTAAAACGGCGGTTACAAAACCCCATTCTCTTCCTACCACTTTTTCGTCACACAGACTAAGACGAGTCACTTGCAAGGTTTGTAATCAGAATTTCATAAAGTCAATTTTAATTAGACAATGTTATTTTGTTTAATTTGTAATTCTTATAACTAAAAAAACACTTCTGAGTTAACCAAACTACAAGCATTTTGCATAATAAGGATAAAATTGCTTTTTTTTTTAAATAATATTAGCAATGCTATTAACATTACTAATATTTCAGTTAACCACTCCAACTAAGCTGAAAATACTTGTGCTGGGAGATGTTCCACGACAATACTCTAATGGTGGATTTGAACGTACGGCCTTAAGTTTCGCAGACCGTTATCTGACTATTGACGCTCCGAAGAACACTTTTACGAATAGTTATTTAATTTCAGTGTAACGTACTTCTACTACTAGATTATAAATTGTATATATCGATAAAATAACAATTTGTTTTGATAGTTCATCTCTATTGACATTTGTAGACTTAAAGATATTAGCAGTAAAACGTTCATACATATACGTCCACCTGAAATTGCAACTTCCCGATTCGATGTTTTTAAATATCGATAAAAATTCGTATATACGTACCGCGGGACCAGCAAGAAGTTCACATGCCCGCGCGTCAGTCGCAATAAAACTGTGTCGGCAAAGATAAAGACATTTCGCGGGAGCTGCGCGGCCTTTCACCGACACTTGCAAAAACATCCACATCGGGCGACGTTTTTGTGTGACGCGCGTTCGAAACACGACTCTCGTTCGATACGTTACACATTTGAAAAAGTATAAAATAACTCGAATCGTCATTTACTTATGTTCTTTTGTATTTCAATTATTGTGCCAGTCTCATTTATTTTACTTTTATATTATGCATGTAAAAACACAGAATTTACAGCAGAATAATACAAGAAACTGCCTTGTTTCTTTGTGGAATTAAGCCATCTTAAATTATTAGACCAATATTAGGCTTGATATAATGGCACCTATATTCCCTTGTCCATCCAAGGCTTATATGAAGTAGCTTGGTACCATTGCTAATAAGGTCAAAAATTAAGCCTTTTTGCAGCAGCAACCTTTCGCCTACAGTATAACCTCGCCAACAGACTTTCATTATGTTTAGGCGAAGTAGTAAAAACCGATTATATATTCTGCAATTTTGACGGAGTCTCCGGTGTTGAGTCGATAACTATGATAAACTTGATCATACCAGTTTTCTCCGACTTCAAATATCCCGCTACGAAGGTGACATTGATCGTAGTCTAACAGATCAATATTAGTGCGTCACCGGAACCACTCGACATCATAACGGGGTGGGACGAACGGTGGAAGTCTGGAGTTAAAAGGAGCGAGATAAAGAATTCTTACACACAGGAGGAGTTGAAATTTGAAAGGCTGATATAATTTGGACATAGATAAATGCCATATTATTAGAAAAGAGATACTTATGAATGTTGAAGGATGCAATGCGAAAAGATGATATATTTGAAGAATTTAAGATTGTACATATATAGAATAACATGAATAATCGAAAAATTAGCAAATATATATTTGAAGAATTTTAGTTTGTATATAGAATAACATGAATAATCGAAAAAAAGAGCAAATATATATTTGAAGAATTTTAGTTTGTATATAGAATATCATGAATAATCGAAAAGAAGAGCAAATACATATTTGAAGAAGTTTAGATTGTATATAGAATAACATGAATAATATGCAATAGACGGAGAAATAGAAGAATAGAAGGACTTCATAGATATACAGCCTTGACTCCAGGTAGTAACGGAACCCGATAAAACAAATAAATAATGATGACTAATGAATGAGCGTAAAAGTAACGTAAATGTACGATATTTGGTGACGTCAATGCTTACCAAATTTTTATTTACCAAATAAAATGTGCTTTTATTGTATTTTTGTTGTTAATATATATTTCAAAAGCGACAAATTTTATTACTAATACCAAATAATACATGTGGTAAAAATCTTTGTAATTGTTGATGTTTATCAAGAAAGATTACCTAACTACTCTAATATCCTTATAAAAATCCTAGATTTTATTGCCACCGAAATCAGTTTTGGAGTATGGTGTATCAACAATCTCCAACAAGACGATAAATTTTTTGTACCTATTTTAATCTAACATTATTTCAATTTATTATATGTTTGTTTAATTACAATAAATAGTTGCTCTATCGATTCTATGCTACACGCGGTGTCCACAGTTAGCCTTAGTTAGTAATACCATAAAACCGTCTATACGTAAACTGATAGTGACGTGTACTTAGAAAAAAAACAACAGTTGATATCGATTGCAATAATTTTTAATCTCGTAATTGACAATTTGTCATTCACGAGAACCGATATGCCTGTTTTAGTTCTAATAATTCAATTAGCTTTTAGTATCTACACAACAGGACATAAATAAAGTGTTTCTTCTTCTTATATAGATTATAACTTCTTGTTATATATCTATAACTTGTACTGAAAGATTTTAAGAAATTAAAAATCTTAACGTCCGTACTTTTTGTATTCAATTAAAATAAAATTCGTTAGTTATTTTTCGTCGCTTCTATTTTTATTGATTGAAATTAGAATATTTTACAAATTTAATTTGTAATGTAGTGAATAAAGCAAACGCGATAAATTGATTTGATGAATAGCTTAGAATAGACATAAAGATAGACGAAACATTAGCTAGGTTACTATTTCTTAAGACAAATAAACATATTATACATTAGCTAAATAAACTGAAAACACAAAATTTTAATTTAAAAAAAATATACGATCATGATAATTTGCTAAATCTACAAAATAAATAGATAAATCGGATAATGACATAATAAAACATTAAGACAAGATAAAATACATCTACAGTTCATATACTTTTTTGCATTTCCACCTTACCCCGCAAAATACGATAAATTTTAACTCTCAATGTTTAGAACCAACAAAGTCGAGTGCGATTATACCACGGTGTATCACATTTTTAAAGTTAAACGACAAATCCGACGGTCCCACGTAGTTGTGTGACCACGCCACAAGGTTCGCGATGACCAGTTGATGTATTTGTGCCAAACGCCTACTGGCAGCTGTGGAGATTGATGAAAGATAAAATATCTTTATTTTCTTTTACACCTGTTGATCAGAAATAACACGTTAATCGTATAGCGTAAGCGTTCATTACGTTTTTCGCTATTATGCTATCTAAATTAGTTCATATGAATATATTAGAAATGTGAAGGTTTAACGATAAAAATATTTATGCACTTTGTTTCTTGATCCTGTTGTAAATTACGTTATTTAATATTCATAAAAAAAAATTAAATAACAACTTTTGTGTAAAATGTAATAATTTTATATATGTAAACAGAGAAAGATACTTTCGATATGAAAATTACCTAACGTTAAATTAATTATTCTATCGCTTATTCTATTTTCTGTCTAAACGTTTTTATTCTAACGCGTATTTTTACGTATTACTCCTTGTCAATATCGCATTTGACGAGCTGTTATCTAGTTCACTTGTCACAATGTTCCGTCGTCGACTAGTTTCATCGATATGTTAAAATGCAACATGCATATATGCATCACTAATTATGAGATTATACTAGATATCGCCTGTATATACTCACTTAATACTTTGTGTACGCATTGTGTGGCAAGGTAGAAACATGTTTATGGATAATGTATGTAAACCACTTATTTTTTTTTCGTGCATAATTTTATTGCAATTTCAATTCTTGGTAAGATTTATTAATGACAAAATAGTTCTTTTAATTTATAACAAAACGATACTCATGTTATAGAATTATTTATTTTTCTTAAAACGTTTTTATGGAAGTGCAAAAAACATGTGCTCAGTTCACTGTAAGTAATTAAGTGAACAGTCTTTTGATGGTTTACCAAAGACAAGCTAAAGGATAGATGTGAGATCACCGCTAAGGTTTAAAATGAAATGTCTCTTTACTAGTAGACGAAACAAAATATGGATATGCTATTTACGTTACAGAGTAAAGTGTAAGCGACACCCGTCGAACTTATCCACTTCTACTGGTGCTAGTTCCTATTAGGCTCCGTTATATCTCAAGCATTCATTTTTTTTTAAATGAACAAAAAGAAAAATACAAGGAAAATGTTAAATTTTGAAGACAATCCAAATCGCAATGTTACATTTTACGATATGTTTTTATAGCCATGATATAATTCTGTTCACATAAAACAAAAAGCAGGACATAGGCATTGCGTTTACTTTTTATAAAGGCGTTCCGAACTCTAGCAACCTTTACATACGTCACTTGACAAAAGAAAGATAATTTCAAAAAAGGAACGCTTCTCCACATCATTCAGTGTCCGGCCTCGGCATGCAGTTTTGTACGAGCTACCGTCTTTTTTTAAACGCAAAGAACCGCGTCATGCGCTATCGGCCAGCATTAATATTAATAACTTTTTAATTAATTATTTATAGGTTCTCTGAGCCATTCACAAATTGAGTCGTTGAAATAGCTGTGATTGATGTTTTTAGATATTAGAACTCGGACACAAAATGTTATAACGAATTTTACCCAATTTTACAAATTTCTTATTAAGTTATTATTTTTTAATATAATAAAGAAATTGATTACTTTCGTTTAAAATAATCCGAACAGGTTTTTTTTTTGTTACTTATTTTTAAAATAGAAAAAAAAAATGATGTGATTGCATGTTTGCTTTTTGTACACATTTGATCGTCACATAATCCGTCCAAGCACCTACCGCATAAACCAGTCCATGGAAGTGGCGGAATAGTTGTATACGCGAGGGCACCAAGTTTCTTGGTGCTATGCGGCTTATGTTCGATATTTCTTTGTACTCGCCGCCACTATATATGTTGAATACCACCGTCCTATACAGGTATCCCGCATACCGCCGCCCGGCTTCGTACAGTGACGAAATGCTTGAAGCGATGCTGGTGGGAAAACTGAGTAAATGGATTTAGTGCAAAAACCGCGAAATATTGTTATTGTCCTTTTAAGTTATTTTATAAAGTTCAATGCCGAATTAAACAAAGATAATGACCATCGTACTGTCTTGTGAAATCACGTCCATAAATTATTTTAAATCAGTGCCTCTCTGAAATATGGTTTATTGCGTTTGCTCTTTAAAAATTTTGAATACCAGAAAACCAGCGTAAAATAGCAGCATAATGCTGCTGTGTCTCGTTTAGTGAGTGTGGTGATCCGAAGACCTTAATTACTGGTGACGAGCATTCAATCTCAATCCTCGCGGTGACAACGTATCTGCGTTATGATTCCTTGTCAGGGATAAATGAAGGTGTCATGGGCCTCAGGAATCACTTACTACAATCTAAGATGGAACTACGTGGCAAAAGCATACAATCTACTATAATGATACACGTAAGACGTTTCCATAACTCTTCTAACTTTAGGAGTTTATCCTACAGAAGAACTTAAAAATGCATTTAACAATTTTGATTAGTTCAAATAGTAAACTAACTAATAAACAACTAGTAGTAGTAAAAAAACTAGTTGTATTGTACTATTAAATTACACTGATTATACGCGCTTGTAGGCAACGGTTGATAATATCAATAGAATATTAAATCAGTGCCTGAATTTCATTTGTCACAAAACTTTCAATTATTTAAAGCAGTCATTTGCCAGTGTTTTTTGCCATATTATCAAGTGGCGGATTTAATCTCATTCATACGACTGTTAGTAAAGAATCACGCCTTCATTATGTAATAATATAAGAGGTGGTAGTATTTGATAATTGAAACCCATGACATTACATAACTCCTCAAGAAACCCTTGAGAGCTGAGAAAATTTATTCTTTATACTATTACGTGTTTTTAATACATTGAGAGTAACAAACGAGCATGCAGTTCACGAGATGACAAGTGATTGCTGCGGTTCATGACATCTACATTCACCCATGATAAGGAATCATAATGCAGATGCGTTGTCACCCTCGAGGACGGAGATGAAATGCCTCGTCACCAGTAATAAAGGGTCCAGATCCCTACACTCACCAGACGAAACAGCAGCATTATGCTACTATTTCATGCTGGTATTCTGTGAGGTTGTGGTCCCCCCGGTCGAGGTGACCCATTCATTCTGCAGCTAGAAACAAACTGCAGTGTAGCTCTACCACTGCTAATCT
This sequence comes from Teinopalpus imperialis, assembly GCA_029286865.1. Taxonomy (NCBI): domain Eukaryota; kingdom Metazoa; phylum Arthropoda; class Insecta; order Lepidoptera; family Papilionidae; genus Teinopalpus; species Teinopalpus imperialis. The sequence continues at coordinate 11,760,627 of JAGSMU010000004.1, forward strand.
GACCGTGATCCTTACGATCCCCACATGAAACACAGGAACTACTTTATTCGGCCAAGCCGTCTCATTCATGTTGACATCAAAAACTAACGTGAAGTCAAAGTAATCAAAGTCTCATAGATCATGAAACCGTTAACAAAAGGGGGAAAGGTTCTAAAGTGGCAAACTCAAACCTTCCCGCAAAGTGTAATACAACCCATACAGAAAAATCTATATCTGCACGTGGAGACTGCTGCGTTTTGATGCTATCTGAGGATGATACTAAAACACAATGGTGAATTTTCTTGTGCAGTGTTATAGAGACATTATCTATTTCCTCTTTTATCTTTCGTTATTTGTGCTTGATGATGAAAAAAGAGCAACAATAACCTTTGTTGAGTAAATGATTCATTCCAGTTGCGCAGAATCATAATACAGATGCGATCGAATTCGACCTATGACGATTGAGAACACCGTTGAGTACCAAGATAGGTGACTTGACTAGGTTTCAATATCAACCGACAGCCCAAGATTATAGGCACGGAAGGCAGTGCGAGTTATGATGACCACTATAATTTCCACTCCATCTGAACGCACACATGCAAACATTTTGTTCCGTAACTGCGTTCCAATGATAATGAATGCGGTGGTGGTGGAATTTTTAATATAGAATAATTGGCAAACGAGCAAGTTACTACCTAATGGTAAGTGATTACCGCCGCCCATAGACATCAGGAACACTAGAGGAGTCGCAGACTCGCTACCGCTGTCTTTAAGAAAGATTTAGACTCTTTTGAAGGTCCATAAGTCGCATCGATTCAGAAATACCACTGGCAACAACTGATTCCACAGAGTAGTATTCAAATTCCAAAAATATTACTTAACTTATTTCTCTGGGTTATATCAGAGTCCACAGGGAGTAGAAGAAAGAAACGAAAGTTAAATATTATAAAAATCGCGCGTTCCTTGATCTAATCGATATTGTATTACCCATTTTAAAATTGGTATATTACAAAATACAACATAAAATAGCAGAGTACAATAGTAACATAACGCTGCTATAATTTGTTTAGTGAGTGTAGGTATCCGAGCACATTGTGATGAGGCATTCTCCCTTAGAAGATCAGGAAGTCCTCAGGGATGATAACGCATCTGAAATATGATTCCTTATAAAGGATGAATATGGATGCCACGAGCTGCAAGAAACACTTACCATCAGTTGATTTTTGTATTCGTTTGTCACCTTAAATGCAAGATAATTATTATTTGACTATACAATATATAATATATATTATTATATATATAATAACTATTATTATCTATGCTTTATGCATGTATATTTCATTTCTGTTTTTTGTGTTCACTCACACTGTTTCTTTTTTTTTCCGAAATATTCAATACGCCTGGTAATGAAGATTTCTGCTGGAAGAGATATTTTTTGTTAAAAATAGCTTGGCCTTTAGTCATTCATTCTTATCTTACTTTTTTTGTGTACATACTATGTGTAACAACGTAACATATTTTAGGCCGGCAACGCATTTGCGACTCCTCTAGTGTTGCGGATGTTGTTGAAGTGGCAGTGATCACTTACCATTAGGTAGTAACTTGCTCGTTCACTGCCTATACTATAAAAAAAAACATAAAATAAAATAAAGACAGAAGTCTGAGTAGTACTTGTCTAATATGAGATTGCCAAGTGAGCCGAATATGAAAATTCTCTTAACTAAATTCTCAAAACAGCAGTAGACGTGGAGTAATCAATTTTCTTATGATTCTTATAGTATGTGAACATGACAGTACTATATAATTCCTCATGTCTATCAAAGTAAACCTATAGTTATAATTTTATTCATCTCGTTTTCTTTAGCTATGACTTTGAAAGTTTTGCGGTAACACAAAGACATATAAAGCCTAGTTTCGATTGCAAAATATAAATCTTTTGCCAGTTGAAATATACTACGGGTAAATAAATACCACAAAACAAAGGAAGTCTGTAGCGTGACCAACGAATGTACAGCCAGAAAATAATGTTCTGTACAGGAATATAATTTCATTGTGGTTGTCGCTCGCATATGGTGCTGCTGGCGGCCATTTTGTTTCGTACGTTTGTTTTTTTTATATGATATAATACAGAAGCTATTACATAGCACAGATAATAGCTTCACATCTGCGTTTTAATACATATTTTTATTTTTTAGTGAAAAGATTTAAATTAATTTTAGAGTAAAATTATCTTAACCTTCATTGTGATTTGGAGGAAGAGTGTTTTCATGATTTACATCTAAACCGATTGGAATTGCAATGAGTGAATTAATTAGACTTTTTTTTAAGTTATATTTGTTCTTTTTCACCGAAGTGTTTTAATGATTACACGCTACATCAAAATAGAGACGAAGTAAATAAGAGTAGTACCACTAAGTTCGCCGCAGTATTTAGCGTACTCTCTTTTGTTTAAAAAAACATATCATTAAGGGTGATGTCATTAAATATCAGCAAAATACAATATAAAGACGATAATCTTAGATAAGTCTTGTTTATTATTTACTCTACATTTATTGTATTGTTGTAAACGTACTCGTTCATTTAATTGTATTTTTAATTATTTAAAAATAAATATCTTAGTAGAATCTAAAGGAACAATTCTATATATTCTGCTGAGATTAGCATTAAAATAACTATGCGAAAAACAAATACGTCTATATATTCTACAAGATTTGTTTATAAGTAAGAGGCAAAAAGTGAGACAGAATCAGCGCGATTAAGATAAATAAAGCAACAAGGCATAACTTCGTATAAGCGGGTAAGTCAAGTGAATTGAATGCCAATAGAGCAACTTAGGTACGACGGGGTTAAGTTATATCGTGGCCTGCGACCCGACTAATCGAGGTGGGGTGAAATTGGAGGAGGAGACTAGTGACGTGAGAAACAAGTCATTGTCGATATTGAGAAAACAGACTATGTTAAGTATACTACATATAATAGATATACTTATTTATGTATATATTATATGTATTATTATTTATGCATATATAAATGTGTATGTTTGTAAATTAATAAAATCCTGTGTTATTATTTTTTTCTTATTTTTTTGTGAGTACACTTTGTTTCTTATTTTACATGATATGTTGTGTGTGTGAAACGTTTTTTTATTGTAAAATATGCAGCGCCTTCATAAGTAAATTATCTTATCTTAGTTTTCTTGTATAAATACTGTGTTTACATAAAATGTAAAATAAATAATAATAAGAAATAAATATGCACACTACATATGACAATAGGTTACTAACCTGTAAAAGGTTAACTATTCAAGACGATTTAACAATTATATACACGTGTCATCATGCGTTAAATAATTTAAATTCAATTATATAATATAATAAATTGCCAACGTATATAACAGCCTTAAACCTATCATTATATTATGATTTAATTTACTGTTTATTAAGCAATAACAAAATTGACTGGAAGATATGAATGATATTTTAAATACCAGTTAGTGTGATATTAAATTGATCACAGGTATTATAAATTGATATACAATCAATTAAAACAATGTTACCTGTCACCGAGATAATTAATTTTCTTATATTAAAGCAAAATTACTAGTGCGAGTTAATTTAATTTCCTTTTTTTTAAATTTATTATCGTGTTTCAAAATACCACATAACTGGTCTTATTTTATACATAATTATCGTTTATAATTATTATATTAATGTCTTAATTATACTATGTTCACATATTTCAATAACAATTAAGTAAAGAACATGTCCGGACAATAAACAATTATGCATCTATTGTCTCAAAAAAAGATATTTTTTATCGACATTCGTCTGAAAATACTCCAACAAATACTAGATATGGATACTTTAACAGTGGTAGAGCTACGTTGCAGCTTGTTTCTATTTGTAAAATGAATCGGTTAGTCCGACTGGGGTAAGACAACGCTGTCACACAATACCAGCTTAAAATAGAAACATAATGCTGGTGTGTTTCGTCTGGTGAGTGCAGGGATCCGGCGACCTTTATAACTGGTGACGAGGCATTCCATTTCAGTCCTTAAGGGTGGCAACACTTCTGCATTATGATTCCTTGTCAGGGATGAATGTAGATGTCATGGGCCTTAGGAATCACTTAATAACAGGTGAACTGTTTGCTAATTTTGTACTCTTAATGTAATAATAATAATTAAAAAAAAACTATTTACTGTAATGCTCTTATGATTTATTTGAATTTTGTTTCAATCTCACAATGTAGGCCTACATGCCATATGCAGGTACATAAATGCTGTTGTTAGAACGAGTCATCTCAATCGGAGAAGGAACGCGCCTTTCATAGAATACGGAAAAATATTAGCTTTGCGTTCGTGAGCTTTTGATGGGAAGTGAAAGAAATCGTAGAAATTTGTTTCTTCATAATATATTGTATCTTGCTTAGAGGCGCTCTCTTAATACTCGGTAGAACTTTGCCCTCTGCAGATTTTTGTGCACACCCTGAATGCTCTTACATACTGATCTTCCATGTTGGTCTTAACAGCGTGGCAACGCTTCCTAATGATAAGAGCCTGTAACATTTTCTTGGCAGGATGTTGCATCGCACACTATGTGTTTAGTTGTTCCAACGTTCTCTTTGTTTGTGTTATCCATAACACCAATTCTTCTAACATTTGAGCCATCTTAACTAAGTCCTAAGATATCTGCATGCATCTTATTGAGTATGAATTTGGATGTCAATACAGAAATCACTTGTGCGAGCTTGTGCGAGAGTCATAAGCCGCGTATGTTTGTCAGCTCTGATTTGATATCAGATGAAATATTCATAATGTCATATCGGCCCATTGTGTGCAACTTTGCAATGTGCTAGTTCGGCCTCACATGGTCAATACTGTCTTCATCTCTGGTCCGGGGCACCCCAGTACCAGCTCCTTCAAATTGGCCGCATTCAAAGAAGAGTGGCACGTATCATTGATGGGCAGGTACTTTCCGATTGGCTTGATTTACTAGCATTGTGAAGAGATGATGCATCTCTATTTATTTTTTACCGAATTTACCATGGGGATTTTTTTGAGGAATTTGAACATCACGACAGAATTCAGAATTTCATCAAATCACCTGTGCGCTTTACGCCAAAATATCTTATACGCTTAACTACTCTATGTCACTAGCTGTATTCCCGATTAGGACTTAGGGACTTTTAAGAAAAGATCCTACGCTTGTTTCAAAGACCGGCAGTGCTTTTGCGACTCCTCTAAAGTTTAAAAGCAACAAAAACAACTATACAATTATGTATAGTATTTACTAATAAAATATCTTTAGTTTAATTTTCCTTGCAATCTAAAGCAAACGGACATATAAAGACCTGAAAGAAGTGCTATGCATTTTCTAACATTTAACTATGGAATATACTAACTCATTAGTCTACTATTATATTATTCGCAATTATTCATAGTTTCCACATTCCTCAGGGTTGGCCACGCATTTCCATTATGATTACTTATCGAGAACAAATGCGGGAATCACTTAACATGAGGTGAAATATATGCTTGATTGTCTCCCCAATGTCAATGTTATAAAAAAAATTAACTACTTATTTTGTTTTGTCGATGTATCGATAATATTTGAAGCTACTACACCGCATCACTAGCATCAGTAACGGTGTAGTAACGGTAGAAAGCACCCCACGCGTAACTCCGCCCCCGCGCACGCTACAACCTACAACCCCTCTACATACACATATATCCCATAGACATGTACTCCCGCATATTTGTTGAATGTGAGTCCTAGTGCGTGAATTAGTTTGCCATAATGTATCCAATATTTAGATTTCAAATGTTTGGACTGATAATTATGTAAACATTCATTAAATAATAAATGCATGCATGCATGCAATATAAAATAGCATGGATTCATTCAATAATATAAAATTAGAACACGAAATAACTTCACAGTCCTTGATCTCTAGTTGAAACAATTTATTACAATTTCTGTGGCATAAATTAAATAAAAACATATTAAGATCATTTATTATGAATATTATAGTCTATAAATAGTAAGATATTTTCCTATCTTTATCATATAACGACATTTCCACCAAAAAATAAAAAAATAACACGTTTATATAATATCAAAAAACGGTATACCGTAGTTTTCACAATTTAAATAACCAATTTCAGTTTAATTATTACGAACATTTATGTCTATAATACTGCATCCCACAGTATAGATAATATATAGATTTGTCATTTTCCTCATATTAAGCAATTATTATGTCAAAGATGTCAATTTTAATTTATATAACTTTGTACACCCACCCGCATTAGGCTAGCTAAGTAGATATTTATATTGTAGCTTGTCGAACCTTGAAAACTGATAAATCGTATTAATGCTTTACATAAAACACGCCGAACGATATTCTCGCACTAATTGACAAATCACTGGGCTGTATAAAATCTAGGTTAATAAATTACTTTGACATTTACTTGTGTTGTATTAATGTAGAATTATGCACAGACAATACAAATATATATATTCAATATAAATATGTATATTCTTAATTCGGCAAATTTTATCGAAAAGTTTACATAAATATAATTATGATATTTAGTAAAAATAAGTCTGTTATTTAATATATTTCGCATTATATTGTTTTGTATTAAAGAAAAACTTTAACACGACATATCGGTAGTCCATGAATTTCTACGGTCGGACCTACTACTACTCTTCAATATGTTTTTCCATCGGATCTATCACGGGAAAACTTATAAAGTAAAAGCTGCAACCATTTGGTCGCAGAAATGTGTTTTAGAGACAAAAGTTCACACTTTCACATTATTTTTATTACTTTAAGAGTAAGACGAGCACACAGTTCACCTGATGGTAAGTGAATCCTGAGGCCCACGACATCTACATTCATCCTTGATAACAAATCATAATGTAGATGCGTTGTCACCCTTGAGGACTGAGATAGAATGCCTCGTTACCGGTAATAAAGGTATCCGAATCCCTACACTCACCAGACGAGACACAGCAGCATTATGCTGCTATTTTACGATGGTATTCTGTGATAGCGTGGTCCTAACTAAAGCTGTACCATTGATTCTGCAGCTAGAAACAAACTGCAGTGTAGCTCTACCACTGTTAAACCCCCATTTAATACATTAGAGTAGGATTAGGGTAGAATTGATTGAACCGAACAGCGATCCCGCGGCCCCTCGCCATTGCATGACGACAACCGTAGAGTTTAGGTCGGATTGCTTCTGACAAAGCTACTTTCAGGTATATATGGAAAGTATTCTAGTGTAAAAAATAATAGAATATGGGTTATATTTAAAATAGTCACTAAATCAACACTGTTTACTTGCCGTGCCTTTGTATCTCTGAAACCCCTCAACATAAAATATAGTATGTGTGCTCGTTTGTCACCCTTACTTCAATTGAAAAGGATGCACTTGTAATGATCTAATTATTCTTTAACTACAAGATTCCGCCCATTTAATTTTTTTTTATTTACCCTTTTTAAAGTTAAATATGAGCCACTTATTTAAAACGTCGTAGATTCGAATCTCTCATTGACTAGAGTCATCCACACTATAGTCGTGAATCATCTAGCATAAGCATACGAGCTTATTTGAAGAGGTTAGTGGAAATGTTGGTAATATTAGAATCCATTTAAAAAAAAATCCGTAAGCTTCTGCAATCCTTGTTTCCTTCTGCCATAAAAGTGAATATAAATCTTGTTCTCATAATCTTAAAAAGTTTAATTTGATTTGATTTGAGTCACGTCCTATCAACAGTTCCTATATTTATTGTACTATATTTTCTACATACTCTCAGAATTCTTGCAAAAATCAAAATATATAACAAGGTAGCGTTAATGGCACTGCATGAACGTAGTATTTATTATTTCCATGGATAATTGACACTTCATTTTCTTGCGACCTCGGCAAGTAAAATGGCCTTTCCCGTTACATGTTTTTCTATTTGTAAAAAGAATAATATGTAAATCGACATCTTATTGCTATAAAATTAAATTAAATGGGAGTATTGTTCGTGCCATTTAATTGGAAAATAAATGCCTCTTTAGCGTCATTGAAACATAAAGTATTTTTTAAATGTAATGTATTTATTTGTAATGCACGAATGGTGTCTTTTACGTACAATTGGATGTCATAAAACTTAATGAAGAGTTTTTCTAAATCAATTGTTTACTCAACTAGTTACTTAACGATCACGCTTAATACCATTTATGTAAAATAAAATAAAAATACTGATGAATGCCTTCATTTATACACGAAAGATTTTATTAATTAAATATCCCTTATGCATCTATGCATTCGAAAGAATGTTGAATTGTAAATTAAGTAATTATATAGCATACTATGTGGAGATTATATATTCATTAATGCAAAGCGTAGATCTGGCTGGCAAGCGTTTCGTAGTACCCCAAATCATTCCAACACATATCCTAACAAATTACAAATTACGGTTGATTTACCATCGCTTCCTATCTTACTAGATAAGTTATAGAAAGTTTTTTTGTGTGCTTACAAAGACACATTAGCAATGGATCTCGTCCCATGACACGAACCAACTGATGAATATTATCAAAAGTATATATTACCTTTTGATAATATTCATAGATAATCATTTTGTACGGTCATGTAATATTTGATAACTTATAAATGTTATATATATATATATATATATATATATATATATATATATATATATATATATATATATGTACTAAAATATGACGATGTCTATTGATGTTATTCCGTGTAGGTAGGTGGAAATTATCAATCCATTTAGGAGTAGAATATATTCCAGGTAACTCTACATTGTTATTACAGAATATACTTTGCTTGTTACTATTTTCTTAGAGTATATGTAGATTTAATTATAAATGGCATGATTTGTTCGCAGGTGAAGATATGGTTCCAGAATCGGCGCAGCAAATACAAGAAAATGATGAAGGCGGCGCAGGTTGGAGCGCCGCCGCCAAGTCTTGGTCTACCTCCAGGCAGCCCGCCAAACAATAACCAATTACTACATGGTACGTTTTACTATATTTTTATAGACAATTGAGCTCACGCGTTCCTTCTTGTAGTAAGTCAAAACAACGGCCTATAAACACCGAATTCTATCAGTGATATTACTAACTAAGCTTGAAATTCTTGAGCTACGAGATGCTTTATGACAATAATCTAATAACGGGTTCGAACCTACGACCTTATATTTCAAAGACTAAACCATATTAGCCTTTTGACGCTTGAAATAAAAGCATCACCACAGTAATGTACATAAATCTTGGACCCTAACCATACTCGCGATAGACTTCTGGTAAGGATGTAGAGGCAATTAGGCCATCATTTTGTCATACAACCATAAAAAATTGGAACCAAGGTTAGTTGTGAAAATACGCATGGATACCTAATGGAAAGTAGAAAACGACGTAGGAAGTCTCAGAAATGTTTTTCATGGAATAGGGTGTGATAAATGAACAACTATGATAATTAATAAAAACCTGGAATATTTTATACCCGCATCCGTCTTCTCTAAATCCATATTAAAATAATTTTATAAGGATTCTCATACCCGTCTATTACGTCTACAATTTCGCTCTATGAACTGGACGTTGAACACGCTAATGGAGAGAATTTTTAGGTAGGAGAGGAATACTACCCACATACTTTGTTTTCTATTTAATATTGTCCAATCAACGTTTGTTTTTTATTCCAGTTTGTATTTTTTGACAGAATTATGTTATTACAAAGTTTTAGTTACAACAATTCCTCGTCTCCAGGTGGTGGTGGCAGCTCTAGTGGGTCGCAGCATTCGCCCTCAGCGTACCAGAGCGGGGGTCCCACGCAAGCGCATTCGCCTACGCCCAGCTCTACGCCCGTCTCGGAGCTCTCCCCTGGTTTGTCCCCCACGGGGACGCCGTGGGACGTCAAACAACCCTCGCAACCCTCCTGGGATGTAAAGGTTGGATATGTAAGAAAAATGAGATGCTTTATAAGTTTTTTTATCTTTTATTAGTGCATTGTTTGAGAGAAAAAGGTGTCAACGTGGTAATGCACTCTAAGTTTATTTTAAGGTGGATGCGTTATCACCCGTAAGGTCTGAGATGGATATCTCATCATCCTTAATAAGGATTTCGGATTTTTTTTATTTCAAGAGATAGAACATGCACTAGGCAACTATTTCACGCCAGTATTTCTCAAGGCTACTCCGGTCCTACTCCGGTCGAGATTAACAAGATTATTTAATTAAAACCTTAGTTAAAACACAGAAACCGCACTAATTTTAATTGTTTGTTAAATATAAATAAGCTTAAGCATTGTAGCGATATTTGGCTTCACGCAAAAGCTTGCCAGTATATCGCTTCATCTGGCCTTGGAGAGGGTCAAAATAATAAATGGCGTAAACGCAAATCACTTTTACACCAACTTTACCATCATAGTCTGAACACTACTGCCAATAGGCATGAGAAGCACGATCTTCACTCAACTGCGTCTATCAACGACTTTCGAAAATCCATCCTCGCTCCATCTAGTGTCGTAATAAGTCGTAGTATTTTTGCATCATGTATATTTTTTTAATTTTAAATTCCGATTACAAATATACCTATCTAACGTGATGTGTTTCTTTGTAGCCAAACGCAGGTCGCTCGCCCGATGGAACCTCGTGTGATATAAAGCCACCACACCAGCAGTCGTGGGACCCGAGGGTTGGATACGTAAGTTATCTTTAAATAATTATAGTCATATTATTTAACGACTCTGATAATGTTATATATTGAAAATAACTATTTTCTAGTCTTATTGTTTCTAATGATAAAGAAAACCATTCACCAATCTCTTAAAGACATAGATGTATTTGGACGACAAATTTTAGGCACAAAAATAATAATAATAATTACTATAGTTTAGGACCATGATCTATATCAAATGACTTAGTAACAAATTTAAAGAAATGTTATTAATAATTAGTATAGCTTAGGGCCATGATCTATATCAAATGACTTAGTAACAAATTTAAAGCAATGTTATTAATACAAGAAATAAACATTATACGCAAAATATAAATTAAAATGACATTTATTATTATTTCCGCCATCTTACAGCACCTTTAAATTTTAGAATACTTTTTGCCTACCTTTATATATAGTATATGTCGTATATATATCAGCTGTATATAGTGTGAAGCCTTGTTGAGAAAATTTTCGTCTTCTAAAAACAAAATTACGGATCGGACATACATTATAATTTCCTTAAAATTCGCAGTATTTTACAAACAGCGGTTAGTTAGTTAATATGTTACAGGAACCCTCACAAAAAATAACTGATCGCTCTTATCTCACATACAATCACAGATACACCTACTGGAAGCCGCACAACGGAAGTACTTTGATTCTTCCTGCATCGGCAGTTCCTGTTGTCGATCATTTTTTGATCTGTGTAAAAAAATATGCGATGTTTAGCAACGTCCGATGGATCCGGCAGAATCCGTAATCAATACATTTTAATCATATTTTTAAACGGGGGAAGTAGGATAATTCCTACCTACAGCTCGTTAGAGTTTGCGAAATTAGTAACAATTTGTTTGGTACTAGTTTTCTAGTTTCCGTTTTGCTTTGTTCAAATTTACATAACCTGTATTTCATAATTTAAAATTTAAATTCAAAGCATGTCGTGAGGATTATGACACAGAAAAATCACGTCTACTTTGAATAAAAAACACCGTCAAATAAGTTTGTACCTAAATTATTGCCTCAAATCGTTATATTTCATGTAACAAATTTCACAAAATCTTCCATTAAACAATCGCCTGACAACTGCCTATGCAAAATTCAAACAAAAACCGCTCGCCGCTGTATCAGTACATGTAAAAAGAGAAAAATGTAGTAATAATAATAATCGTTTTAATAAAATAGCAATAGAACAAAAAGCCAACGTGTTGCGTGTCAAATGAAACAACTGGAGTCCGATCTTTGCACTGTTAGCGTAGTGAGAAAGGCGTGACCTGGCTCGCCTAGCATTTAACTGGATTAGTTACATGCGAGCCCATTAAGTAGAACTAACGTTAGAACGTTCGTAATATTCAGCCCTTACGATATTATAGTGCACTTCATTTAAAGGTCAAAATACTTTATTAAGGAAAATCGAGTAAAAGCTGTAAAGCTTCTTTATTAAAAGCGCTTTTATCGGTCGTAAAGACGGACCAAGTTCTGTATCTATTGTTTTATAGCCTTAAAGTTTCTTTAGTTAGATATCTATAGTGTTAATCAACATGTAAAAGTCTAATGGAGTAGTTGATATTATGAAAAAATAAACACACAATTTACGATATAATATGTTTTCTATGGTTTTCAAAAAACTTTTTATATCTTAATTTAGTACAAACTAAGTTATATTTTTATTATATTAATTACACGTTATAAAATGTATTTTAATTAATACAATATCATTATGATGCCTTAATAACTTTAGTTAGAATTAAAGGTTAATCTGACGACTGACGAATCTAGTTACCTTTTTAATGAAATACCAGGCTTTATTGTGAACGTTTTATAGATTATGTGTTATAGATACACTGTTTTATGAGTTTCGTATAATATTGGATGTGAAATCAGTAAGTGATAGGCTCAAGATGTACACGTCCGTCTTCAACAAAGATTCAAGATGCACCATGTTGCCACCTACGCACTAACGATTCGTACCCTACGAAACGCATACCTGCATACAGCATACAGCCAATGAGTGTAGGGATCGGGAGAATCAATAGCTGAAAACATAGCATTCCATCTCAGTCCTCAAGGGTGACAATGCGTGCGTTTGAACTTTGTGTGTATAAGTGTGCGTGTGTACACACACATCTTTTAACACTTCTTATCAAGTGCTTATACAGTTTCATCGCTACTGTGTAAACTTATTTTTCCCGTTCTACTGTATTTAATTTTAACCGGAATTACTCTAGGTTTTATATAAGGTCATCAACCTCTGAGCAACCAATACATGTTAACACAAGTTAATTTGATAATAATTGTCATCAGGGCGCGCCTCCGGGGCCCTGGGACATGAAGGGCGCGCACGCCGCGCATGCGCTGCACCATCAGGCCGCGCCGCAGCCGCACCCACCCTACGTGCCGCAGTACTCCTGGTACCAGCCCGACGCCAACCCGGGCCTCCTGACGTGAGTACATATAGCGGTGTTTATGACATGCCCTACGTGGCTAGTACCCCTAGTGTCAGACTGTCGCCAACCCGAGCTGGCTCGCAAACGCTGTCAATGGGGCCGCAGTGCTCTTGATTTCTTAACTCCACTCCAAGTTGGTGACGAGAGGACGCAAGTATATCCGCCCAACGTGCTTATCAGTTCCTGCCTGATAACAAATCAGAACTCATGCCGTGAGCGAACATAGTCCAGCCGCACAAGTACTCTTCCTGATGAATGAGGTAACTAGGAGGCAAACAATACTTACAAACAAGCAATCTGCGTGTGTGTTTGTCTATCTACAAAAATAGAGTACAATATTTAAGATCCCACTGGCATATAGTATTCTAGAGAGGGTATCATATTTTATTATGTTTATATTTTTTATAATTACATGGATTTGCATGATTTTACACAGAAATCGATAGAGATTGGATATTGATACATATATTTATATCAATATATAAAACGAGTTACTGATATTTTTAACCGCTTGCAGTGAAAACGGGCTCGCGTTATTTCATCGCATGGGCCTAAGACCACAATATCTGGGACCACATGAACAGCACAACTTCGATAGCTGAGGAATTACCACTCCTAGTTAATTATAGCTTATCAATATTCACCTTATATACACAATTAATCTAAAATAATCCTAGTTTCGTGATTGTACGAAACAGATAATAAAATACGAAAAGTTATAATGGCATGCATAAATTGACACAATACTGAAATAACATACTGAATAAATATCAACAATCATAAGATATAGGCGTATAATTTGTTACAAACAAGAAAGGACGTGATTGTCAATTTGGAGTTTTGCAACATAGTATGCAAATATTTAAAGTAAAGTATACCTACATAAATAGGTAGTAGAAATTTTATTTATTGCAAAAATGGTAGAATAAATCGATGACGCCCTTTCTTGGCTTTGTTGAAGCGACTTATTAATAAAAAAAATTGTTTGTCAACAGGGTTTGGCCCGCAGTGTAACAGCCATCGGACAAACACGGAAAATAAAAAAAAAAATAACGCAAGTTCACATTCAATATGGCGGTAAAGAAAGGGCGGAAAGGGCGCCATTTTTTTGTTGTGAATTAAGCTACTCTGTATTGGCACTACCAACGTTAAATTAAGGAATTTATTTAATAGAATTAAAATCATTGTACATTTTTATAATAAACTATAATAGGGCGTAATTGTTTAAAGTGGTTACTGTACATTTTATAAGCTAATATATAAAAATAAATCAATTATAAAGTACTTGGACTAAGTACCAACTAATTGACCAAGTTTGGACATAAAGTACTTTCTTGTTTAGTAAAACTTTTAGCTCACTTTATCAAGTATTAAATCTATTATTTTCACTTTTCACAAGACTAATTATTTCAATAATATATTATGCATGCCATTATATATCTTGAACAAATTTAATGATTTATACTCCCGACAGATATGTCGACGTAAAGTCGTTTAATAACTTTTTGTATTATATAACATTATCACGTAAATTCAAGATAAAATAACTTTTTGAGTATTTTATACAAGTATTTCCTAATTTTAAACCTTTAGTTTGTCAACATTCTCGTAATTGGAAATATACACGCTTGGGTATTTTGGTTAGCGACAACGCATTTGATGCGATGTTTTTCCTAATGCAAACATTGGTTTACAATATGACGTCCATAATGGTCATAAGATCCGTAAAATGGAGTGTTATTACTTTCTTTAATTTTTCATAACGATTTTAATTCAATCCATGTCTGACATTTCTAAAGCATAAATAGAATGATTGTAAAAAAATATATGTATATTTTTTGTATTCATTGTGTATTATTTTTCCCGCGTTGTTTGTACTCGTAAGTCTAACCTCCATCTATAATAACATGCACTCGATTTTTGTTATAATATCTTTTTTATGTATAACAAGAAATTATAATTGGCCTCTCATCACATACAAGATTTATTTAATGTTTAAAAATATATTAACGTTTTAGCGTATTTTGTACTTTTAAAATGAATGGACATAATAAACCTAAACATATAATTATTTGACCATTGTAAAAACGAATTGTAAGTTGCTGAAATATCGTTCATAATAAGAATGCACTAAATTAAATTTAATTTGAATCGTTACTAATAAATATATAAAATATGCAAGCTTTAAATAAATATTTTATTTATTGTTATTAATCCATTCAAAACAAACGGGAACACAAACCATGCTGTTGTGATAAATAATTTTAAGTTATTTTTTTTGTTTTTACTAATGCAATTGTATTTATTAAATATTGTTTTTTTTGTGCAAGCAAATGTGTTCTGTATGCAAATGTATTTAAGATGCGAGTAATAATTTTATTGTATTTTTTAATTACTGCAATTTGTTTATTATCTATTCCATCATACATTAAACTGTGATCTATTGAACGCTTGAACAGTATTTTCTATTTTTTGCCTTTTCTTTTATATTTATTAATTTCTTATTACCGGTTATTGCTCTTGCAGACTTCAAAATAAATAAAATGCTATGCATAACGCAAAATATATATTTATTTTTTAAACTTGTATTTCCAGACCTTTTATCAATAATAAATATAACTGCTGGCCAGTTTGATATTTTGACTCAATTCTCAAGATTCTGTTCATGCTCTCACAATTTGATTATGGTGTTTTTTTTCTAGAATGGGTCTTTACGGGATGAATTACAATTTGTAAATATTTTTTGTATTATATAGAGAATATATAGTATACATATAAATATAGATAGATAGTATAATTACTTCATAAATACATTGTATAATAAGGAAAGCGGAAATAAGAAAAAATGAATTAATTTCTTTTGTCAAATAAAAAATGTAAAATATTTTATGCGTTTTATTCACTATTATTATCAGAGTACACAACCTATCACTTTTAGAAGATACATCCTTTAAAAAGTATAATAAAAAAAATATTTATGAGCTATTTATTTTATTTATAATTAATTACTGTCAACACTCTCAAATCTGCCGGTAAAATAAAAACATTTCGAAATACAACACACAATGTTGGACACAACCAATGTGTCCCTGAAACCTCTCCTGTCATTATCTCTGGCCCCCGTTAAAAATCAATACATCATCATATAATACATCATATTTATTTATTTATTTAAAACTTCATGCACATTATAAATTCTTTACATTTTGAGCAATATTTGTTAAGTGTTAGCATCAGATTGACTCTGTTGACTTCACTTATTGGAAGTATGTCAATGTATTTGGCATAGAGTTTGTCGGTTTGTTTTGTGTACGTTTTAATCCGTTTGACCGAGCCGAAGTTTGACCCTATCGGGCACCCACGAGTCGGTTGCATTCGCGCCCGGGGTGAAAGTACAAACTGAGGCTCCTTCTCGGGAACCCTTGTGCTGGTTACCCATTAATAAAATATTAATAAAGGTCTTGGCTGAGTGCCCTAAGCGTCAAGATCGGTCAGGATCATGAAAATCAAGGGGATAGTGACAAAGCATCCTGTAGTCTACGCGAACGAAGTCGCGCACAGCTAAATAAATCCATTATATAGATTATAATAAGTTTGGACGTTACACATATCCTGTCAAATACCCCTACAGCCTGCTCCCTTAATCTTTAGGATGACACCTATTTACTTTAACGGCTGACGAACAGAATAACTCTATAGTGGAATTCACATATGAGTAAAGTCTAGATCAATCTAGATTTTTTTTTATTTTTTGCTTTCAAAAGGGTTTGTTTTGCCTTTTGTATTTGAGCCAAAAAAAATCAAAGGCCATGAAATTATCGTGATAAGAGTAAGAAGTTCAATCATTTGTAAAGCTACGCTGCAGTTAGTACCTGGCGGCAACATGAATGTTTTTTTAAAAATTATATTTTTTGACATACACGATATGTCTAATTTATTCAATAAATATTAGTTTATCGGGTGTTTTTTTTTATATCTCGCAAATCTTAAAGCATATTTATGAATGCAGAAATCGTCGCCCGCAAAAATAAACAGTCTCAGCTATTCATAAATTATACTGGGTCCTGTAAGTAGCACGACGAACTTAAGGGAAGGCAGGTTGACGGGACACCTACCAGCCAAAACATAATACCTAGCATGCATTGTATAGTGGAACGGCGGCAATTTGAACACTTTGTTTATATTATTGTATATATACTTGTTTATATAAAATAATTTATTAAAAATCATCATAGAATATTTACAACTATCAGATTATCCGACCAGAAATTATATCATAGAGATATTCAGAGGTACCTAGCATGCATTGTATAGTGGATGGGCGGCAATTTGAACACTTTGTTTATATTATTGTATATATACTTGTTTATATAAAATAATTTATTCAAAATCATCATAGAATATTTACAACTATCAGATTATCTGACCAGAAATTATATCATAGAGATATACGAAATTTAACAATTTGATTTAATTTGTTCAGTTATTGAAACGTATATGTTAATATGCGAATATTCTATTAGATTATAAACGAATAAACTTAAGATAAGTATCTCTTAGAGTAACTTACGTTTTTATATTATATAATAAATTTAAACTTAAAGTTGAAAATTAAGTCGTAAACTCTGTAATTGTTGTTAAATAAATATTTAATACCCGCTACACACTAAAATTTGTCAACAAATTAACTTATCTGTAAAAAGACTATTGAGTGTAACTATCTAAGTTCTTAATAATTTTAAGTTTTTTATTGACGGAGAGACTATAGTGTTTCTGGTCGGTTGGTTACTGCGTAAATTGATACAAGCTTACTGTTTTTTTTTTAACAGAGGAAAAGAATGATCTTGTCATTGTTCAATTATTTGCATTTCCTAATAATTTAGTTTTAGTAGTGGTAGATCTACACTCAATTTTGTTTCTACCCGCAGAATGAATGGTTCAGCTTGACCGGGGTAGGACCACGCCCTCACAGAATACCTGCGTAAAATAGCAACATAACGCTGCTGTGTTTCGTCTGGTGAGTGTGGGGATCCGGAGACCTATATTACTGGTGACGAGGCATTCCATCTCAGTCGTTAAGGGTGACAAGGCAGACTCAGGCATGATGATTCCTTGTCAAGGGTGAATCTAGAACGCAGGAATCATTTACCATCATGTTAATTGTGTTGTTTGCTGCTGACTAAGACTTCTACATTCATCCATAGAGTGTGTGTGTATAAGTAATAATGTAATAAGTATACACTCACACACCGTACTCTAGCCGTCCTTGATGCCGCGCATCCACTAACACCCGAACATTCACTCAAGTGTTGACCCCTTGAGTGAATGTTCGGGTAAAGGTGACAGCCCCAAGACCTGCAACCCTATAAGTAGGTTGTGGATGCTTCCACGTGAACTATAATGCAGATGCGTTGTCAATCATCAGGACTAAGATGAAATCCCTCCTCACCAGTAATAACGTCTCTTCTTCCTTTCGTTTTTTTTTATTTTACATTGAGATTAACAAATGAGCACAAAGTTCACCCGGTGATAAGTGATTCCTACGGCCTACATTCTTCCTTGACAAGGAATCAAAATGCAGATGCGTTGTCGCCCTTGAGGACTAAGATGGAATGCCACGATACCAGTGATATAAAGGTCTCCGGATCCCTACACTCACCAGACAAAACACAGCATCGTTATTCTGCTCTTTCACGCAGGTATACTTCTTTCACGAGACGAAACATATAGCAACAGAGATAAACTACTCTTTTATACTGGTATTGCAGAAAGCGGAGTCCCAATCCGGACACGCTGACTAATTCATGCTACAACTAGTTTCTATCTTATTTTGCACAGTTTGACTGTGGAAACTAAACATTACATCGATCAGTTAAAACTACCGTTACAAAGTTATTATATTTTTAAAATATTTAATAAAATTTCACTTCTCTCGTAAAGAGATTAATCTTACGGCGAATTTTGTTTGATTCGTGTCGTGTTATATCGGTAGGTTATTCTGTAATTAATATAAGTGTTTAAAAGTTAACATACCATTGTTACAATTCGTAAAGAAAAAATAAAAATCGATAAATCGTTTAAATAACTATTATTAAGGGTCTAAAATAGCATCGCATTATTACTGCATATAAAAAAGTATATATTAAAAAGCTACTTAACTCGCGAGAACAATCTCCAAGTCCAATACTTCCCTCATATGATAATATTAGATGAAAATTGGTGGATAAATGTCAAAAATTGCCAGACAATTACAATTCAAATCGAAAAACCATCTTTTTGCTCTAGGAAAATATTTTATTGAAAAATTAACCTAGAATTTTATTGAAATCTAACCTAGACGGATTTTATGTGCTTTTTAAATTATTGTTAATAATACCAGTATTAATCAGACCATGAAATACAATTCTTGTATATGTTTTAAACCTACGTAAATTTTATCACGTAAAAATATTTAATTATTATTTTATTACACTAAACTGATCTTGGTCTGTATATTAACGATTCTATGAAACCCAGAGTTTGAAGAACACCAAAACTTTTTTCGCTCAAGACAATTTTTCACTAAAACAAATTCAACTGTATTTCATTATCTATTATGCTTGTTAAAAAATAAAAAAAAATTAGGTTGTTTGCATATTTGCGTCGCTTTCTTCATTCGAATTTAAACAAAATTTAAGGCGAAGAATACCGCGCCGCGGCTTCGGCGGCCAACCTTCGCGGCGGTAAATGAGTCTAATTGATAATCAATCAAATTAACGAAGACCTAACTCGAATAAAGCCAGTTCCCCGCGAGCAACATGTCTACCTCTTTGGGGTCTCGCGAAAAACGTTGCAACTGTAATTAAAATGACGATCGGCAGCCAATTACATGCGCCTTTATTGAAACGTCCCTGCAGATGGGGCCATAGTTGCGGCGTTTTTTTACACTGCGGCCTCTGTGCAAAGGGATTTTTGCGTTTTTACACTTACCTCCTTATGCGTGAAGCACAAAGCATGCCCGGTGTGCGTACTTATAGTGCGAAGTATTGAGATAATGCAAATTATAGCACTAGAAAGATAATAGTAATGAAATAATTTTCTAATTTAAAAATCGATTAATCACAGGTTTGATATCAAATTATAAATACTGTGCTACTTCTAGTTTCTACTAGAAGATATTGCCATTGTAGAAACAATACTCAATAAACAATATTCAAACTCAAACACAGAGGCAATGTTCCCTTCCTCTAGTCTGTGCATATCTAGAAAGATTGGGAAAAATTCAGATGCAATGTCAGAGACACAGAACATAAACAATACACCTAGATGGGAAAACCAACAATTTATTATGCACAAACGGTGCGAATCGAATCTAGCCATGTAACTGGTTAGATTCGATTAACATAGACAACTAGGACACGGGGTCGTCATAATATACGACGTATGCCAACGGTGACCATAAAACACAAAGGCATTAAATAAATCTAAGGCAAAATATCTCAGACACACCGATTTGTGAAAACGGAAATGAGGCTCAACCTAGCCCTGGTTGGATAATTTTTAACAATTGTGTATGTATTGGGGTTTTTTTATTGTCCAGCAGGTGAAAAACAAGTACAAAGTTCACCTGATAGTAAGTAATTCCTTCTCCCCAATACACCCACCCTCGATATTAAACCAATATGCAGATGCGCAGTTTTCAGTTAAGACTTTTCAGACCTTTTTAGTAGTGGAATGAGTTGTCACCAATCATAAGGGTCGCAACGAATCCTACGGAGACATGTTCAGGAGGCCTAAACTACCTAAATGACTCCCCTAGAAAATATCTGAATTTCTATCTACCACCAAGAGCTACTGTTCACAAATATCAGCTAACTCGACGGACACCAGGCTCTAGCAGAAGATCAGCTTTGCTCCTTAATGAAGTATATGCTGTAAATGTCCAGTTTATTGCCGCAGCTTGTACATATTAGGATTTCGTAATACATACCATTATTAAGATAAGTCTTTCTTTCTTTTTCTTCACCCACCACTGCCACCACTATTTTCTGTCTTTTTTATGAAATAATGCAGTAACAAACAAATATACATTTCACCTGATAGTGGGTTCTGATGGAACCCAATTTGAACATCATTCTACATAAGAAACAATAACGCAGATTCGATGTTATTCCTCAGGATTGAGATGAAATGCCTTGTCAATAATAATGTGTCTGATCTCTTTCACTCATCAAATCAAAGTGTTGCCCTGATCTTGGAAGTATGAGTAATCAATTCGGGAACCATTGAACCGTGAGGAAAGCGGTTACAGAATCTATGTTGCTCATTGTTAAATTATTTATTAAATCTGCCAGACCTTACACCATTACTGACGGCCACTTATAGACTAATTGTCACACTGTTACAATACGAATAACTTATGAACATTGATCTATAGTCGCTATGTAGCCCAATGCCAATTCAGCTTCTAGATTCTTTGCGTTATATTTATGAGTATCGGTTTCCTGATGATGACGTCATGGTCGATTTTTACAATGACGACATCTTCTAGTTATTGCCAGATGGAATCAACTGCGCAGAATATATCTATATTGCTGTACACAGAGGCACTCGGAAAAGTCGGTTCAGTTATAGTGTCAGTGTAGGTCAATAAATCCAACACACGCAGGCCCGATAACCAACAAGTGATGCACATATCCCCTCAGTAGCCAAGTACTATATACCACTCGACTGGTTAATTTTCCTACTGATCTCGTCATTTCCGTTTCTATAACGGAAATAAATAACCAGTAAAAATATGGATTTATATTTTAATTGCACTCTAGTTTCATCAATGTCTCAGCTCCTCGATGTTAGTGGTCATTTATTACAATCGTATCACATGAAGTCAATTGTTTATAACTCGTTTGGTTACGCTAAAGGTTGTTCAACAATACATTTGTTACAGTTGCCACAAAAACATTGGCTTAGTGACGTTGACGACGAAATTAAACTCGTCGGGGCTGCTGCGACACGATTTTTTTACATGTAACACATGTTCCAGGGTTTTAATCGTAAAAAGCGAAGAATTTAAAACGTTACATGTATTACAAATGCATCGAAACATTATCGGAATTGTAATATACAGTTAAGCAATTTTTTTTAAGCCGCTTAGAAATTGCAAACACGCCGGCATTTTATACGGATGTCCGTTAATTTGGGTTTGAAAATTAAACATCGACCAAATTAATAATAAGATGTTTCTTCTAACTTCTAACTAATAAAATGTGTAATGTAATATATATATATATATATATATATATATATATATATATATATATTACAGTTGTCAACAATATATATATATATATATATATATATATATATATATATATATATATATATATATATATATATATATTGTTGACAAGCTTAATTAGATGAATAATCTATAAAAATTATATTAACTGTAATTGGTTTTCCGGTATAGGATCTTTCTGTATGGAGAGGTTATCCGTCGCACAGATTGTAATCTATGTCTATTGAATATCAACAATCCTTTGTCTTTTATCTGTTTCATAACACACAGTTAACCTAAAAATCTTAGCCTCTTGTCCGTGAGTGTGATAAATTGGTACTCTAAACGCTGGACTATTTTCGTATTGGTCGATATGGACCGAAACGTTAATTTATTTCATCATAATTATTATCTCACTCCATCAAAAGTCTACTGCTTATCATAAGCATTCCTCTATATTAAGCTCCAAATAGATTATCAGGTTGTCATTATTGTTATTTATGATTTGTTATACTGTCAGGTTGTCCGATTTTGCAATTTTAGCTCACAAGGAATTAACTCCAGGGATTTGTGACGTTACGGTACACCCTAAACACAAGATCCTTTTATAAAGATGGTGGTATTTTTAAAATGATCTTTACTTTCACACACCTACGATCACTGTCTTAGAGACCTTAATGGACGGTGTTAACCTCAGGTAAGCTGTGTGATCGATTTTCGTTCACAATTTCCTAGAGATCCTTTTTCGCTTTCGTCCTTTCGCTGAGTCGATTTAGAAGCATAATACACATTGGACAACCGCGTAGCTGGTACTGCTGATTCTGTTATGGATTTGATACCCAGTCGATGAACATAATTAGAGCATTATTTTAGAAAGTTCGTTATTTTATGTCCGTACGATGTTTTCAGATGTGAATGGAAATTTTAAACATTTCTTTCCTTCAGGAATTTTAATAACGTACATACTTACAGAACGTATTGAATAAACATATTACTTTATTTACATTAACTTATATCCCCGTTTAATGGTAAATAGAATTCCAATGACACGGGATAATTACGAATTGTCACAAGAAAGATGTTGGATAAAATTGTGTACCTATTTAATTATCGTTTTAGTAGAAGGGAATTTGCAGACTATTCTACAGGTGTTTCAGTTTCAGCTTTCTGTGTCGTATATATGTGTTGGACGGTAAATCTAGAATTTCTAGACTATGGTACTAATTTTTCCGTATAATTATTATTAGTATGGGGTAGATCCATTTTCAACGCCACGTGGTTGGTTAATAAAATAAAACTTATAGTAAAACAATTATTATTATTAAAAGTTTACGTGGAATCTCACTCACGATCTGCATTAATAATTAGTTTTTCCTAAATAAATTATGTGAGATAATGCTTAACGTAGGCATAGTAAGCAGAAGGAAAGTGACC
This sequence comes from Teinopalpus imperialis, assembly GCA_029286865.1. Taxonomy (NCBI): domain Eukaryota; kingdom Metazoa; phylum Arthropoda; class Insecta; order Lepidoptera; family Papilionidae; genus Teinopalpus; species Teinopalpus imperialis. The sequence continues at coordinate 11,784,489 of JAGSMU010000004.1, forward strand.
TGACCTACCCATCTCAATGGATCGGTAAGCCAATATAGTTTTTGAAACAAACCTTGTAGAATTGATAGCGTATGAAGATCATAGGTTGGCAATGGCAATCTCGAACCGGCGATCGCAATGTAAAAGGAGTGAGATGGTCTCCAATTGTTAGACATGGAGTTAGATATATACATATAAATATATATATATATATATATATACATATACATATATCCATATCCAACAATTGGAGACGATCTCACTCCTTTCTGTGTGTTTATATATACAGTATTTATGTGGAATCAATTAAGATAAACTTGAGAAACAAAAAATGTCACCATACATCAATGAAATAAATAAAAAAAAAATTTCCATGTAATCAACAGTCACAAACAAACATATTTGGAAATCGAAAAAGAATTTTATGCGTCGTTTTTAATAGTTCGATTTCTTCTTTTGTTGAAACAATTTTGTCCTTTTTAGTAACAATACGTATTTTAATGAAAAAAACAGATATCTTCTAGTAGACCGTGGTAGAGCCACAACTGTACTCGTATGTACACTGCTGTGTTTCGTTTGGTTAGTGCGAGAATCCGGAAACCAGCGACAGGTCTTCGAGCCTTTCAGACTCTGTCCTCAGGTGTGACAATTCATCTTGAATCATGGTTGAGATACGTTGCAGTCATCACTTACTATCACAATGTGTGCTTATATGTCACCGTTATGTTAGTGTTGTAAGAGAAAAATAATATTCAAATTTTTACCACGTATTTCCTAACTAAAGTTTTACCACCAACTCGTTTCAACACTAGAACTATTACTACCTTAAAAGAATAAAGAAAAGATATTATAACCTAAAAAATAAATACTGTATACTAGTTTTCAATTACATCACTTTTTAGTGTTACCATATGCGCGAAATATCACGACGCCTTCTGCGCATTAAGTGTCACATTTTAATGAAAAAAAAAAACTAAAAAGAGAGTGGAACCCCCAAACCATTAGTGAATAACGCAAGAACGGAAGTATCCGCCCACGGAACCCTTTTAAAAAATAATAAAACAGTCTTTTATATGGACCGTATAAAGCATGCCTTTGGCTACAAAAGAATTAAAAAAAAGCCATTTTGCCATAGACATCTGTTTTGTAAACCGGTGGCGGGAAATGTTTTTATAACATTTTAATGAATTTCTTTAAATGACGGCAACATTAATACTCGATAACTGCTACAATATTGTTACTATCAGATACGCGTTTTATAAAGATATGTTAGGCATCCTAAGACCTAGTGAAAGAGCCTTTAATTTACAGTCTTTCCTCTTCTGAAGTTAGTTAGTTCTGTTAATACAATTAAAATGTCGGTTTCTATATTGGTATGGCATGATAAGACAGTTTCAAGTGGTCCCACCCTTATTGAATACTTCGAAGCTCGTGAAAAGAAATAAAGGTATTAATTGTAAAAAACAATTTCATCTGTAAGCGAAGATATGTAAAAATTCAGTGACAACTGTACAATGTAGGCTGCCTGCTATGACGCAACTACTGAGTTCGATTCCCATCGAAGCAACAATATATGTGGGATATAAAAAAATTGTCTATCATGCTAGATTGTGTTATATGGTTGTCTATACTGTATCCAAACCATGTTCTTATCCCCTGATGTTATTACGCTTGCATTTTATTGCAAGGGGGTCAAGTGAGTGCCTCTATGTGCTTGCTTACGGCACTATGACGTAAACGCAGTGGCGACTAATGGAATGATGATTGAAAAGATTACGCCGTAGTCAAAATCGACCTGGTGATATCCTTTTGCTGGGTCAGGATCACAACGATAGGTACCAGTTATTAAGAGCTCAATAGTCCGATTTAATATATGAACAATTGGAGAAATCTTCCTATGGACTGTCAAAGAGACGAGACATCTCATATATACAACGCATCCATATACAAAATCCAACAATTTGTGATACACAAATATTATTCCTCGGCTAGGAATCGAATCCAATACAAGCGACATAGCACCTGTGCACTATCACCACCACGCAACCGTGTTTCTAAAACATCATCAAGTGAAAAGAGTAACCATAGACAAGCATTTACGGGGGCATTCATCCGCTTGACAAATACTCCGGCATGAGTATATAAAGTAAATCTATAACAGAAAAGATTGTTATAAGTACGTACGATATGATGTATTGTACGCATTGGAATGAGCTATAAAGAATATCTTTAGGTCGTAATGTAAGGATGTTCTCAATTTCTATCTCGTCTAATTTATTTCTAAATCTAATATGTGTGATAAACCAGCAAACAGTTCAGCTGATCGGAAACAATGACCGCCGTTCATAAACACCTACATCCACCCTTAACAACGATTCAAGGTGCTATTCGTTTACATCCATGGGCGCTGTTATCGGGCTCTATACTGACCATACACAAAACAAAGCAGCAATATGCTCTTCCATGCTAGTATTCTGCGAGGGCGAAGGCAACAGACCTATATATTATTAGTGGCAGTATGGCCACTACATTAATGTGCAATTATGTTTTATGTTTATTACATTAATAACATAATTGCAGAGTAACAATTAAATAGTTATATAAAGACATCAATATGTGAACTTTTTAGTAGTAAAGTCCTCGGAATATGTCGTACACATTGTGAGAATTCCAGCCATCTTGGGTAAGCGATCCTTATTGACTGTGGTAACATTATTGTTTTGAACTGCAATTATCTTTTTTCTCTATCATATCAATAAATAGTACGAACGATATATTTTTCGTTTAATCATCTATGAGACCGCTTTAACATCATTGAAATAGGGCCACGTTTTCTACTCTACAACACGCTTTTATTAGCTTGATCTGTATGTATGTTTGTTTATATAAATCATGTGTATGAAACTTCCACACACTTCCGTACATCTGTCTAATCTGAATATTTTGTGTAACTTTAGAAGAGAATGATTTTTATTATAAATATATAATAATTTATTCTATAAAAAATATTTCTTACGAATTTGGGGTGCAAATTAAGTACACAGTTGTATCTAATATAGGTACAACTGTATGCTTATATCAGGTGAATGAATAGCATAGAATTTGTTTTTTTTTACAGTATAGGCGGCAAACGAGCTTGCAGCCCATACCATGGTAAGTGATCACCGCCGCCCATGAACTTCCGCAACACCAGAGGAGTCGCAGATGCGTTGCCGTAGTTGTTTTATGAAAATAATTTCACACACATTTGAAAGATTTGGCTGAAGATGAATATAGGTGTCACCATCAGACTTACAGAAATTTCACAATTTTTTTTCAACATAAAGGATCGTTCTGGTTTTGCGGTAGTTTGTTGATTAAGTTGATTTAGGGTTTAGAAAAAAGACTACAAATTTTAATAGATAAATTAATTACACTACAACTTTACTCAAACATTTACTCGAAATTTTCAAAATAAATAAATAAGAAATAAAGTCGAACATGGACTTCTTATTCCCAAAAAATATACTGCACTGAAATACATTTTTTGAAAAAAACAAGCTAAAGCATCATTAACATTACCAACGTTCCCTGTAACCACTCTGACAAAGCTTAATTGCTTGTTCTAGGAGATGGTTTTACGATAGTCAAATTAGGCTATTTAAGCTTTTTACTTTCACGCAACGTTAAAAACGAGAAAAACACACCCACGCAAAAGTATATACCGCCGCCAATTTGTCAGAATAAGTCATCGGTCGAATCGACTTCAACGTACCGCCTCAGCATTCCCGTTGAGTAAAAACCTGCGGCGTCCCTCTGCCTGCACCGTAGCCGCCCGTCGTAAGAACGAATAATTTTCATCGAAAAAAATCCAAGTTATAATGTCCACTTGCGCGGCGCGCTCAAAGCGTGCTTTCAAGCTGAACGACTTAGAGCCGTGAAGCTTCGGTTACGGTAGCTTTTAATAATTCCAAGTTTTATGCACATTTACCATTACAATAACGGCTATTGGGATAAAGATTTTCTTTTATAAATTATAAGGGTTGAGAAACTATAACATAGTTTGCCTGATGGTAAGTGACCCATGGCTATTACCTCCATCCTTAACAAATACAAATGCGTTGTCAATACTGAATACTAAAATGGAATGCCTCGTTACTCGTAATTGACCGACCCCTACATTCACTATACGAAACCCAGCAACGTTATAGTACTATTTCATGTTGGTATCCTAGAAGCTCTACAAACTAGTTGCAATGTGACTTTACCACTATGAAAGTTTTATTTAATATGTTTTAACCACACCACAGATATGTACAATATAAATAACTAAATACGAACATACTGTCACGTCTGTATGTCGGCATCGATGGAAAACTGAGGAGTTGTTCGGATTAATTCAAGCTGCTGAGTTTAAACATCGTACACCACGAAAGAATTCAAAATTTCATCCTCATCATCTAGATGGTTGGCAATCCACCACTGTGCGATTCACGCGAAATTTCCTGCCACGCACAACTGCTCTGTGGAATCAGCTGTAGCCAGCGGTGATCCGAACCGATACGACTTAGGGACCTTCAAAAAAAGAGCCTACACCTTTCTTAAAGGACGGCGACGCGTCTGCGACTTATCTGCTATTGCGGATGTTCATGAGCGGCGATGATTAGTTACCATCGGATGAGATGCTGGCATGTTTGCCACCTGTTCCATAAAAACAACGATCTCGCTTTCAAATAATGCTAGCGTAGAATAATAGCAAAACGGCCGTGTTTCGTTCGATGAGTAATATATAGGGAGACGTCTGGAGAAAACACAGGAGGTCGGTTTAGTGTTGACGTCGCATTCCATTTGGATCCTCGAGGGTGACAACGACACTGCATTATGATTCCTTATCACGAATGCGTGGCAGAAGCTGCAGGAACATTCCGACGGAACATATATACACTGATAATTCTAGTAAATTTATTTAAATCACGCCTCACAGAATATTGTGATGTAGTAGCTCAAAGCTGCTGTTTCGTATAGTGGAGGTATATATATACATATATATACTATATACAGTCTATATATATTATGTCATACTTAAAAAATATATTGATGTCCTCCTTTTTTTACTCAATATAGTTCTATTTTTTTTTTAATAAGAACTCGTTTATAGACTAATCCGGTCAGCTCCATATAGATTCTTAGCTCTGTTTTATTAACCCGCTCGCGCACTTCGTTGGTTATTTACACGACAATAAATTTTATATTCCCTGTCCGTGCCCTAAAATTAGGCCTCACTAGTGCAGTGCCGCCCTACAGTCGCTGCTCCGTTATTGATGGCCAGTCTGTCGTTACGGAGGCGATGCTTGTGAATTTCAGGTTTAACTGAGCTAAGTAATCCTTCTTTGTCTTAAATATGGTATCTGGTATAGATACGGTTATTTATGTTTTTGTTTTTGACAGTGGTAGAGCTACACTGCAGTTTATTTTTAGCTGCATAATAAATGGGTCAGCTCGACCGGGGTAGGATCACGCCCTCACAGAATAGCAGCATAAAATAGCACCATAATGCTGCTGTGTTTCGTCTAGTGAGTGGAGACTTTCATTAGTGGTGACGATGCATTCCATCTAAGTCCTCAAGGGTGACAACGCATCTGCATTATGATTCTTTCTCAAGGAAGAATGTAGATGTCATGGGCCGCAGGAATCACTTGCTCTGCTCAGGAACTGTATGCTCGTTTTTTGTATTATTTTGCGGTACCAAAACTTTATTCAATGAAGTTTTGGTAACCGCATGGCCTAGTAAATAGTATACGCGGTTACTGAGCCCTTTGTTTTTTTATCGGAGAGGAAATCTTCAAAGATACCCTCCCACCTAGTGGGAAGACAGGGTTATTGTAGGATTGGTACCCACTAGGAGCTGGCACTAGGGTACCTAATCACATCCCAAGGGTCTCAACTTCCGTAGCACTCTCGCTGAGCTACTGCAACCGGGGTCCACTCCGTGCTGCCATCCTCCCGGGGCTCTCTATCTTGGACTAGAGCACACGCGAACACCAAAATCTTATTTCTTCTCGGAGTTACTAAAGGAGACTTTAGGGATGGAGACTATATTGTGTATTATGTTTATTTTCGGGTCTACGTGTATTTATAAAATGTATCACGCAACCCCTAAACCAAATCTCTCTACGACCTTGTCGTGTATACCTTACACCGGCCGCTTGGCGTAGCGCTAAAAATACCTCGCTGCTTCGTCGTGGGTCCTTATTGCGAGATATTTATGCAATCCATTAATCTTTATTGTATAATTATGTATATATTGTGTGTTTGATACTAAGCCTGCTCCTTCCTCAAATCTTATTGTTCATGCATTGCATTAGCTACGGAATATATATAATATATCCTACGCAATTGATGTCATCTGGTGATAGGGTCAATTTCCCAAGATATTACCGTGATCGAAATCGAGGAAGACAAAACATTATCATCATTCACATGGGATTAGGTGAGTATTTGTTGGTGATGGTAAGTGATGTTTGTAGACATACATCTTAAGGTTATTTAAAATACACATGCGTTGTCCTCCTCGAGGACTGAGATGCAATGTCAACCATTCACCTTCTCACCAGAAAATAGCTACAGAGCGGCCCTGTGTATTGTATATGTAGTATTGTGTAATGTAGGGTATATATAAAAATAATGTACTAGTGATTTACACTATAAATGTATTGTATACATAAATTTAATCTGAAAATATAAAAATCTGGCAATACCGTTATGGTATCACGAGGATCCTAATGGACTAAGAGAACATCAATCAAATTGAAAGAATTTGTTATTTGGTTGAAAACTCAACACCAAAAACTAATACTATACTATACAATAAAGTAATATTTTGCCAATTTTTTATTTTTTTTTAATGTGTGATTGCTGTTGGTGCCTCAGACCTCTACAGCTTTATTACACCAGACGTAACATTATTATATAAATATATATTAAATAAGCATTATGCTGCTATTTTACGCTGATAATCTGTGTAAGTCAACCTACGCCAGTCGGGCTGACCCGTTCATCTTGCAGCTAGAAACAAACTGCAGTGTGGCTCTACCACTGTTTAATGTGATATTTAATAAGCATTAAAAATTATATAAAATTAATTATATCAAGAAAATAGTTCCTTTCTAATTATTTGAATATTAACTTAATAGGTTAAATACTTACGTATGCAATTGTTATTGGCATAATAAATAGAGACTTGATTTCAAACTTCTTAACAATCGCGTAATGGGGCATATATAATTAGTTAGAATCTGATGCCGGCTGGGAGGCCTGCTGTAAATTGCTGTAATTTACCAATAACCAACTCAGCAGGATACAAGCACCCTATGCTCGACACACGTTCACAATTATTGGCTGTCTAACTGCATTTGAAACGGTATTTAATTTAATCATTCATCTCAACAATTGTTTTAGGGGATATTTTTTTTTCCATCTCCGCCTGGTTGGTCAGTATAATAAATAATTAAAAAACTATAAACATATAAAGACCAGCCATCCTATTATATACATATATATATATATATATATATATATATATATATATACATATACTTTATTTACACCACAAAAAGAAAATAAAAATATTACTGAGTAGCTACAACAAGGCGGTCTTATCGCTAAAGAGCGATCTCTTCCAGACAACCTTTAGACTAAAATAAAAGGATAATTGAGTTAAATATGTTAATAATTTGGGTATTTTTATATAATAATAAACTACCTAAATGAACTAAACCAATATATTATTATATAATAACAAAATAGTACACTAATATATACAAAATAAATAGATGTGATGGTCATGCATAAACTAAATACATATATAAATTATGGTCAGTGATTCCAAAGTGACAAGTAATAATTTTTAATGTCGGTCTTAAACTTGTCTAGCGTTTCTGCACATTGAGTTTGCGTAGGAAGATCATTCCAATTATTCATTTAATTACATCAAACATTTATGGATATAATATGCTTAAAGATAATAGCAATTGTGATAGTAACATTTTTCAAAATTCACTTCTGAAACATTGCACTGAAATCTTTCCATCAAAAAAGCAAAAATTTTTAAATGTTTTCGAAATATTTTATTTATGTTAGATTTTTTTTTGGTAACTTAGCGCTTAGTACTATTTTATTGATGTTCGTTAATTGTGTAATATGTAGCACACATGTGTCTACACACGTCGATGTGTCTTTTCAAATGAATAGATAAATGTTAACTTGGGAAGATACTTTGATAATAAATTGAATCATTATTATCATCGTTATTAATGAAAGTGTAATACACGTTGAGGTAAAAGTGATTTTTTAAATTTTTACTGAGAATCGTGACTGTGACGGAATATATTGCGTTTTAATGAATATATTATGAGCCATAAATCTAAGCAAGTAATAATTGTTTCTTTGTTAACTATTTTTTACCGACGTTTCAAAACGTTTTTTCGCCTTTACTCGATACGATGCGTATTTTAAATGTATATAAACTTCACTGAAATTTATGTGTCGTAAATACGCGCCGATTCAGCGATTTTCTATTCTTCGCTTGACTACTTTTCTTCACTCAAAACACTAAAGAAATTGATTAATAGATTAAAAAAAAAACCTTGAAGACACCTAAGTTATACGCAGGGATTTGCCTGTATTGCCAGTATTCCAATCCTTTGCTAATATTTATTTATTTATTTGCTCTTTATTGCATTAACCTTAACAAAGTTAAAAGTTCACAAAGGGCGGACTTAATGCCAAAGGCATTCTCTACCAGTCAAACCAAGGTGTGGTGAGATATGTTTAGGTGGGGCAACAACTAATTAATAAAATGAAAAAAAAAAACTAAAATTAACCAATACAAGTAAAGAGTAATACATACATATATAGATATGAAATACATATATATTATAATTGATAAATATTTGTAGCCTTAAAGTTTAATCAACTGTTACTGTTGCAAGATAAAACACAATACTCAACTCTTAAAACGCAGCCACCAATTCAATTTATAAATGTTTATGTGTTCCTTCTAAACGAAATATTTAATATAAATTAAAAACGTTATATATATAATATAACGTTTTTATATTTTAATTTAATCAATTTTTACCTTTACAACATAAAGTGCACAATAAAAAGCCCTTAAAACTCAGCCAGCAATTTAAGTATCGAATTTTTGACGCGTGCCCTCACTACGCGCTGTTCTGCCCAGTTTATCGTTCTCTTTTTTACATCTTAATTTCATGGTATAGCATTTCGTATAATGACCTGGCATTACGTGTAATACTATCCTCTTCAAACGTGGAGTGCGCTGATATACATAGCATGCCCACGTGACTTCTGTCAAACGCCCTTGGTGTATAGTGTACGTTATACATAATTAAGCTCTTTCATTTGCAATGAAAATATTATATCTGTACTTCAGAGTATTTAAACAATTGGTAAAGCGGCAATGATGATAACCGTAGACACTGTCACTGATGGGTTATTTATAGTCCTGACGGCAGTGTGGTGTAATGATCAACCAATGGTTTCTGATTCACGGATCGCAGTTTCGATTCTCAACTGATAAACAATATTCGTGCAGCGTAAATGTATTGATTTCGGGTCTGAGCGCAACGTATTTACATCTCATTACCCTGATATAGCATGAAAACTTTTCGTGAGTCTTATTGGATATGAGTCCTTACCTGTTTATTAGAATGTTTACGGCACAATAATTTAGGATATGTTATAGTGCCGTAATGACGCACATCGTGGTCGATATCCATCGTCGAGATATTCCAATTTTTCCATATTAATTTCATATCTTCTTTTTTAAGCAAACATAAACCTAACAGATAAATATAATAATGTTTACACATATTTACTGATTACTAATTTTAAGCATTTTATTGCGTTTATTTTAACTTTTTTTAAGTTCTGACGTTTCGAGTGCTTGTTGCCACATGCCACGCACCTTTAAGACACAGGCTTAAGTCACCTTAAATGTACGGCCACCAGTCTACGTGCGATCTGGTATATTCGAGATGATTATTTGGGAAAACTTAAATTTTAATGTAAACAAATTTTACTTAATTTAACTAATTTTATACCGTTTATTTTATCCGTTAACTTTTTACTTTTCGCATTCTAACCACCCGTGGATACGGGGCTACGTCCTGATGTAACGAGTTCATACTACATGCAGTCCCTTCTGTAAGTATATGACCGCTGTTAAGCATTTGAAAAGTCGGGAATGAATGAGAAAAGTTAAAATTCATAATATTATCTCTTGAGTACTCCGGAATAAAAATCTCTATGGCAGAACAATATCACTAAAACTAGTGAGTGACCTTCACTACGCCCATTAGCTAGTAACAAGTGATAATAATGCGAAATTCTTCAAAGTTGAAAATATGTCTAGCACAAATGAAAATTTCGCTAACTAAAAATATACAACACAACACAAACTAATAGAAATGAAATAAGTAATTTTCTTAGATTCGAAAATAATCGAGACTTATTAAATTCAACGTGTTGTTTGGCTTTAATATATTTTTAAACCTGAACACCGCAAACACTATTAATGTTGAATTCCGGGCTCCGATTTAAAAATAAGTACACAATAACGTACAAAGCACAATGGGGTAACAGAACACCCTTCTTCCTTCATTTTTGTTGCACAACGTAGGGGTGTGGTCAGTATTGGAGGGAAAAAAGTATAGCGTTCTTTTGTATTCATTCCTTTTTTTCTGGTTCACTTTTGAATAAGTACGAAACAATGTAAATGTATTTGTAATGTTTCCTGCTTGCTTGTGATATGGCCTACTGATGACCTATTTTCTTAAGAGACGAATGGTTAGAATCGAACGATAACAATTGGACAATTTACAATTAGGATGGATGCAAGCGACCCGGGATTATGCTTCATGGGAAACTCTGGGAGATTACATGAAAGCCGCGTGACGTAGCGGAGTAGGGTATCTTGCAGCAACGTCACTGGTCCCTGGTTTAGTTTGGTGTAATGTATTTACATCCCGCGACTATGATACTGCATCTGAATCTTCGTCAGATCTTATTGCATTTGCATTATATGGGAGATGACGAGCGAGTGTCTGTATACTATGATAAATTCTGCGCAGATATCATCTGATAATAATAATCAGAAAGATATATAATAGATCAGATAAGAATAACCAGAAGATAATGCCTAGTCGATATCGATCAGCAGGTCGTCTTTGTCATTTCTAAACTAAATTATACGAACTGTGCAGTAAATATAATATTAATATTATTTAAAATGCACCCGAGACATTGTTTTCTACTTCATTATTTATAAATCAGGACAAACATTTCAAAAGGAAAAGCATACATTGAAACTTTTTAGACGTTCGTACTCACCGCGCTGGGCAGGCGTGTTTGCCATTACCCTACTTAACTTACCCTTCTTTACTCCACAGACCTAAAAGCCGATATGAATTTTTATTGTTACATTGACTTTGCGGACGATTTCATACGCGCTAACGACCAGGGTTTTCTTTCGACTCGTGTACACGTCACACCGAGCGCACCTAAGACGTTTTAAAATGTAATTATCTTATATCATTAATTGATTTAAATTAAACAAACACATAATATTAGTCCAAGCTTATGTTATATATACACCACTCAAAACTACATCCAACTTGGTAGATAAGCGCAACACACAGACAAAAAAAAGTCTACTTGTGATTTTATTACATGTATAGATTGGCTAAAGTTTTCTCAGAATCAAACAAAGTATGTAATTTGTTGGTGCTAATTTGCCTTTTCTTGAAAACAAATTGTTGACATAATACATGTTTCTATTTTTATATTAAGAATAAATTGTTCAGTAACGGCACTCATCCTTACTCCTAGATATAAGGTATCATAATTTATATTAGTATTAAGTTTACCAATATATACACTTATAAAATTCATATTGATTTTTGTGAACTATATTTTTGGCAATAGTATAAAATAGACTGGATCGGGGTAGCCTCTCCGAAGCTCTTACAAAATACCAGGGAATAATAATACAAACTGTTACTATTTATGTATGTGTGTCATGAGCTATAAGAACCAAATATTACAAGGATGCCAACATAGAATATAATTTAATTAAATTGATACATCACAAACAGATGATTCAGAATTCCACCCTATAGAAATTTATAATTTTTGTATTGCATAGTATCGATCTCTTTTAAAACACGGTACTAAAGTAAACCGAGTTCGATCTCCGGTTTCGGAACCAACAGAATTTTTTCAATTTGCAATTTTAAGTGCTAACCACATGCCCGTCCGTTAAGGAAACGTCGTAAGGAAACCTTGACAACAACTGCACGAATTTAATTATACCGCCGAAAGTAAACTACCATGGTATTTGTTTATTAATATTTATTTTGGAACATAAATTAAATTTACGTGACATAATCACTGCGTTGTATACAGTAAAATTCATAAGGTCCCACTTCACATGTGACAGGATTAAAAGCTAATAACATAACGTTGATGCTATAAACACCTTTGCCCAGTGGGACGTAATAAAACATTAGTGCCACCGCATTATAAGGCCGCGTGTACAAAAAGATCAACGGTCGTCCTTTTGTGCGTGTTTAAAATACAAGAACAAGCGGCTGATGACGCGATTTAAAAAACAACACCTTTATCATTATTAATATTTAGAAATAAAAGTAACTAAATGTCTTCAATTAGGCCCAAGATTAGGCTAACTGTAAATGTATGAGTGATCTAACAATAAACATCACTTTACGGTGCAAATTAGTAGAGCCACGTTGTACGAGTAGAGTAAATGGGCTGGTTCAGATTTGGCCCTCACAGAATACTAGCGTAAAATAGCAGTATAGTGCTGCCTTTGGTGAGTGTACTAAATTACTGGAAATGTGTAAACGTATGCCATCTCAGTCACCAGGAGTATAGGATATAACGCATGCATCTTGCATCCTTTTATGATTGAATCTATCATGGACCCCAGTTATGACTTACCATAAGGTGAACTAGGTGCTCATACACTTTAAAACTCATAAAATAGTAACCTTCTAAACAAGTAGATAGTAAGAATCACAAAACCGGAGATTAATTGGACTAAGCTAGCAGGGACGCAAACCAAGCCACCTGTTCCAGTTCTTATAATATAACAAACGAAACTAACTAACAAAGTATTATTCCTTACCTTTATTTAACACATCGTATTCAAAATGAAGATAAGGTTTGAGTGGAATCTATAATATATCTAATACAAAATTTTTATATGTGAAAACCACAAAAAAATAACTTCTATCTGCTAGCTGTAACTTTAAATCGTCGACGTCTCAAACAAACAATAAATAATTGAGACGTTGTAAATCGACGGAACCAATATTTTATATTTCTTATCGTTTTTCTTCCTTGCACCACACACTTAAGCTGCGTTCACACGTCGCCCGCTGCGTACATTAGCAGTATGTCCCGATAAGCCGGCGCCCTGCTGTCTCTCATTGTAACCTCGGCTTAATCGCGATTTCTTCTCAGTTGGGGTTTTCGGCAAGCGTGAACTTCACACTGCTAAATCGAGATCTTTATAAGATATAAATTTCAAGATTTTGTGTTAATTTAATTAGATTTGATTTTGTAGCAGTTGAATACAGCAAAACATAACAACATTAACTGTTATTTCTTAATCCATGTAATAATTCAGAAGTAATTCATTTTAACTAAAGGCGTTGATGATTTACCAATTATAAAATATTTTTGCATAATCTCCTCATATCTTATAGCACATGTATTAAATTAAACAAGGATATAGGAGCAAGATTGACTGTCTCTGCATTACTCTTACGCTTACGTTGATGCCATCTGGTAATATCCACAAGATATCACAGATAATCAAGAGCACGTCATCAGAAGCATATTTATTAATAACAAATGTGGTAACAATAACAAATTTCTAGCATTCAAAATTCTATAATAACATTTTCTATTTTCCAAGCAAAATCTGTACCATTCTCACACTGCCCCACGGAACCCGAAAAGGTCGTAAAGTAAAAAAGGCAAAATCTTTCCGCTGCCGTTTCGCTGCCGCTCCGTATTAATTTGCTTTTGATGGATCCTTTGATATATAGAAATGTCGTTTTTGCCAGGGACGCTGCCGCTTGACGAAATAAGTCGCCGCTCACAGATCACGGGAAGCGACTCGATTAGGATTTACTCCACTTAGATCTCAACACTTGTACTCGGCGTTGAACGAAAACATCATAAAGATTATTTAATATGAGAGAAATAATGAACTTAATAGGCGTGAACAGGAGCAGCGAACTTGTCTGCTTCAAAGTCTATTCAAAAACAAACGTTCTGTTGTTTTAAAGTCAATTTCATATTTTCATATGAAGTATAAGGTGATAAATTACTTCCCAAAGGGTAGTTAGAGATATTTCAGTAAGTGCAAGGAAAGAAAATCTGAAAGGAAGGTGAATCAAGGAACAAAAGAAGATCTGTAAAGGTCGAAGTGCTATCGGGCACCAGAACAGTCCCAGTGCCCAAAAATAAGGGTTAAACTTAGTGCTCGACATATCTTTTTTTTATGAAATCGAGCGCAGAGTTCATCTTTGTTAAGGGTTGATCGGCTCCTGATATCCCCCCATCCATCCTTGATAATAAATCAAGATACATGCGCTTTCATCTTTGAGGGATAAGTCCATTAAAGTACATTTTTTACATGTTTACAATTCTGTAATTATTGTAGGAAAATATTATTAATCTATAGACTCCTAATGAAAATTTTATTACAGTATTGATAGTTAGGCAAGGTTTAAGATGACAAAAAGGTAATATGAAAATAATCAAAGAGTATTGTAAAAAGTCCTATGACAGATATAACACTTTCTCCACTGGCTGTAATTTGATGATATCTTCGAAGTCTTAATTCAGTTAGGTCTGCTTTGGTTCTGTGTTTATATCATTTTCCATATATACAGCTAAAATTCCAATAAACGCTGCAAAAGCTGGAACAATTTAAATACACGATTGTTTGAATAGTATTAGTTAAAGACAGGTTGTGCTTTCCTTTCTATTGTGTATGCATTACTAATGATATTACGGTTAAGACGTTTTGCTTAACAACTTATTTCTAAAAAAATATTTTATAAAAAAATTCTACTGCTTTTTTTTTCATAGAATAGGTGGCAAACTAGCCAGCAGCTTAACTGATGGTAAGTGATTACCGTCGGTTATAGACACCTGCTACATCATAGGAGTCGCTTATGCGCTACCGGCATTTAAGAAAAATGTAGGCCCTTTTTTTGAAGGTTCCTATATGCATAGCCTTCAGTTACCAGTACATTGCAGTAAGTTCAAGAAGAAATCTTGACTTGTTTTATTTATTCATCATTAATTAAACTTATTATACTGCTAATTTCAGGATATAAAATAAGTACATTGGCTCTTCCAGAGAAGTACCATGCCCTCACAGAACATCAAAATAACTGCTATGTTTCGTTATGGTGGATATAGGGATACTTGAACCTATTACGAGTGACGAGGAAATCCATGACAAGTTCAAAGAGGTGAGAACACATGTGTATCTTGAATGTTTGTTGAGTATGGATGCAGATGAGCCGTGTAATTATTATTAAACATCACGTTTACTGTGTGATCGTTTCTTATCCCTAATATTATATATATATATATATATATATATATATATATATATATATATGTATATAATTATTTATTTATTGAACTAGTGTGATGAATTTTCTGTTGAACTTTGAAAGTAAGCCTTTCTCGCAAATTACTACGAAGCACGATATTGTATCACCTGCATGACCCTATGCAAGTTCGTGGCAAATTGCGTTTGGTTTCTGCAAGAAATATTATATCGTAAATCATCTTCACAACCAAAAACAAACAAAAGCCACATTTTTCACTATAAAAATATAAAACAAATGTAAAGTATTGTACAAAGGTATCAAATCTCAAAGAGTTAATAAAAATATTACAATCGTACGTACACTCCTGTCCCAAGAGGAACATACCTGGCCAAGGTCATTTTTTATCTGTATTCAATATTAATAAAATTCTGTAGGTGTCGAGTATAATAAAACAATAGGATTTACGCCTGTTTCTTCAGAATTGAATTTGATTATTTTGTTTATAGCGGTGACGCGTGATTCCGGTTGCATTTGCTTTAAGTCAGTTTTTACCTACGTTGCAATATAATATTTGATTTCTTACACATAAGTTTTTAGTTGTTTTTTTTTACTAATGATTTAATTTAAATTACCTTACCATACTATTTAACTTTTGTGTCGATTTTGAATTAAAAATTATTATTTTAAAAAACCTTCCTATATAAGATACATATACTATATAACATTTGACATTGCAATATAACTTGTACATTTTTCTTAAGATATATATAAAATTCATAAAATGAAGTAGACATTGGATCACTAAATGACACAGTAAATTAATGATTTTTTAGTGGTAGTGTTACGTTGCAATCTCTGGCTGCGGAATAAATGGATCAACTCGACCGGGGTAGGTCCACGCCCTCACAAAATACCAGCGTGAAATAGCAACATTTCGTCTTTTTAATTTAAGGATCAGGAGACTTTTATTACCTCAAGGGTGACAACGTACATATCTGCATTAGTATTATGATTCCTTGTCAAGGATGTCATGTGCCACAGTAATCACTTACCATCAGGTGAACTGTGTGCGCTCGTTTGTTGTTCTCAATGTAATAAAAAAAATACTCTTTAAATTACATTTACACTGATTTTAAATGTTAATGATATTTAGTCTTTTGGCGTTAGAGGGATCGGATGATGAAAAGTAAATAAACAACGTATTATATTAATTGAATTTACGTAAGTATGTGTACTTGAGACTTAAATATTTTTCTCATCCCCAAGTCCCTACTTAAGATGAGAAAAATACAGATAAACTTTAATTCCATTGTGTTTTTATTATAGGTAGTATTCATTTCCATATTTACATGTTTTATATATTTAAATTGTTAACGCAAGGCGACGTCCTTAAAGAGAATACGACATTACAACCGAAGAACGCTAGTGGAACTGGAAGAAAGGTTTATCAAGCAGATTGGCTAATCCTTTCACCACGGTGATTAAGTTATTTAATTTAAATTGACAATTCCAACGTGTTGCAGGGCATCCCATGGCTAGGTAGATTTCCAATGATGGATAGATGGCTTATTTTATCTTTTAATGTATTTGTCAAAATGTTGCGTGAAAACCACATGATTAACTTCTCTTTTTATTCTTCTCATTAATTAAATTAAGTACGTTAAGAATTTTATAAAAAAAATTGAACAAAAAAATTGAAATATTATTTGTGACAAATGTATAACACGACAAAAATAAAATGACAATCACTACAAGCACTTTACACTATTCATTTGTCGTATTATTATGGTTTTAAAAATGAAATATGAAGTATTAAGTTGTTAAAATACATAATAATGTTTATTTCATTTAATACCGGCTTGCAACATGGTATAATAGAGATGCACAAAGGGTTAAACCCTAAACTGTTCATCTATGGGGACAACACAACAATGGCTGCCGTCCGCGATATTATTTATATTCCGTCAACACCCGTCATAATCTGTTCATAAAACTGCCTATGCGTAGCATCGGTACAGTCGACTACGTAAATCAATCAAATATTTATATTATACATAAAGTAAATAACTATATATAATCGTGACAATCCAATCCATATATATATATATATATATATATATATATATATATATATATATATTTATATATATATACATGAATTGGATTGTCACTATTAAGAATTTCTTATTCAAAAACCATTGAGCCTTTAAAATATGCTCTAAAGAGTCTACTAAATTTGAAAAAAATGTATAAGCCATCAATCTCCTGATCGATTCGCACCACGGCGATATCTTCTGGTTAACATCATTTGCAAAGGATATATCAATACGGTACGGTATCGTAATCATTTACGCAAACAGGGGTACTCACCCGCCGTGGCCTTACCTATTCCGATGTAATAAGATTGGAGGAAGGTTCAAATGTAGTGTCTACTCTGTGCACTACTCTGTGCTGTAGCTACTCTAAGCACTAAAGGGTAGACAGAAAAATCATATTACTTTATTGACCTTACAATTAAGTAATATTATTTTTTTCAGGGTACGCTCTGCGAAACTTAAGGTCGTAGTTTCGTATCACCACCAGCACCATCTCCTAGCACAAGCATTGTCAGCTTAGTTGGAGTGGTCAACCGGAATGTTAGTATTGATAATAGCAATGCTAGAATTCATTCAATCAAAACATTTTCAGAAGAATAAGTGTTATACTGAATATGCAATATATAATTCACACAAGTCACTCATTAAATGTAATTAACACTTTTCCATGCGACAGTATTTATGTACAGAAGCGGCCCTGTCCTCTCTACCCGCTGATTTTTCGCTACAAAACCATGGCATTATCCATAGCAACAATGGGGATACGGTGCTCGAATGAACATTGGCCCTATCGCTTTGTTGACGTTAGTATATTGCTACCTGTGTTGCAAAGATTAGTCGAATTTAGCATTTAATTAAACCTATTAATATCTCTAGCTCTTTTAAACTGTTTAAAATGATAAGAAGATGCTTTATGAAGGTTTGAATTTAATTTGAAAACACTTTCTTACGTTTAAACTGTTCTCAAACTAACCTAATTTCGAAGGCCTACTTACACAGTACAATGGTAGAGCTACACTGCTATTCGTTACTAGCTGCAGCTTTAATGGTTCTGCTCGACCGGAGTAGGACCACACCCTTACAGAGTACCAGCGTAAAGTAGCAATACAAACCTGCTGTGTTTCGTCTGGCGAGTGTAGGGGTCCGGAGACCTTTATAACTGGTGACGAGGCGTTCCATCTCAGTCCTCAAGGGTAGTAGCGCATGTGTATTGCGATTCCTTGTCAAGGATGAATGTGTGTGTGTAATGTGTCATGGGTCGCAGAAATCATGTAATTTGGTCAACGGATCATCCACCATACGAATCACAACAGCGTCTTATTCTCTGAGGGCATGGTCCTGGAATTGTTCATCAAATTGTGGTCATTTCCAGCGTAGCGTCAATTAAATATAATGAACTAAATGACGTTGCAGTTCATATTAAATGTAATATAATACGAACTGCGTGTCCGTTTGTAACGCTTGCCTATAATAAAATAATAACAACATTGTAAATAATTCAAACGGAAGTCCAAATATCCATCATCTATAGCAAGTCTGTTTGGCAAATGACATTGGATACTTAACTCAAGTTTTTTGCGGATGATCCCGTGCCCATTCATAATGTTTATTTGACCGGAATAGCGAAGGTGCGTCGGTTTTTGTTAAGCACAGGTATTTTATTGAATCTTCGCATCTCAAGTTTACTTTAAATCATACAAATAATATATATCAAACACTTTTTGTTGTGAACATCCCTCAAATCCGAACGAAGCACTTTGCTTCGTCTTTCATTATTCGTACAGCTAAGGACTGGAATAGTTTGCCCGAGTCTTTCCCTCCGATTACAATGTGGGTGTTTTCAAGAGTAGATTGAATAGGCATTTACTGAGCTAGTGCGCCTTACCATCCAGGACTGCACTTTCCGCTTAACATCAGGTGTAGATCGTGGTCAAGGACTTGCTTTGAAAAATTAAAAAAATATATATCTATGTTGAAATTTTTGGGACTTAATAAAATTGTTATTATATTATTGTTAACGTGATAGGTATGACAAGAATAAAAGATGAGATAACTATCGCTCAGTAAGTCAGTCCTTCATCATCAATACTCCATTGATGAAGATAAGACATCCCACAGATTTCACTACCAACCGCATCCATTAACTTAAGCCAAACCTTCAAAAGTCACCCGCCACGCCCTCACAAAACACCAGCTTCAATTGGCAGCATAACGTTGCTTTCGTCGGACCA
This sequence comes from Teinopalpus imperialis, assembly GCA_029286865.1. Taxonomy (NCBI): domain Eukaryota; kingdom Metazoa; phylum Arthropoda; class Insecta; order Lepidoptera; family Papilionidae; genus Teinopalpus; species Teinopalpus imperialis. Next base: position 11,804,457 of record JAGSMU010000004.1, read on the forward strand.
TTGTAGAGATCTTGACTCTTATTATTGGTGACGAGGCATTCCATCTTAGTGCTCATGAGGGACCGGCGCATCTGCATCACCCTTATGAATGTTCTTGTCATAGGCTGCTGATATCACATTCTATAAGGTGATCTCGTTTGGTACTCTCAATAAAAAAAAGAGGAGCAATTATCTGATATTTAAGTTATTATAATTTACAGATTTAGATGTGTAATATTCTGCATAATATCAGATAATATCAGTTAATAATAAAATTATATTCAAACAAAGTGTTACATATAACAATATTTCATACGTAGCACTAAATTACTAAGTACTAAATTATGTGATATTTTGTAAAATTGTAAGTTCACTGGCAGAGTTTATTTATTGACACCACATTCTGTACTATCAAATTTCAATTTCAAAATAAAATCATATTCTATTCTATTCTAGGACTGTTTTAAATTTTAAAATGTATAAGCCTATACAATTCAAATTAAAATTAAATTACTTAATAACATACCGCGTATACAAATATCACAATAAATCATACCGATTGCAACTGGTCCTTCACTAATTATTTAATTTCAAAGCATCAATTGAAATTCATACAATGAAAGCACTTAACTTCACTCTCCTCACCGATATGTCACTTATACCTACAAAATTTAAAAAAATCCTCAGAACCTCAAAATAGACTCCATGTTGATAAGGATAAGGTTTACAACAAATGCATGTTATATCTTGTTTGCGCACAAGATTTTAAGTGCCCTCCTTTCGAGTGACGATTTGAAACTAACGTATTCCTTACGCATTCACACATCTGTTACTTTTTAATTTGACAGAAAAAAAACGATAAATTAATTTGTAAATTAGTAATATATTAGTAACGTATTACTTTATAAGTATATATCATATTTAACTATTTTTTTTGTTTCCATAAGAATTGTTTAGAATTTTTTGTTTATCTTTTTTTTATTAGGTAAAGGTTCTTGTTTTTTTTTAATTGTTTTTACTGCACCCGATTTTGCTATTTATGTATGCCAAAAAGGAATAAATTATTATTATTATTATAATTAACTTAAAACTAGTTAATCATGTAAACGTTTTTAGGTTATTTTATGTTACGGCAAAAAAAATTCTCGAACTCTAAAAGCACTTTTCTTAAAGTACGCAGATTTTCCGAAAATTGAAAATTGATTTGTGTTATGCATTCATTTAATTCATTCGAGCAAGATTTGGACTTATGCCTACAACAAACGCGAAAATTGTTTGTGTAATTTTAAACAACGTATTTCTTACGCTGTTAAGTGTTACTTTATATTTTTTTTATCTCTAACAGTCTTTTAACATATTTGGTTGATTTGTTTTAAACCAGTTTAAATATTAGAGTTAATTATTGTTTTCAAGCGAACAAAATCTAAATACTTCGTTCCAACGTCTAAAGTATATACATTTAAAAGAAAAACTGTTAAACGAAAAACATGACTGCAGTATAGCCGACGGATACTTTATACGTTTTCTAAATGTTTGTAGGTTTGTAGGAAATGAAGTTGAGTTTTTGCATAGTTTAAACAATTTTAATCAACAAATTTAAGCTTGTTTCAAAAAGTCGTAAATCTGGAAAATATCTTAAATCTTACGTAAAACATCAAAGTTACGACAAAGACGAGTTCTTGTGACTTATGTGTACCACTTCGAGGACTCGTTTTATAAGCCTCTGTATTATTTATCTGTTTGGAGCATATGTACTCTATATGCTCCAAACAGATAAATAATACAGAGGCTTATAAAACGAGTCTTCGAAGTGGTGTATACCTGCTTGCATAGCGCCTATATTTCGATCACATGACCACTATCGTCTTCTATTTTATTGTTTTTAATCAATACTTTATTAACCCGCATGTCCATGGATATTTTCTGAGGCGCACGTCGTGTCCACCCGCATTTTCGTAAGGGTGCTTGTAAGCACTTGTCAAGAGTTGCTGTTAATCTTTTTTATAGGTTTTTAATGCATAAATTTAGATGCAACACGCATCGAAGCCATTGACTCGCGACTTTTTATAACATTAGGGGTGACTAACGAGGTGACAGTTCACCTGATGGTAAGTGTTGAACAGGTTATGACATCAACATCAATCGTGACATCAAAATTTTCGCAATTTTATCCCTGAGGACTGAGACTGAATGACTGAATCTGTAATTCGGTCTCCGGTCTAATTCACCAAACGACAAACATTAGCATTATGCTGCTTATTTCATGCTAGTATGTTTTGAGAGTGCTTCCCCAACCGAGCTGACCCATTCTAGTTTCAGCCATTAACTAGTTGCATTGTGGCTGGGCGTTGTGTTAAATTAAATGTTTATACGATAAATAATAGTTTATGTGAAATGCAAATACGAAACCCATGATTCAATAGGACACGCTGATCACTGAACCGTGCTCTTATCAATCTTTTTACTCGACTACCGCGAAGCTTAAAGGGAGGTAATGTTTTTATCGTCTGCGTATGTAGTGCTGTTCATTAGTTCCACGCCGGGGCTCATACATCCGTAAAGATTTTTACAAGTCTACGGTTTGGAGTTTCTTACGTTAATTTATCATTAATTGCATATATGTACATATGTTATATCAATTGTGATACTACGATCACGACGAATCCTTTTTACCTTTGTCATATATAAACTGAAAGAAAAAGATCACAAAGGAGGCAGGCGGAAATTCGTATTCCAACTAAACTTAACTCGTTCTTTAAAATTTAAATAAAATTAAAACAAAACAGCCCAATGTAAATAAAATAAAAAATACAAATTAGACCCAGTAACAATTTAGTAGATCACTTTTTTTTCAGTTTCTTTGAAATAAGTTCCTAGTAATTATGCATCGTTGGAGAGCTAAGAAAACCGTTATGTTTTTAAAATAACCTGCAAGCCAAGTTTATAACTTTTTTTTTTTGTTTTTAAGGCATTTTAGTGGAAAATAATGTCAAAAAAATATTGAAATGATATCGGTTTTCGTCTTGCATTTTTAAATTTGCACCGATAATTGTTATTTTAATATTAAAACAACAATTATGATTATTTTATAAAACAAAAGAAAAAATGAGCTTTAAATTGTTACTTTTTTTAATCAATTTCCGATGTTCCGCATTTGTTAATTTATTTTGAAAAAAAAAACTAAAAAGCATCATAACTCAAAAATGGTTCACTTTTGCATAATGCATATGGGGGTTAAAATTATCACAACTAGTCATCCCTATCGGGAATACGTCGAATTACCAATATCCCTGAATATTGTGTAGGAACATAATGCCCCAAAATACCATTACCAGGTATAAAGGGTTCACAAAATACCAACGTTAAATAATAGTACAGTGGTGCTATTTCTTTTACGGTAAATAGTTTTTCTGGTATAGTAATAACTAAGTGTGGGGTATACTAATAACTAAATAAGTAGGTATAACCAGTCGGCGTTCCTATTTTACTAGAAGTGACAAGGTGTTCCACCTTAATCATCAGGAGTGAACTCCGTGTTATGCTTTTTTTTTAATTATTGATTTTTTTATAAAACTAGAGGCAACAATGCTTCCTGTGCTCATCATACAAAACTATAGCCTTATATCAGTATACAGTCCGTCTATCTCAGGTATACTGACACGTGCGTGTCGGGGTAGGACCGACCGTGGCATACTGAAATTAATTGCGTTACTCGCCCCTAATGTTATTATCCCCTGAAAACTTAGATGGAATGTCTTGTTACCAGTAATAAGAACGCTGGTTTCTAAGATTCAAGATATAATTGCGTTGTTACGCTAGACGGCTAGCATGAAATTCCTTAACACCCATAATTACGATAACCACTTGGATGATTAATATATTCATTTACCATATGGAGAGAAATCTGATGTCATTCTATTACGTTATTATTATTACCCAGAATTCAATGGTCACTCTTGATCTAATAGTGTTGCTTGAACGGAGCTCCAGGGGCTCCCGAAAATCCCACTGTTTTTCTAATTCAACTGAATTGACAGTAATTGGTTCTTCCTTTCAATTTGAGTGCACTTGACAATGATTCAGAGTAATTCGAACCCAAAATTTCTACGGATAAGTTTCATATTTCATTGTTACCTTGTCATTCTGTTACAACTATTCATTCCTGGCTATTGGTTCATAAACGAACAGCGTTACAAACGATTTTGACCTTTCGAGTTTAACCTAATAAAGTTTGTTTTGTCTGTGAGTGTGTGTAAAGTTTTATTTGACCTCGTGTACAGGAAAAGGGGTGCAATATAACTGTAAATCAGATCAATTCGATTAATGTAAGATGCTGTGATACTAAACTAAGGTTGTTAGTACAAATGTTATCATTTAAAGACTTGTACCAGTTAGTACGCTGTCTCAAAAAGTTGCATATGTAAACATATTCTCAAAGAGTTGTATATGTAAACATATTCTTAAAAAGTTGTATTTGTTAACATATTCTTAAAAAGGGAAGGTTACTCGCACCGATATTTCGGGAATAACTGGGTGGATTGCCGAAATTCTGTTGGTCGGTAGAATCTAAAATCTCTCGAAATGGTATCACTAAAATTTCGTTATATTTCCTTCAATAGTTATTTTTCTGTTACTAATAATCGTTTAAACAAAACAAAAAGCCTTCTTTGAAGTAGACGTTTTTTTTAATTTAGAAATGTGTGTGTTCGTGCATCGATTTAAATTGAGTCCGTTTTTTATTTATTTTAACGTACGTGATAATTTTTAGAAATAAATAGCACAGAATAGTATTAAATGTATACAAAGATAACATAGATATTCAGGAAGTCTTATACCGTATACACTAATTACAACTTAATGTTTTTTATTGCATTTATGGTGACAAATGATCACACAGCAGTTCGCCAGATGGTAAATGATGACTTGAGACTCATAGCACACATTCATGTTCCATCCAGATTCACCGCTGTCATTCCCGAGGACTCAGATGATGCCTGATCACCAAATAATAAAGGTCACAGTATCCCTACACTCACCGGACAAAACAAGACAAGCGTTATGCTGCCATTTTACACTAAAGTTAATAAAATAACGTGTCAATAATTTAGAGTGAGTATGTTTTTCAGGACATCAATCTTGTCAATTAGGTATATGCAATGCAACGTATTGCATCTTTAAATACGCAAAAACGACTGAACTCAAAAAGAAAATCTAAAATGAATGTCCTTCGTAAACATTTTAATAGTTGTAGCCAGTTTGTTACTAGGTGATATATGAGTGTTACAGCTTGACCAAGTGAGGTACCAGTATGAAATAGCACTATAGTGAGGCTGTTTTTTTTTTTTTAAAGTAATGTCGGCAATGTTAACTGCTACTAACATTGCCGTTAATTACTCCAATTAAGCTTAAAATACTTGTGCTAAGAGATGGTTAGCAACTATAGTCGAGTGACGGATTCGAAACTACAACCTAAGTTTCGCAGACCGTACCCTAAATCATTAGGCTATTGACGATATTGATGCTGTGTTTAAAAAAAAAAAAAAAAAAACTTAACCTTCCTTACCTTTAACTTTCTTTATAAATTATCTTTGTAAGAAAGTTAAAGGCATTTTTAATAGATAATTATAAGAACATTATTAAGTAGATTTTATTTTTGTGTTTATTTATTATTTATTTTTTAAGTTACTTTGCTGTGTTATGTTCAATTCATATACTATGATTAATGATATTTTGTTCTATAAGTGACTAGCTAATTATAAACATTAATGAACTCTTACGAGTGCTTCGTTTGTTTCGCCATAAATTGTTTTCACAATTTGGCTATATTTGTTAGTAATATTTCGTTGTTCACTTATTATATAAATAAAATTAAAAAAAAAATGGTGAGTTTAGGGATACCGAAGTGTAGGAGACCCTATTACGGGTAACGATGGATTCCATTTCAGCCCTCAGGAGTGATGTACCATTGAATCTAACATGAAAATATATGTACGTATGTGTGCTAATTTTTAACCCTTATCGTGTACGATAAAATCGTAAAAATAACCCGGATGCAACAGTACAGTTACATTGATCAGAACAGACACAATTTTTTCTCGGTAGAGCAATGCCACAGCCTTAAGCTAACAGCAGCCAAATGTATAGGCTTGACATGGGAAAAATTATTACAAAACATAGTAGGTCCGCAAATTCGCAGTAGATCCCAGAGACATATAAACTTTATATTTTTCAATACTAATAATATACTGTGAAGTATACAAACTACAACAATTACAAATTTTATATATATACATTTCTATCAATGTAATACACAAGCAAGCCTGTATTGCTTTGCAGGATAGGCAGAGTATCAGGCAATAAAAAGCCACTTCATACCTTTTGTTCGTTCATAATAGTTACAATGTGTACAATTAAACTACTAAGTTGCCTTACACTTGCAGGGTCCAACAACCGGTCCATGTACGACGTCTATAGTAAAATGTCCAAATGTATGCATTTGTATATTGGAATGTAAGATACATTCCCTTACTCAGAAAAAAACAAAAGATCAATATAGAATAATAATATTATCTTCTGGAGTTTCTTTCAGAACTACGCTTTTCGTTAAGTGGTGGTAGAGTTTAAAACATGGCGTGTTAACTCTTTATTTTGAATCAATAGTTTTGAGTTTGAATGTTAATTAAAAAATTATATCCGGTAAGGGTAGTTTCCGACATCTAGAATGCCTTTTTAATTGCCCTAATCTAGCGCGGAAGAATTCCATGAATCATTTAGATTTTTTTGAATTCGTGCTCTAGGGAGAATAGATTTAAGTGTTATGATATAAAAATAAAATTGAAATAGCAAATTCAAATCATTATTGGGCTCCAATTTTATAAAAACAGAGAAATGAAACAAGGTTCACTTGATGCTAAATGACGACTGAGAGCTCATGACGCCATCGTCCATCATACAAAAGGAAGCGAGATGCAAATGCGTTTCTTACTCATTTGTTAGTCATTTGTTCTCCAATTTCTTTAACTCACCATAAGAAGCTGCTATTTTTTATTCTGTAAAATCTTTGGCCAATCTATTCATGGTTAGTTTACCAAAAATAGTAAATTTTACTCTTGTGTTTAGGTGCATCGTAACTCTATCAAATACAAAATATAATTTTAGTAAATCAGAAGGATTTGCCGTTTTTGTTACGCTTGACAAATAGATTGGCGATCGTAATAGCCCCTTGCACCATAGAGGCAACTTAGATTAACAACTCTTACCGGTCTAGATATTTTAAATGAACCATACGAGATTTTTATCTTTTTCCATAGTCTCCTCTTACGATACCTCTCGCATGTGGTGGAGTAACGGAGCTTCGCTACGACGCCAATTTGTGTACTGAAACTGCTTAACAGCCGATAAAGAAATCGATCACGCAACCAGCGCCATCTATGAATGAATAGCTGCAATCTTGAATAAGTTATTGATTGTTTTTCATATCAGGAAAATATTTATGGTATTATTTTTTTAATAAAAAATATAAATATTATCGCTAAATAAGATATAAAAAATAATATAAATCGCTACATAGATTCTATTACATTATTTTTTCTATTCTCTAATGGTAGCACGCTTTGTAAACGTTATGGTTTACCCATTAAATCAAATCAATGTTCATAAAGATATGAAATGCTTTGAGATGTTCATCCTGTCATCGAGAAAAACGCAAACTCTCAAAGGAAGAGGTAGAGGAAAGTAAATTACTGATTTAATTTGCATATTTGTACTCGCGTTTTTTCTATACATACTTAATTTAACAAATACTCTGCTAGATATTGCAAGTTGTTTGATTATGACACCATGAGTGCTTTATGCATGAAGCACGAAAAAATTATACATATGTTATAAACTTAATATTTAGTCTAAATACGTATTTTAAGTATCTTGTAACCGCTTAGAATATTATCTTTGTTCTGTCAAGTTATAATGAAGTAAAATTGAATGAAATGAAAACCTTCGCATTTCGCGATATGTTGGTTACCGTACAGGATTTTTTTAATTCCAATTGCGCACGCTAGAAAAGAGTAACAGAGATAAATAAGTAATAGCTGTCTCTTTCGCTACGAAATGGCGTGTGTCAAATGGCTACTCCCACGGTGTTTCGGCAGAGACACACTTTATCATTAAAAATAAAATATAAACAAGAATGGACTACCCTTGATTTGATTACAATTTAGTAATTTGTGTGTAGTTCAAAACTATAAACAGACTTTTTATATTAAAAATAGAAACTAATACGTAAAATCTTATATCATTTTTATCATCCATTGTCAGTGTACATTGAAAACAAAACAGACAAAAACTTTTATGTTACTACATCATGACCTGTTTCTTTGTCTGACTTTCACCTCAAAAGAATAAGTCATAACTAATATTAACTTGCCATAATTACAACTAACTTATGTAAAAAGTATAATTTAAAACAATGATCAAGATTTTTAGCACGTACAGCGATTTTCTTTAACAATTACGGTTTACATTGAACGTTTGTTATTGTCTTTAATAATGAATTGGCAGTTTCGAAGGCAGTATGCTATTCTATTCTATTTTACTCTATTCTATTCTATTCTATTCTATTCTATTCTATTCTATTCTATTCTCTTCTATTCTATTCTATTCTATTCTATTCTATTCTATTCTATTCTATTCTATTCTATTCTATTCTATTCTATTCTATTCTATTCTATTCTATTCTATTCTATTCAAGACTTATACACCACCTAATATTAGATGCAATTGCAAACCTTATCTTATGTTTAGAAATATGATAGATTAGTTAACCGAAGATAAAATTAAGAGTTATGATTAATTTCAGAAATATCTATGTGAATAGAGTCCGACCCTGAACATCGGCTTGCCCCACGACATTCGTTTCGTGTCGCTAGTCGCTACATTCCTCGACAAAGGGCTAGTTCATTATGCACTAGCTCCTGCTGCGACATTACTCGCCGTTACTCTTTTATATTTGTCAATCTTTATGACATTTTTTATGTCTTAGAAATATCGCACGCTTATTGCATGAATTTTGAACGCTAAGTATATATGTAGTATATGGATAGAGAAAATCCGAGAGTAGTATTGTTTCAAAACATCATGTGACCATGCCTAAGTTTATATAATTAGGAATACCCTTATTTATACTAGGCTTTTAAAACGATTCCAAAAAAAAATTTTAATAAATAATAAAACAAACTCCCAATACCATTTACAACTTTAAAATACCAATATAATATTATAAACGAATATAGTAAAATCGCGTTAAATCTATTTAAAATGTATAGAAAACAAGTGCGCATCTAAAATTATTATATGAATCAATTAATTAAAACATTACTTATTCAATAATCGAGATGTTACTAATAAATGTTAATTTAAATTTCAACTAAACGACCAACGATGAATTATTACAACAATTAACACAATAATAAAGTGACGCTGACAGATAAACATCTAGTTGGCGCCAATAAATCTATTTAGTTTGAGGCAAATTGTTTTTCCAATTAGCGCACCATTCGCTTTGAAGTGCGGCGGCCGCCATTACTGCGGCCAACGCTGCGTAACGTTAACGTGGTTAGGCTACTCACAACTAGATGGCGGCAAATAAATTCAATAATTGGTCGATAACCTCAACAGTTTTTATTATTCTGCATTCAAAATTTGTATATATTAATAAGCATTGTTTCATAAATTCATAAAAATCAAGTTTTTTTAAAGTTTAATCGTTGTCATTGTCTGTCGAATTAATTTTGCCAATATGTCAAATTAACTAAATAATAGCCTCCCACTTAGACTGAGACGTGACTTACATGAGTTACTCACACAAAACATGAGATACTTATATTTCAAAGTTGTCTACAATAAAGCCATTAAGTATCCAAACTTGTAAATCTTTGTATTTCTATTGAATATTTTTATTCGAGGGACAAATTTTAAATTAACACAATATACTTTTATCGTCTTTTTTCAAACACAAAATCTTCCAATTCAAATGAAATGATAAATACTTATCCATCATGAGTTACTGAACACTTTTTGTCATGTTTTGAAATGTATTGTTTATGTCTTCCTCTAAAAATCAACGAGAAAAGTTGCAACATCTGCCGTCTGTCGAAGAAAGTGTTAATCATTTCAATTCAAATTAGCGGTAATTAGCTTATTAGAACACATTCATATACACACAATCAAGCATACAGACAGATGTGCAAACACAGATATGTCGGTAGGTCTTGCACTATCAATTTTCAATATAACTTTAATGTCAAGTATTTGTTCCTAGCTACGGCATGAGTCGGTCTGACACGGGGTGACCTTGCGCACGCAGAATACCAGAGTAAAATGACAGCGTAACGTTTCTGTGTTTTGTATGGTGAGTATAGAAATACGGATTACCTCATAACTTATTGATGAGACATTACATTTTAGTCTTCATTGCTGACAACGCATCAGCATTATGATGCGTCGCGTTCATGAACTGTGTGCTCATTTGTCACCCTTAATACAATAGAAAAAGTTAAAACTAATCATTATAGAGATATTCGAGTATAGCATTTTAGTGCACAAGAGTATCTTATACATGTGATAATATTTGCCTTTATAAAATTAATTCAGTTGATTTAAATCTGCTAAAGGCAATAAATATGAATCCATCAGTTTGTCACCACCGTAGAAAATCGTATAATCAACCATGGAACGGAATCCAAGTCAATTTCCACCACTCTCAGTGGAAGTATTTATCCTAATCGCCACCTCGAACCACACTAGTTGGCAATCAGAAAACAAGATTTCACCATCGACGACGGCATTCATCACACGCCAATAACTTATGTCTGATTTTAATATTAGGTTGCTTCGGAAATTATCCCGGAGCCTAGTTTTAACTAGTTTTGAAGCGGGCGTCGTACGTTTTAATGCCGGGGAGACATGTTCTTGCATTATACCGGTTTTTTTTTATTATTTCCTGCATTCGAAATGATAATAAAAAAAAATATTTTATTTTATTATTAAGTATGAGGGTCTAAGAAATACATATATTTTTTTAAAAATATTTCGTAGACATTTGAAATTCGTTACGATGTTTTATTTTACGGTGTAACAATTTCATCGGTGACGGCATCGGGTACCGAACTTGATTTGCTCGACGAACTTGACTTTGAATTAAAATTGAGCGGTCAGATACTGAGCTATGATAAATTGTATCTAGCGTTTGGTTAAATATTATACGGCTTAGCTTATGTTGTAATTTTGGTATTATATGACATGGGTCATGTTTTTATTTCAAGCCGATCAGTTAAATAAATAAAAAACAGTTTATTGCCATGGCAAAAAATAAACAACTTTACATGAACAATATTTTACACTTAGGCAAACGGAGGTGACTCTTGAGCTTGTGCTGGGACTATTTATTTTATTACTATTTTTTTTTATTTTATTAAATTGAGATTAAGAAACGAGCACACAGTTCATCTTATGGCAAGTGATTGCGGCCCATAACATTTACATTCATCCTTGATAAGGAATCATAATGCATGAATGATGCGTTGTCACCCTTGAGGACTGAGATGGAATGCCTCGTCACCGGATCAAGATGAAACACTACAGCATTATACTGCTATTTCTAGTTTATATTCTGTGAGGGCATGGTCCCTACCCTGGTCGAGCTGACTCACTCATTCTGCAGCTAGAAACAAACTGCAGTGTAACTCTACCACTGTCTTCTTGTTATTGCCAAACGATACAACTATATAGAATAATTTATAGTGCCGTAAACATGAACGCAAAGACAGACGAACTCATTCGCCATCCTGACCCCTATTCTGGTGTAATGCGAGTAGAATAAGATCGGGGAAGGGTTCAGATGTAGTGTCAGGGATACGGGACACACATACAAGATACACATACCCGATAACCAACAATTCGTGATACACAAATATCGGACCTCGGTTGGGAATCGAACGCAGGCTCCGAAAAACAACAGCCAGATACCAGTAACAGTAATGGAGGCCCGCTTAGCAAGGAGACAATGACGATGCTGTGAAGCTGGCTGGCCAGCGCTGCACTCCGACGCTTTGTGGACGAAGAACGTGGACGACAACAGAGGGGGGCGATAATACGATCCGAGGGCCTGTCATAAGGAGGTACGAAACCTCGAATGGGACCGCTATCTAAATCCAGATTCTGTTGATGTTGAAGCCTATGCGGCTCTTACAGCTTCATCGGTCACAGGGCTCACGGAACTGAGGGGTCTGTGAGCTAGTTAAGGGTCCGTGAGCTGGTCCGCTATCTAACGGGAGGACAGGTAGATTTTCAATAACCCAAAGGCAGGAAAGTGAATCACTTTTGTTTGGTGTTACGTCCGCTTCCTTTTACAAATATCCTATATGTATAAATAAATATTAAATACGTAAATGGAATCACGATAACTGTTGAGTCCTCGTCGTGGGTTCAAGAATTTTTTGCCAATTACAAAAATTATATTTGTCAGTATACAATACCGTAATGATTTAGAGTACGGTCAGATAACTTAGGGTCGTAGGTTCGAATCGGTCTTTCGACTATTGTTTTTAGCCATCTCCTAGCACAATCATTTAAGTCTAACTGGAGTGGTTGACGGAAATATTATATACACAGTCACTTTTATGAGCAGTATAAGCCAGTGCGCCTTACCATCCAGGACTGCATTTCCGCTTAACATCAGGTGCGATCGTGGTCAAGCGCTTGCTTAGAAAGTAAAAAAAAATCGTCATCCACGGAACATAGGCCTCCCCCGCAGATGAAATCGAGGCACTACTCTGCCTCGATAAGGCTCGACATCTTTGTACTTCCCATTGCCTACGTCGTCCGTTCCATCTAGGATAAGGGTCGTGATCGCCCTCAACTTCCGACAATATGATATCGTACATGAGTGAGTCTTGCAAGAATATTTTTTAATATAAATATGGTCCTTAGGTGATAAAGTTTAAAAAATCAACTAAAGTCACGACTTGGCATTGTTGCTTGAGACAAGAGGGGTTTTTTTTCTTGCTCCAGTGTATGGTTTGCTGCCTGCCCCAAGTGAAACAAGATAATGCGATAATTTTCAGTTTATAGATTATATCTATTTCGTTTTGTGAATAAATTACTCTAACAAATTCTTTATTTTATTATAGGGACATCGTAATGTTTGATACCTAGATTAATTATTGAAATATCTTTTTTATCATAGAATAAGAGGTGATAAACAGATACCAGCTCACCTGATCTGTGACCCATAACGTCTACATAGATTCTCAACAAAGATTCAAGATGTACAAGCGCTCAGCTATGGAAAGAGCTATGCACGGAGGGCCTTTTAGGGATCGAATCCGGAACGAAGTCCTTCGGCAGATAACTAAAGTTACCGACGTAGCTTAACGAGTTAGCTGATGTGGCAATAGGCATGTCATATATGCAGCAGAACCGATGGCCGCTCGGGCAGACAGATTCTTGAGTGGAGAACGCGAAACGGCAAACGTAGCGTAGGACGCCCTATAACTGAGTAGGGGGATGACATTCGTAGAGCAGCCGGCAGAGACTTGAAGAGAAGAGATGAAGACCGAGCTCAGTGGCGTGCCATGGAAGAGGGCTATATCCAGCAGTGTACTGGTACAGGCTGACGATGATGAAGCGCTCAACAGCCCTGAGAACTGAGATTGAACGCCGCGTTTCCTGTAATGGGTCACCGGATACCTCCACCATCATACCTCTAAACGAAACACAGCACTGTTACGCTGCTATTTCATCCATAGTCACCCATACCATATTGTAGCTAGACACTAATTACAGCATATCTCTAACAATGTTTATAATAATAACATGAAAATGTAATATAACCTCTTTCCGTGTAATCTAAAAAAATTATATATTTCTTTTCTTATCTCACGACACTGTTTGTCATATTTTTTGTCGACGCTTAAAATATATACGATACGATAAAATGGTTGTTATTTTAATTTCTTACACTCTTCGATTTGTTGGCGATATTTTTAATATGGCCTTAATAAGATTCCCACGGGACAGTGCATATTGCTCCGATACCAATTTTCAAAGAGATTGTTACCGAAAAATTAAAGAATCGCATCCACTAACGCACTATACTATTATAATTTCAAAAGATTTTATGCCTTAACTTTTTACATACTATAACACTAATACTAAATGAACACTAAAAGTACATTATTATTATTATTGCTCGTTTGGATTCACTATAAATATTTCCATACAAGCTAAAAATACCTTTCACAGTTTAAGGTACAGTATGCATGTGTTAAACAAAAATATGTACAAAGTAGTGCAAGATTTTGTCTACTTTCAGGAACCTGGTGCAGTTTCTTGTTATAGATTTTTCAGGGGAAATATAACTAATTTACAATAGGTCGCAATTAGGCCGAAGAACACCGTAAATTAATTCAATAAATTAAATATAAAAAAAATTATATTTAGCAATAATCTATTGTCAAAATGCGTAGTGGCTTATAGAAATGGACACTTGGCATAAGATTAATGAATGGCTGTGATATTGTGTGGTGACCAGTCATGTCATCTCAAAATAAAAGATATTATTATACAGAAAAAGAACTATTGAGATACTATTACTAATATCTTAGTCCATCGTTCCTTCAAACGTAAACACGACTGAACTTTCGTTTAATATTTAATATTACCTACTTTTAAAAATGACGGACATGAACAACGTAAATATATTAAGTTATAACAAAAAGAATAATAAATTCAGAGTTTAAATTTAAATATGTATATAGGTGTATATAATCTTACGCTACGTATATTGACAGATGAATGATCTCTTTTTATTATTATTATATATTTAATATTACCTACTTTTAAAAATAACGGACATGAACAACGTAAATATATTATGTTATAACAAAAAGAATAATAAATTTAAAGTTAAAATTTAAATATTTATATAGGTGTATATAATCTTACGCTACGTATATTTAAAGTGGAATCAATTTTTAAATTGAATTGAAATTATGGTCTTTGTACCATGTATAAATAAATAATATTATATTATTCATAATATATTTATTTACGTCAACAAAGATTACCGGTGCGTAGTTTTCGTAAGACAATGAAGTGGCACTTGTCTTCACTGCTGAACTCCTTAGGTGAGGGTCGTTCATTTTTATTGTATTTAGGGACAAAGCAGCACACAGTCCACCTTCCTGATGTTAAGTGATTCCTATGGCTCATGCCACCGACATTCGTCCTTGGTACGTTCGTGCCTGATCCTGTCTTCGATAATCTCAGGCATGAAGTAAAACCTTACTACAGTACGTGCGTCTTGTGGGTCCTATTCTTCTATACTTTCCTCGTATGTATGAGTTCACTTGAGCGCTCAGCGCTTGTACCCACGTTCATTTTCGGAAATGACACATGATCCTCTCCAATCAAATCTGAAAAAAATGTAAACGTTCCTTCTTCTAATGAACCGTAGATTCTATGTACTTTTAATAAAACTTGAAAAACTGAATGAAGAGACTCATTAGTCATTTAGATATGAACTATATCTGTAGTTTATAGATTAAATTAAATTAGACGCAAACATGTTTGTATAAAATAATCTATTCATATAATAAAAACGTATACAGACTTCTTGTCTGTTTGTCTAAGCACAAATGTACGCTAATCTTCACTACATCTGAACAAAGTTTGATATATAGGTTCAGGGGCGTAATGAGACAAGTTTGGGCTAATATCGGGGATGTTTGCAACGAACAGTACGAATAATTATATACCATTATTCGTTAAAGGATAGCGCCATTGATACGCAGATACCATGAGATTCCCAATATCATTCTAAAGGTTATTATGCGTTAAACCAGAATGCCCCTTCCTAGGTCACTAATCAAGTAACCTAGGGAGGGCAATACGCACATGAATGTCCTGGAATATCGGAAATATTTGTATTCGTATTTACTAATAATTAAGTCATTTACTAACATAATTATAGACTGCTGCTAGTATGTAATGTCTTGATTCAATTTAATCATTATTATTATTATTTATGAAGGTTGATAAATAAAAATGAACTTTAAAATGCTTCTTGCGCGTGCTTGACGCTTACGCAAGTCGATAGATAAAGCGCTGCTAGGTTGCATGCGAAACCGCCGTCACTGCTAGTATCGTATATAATTTGACATCAATAACTATCAATTGCCTTATTAATTTTATCGGTGCAAAGAATTTATAATGCACTCGATGTCAAATTATATACGATATAGACATCGATGTCTAATTATTTAGTTTTAATTCAATAAATATATAACGAATATCATTTGTACCCTTATGCGTAAAGCTGTGGGTGTATTAAATTATAACTTGTGTTATATAAGACCACGTCTATTGGTAGAGTCGTGTTATAACTAAGACGGTCTATCACGAAGAGGGGGTAAAAGAAAGAGGGTTAGAGTTATAGTCTACTATATAACTCTAACCCCCTTTCTCGGGGAAGCGTATGCCCAACAGTGAAATTTTTATATGTTTACTTTTACTTTCATATGTATGACACTTGAAAGGGTAATTGCTCAACAGATGAAGGAACTCAATCTAACAAAATATTAACACAAAATTTCTTAAATCAGAAAACCGTGACGTGTTTCCTTAAGTGAATGGTCGGAAGTGAGGTACAGAGAGACCGAAGATTTTATTATTAATTATAAATTATTGAAGAGACATAGTCTTCAAAAATTTGTATTTAAGTTAAGACTTTGAAAAGTCAATTTTAAAATAATAATCGTTATATTCCAAAGAATACGCTCTCCTCGCAATATATCACTTCACGAACGACCACGTGTAGTTAAAATTATTTTCGTTTATTCATCATTATTTCTATGTTAATTTCATATTTGATAGAACCATAAGCTGTACATTTCAATAGAAACCTAATAATTAATATTTATTTCTAACGAACTGTGTTTTGGATGGTGAGTCTAGGGAATCGGGGATCCATTTACAGATGAGGGATTAACATCTCAAACCTCAGACGTATATTCTTGAACCTTTAAAGGATGAAATCGTTCGAACGAAAATGTGCTCTTTAACACGTTGAGCTACCGAGTTTTCTATGCTTCTATATTGCGCTGGTAATCTTTAATAAGATTTTACCCCGTTCAAGCCGGCTCAATTGTATTACAGACAGCTTTTAGCTATAGCTTGGCACCTGTTTTGCATAATGGTCCAAATAGCTAGCTGGCTTCGACTCGCTTCGATTCC
Source organism: Teinopalpus imperialis (assembly GCA_029286865.1). Classification (NCBI taxonomy): domain Eukaryota; kingdom Metazoa; phylum Arthropoda; class Insecta; order Lepidoptera; family Papilionidae; genus Teinopalpus; species Teinopalpus imperialis. Next base: position 11,821,725 of record JAGSMU010000004.1, read on the forward strand.
AGCTAAGGAACAATATTTTGTTATTAAATTGTTAGTTTTCAAGTCTGGATGTCTTACCCGTGTCGCTTACACAGCATCTGTACCTTCATAAGTACTCCTCGGATTGGGGATGGGGACGACGAATGAGATATTCTGTGTTCGCACGAATAATTTCACCACTATATATGTCTGGCGCATTTTAAGTCAACTAGTATGATCATAGCGTGGTTTTCTGCGTTATAAGCCGTTGTAGGGAAGGAATATGTTTTAACGCCTTGCAACGTTCTGTGGTTGACGCACTTTATAATTCAAAAACCGAAAAATAATAGGAACATTATGATTGTTATTAAAATACGGTTAAGCGGCCAAGTATGGTGGATCGGATTTAATATTCATAATTTAGTATAAGCTCGAATGTCGGACATATCATTATACTTACGCATGAGATGCTGTGTTGGTAGTTTTATTCGAAATTCAGCGATGACACGACGAGGAAGGAAGGACTCTATAGAGTAGTTAGTGAGTAAAACAGGTATTGCAAATATTATTCATTTAATATTTTAATATTAAATTTCTTTAGTATATAATATGTCATATTTATATATAACAACAATTTGTTTTTATGTATGTTATTGTGTGCAATAAAGTCTTTAAACATGGTAATAACTTACCATCTTTAAAATGGGGTCTATAACATCCACATTCGTACACTATACGGAATCTTAGTGCAGACGCCTTCCCACCCCTGTCACCCCTGAAGACTAAGATGGAATACCTCATCACCACATAAGTTCTCAGTATCCCTACAATTACCGGAGGAAGTACAGTCGCGTTTTTTGCTATTTTACATTGATATTCTGAAAGAGTCTGTTCTAAACTGAAAGGTACTACTGAATGTATGTTCTATTCCATAATATAAGAAAAATTATTTTAAATTTATTTAAAAATAAGTCACCATAGGACCTTTAACATGTCTCTCATTTAAACTAAATGATTGAATTATCTTTTAGATTTATGCGACTAATTAATAAAAGCTGTAAAAGTTGTATACAAAATTTTCTACTATCAGTTCGAAGAGGAAAAGAGAGTAGATGAAAACTCTGGATGGAAAACTTATTTTGCATTGTTCTTTAATTGAATTCTAACTTTAGAGCAGCAACTCAAAGATCTCATTGCTACGGTACCCGGCTGTCATTTATGTTTCACTTCATCTTTTTATGATAAAAACCAGTTATAAAAAGTATCCATTATATCGCAAAGTTTGTTTGCATAAAATGCTATCAATATATTTAATGGAAAGGATACTCTTCGCTTCAGTTTATATTAACATGTACCATTATGTATGCATGATACAAAAAATACGTTTCATTTGTAACCTCTGTTCCAACATTAATCTGTCCATAAAGAAACTGATCATTATGTTAATACGAAGGTTTTGGAGCTAGACTTGTTCGGGCTAATAGCAGATTAGAAACATAATCACGTCGATACCCATCTGTCCTGGCCAGATACAATTTTCCTCTGAATATAGGTATCGAAATATTTCGCGAATTCGCTGACGGGTTGCTTTTTTAATACCATAAATTCTAGTAAAGGTGATAGCGGTACGTTTGATTGTTGATGTTGTGTTTGGGTTGATATTTACCATTTGTATAGACGATGGCTAATTAATATAATAAAAGAGCAGAAATTATTTATTATTATTAAGAAATAATTTAGAGAGGAAATGCAAATTCTTGACATTTTTTTTTTAATCATCTGTTCCACTATAGTGCACGTAGCTTCTTTACAGGTACTCGAAAAACAGAAGAATTGTACAAGAGATTTATGCTTCTGTAATAGAGAACAAACTAATTTGCAAATAATTTCCTATAAGACATGGTTTTCTTTTTCTTATTTATTGATAAGTTAAAATCATTTTACGTTCAACAATGATGATTTAAGGAAAAAGTTTGTTGATTGCCCAACTCTTGTTACAAATCGCTGTGTGGGAACAACCCTTGCACGGTGTTGGTGTTCAAACTTTTTATTTTTAAGCAATTAAACGTGATAAAATTCGTAAAATTTTATCACGTTTAATTTTACCTTTTATAATTTACGAATATCCAAGTGCCTGATAGGACTCATAATCATGGGGTAATTTAATGTTCTGATGTCATAGGTAACTCAGGCAAGTATTTTTTAAATTTTTAGTAGAATTTACGCAGAAAGATCTAAATATCTGAAACATTTTGTCAAAGCGGCAATAGTCTAATGGTTTGTGATTAAAGATCTTAATTTCTCATAAAAAACACAAAGTTTCGCTTACAATGAGAATAATGCAAAAATAATATATGGGCTTGCGAGTGAATACGTAATGTTGGTACACGAAATACATAATTAATATGAACAAACTATAGCATAACATAAGAATCTAAATTGACAGGAATTAAATGAAACATAATTGAAGTTAATATAATTGAGAAGCGGTTGTTATATTTTGGCAATAATATGTGATTTGAGTTTGTTTTTGAAAATATTCATACTGTTACAATTCTTGATCTCGTCCGGCAGTGTGTTGAATATTTGAACGCCTTCAAACAAAATAGTTTTATTTCCATAGTTAGTTCGCGGAGTAATTGTTTTAAATTTGTGTTTCTTACGTAAGTTATGTTTATTATCCCTTTTTTCGAATTTAATGTTGTTTTTTATATTCATCATAAGAGTGCAAGTTCTAAATTGAAATGTTTGAGCAAGATTAAATAATTTTGTTTTGGCGTATAGTTCTTTAGTTGGAGTTCGGTAGTAGAAATGATATAATACCTTTATAATTTTATTTTGTGTTGTTTGTAATGACAAGTCAATTAGGTCTGCAAAACTTAAGGTCGTAGGTTCGAATCCACCATTACCACTATAGTCGTGAACCATGTCCTAGCATTTTCATCTTAGTTGGAGTAAAATTGTAAATACTTGCCTAGTGATTATCTGAATAAGAAATTAGAATATAAATAATTTTCGTAATGCCACTATTGTTAATCTTAAAAAAAAGTTATTAGGCCATTGAAGTGTTTGTTGAAAGAAGAACTAACTCATTATTAACGTAATATCTGCCTGTACCTTTTATGAAATGAGCGGATTATAATACAACAACAACATAAAACAACTTAAAATTAGGACTTTTATAGATAATTTCCCTCCGAAATGTCAGACAACTCATTAAAATTCTTTCATTACATCTGTCAAACGAATAAGGGAAACCTTTTATCGTACCTTTAAGAGTACGCAAAAAATATATGTAGCGATTTCTGCTCATCGAAACTATATTATTACTTATTTTCTGGTACAAATTGGTTCCGTTGTAATTGGTTACAAACCGCACCGACAATTTGTCTACAACGCTTTATCATTACGCTCCTACCGTTGGAAGTGGACAGACAGAAACTGCAACTCGTTATGTATATAGAATATCTGTGAAATTCATTTTTTTTACATATACCAGTACTATTACAAAGACAAAAGGGTAGACAAGGAGGGAGATATTTTATGTGTATACGTTGAAAATTTACTTAATTTCCTCACAATCTGTATTTGTAAGCTTATTGTTGTTGTTTTTAAAAAGTGAAGTGAAGTGATAAAGTGCAACTGAGAAATATGTCAAATATGAAACCGGTAAGTGCCTACGTTAATGGAACGTTAGAGAAATAGATTTGTTTAAAGCCCGGAAACGCATTTGCTACTCCTCTAGTGTTGCGGATGATCATGGGCGGCGGTGATCACTTAACATCAGGTGGGCTGCCATTGCCACCTGTTTGTATAAGAAAACAAATCTTGTTTTATAAACTTGATGACATAGCGATTTAGTATAGAAGTATTACTACCGACATGAATAGAATGTTATAGTTCCGACAATGTGCTGCCCGACGGCCGTATTGCGTAGTGATCAAAGTACCTGGCTGCTGTGTGCCGAGTGCTGGTTTCGATTCCAAGCCGAGCAATTATATTTGTACACTACAAATTGTTTCCTTTCCTGGTTGAGTGTCTTTTATGTATGTCCTAGATCCATGAAAAAGAATTTAAGACTTTTTGATATTCAACATTGTTACGTAACAGCCAAGAGCATCAAACGAGTTCACTTTGCTAATTGACACCTATGCCGTGGATGGATATAACGAAATGTCAATGCACTAGTACTCGATTATGGAAAACATTTTTAGATAAATATTAAATTACCTCGTGACGCTAACGAAAATCATCTATCAAAAGTTCACACGATTCCATTGTAAACTTTTCTAAAATTAAATCTAGAACAAACAATAGGAGATTATAAATGAAAGAGAATATTTTATTCTCTCTTTTTTTTACGGCTAGACAGGGTCGTCAGCATTAATGATCGGATAATCGTAGGAAACTCCCAAACTCATGCATATTATATAAGGTTTAATGTGACGGTGTTCAGACGACTTTAATATAACTTACCACACATATAGCGGCGCCGGACGTGATTATGATAATGGTAATTAGTCTGGGCGTACTTTCATTTAAAAAAAAACATAGACTATGTTTAAAAATACGAAGATTTAAAACTATTATTACCAGCAAAAAGATTTACAACCCTGACTTTTTCCTGTAGCATTCGAATTTTTTTTGCTAAAGCTAGATTCCAGGTGCACCATATTAGACCATCTAAAAAATAACGATAATAAACTTTACAATTAAAAATATAATATATCATTAATTGCGTTACGTATCAAGTGTTTAAAGCCCTGAGCTTCGACGACTCGACAGTACTAAGAAGATTTTAATAATGCCAAATCCACGATGCACCTGCTTGAATGGTAAAAAAAATAGCAACACAACGCTGCTGTATTTCGTCTGGTGAGTGGATCCGGAGACCATTATTACTGGTGACGACCCATTCCATCTCAGTCGTCAAGGGTGACAACGCATCTGCATTATGCTTCGTAGTCAAGGATGAATGTAGATGTCATGGGCCGCAGGAATCACTTACCATCAGGTGATCTGAGTGCTCGTTCGTTACTCTCAATGTAATAATAAAAAAAACGAACGACTACAACCTTACATAATACCAATAATAGAAGCTTGATGTTATTGAGAGATAGGTATAACAAGAGTTTGATGTTGCTGTGTTTCGTGTGGCAATTGTAGGATCCAGAGACCCAATTACTAACGTGTGCTAGACAGGCATTCCATCTCTGTCCACGAGTTGAACCTTTACAGATGATGAATGAAGGTATTTATGGGCACTTATCATTTCACCAGCTGAACTGTGTGCTCGTTTATCACCTTTACTTGCGTAAGAAAAACATACGAATTTCTGTATGGTAGGGAAGTAGGAATAATATCACTGAAATCTCTATCATACCTCTCTTGTCAGTATTAAAACCATACTATTGTATAAATGGCGGACTATTTTAACGATGTGTATAGCGGAACTCATTAAATAATGATAGAAATACTAAATAGCCTTGTATCTAAAGATCTTATAATATAATGTCTATTACAACTAAATCAAGCATTAAACGTTTTAAAATTACTTTAAGCAGTTTTAAAATCAAACGTCTAAGATCTATTTTTAATGATGGCCGCCGGGGACGCAATTACGTTCTAATTTCAAATTCAATTTTTTTAAAGAGCGCCAGCGCAGGCGCCATGCGTCTGTCGCGAGTGCGGTTTTGAAAAAATATAGTAATTTCTGTTTCCGGGACAAATAAATATATAGTGCAGCGTTTTAAGGGTGGAATAATTTCTACCCCGATACTGATGCGCTGTCATATTCGATGTAATTATTGCTATGCACCAAATCGATTTCGTCGATGATTTTATGTTCTTTTAAATGTCGTACTATTTTTATGTTATTAAAATAATTTTCAATAATAACATGCCACAAATGTCCAAGCATTTTTTCAAACTAATACCGCCGTACCAGAACACCATATTACTGTCGGTTTTATTATGATGGGTGACGAATGAACGTACAGTTTGTGTGACGGTATGTGATCCTGCGTCCTGCGGATATGATATGTGATAACCACATTAATCCTCAATAAGGAATCGTGATGCACTGCGTTGTTTATTTCACGTTGGTACTCTGTCATAGCGAGGTCATTCAGTACGCAAGTGTGGGCTGCAGATGCCTGTAACCATATTCTTAAGTCAAGATGAAGGTATGTTCATATATATTTTTTAATGGAATAGATGGCAAACAACTAAATTGATAGTAACGGGTTACCGCCGCCCAGGGACATCCGTAACGCCAGAGGAGTCGCAGATCGCACTGCCGGCCTTTTAGAAAGGTGTAGGCTCTTTTCTTGAAGGTCCCTAAGTCGTATCGATTCAGTAATACCGCTGGCCGACAGCTGATACCACTGAGTAGTTGTAAAGAAAAGAGAAAATATCGCATAAAGCGCACAGTGGTTGATTGCCAACCATCGATATGATGAGGATGAAGTTTTGACTTCTGTCGTGATGTACGCACATATGTTTAAACTCGGCAACAGTAAATCGTATATGCGTTGACTATTACCTACTTAATTAATAGTATTACTCTGACCATTTTTTTTTCAAATACTAATAGTTCTATTACTATCATTCTGGTTACTCACTTCAACTATGCTTAAATCATTGTGCTGGAAGTGGTTTGCGGACCATGCTACCAACCATGAGGCTATTGACCCCCCAAACGGTTCCCCTTAGTTATTTTTTTTTAATTTTAGCAGGGCAATAATTCTGGTTTATTAATCCAATTTGGCTTAAATGCTTACGCTAGGAGAGGGTCGCTGATCATGCCCTAAGCAATTATATATGCTATTGATTTTTTCAATACAAGAGTGAGATAAAAGTATAAGTTGAGTGTAGGCCAATTGCTGAAAAAGAGAGGTCACATCTCATTCCTCAGGGTTGCCAACAATCGTTTTTGAGGATGTGTGTAAGTTTTTAGGACCGTAGTCCAGTCAAGTTATTCATGCCACACTTTGATTATAATATAGTGGTAATTTGGGTATACGATATAAATACATTGATGGTTTTAATTTGTAAGACAATGCGTATATGGGTTTCATCTGTGACATCGACAGTAAAGGATTATGACGACGGCCATTAAATCTGTCATTCTTCTTAAAAAGTCACCAGTAAATAATATCAACAATAAAAATAAATAACAAAAGCCCTTAACAAGCGCAAGTTTCCAGTAGTTTGAGCGGGAAAATTGTCTTCAATTCTCTCGCGCATCTCCGAAAGGACCAATTTGCGTATTGTGGCCCGTCAAATTGTGCGGAGGAAGAGGGTAGTCGAACATTGGGGAATCAAATTGCATTGTGCGCGGTCAGTCGCTCGTGAATTGGGGTGGGAGGCGGACGCGTGCGCGGAAAGTTGTCGGAAAAAATGCATGGAAATGTTTTTCTCCATTTCGTTGGGATTAAGGACATACGTTTACGGTGTGGAATTCATTTTGTCCGTTTCGACAACCGGGGTATCTTCTAGATTTTATTGGACTACAGAATAAATTATAGTGCCGTTATTATCCGAGCAAATACATGTTTTGTGTGCAATTTCAGGGACCCGCTATGTACACGATACATCGGCTGGGTATCAGACCCAGAACTCGCCGGGTGATCTTGGTCACAAGGCTTAACGGCTATCTAAATATTTCGAATACTTTAACAGGCACACAAAATTATCCACTTTCTTGATGTTTCAAATCTAAATAGGTATTGCATCTTTAAAACAACCCTCCGGTAGTCTAGTTATTCCAGCATATGTCTTTAGTATTCTGCGAAGGTATGATCCTACCCCGGTCGAGTTGACCCATTCACTCTGCAGCTAGTAAACAACCTGTAGCGTAGCTCTGCCACTGTTGTCCCATTTCATTGTTCATCTTATTTTAGTTTAGTTGTTTTAGTAACGGATACTTACGCAGAAGCGCTTTTCGTCTTCGCGAAAAGAAAGAAAGTTAGTATGTGACGTCAGCAACATTGGATGACCATATTAGATCAATAGTTAACAATTTGTACACAAATAATATCTTTGCATGGTTATCGACTATTAATGGTAGAGCCTTATTGCAGCACGGATGGATCCGCTAGTCTCGGGAAGGACCACGTCCACTCCCATATTTTCTTTTTAAGAATTGGTATCCAAGAATACCAGCATGAAATCAGCAGTGAAATCGCAGCATATCGTCTGGTGAGTTTAGGGATCCGGATACACTTATTACTGGTGACAAAGCATTCCATCTTAGTCCTCAGGGGTGACAACTTCTTCATTATGGGAGAAGGTATGTGGATGTCATGGGCCCCAGGAATCATTTTGAATCACGTGAACTGTGTGCTCATTTGTCATCATTACGATATATCTATATATCTGCAGATATAAGTGAAGTCCGTGTAATGAGCACTGAAGCCAGGTGCTATACTATGCTCTAACATCCTCTCTAAAGACATCCCATGCCCAACAGTGGCATTTACAATGGTTGTCAACTGATTTTTTTTTATTGTTTATTTTTATTTTTAATACAATACGTACTTGCAATAATATTTTAATTATTTTCTATTGTCTTGAAATTCTTGATAGCATTCATCACCGTATCTTCAGAGCATCGCAAGTGATGCCAAATTTTCCTGCATGACCAACCTTTATCATAAAAATTCAGAATGATCTTCTATATTAGGGAATCGTAACTTTTATTTTTTGGTTGAGAATTATCAAAATTATATTAATATTGAGTTAACGATAAGCTATGATAGTTTTTTATTTGGTTTTTGCGACGCGTTTCTTGGTATTTGCCCGGGAAAATGGAAATTAAGATGGTTTTTTTTTTTAATTTAAATTAAGAAAAAGAAACATTAAAATGTCTTCTATTAAATGGCCAGCATCAAGCAAAATAGCATAAAGTTTGTGATTTATTAAAAAGCCAATAAGGTCTCAACTATTGTAGATATCTTTCTTAATTGTTTTCACTTTAATAATATGGTGTTAGCGTAATTAATAATAGTAATTAATAATAGCAATTAATAATAGTAATTAATAATAGTAATTAATAATAGTAGTTAATAATAGCAATTAATAATAGTAATTAATAATAGTAATTAATAATAGTAATTAATAATAGCAATTAATAATAGTAATTAATAATAGCAATTAATAATAGTAATTAATAATAGTAATTAATAATAGTAATTAATAATAGTAATTAATAATAGCAATTAATAATAGTAATTAATAATAGCAATTAATAATAGTAATTAATAATGGTAATTAATAATAACAATTAATAATAGTAATTAATAATGGCAATTAATAATAGTCATTAATAATAGTAATTAATAATAGTAATTAAACAAACAAACGCAAATTAACAAACATATACATACATTACATCTCTTAAATCATCCATTATCTATGCTTCACGTTTCTTACCTAAATCAGATTTTGAGCGGAGTACGTACTCAATTTTAAATCATTGATTTTTTTTTTAGTATGAATATAATCCAAATTGTATTATTTTTCATCATATACGTATTTCCAGGTTATTATATTATATATTATAATTGTATTTTTGTTTGTTTTAGCTAAAGTAATTTCTGTTTGAAGTATTTTTATTAAAATATTCAAAGAATTATTTAACTGTTTAAGTTAACCAGTAATGAAACAAATCAAATATAAACTATTAAACCACAACCCACCGTACAATAAACAAACATGGACTCCATTAAAACACCATTTACAAGAATACTCCGTCAACTAAATGTACAAACAAAATTAATGTTCACGCCATTTGTCATTTGAGAAGCCATGAAAAATATTACCGTGCTTCAGTAACCATTGTAACAAGATCTCTATATTTTAATAAATCAACACCACTTCCAAGTTCCTAACTATCTGGTTAAGTATCTCATAATATTATTGACAAGTAAACCTGTGCACTTATTGCTGTCTCTGTTGCCCCTATATTGTGACAGAGAGGTAACGAGAGATGGATGATAAAAGAGGGTCGTGTGGCATATCATTATAACTTAAAATTACGGTATGATAAAACAGCACTATCTCTTTCTAATACGAAGTAAAACTTAAGGTGCAAGGGGGATAGACGGAACACTACATCTGTAGGCCGCTGCTTTATTATGTGCGTTTTTTTATGAAAATATTATTACATCCATTGAAGGGTTACATACGTGATCGTTTTTTCGAATGAAAAAATTTACACGTACCTGACTCGGTTAGTTATTTCGAATGTAAATTAGATGAAAATAAAGAAGATTGCGATACGTTTTATTACTACGTATTATAATCGATGTTTTTTTATCGTGTTACACGTAATAACCAACGATATTTTAAATTAGCTAATATGTTTTTTCGCTGCACTTGAAGGTTTATTGAAAATCGTTCATTTGTGGTACGAAGTTATTATTTTAAATTTAGAATAAGTACGATTTTTATTCGCTTTTTTACAATTTTTTTATAAAATATTAGCATAGCCAATGTTTATTATTTCTAAAACATTTATTTTAAACTATAAATAAATAAATATTAACTTAAAAACTTTAATAAATTAAAACTATCGACTGAAATTATATGAATAGACATTTAATACTTTTTTACTTCTCAATAAAGACTTTAAACGTCAAAAGAGTTGACACACCACAATACCAGTCCGGATATTTTAAATAAGGGTTTATTTTTAAATAGTACAACTATGCTACACCAACGGACTACCTACAGCACAAATAATTTAAAAAAAATTACGTAATTATACTTAAAAACCTAGCGGTGTTTTTTGTATAATTAAAATAGTAAAAACAATTTAGCGGCGGAACAAACAAAGCACTCTTACACATTAGCTAGTCCCTTATAGAACGAAATAACATCAATTATAGTATATGAATTGAACGTAACACAGCAAAGTTACAAAAAAAAAAGAAATAATAAATAAACACAAAAATAAAATCTATTAAAAATGCCTTTAACTTTCTTTTACAGATATTTTTACTCAAGCACTCACTTTCCGAAAATATTTCATTACATATTTTCGGCACTAAATACCTCTTTGTTCTCTTCCCATAATAATTATTTACAATAGGCTCATCATACATTTTAAAGTTTTTATTTCTGAGACAATCATTATGATGTCTTAGGTTCTTAAAGTCTATAAAAATTTAACTTTTCTCTTGTACTGGTAATATATTACATTTTTTGAACAACAAATTATGATCACCGTTACAACTTAATTTACTCCGTTTAGATACAATTAGCTTCATTATTCGTAATTGTAAATTTGCAATTTTCTCTAGACATGGTTATTGTTATGGTGGTTGGTTCGTTGGGTGAACTTGACATATTTTCTTATTAAAATTTAACAAAATAAAAGACATATAACTGCCGAAGTTTACGTCTTGTACGAACGCTTATCAATTTATTTAGTTTTGTGAACATGATATGAACACTGATACTTCCTACTAAAACAGTCATTCTTATAACAAGTTGGTATACGTAACATAACGTATACAGTCTTGAAAGTTTCAAATTTGGACTTGTGTTAATTAATACCGATCGATTTTTAAACCTCGTTGATCCCGCAGTTCAGTTTTTGTTTATGTCGATCCCTGGGAAATCGATATCGATTCAAGATGGGACCACTTTAGGAACCTGATCTAAATCATTCATAAAAGCATACCTCTTAACAGAATAGTTAGAAAATATAATAACCTCGCAAGGACTACAGATGTAGATTTGTTCTCGGATAGCATTGGCATGCGAAAGAGGAAATTTCTAACTTTGTAATGTATCTTAATAAAATTTCTATCTTTTTATATACTCATTAAACGTCGATGTTAATATTTTTCTTAATATTTTAATTATGTAAAACATTTGCAAATTTTAATGAATCTTAACGAGCTACAGTTTCACTTAATCGTAGTTAACTAGGACATTATTATTATTACTTTTTTATTACATTAAGAGTAACTAACGAGTTCAACTAATGGCAATCCTGCGGCCCATGACATCTACATTCATCCTTGATAAGGAATCATAATGCTGATACGTTGTCACCCTTGAGGACTGAGATAGAAATCCTCGTCACCTGGTCTATATAGGTCATATAAGGTCTCCGATTCCCTGCACCAACCAGACGAAACATAGCAACGTTATGCTGCTATTTTACGCTGGTATTCTGTGAGGACGTGGTCCTATTCCGGTTCATTCTGCAGCCAGAAACAAACTACAGTGTATCTCTACCGCTGTAAAAATGTATGTAAATCCTGGTGTGTTTTATTGTCATTACCTTAGACCATACCATAAAAAATATACATATATTAGGTGTTTACCCATGAAATTGCCGTTCTTCAGTATTGGCCATTTCAAACCACAAAAAAAGTTTTGATTGGCTGTTAATTCTAAATTCAATTTTTTTTAATACATGACATTCCTTTTAAAAAGTCAGTCTTTTGTTTATTGATTAGCTTTGTATTTTCATTACGTTTGAACATTTTTCGTCATAATGGATACTTCAAAACTTCGTGTAATTATGGAATATGAGTTCCGTCGTGGCATCAACGCGGCACAAACGGCACGTAACATCAACAACATTTACGGAGAACTTTACAAACGAACGCACAACCCGTTATTGGTTTGCCCGGTTCCTGAAATTTTGATTTGAAAAATGAACCTCGTGGTCGTCCGGTCAACAGTGATGATTTAAAGGCGATTGTGGAAGCTGATGGTACTCAATCTACAACCGAGCTAGCAGCAGCTTTTGATGTTAACATCAAAACAATATTGGTCCATTTGCGACATATCGGCAAGGTAAAAAAGCTTGATAGATGGGTGCCCCAAGAACGATCGCCAGCACAACGTACGTGTTGAGACCTGCCATTTGAACCGAATTGTTACGTGCAACGAAAAGTGGATTCTGTTCGACACTCGAAAGAGCTCAGCAAGTTGGTTAGATCCTGGTTCAGCACTAAAGCGATGCCCTAAACGAAAAATTACCTCTAGAAAGTTGATAGTCACTATTTGGTAGTCTAGTGCCGGTGTCATTCATCACAGTTTTTACCAAATGGAATGAGGATTACTGCAGATGTGTACTATCAAGAACTGAAGACAAAGATGGAGAAGCACGCACATATTCAACCCGCTTTGGTCAATCGGTCGTCTTCGCTGCTCCTACACGACAACGCGCGACCCCATACTGCACAACAGACTGACCCCAAGCTGCAAAAGTTGAGGTTGGAAGCTCTCCCTCATCCACCGTACTCACCAGACCTTGCACCCGCCGACTATTACTTTTTTCAAAATATGGATATCTTTTTATTCGAAAAAAAATCAATTCCCGAGAGGCAGTACAAAATGCCTTTGAAGAGTTTGTTGCCTAACGTCCAGCTGATTTTTACAAGAAGGACATCAATAAACTACCACTGCGTTGGCAAAGATGCATCGATTACTTGGGTGATTACTTTGAATTATTTAACTTATTTCATAGAAAACGTCAATTTCATAGGTAAAGATCTATTACTACAGGGAGTGAAGCTGGAATTAAATGTCATGTTCATTTGACACATAAACGAATTTGCAATAATTTTTAAAACCACTCATAACTTGAATATATATTCTTATTTTTAGACTTATTTAAATAATGCATTCCATATTACTTTTCCTTACAAATGCTATTTTTTTAATTGACAGTTGACAGATCGAGGTTACTGACGTCTTTTTAATAATAATAATAACTTTGTTTTATTATATGTTTATAGTATTTTATTTATTTATTATATTAATTGACCAATTTGATTGGAAAATAAAACATCCCCAAATAATAATATTCATTTATTCCTTTTTGGCACACATCAATAACAAAATCAGGTGCAGTGAAAACATTAAAAATAATCAAGAAAAATACTTTAACAAAAAAAAACAAATATTACATAAAAAAATAATAAATAAATGAAAGACAAATGAAGGAAAGGATCTCCACTCAAGTACTGGTCCTGACTTCAGTACAGACCCTAATCTGCCGTGAAGCCTACACAAGATAAGTGGTGGTCCTCATTTAATAAACTGCAATTTAAAAAGTAAGAAAATAAAGTTATAAAATATAACAAACCCAAAAAATAATTGACCTGCTGCTTAAAAAAATAATTGACTGCTTTCTGACCTAAGCCACAAGAGGTTATAAATGACACTTTTCTCCTAATAGAATATCATACCATACAGTATTTTAAAAGGTAAAAATAAAGATTCATTTCTAACGCGTAACTTTTTACTGAAATATATGACGTAAAAAGAACAAAGTTCGTATTCATTCCTATGGTCTATGATACCAGATGTTCTAGCTAAGGTAGCTTTTACAGAATAATAATGAAATATAGCAGTGTACCTTCTGTTTCATTTAAGGAGAGAGAGAGATGGTAATTTTTTTTACTCATAATGAAGCATTCCATCTCAGACCTCAGGAATAACAACGCGGGTGTATATTAAATCTTTGTTTAGGACATATGTACGTTTTTATGGGCTACATTTATCACTTACTATCAAAAATATTGTCATATTAAATGTGTCTTAACTAAATCGTATATTGATTATGTTGGCGGTATTTCAAAAGTATCTTGCTGTTTGATCTTTACAGTATCTGAATTATTACTTTGATAAAAAAACTAAAAGTCAGTCCACAGAAGTAGTTACCGCAAGACCGTAAGGTGTGCAGTAACGGTTTCTGTGGTCGACGTACCGTAAGCGAAATTAATTAAAATGCTCAATTATTTTTAGTTTCCAGACATCAACGCTGTACCCTCAACAAAAGAAAACTGTGTCCTCGTTTTTCACCATAAAATACACACAATACATACGTTAAAATATGCAATGAGAATTGTTAGAATATTGCCAAGTTTTGTTACTTTTGTATCTTAACAACAATGTACTTGGAAAGAGCACGTGCATAGTTTATGTTTAAAAATGGAAAAATTTGTATATGTGCTCGGAAATATAGCAAAAACAGTGTCTATAGATGCAGCCCCATTAGCATATCACGGATACGTAGCTTCCATAATCAAGCATGGTATAATCATATGGGCAAATTCTGTCGATTCTATTCATGTTTTTCGTGCCCAAAAAAAATGCATCAGAGCTATTTGTGGAGCCAACCGCCTAGATAGTTGTAAACCATGATTTAAAAATATAATATACTTCCATTTCCGTGCCAATATATATTATATATGGCATGTTTGTATTTAAAAACTCTCAAATGTATTTTAACAAAAAAAAAATGAAATAGCCACTAAAGTTCTAGACGTCCAATTAAACTCTGCATACCAAAATAGCAGATAAAGCTCTGTAGTAGTAATGCATATTGTATGGCAGTGTCAATATTTAATAGACTTATAAAGCACATTATAGATTTAACGGGGAAAAATTTCAAAAACGAATTATATACCTGACTTATTTCAAAAATGTATTATAATATAAATGGTTACATAAATGAAAAATAAAAATAATATGTTTTATAAACATTAAATTTTGGTATTGTAGTAGTACGAGTGTATCTGAAATGAGCTTATGTCTATACAATTGTAATAGTTAATTGTAATAACATTAGGTACAAGTTATAAGATTTGCACGCTTTTAAGCAGAATATGTGAAACTCTAACTATATGAACATCTTATTGTAAACCATATCCTTGCAAATAAAGATTTATTTAGTTATTTACCTAACGAGAACAAAAATAAAAAAAGTTTCTGGAGGTAGTTCCCCAGACCAATTATTTCTAAACATGTTTAATAGTTAAAAAAAAAGAAGTAACGAATATAATATATTCAATTACATTGAATTTTGCTAAGAATCAAAATCAGACATTGAAATCGCGGTCCACTTAGGTACTCATTTCTCTTAGCCACCCGTTCTTCTGAATGCCTAATACCTAATATAAGTGCGACGTAAACGTCGTAGTACTTGCATATAAAATTTTCGCACTTAGTTCTATTCGCTATATTTACGTAACGACGCTCCAAGTCAGATGGAAATCCACTTTTTTTTTATTTTATTTACGTATACAAGCATTTATAATACAGCGAAACGAGACTCTTAAGCTTCCCAAGTCTCGTGGAAAATGACGTAACTGAAATATCTTGTTAAATTTATTAATTCAAGTTTTAGTACAGGATTTATATATGAAAATTAAAATAAGAAAATGTATGTCCAACATACAGCTTATTTCATTATAAAATCTTTCTTCCTGGTATTCGAGAATCACTTGGTATTAGAGATTTCATCAAAAAACAAATTGATACAGGACTATTATCTTATTACAGACATACATAACATTTCTTATGATTGTAACAGATATCTTGATCCTGAGTGCTAACGTAGAATACCTCGGTCGGTCTTTCTTTCACCATTCAAAACATAGTAGTACTAACGTACTATTTTACGGTGTTATTTCGCGAAAAGCTTATTATTACCAACATCGACTCCGCAGCGCATATATTAGAATACCGACAGCACATCCGTAAACACTGAGATACTCACTTGTAGTCCCTTCAATATTTCGAGGTAATGTTTGGAACAAGATTGGGGGATGGTTCGGATGCAACGTCAAGTGTATTGAACATTATACCAATACAATCTGTTTTTCAAAAAAAATGTTACTCAACTCGACATCGGACGAAGAATCCGCGACGTGACGCAATCAGATAATTTATCCACACACATATCACACACTAGAAAGAAATCAAGCCGATTAATACACATTGACTTGCATTTCTCTTACGTCGATATTACTGCTCTAGTTTCTCTAATTTCACAAGGAATTCAAATATAACAAGGTGAACAAAATATTAAATTTCTATCTGTTTTCTTACTACAATTGTTAGGTCAAATTAAAAAGTTGGCTTCTAACCTTACACTACATACAAACGGAGCAGTTATTGCAACCAATTTTTACATAAAGCATTATATATATTAAAACATAGGGCATACCTTCCCACATTCACACGCACGCTAACACTAACGTACATGCATTCACACACACACAAATATACACATATTATTAAAAACTTTTTTAATTATTTATATTACTAATTCCTGAGATAATGGTGGTATTCCTAGTTCAGGAGTTCTTTTCACTTCATGCATTTGTTATATGATTTATGAATAACAAATCATCACTCGACTGGACCCACGAGAACTCATTTACACCAACGCTTGTCTATTCTGATATGAGCTTCCTGATGTTATAGGCTATATTACAAACATATCATTGCCAATGCAATATTATATTAAAACTTTCTCTTGTACAAACATAGACTAGTCCGTTAGGTGAGGACCTGATTACCAGGCCATTGTCATGCAGGGCATCCTAGTGTACTCCTAGTGTCTCTAACAAATGCTGTTCATGATTGTGAAATCTGTACTGTACTATGTTTACTAATCTTAATTTGTGAGAGAATACAATAAACATTATTATTAATATATTCGCACAAGCTACAGTTATTTTTGCTTTATAAACTTTTTCTCCGTTGTTAAGCGTACATTTTCTAAAGTTCTTATCAAAATAAGTTAGAAATAAACCTTTCAACATGGGTCAGTATTTGTTATCATATTACAAATGTTACCATGACTGTTGGTAAGGAAATACAGTAATGAACTAAACGATTATAGAGAAATAGTTTAAATATTAATATAGATGGTCAATTCTACTATCATTAAAAATATTTGCATATCAGCCATCCCAAATTTATCGTCCGCATAATATAATTCATCTCGCTGGCTCCGTCCATAGGTAACTTGTACACAAACATACGATACAATCACAAGAAGTGAACAAGAACAACGATGTCAAAACAACGAAAACTTGTACACTAAAAGTAAATTCAGTAGGTATTCAAATGTTCAAATTTCCACTTACGGCTGTATCCCCACTTCGTTAAGCGCGCCGCCCTCGACGGTTGCCATGGTAACGCACCCCTACCGTGTCACCGCGCACCCCAGGAGGGTGGCGCGAGCAATGTTTTCAGTCATATCTATTTCTTTTTATGTGAATACTTCTCTATATAAACTGTCTTCGAGAAATTTATATATTAAGATTGCGAAGGAACGACACGATCTTTCGTTTAAAATCCCAAACGTATAAATTCCTAAAACTAATTAGAATTAGGCTTTATCATTTATCATAATAATTAAATTATACTAAAAATGTAATTTTGTCTGTATGTCCTTCATAGCAATAACAATTTGTTATGATATTAAGGTGGCAAATGAAACAGTTCACCTGATGGAAAGTGATTCCTACGAGTAATGACTTTAATCTACAATTAGGAACCATAATGCACCATGAAATTATTTTACACCGGTAATCTGTGAAAACCTGGTCCTTCCACTGTTGACCTATTCATGCTACTGGCAGTTTGTGTTTTGTTTGTGTTTTGGAAAATGTATATAATATAGGTACATTTTCAGACGTTCTAAAACACGTCCAAATGGGTAAGCTTATACATGATAAGCTTAAAAGCTATAAAACTTATAAAAGCTATTTTTTTTATATATTTATGGACTTATTTTGGATATATAGTTGGGTTCATACCCATTTTGTTGAAACGATACTATTTTATATTATGAACCAAACTAGTTGACAAATAAATTATTACTACATTAATATTATCATATCGGAGGTTCGATCACAATAAATTAAAAAAATTTACGGCACTTAATCACTTAAATATTTTATTACACCTAAACATAACATCCATATAACATTCATCCTTATCATGGAGTCAAGGGGGGTAAGGAGCTATGGATTGAAGTCCACGTGGAGCATGGATGGCGGACTCGGACCGTTGCCCCAAAGTGCACCCGTGGACCGATACCGAGTCACAAATATAAACATTGATTTCCTTCGCATAAAATGCGAACTCAAAGAACTTTCGAGAAAAAATATGTGAATGGGAATCTATACACCCAGACGGGAAAACAAACAATTAACATGTTAACAACTGGGGGCTACAATAAAATCAAGCAATGTTTTCAATTTCTACCTTTCTATAGGGAAAAAAAATGAAGATCACCAACTAATCATGTGTCATTTACGCTTTATGTCACGAAACATTTAATGGATTCTATATAATTGACATACAATAAATAGTGTCAATTAAATGTCATATTACAGAAACATCTGCTTTAATTTAAGGGCCGTTACAATCTATATGAGGTTACCGCCCAGTATTATGCACGAATGTTGACATAAGGCTTAAAATGGAGAGAATGTCTTTCTGATCTTGGACGAATGTGAACTATTCTGACAGTTATTGCTATGGATATTATGAGTTCTACCTGCACGAGGAGGGCGCTAGATGGTTAAGTGGCTTTAAAAAGTACCGTGTCCCTTTCTAATCGAGAAACCATGCTGTACCTAATATAAACCAACAAAAAATATAACAGTGTGAAATAGGACAAAATGTATTTACGAAATCTAGTAGGGTATGTTCGTTCTTTAGTGTATTTTTGTCGTTAATAGCACAGGCAGTTCAACTTCTTTCATATAATTTTAGACTCAATCTATCCATCTATAACAAAATGATACACAAGTGGTCATAAAATAATTATTTTGTAAAAATGATTATAAATAGTGTATATTCTTTAAACTATAGACATTTTCATGGTTACCCTTTGTACTTTCATTTGGTATTTCATTTGGAAAATCTCTTTAGCTCCTTAGTTCTTTACTTATTGCAATAATAATGTCATGAAGTTAATAATATATTAATATATAATATTATATAATTTTGTTTTGCTTGTAGATATGAAATGCACATTTCTATTGTACGTAGTATATATTGCAGACTTTATACATATTCATGTGTCTGAAATAACACTTAATATTTTCCAAATAAGAACCGGGACAGACTATCGAGCTTTTACGACGCTATTGTCCTCCTATTATAATTGATCTGGATACTAGCGTGATACAGTACTTAATCATAGTGTGTTCTAAATACGAATACCGGCAACAAGTATTACTTGAGACAAAACAATTAAAAGCATTGAACGTATTCAATAAGAAATGTTGCTTCCACTGCATTCAAAGCTTACAATCGTGTCCTATTAGAATTTATATCTTATCGTACTATTTTTTATAGTTTATATTAATTATATTAGATGTAATATGAACTCCAACTAGAGATAATGTCTGTGTTATTTAAATTTCATTTCTTTATTCATTTCTCCAAATGTGCAATAAGTATTTCAAACCTTTCCTCATAGAGTTACGTGAATCTTTCCTCAATCGATTTGTGCAAGTGTTAAGGTTCATCATATTATAGATTTAAAAAAAATTATTCGTAATAATAAATACCTTCCGTATTTAAACTAAACTAAACCAATAAATCTAAAGCAACAGTCTATATATACACACTAATGATGGGCTTGGACTTCCGCTATAGAAAGTCTTGGAACATAGGCGGCCCAACTGCGGATTAACAGACTTCACATTTCTTGAGTATTCATTTGTTTAAGAAAAGGATGTATTTAAAAAATAAATATACTGCTTCGTTTGAGTCTTATCTGAAGAGATGCAACCATAAAGACAATAGCAGCGTATGACGTTAAACTAAGCTTTAATTCAATTTCAATTCAGTAACAAACCGATAAGAATACTCCAGCGCACAAATTGCTGGAGCATACACAAGGATACTTGAAACGGCGACCTCTATTCAGTCGACGCTGAGCACTCTACAAGTCCCGCTATTGTACTCAGCCCGCCTCTCCATTGTTTCCCTCGTATTCGTTACTCGCATTGTTTTTAAATATCACTCTTTATTCCCGTTTCCTGCCCCTACTGCCGCGAAAGTTAATTATCCCATCTGTCGCACTCAATTCGGTTTCTTTATATCGGTTTCCGATAGGGTTACGAGTGTCTTCAGTAATTAGCGATGGCACGAACGTGGAGGGAAATTAAAAACCAGTTGAAATTGTGTCGATGGGATCGTCGTTAATGCAACGTCAGTGTAGTGTGTTCAAGATAGTTATTGATTTTTGTGTTTATCTGTGGACATAATCTGTCATTATCGGCAATTGACAAACCGACATAAATACTTCTCCTGTAGGAGGATTAAGCTTTAATTCATAATGCTGGCGTAGTTCAAGTGGGTAGATATTCCAGTCATACAAGCTAGCAGTCGAGACAGTTGTTATAAGTTGTTTTAGAATTATTCCACAGTCGGGACGAGTTCTGCTGTTCTAGTATTTAGAAGATATAGAACTGAGCAAACAACGGGTATGTTGTGTTAATTATATTAGTTTTTAATTATTATTTCAACGGCAGAAAGAAATTTTAAATCTGACGCCCGATGACAATTATACATAGGGTTACCACGACCCGTACTTTGTAATAAAGTATTGTACGTTATTTCGTTCTAACGTGATTTATATTTGAGGGCAATAAAGTTGAAATACTTAATTTAAAATAAGAAACAGTTATTTCTTTTATAAATAGAAAGTGACGGGTTGAGAGAAATAAATTATTTAAATTTAATAATAAATAAATTCCTGATTCTCAACATAAATTAAAATAAATTTAGATATAGAATATTTTTTTTATAACAATAGAGTTACAAACGAGCACACAGTTCACTTGATGGTAAATGATTCCTGCGGCCCATGATACATTCATCCTTGATAAGGAAACAAAACGCAGATGCGTTGTCACCCTTGAGGACTGCCTCATCCCCAGTATTAAAGGTCTCCGGAACCCACTCACCGCTCACCAGACGACTCTGTGAGGACATGCTCCGGCATACCCCGGTTGAGCTGACCCATTCATTCTGCAACTAGAAACAAACTGCAGCGCAGCTCTACCAAGCTAAACACTACCTGACTTTAAGGAAGTCCCTATAAGAATATCTATATATAAAATATCTATATATTGTTATATAAATAATATAATAGTAAATAAATATAATAAATAATACTTTATTTTTATCAAATGTCATATAATAAGTATATTTATTGGTAAAACCGCAACCCTAAGTGTATATAAAAGATCGTCCATCCCTGATATATTTTGCACCAATGTCCGTAAATGTGCCTCTTGCGCGATGGTGAGGAATTCGTGCGAAACGTGCCGCATTCAACTTGTTCAAGGATAATTGTGCAGATGCTTTGTTACCTTTGACCCTGAGAACTGAAAACGGAATTCATCGTGATATGTAATAAAATCTACTGTATGTTGTTGTTAATAATATATGTGTGGTGTTGGTTATATATATATGAAATAAGCGTTTTGTCGAACTGGCCACTTTGATCTCAAATAGTTTTGTTAGGAAAGAAAAAAAAAAGAGTTTGGTTAGGAATTCCAAATTCAAATTTATTTCAATTTAGGCTTGTGTATTTGCGATTCATTTGTTTTCGCGCCATTTATTTTATCATTGACATCCTTCTGTTAACAAAATGGAAAACTTGAAATATCTCTATTATTTAGGAATATGAGTTCCTCCGTGGCATCAGCGCTGCAGAAACAGCTCGAAGGATTAAAAGTGAACTTCTAGTGTTTAAAGCCGGTTCGAAAGGTTATACCTCAATACCACAGGTTACGCTAGCGGGTACCACATTAAGAAGAGTAAGCAAGTTCAAATACTTAGGGCATTGGGTTACTGAAAATCTTCAGGATGACACGGATATTGAGAGGGAGCGCAGGGCTCTGGCTGTCCGATGCAACATGTTGGCACGTAGGTTCGCGAGTAGTAGTAAGCCCGTAAAAACTACGCTTTTTAAAGCGTTCTGTCAGGGCTTCTACACTTGCAGCCTGTGGGTCAGCTACACGCAAACGACATACAGCTCCCTGCGTGTGCAGTATAACAACGCATTCAGGGTGTTGTTGGGACTGCCGCGCTTCTGCAGTGCCTCCGTTATGTTTGCTGAGGCACGGACTGATGGTTTCCCCGCTGTTATTCGTAAGCGTTGCTCCTCATTACTGCAACGTTTGCGAACCAGCTCCAACAGCATCCTGAATGTGCTAACGGATCGGTGGGACTCCCAGATCCTTAGGCATTGGTTGCAGTTGCACACATAGTAAACAATGTCTTGAGGGTCTGGGTATTAAGTATTAAGTTTAATTTTGAGTTGATTTATCTTTTTATTTTTCTTTTTGTTTTCTTTTTATGTTACTAACCGTAGTATGTAAGTAATATTGTTACTAACAAGATGGGCACAAGCCTGAAATAAATATATTATTATTATTATTATTATTATTAATGATGTGTACGGGAAGCACCAAATAAACCCCGCGGCCGGAGACCCATGTTGGCAATAAAGAAGAAGCTTGCTTTTGTACTAACAAATATGGATGTAATCCTGGGATGAGTCTGAAATAAATTATATTATTATAATTATTATTATTATAAAGGTGATCGTGGAACTGGATCCATCGCAAACCACGTCAGAGTTAGCGGCAGGTTTCGATGTGAGTGACAAAACAATTTTAATTTACATAAAAGATGACCCCATGAATGGAGTGAAGCACACCAACAACCACGCATTGAGTGCTATATTGACCCCAAAAAAGGTACTGGTGAGTGTTTGGTGGACCAGTGTTGGTCTCATACACTACAGCTTCCTAAGATCTGACCAGACGATTACGGCGGCTCTGTTTCGTCAACAAATGCAGACCATGATGGAAGAGCTAACCGTTAAACAACCAATACTGATCAATTGCCACTTATATCGGAATTTGAACAATTTCTTACAAGGAAAAAAAATCAATTCCGATGAGGCAGTGCGACGCTTTTAAATATTTTATTGATTCTCGCCCCCAATTTTTTTTTAACAATGGTATCAATGAACGTAAATATAGAATGGCGAAAATGCATAGATATTAATGGTACATACTTCGATTGATTAAATATTTAGTTTCATAAAAAAAAAAGGTTTTTTTACTTTTTCCATATAATACGATAATTTCATATGTAAGGTATGTCGGTATACCTACACATACATGTGCGTACCTTCATCTTGACAAGGAAAAGATAGTTTACAAAGTAATAGATTTACAAAGTTTTTATTTTCTCGATATTTAAGGGTGATAAACGTACTCTCAGTTCATGTGAAGGTAATGTGATACGTGTACACTGCGACACCGCATTTATCCTCACGTTAAGTTATTACAAACACTAGTTTTATTTGTGTAAATAAAAATAAATAAATAAATAAATTACAATGCGTTATTCTCACTGAAGACTACAATAGAATGCCTCATCACCATTGTGATGTGTAGTGTTGCCATTTGTTTAATCACTAGACGAAATACGTTAACACTAAGCTACTATTTTTTACCCTGGCATTCAATGAAAGTGTGCTCATTCCTAAATGTTTGCGGTAAAGCAATTTTATAAGTGCAGTGTGGCCCTCTCGCGTAATAACAAAGAGAAAGTTGGTATTTACCCCTTACACCTCAACTTGACATTAAGAGATATAAGAATGAATTAATTATCCATGAACTTAGCTGAAGCTTTTTAATTCTTTAAATTATATATTCATAGCAAACATAGAATCCACTTTATTATTATTATATTTATAAAGTAATGTAATATGATTGTAAACAAACTAATTAAATGTTGATACATGAAATAAAATAATGGTTAAGTAATTATATACGATATTAATGGATATGCCTATTATGTCATGTGTTTAATGCCTGTCATATGTTTTATCGCAGTGATAAAGCTAGCTTCTTGCTATAGCATAAAAGATTCTGCTTATGTGCCGCTCATGACATATACTGAATGTATATGTCATGCATCCAACACATGTCTTTGTTTATGGCTGATAGCCACTAACGAGCTTTTCAGCCCGAGGGCTTTTACAGCTTCAACGAGTTGAAAATTGATAGGGCGATTAGGGCACTCAGTCGAGACCTTTATTTATGGGCAACCAGCACAAGGGTTCCCGAGACGGTGCCTAGGCTTGGACCGTTACCCTGGGCGCGAAAACAACAAACTGCTTTTGATGGATTAAGATGACAACTGAGGACTGGAGCGTAATCTCTCGTTTCTTGTAAACGGAACCCCTATAAGTATATTTATATATATATGCTATATGTATATACTTTGTATATTTACTAACCGCCGTGTGGTGTAGTGATTCTGGGTTCATTTTCCATCTGAAGAACAATATTTGTGCATCACAAATTGTCGGTTTTCGGCTCTGGTGCATTATTGTATGCCCCGTGACCCTATCACTGCATCTAAGCCTTTCTCCAATCTTCGAAGTGCAAGAAGTGGAGAATAGGATAGATGAAACGACGACGTGCGTGCATCTGTGTTTAAGCAAATACTTAGTTTTGGAAAATATTCAGGAAGGATCTGGAAATAACCAGAATATATCGCCGTGAGAGATCGGGGCGGAGGACACCATCCTATTTGTGTAATTTGGACTTATTTATTATATTACATTTAAAATAATTATAAATGTTGCAATCATATGTTCATTTTATTTATTATTAAATAATTATTTAATTGTATATATTAATACTGAATGTATTACGCGAATCGCCGGTGAACACACATATACATCCAATTAAATTTTTAGTGTACCAATACTGATCTATTTTACATCATTATAATTTTTGTATTCAAAAAAAAAAAGGGGCGACTGTACAAGGCATAGACAAACATGAATGTTTTACGTTTATATTTATTTTGATAATGTTTTTTTTTTTCACAATATTAAATTGCATATGCGCTGCCAGCACTAGGTACTGAGATGGAATGTCATTTTAATATATACATTATACGATTAATTTTACATTGAGTGGTTAGCGGAAATATTAGTAATGTTAATGGAAATAGCATTATAAATGGATAGAGCAAGCACGCAACGCATTTCTAAAGCTGAGTCATCTTTGCAATTGATCTTTGAAAATATCTACTATCTACAGGGTGCGCTGGGCACGTTGCTACGTGTTGTTATTCTGTATGGCGTAGAGTCATGGACCTTAACCCAGAATGTGTGTAACCGCTTAGAAGCCTTCCAGAGGGGTATACAGAAGAATTTTGTAAATATTTTGGATAGAATATCAAATTACTGCTGCAGACGATGAATGAGAAAATAGAGGTCTTGAGTACTATTAAAAAACCCAACTTCAGTACTTTGGTTATATAATACTCAATGAAAACCGGCAACGCATCTGCAGTTCCTCTGGTGTTGCGGTTGTCCATGGACGTCGACGCTCGTTTGCTCCCTTCTTTCTATAAAAAAAATGTCAAATAAGACCTGCTCCGACTATTTATTCAAGGAAAGATCCAGGGGAAAAGACTACCCGGAAGGAGGTTCTCTTGAGAATCTCCAGACATGGTTTAACCAGAGCACAAAATCCTTGTTCCGTGCAGCCATCTACAAAATCCAGATAGCCCTAATGATGGCCGACCTCCGGTAGGAGATGGCACCGCAAGAAGAAGATTATTAACATTCTTAAAAAAAGAATATATTAACTAAGCAGGATACAGAATTTATATAACATGAAATAGCTAGGATACTGCGAGAGTACGCCGCAATTATATAACATAACAATGGTAGAGAATTTATACTGATATATTTATTACCTAAATAGTTCTATTATTTAAATACTATATTAATAAAACTATTTTTACTCAATAATACATAAATTTACAAAATCTATCGCGTCATGTCATATTTAACCGGAACTACCCGAGCTCCCTTTGCTTGCTGATTGACCAAAATTATATATTTAAAAAACACGAAAAGTAAATAAGTTTGTAGAAATTTATATTTGTTTATTTATATAACTTTAATGTACACAAAGTATTTATACAAGAAAACTAAGATAAGAAAAGTATGTACAAAGGCGCAGCTTATTTTTACAATAATAATCTCATCCAGCAGGCCTGGAGATATTATCGGAAAAAAGAAACATAGTGTACTCACAAAAAAAAATAATAATACAGGACTATATTTATTTACAAACACATGCATGTAAATACATAAATAATAATACATATAATATATAATGTAAACATAAATAATAAATATATCATACAATACAATAAAGCTCAACATCTCAACATATATTCAACTGGACAAAGACAAGTAGTGTTTCTTTACATGTTTTTTAATAGCACAACAGTTCTCGCGAATTTTTCAGGAAGTGCATTACACAAACGAATTATTGTTTAAGAAATAAATTTATTAGTACAGTTAATACAATTAACGCATATATTAGCAACCATTATATAAATTTCTAATTAGAATTCTGTTTTAAACAATCTCATTTTGGCTGGTAAGAAAGAAGATGTCTGGTAAAGAAATATATATGTCAAAAATAATTAAGAATTTTTGAATTCCTTGGATTAAATTAAATTAAAATTAAAAAAAAAATATCCTTAGCAACACTAATAATAATCCCCTAATGCGAAATATATATTTTTCCACTATTAAAACAGATCGATAGATCAAAATTGGGTACACTACGTAATTTAATCATAACACGACAGCTTTTATCGTAATTGATATTTAGCCATATCGAGACATTGTCGGCATTTAAAATTACCCAACATTTCGGATACAATACACGTACAACTATTAGGAATGTTACTAACCTTATCGATATTTACAAACCGCAATAATATTATACAAAAATTAAAATACAATTCTATTAGAAGAAAAAATCTGCGTCCATCTCTCTCTATCGCGTTAAATTAATGCGTCATCTCTTTCGCTCACGGGGCTTTTGTTCGGAAAAGAAACACGTAGTAAAACAATAAGATCTGTCCATCTGTCGGTCTAGTTCAATGAACATTGCGGTTTGTAAGCAATTTGTGTCCGACGACATTCTGCGTTCGGCCACCGAGTGAACAGTATTTTAATATAAGTCGTGATTACTTTAAAAAAAAACTGGTTATATAAGTAGATTTAATACAGTAAAAGTAAGATTATTCAATTTTTCCCAACACTTTATTAGTAGTACATTACATACTGTACTGTACAATTAACAATTTCTTCAACACCGGCGATCGAACTCACACTTTGTGTTATAGATAAAGTACAGATATAAAGTACAGTACAATTTTAGAGTACGTTTGACAACCCTAGATGAAACAGACATATATTTTGCTGAAAACAAAATATGAACGATTGCAATTTTAATCCATGTGATTTTTCATATGAGACGCTAAATAGATTATTGTAATGCAAATTACAAAATGCAATGTTCGTAGGTGATAGTCAGCGTTTTGTTAACACACTTTATTAAGTATAATTAATATAATTTCCATTTATTACAGCCATATTTTCATTCATTTTGTGTAATACTTATTGAATTTGCGTTAGAAGCAACTAACCGAACCGAGGATCGGCCATCTCGGACATCCTCGAGTCTTCGAGCTGCTTTCACGCGCACGGTAACGTTCAAAGCCGGGGCTTCCTCTCGTTAACCCTTGTGCTGGTTATCCATAAATAAAGATTGCCCCAAAGCGCACGGCCACCTTTCAACCCGGTTTTTTTTTCTTTTTTCGGGCTGATGGCCGCTGTTAGCCCGAGGGTTTTTACAGTTTCGCCGGGTTGAGAGGTGACCGAGCGCTTATGCCGCTCAGTCGAGACCTCTATTAGTGGGTAACCAGCACAAGGGCTCCCCAGAGGGAGCCTCGGCTTGGACCGTTACCCTTCAACCCGGTCAAGCTGTAAAAGCCCTGGGGCTATTAGTGGCCATCGGCCACAAATTTCTGATGTTCGGGTCTGTGTGCGTTGTGTGTATGTACCGTCTTCTTTACACTGCACCTAAAAGTTCCTCCGATATTGTTGCACATATATTATATCGAGCTAGAGAAAGGAATAACAGTGAGCGCCTCTGTGTTAGCGTGAATGCTGATGTCACCATAATATATCCTGCGTAATTCATATCATCTGGTAATAACAGGTAGTGGTTTTAACCTAGTGGCTAACATGTCAAACTCTTTCTGCTCATATCCCTGCTAGAAAACCACCATTATGATTTTACTTACAAAAAAATTTTGACATTAGATTACGGTGACACAACTTTTTTTTTCGGGTAGATGGCCGTTATTAGCCCGAGGGCTTTTACAATTTCACCGGATTGAGAGGTGACTGAGCACTTGTGACACTCAGTTGAGATCTCTATTAGTGGGTAACCAGCAGAAGGACTGCCGAGAGGGAGCCTCGGCTTGGACCGTTATCCTGTTTCGTATCTACGTCGTGACTCGAGGTTACCCGAGAGGACCGAACTTCGGCTCGGTCAGTTGCTTCTGACTTAGAATTATAACGGTGATACAACTTCCTCAATCGTGATTAATCTCAAATGTGTTTGAGATTTATCAAGATTGAGGTCAAATATGGATACTAAATTCCTCAGGTTAACTGGTACAAAATGCCTACCTACTTAATTTTTTGTAATCTTAAATATGACAAAGAAATATAAATATGCCATACTAACCAAGGAAATTATTACACAGGTTCACTAACATATGGCCTTTACATGACAACCAAGTATTGCGTGTCATTTTTCACGTCTACGGCAGATCTTTTTGATATTTTGGAAATGTTTGAATACAAAAAAAAAACACAACATTACCGGAAAGATTCACAACACGACCCACCGAACTGAACGTAATTATAAGTCTACAAACAAACAAAAAGTGCGTTCGGACGAATTATAGCGCCAAATTATAGATGCCCTGTGGACAGAGAACGTATAATTTCGATTTTCGAACGAACCGTCTCGGCGACGTACGTGTCATTTTTGTTATAAAAAAAAAACATAAAAAAAAAAAAAAAAATACCCGCCAAAACGATTAGACGGCGTCTCTCAATTGGTTTCCGTTGAAACGGTTAACAACAGCGTTAGGTTAGTTATCGTAGTTGAAAACCTCAAAAGCACACGTTTAAAACGAAGGGGGCGCACACAGAATCCGTACAAAAACTATGTGCTTGTAACCGTGTTATTAATTGTCTATGAATATGTAACAAATGGATGAACGACACGATTATCATAGACGTTACTGAGACAGAGTGAGAAAAAAGAATAGCACCTATAGTCGCCTCTATGAACTAAATTCGATAGAAACATCATAAAATAGATTAAATGATTAAGTTTAAATTTTTAAAGTTTTAAAATTTTTATAAATATATTATTTTCTACGTATAATTTAGACCTTCAGATATTTAAGTTTTTTTTCAGATAATAATAGTGAACATATCTCATCTGATGGTGTGTAATCACTGAGTTTCATAAATAATCCTTAATCCAGCTACAGCTAGTTTATAACTCCAACGGGCAGCCATAATCATGGGTTAATCATGTGAAATTTATTAATGTATTTACGGATAAAAGATGAAAATCCTTTACATGTCATAAACAATTTTCAAATTTCATATTCAAATTCCCAAAACGAAGGACCATTTTTAAAATGGTTACGAGAGACTTTTTTTTTATTTTTTGTAATTTAAAGCTTACGCCTGCACATTGGATTAGTACGAACTGCTTGTAACTAGTGCGGCATTGGTAATTTTTGAGAATATTAACTTCATACGTATTCTCAAAACTGGTGAAAGAATATTATAGAATATTATTTTTTGTAATTTAAAGCTTACGCCTGCACATTGGATTAGTACGAACTGCTTGTAACTAGTGCGGCATTGGTAATTTTGAGAATATTAACTTCATACGTATTCTCAAAACTGGTGAAAGAATATTATAGAATATTATTTTTTGTAATTTAAAGCTTACGCCTGCACATTGGATTAGTACGAACTGCTTGTAACTAGTGCGGCATTGGTAATTTTGAGAATATTAACTTCATACGTATTCTCAAAACTGGTGAAAGAATATTATAGAATATTATTTTTTGTAATTTAAAGCTTACGCCTGCACATTGGATTAGTACGAACTGCTTGTAACTAGTGCGGCATTGGTAATTTTGAGAATATTAACTTCATACGTATTCTCAAAACTGGTGAAAGAATATTATAGAATATTATTTTTTGTAATTTAAAGCTTACGCCTGCACATTGGATTAGTACGAACTGCTTGTAACTAGTGCGGCATTGGTAATTTTGAGAATATTAACTTCATACGTATTCTCAAAACTGGTGAAAGAATATTATAGAATATTATTTTTTGTAATTTAAAGCTTACGCCTGCACATTGGATTAGTACGAACTGCTTGTAACTAGTGCGGCATTGGTAATTTTGAGAATATTAACTTCATACGTATTCTCAAAACTGGTGAAAGAATATTATAGAATATTATTTTTTGT
The DNA here is from genome assembly GCA_029286865.1 of Teinopalpus imperialis. Taxonomy (NCBI): domain Eukaryota; kingdom Metazoa; phylum Arthropoda; class Insecta; order Lepidoptera; family Papilionidae; genus Teinopalpus; species Teinopalpus imperialis. The sequence goes on from JAGSMU010000004.1 coordinate 11,852,965, forward strand.
AATTTAAAGCTTACGCCTGCACATTGGATTAGTACGAACTGCTTGTAACTAGTGCGGCATTGGTAATTTTGAGAATATTAACTTCATACGTATTCTCAAAACTGGTGAAAGAATATTATAGAATATTATTTTTTGTAATTTAAAGCTTACGCCTGCACATTGGATTAGTACGAACTGCTTGTAACTAGTGCGGCATTGGTAATTTTGAGAATATTAACTTCATACGTATTCTCAAAACTGGTGAAAGAATATTATAGAATATTATTTTTTGTAATCTTAAATATGACAAAGAAATATAAATATGCCATACTAACCAAGGAAATTATTACACAGGTTCACTAACATATGGCCTTTACATGACAACCAAGTATTGCGTGTCATTTTTCACGTCTACGGCAGATCTTTTTGATATTTTGGAAATGTTTGAATACAAAAAAAAAACACAACATTACCGGAAAGATTCACAACACGACCCACCGAACTGAACGTAATTATAAGTCTACAAACAAACAAAAAGTGCGTTCGGACGAATTATAGCGCCAAATTATAGATGCCCTGTGGACAGAGAACGTATAATTTCGGATTTTCGAACGAACCGTCTCGGCGACGTACGTGTCATTTTTGTTATAAAAAAAAAACATAAAAAAAAAAAAAAAAATACCCGCCAAAACGATTAGACGGCGTCTCTCAATTGGTTTCCGTTGAAACGGTTAACAACAGCGTTAGGTTAGTTATCGTAGTTGAAAACCTCAAAAGCACACGTTTAAAACGAAGGGGGCGCACACAGAATCCGTACAAAAACTATGTGCTTGTAACCGTGTTATTAATTGTCTATGAATATGTAACAAATGGATGAACGACACGATTATCATAGACGTTACTGAGACAGAGTGAGAAAAAAGAATAGCACCTATAGTCGCCTCTATGAACTAAATTCGATAGAAACATCATAAAATAGATTAAATGATTAAGTTTAAATTTTTAAAGTTTTAAAATTTTTATAAATATATTATTTTCTACGTATAATTTAGACCTTCAGATATTTAAGTTTTTTTTCAGATAATAATAGTGAACATATCTCATCTGATGGTGTGTAATCACTGAGTTTCATAAATAATCCTTAATCCAGCTACAGCTAGTTTATAACTCCAACGGGCAGCCATAATCATGGGTTAATCATGTGAAATTTATTAATGTATTTACGGATAAAAGATGAAAATCCTTTACATGTCATAAACAATTTTCAAATTTCATATTCAAATTCCCAAAACGAAGGACCATTTTTAAAATGGTTACGAGAGACTTTTTTTTTATTTTTTGTAATTTAAAGCTTACGCCTGCACATTGGATTAGTACGAACTGCTTGTAACTAGTGCGGCATTGGTAATTTTTGAGAATATTAACTTCATACGTATTCTCAAAAACTGGTGAAAGAATATTATAGAATATTATTTTTTGTACTTTTATTTTATGTTAACAAATAAGCAAGAAGAAAAATGCTTCTATCGTTAAATCGAAAAAAAAAATATTTATTTATTTTATATACTTTTTTGTATTTTTTATTAATAACTGATTTATTATTATTACACAACGGAACAATAATAACGGTCTACGCGATCAACATAGAGTTAAATCATTAAACAAATTATTTCCTTCTCTTCTGTCAGTGCAGGACAACTAATCTAAGTTCGGTATATTGAAATGGATTCGCCATCAGTCGGCATACCAATGAAAGATGACCCATTAGCCAATAGCCCACCAATAGCCAACACATGGTCTTTGGCATGGGCATATGGAGGAAGAAGTTGTATATAATTATTCAATTCAATTAATTTATTACACAACACACATAGACAAAAACATAAAATGAACAAAGAAAATAAAACAAACAAAGAATAACAATAATCAATTAGGTCTTCTCCAATAAGATTATAAAATAATTAAATGTCAAATATAGATTAAAATGTCAACTTAAAGCATTATATTTCAACGAGATATAGTTGACAGTAGATTTTAATTACACAGTGCAAAAATAGGGAAATATTTGTGCCTTCTCCACTTATGTCGTAGCTTCGTACGAGAATTGAATAGTGAAGACACATACCAACGATTTAAAGAATCAAAGAAATCGTGGAAAAGCAGCATAGCACTGCATTGTATCTTATGGAGAGATGTGAAGGCATTCTATCTTAGTTGTCAGCGATGGCAACGTATATTCGTCTGATCGTGGACGAATAACGATGTTTGTTGACCGCAATCGTCACTAACTAAGAGGTGAACTTTGTCGTCGGTTGTATACAAAGTATTATCATAAAAAAAAATCGCTCAAAAATTCAATTCTGTGCAAGTTAAGATAGATTATAGGTAAGAAAAGTAGTAAATTTTAACAGTGGTAGAGCTACACTACAGTTTGTTTCTAGCTGCAGAAGGAATGGGTCATCACGACCGGGGTAGGACCACGCACAATACGAGGGTTAAAATAGCAGTATAATGCCGTTGTGTTTTGTGTGGTGAGGCATTCCATCTCAGTCCTCGAGGGTGACAACGCATCGGCATTATGATTCCTTGTCCAATGTAGATGTCATGGGCCGCAGGATTCACTTACCATCAGGTGAACTGTGTGCTCGTTTATTACTCTAAATGTTATAATAAAAAAAAGTAAAGTAGTTTCATTTCAATTCATATTATAATTTAGTTTTAACTAATTATAATATGAATTGAAACTATCACCAAAACAACAAATTAGTTGTGATTATAAACTCAACTCAATAGCTACCAAGGTCCCACGAGGTTCAGTGATATGGTCGTTTAAGCCTATTACTAAATGAGATCCTGCCACACATGTAGGAACTTTTGGATGCGTTATTCGTGAACCAGTTGAAAAGATCAATCTGTTTTGCTTAAGCTTCGTTGAGAAATTCTTTTTACGTTTTTTTTAATATTTTTTTTGTCTAAATAACTACTGTAACGTATCGAGTTTTACTTACTTAGAAATTACGTATTCCTACTTTCCAAAAATAAAGCAATTGTCTAAGACAAAGATACAATTTTGTTTTTTTTTTATATTACCATTATAAAGCTAAAAAGTATCATAATTATAAAATAAATCTCGTTACAGTTGGAGATCATATTATTACCGAGCCAATGAATTCGATTTGATTTCTCTCTGAAGTTCAAAATTTGTGTAAAAACAAAAAAAATATATTTCTATTTTTATGTTTGTACAAGTTGTAAAAAGACAATCACGTTTACATTTGTAAAATTATTAAATTTAATTTTTAAATTTAATAATCAATATTGCAATTTTAATAAAAATCATTTTAATTTTATTTGGTAGCGTAGTTAGTAATGACTACTACGTTCTGGGTCCTGGACTTCGAATCACAATCGAAGAACAATATTATTGTATGACACACACACCGTTGGTTTATGGGCTTGGGTGATTCCTGTATGTCGCGTTCTTGATATCTCAGTGCGATCTGATTGAACATTTTACATTGAATAGGGATGGGTACAAAGATTCCGTTTTTTCTTTTTCGGGCTGATAGCCGCTGTTAGCCCGAGGGCTTTTACAGTTTCGCCGGGTTGAGAGGTGACCGAGCGCTTATGGCGCTCAGTCTAGACCTCTATTAGTGGGTAACCAGCACAAGGGCAACTAATGAGTGACTATAATATATTCTGCATAGTTGACGTCATCTAATAATAACCATCATTATCATGATTAACAAAAAATATTTTATCCTTTGAAAATTATGATGCCTCCTCCGTTAACCGTCCATACACTGCTACATTCTCACATCAACATATGGTACAATAACTCCTAATGATTGCAGAACTATCACACCCCAGCTAACACAATATTTGGACAGATTTGACTGAGCGACCCCCCGCGGCGACGCACGATTATCCCTTATTCATTTGCACAAAGGGTACAATTCAGAATCTTTCTAATGCAACCCTTGAATGTTATTGATTCTGATACTTATCGACCACTAAATTATGTTATATTATTTTTTAAAGTCTTATTACTTAAAATTATTATTAAGATGATCACGATCTTTCACTATTAAAGTCTTCACTAGTCTAATAATGAAAAACAATTGTTCCATTGATGGTCTCAATGCTCGATTTTGATACACTGATTTTCTTTGTCTTTTTTTATACTATAAGAAGTGATAAACATGCAAATTCAGACTTTTCGAATTCTTGATATACGAACCGAAACTGGATGCCTGACATTACGAATTTGAAATAACTTGGCCATTGTAAAGCACCGGATTTTATTAAGTCGTGTTTTTACCTTACAATTATTGGAATAAGCACACATACATAATACATCACTTAAGATCTTTATAGCTATATAACTACCGCTAGGTGAACTGTATCCTGTATTTAGAAATGGAATTATGATCTAAGATGATCCAGACACTACAAGATGAAAATACATGCTTGATACACCAACATTTTTAAATACCCTTTATACTCGCTATTGTAAAGAATTCCATTTCATTGGGTCGTAATTTTTAACTTACAATAATTAGGATAATCTCTATTTTAAATGTACTCAATTAATATCTTAACACCTAATTAACTACGATAAGGTGAACTGTAGCCTCTATTGTCATCCTAAGTGACATAAAAAAACAGATCAATATTAAGCGATGGAAAAATAACCCAAGGTAATCCAGGCATTACAAGATGAAAATGGTCGCCCGACAGAAAAATTATGTGTCGTATTTTAACGTACTCTTATTAGGATAAGTATTCATAGTACATCACTTGATTATTAGAGTTAGTAAACTATTACTACATTCCCCCTTTTTACGAGATCATTGTAAGTTCATTTGTGACTTGCGTTGGGTCGCGTGGCTTCCTCGGGGATTATTCCAATCGAATGGATGGGAAACATATTGTGTTAAATTTGCAAGTGTTGCCGGCTTTTATTATTCTGTTATGGAAAAAAAGAATTTATTTTTGCTCTAAAATATTAAAATATGACAATTCGAAAGTACTTTCCATTGGTATAGAACTAAGCTAAACAAAAGAAAGGCAAAAGATATATAGTATAAGGCTTTTATTATTCTGTTATGGAAAAAAAGAATTTATTTTTGCTCTAAAATATTAAAATATGACAATTCGAAAGTACTTTCCATTGGTATAGAACTAAGCTAAACAAAAGAAAGGCAAAAGATATATAGTATAAGGCTTTTATTATTCTGTTATGGAAAAAAAGAATTTATTTTTGCTCTAAAATATTAAAATATGACAATTCGAAAGTACTTTCCATTGGTATAGAACTAAGCTAACCAAAAGAAAGGCAAAAGATATATAGTATAAGGCTTTTATTATTCTGTTATGGAAAGAAAGAATTTATTTTTGCTCTAAAATATTAAAATATGACAATTCGAAAGTACTTTCCATTGGTATAGAACTAAGCTAAACAAAAGAAAGGCAAAAGATATATAGTATAAGGCTTTTATTATTCTGTTATGGAAAGAAAGAATTTATTTTTGCTCTAAAATATTAAAATATGACAATTCGAAAGTACTTTCCATTGGTATAGAACTAAGCTAAACAAAAGAAAGGCAAAAGATATATAGTATAAACATATATATAACTACTTTTCGTAAATCTTTCTTACATAAACTATTTACAAAAATGGTCAAATATTAAATTAAAACTCAACATAATTCGTAATGAATTTATTAAATTATTTTCTATTAACTCTAATACAAATAAAAAGGTATATGTTAACTATTTAATATTTTTTATGACAACCTGACAGCAACCAGCATATAATAATTAGTTTTGCTGTGTTTCGTCTAGTGAATGAAAGAAACCAGAAATTTTAATTGATGTGAAGGCATGTCATTCTACATAACAGAGTGAACAATGCATCTGCATTATGTTTTATTTGAATGAATATAGGTCATCGGCCGCAGTAAACACTTAACAGGCTCAACTTTTTCTTTTTATTACATTGATAGTAACAAACGAGCACGCAGTTCATCCAATGGCAAGTGATTCCTGCAACCCATGACATCTACATTCTTGACAAGAAATCTTAATGCAGACGCGTTGTCATCTTTGAGGTCTGAGATGGAATGCCTTGACACTAGTAAACAAAGGTGTCCGGATCCCGGACACACCGGACGAAACAGCAGGATTATGCTGCTTTTTCACTCTGATATTCTGTGAGGGCGTGGTCCTACCACGGTCAAAAGAAACAAACAGCAGTGTAGCTCTACCACTGTTAAATTATTTTTTATCGCCCCCTAATATCATAAAAATTTGTACTTATATTATAGTTTTTTTAAATAATCCTTTCGATGTTCCCTAGCATTTCAATATGTATCGTAATAAGTCAGGTAAATAAAAAAAAAATACGTAAAATATACTCGCAACAAACATTTTCAACGCCTTAACACACATTGTCCAGATCCACTGTCCATAGTGAAAATAATCCTCCCATATTGCCCCAAAGTTCGGACCTGAGCTATCTGCATAGACTTCGTCATACTTTCATAGGTCGTAGCTCCATTCAGTGGGGGGTGAAACTACACTGCGACCGCCAGTCTGTGGTTGCCATTCAAGGACCTCTCTTCTACATCGGTTATCGGTTCAATGTGCTTTACAATGTTCACGTAAACACGTGCCTTCGATGTTATTAATATATTTTCAAAACTAAACTCAAGTAACGATTTATTTTTAATTTCAACGTGTGTGTACGTAACATATTTTATAACCGGAGAGCATATCCGTAAACATTTAGGTATTCAACGAACGACGCCAATAACAACTAAAGCAATCAGAGCACGCCCCGTTGCTCCCTTGCCCTTTACGTCGCTTCCTAATTCGCCACAATGCTCTAATCAAATCAAACTGTCAAAGGAAGTATCCAGGCGTGAGGGCACGTGGCCTGACGTCACAGGGAAGGGGCTGCAATCACGAGGTTAGATGTTCGTAGATGATGGAATTTTTTATTCTTTGAACTGTAATTGTAAACGACGTAGAAAATACTGAGCTTAATATCGGTTTTTTTTAACGATATTAACCTTATAATAACGATTAATCATGTTAATTATGATCTATTGAACTGTCTAGTCGTTTACCAACATCTTACTTATTCCAACGGCGAAGGGATACCACAATGTGTCCTGGGCTACGACAGGAGACCACACCAATGTGTGTTTTGGCCTACGACAGAAGAGCACCCCAAATTGTGTCCGACAGGTGTGCACTCCAAAATATGCCTAGGCCACAGCAGAACACCCTATTTGTCTCTTTCATGCCAAGGACGCTATGACGGGCCACTGAGATGGAATGCTTTGTTACCCATAATCAAATCCCCGGACCCTTCATCATCCCGATCACCATACGAAACACAGCCGCGTTACTCGTCTGATCTTATATCAACGCTATGAAGGTACGGTAGGAAGCGTACATAATCCACCACTGTGCGTTTTACGTTAAATTTTCTGCCACGCCAAACTACTTCGTGGAATCAGCTGTCGATATTTCCGAACCGATACGACTTAGGGACCTTCAAGAAAAGAGCCCACACCTTTCTTAAAGGCCGATGACGCATCTATGACTCCTCTGGTGTTGCGTATGTTCATGGGCGACGGTGCCCGTTAGCCATCTATTCCATAAAAAGAACTAAACCCCTCCCTGGTTGGGCTCATTGATGCTGAAACAAGAAACTAGCTACAGCTTGTCTCTCTTGAGCCAATTGTCTTGCTTGAAGCAGGCGTAGGGCGGGTCATCCACAACTACGATGGTCTCCTTACTAGTCAGATATTTTCAGGTAGTCACGATAACACCTCAACTGTCTACAAATATTTTTATACATTCCGACACTCCCTCGAATTTGCTAACTTATCCCGACGTAAAGTTGAATAGACCAAATATTGTAGACACGTTTGGGGTTAGAACGTTCAATATTTTAGAAACTTCGTATCTCTCACTTCTATGATATAATTATCAGCGTTTATTATATAGTAAAAGCCCATTTTAAATAATTCTCTTGATATTCTCAAAGTAGAGTAAGCAAAGGTAGCCCCAGTAACTAATAATATAGTAATAATAATACTTATTAAATATATAATTAATCATTAAAATATTTACATTAATTTTTTTCGAAAAATAGGCGATCTCTTCTGACTATTACTAAATGATATCAACTGCGCAGATAATATTATAGTGCCTTAAGCTTGCGCGCAAACATACTCGTTTACTCGTTGTCCCCGTCCCGAATTCGATATATGATATGAATTAAAGTTGGAGGATAGTCCAGATGCAATGCCAAAGACACACGATTAACATACTAATTCTCGCATTGTAATCGAACCACTTCGCCATATAACTATATTTCTATAATATTCATCGAAAATACATTATTTATCGAAAAAATATATAAATATATAATAAGCACTATAATATATTCTGCGCAGTTGATTTAGAAAATGTTATTATTGTTGAAGTATAACCATCATATTTTGGATCATCAAAACACACTTACTCACACAAAATTCCTAATTTTAATAATGGCAATTAATGCCTTTTCTATTCAGCATTAAGTAATTTTTAGTAAGTGTAAATAGTTAGTATTATTGTAGTTAGAATATTTCGAAATTATACCATCCATACATCGAAACCAACATAATATATTTACTGATTTCTTATTGTTTAGTATATCACTTACTTGTGTAAAAAAAAGTATTCCGTGACCGTTACAAGAAATTTACATTAACTTAAGGGAAAACACTCAAAACGACTGACGATTGTAAATAAAAAGCATAAAAGCAACAATAGTTAGTATTTGTAGAAGCAAAGACATCGAACTGTCCCGGTCAGTGATTCCTTGTCCTGGAAACCGCACAGGCGAAGCCCGGGCAAAAACCCTGGGAGCGGTGCGTCTGGTCTAAGCGAGAGAGCAGCATGCACGAAAAGGACGGCAGATAAAAACCTGCGCGGACATAACGCAGCGCGCATATCTGGGAAAAGTGAGACAAAGATTAAGTTTCCTACGATTCGACAATCTCTTTAAATTATTATGTGTAAGTGATATAATAATTTAAGGTGTTTATTTTAATATAAGTGTCTTCTAATATTTTTAGTGACTTTTTTTAAGATAATCATTATTTAAATCAGTTTTTAATTTATATTTCCAAATTTGCAAACTTAAAAACTAAAGTAAACCATATTAAAGTATCTCAAAAAGACTAGTAAATGATAAGTATTTATTATAACACTTGGTTACATGTTACTGAGGCATAGAATTTAATGAACGATGAATTTTGAAACTCTAACTTTAAAAATGATTATAATAAGAAACGAATTTACATAGAAATTTTCTAGATCTTAGTAATTTTACATCGTAAATTTTATCTTTCACGTAAACTCCTTTTATTTTATATTCTCTTCTTGAATTTAAATTATTGAATACCCAATATTTCAACAATAATCAGTTTTCTTCAACTTAAATATTATATACTACGTAGTACTAATGTAGATTTTTCATATATTAGTGGGATGCCCTAATAGCAGTTATTTTAGTAACTTTAATGATTACTCTGTGTTAGGGGACAATATCATTCACTATACAAGTTGAGAATTTACAATTATAGAATTTATTATATATATTCGATCGTGTGATTCGCCGGTCATATTCGACTTCCGACTGGCGATTTTTTTCCCAGTAAGCAATAAATATTACATGCAAATTATTGATTATTTGATTTTGATGGTTCTGATTGTACTGTGATTATTCCCCCGCTAATATCCTTTATATCAGGGGTGAGCAACCTTGTTTAGCAACGGGCCTATCCAAATTTTGTAATTGTTTGCCGGGCCAAAATCACACTTCTTAATAGTATTTAAAATTTTATTTAAAATTGTATTTATATTATAAACATTAGATTACAATTTAATATATTAGCGGGAGAATATCTGTAATATAAATGCTTGGCATGTCGCATAGTATTATTAAGCGGGCCGCAGGTTGGTCAACCCTGCTTTAAATAGATATGCAAAAGTAACACTAACTTTTAATTATTGGTTAGAGCACTATTATTTATTATCTACAAAAGAACTTCATGCACCCTGCGCTCATACTCGCCAATGTATATTGACAGTAGAGTACATAGAGCACATGTTCAATACCAGGTTACCAGGGTCGCCTCCTGGTTTACCTGATGGTAAGTGATGCCTGCTGCCCGTGACATCTAGATTCATCCTTGACAAGGAATCATAATGCAGATGCGTTGTCACCCTTGAGGACTGAGATGGAATGCCTCGTCACCAATAATGAAAGTCTCCGGATCTGCATCGTAGATCTTGCACTGTATATTGCAAAGCGGGAAATCGAAATGACGACATAACCGCGTTGAAATTTAAAAGAATTTACCCAGATCGGGTTGCCAGATGGCTGCCAAGTACTACAGGTAATATTCGTTGGGACCTATGTTAGATGTTATCGTTGATTCGTGTGAATTATAAAAAGTCATTAAATTAACGCAAAGAAATCTACCAAAAGAAATCGAAACAAATCTAAAAAAGAAATAAAAACAATACACCCGATGCAACTTGCAACAAATTTAACATTATATTCAGGTCCTATTGCCATAGCTTGCACTCTGTCACATCTTGCAGAGTTGAAACAGTAAATACAAAAAAATATTCTTTTTTAAATGTAGGTAGAGTTTGAACGCTGCCTACTTTCCAATCTGCTGAATAATCGATGGCATCAAAGCGAGTCGCCGCTACAATTTCTTTTGATGCACCGTGCAAAAAGATAAAACCTTCACAGTGGATACCAACAGGGTCTAGGAATAGAAGGCCTAGTTTTAATTAATTGGCCCCTTACCTCACCAGTACAAATACTTTATCGATCGCTAGGATTTATTGGTTAGAATGTAGTGCTTAGGCTTTTTTGAATCAAAATCCAAACGGAGAAAAGGAAGCTGATATTAGACATTGCATGGATGGGTGGGTTTAAACGACAAAAAAATAATAATGTGCGTATATAATTTATACTGTATAACATTTCATTCCATTACGCATGCATATTCACTCAATTAAATATTTAGTGCTCATTTACGATGTGCTCGGTGGTAAAGGAAACCGTAATGAGGTGAAATCTGCATTTCTAAGAAATAAAAAGTTATTAGAAGAGCGTCCATCGGATAATGTTCTATTTTTTATTTCATTGAGAGTAACAACTGAGCACATATCTACATTCATCCTTGACAAGGGATCATAATGGCTCATCACCAGTAATACAAGTCTCCAGATCCCTACAATCACCAGACGAAACACAGCAGCATGGGGCTGCTATTTTACGCTGGTATTCTGAGGGCGTGGCCCTACCACTATTACGCTTCCTCGATTATAAGTTCATGCCAAGCATTGCAATGTATATTTAGATTGTATCGATTATGTTACTTCACTTATTTTTTTTTATATTAATGATTAGGCTCGAGGTATTTTAATATAATCGGGGTCAAAAGATCGTTTTCTATTTTCACCTGGGTCATTATTTTAACTCCCAAACTTAAAGGGCCCTACCTCCACACTAAGGGCATAAATATTAGCAGGAAATTTTTTAAACTTGAAAGTCTGCGAAATAACTCACTATTACAATCCGAATGATTCGAACCCACAACCATTCAAAATTCAAAAATTCAAGGAATTGTTTACTCAGAGCGGTGCTTTATAAACGTCAAAACTACATAAGACAGATACCGAAAGGCCAATCAAATTCACCAATGAGTTGTAAGTTTGATGTATTCCTGGTGACCACGGTGAAATCTTTTGGTGGTAATTATAAAGTACATGCGCGAATGCAACCAGGAGCACTCCCCTTCCCTATTGCAATGTAAGGCACGTGCAATTACAAAACATTTTTTGACACACAAATATAGTTTCATGAATCGAACCCAGTGCCCGCGACACAGCAGCCATATACTCTAACCACTAATCTACGTGTGCATAAACTTCCTCTACAGAGGACCGAATCCATGTGAGGGGGCCAGAATCACTGATAGAATTAAAAACTTCATCCTCATCATCTCGATAGTTGGCGTGGATTGCAAGTCACTGTGCGCTCAAGCGAAATTTCCTGCCACGCACAACTATTATCTGGAATCAGATCAATCAAATTTGGTTTTAAGGTTTTTTTTTCAGTTTCTTACGAGTTTACAGTATTTTGTAATTAAAAACTAGCCATGATTTTAATAATATTAAAATTCTTGTAAACAACTCCAACTAAAACACTAAAAAACTAAAACTAACGCTTGTTATTGGCAGATTCGAACGCATGATCTGAAATTCTCGCAGATGTTATATTATTGATAATTATTTCTTTCCTAAAATTCATATTTAGTGAGTAAAAACAAATTTAAAAACAGGATATAACTAAATATTATTTTATAATTGCGTCTGCAATTTCATACACCCGAACATGTATCAACGACGCACCCAAAACACGCTTTAAAATTATTAGACCGAGCTTATCTCAATACAGAAAACAACATTTAAATTGGGTTCAACTGTTGTGGAGATTATCACAAACGCGTAGACAAACGGACAGAAGCCTGTTAAAGATTTTATTATATATAAATAGAAGATATATAAAATCACTTAAATATAATAAAGTAAACATTTACTTCAATCATCGTCAATAGCGAATGCATTTCCAGCCATCATATCATTCATAATTTCCTTCAATAAAGTAGATTATTTCCCTTATTTATAATAATTTATCATTTATAGGATTAAAACGTTTTTAAAAAGGCGAGGCAGAAAACATATATTCTCCCTATATTCTAGAGCTAATTATATAAATCATAACTTTGCTGTAACTGTCCATATATTTTAATCTATTAAAATGATTTTGATTAAAAACTTTTTAAAAAGGTGAGGCAGAAAAAATATATTCTCCCTATATTCTTGAGCTACAGGAATTATATAAATCATAACTTTGCTGGAACTGTCCATATATTTTAATCTATTAAAATGATTTTGATTAAAAACTTTTTAAAAAGGGGAGGCAGAAAACCTATATTCTTGACCTACAGGAATTACATAAATCAAAACTTTACTGGAACTGTCCAGATATTTTTATTAGATTAATAGTTTTTGATCATACATATTTTGATTAAAACCTTTTTCTTCATGCACTATTCTTATATAAATATTGGAATTATACAATAAGCTGGTGTAAGCGTTACTAACAGTCCCCTTATACCACTCCACCTAAGTTCAAAAGCTTGTGCTAGGAGATAGTTCACGGCAATAAACAAATGGTGGATTCAAACCTATAACGTTAAATTTATAACGCTTTATTTTTCATTTCTCAGTCATGGTGGCAACGTGAACCAACATATACACAAGCTAACGTCGGCATTGCGAACAGATGTTGGCATCTCTATGCATTTTTTACTGAACCATGGCGAGTGTTCCGTGGAGTTGTTCTGATTAAGTCCACCCGCTGATTTTAAACATCGTACATCGCGACAGAATTCACTATTCAAAAAAAGGAAGAATACAAAACGCATTTGTTTTGGTGTTGCGGATGTTCACGGTTGGCGGTGATCACTTACCATCGGGTGGGCGGCATCGTTACCCACCTAATCAATTATAAAAACAACTCATCACTGCGTGCAGTCGCTTAAATACCGCATCAAAGAATCGAAGTACCGACAATTATAAAAAAATACGTTTTTGTTTAAACATAATAGTTTCTTAAAGAAATAAGAAAATCCATTGAACACGCGACTTGGTAGTTTTAATATTTCCGTGATTTCGAGGAAATAATCTTACAAAACACGTGTCAAAGCTCAACCATAAATGGGCAATTTTACCCTAATGACTTTATAGTCTAACATTTATATAACAGATAGTGATGTAACATTCTTGTCTTTACTGTTTTTTTTTGTAACTTTAAAAAAACATTGTTGATACTATCACTATGTTAAATTGTAACTCATTTATCTGTCTGTACATTAACGATAGTTCTTGGTAATCAAACTGGGTCCAACTGAAGTAAGGCAACTAAAGTCACAGTACTCGGTTTTTATATTATTTATATAGAATATTATCTGATAAAATTCTGCTTCCTGTTCTAATAAAACCAATCCTTGTCGATCGTACATATATAGATGTACGATAGTGTTCAAATTTCAACAAGATTTAAAATTAAATAAACAATATTAATAATATATAATTTTTGTTTCAATATCACAGTACGCGAGTCCTTGATACATAAAGTACCATCCGTGACAAAGATTCCAGATGATAAGGGATTACATGCGTCGCCTGGGTAACAACTGAGGTGGAATGCTTCGTTAACGAAAACTGGGTGTTCAGATTCCTGAACTTATGTAACGAAACAGCAGCTTTACGGTGCTTTTTAAGCTTGTATTTTTTAAGCATCGTGTCTCTGCAGTTGTAAATGTGTTGGTTAAAACGCCTTATATATATGCCCATATATACATATATAATTGTATTTATATATATATATATATACGAGGGCACATTGAAAAGTTTTGAGCCTAAGGTTGACATTTAAATTCAAAAGAAAAAATAATACTGCCTCGTAATAGCCATTACTTTTTTAATTATAATCTGCTGTCTTTTGTTTTTCTTCTGTCAAAATTGCAAAATTTGTGATCGATTTAACAAACGAAGTTCGCGGTTTCCGTAGAAATGGATAAAATTGAGCACCGTTCCGTCATAAAATATTTACAAAAAAAAGGATTAACGCCTAAATAAATTTATGAAGATATGTACAAGACTTTGGAGGAATCTGCTCCATGATATGGCACTGTCTAAAGATGGGTAGCGGATTTCAAAAGTGGCAGAGAAGCAGTGCAATATGAACCTAGGAGTGGTAGGCCGCCAACGGCCAACACAGACGAAAATACCAATAAAATATTAGAACTGATTTTGAATGACAGGTGATGGACGATTGCAGAGATAGCAGAAGCAATAGGCATTTCCGATGAACGAGCACAAAACATAATTCCCAACGATCTTGGATTTTTCATCTGCCAGATGGGTACCTAGACTGCTTTCAGCCGAAAACAAACGCACCCGCCAAACAGTATCACAGGATTGTTTGGATCTGTTCCAAAGTGATCCTCAAGATTTTCTTAGTCGTTTCGTAACTATGGACGAAACTTGGGTTAACCACAATATACCAGAGTCCAAAGTACCCGCCCCCTAAAAAAGCTCGGGCTGTTTGTCAACCAAGAAGGAAATGGCTTCAGTTTTTTGGAACTGTAGAGGGGTCATTAAGGTTGACTACCTTGAAAAAGGTAAAACCATAAATGCGGACTATTATTGCACACTCTTATAACGTTTGCGTGAAGAGATAAAAACAAAAAGGCCTGGTATGTTGTCTAAGAAAGTTTTGTTCCACCAATATAACGCTCCTGTCCATACTGCGGCGAAATCAATCGCACAAATACACCATTGTAGCTTTGAATTATTGCCACATCCACCCTATTCGCCGAACTTGGCCCCGTCTGATTATTCATCCCTCCATCATTCATTCATCATTATGTTGCATTTGTATCTTCTAAAACTCAGTGCATAAGATATCTCCGGGATCAACTATGAAACGGATCGGTGGCCTTATGCTGTGAGTCGTGCGCCGGCGTAACGGCGTTGCCTCCCCAAGCATTCACGCTGAGCTACGGCAACCCTGGAGTCCCCACTCCATGTTGCCATCCTCCCCCGGGTTCGCTATCCTGGAAAATCAGATCCTCCACCTTGATAACCTGCTAACTAAATATGTATTATTAAGGAAACAACGTCTTTAACAAACTTAAAACAAATATAATAAATAAAAATTAAACATGTTTTCCTTAATTATCGAATAAGTGTAACCGTGGTTATAGAAATAATTGAGTATTACTTAATTATTATACACCGTCCCGAAAAAGCCAGCTACAAAATTCAGATTCATATTATTATAGAATAAATAGTAATAGTCTAATATATCTAATAAATGGTAGTAAAAAGGTATACAATTGATAACTAATTGTATAAAATATTTAATTTTGCAAATTATTAAAAAATAATATATATATAAAAAAAAAGCATTAAAAACGAGCGTATCTTTCTATACATATATCTAATACACCAAATTAATATGTTAAGAGTGAAATGATAAAGATGACAAACATAGCTTACTTGACCAAAGACATCTTCAAGCATTAGTCGTGGTCAGAGTACTTGACTGCCGATCTTTTAGTTCCCATGTTCGAACCAAGCCGAGGAGTTTTCAAGTTTTTCGAGCTCAAATATACATGAGATGATATAATTGATATATCTATGGTAAAATAACGGATAAACAGATCTATAAATGATATCCGCGGGAGGTGTTTGACGTCCTGATTTAATAGCTAACCTGGACTATTTTTATTCAATAGTTTCTGGTTCGATTTGCGTAGAAGTACTGCACAGTATTTTGATGTCTTACAGTGGCATGTTTGGCTTCGGATTTAATTTTATTAATCACAGTATCCCAAGCGGTTAGTAGCAACAAGCCACTTTGTCCACCAGACGACTTTTTCCAATGTTCCTATTTTTATTTAGATAGCTTCTCGAATCATCCGTTGTAGATATGGCTGTTCCTTAGTGAGTATTTGTAGTTTATCAAATTAGATGGGACCGATCTAAGGTATTGACGAACGTCTTTCTTTCTTGTTATTATTTTTTTATCATTGCTAGCGGTGTTATTAGAATTGCTAGCATTTCGTTTATTTAACTGAGCTTTAAACGATTGTATTATGAAATGGTTCACGACAGTTCAGTTGACGAATGGCGTATTCGTTACCATGATCTTAGGTTTCACAAACCTTACCACAATTAGACTGTTGACAATTCGATCTATCCTTTACAACAAAGACCATCCAAAAATATATCTTCTATGTCCCTGGTTATATTATAGATATGCATAATATTTGGTAATCACGTCTTCGTAATATTTTATCAATATATTTGTCAGCCAGCGCTTTGCAGTTGTATATTGTAGCCGTAAGTTTATCTCACAGAATACCACCTTGAAATACCAACACATCGCTACTGATTCACGGTGATATTCTTAAACTGGAGACCTCTTTACAAGAAACAAGACATTCAGCAAATGCCTATCCACTCTTCACTTAAAGACACTTTAAGTCCGAAAGACTTAAGCAGGCAAATTGTTTCAGTTCTTAATAAATTAAACCGACCGAGTGGAATGTTTCTTCCGAATGAGAGGAATATCGTGATAATCAGCCACGTGTTCTATCTCCAATGGTGCTAACAGATTTACGGCATCCGTAGTTAATTGTTAATTTTATTAATAATAATCGATTTGGCCGTAAGAGCAAGCTATGGAGCGGGTTATGCTCGGTGTTTATATGCGTGATCAAGAATCAGTAAGGTAAGTGATAGGATATATATATATATGATATAGCATAAATGATCCCTGGGGAATGGAAGAAAGGAAGAATAAGGAAGAAAGTTTACTCTATGGCAGTGTGAGAGGGAAGCCTATTTTCAGCAGTGGACCATTGTAGGCTGAAATGATGAGGACGAATCGGTTTGCTTTTACAAAGTATTTACGAAATTTGTATTTAAAAATCTATGTACAAATCAATATTATATTAATTAAAGTGATATATTAATTAAATTTTTAATTAAACATAAAAAACAATGTAACAAGCTAGAAGGAATAGTTCTTCTTTTATGATAGAATAAGAATGTATCATAAAAGAAGAACAGATAACGATATTGTGCGTTAGGGAATTTAAATGCTGCGGAAAACAAAGTGTTCTGTATGTATATGACATTTGCTTATTTGAGTTTACGAGCTTACGAGCAGTGCCATCTCTTGGCGAGTAGCGGAAATTAGGAATTGCATCAGTTGCAGAGGAGTGGAAGCGGCTCCTAAACGCCCCTGATTTACGCTCTTAAGTGATCAAGTAAGTAGGATTAAGTTTGTATTGGTTTAAAAGGTATTCAAACTTTCTATTTTTAACAACATTGAATATAAGGTTCGACATTTGATGTTCCCTGCATGCGTGGAGCGTGGAAGAACGCTATGCAACTATATTTAGCAATCCAGCCTCACTTAAATACGACATAACATGAACAGTAACGTATGTATTGAGTACAAGCTGTGTTACAAGCAACAAGTCTTATGTGGGATACGGCCTAAATGTTCAATTTTTAAATTATCAATTACTCAATGTACTCAATGAATCAAAAATATTCATTATATTATTGATCCACGATTATATATATATTTGATTCATTATTGATAGTTGTTATTAGTATATATATCATTTTATATTGTTAATATCATCATTTATTTTTTTAATATAATATCAAATATAGAATGTATAAGTTTAGAGAAACATCTACCCCCCTACACCTTAGCATTTCAAATGATTAAAATTAAAAAGAATTTCTAACATACTTAATTTCTAATATATATATTTAGTTTCTTATCAGAATTAATTTACAAAATAAAATATCATTTGTTTTTATATGTTATCAGAAATTAATGTTTAATTAATGTACACTTAAATTGTTAAAAATTAAATGCGATTTAAATAGATGAAATTAATATATTAAGAGAGTTTCCTTACATGGAATGGTAAAAATGACAAACATAGTTTACTTGACCAAAGACATCTTCATTCATTCATCGTGGTCAGAGTACTTGACTGCTTCGTTGCGGATCTTAGGTTCGAATCCTGCCGAGGAGTTTTCAAGTTTTTAGTGCTCAAATATAACTAGTTATGAACTAGCTACAGGATGAATAGGTCGACTCGACCGGAGTAGATCCACACTTTCAGAAATACCAACTTTAAATAATTAAGCATCTCTGTTTTGCCCCGTGAATACCGTGATTTCTTTAAAAAAATACAAAAGATTAACACTTATATACTTCCGTTTATTTTTCAGCGTTTAACTACTTTTTATACATCAAGAACCACCTTACCGTAGCATCTTAGGTGCTGCCAAATTGGTGATTGCAGTTCCGCTGAAAGCTGCCGCCTGATAGCGATATTACACCCCATCAATATCTAAGAAGTTTAAATATTTCGAAGGTGAAATGAAATGTTTTCTTACTATGATAAGTATCGTTAACAATGGTAAAGCAACTGTGCAGCTAGAAACTGGGTTCAGAGTGGCTGGGTTTTGAGATCGGATTGCATCTTGGTCACACAGAATACAGTTGTTTAGATGCCGTAGTGAACTTGGTGCCTATAAGTAGTCGCTTTTCATTCACGATATGCAAGCTAAAGAAATACGATCCCCGGTGCCAGCGACGATGAATATGTTCATTATAAATTAAAGTGCTGATAAAAAACTTGTCAAGTTCGCCATTCAGCGGCCAACATCCTGCAGCCGAGTGGCAATCTATGATTCAACATTTATATTTACTGTTACTTTACTTTTCTTACAGCATAACCAACTAAAGAAACTCAACCGTCGTTCACCGGAATCAACGCTAGCAACGTGAGATTACAATACTATGGCTGACTAGGAATCAAGCCCAAAATCAAATCAAGTAAGTCTAGCAAGTATGGATACGCCATTCTCGTTATAAATAATGAAATATATGTATATTTTATGTCATTTACGGTCGAAACGGTATCTGTGGGATTATACGATGGTTAAAAAGACTAAACAAATAAATAAAAAAGTTGAATTTATCAATTTAACGTGAAAATCAAACGAAACCTTAATTTAATGAGGAGTATTAGACAAGGATTTGATAGTTCTAGTTTATCGGTTGTTTTGACTATCGGTAGCCGTAAGTTATTTCATAATTTAAAGGAAGATTGTGTATGTTTGTATGTATGTTATATTTATTTAAAACTTCATAACTTAAATCGATCATCGTTTACCATTCACTTCCAATACATAAATGCGTCGGCCGTCGATCAATCGATCATTTTGTAAAACACTATACTTACCATATATAAATTAAACTTTATCGGTACTCTTTAGTTTACAAGTTGATGTCGCGTTGTATTTATCATTTTAAAAAGAATGTTTGCAATGCTGTTATCATCATTGCTAAAATTCCCAATAACCTCTCGACTAAAGCTAAAATGCTTGGGCTAGGTGATGGGTCACGACGATAGGTTGGAATAGGTGGTAAACGAGCATACATCCCACCCGATGGTAAATGATCACCGCCGCCCATGAACATCCGCATCACCCGAGGAGTCGCTAATACGTTGCCGGCCTCGTTTCATTATTCGTACAGCACAGCACTGGAATAGTTTGCCCGCGTCTGTCTTTCCCACCGATTACAATGTGGGTGTTTTCAAGAGTAGAGTGAATGGGCATTTACTGAGCTAGTGCGCCTTACCATCCAGGACTGCATTTCCGCTTAACATCAGGTGGTGGGAACGTGGTTAAACACTTGCATTGAGAGCTTAAAAAAAAAAAAAAAAGGTGTAGGCTCTTTTCCTGAATGCCCCTTAGTCGTATCGGTGGGGAGACACTGCTGGCGACAGTTGATTCCACAGAGTTAGAGTATCTTCGCTCCTAAAACACTAATATGATACTATTTTCCATCATTCATTGTCCTCCTCAAGATCACTTCTTTGGATTTTCAGAGGATTTTCAAACATCTAAGCTGCGTCGTCCCCTTTCCCATCCTGACCTTCCTTTTGTGTACTAAAGCATTACTTTGAAAACTGGGTTAAGTAAGACTTGTCCTTTTGAATTTCCAGTAAGCAAAGGGTGTAACAAACTTTATTCTTAACCTAACTATATTTAAATATTTCAAGAATTAAATAAAGTTAGGTCAAGGCATCGGGAGAATTTCATGCTGTGGTAGCCGTGGCTAAAGGTTATTGTCATATACAAGGGCGTGTCCTTAGCTATAATTTAATGGGACAATGCATAAATGTTACCATATATTTTAAAGCAAGCTCTTATAGGAGAATAAACTAAAAGAGTTAATTCACTCCTCGTCCTGTATATGCTTTGTCTTAGTTGTTAGAACAAACTACTTTTCAAAAGATTCTTAAATTTTAACTTCACTTAAGTTAACTTTAGTATCGTGTCGGTATATTCACATTTTACAATGCAAGTAATGTACACCGATCTGCGCATCACGGGCACTCGACTTCTCGTATTACTTGCAAATTTTACTTTTGTTAAATAATTGTGGTAAAATAATATTTCTTAAATATTTAATAAACATGCACAAACAAAACAAGAATTCGAATTCACGACCTAAACACTCGATATTAGATGAATACCTAAGCAACAGCCATAGGTTATTCAGCATGATGAAATATAGATTACATTATTCAGCATGATCAAATATAGATTTGCCATTTTATCACTACTACAAGGTACTAAACTATAGATGTAGCTATAGTTTAGTACCTTGACTACACTTCCCATCAAATATACAAAACAGCTATGGACCAGAACGAAGCCGAAAGGCCATGGTTACATCTGCTCTACACATATTGGTCGCATCTATCCAAGGGAAATGAAATGGATTAGGCTGAAAGGTTTTGTACCATCTACCCTTACTGAGCGATCTTTCAAGAAAATACTCCTTCCAAGACGTAACACACTTTTGTTTTATTAAGTACAGAAATAAGGCAGATAATCTAAAGAAATACCTTCATTCGTAGCCTCCATAACAAGACGATCCACTATCTCATTGCCTCTTAGAGCAATATGAGCAGGTACCCCGAATGCTACTTTGTTCACTCGAATGCTTAGGAGAATATAATGCAAAGTGGTTAGTCATCGGGTAATAGAAGATCAGATCGGATCGGATCTTGTACTTTTGTTTTGCGGGGGCACTCCGCCCTCGCGGTGGCGGACTCACACCGACCAAAACTCCACGGTGGTCGCTGTCAAGGGGTCGCGGGAGCTGTAAGGAACGAAACCGCAACCCCCTTGCGCTTAGCTCAGGGTGGAGATGAGTGATAATCGCTACCCCCAGAGTGGTCCTTGGGCTATGTCGAGTTTCTTGCGAGGGCCGTCATAGATGTCATGTTTATGAATCTATGTGTACGGTTAATGTTGTATATTATTGACACTGTATGAACCTTTCTCTGTATTTATAAAATAAGCGTTTTACCAAATAAATAAGCATAATAAACTCGCTGTAATTACATCTACGTTTAAACGAAAAATTACAGCGTTATAATCAATTTAGATCATAACGAAACGACAATAAAATATCGTTAACTTCTAAAACAGAACCCTATCAATTGATATCTTCTAGTTATATCATCGTATTTGGACCATCGTCGACGCCGTTCGCAGGCAGACGAACATTATCATCCAGCTACCAACGTTACGTGTCTATAGATGCATTCAAACTTTTCTCCATAATTAAAAGGCGTTATAACAATTAGAAAAGTGAACAAGATCGCTATAATTGCTTTAATGTTGAAACGAAAACATACCAACTATATATTCAATTGTTAAATATAGACAATCATAATGGGAGAATATCACAAAATGTCACCGTGAAATACGTGACGTCATCATCTGAAGTTCGAAAACTTAGGACCGCAACGAAATGCTGACACCTCCGCGAATGTCATTTCGTTTGTGCCGACAGTATTTGGCATAAGAACATCGCCAACACAAAGGGACATCAGTGTTGTGCCGGCGTTGTTAAATTGCGTTTCGTGATGTCAAAATGCCGCCAAGCAAAAACTTTCCGTGACATGTAGGTACGATAAGCTTGTAGGACATCTCAACATTTCGATTTCGCTCTCTGCTTACAAATTACTTAGGAACTTACTTAGTACTCACTAATTATACTCAGCTTGAATCTGCTTAAACTTAAGATCGATTTTTCATTCTTAAGACAACTGTTCGATGAAGCAAAATAACGTTATATATTTTTTTTATATTTACATTATTTTAATTTTTAGCCCCGTTCCTCGTGATAACCAAAAACCTTACTGAATACTTGTCTTGGCATCCCTAAGGACCCTTCGTCTTGATATATACATGGATCTCTGATGCATACTCCAGGTAATTCCATTCTACTATTTAAATTTCCTTCACGACTAGTTTCGACTCGAGTACCGACTGTAAATACTGGCATCCCTTGGATGACCACACTCTCCACGTTGGGTAGTCTTGTTCATGGTTGTAGTGCTGGTAGTCTTTTGTAGGTCTAGTCCTTATGAAGAACAAGCAAATAGCAGCATACCCTGCTCGCCTGCGTGTCGTATGCTGTGTGTAGGGAACCGAAGGTCCAACGGTAGCGATGCATTCCATATCAGTCCTCCGTATTAACAATCTATGTGCATCTTGACTTCATTCATCACCACCATTACGAGAACTATGTAATTGTTACAAACCCTTATGTTAATAAAAGAAATATAAAAGGTCACCTATAGTGCAATTTGTCTTTGACCAAAAGAGCATAATTAAAATATAATATAATTATTTTTCTTTTCGTTTGATAAATATTAAATGTAACTTCTTGCTTGCTTGATATTAAACGTGAGAATTATTTTAAATCAACTCACGTTTACTTTTAACTAAATAAAATATTAATAACTTGTCCAATATTTAAAATTACGTTAAAATCTTAAAATGTCTCGACCACACATGTTTATGAAACAGGACTTAATAATATTCATCGAGTTTTTCGTGAGATCTCAATAAAATGATAAGTTATTGAAGAACATGAAAATGTTTATTATAAACACCATTATACTGTAGTTATTTTTGTTATAAAAACATAATATCTGTACTCCGAGCTGCGATAAACGCCACGATTATGCTATAAGAATGTCACTACGTATTCATTATTTTTTACAAATAGCCTCTCAATCGCGTGCGATGCAAAGTGATTTTTAATTCGCGTTATAACGAACCGCGAAGTCGCGTTATAACAAAAAATAGCAGTCAATCGCATCTCAGTTGATTCGACATCAACGTAATTGAAAAGTATGTTACGCTTTTGGTTTGGATGTGTGTTATTTCAACACATCCTTTTTACGTGTTTCTATCGTTAAATTTGTCTAATACCGCAAACTCTACGCCCTATAATTGTAACATTACGCCCAAACTCGCAGGTGTGGCTACAGTTCCGCCATATTTTGGCGGCCATATTGTATACCAATAAATATATTAATACAATTTTATTATCAATAAAAAAAATCCTTTTATAACAAATAGTTCAAATTGATTAATTTATTATTACGTGGTAGTGGATATGCAAATATGAAAAACTCGGCTTTTCAGTTTGTCCACATTTTTCAAATTATAAAATATAAATTTTTCTTTGTTTCGCCTCCTGGAAGAAAGCAGAAACCAAAGTTCTGAGTTACCGGTGATGAGGTATTCCATATTTAGTCACGACAGTGTCATAAAACATCCTTATATCACTATACCAAATTATACATATGCCAGAAGTACAACTTATTTGACGATCTAAATCTTGAATCTTGAAAAGGCAAAGAGAGAAAGAGATAAAAAGAGCTCTAAGGTAAAAAGTACATATTTTCTGTCCTTTTTGTTCGTTATAAACGTTTAATTTTGAAACGTTACATTTATAGAAACATTGCACTTAAATTCAATGTGACACGCCTAAAACAAAATATATTTAGCTAGTATTATTTAAAATTAAAAACAAATAATTTAATTGACTAGTGTTTATAGTAAGAAAATTAAAAATGTTTTTCACTTAAATAAACGGAATTTATTAGCATACACATTCTTAATTTTAAAATAATAATACAAATAATTAAAGATAAATGATAATTTAATTCCATGGAAATGGAAATAATGCTGTATCATGTTTGCATGTTTTGTCTCGTAATATTCGTCCGGTGCAGGTAGGGCAAAGAGATCGAAGCTTGTGCAGCCATGAACATGATCGAAATGCTTTTATTTAATTGATTAAATATTTTGTTATTTTACATACATTATATATAAGATATTGTGTCTATGAAACGTTTATATATATTATAATATTTGCTTGCCCCATCACATGTACCAGCTTTGTAGATTTCGTTAGTTGTCAACAATCAACTTTATTCTTTGCACGTTCCATGTGAGATACATGTGGCCATATCGAGCTGTAATCTTTCAGGTTACGAGCATTGTGATCTGCATCAAACTACAAGAGCAGGCAAGGTCATGTTCCGCAGTACTCCACGACCGTGTCCCGAGCATAATTCAAACAATCCAGTATACCGATGACACGGCAGGAGTGGTTTCACACACCAAGATATTAATTATGCATTATAAATGACCGACGAGGTTAAACAGGAATATTATTATAGAGGTATTTTTGTTTCTACCAAAAAACTGAGGAGGTTTATGCGCTGTAACTCCAGAAGGGGTAGATATAGGGTGTTCCTATAGTCGTATATACAGGCTATTGGAATATATTTTGATAGTCTTTCAGTCAGATTGTCCAATTCCAAATTATATAAGTTCTTCAAGGGACTGTCTGTACAAAGAGGGTAATGATGAAAATAAATCCGAAGGTACGCCTTCCTAGAAAATGTACGAATTATATGTAGAACATATTATCAATTAATTTAATAGGGGAATTCAGTGTTGAAAGTTCATATGCGGCTGCTTTGGTTAAGTGTGATGTTCGAAAGTGATACGGGTTCAACTTGTTAACTTTTTTATCTCTGCTGGCAACTGCGATATCTTCTTAAATCCAAAAAGTTATTGAATGAGCTGATTATATTATAAAAGTAATAATTGGGGCAATAAAAGCACTCACTAGTCGTGTATTAGATTTTATTAGTGTCACTTATTGTACTGGTCGTAGTATCTGAATTACTACTTAGATTCGATTCATAGCAATGAAATATTGTGAAATAGAAATTCTGCATCTTAATCTCACCGATTATATTGCGCATGCATTAACATCAGTTTCGAGACGAGGACAGTAAATCAATGGATTTTTATTTGTCCGAATACTCGTTGATATACTGGTGAGATTATAAATATTTCGCCATGAGTGACCAGGTTAACATCACCATCATGATATTGTGACGATATTAGATCTGAAAAACGCTTTTTCGGGGTGAGAAACGAGCACACAGAACATTTGTTAGTATATATATCCCACAATAACGAAATATATAGCCCACAATAACGAATATATAGCCCACAATAAC
Organism: Teinopalpus imperialis; assembly: GCA_029286865.1. Lineage (NCBI taxonomy): Eukaryota > Metazoa > Arthropoda > Insecta > Lepidoptera > Papilionidae > Teinopalpus > Teinopalpus imperialis. The sequence continues at coordinate 11,879,127 of JAGSMU010000004.1, forward strand.
GAAATTCAACCTCGATAGTAAACCATAATGCAGATGCATTCTCAAACTTGAAGAATCCTCGTCACTAACCAGTCTCCGGTATTCTATTCTTATCTGACGAAACACAGTAGCGCTAAACTACTATTTTACGCTGGTATTTCAAAAAAAATGCTCCTGCCCCAGTTGAATGAACCCACTCGTGCTATAGCCACTTCATAACATTAAATTTTTGGATGTAATTTTGAACCTCCTGTACATTATCGAGGTAGAACTCGCCTGCTTGCCTAAGGCCTTGTTGCAACATACCCGATGTTATAATTACGGCGGACCTTTCGAGGAACAGCAGCTTTTATTATCTGCTGCTACCGTGATTAGATGGTACACAGATAACTTTGGGAGCGGGAAAAAAAAAAGAATAATTATTACTAAGGTTTTAATACTCAGTTATGTCTTTCAAAACAGAGCAATCGATAAATAGGTAGCATTAACAAATAAAGATCTTTATAGAGAAACTGGAATAGATATGTATGTATATAGATACTGGTATATACGGTAACAGCGTTATGCTGTTATTTTTAACAGATTTCCAAAATAAGAGTATATGAAATAAACCTGTAGGTATGTAATATTGTTATTAATTTATATCTATATTTGTATTCATTATAAATTTAATAGTTGAAGTAGCCGCACACTAGAAATATTTATAAAAAAAATAGAAGATTGCATTAGATTGCAGAGTAATTCAATAATTGCATTCTACATTACGACCATTTTTGGAGCTTTTGTCTTTGTTATTTGTTTGCTTGAACATTTATAACGGTTTTCAAAAAAATATAAAACTTATATCAAATTAACATTTAGTCTTTATTTCATCGCAATCGGCCTTTTAAATCAAAATATATGCGATATCAATTTAATAGCGGGCTTCAGGTTGGGGGTTGATGCAATCGTTTGGTCGCGGTGTGGATGTTTTGTTAGAATTTTTTATACGGTATGATAAATTTGTCACCCGGACCAAGCCGAAATAGGTCAGTTCGTAATACCTACATATATTTATGTATCAAATACAAAGAACTAAAATACATCAAACTGACACTCAAAGTTTTTTATTCAATTAGGCGTTACACGCACTTTTGATTTATCGATAGTGAAAATGTGTCTGAGACTGCCGCCGACAAGAAAAACATCCTTTTAAAAAAAAATACAATTTACATATAAACCACAAATGGATGAAGTAAATGGGATCGGTCGGGAAAGGATAACGTCCTCAAAAAATACTTATGATATTAAATAGCAGCATATCGCTGTGTTTCGTGTGGTGAGTCTACTCACGGGACGGGACAAGATCAGGTGACAACGCAAACCTATCTTGAATGTTTGTTCAATACCGTTGCAGGTGTTTATTAGCCACAAACATTACTTACCATCAAGTGTATTGTGTGCTCGTTTGTCACCATTAAGTTCATAAAAATACTAACTATAATTTATATTATCCATATAATTATACAATAAGTGGCAAGCTTTATGAACTAGGGCAATCTAAAGAAATATACAAATTTTTGACTATGTTAATTTTTTTTATACAAACGATCAAATAGTTCACCTGACGGTAAGTGATTACCGCTGGACGTGGACATTCGCAATACCATAGGAGTAGCACATGCGTTGACGGCCTTTAAGATAGGTGTAGGCTCTTTTCTTTAAGGTGGCGGCAGCTGATTCCGCAGAGTAGCTGTGCGTGGCAGGAAATTTCGCATAACGTGCACAGTGGTGGATTGCCAACCGTCGAGATGATGAGGATAAAATTTTGAATTGTGTCGCGATCTACGATGTTCAAACTCAGCGGGTGGAATTGATCCGAACAATTCCGCGGAGCACTAGCCATGGTTCTGTAAAAAATGCATAGAGATGCCAACATCTGTTCGCAATGCCGATGTTAGTTTGTGTATATGTTGGTTCACGTTGCCACCATGACTGAGAAACGATAAATAAAACGTTATAAATTTAACGTTATGGGTTTGAATCCACCATTTGATTATTGCCGTGAACTATCTCCTAGCACAAGCTTTTAAACTTAGGTGGAGTGGCTGAGGGGATGTGAATATTGCTAACACCAGCTTATTCTATAATTGCAATAATTATATAAGAATAGTGCATGCAGAAAAAGCTTTTAATCAAAATCATTTTAATAGATTAAAATATATGGACAGTTCCAGTAAAGTTATGATTTATAAAATTCCTGCAGCTCTAGAATATAGGGAGATTTATGCCTCGCCTTTTTAAAAACGTTTTTATCCCATAAATAATAAATTATTATAAACAAAAGATATAATCTACTATATTTAATTTAAAAAAAAATATATGATGGCTCGAAATGGATTCGCTATTGACAATGATTGAAGTAAACGTTTACTTTATTATATTATATTTAAGTGATTTTACATCGTGAACAGGCTTCTGTCCGTTTGTCTGCGCGTTTGTGATAATCTCCACAACAGTTGAACCCAATTTAAATGTTGTTTTCAGTGTTCAGATAAGCTCGGTCTAATAATTTTAAAGCGTGTTTTGCGTGCGTCGTTGATACATGTTCGGGTGTATGAAATTGCAGACGCAATTATAAAATAATATATCTAACAATATAACATGATATATTTAATTATATCCTGTTTTTAAATTTGTTTTTAATTACTAAATACGAATTTTACGAGAGAAATAATTCTAAATAATATAACATCTGCGAGAATTTCAGATCCTGGGTTCGAATCTGCCAATAACCAGCTTATATCTTTTATCTTATATCTTTAGTTAGTTTTTAGTCGGAGTGGTTTACAAGAATTTTAATATTATTAAAATCATCGCTAGTTTTCAATTACAAAATACTGTAAACTCGTAAGAAACTGAAAAACAAATTTGCTGATTTTTTTTTCATTTATGACACCCATAAATAGCAAAAGTTATGAATACATGTTTTTAAAACGCCCCAGGCGGAGTCCAAACCTGCGTCTCTATACAAGGTAGCCGCAATGTCAAAAATCAAATAAAAATCATATTCACACAATATTACATCATATTACTGGGTAGCAAAGTCTACTTTATAACAAAAAAATATGCTTTACGTCATTTTAATTTGAAATAATGTAGCTTACAAATGATAAGAGAATTCAATGAAATTTATTAAATGTATAGCTCAGTACTATTTATACCATATTGTTAAAGCAATAAGGTTGAATATCATATGCTAGCTAAAAAAGAATATAAACTTAATTTTAAAGAAATTATTTATTTCTGTCTTTGACCGCAACCTTAAACTCAATATCAATAGGTCTTACATCCAAGCTTAAATGTACAAACGAAAGACATCTGTACCACAACGAATCTAAATTTGTTTTTACAATACAGCTCAATCAGGCACATTTCCATGTACGCCGCATCGTCGTGACATCGATGGAGTTATTTTGAATATTTAAAAATATCCCTGTTGAATATTAATGATTACACGATGTATTTTTTCTCTTTTCAACGTCAGCGGTATCATGATTGGAAGGTATATATCTCTTTTTAACAGCCTCGCGTTAAACTCTATAGCGCAATATGTAATATTTTTGCACCTGAAGTAAATTAAAAAAAAATAATTGCACGCGATCCTTTAGTGTTGTGGACGGTAATAATAAATTGTCAGTCAATCAATTTGATAAAAAAATAATAATAAAATTACGAGTAGGCTACCATCTTCTATGTAAAATTTCGTAATAATATTAAAAACAAAAAAAAAATCAAAAGAAGCTTTATTCAAGTAGGTTTATGTAAAACACTTTTGAATCGTCAAGATAGCTAATAGGAACGGGTCCGGAAGGCAGCTGCCGGCGAGAAGAAGCAGCAAGAAACACGACTAGTTGCTCTAATTTTTTTTTTTTTAATAATAACTTACAACATGTCCAAAAGTTGTCCAGTATTGATCCCAGAGCTTAAAGCTTAAATCCAAGCATATTTGTCAGACAAATATTCTGACAAAGAGAAGTAGATTATTTGATTAATTGGTTTTTAACCGATTATTATTTGGGGAATTTTATTAAATATGCGTGCTATTATTCCATGAAACTAGGGGCGAGTGAGCAAACAGTTGTCCTAACGGTACGCGAAAATTGTAGCCTAATATTTACAACGCGTTGTCAACCCTGAGGGTTAAGATCGGACGCGTCGTTACCAGTAGTAATTGTTTTTACACTCACCATACGAAAGAAACTTCTTATATTAATGTCTACATGATATTATTTTTATTAACAGATTTTATTGACAGTATTAAGTTCACTTGATGGCAAGTGATTCCTGCGGCCCATGACATCTACATTCATCCTTGATAAGGAATCATAATGCAGATGCGTTATCACCCTTGAGAACTGAGAAGGAATGGCTCGTCAGTCATGAAGGTCTCCGGATCCCTGCACTTGCCAGACGAAACACAGCAGTGTTGTTTTTTACGCTTGTATTCTATGAGGGTCTGGTCCCGCCCGAGCTGACCCATTCATTCTGTAGCTAGAAACAAATTGCAGTGTAGCTCTACCACTGTTAAAACTTGTTATGATATGACTGAACAAAAATAAAACTCATTTGTGTAACGTCAGTACTTTCGTAATTTATCACCATTTCAAAACTAAATGAAAAAGATAGAATTATTTTTTAATTACATACATTTTATAATATTACAAACTGTTTTTATTATAATTAAGTTTCTTCATGACTGTATAAGCATCATTTTTCATATTCTGTACATGAGAATCTCAAACGATATTGATAATTTTTATATGATACCGCTTCATCAAGATTTATGATTCATAAAGATATTTGTATGTAAAAAAGGGAGAGTCTTTCGGAAGCCGCGTGAGAAGCTCGGTTTAATAACTTTCAGTACATAACCGATAGATTAATTCGATAAATGTAGGTTAAAACCTGTAATTATGAGTTTATCGATAAGAAACTATATTTTATAGCGCCCATGGTTATTCGGGTTAGTGATTGATTAGGCGATGGTTATAGTGTACGTTGTTTTCGTTGAAATAGAATTAAAGTTATGTATTGTTGTTAAAAATGTTTAAATGGACTGGGACTGGGAAAAGTAAGGAGTAAATATTGACGCAGAACTATTGAAGCACCTGCGCTTCGCCGACGACATCGTGGTAATCGCTGAAAGGGCCACAGAGCTCGAGAGCATGGTCAGGGAATTAGCATTGGAAAGTAACAAAGTGGGACTGTCACTCAACATATTAAAAACTAAGATTCTAACTAATGGAGACCCGTAAGACATTATTGTAGAGGAAGAAAAAATTTAATACGTATCGGAATACATTTATCTAGGGCAATTAGTATCTTTTGGAAATAGCACCGCAAAAGAAATACAAAGAAGAATAACTTTAGCATGAAAAAAATATTGGAGCTTGAGAGAAATAATGAAAAATAATACAGTAAATATAAATATAAAGAAACAAGTCTACAAAGTTACAGTATTACCATGCCTAACAAATGGGTGTCAGACGTGGTCGTTAAGAAAAGAGGACGAAGAAATAATTACTATATGTCAAAGGAAAATGGAAAGGAGCTTGCTTGGAATAAAAAGCTATCAGACAAAATTCGCAACAGGAACAGAAGCAAAACAAAAGTAATAGAGGTAAGAAAAAGAATTCAAAAACTCAAATGGCACTGAGCAGGACATGTCTGCAGGATGAATAACAGATGAACGAAACGCCTAATAGAATGGATACCAAGTGACAACAAAAGGAGAAAAGGGAGACCAGGCAAACGATGGCGAGATACTTTCAGCCACAGGTGTGTTAATAACTGGATGCAAATGGCTCGGGAAAGAGATATCTGGAAAGGTTTAGAGGCCTACGCCGCAGTGGCGACTACTGCCAGCGTACATCAATAAATATAAATATATACACATATTTTTTAGAGTTATAGATAGGATTTAATTAAGTTAGTATTTGTTAAAGTAAGTTAGTAGTAAGTAAATAAAGGCTCTTTTATTTATTTATTTTTATTGTTGTTTATAAACCATTCCAGCTATGTGGCTTAGTGGTTAAAATACCTGGTTGTTGCCCGATGGCAAGTGATTCCTGCAGCCCAATACATATACATTCATCGTTGACAAGGAATAATGCAGCATTATGCCGCTATTTTACGCTGGTATTCTGTGAAGGCGTCATCCTACCCCGGTCCAGTTGACCCATTCATTCTGAAGTTGGAAACAAACTGCGGTGTAGCTCTACCACCCTTACTTATCTTTCTCATGTGCATTATGGACTAAGGAAAGGAACCACAATATATTCTACATAGTTATCTACTTTACTACCTTTCTTTATCCAGTTGAATGAATAATGAAATATTATGTCAGTATATATATATATATATATTTATATATATATATATATATCGGATGGCTGACGGTTGTATCGGAGGCTTCCGTTTGCACGTAGCCATCTGTTAAGGAAAAGGGTACACCTTTTCCCCTAGACTATGTCTGATGATATGACGATAGACTATAGTATATATGATGTATAAATTATAAATGATGATAGACTAAGTCTTCTTCTGAGTAAAAGATCGATAAAAGTTTTTAAATGAATGTAATAGGGTGACAAATAAGCACACTTGATGATACCAATAGAACACCTACGTAAATTCTCGGCATAGAATTTTTTTTTAGATTTAATAATTTAGATACGTCTGCATTGTTATTATCACCCACTAGGAATAAGTATGAACATAATGAAATTCCAGTCGTTTTACCAGTTTCTGTCACCTGTCTCCTTCGCACATTCGTAGTCGTATTTTATTACAGATGTAATAATATAATATAATAGTGTCTATCTATATATAGTTTTAGGGTGCGGTCTGCGAAACTTAAGGTCGTAGGTTCGAATCCGCCATTCGACTATTGTCGTGTAATATCTCCTGGCACAAGCATTTTAAGCTTAGTTGGAGTGCTTAACTGGAATTTTAGTATTGATAATAGCAATGCTAGAATTCTTTTTTTTTTTTTAAAAAAAGCATTTTCAGAAGAATAAGTGTTATACTGAATAATTCACACAAGTCACTCATTAAATGTAATTAACACTTGTCCATGCGACAGTATTAATGTACAGAAGCGGCCCTGTCCTCTCTACCCGCTGATTTTTCGCTACAATAGCAACAATGCGGATACGGTGCTCGAATGAACATTGGCCCTATCGCTTTGTTGACGTTGAGTTGACTTGTGTTGCAAAGATGAGACGAATTAAGCATTTAATTAAATCTATTAACGAGTGGTTAACTGGACTGTTAGAAATGATAATAGAATTACTAATAATTCTTTAAGAAAAAAAAACACTAAATTAGGTTAGGACTGTGAAGGAATTATTGTTATTATTACGTCTTTAAAACTACGCTAAGAGATATTATTTATATGAGAACGGTAGCCAAAGATACTGTAATTACAAATTTTGAAAATTATTATAATCAAGCCAACGAAAATTCCATACCGACACTAAGTACCAACGTGTAGCGTTAGCAAAACAAAATAAACGTAAAAACATTCCGCGGGTTCCAGTGCCGGAGCCAGACTACAGGCGTGTCAAGTTACTCTTACTCAACTCAACTCAACTAAAGTTACTGACTAACTTGAGTAAGAGTATCACTCATTCGCAGAATCACGATTTCAAGCATCAATAGCCCAATTGTTTAGTGTACGATCTAAGCAACTCAACGTCTAAGTATCGACTTGTCGACTATCGTCATGAATTATCTCCTAACACTTAACAGCTTAACAGCTTAAATGATGCTACTAGCATTCTTTATAAAAAATTATCTCTTTCTCTGTACTGGAGATGCCCAGAATACGGCCTATACAAGAAAATGCCAACTAAAACAAGTGCCTGTTAGGAGACTTCTTCATTGTCGTCATGCTGGTGATGCATGTTGATAAGCACACCACCAATACCCTTACCCTAGCAATATTTGAGACCAGGGATGTGATCTGAATATGGTTATTTATGATGCTTCCAGTTTTATTGGATCCAGTTCTTTAGTTTTTAACGTAGGGTGTTGGGGATACAACGTCGCTTGTTGCTTATCTTGAATTCAAGCAATGCTTAGCAAACAAGTTCGATGTGATGACCACGTGGCATAGTGCTCATAATACGAGGGTGGGGGTCATGGGTTCAATCCTCAAATGTTGAATAAACAACATTTGATATTGTTTCCGTTGTATTACATAGGGATGGAGATGACGACTGACTTTAGAGGTCACGAGCGCACAGTTCACCAGATGGTAAGTGGTAACTGATGATAATATTTACGTGCATCCTCGACAAAGAATCAAGTGCGTTGTCACCCCCAGAGGACGGAAATGGAATGGCTTTTTATCTATGGGTTTAGGGTGTAGGTTCCTAGACTCACTATAAACAACACAGCAGCGATATCCTACTATTTCACAATGGTATTTCCCTGGTCAAGCCGACCCATTAATGTCGCAACTAAGAACTAGCCTGCTTTTTCACTGCAGCGTGTCTCTACCACGTAAAATGATCTATCTTCGCAGTTAATGTAACGTGGTTATACAGAGAAAGATAGTTTGAATTTTATTAATAATATTATATTATATTGATAATTTGAGATTTGAAGCGTCAATAGCCTAATGGTTTAGATTACGGCCTGTGAAACTTAAGGTTACAGATTCTAATCCGCCATTTGACCATCTCGTAGCAAAAGAATATAAACTAAGTTGAAGTGCTTAACCGGTTCAAATAGTGGTAGATCTACACTGCAGTTTCTAGCTATAGAATGAACGGTTCATCTAGACCGGGTTAGAAGCAAGCCCCCACAGAATACTAGCGTGAAATAGCAGCATAATGTTGCTGTGCTTCGTCTTGTGAGTATAGGGATCCGGAGACCTTTATAACTGGTCACGGGGCATTCCATCTCAGTACTCGAGGGTGACAATGCATCTGCATTATGATTCCTTGTCAAGGATGAATGTAGATATCATGGGTCGCAGGAATCCCTTACCATCTGGTGAACTGTGTGCGCTCGTTTCTTACTCTTAATGTAATAAAAAAATATATATTAGTAATATTAATAGCATTGCTAATATTCTTGTAAAAATATATATAACAATACAATAATATATATAACAATAAAATAATATCCAAAAAGATAACCAGAAATTAACAGGCGACAGCTTGCGTCTTATGTTGACGATTGAGAAGAGAGATTCTTTCTACCGGAAGGATATAAATTTTACCGTCAATTATTTATTCGTGGTAGCCGCATAGATAGAAACTAACTATGTATGTAAATATAGATTGGCTCCACAGAGTTTTTGCTTGCATAAAAAACCAGGTTAAAATTACAGCATAGATGCCGTAGACCCAATTAGTCTTCGCCCTCGCCATAAAGTATTTTCATATTAAGTCGTAGATACGTGTAGCTATGAGCCATTTAGATCAAATAACATCAGGTGTCCAATTTGTTCATTCATCTTTAATAAAAAAAAACATTATACGACTTTTATAACATCTAAAGTTTGCGGACCGTACTTTAAAAATTCCGTAGTGCGCCCGCAGCTATTTCGATGAACGTGGTTTTTAAAAAATAAGAATGGACAATTACCGTGCGGTCTGCTTAGAACTAGATGTTTTTGTTTTGTTATTTTTCAACCGAAAGTCCTTCAAATACGTCGAAAGAACTTTGATATATAAATATCTGGTGTAATCTCTTCTTGAAAAGTTCAAAAGTTTATAATGACATACGTCATTCAAAATTTTTTAAGTCTTTTAATTTATCGTCCTCCTCTTTATTATTACTTTTTTTATTAAACTCAGGGTGGATGGTAAGTTCGTCACTTCTGCAGCCTTTTACCATCAGCATCTATCCCCAAAAATGATTCAGGATTCACATGTATTGTGGACCGAGGACTGAGATGGAATTTTGCAATCGGTAACTGTGTCCCACTTCCGCTACACTCGCCATACGAAACATAGCAGCGCTATGTTGCTATTTCACTTTGTTGTTATGTAAGTTGAATTCTTTTCCAGCATTTCGCTTAGACGTTTCACAACGATTATGTTCGAGAGTCATTCCTAGTTCAACGAACTCATTTGCGATACAGCTAAAATCAATCCCCCACGTGGCTTTACAAAACTCCTGGCTGAATTTTACGTCGGGATATCTTATTGTTTCTTCCAAAAGAATCCACTTGTCGTCAGGTCTTCCCTAATCCGACGTTATGGATACGAAGACTTAATGTTTCAATGCTAAGCTTATATAATATTTCCTTTTTTTTGCAAATCTTTAGCTGGTGGCAAGCGCAAAACAATTAAGAAGCTGAAACTACGCCAAGAAAACGAAACCTGTGTTTTGAAGTTTTTCATTATATAAAATAAAGGATTCTTGTAATGTTATTCCGTTAACCACTCCAACTAGTCTTAATTACATGTGCTAGATGTTTCCCGAAAATATTCGAACGGTGGATTCGTACCTATGAAGTTTGATATCGCAAAATTAACTAGAAACCATTAGGCTATTGGCACCTTCAAAATTAAATTTAAATACCAGAAACACGGTTATTAATAAATAGGCATTTCATCATGACCAGCAATATTCCTGCCAGATTGCTTTTTTTTTTGTGTATGAGTATTGTTGTTGGTCCAGTGACCTCTACAACTTTATCTAATTAGACTCGCGAGCGGGAGGCCCGCTGAGTAAGGAGACAACGATGACGCTGCGAAGCTGGCACAAAGACTGCTGCTGCACCACCGCTGCACTCCGACCCCTGTGGATGAAGAACGTCGACGACAACAGAGGGGGGTGATAATAATCCGAGGGCCCCTCATAGGCACAAAACCTGACTCGGATCGCTATCTAAAGGGATGCCTGCTTACTTTACTTAGTTGTCTATGAGATCTCCTATTTCCCTTATGATGATGACGTGGCTGCTATTTGCTATTGCTGTTTGACTGCATAATTTACTAAATGGTCACTAATCACTGTGGCCCATCAACACCTACATACATCCCTCCTCATCTAAGATTCAAGATGAATATGCGTTGGCACCCCTGAGTCTCTGGTTTTTTTTAATTACATTGAGAGTAACAAACGCGCACACAGTTCACCTGATGGTAGAGGTCTATATTCAGCAGTAGACTACGGATAGGCTTTAGTATATATAGATACATATATATTATATAGATAGATATATATTATATAGATAGACAGTATTTATAATGATGATAATTCTGTAAGAGCGAGAGCCGTGTTGCATCTATTGACAATGGTAGAACTATTGATAAGTCAAGTCGACCGGGCTAGGACCACGCCCACAAAAACAAAAAAAAATAATATTGCTGTGTTATGTCTGGTGAGTGCAGGAATCCGGAGACGTTTATTACTGGTTACGAGGCATTCCATCTCAGTCCTCAAGGGTGACAATGGGAATCACTTACCATTGAACTCTTTCAGGTTCTCTTTTGTTACTCTTAATATAATAAAAAAAATCTAGATAGAAATAGTCAACAATATGACGAAACAAAATCACCAGTAGTTGCCTCTAATTGGGTCTCTGAATTCCAACACTCGGCATATAGAGACAGCAGCATTATATTGCTATTTCACTCTGTTATTCTCTAAGGGTGTGCTCCTTCCCCAATAAGGCCGACGTTCATGTAGCGTAGCTCTACTTTTGCTAAATTATGCATTGTATAGACGATGGTAATATTATGGGTCACAACAAACCTAACATATTCTTGAAGAATTTCAAAACATTCAATAAATTTATTAATATATACATGGTCTATATTATCCTTAAGCAACATTAGCTATTATGCTAATATATAAAATTACTTTAAGTAATGTCCTTCTGAGAACCGCCCACACAAAATCTAAAAACAAAATCGTCAAAGGTCGTGGCAATGTCAATTTAAATAGAAGAAGTTGCTAAAACGGCGCCGTAACGTTTTTCCACTTTAATATTGTATTTTTTTTTTTTTTAATTCGACAACAACTTAAATAAAATTATTTTTATTTCAGGATATAATCCGATTACATTTCATTATTATATGAAAATAACAGATTTATTAATTTTGGTTAAAATCCAATTAATCAACAAAACTTACTACTCTATCAGGTTATTTGTCTGACAAATATGTTTGGATTTAAACTTTTATCTCTGGGTTCAATACTGGGTTCAATATATAAGAAAGTACTCGAAGAAATTTCTTCTCGCTAGCAGTTGCCTCCCGAAGCGGTGGTCCTAATAAGTATCTTGTCGGTTCAAAAGTGTTTTGTATAAACCTACTTGAATAAAGCTTCTTTTGATTTGATTATATTTGAATACTTCTCGTCATAATGATGAACCATTCGCGAGGAAGATCTTATATTTTGATACTAGCTTATGTTTGTGAACTCTAACTTAACTAATCTGTTATAGTTCGTCTTCAATGTTTATCATTTTACTCGTATATATGTTTATCTCATTTTCATATCAATGGCAGGAAATCCACCACTGAGCGCTTCATGAGAAATTTTCTGTCACGCACAACTACTCTATGGAATCAACTGTCGCCACAGGTATTTCGGAACCGATACGACTTAGGGACCTACAAGAAAAGAGCCTACACCTTCCTGAAAGGCCGGCAGCGCATCAGCGACTTCTCTGTTGCGTCATGGGCGGTGATAATCACTGACCATCAGCTATGAGCTGCTTGCTCGTTTACCACCTATACTATAAAAACAAATCGATGTCATCAAATGCGTAATTATGATTGAAACAGTTTTTTGTTTAGCTGTATTATGAATGGGTTGACATAACCGGAGAAGAATCACTTCCACAAAGCTGCTGTATTTTATTAGGTGAATGCAGGAATCCGAAGTGCTTCCGGAGGAGGGCGAAGACGCATTCGATAATGATTTCTTATATATTGTTCTGTGGGTGTCATGGACCGCAGGAATTACTTACCGTCAGGTGAACTGTGTGCTCGTTTGTCACCCTTAATACAATAAATATATAAAAAATATATAAAATAATTTAAAAATCATTACTCGCCTTAGGTCTTGCCGCAGTCGTGTAAGGTACAAAAACAGAGCCCGGGCTCGACCCCCACACCCTTGTGGCGGGCGTATTTTTAATAAGAAACTAATACATTTTATCATCGCATCGCGTCAGTCGCTCGCGGCACTAAATCACGATATCTTGGCATTCCGGAATTTTTGGATCGAACATTAATACGTCGAAAAATAAGAATGGAGGAAACGATGCATCAATTAAAATATCGACTAGAGAAACCGTGGAGACGACAAAATTTATAACTGTGCCGACTTCCTACACATCACGTTATATACATTCGTCCTCGATAAGGAAACATAATGCAGATGCGTTGTCACCCTTGACAACTAAGACGGAATGTCTCACCAATCACCAGCAATAAGGATCCCTACAAACTTTACGTTGGTATTTTGTGAGGGCGTGGTCGAGCCTAGGACCACCCATTAATGCTGTAGCTAGACACAAACTACAGCGTAGCTGTATCTTAAAATTAAAGATGATATTATAATGTCCTCCTGGAAAATTTCGACTACTACGATATCCGTCCAGTTATTACAGACGACTTCAACTACGCAGGTTGTACTATCGTCTTCCATTATTTTATTATCTTTCCAAATCGATACGACTTAGGGACCTTTAAGAAAAGGGCATCACATCTTTCTTAAAGGCCTGCAACGCATTTGCGGCTCCTCTGGTGTTGCGCATGTTCATGAGCGGCGGTGATCACTTAACATCAGTTGAGCTGCTTGCACGTTTGCCACCTATCCCATAAAAAAATCGTGCTGTAAGCGTAAACACAGGGGCACTGACTCGTTATCCTCTACTGACTAGGTCCTATGTAATGTATACGTAATAAAATCAAAAGAAGGTTTTGGTATTATGTAAGGTCAAGGTCACGAGACATGCACACAACACATCTTGCTCGGAAAACAACAGTTTGTATGTACAATATTGTAATACACAAATATTTTACTAAACTACAAGTATTACTTTGTACGTTAGCCCTCTCCCAAGCTATTAGAACGCCCCGTAATGACCAACAACCCTACACGTTAACGTGTTAATCTCTTACGACCAAACACCCCTACACGGTAATCGCTGCACTGTACGATGTTTTATGAAATATTGTTAACTTATTTGTAACATTTTTTTTTAGTTTTTGCCCAATGTTGATACATCAATACTTATAAGCAAGCACTACATACATATCCCTACACGGTAACCGATGCACAATGTACACTTAGTAATTATTGTTACGTAAATTATTACTAACATTAAATTATTTTTAGTTTTTTCCCAATGTTGATGCACCTATACTTATTGTGTAACAACAAAATATTACCGAAGTATTTTAGATTTTTTTTAGTGACTATTCTGATGATGTAAAATGCGCCTATGTGACCTATACGCCTGATGTCTAAAAGTCAAAGCATTTTATCTTAATGAATATGAGAAAACTTTTTTCTTATTGTATTGAGTTTACTCAGCGGGCCCCCCGATTGCGAGTCTAATTAGATAAAGCTGTAGAGGTCTCTGGACCAACAGCAATAATCATCAAAAAAAAAAGTTCAACTGATGACAAGAGATTCCTGCGGCCCATGACACCCACATTCATCCTTGACAAGGAATCATAATGTAGACGAGTTGTCACATTTGAGGACTAAGAAGAAATGCCTCGTGATCAGTATTGTATAAGGATCTCCGGATCTTCAGACACTCACATACTCCGGACACTCACCAGACGAAACAGTAGTGTAATGCTGCTATTTAGCTACCTGGTATTCTGTGAGGGCGTGGTCTTCCCAAGTCCAGCTGACCCGTTCATGCCGCAGGAAGACAGAAGCCGCGGCTTAGCTCTGCAACTGTTAGAACTATCAAGTCAAGAGTCAATAGTCTAATGGTTTAGGGTACGGTCTGCTGAATTTAAGATCGTAATTTCGATTTCGCTATTCGACTATTGTCGTACCATCTGGTATCACAAGTATTTTCATCTTAATTGCAGTGGTTAACCGGGTTGTTAGTTAAAAAAAAAAAAGAAACAACTAACAAATAACTTATAAAAAGCCGGTTCGTAAGTACTTTCTTGAGGCTGTCGACATCTCATATCTGTGATTATTTCTTTGTCTTCCGTCATGTTATGTATGTAAGATGTAATTATGTATTTATCTATGTATTGTATAATTATGCAGCTTTCTTATTTCGAAGTAACTGTATTATCTATTTTCTATGTATTCATTTGAGAAGCTAGATGACTAAGGTAGTTATCCGCCAGGAAGGAGGCTATGATTTACGAGTATATAAATATATATATATATATATATATATATATATATATATATATATATATATATAGCTGTTACTTTACTTTATACTTCTAGATTGTTCAATCCATATGAAAAAAAATCATAAAATCTTTACGTAACAATAACGACTCCACGCAACGCGTACGCCATCGATTCATCACCGATCAATCAGTGGACGTCTCGTGGGCAATAAATTTGATTTTTTTCCAAGTAAATGCACCGTATTATTACAACGAATAATATCGGTTCGAACCTGTAATTAACGGGCTATAAGTCTATTGATCTAGTGACCGATAGAATTATCGGTAAACCGTTCGTGTTTGGCGTACGCCCTTTAGTTTTTTTCGTTGGCGTTACTCATTGCACAAGTATATCCTTTAACAAAACTTATTATTCTAAAGTATTTCCTTATGAATCTAAGTTTGACAAACGAGCTCATAGTTCATCTGTATATGTAAATGCCTGCAGCAGATAAACACACATCCAATATCAAGAAAGATTCAGGAACAATTATCCACCGCTTTATCAACCCTGTGTAATAAAATGGAATACCTGGGTACCATCAAGTGGTTCTTCGGATAACTACACTCACCCAATAAAACAAAGAATATATATATATAGATATAAATATCTATATGCTGATATTTATAGCTGGTATTCTATAAGATCCTTCCCTGGTCGAACGGACACGTTCATGCGTTGGATACAAGCAATCTGCAGTCCAGCTCTACCACTGAAAATAAATGAATGGAACTGGTTCCTTAGTATCTTACAGAGTTTGTGTTAATTTACTTTTTGAAAAAGTCCATGTAAACTGTACTTTCACTGTAAGTAATCATTTACCATAAGGTGCATGTGTGCTCATTTGTCACCGTTAGATTAATGAAAAAATATATTTTAACGGGTTTAATGGAATGTCTCCGGTAGTGTTTTTGTCTGTTTTTTAGTTGTTATTTAACAAGACCTGAAAACTCCATATAAACTGTACTTTCACTATAAGTAATTATTTACCATAAGGTGCAATGTGTGCTTATTTGTCACCGTTAGATTCATATAAATATATATTAACGGTAGCAATGGAATGTCTCGAACTATCCGTTTGTCTGTTTTTAGTTGTATCAGGCGCACAGTGTGTTCATTTGTCACCGTTAGTTTCATAGAATGTATGGAGTGATATTAACACTTATTTCACTTGTAATATTTCTATGCACGTCGATGGTTGCAGGCGGTTTAGGGTACTGCATTGTTGAAATCAATGGGGACTGGCCCACTCTTACCACAAGACAAATAATGGGATGAGATGATGTATATCCCACTACGGGGCAACGAAGTACCTCTTCTTCCACTTTTCGTTGAAATTGTATAAAATTATTCGTTTAATCTTTTTTTAATATTATAACAATTGCATGTTACTGTAATCAAAAACGCCCCAGTTATAAAAATAATATAACGTGTGTTATTGACGATAAAAAAGCAATTCCTGAGTCCGTACACTTATCCAACAAGAAGATTTGATTATGTCTATTCTTTTCTCGTAATCTCGTTCTCGTACAAAATGATAATGGCTAAAGATGATCGTAGATATCCTGTTACGTTTACCATCACTAAAGGAGAAAATTGATTCACATATGAACTCTATGTAATAATTTAATACATAACTAAAACATTTAATAAAAGTAAATAATAGTAATACAGTACAAGTAATAATAATAATAGTAGAGTATAGCTAGTTAATCAGCTGCAACACGGAGTGGTCGGCAAGGCCGTGAAAGCTCGCCCCTTCCTTCGCGGAATACCAACTTAAAAGACAGCATACCGTTGGCATTTTGTGTGGTATTTAATCAGATAGAAGTCATTGACCGAGCTGACGTTCAACCCTCGCAGACAGACATGGAAGGTCTCATTATATATAATGAGACCTTCCATATCAGTAACCAGTTGGAAAGCATCTTCAATCTTTGTTGAGGTTGCATCATCTCTTATATATTTGTTTATTGTCAAAAACAATTACAGTTCCGTCCACTTAACCATCGAGTGAACCATAAGCTTGTTAATAACCCTAACTTTATTCAAAAAAAAGGTTTCGAAGTGTTGAATTGATACGAAATAATCTAATTTTACGTACCAGACTTTACAGCTGCTGTGTTTCGTCTAGTGAATGAACAAAACCTGAGATTATGAGGATAATGAAGGAATCTTTTTAAATAACTAAGTAAGTACATTATATTAAATTTACAAATTTCCATTTTAAACAATGTTGTGTTACCCAAATAAGTTGCCTGGACAATGAGGTTGGACATGTTTTCTAGGAAACAACCATGTATAAGTAGTTTTATACATTTCGTCTTATGATAGAATGAAACCAGAGACCTTTTAACTAATTATGAGACAGTAAATCTTTTTTTTTGTGTGAGTACTGTTGGTCCAGACCTCTACAGTTTTATCTATTTAGACTCGCGAGCGGGAGGCCTGCTGAGTAGGGAGACAAGGACGATGCTGCGAGCCTGGCGCGGAGATTGCTGCTGCACCACCGCTGGAGTCCGACCCCTGTGGACGAAGAACGTCGATGACAACAGAGGGGGGCGATTATACGATCTGAGGGCGCCCCATAAGGAGGTAGGAAACCTCTACTCGGATCGCTATCTAAAGGGATGACAATAAATCTTAGTACTCAGAGTTATTTTTTATTGTAACGAGGGTGACAAACTAGCACACAATTCACCTGATGATATGCAAACTTGTATGTGGATGACGCCCACATTTATGCTCGATAAGGAATCATAATAAAGATGTGTTGGCAACCCTGAGGATTAACATGGAATGCCTCAGCAGTAAGCAGTTATAAGGGACACCTGATTCATACACTCACCAGTCGAAACACAGCAATGTTATGCTGCTATTTTACGCCGGTATTGTAAGAGGGCGTGGTCCTTTACCGATCGAGCCGACACTTTAATGATTTAGCTAGAATCAAATTATACCATTGTGATAAAGATTCTGCATTAGGTTTTTTTTTTCAAAAGAATATTATCAATGCTATTAAGATTACTAATATTCCGGTTAACCACATTTAACATTGTATAAATAGTTCATTTTCTGTTCATCTTGATTTATTGTACAATTATTTTTAATTATCATGATGTAAGTATCTGTAAATAGAATTATGTGAATTTAGCAACCTATGGCCATTTTTTTCGACAAATCAAGTTACATGCAATTCTATTAGTGGTTGTATTAAAACAAGTAAACTAAGCTGAAAATTCTTGTGCTAGGGGATGGTTCTAAACAATAGCCGAATGGCGGATTCGAACTTACGACCTTAAGTTTGGCAAATTGTACCCTGAACCATTAGGCTATTGATGATTCGAAAATACCTTGAATTGATTGAGATTGAATTTGGCGGCGCAGTATTGCACCATCACTTTAACTGTTAGCTCGTACGACACGCGTAATATTATACAATTTAAATCCTGAACAGCTCAAGTTATGATATTAGCTGGTCGCCATTGCATTCTGTACATACTGCCTTGACATAAAAGCCATAGAAACTTTCGCAAACTCTTATACACGCGGGTGTGTAAAGCAAGGTTTGCGTGTGGCGCTCGCGTGACCGGCCACAATTACCTGTGGCCAGTTACCACAGGGTCTGGGGCCCGTTTTCTTTTATTTGTTCTTTAGTTTCTTTTATCTTTGTCTTTGTGTTGCGTGGAAAGCGGTGGGGTTAGAACGATCCGAGGTTGGGTAATCACTTGAATTATACTGAGATAAGATATTTCTACGAATGTATATAGATTCGAAAATATATTTCTATTGTGTGGCCGTGAAGTTAAATATGCATTGTTTACTTATAATGTACATTCCAAAGTCGTTAGTTTAGTGACGGAATTATATCGTATTTGAGGAGCTACAGATATATTTTTATTATTGCATATAACGACCATGTTTTTATTGAATGTTAGGGTAAAATAACAATACATTTCTATTATATTCTTTAACGTAGTTAACTGGAATAAGTAAGCTACACCAGGGTAGGATTACGCCCTCGCCGAATACCTACGATTTATAGCAGCAAAATCTCATTGTTGCTAGCACCGAGGAATGCGCGATCCATGAGATCAGATTGGAATATAGTAATAAGGAAATCTGTTACATTGGGCTGTTCTCTTCCAGTTACAATAGAGGGGTATTCAAAAAAAGTGGTTACTTCTTCCTAAACACAGTGACAGCATCTTTTTTCTATCGAATAGGTGTTCAAACTCACCTGATGGTAAGTGATTATCGCTGACCATGTACATTCGCAACACCGGTAGAGTAGTAGGTGCTGCTGATATTTGGGTAGAAGTAATTACATTAATAACCTGTACTCTTCTAAACGAAAAAAATAAATAAGTCTGTAATAATCCTACAGAGTAGTCAACCTCAATTTTTTTTAATATATATACATATGCAAAAGAATGCTTGCAATGGTATTATCATTGCTAAAATTCCCAATAACCTCTCAACTAAGCACGCAGCCCATCCCATGGTAAGTGATCACCGCCGCCCATGAACATCCGCAACACCAGAGGAAGAGCAAGTGCGTTGCCGGCCTTTAAGGAAGACTTGTGTAGGCTCTTTTCTTGAAGGTCTCTAAGCCGTCGACGTCCCTATGTGCCCTATATGCTGATAGTATTTCGAGACAACTTTATTGTGAAAATAATCCTAAACGATGGTCTAATTTAGTTATAATCGTTTTCGACGTCCCAAACTAAAGGTTGTGTCTAAGTGGTTTCTAAGTTGTATCTAAATATAACACATACATAAGCTATGTATTATTATGACTAAAATAATATAATAATAATTATTAACGGTTAAATTAACCGAAAACATACTTACTAGTACCATTGGGACTGTCAGTTTTTTAAATTTGCTCAAGTAAATTCTGTCTAGAAGCGCCATCTATTATCGGATAGTACAGGATTTGTTTATTTTTGCTTTTACGCAAGTTAGCTTTATTGTACGTGCTAAACCTGCATATTCAATTTATACTTCTAATTTATTTGTTTTCTATACCCTCAGAATAGGCATACTAGGATTAAATCGATTTCATTTTTTTTTTAAACTTTCTAAGCAAGTGCTTGACCACGATCCCATCTGATGTTAAGTGGAAATGCAGTCCTGGATGGTAGTAAAAAGTAAATTCTTCTTTAACTGTTCAGGCTATACAGCTCTGGAATGTCCTGTCTGGTGACATTACGCGAATTCCTAATAAAAATGATTTTATATGGCTGATTTGTGAGTATTAATAACACAAGGGGAATCATCTGATTTAGTTATTTAATTATTTATTATTCTTTAATATATTTTATTTATTATTAACAATGTTACATATATTGTTGATATTTAGAATTCTTTTGGTATTGGCACCTAGAGTCAATGCTTTCCATTTCAAAAGTTGACTGATAGATAAAGTCCTCCCATTGTAATGTAATTTTTTTAAGGTATTCACAATTAAAAAATAAATAAATAAAAATTAATATATTTTATTGTAATTAATAATATGAATATTATTGTTATCAAACACAATCCCCGAAACTGCGCCTATCAAATAAATCAACGCCGCGCATACACATGAGTTATGATTCCGAGTTTCGCGGGTTTGATTCCCGTAATCACACCCCGGGGCGGTGGAATTAGTTGCAATTAACTGCACATTTCGAAAACCTTCAGCTTTAGTTTATTTTTTACTAAAATCAGCGTTTCTTTTCTGCGTCGGACATCTATCAATACCCGATTTATTTTTTCTTTTTTAACTTTTTATTTTATGTCGGCGTATATATATATTGTATGTTACAAGAAACATCATTAACCTGTCATTGGTCCACCATTGAAAATTTTTTGACATATAACCACAGATCGTCACTAAACACAATTCCGAAACCCACCTGCGTCGACTTGTATCGGTTACCTCTCAACTTGTAGACGTTGAAGCACCTTTATTATATAATTATGAAGGCAATAGTATTTATGTTAAATTTATATTTAAGGATTCAAATGTAAAAGAATTCTATAGGAGCTTACTGTAAACTTAAACTGCTTACTTACTTTGAGGTAAATTGTGTTCATTGTACTGGTAGATATTTACACAAACAGTACAATGCGGTTATGCGGCCAGTTTTGACGCTTCGTTTGAATACGACATGCTGGAAGACTTAATTTATTCGCAAATTATTGTATTTATTTCAATTTGTCTAAAAATAATTCTCATATCTTAAAGATAGGTCCTTTAAAGGCTATGCTTATACCAGGGTTCGAAACCAAGCTGGGTCAACAAATCCCTCCTGGTAATAGATGAATATTGGTATTAAAACAAAGATGTTTTTTTTAAAATACTGTCATTAATATAATCTAATGAAATATTAATAAAGCGACAACAAAAAAAAATCCAATTAGAGAAGAGAAAAAGATACATATATACTTAAAACATACAGATTTAAATATCTCATCTCATATATCAGATTATTAAAAATAATACTGCAGGCGTATGCGCCGTTTTAAAGATGATTTTGTTCTATTGAGCTGCAGTTCAGAAATATAAACTAACCTCACGAGCAAAAGTAGACGTGTATCTGATGTATATCTATATAATATTTTTAAGAAATTTAGTGTAACGAGCGATATAGTGCACCGAATTTATAGTAGTATAATAATAATAGTGTTTCGAAATAATTCCACCCTCTGAATTTAAAATTGACTACAGAATTCTAAATTTCATCCTCATCATCTCGATGGTTGCTAATGCACCGCTGTATGCTTTATGCGATATTTTCTGCTATGCACAACTACTCTGTGAAATCAGCTGTCGCCAGCGGTATTTCCGAACCGATACAACTTAGGGACCTTCAAGAAAAGAGCCTTCTTCACCTTTCTTAAAGCCCGGCAGCGCATTAGCGAATCCTCTGTAGCGGATGTCTATGTGGTAATCACCTAGGGTACCGTAAGGTTAGATGCTTGCTCTTTTGACACTTATTCTATAAAAGAAACAACCGTAAGGGTTCACCGTTATCTTGTATAAGCTGTGGCCACAACTTCGTTCGATTAGATCACAGGATGCTTGGCATATCTCATGTAAAGCAATGCATTTTTTAGAACTTTTAAAGGTGAAAAGTTCCGTCATACATGACGCACGCAGTGCAAGCTCTCAAAAGGAATAATTTTACCCGTTTTTGTAACATTTATCATTGATGCTCCGTACCTATTGTTCATACTGTCATATTGTATAGCCTACATCGATAAATGGACTATCTAACACGAAAAAATTTTAATTACAAACAGTAGTTCCCGAGATTAGCGCGTTTAACCAAACAAACTCTTCAACTTTATAATAAGATAAATAATCATAATTCAAACGCTTTGTCTTTTCCTCGGACTAAGCTCCTCACTGCTTACGAGGCATACCGTCAGCAGTGAGGAGCTTTCCAATTACAAAAGTCAGGGTTGTTAATAAGAACGTTTTCTTTATTTTTAGTAAATATTATTATTACTATCAGAGTAAGGTTGTGATAGAATTCGTCGTTACTATTTATAAAGTTTTGTGTTTCTTTTCTTCACGACCGAACTCAGTAAACATTGTATGTTAAACACATTGAATATTAATAAAAAAAACTATAAATATTCTAAACTTTTTGCTATGATAAATAAAAATATACGTTGGAATATACTTTAAATGGCGCTGCAAATAAATAAATCATTTCTAGAACGCTCCTTAAATAATGTGTTTATGAAGCGTTCTTTATTTCCTTTGACTTAATTGAAAACCTACAAGTCGAGGGTCATTGTACATAGCAATATGGTTCATTTCCCTGACTAGATAATAAATGGGTGCGATTTAATTTCTCGTACATGAATTGGAAAAAGGAAATTTCCATTCGAAGTTATGGCTACGGCATTAATACTTTAAAGCATAATTCGAGTCTCCGTTCCAACTTAAATGATTATTCAGTAAATAGGGTGAAATAAGTTGGAACTATGAATAAAAAAGGAATGTATAAAGAGGTTATTTAATTTTTACCAGCTTTAAAAGATACAGACTTTGCATGCTACTTATGTTTAATTATTTTATTTTTATATTTTATTTTAGTTACTCCAATATGAAAAATATTTTATTAGCGAACTGAAAAAAATATTAAGTTTTTAATTGACTGAACTTATGAAAAATTTGAACTTTCTTTCATGAGTTCAGATTTAAAGTGTTTATAAGTAAGGAATAAATATACAAAAAATATAGTAATACCGCAGACCTACTATTAAACTGTAAAAAATTCGCTTCACCATCTGTATTTTACATAACACAGGACCAAATTATAAAACAAAATGTGCAGTATCACATAATGCACTTGATGCAGTATTGTATCTTGAGAGAATTTTTGGTGTAGATGATGTAGATATATGATATTTGGTATAGACGTGGGGTATTCTGAAAGCATCTGGAACTGATCACTTACAAGAGAAAAAAAGCAATTACAGAATTATAAAAACTTGCTGGGAACATGTTAATTTTTTATTTGCGAGACTGTCATTTGTTTTTTTTTTCATTGTGACGTCCTTTAGAAAACGTGTGTCGCTATTATTATTTATTTTTGTATTTATTTAAACTTTATTGGTCACACCTTACAAAAAGGGATACAAAGGACGGACTTAATACCGTAAAGCATTCTCTGCCAGTCAGCCCGTGGCATGGAGAGACATTTTGGTAGGTGTAGTAACACTGTAAATTAGAAAAAAATATATATCTTAAAACTTACAATTTTAAATTTAAAATATAAAATTTAAAATATATTATACTATTATAATAAATTTAATTCGTAAAAAATTTCGTTCGATTTGTCTTTTTTTATGATTTTCAACGTGACTTAAGACAAAACAAAACAAGAGAGTAGCCAAGTCACCGCTCTCTGTATTCTGGTTCGGAGAATGGGAACATGATCATCTCTATGAACAAGTACGTGAAAGTCGGCTGGCAACTGCGGCTACAGCATCCAATATTGATACCGTACGACAACTGATTTAAACGGACAAAAAATTACTTGTCAGCAAATTTGTTCTAATAGGCATTGCAATGAGATAAATGCAAAACATTTTTCATGTGCACTGAAGATCTGAAAGCTTCGCACTAGATGGATACCGCAGCACTTAACGGAAGACTAGAGTAGAGTGACTGCGTGTCAACAAAGGACTAAGGACTAAGGTCCTCAAGTGAAACAATTCGTCTGAAAATCTTCGGTAAAGAACTATACTTCTTTACCGAAGATTTATATGGATACCATGGACCGAGAGTGACTACCTACCGAAATGATTGCTCGTCGTTTTTAACAGTGGTAGAGCTACGCTGTAGTTTGTTTCTAGCTACAGAAATAATGGGTCACCTCGACCGGGGATGGACCACGCCCTCACAGAATACCAGCTCGAAATAGCAACATTATGCTGCTCTGTTTCGTCTAATGAATGTAGGTATCCGGAGACTATCATTACTGGTAACGAGGCGTTCCATCACAGTCTTCAAGGGTGACAACGCATCTGCATTAGGATTCCTTGTCAAGGACGAATGTATGTAGATGTCATGGTCCTCAACCACTATCAGGTGAACTATGTGCTCGTTTGTAACTCTCATTTTAATAAAAAATGGATTACGTTGCAAATAGAGATGCCGCGGTACCTTGTCAATACTGATGGCGACCTCCACGAACTTTCAGTCTGATGTCTCGGGCATGTGGCTACGTAAAATTCTGATCATAAAAATAGCACTAGGGTTTTTTATTGTAAAATTCCTTAGGCCTTGGTCTTCGTACCTGGGATTAAATGAAACCAAATTGACACGCCTGTGTCAATCTATTCAACAATCCTTTGTTTAATTATAGAAGGCATTGTTAGCTATATATAAACGAATCGTACGTACGTCTGATGCAGCGAGCTAATTGCGGAGCCGCGATTGGTTGATTATAGGGGGTTCGATTCCCGGTCCGTTCTCACGCCGTTCCTACATGTGTGCATGATATATTGATACAAATGTGTGTATTGCTATAGGGTGTATACGTTTTGGAGATAACATGAATATTTTACTTGTGATTACAATAAAGTAAGAAAGTTAACATCCTATATAAATATATATATATATATATATATATATATATAAATCCCACTGCTGGGCATAAGCCTCCTCCCCAGTGAGGGTTCTGGAGCTCGGTCCACCACGCGATTTCACTTTTATTTATTTCTTAGACATGGAGGTTTCCTCACGATGTTTCCTTCAATGCGTGCTGACCCATATACAAAATAGCAAAGAACAATTTCTTTGGTTCCGCTAACGGGGATTGAACCTTGTATTAAAGGGAGGGCTTATATACCAAGCTACCCAGGCTCTAGTGCCATAGTTCTCCCAGGGGTCCACAGGAAACTCGATGGGGGTCTACGCTGGCGTGTCAAAAAAATAGTGGTTCACAATTCGTAAGCGGGGGTACACGAAAATTTATTTCGTAATGAATATAGTAATACGAAAATTTATTTTCTTTCAATTGTGAAGAAGTGTTGGTTTGAATTCACCTATCAATGTAGGCGGATAATATTTTAATAATCTCAGCGACTGTTACTTGTAAAAACTTGCATATTCTATACTCAGTACAACGTGGTGGAACTCAGCCGAAACGCAAGTTTCTATAGTAAGATCTAATCTTCACATTTTTGTCGAACTTTGGGAATATGGTAGAAATGTAGCTGCAGGAGATCCACCGGAATCTTGAAATGAACCGGAATTTTGAAAGTGGTCTATGAGAAAAATAGTCCGGGAAACGAGGTCCAGGTCCAACCGTCTGTATATGTCAATTTTATAAACTACCGAATAATATTGCAAGAATTCTCGAAATAGATTTGTTTGTACAATTTAGGATGTGAACAGAAAACAGAAAAAAAAAGAAAAGATCGGCAAATATGGAAAATCCCCAGGCTTTGGACTATAATGAACAAAAGCAACTTTTTCTTGGGTTCAACCCAAGAAACCCGAGGTGAAAGTTTGAAACTGTCTATTGTTTGTCATGACTATGAAATGGAAAAACATGTTAATTTATCTATTGAAAAAATATTACACAATCCATGGACACCCTATTTATCAGCGCGAGCGAAAATGCAGTGATTTGAATTGTATGTTATTTTGGAATTGCGTGAAGGATTTAGTCCGCAAAACCAGCACAAATTAAAACTTTCACTGATATACGGGCTCCATTCTTTAAAAATTGTTATCCTAAAAAAAATCAAGCGTGCAAATTCAAGGGGAAATTTAAAGACACTAGAATACAACTATATAGATGGAGAATAGGGCTATGCTTCATAAAAAACTGGAAGAGTGAAGCAAGAACTGAAGATTGTTGGCTCGAAATACTAGTGTTGTGGTAAATGGAATTAATAAAAATAAGGTTATTAATTTAGTTAATCCGTCAGACGTAACTGACCGAGCCGAGGTTCGGCCCTCTCGAGCGCCCTCGAGTCAGTAGCTTTCTTGCCCAGGGTAACGGTCCAAGCCGAGGCCCGGTAGCCCTTGTACTCGTTACCAATTGATTAAGGTCTCAGTTGAGCTCCCTATGCGCTCGGCCAACTTTTAACCCGGTGAAGCTGCAAAAGCCCTCGGACTAACAGTGGCCATCGGCCATAAAAAAATTGAGAATCGACAGAACAAAAATTAAATACGTGTCCTAAAATTTCGGCGATGTCCGATGCTGCGATAGTAACCCTCGAAAACTTTATCCTTCGAGTTTGCTTCGAGTTCCAATATCTTGCATGATCGTGCTACGAAACAACGTATCAATGCAGACTGACTGAAGAGTAGACAGGTCATCGTCACTACCTACAATCCTAATATATCGTTTAAACTCAAGGACAACATTTGTAAAAATGTACTTCGACCGATAAATTCCTTCGAATTATAATGTTATATTATATTGATATTAGTTGAAAGCCTATTATTTTAGAGTACGGTACGCCAAACTTAGGGTCGTCAGTCCCATTCCGCCATTAGACTTTTATGAACCATCTTCTAGCACAAGCATTTCATCTTAATTGGAATGGTTACCTGGTATGTTAGTAATGTTAATGGCAAATTTAGTATTCTTTTTAAAAAAAAAAATACTCGACGCAGATCTGAATGGTGAGATAGCTGAGGAGTTGTTCGGATTGATTCCAACCACTAAGGTTAAATAATGTACATACATCACGAAAGAATTCCAAACGAGATCCTCATCATCCCTTGTTTGGAAATCCACTGTGCGCTTTACACGAATTTTTCTGCCATGCACAACTGCTAAATAGAATCAGCTGATACATGGGGTTGTTCCGAACCGAAACGACATACGACCTTCATGCAAAGAATCCTGTCTTAGAGGCTGGCAGAAACGACATACGACCTTCATGCATTAGAGGCCGGCAAGGTACCTATGACTCTTATACGGTTGCGGATGTTCATGGGTAGCGAAGATCACTTACCATCATAAAAAAGCAATGGTGTATTCGACTGCAACGAAATGTCGAGATAGATGTTTGGGGTTACTATTATAAAAACAAAGAAGATGAAGAATTAATGTATTAGAGAAAGTTCGAAAGTTGCAGCTGTCACAGACTAACACGTATATAATTAGATACATATATAATTACAAAGAATGAAAATCTACATTACAAGTAGAGTCATGATATCAAAAAGAAGACTAAGAAAAAATTTGTGCATGAAAAGAAAGAGGAAAAGAGATTTCTCTCAATATACTGGAATCTATTATTCCATGTGGAAAACCGATACGTTATACGGTAAAGCCACGACGCAGCTGTAAACTAGATGTAGTTCGAAAAGGTCATCTTAATCGGAGAAGGATCACACTTTCAATGTGTTAATTGAACTTGACACTGCCGTGTTTCTTTTGATGAATAAAATAAACTGGTGAAGTGGCATTCCATATCAGGGGTGACAATGCAATGCAACTGCATTGTTTCCTTTTTCTCGTTTTTTTTCATGGCTAATGGCCACTAGGGCACTCAGCCGAAATCTTTATTAATAGGTAACCAGCACAAGGGTTCCCGAGAGGGAGCCTCGGCTTGGTCCGTTACTTTTTACGGCGAAAGCGAATGAGTCGAGAGCGCCCGAGAAGGCGGAACCTCCGCTCTGTCAGTTGTTCTGCCGGATTAAATTATGTTTCCTTATCAAATATAAATGTAGTGTTATTATAATAAGTCTAGGCTGCAGAATCCACGTACCATCAGGTGAACTCTGTACTCGAGAAGTGAGAAAGGACCCATAACGTTAGAAATAAAACACACCCAATCCTATCTACCGAGCTGCACCACGCTAATTCGGTAATCATTTTACTGAGAAGAAATAAGATCTCATCTCTTACAACAAGACTCTTTTCAGCAAAAGCTCTTAAGAGTCCAAAGTACTCACCATTTGCCCTGAACATTGAAATGAATTGATGCCAAGATTACACAATCTTTTTTTTTTCAAAATCAATTCCATCATAATTTTTCATAAATATGTATATGTATATATATATATATATATATATATATATATATATATATATATATATATAAATAATAAGAACGTTTATTTATTATATACTTGATTGAGATTGAGAATTATCACCAGAATTTAGTAATGATAATATTTTTATTTATTACACATTTATTACATTTATTCTACTATCGACTCTTTTGGCTACATAAATTATAGCAAATGAATAATTTATATCTGTATTATTAGAATGACATATTTTTATGCCAAAGCGACCAACTGCCAGCAAATAATCTCTTATTATTTTCTCACAATATCTTTGAGAAATATGACAGTTTCAAATGTTCATTGTGTTCAAAATAAAAGTTAATGCCCTCTAATTGGTAGCCCTGTTCGGTAGTTGTTAGAAGCTTTATGTTTCTGTGATTTAATTATAGCTTACATTTTTGAGCAGCGGTGAAGAAGCGTGTAGCTTCAGGGCAGATGCTCCGAAGCGGCTTCCAGATCATTACTAAGCTTAAGCAGTTCATCGACTTTCATCTGTAAAGACTTTTTATGATAATGCCATTAGTTAACACAGCGTCCCAGTTCAGTGGCCAGAACCGGTTTTTATAAAATTTCACACCATACAAAAGATTAAAAGTCAATTTCCGGTACCGATATTTTTTTTTTAATTTTAGGTGCTTATTTTTTACACGCCTCCGCCGAAGTATGTGATTTATGAAAATTAAGCAAATCGTAATAAAATAAAAAATAAATAGAGCTTACTTAGGAGCTTTGAAGAGGATGTTTCGGTTATCTTAACAGCTCAATCAACATTCATCTCAATCCTCATAAATAATTAAAAATAAATAACAAATAAAAAAAATTCCAGCCGTGCTTAAATTAGTATTACTAAAATAGCGGTAATGTATCTCAATCACGATTTATATAGTAAATACATACATACATATAGACGTAGATATAATACACAGATATAGACGTACGAAACACTCGAAACTCCTGGGACAGTGAAATTAAACAATAGTAGGACGTATTCGAGTATATTTAATATTGGTTTCATGTCTCGTTTGTCGCTATTCTTAGCCATTTTAGTCTAATGTTCTACTAACATCAATAACATTGGCGTCACTTTATTTAGGTAAATATTGGTAAGTTTAATCGAAACTTTTGCTACACCTGTGCCTTAGCTACGAACTAGCTAAAGTACAAATAGGATGTCTCAATCAGACCACACTACCCACACCAGCGTAAGAAATATCAAGGGACTTCTGTGTTTCGACTGATGTGCGAAAGACTTTAACACAAGTAACGAGATATTTCATCTCCGTTCTCAGGGATGACAATGCATCTGCATTATGATTCCTAATCGATGATTAATTTGGGTGTCATCACACGCAGGGATCACTTATCATCGCGTGAACTACGCGCTGTCATCTCTGACATCTGTCCTTGAGACAATGTATGACATAAATAAACGAGATCATGGATATGTCTTGTGGATCTCTCACTCACTCGGAAATCGCTTAATATAAATTAAGTATCCATGTAGAGAACGACCATCGTTAATCATCTTGATTTCACAAATCATTAAACTATCACAAGAAGAACTCTAAGACGAATCTAACGAGGTGTTAACATATAAGTAACTCAGGAAGCACACTGGAACATAGGTATAAGGGTCACACATACAAATACCGCTTAAATTATACCTATATCAGCTTTATTCTTCAGCGTTGTAAAAACGAAGACTAGACAAATATATTTCGAGTGATTTTTTTTCTTAAGAATTCTTCCTCTAACACAATGGAATATTCATTACATGTGTTTATAGTATGACTCTCACTTATCACGGGCCATCCCAAAACGTAGATAGAAATAAATCCGCTTTTAATTATAACTTACTTGCGAAGAACAATAAATGGCCGCGGTCTTAGACTTTATTTGTATATTTAATTATATAATGCGTAATTACAACCTACTGTTTGTACTACGTTACATACCTTCAGAGAAAGTTGATAGATGATTCTATTTCATTATTTCACGAATTAAAGACTAATTACTTATATCATACTAATGCCCGGCAATCGTTGCTTTCTTTCCATTGCTGCTTCTTTATTTTTTGTATTTTGTTTGACGTATAATTTATGATATTTAAAAAATATATATATTTATAGGTATTCTCACTCCATGTTATATTGTACGTTGACGGTAATAAGTAATAACCTTTTAAGCAAATGGCAGCACCAACTGTACAAAATTACAACAATCGGATTAAAGATGCGAGAATGGATAGGAAACGAACATATAGATATACATTTTTTATATATAATTTATATTTGTATAAGAAGTAAGAATGTAAAAAGGCTTTAACTTTTAAAGACTATATTTTGCAGACACTTCCCAATTCCTTTCAATCACGGCTGATGATAAAAGCAACGAAACCTGCCGCTTACTGTTTCTTTTTATATATTACGGGTGACAAACGAACAGACAGTTCACCTGATAGTAAGTGATGACTATGGCTCATGATATTCTCATCCATCCTCAAACAAGTTTCAAGTTGCACGTGTATCGTCAACTATGACTGAAATGGAATGCCTCCTTACCTGAAACTGGGCTCTTGGATCATTCAACAAACGAAAAAGGAGCACAGGAGCATTACGTTGTTATTTTATTGATATTCTCTAAGGGTTTGGTCCTTCTCCGGTCTTATAAGTGGCTTTTTTGTAAGACTAAGGTGTCACCACGGTACCCTGACAGATGCACCAAGTGATGCTCGAACAAATAAGTTCGCAATTTCGGATATTCTTCCTTAGCCAGAGATCTGTGAGTTAACTAACTTCCTATTGGCAACTACATGATGGTAAAATGGTCATTTGGAGAAATATATGGTATACGTAATGATTTCTAATATTTATGGAAATCTACAAATTTTATAAAACTAAGTTTACGTTAGATTGTTACTATGTTAAGTTCATACTATGTTGTGGCAAACACGGACACAGTTCACCTGATGGTAATTGTTTATTGTGGCAAATTATGTCTACATTAGTCCTCACCCCCGAGGAGTAAGATGCAATGCTTCCTCAAACCCAATAACCGGATCCGGGTAACCGGATCGCTACACATCAGATGAAAAACTGCAACATTATGATGCTATTTTACACAGGTCTTTTCAACGGATGTCGGTATGTGTTAATATATTCCCGTGTCCACCCTGAGTTACTTGTCATATGGTAACAAGGTGTCCTTGTTTACGTCTTAGAGTTCTTCGTATGATAGATTAATGATTTATGAAACCGGTATGATTAATAGCATAGTATCCATGCTATATTTTAAGTGAATGCATAAGACCTTTATCGTTGTACTCGTTTATTTATGTGATACACTGTCTGAAGAACAGAAGTTGGAGATGAGAGCATCGTTGTTCACGCGATGATAAAGATCATAATGCAGTTGCAGTAAGGGTGTGACCCTTCTCCACACAAGTTGACCTATTTGTGGATCACAAGAAATAAACTGCAGCATAATTCTATATCTGTGGAACAACCTGATGGGCCCCAACATTACATAAGATTTGACAAACCACACATTCTTGACAATGACCACCGATTCCTACTTAAGATTATTTCATAAGGATATTGAAATAAAAGTGAAAAAAAAACCTTTATTTCACTAGAGAAAAAGTTTGGATGCTACCATCAGCTTTGATTAAGGGCGTTTAACAAATCCAAATCTACATGGACGTAGTGTATTATGTCTTTGATTTATGGTAAAAAATAAAGCTTATCTTCCTTTTCGCTTAAGCAGATTACATTTAGTAGTAAAAACTTACTAAAATAACTACAATAAAAAACCGAAATTTGGAACTTTAGGAGCAATACAACAAACGAATGTTCTTTGTTAATATTACCGTAATATAGGTATAAGATGTTTACGGAATTTCGAATTTACGTTAAACCGTTGTACGTTAGGAACAAGCTTCGACTAAAAAGATTTATACCTTGTTACTACCACAATAAGAGGCAAGATTTATTTACGCGTATATATCATAAAATAACCACAGCCTCGACTGTCAGTATTGTAAAAGGAAAACTATAGCATTAGGATATGTATTACAAAAGGGAGTCGTCGAATCGTGACCGGCTGCAGGCTAACTTCCCCGCTATTGGTCGACGCTGACGCCGTGATATTTGTTACTCAGATCGTGGCCCCGGCGCAATGGTGGACAAGGGAACCTTTGTATTTATAGATTTTACATATATATTGGACCACACAAACGCGCAATGGATTTGGCAGCTACTTTCATGGATGCTAGATACTACGAGAATAGTTTTAGAGGGTAGTAAAATATATAAAAAATAAGAGACTGTATGTCTATAGAACATAGCTATTAACTATATATGAATTTCAAGGTACATAAAGTAATGGTATATATATATATATATATATATTATTTAGACATGTAGGTTCCTACATGATTATTTGCACCAACGCCGTGCACAAGCACGTGGTAAATTAGCAGTCAGAATAATAATTACCAATTATTTCATTGCTGCCGGCGCTTTAGAAATTAAAGCAACATCCATTAGTCTAACACTTTTGTTTTGTCATCTGGACGTTATTTAGACGACATTATGATATTAATTGCATTAAAATATTTGTCAATATGAAATATACTATTATATTATTACTTTCTGGAAATAAAATATACATGTTTCCTCTCATAATTTTACTAGACGAATAATAAAGAAGCGTCAATAGTTAAATGATTTAGGGCACGGTCTACGAAACTTAACATTGCCTGCGTCCAAATCCGCCATTCAATTATTATCGTAAATCATCTAGCATAAGTTTTCAAGCTAAGTTGGACTGATTAACGGGAAATTTTTATTAAACGTTGGATTCCTAAAATCGTAAATAAGCCATCCCTTTTGGTCTTTCCACGGAAATACAAAGTAACCTGAAATTATACTAAAAGAAAAAAAATAAAGGATAGACGTGCAGTTAACGAGAAGTTAGGATTTGTAAATCACAAAGAGAAAAATAGACGAGTTTTGATTGATGTCTCACACGCATAGGCATCGAATACACTACCCTCGGGTAACGTCGGTCTGTAATCACTGGCTTGGTATTCACTTGATTGATTTACTGTTGCTGTAACTTCTATCCGATTTAAATACGCCGAACGATTCTCGACCGCAATGTGGAGTCGGCAAATGCCGTCATTTTAGATATGTAATTTACCCACCCGCACTGAAAGGTTGGCGCGAATTTTAAGAGGGAATTCGAAAATTGCTGCAGGAAATCTTGCGTTTTTGATTGATAGAAGTTATTTTTTGACTCTTTTCGTACGATGGATCGTTATTCGGTTAGATTCATTGTTGATTGTTGCATAAATCTTAGTTATTAATGATTGTATATATCGGGGTAGTACATCGATCTTTTGGAATTTTATTTGTAATTGCGTAAAATTAATTTTATAAATTGCGTATCGAGATACTTTCCAGATTATCATTGACCAATATTTTTCCAGGCATATTTAAACAGAATTAGGTTTGTTCCCATACCGTGAATATAGCAGGACTGTGTTTAGTGAGCGTAGTTGATTGCGATTTTTAGTGTTTCGCCCGTTGCGCTGCGCATGGTCCGTCTATGCTACTCAACCGGCTTCTCCGGCTGACCGGCTACTCCCCGTCGGTCAAATGGCGAAAGAATGCGACTCAGGACCGGCGTTCCGTTTCGTCATCGTTTTTTCGGGCGCTGATGTGACCACACTTGCCCAGACGTCTGGGGACACTAATGGCAAGCCTTATTAAATGCCGCCACCGACCACTACCAACATGTGATTTTGGCATGTACCAACTTTAAGGCATAGTATAATACCGACACAATTAGCATACAAATTCGCGATACAGTACATATATAGACAAAAAAACGCTGCTGGAGTTGCGTGAGTCTTGCAACACTTCTTCTCGGGCGCTAACGCAATCCGAGATCCTTAATATTTAACATTATTCCGTTAGAAGTATCTGATCGAGCCGTGGTTCGGCCCTCTCACCTTCGAATCAGTTCACTTTCGCAAACTGAATGGACTAAGCCGAAGGCATGTGAACTCCGCCAATCGATAGTGGCACTGCGTGGTGAACAACACTGCATCGTGTTCGCACTGACTAAAACCCCTCAACCTTCCATCTTCAGCGCTTATAGTAGGGCCACGGGAACGCTATCGCGCACATCCTCGACCCGACCAGCGACGGCCTATCGGCAGCCCCTCATCGGAATGAAAACCCTCTCCTCACGCAGGTTAGATCGATGCTCAGATAAACTGTTCATGTGTTATGCTGCTATATCACGATAGTATTCCATTAGGAACCCTTAAACGTATATGAGAAATCAAGATATAGTTACATTAAGTTGACCTCGTAACGGTCACCGGCTTTTTCCCTCACCATGTAAACTGCTTAGCGTTATATTACTATTATAATCTAGTATTAATGAGGTGTGTTCCTTCCTCGATGTGTGAACTCATTATTTGAGCTGCAGTAAGTTAATAGCCAGTAACCAATAAAACCCACATTCATACTTGATATGGAATCCCCGAGGACTGAGGTGGAATGCTACGTTGCCTACAATTGGGTCCCCAGTGCTACTCACAATAACAAAGACAGCGGCTTCATAAGCATCATAACGCCACATTTATTTTCATTGATATATATATATATATATATATATATATATA
This sequence comes from Teinopalpus imperialis, assembly GCA_029286865.1. Classification (NCBI taxonomy): domain Eukaryota; kingdom Metazoa; phylum Arthropoda; class Insecta; order Lepidoptera; family Papilionidae; genus Teinopalpus; species Teinopalpus imperialis. The sequence continues at coordinate 11,914,748 of JAGSMU010000004.1, forward strand.
TATATATATATATATATATATATATATATACATATATCTACTAATGTGTGGTTTGGGACTCCGTTAGTCTCTGATAGCATTTCGATGAATTTTATTTATTAAATAAAAGACAGCCATAAATAATTTATTGTCCAATAGCAGTCAAATTGCTTACATAATGCAGTACTGTCATAATAAAAGACCAAATAGAATAATAAATGTAAAGAAATTACAACTTTAGCAGAGTAATTGCGAAAAGACAGCGACGGTTTGTCGTTAATGGCGGCATCGTAGTTGTCATACTCGATTAGGGTTTCAATATTTAATCGACAATCGGGTAGCCGTGTTGTGATTTTAAAATTCAAAGTATATAGGACAATCAACTTGGAATAATTTAACTAAATTACAACTTATATATTCCTTTGTCAATTGTCAACGACACACAGATAATTATCGAAATGCTTGAAAAAGTAATCCTCCTTAATTACATGTCTTTTGTATAGACTTAATTGAGTTTGCATGATGATAATAACTAGAAACAGAGTATTATCAAGGGGCTAAAACTTAATAATATTATGATACATGAATGTCAATGTAAAATGTCTAAATCCATGTTTATATATATATATAAATATATATATATATATATATATATATTTATTATATGATAATGTTTAGTTAATACGATGCCAAAACCTTAACTATGGACGTCGACAAAATCGAGTCCAAGGCGAGGAAATGCAGCTATATTTCTCTGCAGGGCAACTTTTAACGTTCTATAAAGCTCAAGTCCGGTCATGTGTAGAATACTGTTGTCACATTTGGGCAGGCGCCGCTGAATGCCATCTCGCCGCTTAGGACTCGGTGGAAAGACGGGCTAAGAGGCTAATTGATGACGTAGCTGAACCCAATCTGCTCAGTCTTGAGCACAGGCGTAAGGTGGCTAGCCTTTCAGTGTTTTACAGAATGCATTTTGGAGAGTGTGCTCAGGAATTAAATGATCTAGTTCCCCCATCCCCGTTCTACCATCGTACTTCACGACGCACTGTTGGATTTCATCTTTTTGTTGTGAACATCCCTCAAACCCGAACGAAGCGCTTCGCCTTCGTCTTTCATTATTCGTACAGCAAAGGACTGGAATAGTTTGCCCGCGTCTGTCTTTTCCTCCGATTACAATGTGGGTGTTTTCAAGAGTAGGGTGAATAGGCTGCGCTAGACTGCGCTAGTGTGCCTTACCATCCAGGATTGCATTTCCACATAACATCAGGTGGGATCGTGGTCAAGCACTTGCTCAGAAAGTTTAAAAAACTGTACATTAATATACTATTTTAAATGTAACTGTTCAAATCAGCACACAGTTTAGTACATTCCGACATTTTTATGCGTGGTAGAATTAAGCCTGACTAAAACACTACCTGCCATAACAAATGTGTCTTATTTTTGTAGTGAATACTAAGAACTGTCTTATTAGCTTTTACGACATTCCATTTTATTTTTTAGTGCGACTTCAACACAATTTTTTTATTCAACCGATGGTATGATGTTAAAGCACTCAATTTATATAATACTATTTAAATTTGTAGTCTCAACATGATCATAATAGGTCGGGGAAAAAGTGACTTCGTATTTTAAAAGTAAAAAGTTGCAGTAAAATCTCCTGGTTGTACTGTGTGTATCTGGCAAGTTTTGATACCATTAAAAACATGACATTTTAAAAACAGAAAAATTAAAAGTAATAACCCGATTTCTCGCCATTTTTCTTCCGCCGATATGAGTGAATCTAACGAAGAATTTCTATATATATATTTTGAAGGTATTACAAAAAAGCGAAACATACGAAAAAAAATTGTGACGTTTTTAGATTTATATCAATGTCAGTAAGATTAGCACTTCAACGTTGATGTCAAAGATGCAGCTCGCTCTGATCGACCAATGGTTACAGAAGACAAAGTCGATGCCAATTTTGAAAAAATTGAAAAAGATCGGTATATTAGTATATACGACATAGCTGATATATACATAGACATAGGGATTGACCACAAAATAATGTTGACCTATTTGAAAAAGTCAGGATATACAAAAAATCACGATATTTGGGTGCCACACGAGCTCACTGAAAGAAACCTAACAAATCGTGTAATTATTTACGATCCTCCATTGAAACGTTATGAAACCGAACCGTTTTTGAAGAGATTTATCACTGATGATGAAAAATGGATTACCTACGACAAGAAAGTGCGAAAAAGATTATTATCGAAGGGCAGTCAAGTTCCACAGACTATGACGAAACCTGGATTAACAATACGGTGATGCAATAAGGTGATGCTATGTGTATGGTGGGATTGGAAGGGCATCGTTTATTTTGAGTTTTTACCACCGGACAATCTGATTATACTCAAGCAAGAAATAAAGAATAAACAGATGGAATTGATCAACAGAAAGGTGTGGTTTTTCATCATGAAAACGCTGGACTACACAAATCTTTACCCACTCAGCAAATATTGAGAGAGCTTGGTTGGGAAGTATTAATGCATCCACCATATAGCCCTCTCCTTGCATCCTCAAACTTTCACCTGTTTCGATCTCTTCAGAATTCTTTAGGTAGTGTTAGGTCAACAACAAGAGAGGACTGGGTGTTCTGAGGAGTTGTTCGAATTAATACCATGCGCGCGCTGAGTTTAAACATCGTACAACACGACTGAATTCAAAATTTCATCCGCATCATCTCGATGGTTGTCAATCCACCGGTGTGCGCTTCACGCAAAATTCCTGCCACGCACAACTACTCTGTGGAATCAACTGTCTCCAGCCGTGTTTCCGAACCGATACGACTTACGGACCTTCAAAACATTTCTTAAAGCCCGGCAACACATTTGCGACTCCTCTGGTGGTGCGAATGTTCATGGGGGCGGTGATCACTTACCATCGAGTGGGCAGAGTGATCGTTTGCCCCTTATTCAAAGGCACATCGTGAATCACTCAATCACTAAATAGTTCTGACAGGTTTTGGAACATCCTATGTATTAATTTTAATGTTATATTAATAAACGTCTAGCTTGATGACCGGTGATTAAATTTAAATCGCAGACACGGGTTCCGACTTAGGTTTGCAACACTGAACGTTTTACGTATTTTTTGTCTTTACCATACATTATGTTGCATAAATTTTCCGCCAACTGGCAATTTGCTTGTCTGTAGTTCTCTGAACACAATTTGCGAGATTTTCTCGTGTCCCAGTTTTTAGAAACTAAGATCGGCTTACTAGTTTGTCGTCTTTTGCCTTGTTTTTCGTCTCATTAAATAGCCTTATCGCTAATAAAACACCCCTAAATAAGACCCGTGTACAAAAGATTTGTTCACTAAAGGAATTAATTTTAATGTAGTTTTAAAAAATTAAATATAACGTACATGTAATAACAACATGTAGAATAAAGTAACTTACTTTGTGTATATAAAGTATTAATAAAATGTTATTTTAATTCTATATTGAAGGTATCGCAGGACTTCTTTTTTTACTTACCTTTTTGGCTTTTTCGTGGGTCGCAACATAAAAATGGTTGAGAAATGTTAAAAGCGAACTGTATATTGCTCTTTCGTGATATATAAATATATATATAGCTAGGCTGAAATGACTTCCGTTGGTGTACCAATTGATAGCATTTTCGGTATTCTTGTATTAAACGACACTATGATGTATTTTGTGCGGTAATGTTATCTTGTAGTAACCAGATGAAATGAATGTCGCCGTGGTCTAAACGACCATGTTGCGGGTATTGTCTATAGTATAAATGGTCAACCCATTAGCCAGGGTAGACGTAAGTGTTGGCGAAAAGTTTCCTCGCCTTTCAACCAGGCCATAAAAAAAAATAACAAGCCTGTTTCAGCTGTCAGACATGGAATACGAAGAGGGGAAATATTCAAATTCAAAGAAAGATCGTTTCACAAAATACAAAAGTATATTTCTGTAAAAATAAGTCGGCTAATAATAATAAATGGTTGTAAAACAAAATGTTATTTCTTATAAAAATACATAAATTATACACTATATTTTATAAGTTTAAAGTTACGTAAACATAAGCGATAATGAAATATAATTGTCATATTTCAGCCAAGCATAACTTCAAATTACTATTATACAAATATAAAGCAGTGTCATAAAATATTCAAATAGATTTATTGCATAAAACTTATATAATCATCGCATATAATTATAGCACAATTATTTCAAGTTGGGTTTTCTTAGCGAGAGTGTTTCGTTAGCATTAGTTAGATTTTAGTGTTAAAATTAAAAGCAATTAACGTTCTTTGAAATAAACTATAGTCCCGCAACATTTTTGTATATTTATCGTTTTTAAAGTAAATATTTACCGTTTGCCCTTAAGTGCTTTAAAATCAGTAGCCGTAGAGTATTAGTAATATTATTAGTAATATTTCATGTAAAAATAATATTTTTGTTATTATTCCAATATAGCAACATTAATATACTGAAAAAAATAGGTATCATGGGACACCCCACAAAAGCGAAGCCTCTTACTCATTTTCCAATCCAATTTGCCGAAGCCGTAATATGTTTTGACCGGTAAGAAAATCCTGAAATACTGACGTTTTTTTTATTTAGTATTTTTAATATCAATTTAGTAATAAACACTATAAATGTCTTTACACTTTCAATCTCTTGTACTCGGTCCCGCTCACTCATATGGGCAACAATACGCATTGCCCAGTCAATGAGATGCGTTGCTTCTATCTACTCTTTCCTTTTAGCGTGACATAGTTCCCATCCAGCACGTACGTTAAGAAGCTTCGCTTTAAAAACTAAATCTAAAATCTAATCTCTTCCAGCATTGACACACCTGGCGTAATCTTAACTAGGTACCAAAGTAATGCTCAATATAGGGATTTCAACTGGGCACATTCAAATATCCGGACTTCACGTGTCATCGAAACGTATTTTTATTAATATCCTAAAAATGCGTCAAGATGATTTTCTTCAACAGTAAGCACGTGGCAATTTAGCGTTTAAATTTACAATGAACAATTTAATTGGTTGGCAACAATGGTAGAATTCAGGTTTTTCACGCACTATGAAATTAAAAGCGAGCACGTAACGTACAAAGCACAGATAGAAGAAAAGATTTAATTAAAAACACAGTGATTAGAAATTAATAAGAAACTCGAAAGATAACTCAAACAGATCGATAAGGAAATTTAGTCAGCGTTCTTAATACTTTACCAAGAGGACTATAGTTTTAAGATAATTTTCAATTAAACTGTACTACATAGCTTTTTAGTGTGCGTAGTGTTTAGCTTTAATTTTAAAAAAAACTTAATTTAAAAAACTAAATTAAAAATTATAACAACTCATCCTTGAGTAATTCTCATAAACATTGTGATAGTGTACTTTTAATGGATTTCCATTTATCATTGATGAACTTTCAAATTTCAGTAATTTAAAAAATTCAAATAGTTGAATTAGGAACTTGTCGGACCTTACATATTTATAAAATTTTTATTTATTTTTGACAAGTTCGTTAAAAAATTTTGTAAAATAGTTTTATATAAAAATCATACGAGTATATAATAGGTTAATCAGTCTATATTTTTTGAATATTTAATTAATACATAAATTAAAATTAACAAGTGAGAACATAAAAGGAATAGTAAAATTATAATTAAAATCAATAATCCACAGTAACAATAATGACTTACGTCCGAACACTGAAGCGTTACTCCAATTCCGAGTGGATTTGAATTTTTATATATATTTTTTTTTATTACATTGAGAGTAACAAACGAGCACACACTTCACCTGATTGCAAGTGATTCCTGCGGCCCATGACATCTACATTCATCCTCGACAAGGAATCATAATGCAGATGCATTGTCACCCTTGAGGACTGAGATGGAATGCCTCGTCACCAGCAATAAAGGCCTCCGGATCCCTGCACTCACCAGACGAAACACAGCAGCATTATGCTGCTATTTCACGCTGGTATATTTGTTAACTGAAAATCATAATGAATATAATTTAAATACGAATGCCTGATTCGATAAGAAAATTGAGTGACGTTTAAATAAACAGAGTTCACAAAAAAAAATACAACTTATCTCTTATTACCAATTAAAGTTACACAACCAATAAACATAGGAGTCTAATTTCGAAAGAATAATTTTTAAAATAATACTGGTCGTAAGTGGAAATTTAAAGCTGGTTAAATATAACTATGGCAACAGTTGATGTTGCAACTCAAGCCGGTTTTACGGCGCCAATTAGTAGATATGTGACAAAACAGCTAATTACGATAGCAAATGTCACAAAAATTAAAGATGGCGTCCGTAAGTTTATTTAGTCAAATTAAACAAACGTGTTGGTCAATAATTAATATGTTTCATTTGAGTACACTGCATGATATCTATATTTATTATCTAATTACCAATTTATTTTTTTAGCTAATTAAATTAGGATTGAAAGGTCAAAGCACACCATATTGCAACTGTTAAAGTTTCTCACCGTTTAACGAACCGATCTCTACTTCTTTGGACAGTACAAAAATATTTTCACTTTCGCCTTCAAACTCAGTCTGTGTGAACTGAGCTTTAATCTTTATAAAGATTAATCATTCACTGAACATAAATATTAGTTATCGATATTAAATATAAATAATTATATGTATCAAAAATATGATTTTGCAATAATGTCATATGTTGAGTATTACAGGAACTAAAAGTATGTAAAAAGATCAGACTTACTGCTAATGGTTACCTAATGTTAAAATAGTGTTTTTAATACCACATAAGCAAGAGCACAAAATATAGTATAACATAGAATTTATAAGCTACAATCTACATAAAATGGAAGTCCGTTTGCAGTCTATGGTTTCAAAATGGTCTTGAGTAAAAAATTAAAAAAAAAGTTAACTTAATATTCGACTGGCTAGGACAGTCGTGTGCATTAACAATTATGTTATGTGGTTAGTGTAATAAATTACTATAGTCGACGCATTATGAACTGAGGCTTTGGGACATAAATCATATTTATCTGTCTGTCTCGCTCGCACTTACAGGTCTTATGGAGAGGTGTAGTGATGTGCGTAAGAATTGTAGAGGTGCATATCGATAACGGGATAGGTACGATCGATATGCTAAATTATGTGAAGTATTAATAGGAATAATTTTTGTGATAATGTGAAAATAAAAGTTTTTAATTTGTAAGATAAAATGTTTGTTTCGACGTAATCATAGAGAAACTGTATAGATCGTAATATGGCCCTGAAAAGGGCCGTTCTTATCTTTTCTAGGGATGATGCATCGACCCCGCGTGCGCAGGTAGCCGAGTATCGATAACAGGTTGCATTGCGTGCACATTCCTACTATCAGCGACATTTATTGCCCGACGACTCAGTTTTAAATGCGTCGACTATAAATTCTTATATTTATTGTTATAAATAATGCTCCAACTCTTGAGAACTCATAAACGTTCGAATAATTTGACAGACAATGTGAAACATTACGACAGTGAAGCGTCAAGACCCTAATGGTTTAGGGTACGGTCTGCGTAACTTATAGTCGTAGGTTGGAATCCACCATACGACTTGCCATGAATCAACTCCTAACAAAAGCATTTCCAGCTTAGTTGGAATGTTTAACCGGAAATTAGTCATTTTAATAACATAACATTCCTCTTTAAAAAAAATGCATTAACCACACACAATTCCAAATTATCTATAACTGAACACAAACTATCCGTAACGAAATCGTAAAAAACTTCTATATGTTTGTACACGCTAATCTCTGGTGGAACAAAGGTTATACCCATTTTGTATGTGGTCATTTATTGAGACATACTTTAGCTAAAATTTAGTATTTGTTTCATTCGAAAGTTATACATGTTAATGCACACAACCAACCATAAATTCCTATAAAACTACATTAATATATATTTGAGTCGAATTTTTGCTCACGAGTGTACATATATCCCAATGCTGAGCATAGACCTCTTTTCTAAAGAGGGTTTTAGAGAATAATCCTCGGCTTCAAGTCAAATTAGCGGACTCCACATGTCTTTGAATTTTTTTTTTATTTCATAACATGGGAAATCAGATTAAAATTACAACAAGCAATATCAATTGATGCCTGCGTCAAGGATTGTACTCGCGAACCGTGAATTACGAGCTAGCACTTGAGACTTTGAGCTACCACGACTCTATATAAATATTTTTCTTAAAAATATTTTATATAATAATTACACATGTGTTCACAATATGTCATGTGTTATTCTTTAACGAGTAAAACTTTAACCCTAAAACACAGTATAATTAATATTTCATATTACAGTATTTCATATTACTTAAATATATATTATTTAAATTGATAAACAGTGAAGCACCTCAATCGATTAGAATGCAGTATATTCAATATTGACACATGGCGATTCCAAAGTATCTACAAACATGTGCATATTTGCATGTGCACACATTTTTAAACTAGAATAAACCAAAATCTGAATGCAACGGGTGTTGGTTAGTTTACCAACCTGTTATATGTAATGTTTATAGCCCAATCTTTGCTGAAATCATCTAAGATAATGGTATGATAGGACTAGAATGGGCATTGTGCGTGAAACTTAAGAAAAAACACAAAATAAAATTATATAATGATATAAGGCTGTCATGATTCCACTTGTTTTCTTATGAAACTAAATGTGTCATAAACTCACCAAACGTGTCATGCTGCTATTCTATGAGGGCATAGCCCTTCTCCGGTCAAGCAAACAATTCATGCTGCAGCATAGGAACAAACTGCAGCGCTAAGATGTTTGCCGTCTTGACTCATAATTATATATATCATAATCATATGATATATATATATATATAAATAGTGTATATATATATATATATATAATTATACTTTTATACACGATTGATAAAATCACAAAAATAATTACTTGAATATTGTTAAAAACTTGGAAACAAAACGTTCAATCATTCAATAACATAGTCATTGTTTCATTCAAGTTGTAAATATATCACAAGTATAGTAGTACTTTTATTATAGCGCACAATTGCGCTCTTTTTTCGGGCCTTATTTTCTTCAATTTATATATTTATGTTTTTTATATACCCATGTATATAATTTTTAAAGTTTAAAAGATATTCATTGAGATAGACAATTCAAATTCAAATTGAAGTATCATTTCGACAATACAATTTCAAGCCAGACAAATAAGCTGTTTTCCTTCATCCATTTGGAACTGCACTTTGTCAGAGTTGGCTGCCTTGTCAGCTGATTTAGAGAGAGCGCTTGCTAGAAATATTTGCGCAACTCCTGTAGCGGTCACGAAGAAAGCCCAGCCTGGAATTGGTAATTTTTAAATAAGTTTCCATTCTGTCTTGTTGTTATAGAAAAGTCGTTTTATACTATTACTATTATTTCACTATTATTATATATTTAAATGACTTCAAAGGGGAAATTTCTTATACTTAATATTGTTGAAGATAATGTTGCATTAATGTATTTGTGTGTTATCGACATATTTATAAAGCACATCTGTGTGATGAGAGTAAAGTTACTTATTTTAATTCTACATTCATCCTTGACAAGGAATCATAATGCAGATGCGTTGTCACCTTTGAGGACTGAGATGGAATGCCTCATAACCACCCGGCCAATAAAGGCCACCGGATCACTTCACTCACACGACGAAACTCTACCACTGTTAAACTGGTATTAAAGAATCTGATTAATGACCTATCCTAAGAACAGAAATTGTTGTACTTAGGTCAATGAAAAAAACAGAATAAAATAGTTGAGTATATATTAATAATATAATAAAAATAAAAGGAGGAGGAATGAAACTTAGTCATTCAAAATAAACTGTGCCTCAGATCTGTCCAAAACAAAAATTGTGTGCATATGTTATTGTGGCATTAAGACAGGTAAAAGTGATTGCATGGTCTATCCCCTTCATTTCAGACCACCCATTCATACAGTCAGCACAGGTCCACTGGCAAAGCAGGTGGTAAGTTTTATTAAGTGGAGGCATATAATTTTATATATTATACTGTTGTTGAGTTGGATTTGTTTGTGTATATATTATATGAGTGGCATAAATTAGAAACTTGCACCAATCTTATCACACACACCTTGGTTAGAAAGTCCATGTTGTGCGAGATGAAAGAGACACGGCATTGCAATCAAAAGTCAATTGATATAATCTGGTTACATCCAGGTGTCACCATGGTAAAATTCGACCATAACACCATTTTTTGTATATTCCTCTCCTAATACATATTTCTAATTACAGATGGCGTACATGCTCATTGTCGTAAAAAGAATGAGGAATTAAATAAACAAGATCAAAAGTATACCACTGATTGGTTTTTGTGTATAAGGAAGAAAAATGCAAGAATAAATTATAGTAGGATCTGCCCAATCCTTAGAAAAGACTTCTTCAACATTAGAATGAGAAGGCAAACTCCAGGCATATAAAAACAACATATTATGGTAAACAGGAAATTTCAATTAATTCAACTTTATAGAATATACTTAAACAGCGCCAAAGATATTTGCAAAACTTGAAGCCTTAATGTCCAACTTTACCTGGAAGATATATTAATGATATGCTACTAAGTTCCCGAGGATGGATATTTTTTTTTAATATTCCGTGTTTGTATTATAATAAAGAATATTTTGAATTCATTTTAAGGTTCTGATGCTATGTCAGCGATATGGAACACTTACAAAATCACCCAAAAGTGAAAACAAAATAATTTGTTTTACACAAATTTATTTTAATTGCGACTCATCAGTGTTTTGTCTAGTAAGGCAACTATTTTATAAAATGCTTACCTATAGAACAGTCTCCGGGAATATATGGCTCTGAATTTTCACCACATAGTCGTTTAACTCTTTGTGCACCCCAACCCCATGGATACAACAAGAGGCCGAGAACACCAAATAATCCTAAAAGATTATACAAAACATTTAGTACATTGATATGAATGTTTATTTTATTTTGTAAATAATTTTACAGGATACATTTTGGAGTGTGTTTTTTACATCCCCCTTTATCATCGGGCAACTAACCTCACCCATGGCAGGCTTTCATCCTTGTTCATTTTGTTGTGAATATTCCTTACATTCAGGCGAAGTGGTAAGCTTCGTCAATTTTAAGGCAAACAGCGAAACATAGGAGTAATTTGCTCTATCCAATTACACTGTGGGTCAAGTGTATTAAAAGAAAAGTGAATAGGCATTTGCAGAACTTGTGTGCTCTATCATCAACGTCTACAACACCATATGATATCTGGTTGGAGTTGCAACTAGCACTGACTTTTATCCATATTAGTAAATATTGTAATACTAAAAAAGTATGTGCCTAATGGGTATAACATGGAATCTTCCTCAAATGGCATCCTCACCCGTTTCATGGTGCACCCTACTGTGTGACAGATAAGGTTCTGGTAAACCACTCACTGAACAGTAAATCCAATAAATGTAAGTAATGTAATGCAGCACAATACTGTTTTTTCGTGGTTTCTTATGGATGATGAAGCTGAATATGGTCATGGACCAGGCCAGATAGGCCAATTGCATGCTAATGAACACAATTCTCAGCCACATCCATCCAGGTCATGCAAGCAATCTTAATAATATAGTAATTGCAACAACTAAGAGAATTTAATAATGACTCTCTAGAGTCAAGTGGTTCTTCTGTCAATTACTGCTGAGGTCTACATCCACAAATCAACATCTTCCGGTAGTTACCGGCTGACTTCAACCATGCATAATATATTACAGCACTGCAAGTATTCTTTCTAAGAGGCAGACATTCATTTAGTCTCTAATACTAGTACTACAACTTTTTCATTGTATTATTACTTATTCACTGTAATGGTTCCAAAAAAAGTGAACTGGAATTCTTATTACTGGCAACAAAATCCATCATGTCCTCATCGATGATGATGCATCTGCATTATGTTTTCATACTGAGGATGAATGTATGTGGACATGGACAACAGAAGTACAAAAGTAAAAGGTACTGGATGGTAAGGACATAGTTAGTGTCTGGTAACCTTATATGGTACAGATTTACAAATTCACTTAGTTTAGGGTGTATTGAGAAAAGGAAGTACTTATTCAGTTTTTTGATTTGACTTTTAATATTGTACTAGTAATGCTGAAGTTTGGAGCTTAGGGCCTAATAGCTCCCTTTTAATTTCTCTGTAAACCGAGTTTGATCCCCAGTGACAGCACCAATGACCAATATTGTGTGCTAGGTACTGATTTAAAACATGTTTGTTGACGAAAGATAACATTAACTTGTCTCGGACATAAGTAAAATAAATAAAGATTTATTTCAGGATAGCAGCATAGTGTTGCTTTGTTTCTTCTGGTGAGTGTAGGGTAGTAAAAAATATGAATATGGGTGACAAGGCATTCCATTTCCGTTCTCAAAGGTAACAATGCATCTACATTATGATTCCTTATCAAGGATGAATGTAATGTCATGGGCCGCAGGAATCACTAGCCATTAAGTAAACTGTGTGCTCGTTTTTTAATCTCAATGTAATCAAAAAAAATGAAAACCTGTTTCTAAGTTTTGGAGAAGTTTGTGAATAGCTCAGGATCATGATTTATATTAAGCTATGGGGTAGGCTTATAATCAACAGTGGAACAATGAAAACCTTGTATGATAATGTGACCACAATTCAACATAGCAGCTGGCTTCTTTTTATTACTTCTCTATATGAGATGACAATGGCTAGTAGTGAAAAAAAATATGAATATTGTCTATAACTCTCCTGGTACTTTACCTCCCAAAGCCTGTGTAGCTCCTGCAAGAGAAATGACACTCTTCTTGAACACAGACTGCACGCAGCAAGCCAAGACTCCAGCTAATACTGTAGAGAATTGTATTGCAGCACCTGATAATTTCAAAATAGATAAATTCCTTTAAACAGATTTTATAACATAATTTCTTGAATAATACGTGATAATTTGCATTATTACTTCATAATATGAAACAAAATCATTCAATAGTATTTATTTGTTTGTCTGTATGATTTATTAAATAAAAAATAATAATTATATTTACATATTATTATTATTTTTTATTATTTTATGGTTATTACAAGATAAAATATGCACAAGCTATATTATAGTGGTATAAGTATTTATGTAGATACCAACACACACTCATTGTCATCTTCCCTAAGAATAAAATAAGATCTGAGAAAGGTTCAGATACAATGGCAAGAATAAGCAATCCCACCATATTGACCTCACTTGATATGCACGTCTAAGCACCTATAGTTAAACTATTGTTTAAATTTGTTAGTAAATGATTTGTTAGATAGTGCACAACACTTTGTCTGTTATAACATTAATGCTATAAAATTAATTTTGACTATAGTGTGGAGTATATAATTATATATAAACAACTTGAAAAGCATAAAAAATTTGAAAAATAATGTCTAAATATAATTCTACTTACATAATGATAAGAAAAACATTGCAGCTTTCCATGGAGTAGGATAAACAGTTGAATCTGTAGCAAGTCCATAAAAGGAGAATGAAGCACAATTGTTGTGACTATGGGCCATGCGAATACAACTGGAAAAGTTTAAATTATAAAATTAAAATCCTGTTCTGTATACAAAATATAAGGTAAATTCTGCCATGTGAAGACTTATTATTTTCTTCTCATTGCGTAAGATGTGCACTAAGTGATCAATGAGTTAATCATATAAAATGTAGCATGTAGCATGAACAATGAAATCAGGAAAAATAATCATTATGAATATGGCTTTGGATTGTTAGGAAAATAAAAGTGTATCCAATCCTATCTTCTATATATTTCTAAATTATAAAATTATTTTTCCTGTTTTTAATTTTATATTATTCTCACTACAAAGCAGCAACACCAACAGTATTATGATGTGTGTATAAGCAAGTGCCCAAGCAGTATAATATTACTCTTAGTTCACTTTGTATTTAAGAATTTAAATGTTAATTTGTGATAATTTCAGAGTAGTACTAAATATTTTTAAAACTGATTATATAATCAACTTCTACAATAGTTAGTAAAGGACATTTATTGATATAGACATTAAATCAGAGCAATTTCTAATTTTCAATAGTTATTATACACCTGCTCATTTTGAGCATTATTCAAATTGTCTGTGCCATATCACAAATCAATTTTGTTAGAGATAGAAAATGTAAAAGAACTCGGATGATATTGCCATAATTCATAGTACTAAACAACCAATAAAAAAAATGAGATTTAAAACATTTTTCAATTCTTTATTTTAAGAATGTACACTAACCGATTATATATCCCAACAGTGGGCACGAAAAATCCTGTAACGTTATTGTCATTCGTGATAACAGGTTGTCCTAATAGCCATTTAGGCGTCATAATGCCGGTCAATATTAACATAAATGCAGCCAAACTCAATAACAACCAAGCTAAACTACGCCCTGTTATTATTACATAGCACATTATGATATAAATTACTCAATGAGGAGTTATTTATCATCAAACAATTATTCTAAAAAACAATCAATACTATTTTTAGTCACTTTTTGGAAGTAAATAAATAAATAGAAACAGATTGTTTTTTTGTTTTCACTTCACATAAATCCACTTGTCTTATTCATATTATTGTTAGTGTTGCTACGTGGTTAGTTTAACTTTCCCTACTTTATAAAATTTCTTTGTGTTTTACATAAATAAATTATATCCATATTTAAATACATTATTTTTCTTACGTATATAATTATGACCGATGATGAAATTGCTGTGTGTTGCTGAGTGAATTGCCAATTCGAACCTAATAATTATCCATAATTGGTCGTCGCACTTTGAAGGGTCCATCTACCATTACAAATGGCAAAGTATCGTTGCAGGAAGCTTGAGGATGTTAATTAAAATGAACAATGTAAACTTGCCCTTCAATCACTACAATGATAAAATAATACCACAAAACATAATATACATTTGCTTTGTAAAAAAAATAGTTCTATATAATGACACACAGATGAACTTGGATATACAGATCACTGAAATTGGCTGTACACAGAACAGCTTGAAGAATTTTCTTCCTTTTACGATCAAGCTTATGCTATATAATATATATGCTTATATATATATTATCAAGAAGAGCATCGAATAAGCTTTCTTTTAAAATACGGGAGCACTTATTAAAGACGTCTGCTGTAAATTAAAATGGTAAGTAATACCCTTGTCGTTATTTATTATATGATATTTATTTATGAGTATATATGTATATTATGTATTGTTATTTTTAAGTAAATATATTTAAATAATAGTGTACTTACTTTCATTATGTTATAATGTTTTTTTTATTATATTACTAATTATTAAAAAAATATATAATAGTTAGTAATAATTCTACCCATTTTATTATTTTATTTAAAATTATTATTATATATAATTTTATTTTACAATATTTGCACTACACCTACTACAATATCTCTCTACTCCACAGGTTGACTAGAGAAATTATGTAAGGTGTACCTCTTTTTGTAAGGTGTGGCCTATAAAGTTTAAAGACATAAAAAAAATGCTCCATTAATAAAAATTTGTTCGTAGAACATCTCCTGATCAGCTCAATCAAGAATTCCTAGTTAAAATAGCTAAATTCACTCCAAGCACAGATAGAAAATAACTTGTACTTTACAAGTTGTGGTCAAAAAGTTTATTTATAAGTATTTCCTTCAAAACTCATAAATGATTGGCATATAAAGCTCCGTTCAGATTTAAATTAAAAGAAACGTTGGATTTATGATACTCAATCAAGAATTTTATACATATATAATTTTATAATTTAAAAAATATATAAAATACAAACTTGAAAATATTAAATATGTACACGTATTTAATATAATTTATGATTCATTTGTGGATTTGGATAACAAGATAGCAAGTTTTGAGAATCATCATCCGAGTCGATTTTTCGATATAATGGAAAAGAAAATACTTGTTAATATAATTAACATATTTATTCAAAATATCCACGTATAATATAATTTTATACAAAAATCACTATTATACACTAAAATATATAGTAAGTTTTCTTTTTCTTCTATTAATAGTTTTATTTTTCTCTAGATGAAATACTATAATAGGATCAAAAGTTCAAGTTCACATCTAAATTGGTCGTTCACACTGCTTTTTAGTGTAGGTAGGGCCTATTGTAAATGTGTGGAAAAGTATATTAAAGATGTAAAGTAACATAAATATATATATTTTTTATTAAAAATATTTCCTGTGTAGTTTTAATTATTCCAGCTTTTATTCCATCTAACAAAATACTGACATTCATGAAAAAAACATTGATTTAACACGTACTTATTTTTTTAATTACAACACTGTCGTACCAAAGATATCAAGGAACCATAGATGCTCTTGCTATTGAATGTGTATGTGTATATATTTTCTTTTTTCATCTGATGATAGAAGTGCGTGAAATGGTAAATCGAAACAAGGCCTATTGATAATTCATTTAGCTGTAATGAATCTTAATTACACAAATATATCACCTGCTGTTGTATGAAAGTGTTAGGATTCTAACAATTTAATGTGTCGTGCTAGATTTCAAAGTGAAATGTGGTCGATGACAGTGTAAAACGGTGCTCGCTACGTAAGTATAATTTTGCTGATTTAGATAGTACGTCTTCTTCGATCATTTAATGGGTAGTATGGGATTTTTTATTTTGTCGTGTTTGTCTGCGATTTGACAAGTAAATTCAGGTGATGTACGCTTTCATAGTACCTCTGGTTGTTTGAAAGTAAGAGCAGGATACTGCAAATTATTTAAAGAAAATCGTTTATTAAATATTATTTTTATAATTTTACATTATACTGCCATAAACAGTATTGTTTAATAATCGGAACAAAAGGTATGTTTCAGATCCTTAAGGAAGTTCATAAAACATGTTTTCGTTTGCCCTTGTTGCAAAATCTCGATTCCTTTGTCATTCCTATTACACTTTTACTTTTATCAACAAACTCAGGTCGTAATTGTTCTTACTCAAACAATTTCCCGCTATTTTGCAATTTTTTAATGTGGGTAATTAATAATGTAATACTGGAATTGATATGAAGTTTAAAATAGTTAGAATATGAGAATGAAATTTCCTCTACGATAATCTAGATTCGTTGCACAGATGTTTGATTTCAAATGCTCTTTTAATTTATTGAATAGTTTGGGTATGTGTATTTTATAATTGACCAACATTTAAATATTTTTGGTGTGTTTTGTGTCCACTTAAATAGGTTCTCCAAATCATTAATGAACTGAACAGAAAACAGTAAAATTTATCTTCCATCTGAAGAGTGAAGTAGAAATTTTATACATTTAAAACCTTGTATATAAGATACAATGTATTTGATATTTTAATTGCTTTTTACCAAGTGTGGCAATTATATCAGATTCTTCCAGTATTATAAAGGCCTATGTTAAGAATTGGTCTGCTATAAACTGATGATCATAAATGAAAACAGGATGCCATTAGGCACCATTTAAACCATTAAGTTCCAAGTTCACCATCTTGCTAAATCTGTCAAGTTTTCTGCTGCTGTCTGCAACTGCTTTCTAACAGATGCCAGAAAGTGATGATGATTTATATAACTATGATCATTATCTCTGCATTTAATTAGTTCATATTCCTGCTGACCAAAGGATACCCCCACAGATTACTATGAAGTCAGGATAGCTTACTGCATCTATTGATTTCTCACAAATTTACATAGTTTATCACTCTCTTTAGTTCACCCTACATATGATTTTCCATTATTTAATATACTTTAATAAACTTAAAATGTTAATCTATAACATACATTTTAAAGAGCCGATATTATATTATGAAATAACATATATTATAAAACACATTGTATAGAGTAAAACATATACATATAAAATTAATTTATTAGAAACGGAAATAACAATCCTCATAAAGATGTGAAAAAATTGTGTTTAGTGGTGATATATAATTATGTATTTGTTAAAACAAACATAATCAACTTTATCTACTAGTTTGGTGGTGTTATACAATAACTGTAATAAAATACTTAAAAGAACTGTAATTCTACTTACTTTGTAATATTGGTTGAATCAACCTATTAATTTATGTGTATGTATATTTAAAAACCTGAGGGGAGTTGAAATTTATGGGGGACACTATGTGCAGGGGATTAAACATGTGCTTATATCCTGATGATAAAAACTGTTTGTAAACTCTCTATATTTCACACTTAATAATATTGAATACTCGAATGCAGTGGTATTGATAATAGAATATGTTATGCTATTTTGGTGAGATTAATATTAATTTATTTCCATAGCTAGGTTACATAATAATAATAATGTAACTCTATTGTGGCTTTGTATATGCCTATTGGTGTGAAAAATCACCAGGAAACTACCAAGTAAGCCTTATAAGTATTTAATATCATGTAAGCCGTAGGTTGACTTGTGAGCATAAAATAATCTCTTGTCTATGAATAGATATCTGAATACAATAATTAAAAATGGGCTTCTATTTATTGTCGTCTAGTTCTAATGGAAAGGAATAGTCTACAAGTTTTATACTTTACTTGTTAGTTTGTTTAGTTTATATCTTATAAGTTTGTTTATGAAATTTTGATTATGTATCATAATTTGTGCATCTGCAATCTTTGTAACTCAAATGTATAAATAATGTGTGTGTGTTGTCTAAAATATATTACAGTGCCTTAAGCAATTGTGCAAACAGAGGATATCACCTGTTGTCCTCTTCTCAATCCTGATGAATTTTTTTTCTATTACATGAGCGTAACAAACAGGCTCATAGTTCACCTGATGGTAAGGCCGATGATGTCTACATCCATCCTCAAAAAGGAATCACTATACAGATGCGTTGTCATCCTTGAGGACTGAGATGGAATGCCTCAACACCAGTAATAAAGGTCTCCAGATCCCTGCACTCACCAGACCAAACACAGCAGCACCATGCTACTACTTTATGCTGGTGTTCTGTGAGGGTGTGGTACTACCCCAGTCGAGCTGCTCCATTCATTCTGCAGCAAGAAACAAACTGCAGTGTAGTGTATTACATTGCTATAAGATTAGAGGAAGGGTTGGATGCAGTCTTGTGAATTTGGGCACAAATAATAATACACCTAGACTTGAAGACACATGATTTGTAATGTACAAATATTGTTCCCTGGCTGAGAATTGAAGTCAGGGCCCTAGATGTATCATCAAAATGGTCTGACCACTATGCTAAAATTAAGATGATGCATGCACACAAATTATGTAATGTACACAAAGATATACCATTTAGGCAAATCAATAGAATAACTTGTCATATTAACACCAAACATATTTAAAATACATAAACATATTTATCAATATAATAAATAGAAAACAGTAGCAAATAATATATAAAGATAAGCAGGACCCCTTATCAACCTTCAGATTTTTAATGAAATACAAAAAAAAAGGATCCATTATATTTCTTAAAATATTGTATAATCAAACATTGATAAATATAAACATGTATCAAATTATTTAGGCTTATTAGTATTTCCCCAATAAATACCCTTGTTAACAGATTCTGTAAAGTTTTTTTTTTACGTATCCACTTAATAATTTTTATATTTCTTTTTCACCACACATGGATGAAGAATTAACATTGATACATATAATCAACTTTTCTTAACCAAATCTGTCTCTTTGTGTTACAGAGCTACCAAACAGACCAGTATTGAAGCAGAAAGTGCCGTTTCCAGTTAAAGGAATAAACAAATTATGTTATTTTAAATAACATTCAACTGTGATCTCTGTTTTGTGACTAGTTATATTTTTATACTCATATGACTTACGGTGGGCTTTAGTGCAATTTGTTTGTTTCCTATTTATGAAAAAGTGCTGAGAGTAGGATGAGTTCACTCGGTGTAAGGCCTCAGTTGCCTTTGCGGCCGATCGACTTAGACCAGGTGAGTCTTCTTCTTAATCTTAATCTTATACTTCCTATTTTAAATTATAAGGACATAGCCACACATGTATGTCAGTTTTATATGATAGTAAATAGTACTTTTTGATTTGGATAATCGATGATGATTTAGCAGATTTCCACAACTTTGATATCTTCTGGTTGCTACCAGATGATTTAAATTTAATTATGTATGTAGATCTTACATTATTTTATTTTTATTATTATTTATTAAGATTATTATATTATAGTATTATTTTCGTGACATTACAGGAGATAAATGAGCACAATGCACCTGATGGTAATTGAGGACAGTTACCCATAAACAATTAACTGATGGACATGAAATATTTAAATACTAGTTATCGGGACTCCAGTTTGAGATACTTATTACACAGCTATGTTATCCTGCTTTATCATGTTGGTATTCTGTGAGGTTGTGATTCACCCCTGGTAGAGTCATCACATTCATGTTAGAAACTAGGCAGGTGGGCTATACAGGCAAATAATCACATAAGGTGTAACTTTAGATTCTAAGAACCATCAATTTTCATTTCTCCCAGGAAGACCAAATTGCAGATGCAGACATGTTAACAGTGGTAAAGCCATGCCACTGTTGGTTTCTAGCTATAATATGTTTTTTTATATAAGGCTCAGATAACACGAAACGAAAATATAGAGGGTAAGTTTAGGGTATGGTCTGCGAAATTTAATGTCGTAGGTTCGAATCCACCATTAGACTGTTGTTGTGAAATATCTCCTAGCACAAGCATTTTCAGCTTAGTTGGAGTGGTTATAAGTTTTGTTAATAGCATTACTAATATTTAAGAAAATAGGCTATATATAACATTAGAACACACAACCCTTCCCCAGTTTTCAATATTTATATGTTACCTCTCCTGCCACCCATTTAGAGACCTTTCTTTCATATAAATGTAAATTCCAAAATATATTTGAATATAACAAGGATTCGAACACGACATTGATACTCCTCATGAGTGAGTTTTACCATTTTTTTTGAACTCTTTCGACCCTGAGAATAAACATAATCGCACGTCAATTATCTCAGTTTATCATTTATGACGATTTGACTTTGTTTAACTCCAGCGCTTTATCTTAGGGGAATAACAATCTGTTTAAACACATCCTTACTTTAATTTGCCTTCTTTTGGAACACAGGTATCGATAATTTTATTAATTGTACAGTAGAAATAGTTGACTTTTTTCAGACCTACATAACCCATATATAAGATTTATATAAGTTCAAAAGACGTGACGAAGTGAGACGACAAATTTCCAATAAAATTATTCCAGTTTGTCTCATATATCCTTTAAGCTTCTAGTAAGTTACTTTCTCTTTCAACTTAACTGAAGTTATACTCAGTTAAACTTTATATAAAAAAGAATATCTGCTGCGTTTTTTTCTGTATGTTTTGTCCCTGTCCAATCTTTGTCATATTTCAACGCATTGTTAATTCTTTCACACATTTTTTGCTCTTCATATTACGATATTTCCTCTAGTTCCTCTAGTTCATAGGGCCTCCCACTCGCGACTCTAATTAGATAAAGCTGTAAAGGTCTCTGGACCAACAGCAATATTAACACAAAAAAATAAAATCCTCTAGATGGCTTCTAATTGAGAGAGATAGGGAAACTTCCATTGGCAATTGTTTTTTTTTATAAGTACGTTAATACGAGCAACACATTCGTCAACTTTATTTTCTTTTTCTTTGACTACCTTCCTTCCTGATATTTTTTAACTTCAGCAACTCCTTCTTTTCTGATCAGTAGGTGCTATTTTTTTTTGATATGGAACTTACAACTCTTGTCTATAATATAATATAATCTGTTTTGTTTAAGTACGTTAAGACGAGCAATACATTCGTCAACTTTATTTTCTTTTTCTTTGACTACCTTCCTTCCTGATATTTTTTAACTTCAGCAACTCCTTCTTTTCTGATCAGTAGGTGCTATTTTTTTTTGATATGGAACTTACAACTCTTGTCTATAATATAATATATTCTGTTTTTTTTAAGTACGTTAAGACGAGCAACACATTCGTCAACTTTATTTTCTTTTTCTTTGACTACCTTCCTTCCTGATATTTTTTAACTTCAGCAACTCCTTCTTTTCTGATCAGTAGGTGCTATTTTTTTTTTATATGGAACTTACAACTCTTGTCTATAATATAATATAATCTGTTTTTTTTAAGTACGTTAAGACGAGCAACACATTCGTCAACTTTATTTTCTTTTTCTTTGACTACCTTCCTTCCTGATATTTTTTAACTTCAGCAACTCCTTCTTTTCTGATCAGTAGGTGCTATTTTTTTTTGATATGGAACTTACAACTCTTGTCTATAATATAATATATTCTGTTTTTTTTAAGTACGTTAATACGAGCAACACATTCGTCAACTTTATTTTCTTTTTCTTTGTCTACCTTCCTGATATTTTTTAACTTACAGCAATTCCTTATTTTCTGACCTGTAGGTGCTATTTTTTTTATATGGAACTTACAACTCTTGTCTATAATATAATATAATCTGTTTTTTAAGTACGTTAATACGAGCAACACATTCGTCAACTTTATTTTCTTTTTCTTTGACTACCTTCCGTCCTGATATTTTTTTTATATGGAACTTACAACTCTTGTCTATAATCCAACTCTCGTTATTAGTATAGTTAATATTTCAGTTTTTGTCCACTTCCTTCTATCATTATCTATCTAGATCTATATGTAATTGACAAAACCTATACACCGATAGGTTTTGTCAATTACATATACTTGATGTTGTCAGATTTCGCCCCAATACGAATAATACACCTGCAATTTACCACTATTCACCTGCTTAGCCGTTGTAGATGAAGACAAAAAAAAATGATACTCTATTTTTGTTTCTTGCGACTGCTCCAAATAAACAATATGAGAAAACGGAGCATTTTCACAATTAGTTACTATTTAGTACGAAATAAAAAAAATACACTAAATAGTACGACGAAAATAATTTCTGCTATTCACTTGTGTTAAATTTTTACGTTACACTAAAAATAATTCCATAATTAGTGAACACATACTAATTAGTATGGAACTTGTTCATTAATTAATTATGAAAACAGTATATTTATGACGCAATAATTAAAATGAAGATTAAATACAGAAATAAAGATGGAGTTGAGACTGCATAGATGACCTTTCGGTCAATGCAGTTTATATGTAAAGGCATATAACATACTTTCTACGAGCGTACAGTTATCATAAAAAGTCACTGCAATGCAGTGTGGCTCTATCATTGTTGACTTGTGTCACTTAAATATATTTTTTTTGTTGCATAATAAATTTCGTACTACTTTTTATGTAATCAATATTTGATGAACGCGTGGCGTAGTACCTGGCTGCTGCGTCACGGGTCTAGGTTTCGATTCCCAGCCGAAACACACAATTTTACATTCATCCTAGGCAAAGATTGAAGACACACATGCGTTATCATCGTTACGCTGCTATTTGTGGAATTCTATGAGGCCGCGGTCTGGCTGACCCATCCATGTAGGAAATAGAATTTATATAATAAAATACCATTAGTAATATTTTGAAGAAAAAAATTTATGTTCATAAATTAGTGACATCGTCGCCATTCCCTCGATTTCCCTGACATTTATCGATATCTTTCGGTCCACCTATTCAGCAATTTGGTTACTTTAGCTAGATAGTTATATAATTGAAAGAAATATTTATTGCTTATAAATGGATACGGGTCTTGATCGCGTCCATATGTATGTACATATATTATCAATGTGCGTATTATTATAGTTACGTAAACCGAAACATTTAGCTTTATTGTATTTTTGCCGATAAATGAATGCCCAATAGACTCTTAATATTATATTGTAATAGAGAGGAAAAATATAAATGATTTAGATCAGGTATTCCCAAAGTGGTCTATCGGTTTCCTAGGGGTCGACATAAACGAAAACTTATTTGGTGGCCGACGAGGTCTAAAAATCGACCCCTATTAAGTTCTTATTGGAAACTTTCAAGATACTGTATATTATGTGTTACATCAACGACATTCACACAGATTTTTTTATTTTTGATCTTTCCTTGCAATTTTAAAGTTTTTTTTCAAAAAATAATTACCTATTTAAATATTTTTATGTAATTTGTATTAATAATTATTAATTACACTTGATATTTACTGAATTTTATGTTCACTTATTTTGTTAAATTTTGATGAGAAAATTATGTCAAGTTAACTCACTTAACAAGCCCGTATTTAAATTGTACAAAGTGTTTAAGTTGGTAAGTATTTTGTTTTTTTTAATTTAAATTTTGTTATTTTTAAAATAATTTTGGCTCTCTTTGGTCTGAGGTATCAGTTCTTTTTGGAAAAGGGGTCTCTTGCCCAAAATAGTTTGGTAATCCCTGAGACAGATTAAACATTCGTAGGGGTATATAGGGTATTTGCTACGAAATCTGCGTCTGCAATCTGCGTCTGACTTTTTCAAACTTGCATAGTCGTCCCATATTTTATTTATAATGCTTAGGACGAAAAATGAGCATACAGTTTACTGGCAACTAAGACTGGATAACTGCAGCCTAAAAACAACTAAATCTGCAAAAAATATGAAGATGCACCTGCGTTGTCCAGACTGAGTATTCATATGTGTTGCCTCAATATCATTAAATGGGTCAAATCCCTACGTTCTCTTTTCGATAGCGGTCCGAGCGGAGGGCCGAACCTCTTTATGAGGGGCTCTCGGATCGTATATCGCCCCCTCTCTCTTGTCGTCGACGTTTTTCGTCCACAAGCGGCAGCCTTTGCAGCGGCAGGCCTTGTGCCGCCAGCATTGCCAGCATCGTCGTTCTCTCCCTATTTAGGGGAGCTAGCGAGTCTGCTTGGATAAAGCTGTAAAGGTCACTAGTGGACCAACAGCATCACACAAATACGAAAAATAGTAACGTTAGGATGCTTATTGATTCAAGTAATTTGGGAGGGCTTGGTCCTTCTTCTTTACCATTTATACGTGCTGTAGTTTTCTTTTTTTATTATTATAATGAGATTAACAGACGAGCACACAGTTCACCTAATGGTAAGTGATTCTTGGGGCCCACGACATTTACATTCATCCTTGACTAGGGAATATAATGCAGAGTCGCTGTCACACTTGAGGACTGACATGGAATTCCCCGTTACCAGTAAGTAATAAATGTCTCCGAATCTCTACACTCAACAGACGAAATCCTGTGCAGCGTTATGCTGCTATTTTACGCTGATATTCTGTGAGGGCGTGGCTGCAGAATTAAGGGGTCAGCTCAACCTACCCCGGCTCACCCATTCATTCTGCAGCTAGAAACAATCTGCAGTATAGCTCTACGGGGTTATATTTATTTTAGACGTATAAGTTACTCTACTGTTTTTAAAGGACATTTAGGTAAAGCAGAAAATTACCACGAGCCGACACGTTTCATTGTTTCGTCGACGACCTAGTTGTTTTACAATAGTGCCTTATTCATGACGACTAGTGGTGATGTTAAATAAATTTCATGTCTATAAATATTTGTTTCTATCTTTTTCTCAACAGTATTTAATTAAAAAAAAAACCGTACACACGAGACTGATGAGAAGTTTTTTGGCGATCTGCACCGCGATTTTAAAGTATATAGTAAAAAACCAAAGGGAAAACGCCAGAGAGAACTCCAAAAAAAAAATTAACATTAACGAGCCTACTATCGCATCTGATCCCATATTAGTCTTTTTTCTCTCACTCCAAGTACTTATTTTTGCCCTTTTAGCTTGAGAAGCTTTTCAAAAAACGTTACATGCATTGAAATTCGACTTACAAATTTTAATCACCTTAATATAATATAACTTAATATAAACAAAAATAATATTACGTACACCGATGAAATAAGAACATGCTTCTGCTTTTGATAGCGATTTACAATAAATTAGTATTTAAATGTATATTTGTGACATTCTAAATGCAAGTTGGCGTCTGCGTATTTTAGGTGGGACAAAGGGTCAATCAGTTCACCATGGACCGTCCGAATCTGTTATCATCAAGTTAACTGTCACTCATTCTAGATTCTGTTGATGCTGATGCTGTTAGCCTATGCGGCTCTTACAGCTTCATCGGACACAGGGCTCATGAAACTGAGGGGTCCGTGAGGTAGTTATAGAGTTTGGTTCTCTTACTTACACCAAAGCGATCATGCACTGAGCGTGTCGGTCTGCTCTGATCACGTTCCTATCTGATGTCACTAATTCGACAAAATATATCGATACAAAAAATATCTCTTGAACATTGTCGATAGTCGTTGCACAACACTACACCCCATACACTGTTTTGAAAGTTTCACCGGTGTGTTGCTAATTGAACTAACAGTTCTTTTATATTCTTGTTTCGCGGTTGGATTGACCCGAAATAGATTGAATTTAGTTGTTATTTTAAAAAACGCTTAAGGCCATAATACCTTAGTATGTCATCTCTGAGTCTTGATCTATTCGCCGAGTTTAATTTCGGTTGACTTATACCGATGAGTTTATTTTTTTTAGGTTTCGTTGATACTCACGAGCAATTTACAGGTGAAATGTAGATAGTACATGTTATCTTTGTCTATCTGTTTGGGATAAGATATGTGAGAGTTTATCTTTTTTTTTTATTAAATTAAGGGTGACAAACGATTACACAGTTCACATGATGGTTAATTGTGCATAAAATCAAGAAACACGTTCATTCATTCTCAACAAGTTTCAAGAAGTATATTCGTTTATCACCCCTAAGCATCGAAATGGATTTCTTTTTTTTATATCGTCTATTGTCTGTCTACCACCATAAAGGCTCTATCTATATATAAAGTCTTGTTTTACGCCAATATATCTTTAAAGCGAGAATGTAGACTGCATGATCACTTTCTATATAATATGTATTGTGTTGGTTTTTCCAATATTCCATTAATGTAAGCTCCTATAGAGAAGAAAGAGTAGAGTGAATAGGCATTTACTGAGCTAGTGCGCCTTACCACCCAGGACTGCATTTCCGCTTAACATCAGGTGGTAAAAAAAGTATAAAAAAGAAAAAAAACTTGTCCGCGGAGGACAAAAGTCCGCGAAGCGTGGAAAACATAGACGCCACGTACGCAATACACACGGTGTAACGATCGTTTGTTCGCCAGCAATTTAGGGACACCCGCGCTAAAGTTGGGAGTATTCTGTCTGAAAGTTAGAATTTTAAAAAGAAAAAAATTCCAAAGAAAATACTGGGGCTGGACTCTCAATCCACTTTATGCGTAAATACGGTGCAGTTTTCAATTATCTAATGGGACGGACAAAAACTATTTCGAGTTTCGTCCTCTGGTCTGCATAGGCTGTTATCGTTACTATAAATTTATACGGAACCCGGAAAAGACATTTTGGAGGAACTATACCCGCATGTGATTATGAATTTACTGAACATAAAAAATAAATGTCTCAAATTTCGTTTATGTATGCTATTACTTATTACTCAAAAACTACAAATATGATCGTAAAGGCTTCAATACCTTATGATTAAGGAAATAGAAGTTGTGAACCAGCAGCACGTCCAGTAACTGCTCCCAGTAAAGTTATGTGTTCTAGTATGAGTCTTGAGTAGTTCTATCTCGACCATCGAAGTACGTACTAATTCTAAAAATTATGTATATATTTTTTTAAATAAATCTAAACACTTCTTTGAACACAAGACGTGCGCTTTGTAACGTGTTCGTGCCTCATAAAAATGTTTTTTTTTTTAAATAATTTTATTTATAGCCTTTAAAAATCAACTTAGACTAAGGCTTTAATTGGATACATATTACGGAAGCGGAAACCACTTCCTGCCACGTCACTGACTTAAGATGGCAGAACATTAAGGCCGCCATACACGATCGTTATTTTAATCCAATGGCATGTTAAAGTATTGACCGATAGCCTTATGGCCTTCATACACGATCTGTTATATTCATCACGACTTGATATTTCCATATAATAAAATTAGATCGAATAGCTTTACGGTCTTGATACTGTTACATGTTGAAGTTTAGCCTGAAAGCCTTACGTTTCCAATACCCGATCCGTTATTTTTGTCAGGTCGTCCTTATTAACCATACACGTTCCAATTACTTAAAGCGGCATGAGATATTCATTTATAGATAATCATCACCGCGTCAACATCTGATCTCACCTGATTTATAGGCTTGATGCGAACTAAATATATGACCGTGTATCAGTTGGCAGAACCCTATTGCATCAAGGATTAACGGAACGTGTGGCGGCCGTTACGTTACGTGCTATATCACGTTATTTGTAATTACCGTGTGCGCCGTCGCTTTGCTCGTATTTGGCTGTGACCTACAACTGTTAAGGTTTCCTGTGTTGTATACGTACGATATACTTGTTAAGTAATTCGTTTTAAGTTGTATTAGGTTAACTTTTTTTTCTATTCCGATCAGTGTGAGTGGAACACGTTATGCGTGCGTACGCTACTTACAGTTTTATTTTCTTTTAAATAATTTTATTTATAGCCTTTAAAAATCAACTTAGACTAAGGCTTTAATTGGATACATATTACGGAAGCGGAAACCACTTCCTGCCACGTCACTGACTTAAGATGGCAGAACATTAAGGCCGCCATACACGATCGTTATTTTAATCCAATGGCATGTTGAAGTATTGCCCGATAGTATTATGGCCTTCAAACACGATTTGTTATATTCATCACGACTTGATATTTCCATATAATAAAATTAGATCGAATAGCTTCACGGTCTTGATACTGTGACATGTTGACGTTTAGCCTGAAAGCCTTACGTTTCCAATACCCGATCCGTTATTTTTGTCAGGTCATCCTTATTAACCATACACGTTCCAATTACTTAAAGCGGCATGAGATATTCATTTATAGATAATCATCACCGCGTCAACATCTGATCTCACCTGATTTATAGGCTTGATGCGAACTAAATATATGACCGTGTATCAGTTGGCAGAACCCCTATTGCATCAAGGATTAACGGAACGTGTGTGGCGGCCGTTACGTTACGTGCTATATCACGTTATTTGTAATTACCGTGTGCGCCGTCGCTTTGCTCGTATTTGGCTGTGACCTACAACTGTTAAGGTTTCCCTGTGTTGTATACGTACGATATACTTGTTAAGTAATTCGTTTTTAAGTTGTATTAGGTTAACTTTTTTTTCTATTCCGATCAGTGTGAGTGGAACACGTTATGCGTGCGTGCGCTACTTACAGTTTTTATTTTCTTTTAAATACTAACAAACATACACATCTCATACTTCTTTTATATATGTAAAAAAAACAACAATCAATCCTTGCGTTTATTAAATATTATATCGTTTGTATAATTTCTAATTGTAACCCTGTTGTTGTGCAGGTATTCCTAGTGTAGATGGCGGTACATTGTCTCCTTTATGTTGTATAAATTTAACAGCACACCTTGAATAATACTTGGTTATTAGAACCTTAATGAAAATGTAAATAACACTTCGAGCCAATCCATTTATTTCGCAGCCAGGAACAAGTTGCAGCATGGCTGTACCTCTGTTAAAGAACTTAATTTCATTACCGGCAACACAGTTTTAACATTCCAAAGGTCATATTTAATAAGTCTATTTTTTTTCATTCTACTAAGGGTGACAAAGGCCAGTTCACTTGATCGTAAGTGGTTCCTGCGGCCCATGATCATATCATATAATTGTTGTATTGTTATCGGATTTTGATACGTCTGCAAAATATCATATTATTCAAACGTCCGAAAGTAGGTGAAAAGTGAATTAAATAATTAAACCACATTAATTAATATAACAGTGGTAGAGCTACGCTGCTGTTTGTTTCTAGCTGCAGAATGAATGGGCCAGCTCGACTGGGGAAGGACCACGAAGGACCCTCACAGAATACCAGCGTAAGATTTGCAGCATAATGCTGCTATGTCTCGTGTAGTGAGTGAAGGGATCCGGAGACCTTTATTACTGGTGACGAGGCATTCCATGTCAGTCCTCAAGGATGACAACGCGTCTTCATTATGTCATGGGAATGGGGATGGATAGAACTGTGTGTTCGTTTGTTACTCTCAATGTAATAATAATCATATATAAACACATACATTTATACATACTATGTATGTTTTAGTCAAGCTAATAAAACTGAGCATAAATATAATCATTGCAAAAAAATTACCATCGGAATGACGTTATTTTCTATTGTGAAACAATAGTCAATTATTTAATTGACAATTAAATTTAATTTTATTTAATTGTTTTTAAATTTACGCTTATACAGTACATTGAAAATAAACTAGTTTTTATATGTTAGGTTATAATCAATTACTTTCAAAACATAGCAATGAATGTGCTCGTGGGTCACAAATAAATAATTCAAAAGTTGGTGGTAGTTAATTATGACATTAGGAAAACAAACACCTCGGTCTTTGCCGTGACCATGAACTTTGATAGAACTCGGACATCGGGTAAAAAAAAAACACGATATAAAAATAGTAGGGTACATTTTTTTCTTTGAATTCGTAATACTCAGGGCGATTATTTGGTAAAATAAGCGGTGATGTTTTTTCTTTTTTTTGTTGCATTAAGTGTAACAAACTCACACACTTCACCTGATGACCACCTTCAATTGATACCTGCAGCCCATGACATATCTACATTTATCCTTGAGAAGAAATCATAATGAAGAAGCGTTGTCACCCTTGAGGACTGAGATGGAAAATCTAAATTCACCCTTGACAAACTACCCCGATCGAGCTGACTAATTACACAGGGTAGCTTATCCACATCTTCGTACATACTCCTCTTTCCTTCGTTTTCCTGCACCAATACGGTGTATACTTACAAGGTAAATAAATATTATTCAATTATACATGAATGTTTGTTTCATCGACATCATAAACTGGGTCGGGTGCAACTTCGATACATAAATATTTACATCTCCGCGAAAAGGTGACGATCGGGCGACGATGAATTGAGTTTCTATTCAGCAATCAAACGCCAATCTCGTATTTAACCTCGATTGCTACGACGAACACAAGTATGCAAACTTGCTTTTATATTCGCATCGACATCTCAGTCTTCTTATTGAAATGATTATTGAATTATATTATTAATTTATGTAAATAAAAATTAAATGCTGTTCGTTTTTAAGCGCACGACTCGAAAACGACTCTAACGATTTGGCTATTTTTTTTTAAATGTTCCTAAAATATCGAATTAGGTTTTAATAGAGAGAAAAATTTGAAAGTTGTAACTCACGATTCGATCTATGGATAATTTTCACAAATTCGCAAAACGTTCAAAAACCTGTCGGCTCAGCTAGTTCATGTATCTATTTTCCTCCTATTCCGGTCTGGTCAATCTGCTATTTTTAAATCGTTCTGTAGCTACTTTATGACTGCGACGTAAATCTACCACTTTAACATGACTATACTGTTATGAGTGTTATGACAATTCTGAATTCTTACACGTATGAAAAATTCTGTTATGTAACAGAACTTACAAATAGACACTAATTCGAGCCTACCAAATTATTGGATTACAGATCACTAGATGGTAAGTGATGTCTGCAATCCATAAATACCTACATCAATCAGCACCAAGGATTCAAGATCCACATACGTTTTCATCCCAGAGGACTGAGAGGAAATGCCTTTCTACCTCTCGCTAGTTCTACTAACTTCATAAGAGATTCTAATTATTTTTTATTGTAATGTGTGTGTTGTTTACGGCTGACCACACAGTCCACAGATTAGGTTATAATACTATTCCATGTATAATATTCCATTGGTCTATTTTATTATATCATTACCGATTAATATCTTAGACGACTGACACGCGACCTGGCCGTCGTTAGTTCCCACTCCTATTAGCTTATGAGATTGTGCTTTTATTAAGCGGAATGAGTGTGACAAACTAGCACAGTTCATCCGATGCAAAGTGATTCCAGCGGTAAATGACATCCGCATTCATCCTCGATACCGTGACGAGGTATTCCATCTCAGTTCTCAAAGGTGACAATGCATCTGCATTATGATTCCTTATGGACAATTAATGCAGATGTCATAGGGCGCAGTGATCACTTACCGTCATACGAACTGTGCTAGTTTGTCACACTCATTACAATAAAAAAAGTCAGAATCCAATAGGAGTGGGCAACGACGGCCAGATTGCGTGCGTGTCAGTTGTCTAAGCGGTTAAATAAATAATGAAATAATAAAATAGACCATTGGAATATTATACTTTAGTATTAAAACCTGATTTGTAGACTTAATTATAGATAAAGATAGGCTTTAACCAATTAAAGAACATTTTGCATAAAGCAACGTTTATAAATAACTAGTCTAGCCATAAATACTGTTACTTTTCTTTTTTTTTATTTAACTTTTTAATTATTTTGTAATTGGAACACATATATTATTTCAAAAACTTCTTTCGATTTTGCGCCATTTCACATATTTTTTCGTGTTCATTATCAAATTACAATATGGAATGGGATGTTAAAGAAAATAGGATTGCAATAATTGCCTTGCACAAAGTGGGTATGGAGCCATCGGTCATACTCCAGACACTTCAAAAGCTTGGTATCATCCGTATGTTCGTATATCGTAGTATCAACAGATACAACAACACTACCTCTGTCGAAGACCAGAAAAGATCGGGGCGGCCGCGTGCTGTTAGAACTACAAAGGCTGTTAATGCTGTTAAAGCCTGAATTTGTCGAAACCCCATTAGGAAGCAAAAAATCTTATCGCGAGAAATGAAGATTCCCGCTAGGACTCTGTCGCGTATTATAAAACAAGACCTGAAGCTCGGTGTTTATCGTAAATATACAGGACATGCCCTAAATCAATCTTTACAATTAAAGAGAGTGGATCGAGAAGAACTTTGGAGCTTGCTCGAGTGGCGAAATTTCCCTTGGTGCGTAAATCCAAAGATTCGTGGCCAAACATATTAAAGGCCACCTTTCTTATTTTTTTTATTTTTGCTGAGACTAATAAATATGTAGGTATAAATTGTAATAATATTACATTACTTCATTAAAAAATGCATTTTCATTTGTAACAGAAATTATGGCCGGACTAGGTATGATAAGCTTTTTTATAGAAAGTCATAACAAAAATGTTATCTGTTATTAACTTATTATATTAACAGTTATTGACATTTTAAACAATTTCAATGCACTTTGTATAAAAAAATATTATGCATAAATATTATTATTGATAATTTATTTTTCGCAAACGTGTTACAGACAAATAACAGATAAAGGTTCACGCGAAAGTTTATTCGTAAACAACGAACAACAATGTTTTGCAGGAAATAATGGAATCCGGATTATGTTTAGGTATAAGCAAATAACGTAAAAATTACAAACAGAAAAGCACGTATTAAAGAAAACGCACTTGATTATATGCTTACCGTTTAAACGGGATTTTAGAGATTTAGAGAATTACGGATATTGTGTTTATATATACCATCGGCTGAGCTGCTTGCTCGTTTGTCTCCTATAAAAAAAAAAAACTAGCGGTTGCACTATCTCAGTAGAGTTTGACAGAGGTTAGAGTCACGCTGTAGTTTGTTTATTGCTTTATGAATAGGCTGACTTAACGGGGGAAGTACTACGCCCCCACGATACTAGTATAATGCTACTGTGTTACGTTTGGAGAGTGTAGGGATCCGGAGACTTATCACTGTTGAAGAGTAATTTGATCTCAGTAGGGTTGACAACGCATCTGCAATATGATTCCTTATCGAGAATGAATGTGGGTGGCATGGGTCACTTACCGTCAGATGAACAGTGCGGTTGTGACCATAAATACAATAAAAAAGTCCATTTAGAGGTGGTTTTCTCTATTTGAAAATTGTAAAGGAAACCCTGAAAATATTCACGTTAATATTGTTACTCTCGATTGGCTAAAAGCACAATAATATACGGACGTGCATACGGTATTGGTAGTACAGGTAGTTAATAATAATAGCGATATTAATTTAGATAATCCTCTGTAAGAAGCAACTGACCGAGCCGAAGTTCGGCCGTCTCGGGCATCCTCGAGTCAGCCGCTCTCGCGAAACAGGGTAACGGTCCTAGCCGAGGCTCCCTCTCGGGAGCCCTTGTGCTGGTTGCCTATATATAGAGGTCTCGACACCTCTCAACCCGGTGAAACTGTACAAAAAGGTGTGGTGAAAAAAGCCCTCCGGCTTACAGCGGCCATCAGTCCCAAAAATTAAAAACTACGGTACGCGAACCTTAACAGAGTTCGATCTGTGCCGTCACCAATGAAATTGTTGATTGCAATTTTATATGCTGATTGACATGCTCTGCGGTGAAGAAATACATCGTTAAGAAAGCTAATCTAAGAAATAAATTTTGAGAATACATCTAAATCCGCCACTACGCAATGGAACCGCGTGATCGAATATTCTCCAACATTCTCTAGAGAGGAGGCCTATGCCAAACAGTGTACAGTATGTATTAGTAAAAGATGTTTTCCGGCAGAAACAATTTATTAGCACCTTTTCCAAATAGAATAAAAGGATATCGAGTCGACACATGTTTCAATTAAAAATTTGCTACAGAGTGCATGCATTTTTTTTACCGAATTTACAATAGGTAGTTTTGTGAGGAGTTGTTCGGATTAATTCAAGCCGCTGAGTTAAAACACCGTACAGAATTAAAAATTTGATCCTCATCATCTCGTTCCTTGGCGGCCATGCACCACTGTGCCCTTTACGCGACAAATTTTCTGCCACACACATCTACTCTGTGGAATCGGCTGTCGCAAGTGGTATTTTCGAATCGATACGACTTAGGGACCTTCAAGGATCTCGTTGGTCACTTACCATCAGGTGAGCTGCTTGCTTCTTTGCCACTTATTCTGTAAAAATTATTCTTTCGGGAAATCTTAGTTTTTCGATGTCAAGTTATCTATTCTAATTTTTCTTTATATACATTTCTAGGGCAAATATGGCAGCCAATGAAGCTACAAAAAGCACTTTAATTTTTATTCATATCCTTATATCTTTAAAATATTACCTGTCTATTGTCAACATCCATAATTCTAGCTTGGTCCGTTTGATTCATATCTTTTTTTTTGTTAATTTCACATCCACTCACACTATTTTATTTCTTCTTCTTCTTCCAAGAGCATCGCATCCTTCCTACATTCATATTAATCATTCCCCTGCTAAAGTGAATTTCAACACTCCTTATTAAATATGTAAACCTTGTCAGCGTCTTATTTCTCCACCTATAAATCTTAAAAATTATCTTTTATAAACTTTCGACACTATCATTATCACAGTCGGAATAGGTCTAAATATATACTGGTATTTATTCATGATAGTTATAACTGTGGTCAGACAGACATCGCGTAAAATTAACTTATAATTTTGAACCTGGTGTATATAACGTTTGTGCTTACAAATTTCATTATTTTCATTGCAACGCATTGGCATATTGCCACGGAAATTTTTCAATACCGACGTCTTATAAATATTTTTTACGAATCGGCCCCGTTTCGACGTTACTATTTATAAATCTTATGAATCACGGCGTGTGTTTAGTTTGATCTAAAGTCAATGTTGCCAGAAATCATCCTGAGATTTTGTGATGTTAGATTTTAGTGTTACTATTAGACTGTCTAGTAATCAGGACCAGAAAAAAACGTAGGCAGTCTTTAACCGTGTAATAATCAGATGCAGGAAACATCGTAGAGCTTTGACTGAGTAGTAATCAGGTAGAGCAATCAGCATTCCATCTCATATTATTGCTTATCGAGGATGAATGTGGGGTGGGGTAGAACCACGCCCTCACAATACCGGCGTGAAATAGCAGCACAACGCTGCTGTGTTTCGTCTGGTGAATGAAGGGATCCGGAGACCTTTATTATTGGTGACGAGGCATTCCATCTCAGTCCACAAGGGTCAACGCATCTGCATTATGATTCCTCGTCAAGGGTGAATGTAGATGTCATGGGCCGCAGGAATCAATTAACATCAGGTGAACTCTGTGCTCGTTTGCAACTTTAAATATATAATTAAAAAAAAATGAGCCACAGGAATCACTTAAAATCAGGTGAACTGTGTATTCACTTTTAAACACTTATTAATCTATTGTCATTCACACGACGATTGATATGATATTGGCAGAATTCTTTTTAAAGCGTGCATTATGGGGAAAAACAAGAAGGAGGACTGTGTGCTCGTATTAATAAAAATAAAAAAAAAATAACATTTCACTGTTTCCGGCACAACCATAAATAATTCTTAAAGAGTGAGTCCCTAATGATTATGAGAAACACTATGATCTATGAAGAAAGAAAACATTTGTTTGATCTAGTCGGTAAATACAACAAGCTATCGACAGCTTGATGTGTATTGTAATATGAAATATTTTTTAGTTATATATATATAGTATTTTTTATTGTAATATGATGTCGGCCGTAGTCGATGTCGGTCAAGCAGTACCGAGTTCATATTTATGGCTTGTATCCATGAGTCTCTCACCGTCTTTTTCTCTTTCATTAGATTAAAAGAGACATAAAATAAAACTCTTCACAAATTTTAAAAACAAAAAAATTCCCATGGTCTATTTGTGACGTGTACTACTTTGGGACATCACCTATATCAATAATAATTAAAATACATACGATGGAATAAGGATCGATATGTCTAAATACATTTTCGCAGGCGGAAAAAAAATCCAGGTGAACTGTGTACTGTGTACGAAAACGTGTACTCGTTTATCACTCATAATATCTAAAAATAAACATGTGTAACACAAATGTTAAATGACTTTATCACACTATTAATGGTAAAGGTTATCATTTTATTCATTGAAAACAATGAATGAGCAGCCTAGCATCGTAATAAATAATAAAAAAAAAAACTCTTTGTTATCTGTGCGCTGCTAACATAAATAACAGACTATAGATTAAAAGCAATTTATCCTCACAAACATCGATACACAAAAAACAAAGACACATTCTAAAGAAAATCGGAAAATAGCGCACGAATAGAATGTGTGCTTTTCTATATAAATAAAAATGAAATGCCGTTGGTTAGCGCATCATTTGAGAACGGAAAAAATGGCAAAATCGGAAAAGCTCTTTTCTCTGTGGGATTTTTGTTTAATATGGGAGTTTTGGTTTTGTCAAGACCGTAATCTCACCTATTCGCATTGATTTTTTTTTAAAGGTATGGCAAGTGATTACCACCTTCCATGGACATGTGCTGCCATCCTTAAAGAAAGGTGTAGGTTTGATTGAATAATTTTCGCAAATTCGCAAACGTATACATTAAATTTGGACAGGACACCTGTTGGGGTCAGCTAGTTATAAATATATAACATGACGTTTCTTGATTTCGTCCTGATGAGAACTAATTAAGGCTGAATTCATGTTTTTTATTTATATTATTATATTTATATTTTGATAATCGCCGACATGTTATGTGTTTTTTTGTGTGCTCACTACAGATCAATGCATATTTGCATGTACAACATAATATGTCAAGTAAAGAAGTAAAAAATAAAAGAAATTAATAATATAGATACAATATAGAAATTAATAATAAATATAAGAAATGAAATTATCTCCCACTCGATAAAGATCTAATTTAGATAATATCTCTATTTCAGATTTGGGGCGACCTACGAGAAGGCATCGAGCAAGTGTACAAGAGACAGTATATGGTGAAAAAAAGATATGTCTTCTTGTATACGTATCCTTTTAAAATAAAATTGACATATTAGTATAACACGCATATATAGCAACATAAAGGATTTTATTATATATGGAGAAATAAATTAAATTACCGTGACGAATAAAAACATTCGACAACGGCCCCTATTAACCCTAATACTTCTTATGGCGAAATTTATTTCCTTAATGAACGTTATAGGCATGTATATAACTACTGTACATCGGTGCATCAGAACAACAGTAGCACGTCGGGAAGGAGTAGCAACTATTGCGTGCGTAGCAACTTCGGCAGCAAGAAACAGGTAACTTTTTTTTCCTATAATATCGCTGTATAAATCTACTGCAATAGATGCAAGTAGGGGAAAATTAAACTAGTATGTATATATCCACTGCAATAGATGCAAGTAGGGGAACATGAAACTAGTATTTATAAATTCATTGTAATAGATGCAAGTAGGGGAAAATGAAACTAGTATGTATAAATCCACTGTATTAAATGCAAGTAGGGAAAATGAAACTAGTATGTATAAATCCTCTGTATTAGATGCAAGTGGGGAACATGAAACTAGTGTTATAAATTCATTGTAATAGATGCAAGTAGGGGAACATGAAACTAGTATTTATAAATTCATTGTAATAGATGCAAGTAGGGGAACATGAAACTAGTGTTATAAATTCATTGTAATAGATGCAAGTAGGGGAACATGAAACTAGTATGTATAAATCCACTGTATTAGATGCAAGTAGGGGAACATGAAACTAGTGTTATAAATTCATTGTAATAGATGCAAGTAGGGGAACATGAAACTAGTATGTATATATCCTGCAATAGATGCAGAGTAGGGAAAATGAAACTAGGTATGTATAAATCCACTGTATTAGATGCAAGTAGGAAAATGAAACTAGTATGTATAAATCCACTGTATTAGATGCAGAGTGGGGAAAATGAAACTAGTATGTATAAATCCTCTGTATTAGATGCAAGTGGGGAAAATGAAACTAGGTATGTATAAATCCTCTGTATTAGATGCAAGTGGGGAAAATGAAACTAGGTATGTATAAATCCTCTGTATTAGATGCAAGTGGGGAAAATGAAACTAGGTATGTATAAATCCACTGCAATAGATGCAAGTGGGGAAAATGAAACTAGTATTTATAAATTCATTGTAATAGATGCAAGTAGGAAAATGAAACTAGTATGTATATATCCTGCAATAGATGCAAGTAGGAAAATGAAACTAGTATGTATAAATCCACTGCAATAGATGCAAGTAGGGGAACATGAAACTAGTATTTATAAATTCATTGTAATAGATGCAAGTAGGGGAAAATGAAACTAGTATGTATATATCCACTGCAATAGATGCAAGTAGGGGAACATGAAACTAGTATTTATAAATTCATTGTAATAGATGCAAGTAGGGGAAAATGAAACTAGTATGTATAAATCCACTGTATTAGATGCAAGTAGGGGAAAATGAAACTAGTATGTATAGTTTGATCTAAAGTCAATGTTGCCAGAAATCATCCTGAGATTTTTGTGATGTTAGATTTTAGTGTTACTATTAGACTGTCTAGTAATCAGAACCAGAAAAAAACGTAGGCAGTCTTTAACCGTGTAATA
Source organism: Teinopalpus imperialis (assembly GCA_029286865.1). NCBI lineage: Eukaryota > Metazoa > Arthropoda > Insecta > Lepidoptera > Papilionidae > Teinopalpus > Teinopalpus imperialis. The sequence continues at coordinate 11,954,091 of JAGSMU010000004.1, forward strand.
ATCAGATGCAGGAAACATCGTAGAGCTTTGACTGAGTAGTAATCAGGTAGAGCAATCAGCATTCCATCTCATATGATTGCTTATCGAGGATGAGAATGTAGGGTGGGGTAGAACCACGCCTCCTGGCTTCGGCGTGAAATAGCAGCACAACGCTGCTGTGTTTCGTCTGGTGAATGAAGGGATCCGGAGACCTTTATTATTGGTGACGAGGCATTCCATCTCAGTCCACAAGGGTGACAACGCATCTGCATTATGATTCCTTGTCAAGGATGAATGTAGATGTCATGGGCCGCAGGAATCACTTAAAATCAGGTGAACTGTGTATTCACTTTAAAAACACTTATTAATCTATTGTCATTCACACGACGATTGATATGATATTGGCAGAATTCTTTTTAAAGCGTGCATTATGGGGAAAAACAAGAAGGAGGACTGTGTGCTCGTATTAATAAAAATAGAAAAAAAATAACATTTCACTGTTTCCGGCACAACCATAAATAATTCTTAAAGAGTGAGTCCCTAATGATTATGAGAAACACTATGATCTATGAAGAAAGAAAACATTTGTTTGATCTAGTCGGTAAATACAACAAGCTATCGACAGCTTGATGTGTATTGTAATATGAAATATTTTTTAGTTATATATATATAGTATTTTTTATTGTAATATGATGTCGGACGTCGTCGATGTCGGTCAAGCAGTACCGAGTTCATATTTATGGCTTGTATCCATGAGTCTCTCACCGTCTTTTTCTCTTTCATTAGATTAAAAGAGACATAAAATAAAACTCTTCACAAATTTTAAAAACAAAAAAATTACCATGGTCTATTTGTGACGTGTACTACTTTGGGACATCACCTATATCAATAATAATTAAAATACATACGATGGAATAAGGATCGATATGTCTAAATACATTTTCGCAGGCGGAAAAAAAATCCAGGTGAACTGTGTACGCGTGTACTCGTTTATCACTCATAATATCTAAAAATAAACATGTGTAACACAAATGTTAAATGACTTTATCACACTATTAAGGTTATCATTTTATTCATTGAAAACAATGAATGAGCAGCCTAGCATCGTAATAAATAATAAAAAAAAAAAACTCTTTTTGTTATCTGTGCGCTGCTAACATAAATAACAGACTATAGATTAAAAGCAATTTATCCTCACAAACATCGATACACAAAAAACAAAGACACATTCTAAAGAAAATCGCAAAATAGCGCACGAATAGAATGTGTGCTTTTCTATATAAATAAAAATGAAATGCCGTTGGTTAGCGCATCATTTGAGAACGGAAAAAATGGCAAAATCGGAAAAGCTCTTTTCTCTGTTTTTTTTTTTTTTTTTTTTTCTTTTCGGGCTGATGGCCGCTGTTAGCTAGGGCTTTACAGTTTCACCGGGTTGAGAGGTGACCGAGCGCTTATGGCTCTCAGTCGAGACCTCTATATATGGGTAACCAGCGCAAAGGGCTCCCGGAGGAATACCTCAGCTAGACCGTTACCCTGTTTCGCGAAGCGTCTGACTCGAGGTGCCCAAGAGGGCCGAACCTCAGCTCGGTCAGTTGCTTCTGACAGAGGATTATCTTAATTAATATCACTATTATTATTAACTACCTGTACCACCACTTCAGAATGCGTGGGCGCTGGAGAAAAGTGGCGCAAGAAACTCCAGCAACGCTTCTATCTGTATGGACTGGAAGAACCGGCCAGTGACATGGCGGTATCGCGAATAACTTTGTTTGCGACGCCCTCGCCGTCGGCGGGGGCGATATGAGGTTGCAATGTTTGTGTGTTGTGTTTTATGAAGGGCTTGGGCCCTGGTGGTTGCGTCGTCGGGGTCGTCGAGGGCGTGCCTCGGTCTCCTACGGACGCGGGTAAATCTGTGATTCGCGATGGGATTGTAAGTGGCGGCACTTACAATCAAAGGGTTTCGGTGTGTGACGGCAGAGTCGAAATATCGGCGAGAAGCCTGCTTCAGGTACTGAGCTATGGTCGGCAGCTCAAGATCTATGTGTAGATTTTCGTTACGCAAGAACCACGGCGCAGCGGTGGCCTTGCGCATGAAACGATTTTGTATTACCTGAAGTCGGTGAATGTGACGCGGGGAGGCATGCGCAAAGACGGGGCTTGCGTATGTCATTATGGTTAATTTTATTACGCAGGGACATTTTGCTATTTTTATTAAGTAACGGGTGCAAACGACCTAGGACGAACGCTGCTCGATTCCGTACGCGGTTGACATGCGGACCGAAGGTGAGTCTTTCATCTAATGTGACGCCTAAGTATTTGACTGTCTTTTCCCAGGGACGATCAAATAACTCTATAGTTTGGAGATGCGGCGTTTTGTTGCGCCGAGAGAAGTAAATGGCTGCACTTTTGGTGGGGTTAACCTCGATCCTCCATTTCCGAAACCATTTCCCTAAGGTGTTGGCTGCAGATTGGAGGCGTTTACAAATAGCGTCTGGTTTAAATCCAGACACGTAGAGGCCGGTGTCATCGGCGAAAAGGGCTAGCTCTACACCGCGAGTGCGCGGTATGTCGTTAGTGTAGAGTGTGTATAAAGTAGGACCTAGGACAGAGCCTTGTGGTACTCCGGCACAAATGGGGTGAACCTCGGAGCGCGTTCCCTCGACGCGGTAACGAAAGGTTCGATTTCGGAGAAAATCTCGGATGATAAGTACGAGTCGATCTGGCACACCGAGCTCATATAGTTTGTATATGAGCCCGTTGTGCCAGACCTGTCGAAAGCTTTCGCCACGTCGAGAAAAAGTGCCCCAGTTTGGTAGCCCTGAAGAAATTTACTGAGGATGTGCTCCGTGATGCGGTGCACTTGATGTGTGCATGAGTGTTGGGTGCGAAACCCGAACTGCTCATTGATTGGCAGCCCTCGGGACAGCATGAAGTCCTTGAGGCGGGTGAGGATGAGCCTTTCATATACCTTACCCAAGACTTTGAGTAGGCTTATGGGTCGATAGGCTGATGGATCGGTTGGATGTTTTGAGGGCTTGAGAATCCCTATGACATCGGCTTCCTTCCAGGTGTTCGGGAAGGTGCCTTTGGATATGGCCGCGTTGTAGATTATCACCAGTAGGTGTAAAATGGACATGGGTAGGAGTTTCATCACCTTGTTGGTGATACCGTCGGGGGCTTTTCTCTGTGGGATTTTTGTTTAATATGGGAGTTTTGGTTTTGTCAAGACCGTAATCTCACCTATTCGCATTGATTTTTTTTTAAAGGTATGGTAAGTGATTACCACTTTCCATGGACATGTGCTGCCATCCTTAAAGAAAGGTGTAGGTTTGATTGAATAATTTTCGCAAATTCGCAAACGTATACATTGAAATTTGGACAGGACACCTGTTGGGGTCAGCTAGTTATAAATATATAACATGACGTTTCTTGATTTCGTCCTGATGAGAACTAATTAAGGCTGAATTCATGTTTTTTATTTATATTATTCAATGCATATTTGCATGTACAACATAATATGTATGTATGGATACATACGTATGTAAATATAATATGTCAAGTAAAGAAGAAATAAAAGAAATTAATAATATAGAAATTAATAATAAATAATAAGAAATGAAATTATCTCCCACTCGATAAAGATCTAATTTAGATAATATCTCTATTTCAGATTTGGGGCGACCTACGAGAAGGCATCGAGCAAGTGTACAAGAGACAGTATATGGTGAAAAAAAGATATGTCTTCTTGTATACGTATCCTTTTAAAATAAAATTGACATATTAGTATAACACGCATATATAGCAACATAAAGGATTTTATTATATATGGAGAAATAAATTAAATTACCGTGACGAATAAAAACATTCGACAACGGCCCCTATTAACCCTAATACTTCTTATGGCGAAATTTATTTCCTTAATGAACGTTATAGGCATGTATATAACTACTGTACATCGGTGCATCAGAACAACAGTAGCACGTCGGGAAGGAGTAGCAACTATTGCGTGCGTAGCAACTTCGGCAGCAAGAAACAGGTAACTTTTTTTTCCTATAATATAGCTGTATAAATCTACTGCAATAGATGCAAGTAGGGGAAAATGAAACTAGTATGTATAAATCCACTGTATTAGATGCAAGTAGGGGAAAATTAAACTAGTATGTATAAATCCACTGCAATAGATGCAAGTAGGGGAAAATGAAACTAGTATGTATAAATCCACTGCAATAGATGCAAGTAGGGGAAAATGAAACTAGTATGTATAAATCCACTGTAATAGATGCAAGTAGGGGAAAATTAAACTAGTATGTATAAATCCACTGTAATATATGCAAGTAGGGGAAAATGAAACTAGTATGTATAAATCCACTGTATTAGATGCAAGTAGGGGGAAATTAAACCAGTATGTATAAATCCACTGCAATAGATGCAAGTAGGGGAACATGAAACTAGTATTTATAAATTCATTGTAATAGATGCAAGTAGGGGAAAATGAAACTAGTATGTATAAATCCACTGTATTAGATGCAAGTAGGGGAAAATGAAACTAGTATGTATAAATCCACTGCAATAGATGCAAGTAGGGGAAAATGAAACTAGTATGTATAAATCCACTGCAATAGATGCAAGTAGGGGAAAATGAAACTAGTATGTATAAATCCACTGTATTAGATGCAAGTAGGGGAAAATTAAACCAGTATGTATAAATCCACTGCAATAGATGCAAGTAGGGGAACATGAAACTAGTATTTATAAATCCACTGTATTAGATGCAAGTAGGGGAAAATGAAACTAGTATGTATAAATCCACTGTATTAGATGCAAGTAGGGGAAAATTAAACTAGTATGTATAAATCCACTGCAATAGATGCAAGTAGGGGAAAATTAAACTAGTATGTATAAATCCACTGGAATAGATTCAATAAGGTGGGTAAAATTGAACTAGTAATGAACTGATTTAATTTCTTGCTCATATTTTCAGAGCGGACAAGTACAAGGCGGCGCTCAGTTCGTGGGCCTGGAACTCTACAAGAGATTGCGAGAATTCTTGAGAATCTACCTTATTAATTTGTTGAAGGTAAATCATAATAATCGAATTGGAAACGTTGAAACGACTAGCCGCTATAGTACTAACCAATATAGCTCATAGGAGCCCGTAGGATCGATAATCGATAGGGAAGAAAGGTTCTCGGGTGGCAACTTTGTATTGGCCAATGAAGTGTAGCACACCCTCCCCCATTAGATGCAGTCACAAACTACGCAAGTCTTCGTCGGCAAGAGTCGATAGATACCTATGTCTCCTGATGTTGCTTTGTAAAATCCTGTCGGGAACGGCTGCGTTCACACTAGTAATGGATGATGAGATGATATGAATGAAACAATAGTTCCTTTGAAGTTCGTAGCTTTATGGAAGGCAGCCAACAGTTCCGTTTTAAAGTGGTAGAGCAGTATACATTGCATTTGGTTGCTGGCTGCAGGATAAATGGGTCGGCTCGACGTGGGTAGGACCACAACATCACGGAATACCAGCGTGAAATAGCAGCACAATGCTGCTGTGTTTCGTCTTGTGGTGAGTGAAGGGATCCGGAGACATTTAGTACTGAGTATCGAGGCATTCCGTCTCCGACGTCAAGGTTGACAACGCGTCTGCATTATGATTCCTTGTCAAAGACGAATGTAGATTTCATTGGCCGCTGGAATCGTTTGCTATCAGGTGAAATGCGTGCGACTTTGTTACTCTCAATGTTATAAAATAAACGATATCTAATACTACGACTCGACTATAAATTTAAATGTTGGTGTGTTTTTTATAATATATATAGCCCACATATGAGTATGCAGTTCAGCTCATAGTGAGTGATTCTTGCGACTCATGAAACCCACTTTCACCCTCGGATAAGTAATTATAATGCAGATGCGTTTTCAACCCTTAGAGCTAAGGTAGATTGCCCCTTATAATATATAATGTGTGGTGTAATATAAAATTGAATAAATAGTAGTCTTTTTTTTTTTCTTTACTCATACTCTCGATATACGGACATATTACACAGAATGGAGCCGATCTCATGGGCGAAGACGTATTGGCGTTCTACACCAAGCAGTGGGAGGAGTACCAGTTTTCATCTCGTGTCCTCAACGGAGTCTGTGCCTATCTCAACAGGCATTGGGTGAAGCGCGAGTGCGAGGAGGGACGTAAGGTAAACTCCACCGACACCAGTTTTCAGCGTCGATGACCACGATGGCCTCGTGGTCATTGGCCTACATGGCTCCTGTATCGCAAGGAGTTATCCTGGTTTCGATTCCATACACAAGCTGTACAAGGCGTATTTAATGCTAATGGACATTTCCTTCCAACCTGCCGCTTGCCTAGCCAACCTTTGGGTTGAGCGGATAATGCATTGCGTATTTTAAGATGACATATACGTAATAGATAATATATAAATAGAAGTTATATACCTATTAATTAAAGCTGAGGTTCCCAGTTTTTTTTTCTCATAAACCACTTTCAAATATTTGCTGGTTCCGGTGGACGGACCCCCTGTAGCTACATTTCTACAATATTCTCAAAACTTGACAAAAACGTTGTACACGTTATACTGAATATGGAATATGAAGGTTTTTACAAGTAACAGTAGCTGAGCTTCTTAAAATATTATCTGCCTACATTGATAGGTGAAGTCAAGCTAACATTTTAGTTCTTCACTATCGAAAGATCGTCGAGTCTCCCGAGTCCCTTTAAGCCCCTTTAATAAGGAATTAAAGTATATATTTCTTTTAATTTATTATTTTTCACATGTATGTTACTCTTAAAATAAGTTTTTTCTTGCATTTCACACTTTAGCACAACTTTTACAATTTTACAAAAAGAAACGTGAAGTGCAACCCTATCTGAACTTTTTTGTGCTTTAAATTCATTTTATTTTCATTCTAGGGCATCTACGAGATCTACCAGCTGGCGTTGGTGACATGGCGCGATAATCTGTTCAAGTGCCTAAACAAGCAAGTCACTAACGCTGTATTGAAGCTCATTGAGAGGGAGCGCAATGGCGAAACTATCAACACTAGGCTTGTTTCTGGAGTAAGTTTTTTTTAAATTTAAACAACATTAACCATAAAATGTTTTTGCAACACAATTTTTTTTATGTACTTACATAAGTAAAGGTGTGTCAAACAAGTCTCCATTTGTTCCAAAGATGGTTTATGTTTACTATGGTCTATGACGTCTAATTTCATGCAGGATTTCATGAAGGGAATCATAATGTTTCGTCATCCCTATTAAGATCCCCCATCTGAATTAAGACGAATTTGAGATAAACGCCTGCACAATTCTCCCAATGGAATGTGCTGCCCAAAAACAGCAAAGATTTATGATGACGAGACCTTTATTACTGATGACGAGGCTTTCGATCTCAGTCCTCAAGGGCAATAAAGCATTATGATTCCTTGTCAAGGATGAATGTAGATGTCATGGGCCGCAGGAATCACTTGCACTTGAACTGTGTGTTTTTCTCGATGCCATAAAAAATATAATTCAAGATGCACATGCATTTGATTTCCGGTCTAGAACACTCACAATACGAAACAGCTGCCTCAGCTGCTATTTCAGAATATTCCAAGTATACCGATGATCAATATTTCCAGAATACCAATCAATTCATCAATATTTCTATGTGGCCAGTTCACAATTATGAAGGCTTTTGTCACATGAAATTAGCAAGAATACAGATTTTGTGTATACAAATCTGTAAAATGTGTAACTCCACATCTAAATATGGAGTATAAATGTATTTCTCCATTACTGCAATACAAGTAAATAAACAAGACTTGGCTGAAATTTATAAAGCGCACTTATACTTTGCTTCGACTAAGCTTACGAGTTAAGTAGGCAATGAAATTTATAGTCATATCCTCAGCTTAGCATAGCCAAAGTCACCAAAATCCTTGACTTACCGAATACTTACATGCTCCTGGTAATATTTTAAGATGCTCTAAAACTAATTGAAAAGAAAGTTTGAAAGATTTCAAATGCAAAGCCTGAGCAAAGTTAAAGTACGCATTATAAATCTCAGCCTTATATGTTATAATTAATATTCAAAATATGTTATAATTAAACATCAATTTATTAATAGTCAATCGTAACTCGAAGAATTCCATTAAGCGCAAATATAAATGAGAAAATCTGAATGAAGTTGCTAAATTATTCACTGCCATTATCTTGGTTTTATTTTTGTATTTGTTTTGAGAGTAATTTATTGTTCATAGGTTATCAATTGCTACGTAGCTCTCGGTCTCAACGAGGAGGACCCGAGTGCTCGGGGGCAGAACCTGGCGGTGTACAAGGACACCTTCGAAGTTGTCTTCCTTGAAGATACGGAGCGCTTCTACACCCGCGAGAGCACCGACTTCCTGAGGAACAGCCCTGTCACTGAGTATATGATTAAGGTGAGGGTTTTTAGTTTACGGACTGATGGCTTCTGCTTTTTTTTTTCATCATCACCGGTTTGAAAGGAAGGAGGACTAATGTATGTAGTATAAAGAGTTTTTAAATACTCGTGATAAAACAATAAAACACAGTTGACAACTGAAAAGTGGACCTTTCAATTCATAGTGACCAGTTGTGCAGAAATATATAGTTTTATAAAATAATTAAGGCAGTTTCTAATAAAATGTGCTAATAAAAAATAAGGAAGCTATAAAAGAAGCTATTTAAAAATAATATAATAATGGAGCATGCAAAGTATTGCCAGCCTTAATTAATGTTACAAGAAATTTCGACTGACCGCGCTGATGCGTGACGCAAATGGTGGCGTCAATTTTATGTATTCCTAAAGGCCTCTGGAGTCCAATAAAACTTAAAAATATTTTTTTAATAAGTAATTAAAGTAAAGTAAAAAGTAAGCGGAAATTTAGTATATAGAGGTCTTATATACTAGTGGAAAAAGTATATAAGACGGTTGTCAACTGAAAAATGTACTTTTACAATAGATGTATATGGAAGGCGAGTTCCAATGTCCAAGCGGCTTACTTTTAATTACAGTCTGGTGGCTCATTATTATATATTTTGTCCACAGGCTGAGCAGCGACTGCAGGAGGAAAAGCGTCGCGTGCAGGTGTACCTTCACGAGACGACTGCCGAGCGCCTGGCGAAGACATGCGACAGAGTGCTCATCGAAAAGCACCTCGAAATTTTCCATGCTGAATTCCAGGTACGTTCTGCCTTATTAATATGATCTTATCACTTACTATTGCATATATATAACTCGTATTATTATCGAATAAGTAACAACTGCGCTGCGATGGCCAATACAGTTGGCTGAACCCCCACTAGATGCGAGTGACAGATCGTCGTCTAGTGCAGAACTAAGGGGGAAGTTGATGAATGTAGGTGACTCAAGATCGTTTGGCTTTTTTTTTACCTTGAGAGTAACAAACGAGCACACAGTTCACCTGATGGCAAGTGATCCCTGCGGCCCATGTCATCTACATTCATCTTTGGCAAGGAATCATTGTGTAGATGCGTTGTCACCCTTGACGTCCGAGATGGAATGCCTCGTCTCCAGTAATAAAGGTCTCCGTATCCCTACACTCACAAGACGAAACACAGGAACTTATGCTGGTATTTCACGCTGGTATTCTGTGAGGATGTGGACCTATCCCGGTCGAGCTGACTCATTCATTCTGTAGCTAGAAACTAACTACAGTGCAGCTCTACCACTGTGCAAAAAAGCTTTTGCTAGAGGCCTACGTTCAATGGTAGACTAGAGATGGTCTGAAATTATGGAATATGAAATAACTTCTGCTACTTTTTACGTTTTTTTTTTTCACAGAAATTACTAGACGCGGATAAGAACGCAGACCTGGGCCGTATGTACAGCCTGGTGGCGCGCATTCCTGACGGACTGGGCGAGTTGCGGCGTCTGCTGGAGCAGCACATACACGTGCAGGGTCTGCAAGCCATCGACAAGTGCGGCGAGAGCGCTCATACGGTAATTTATCACACATGACTAGAGCATTAGTGTACAGTACTGGCTGTTGGTGCATATCACAGACGTGCAGATCCAGCATACTATTGACAAGTGCGGGGAGAGCGCACGAACGGTAGACATCCCGTAGTAAAAGGACAGTACGGCCTGGTGGTGTTTATCCCAGATGAGCTGAACGAGCTGCGGATCTTGCTCGAGCAGAAAACATGTGTTGACAATTGCGGCGAGATTATGCGCACGATGAACATAATTAGCTTTGCATATTCTAGACGGCCTGCGCAGGCTATGAGTACCTGATGAAGCAACACATACATCTGCAGGGCAGTTTCCGGTGTCGAAGCCTTCCACCTCAGTTTCCATGTCTGACAGCACATTCGCTTATTGAATCTTTGTCGAAGATGGATGTAGTTGTATATTAATCACAGCCTCCGCTTGTCACCCAGTGACTATTTTGTGGAATCAGCTGCCGCTAGCGGTATTTCAGGACCGATACCGATTTAGGTACCTTCAAGAAGAGAGCTTACTTTTTTTCCGTATTTCTCAAAGGCCAGCAACCCTCTTGCAACCCCTCTTGTGTTGTGAATGTTCTGGGGAGGAGATAATCACTTACCATGAGATGAGCCAGATCGTTCAATGCCATGATGTCTCCATAAGTTTAATAAAATAAACAATTTAAAATTTACTATCTTTAACTACTGTCTTCTAATATTCTTTACATTGCAGTGATATCATCACAATTTTGTAGTGTGTTATGTTTTAGATAGACCAGCCTAAATTGTAAGCCCAAAGTGTTTCTTTTTAAACAGCTGAGAATTGATCTGTACCCAAACTACATTATGCTTGCAGGATCCGAAAATATATGTTTCGACGATTCTTGAGGTACACAAGAAGTATAACGCGCTGGTGCTTGTTGCTTTCAACAACGACTCTGGCTTCGTAGCGGCTCTCGATAAAGCCTGTGGCAGGTTCATTAACAGTGAGTATTAAGATATCCTTAATATGCATGTTTCAGCCACATTGAAACTATATCTGCAGCACAAATAGCTTTTAGCTCAATGGGGATAGGACCTCGTTCTCATAGTATACCAGCAACTAGTCAATTAGAGTTGCTGTGATGAGAGGTTTTGTCTGATGAGAGAAACCAGTGGTTATATTTCTAGTTGCAAGGCTTTCCATCTTAGTCCATAGGGGTGATGATAATCATTCATGTAATAATTCCATATTGGGGATGAATTTGGCTTTCATGGGCCACAGTAAATCTTCATTGTGTGAACTGTCTATTCCTTTGTCAGTCCAATTTGTTAATAAATAATGAATACCTTCTTTCTATTTTTTGATCTTTTTAATTTTAAATATAAATGGGATATGTCTGAATTAATAAATAGACATGAATAACTATATATTTTACTCTTATTTAAATTATGTTCTTTGATATAGCAGTTAATTTATGTCGGCGTATGATTCAAACATATCTTTCCCAAACATCCTAAACAGATTAAACGTCATCCAGCTTTAGAGTCTAATAATCTAGTTAAGACGTTAATGAAAAATGAGTGTATTTTTGTTTGATATCCTATAACTATTAAAAGCATTACCGCTGCAGGCAATGCTGTGACAAAGGCAGCAAACTCCTCTTCAAAGAGTCCAGAACTACTCGCTAAATATTGCGATTTGTTGCTAAAGAAATCGAGCAAGAATCCAGAAGATGCTGAGCTAGAGGACACTCTTAACCAAGTGGTATGTTAACATATATTTTTAGCAACTCAAAATAAAACAAGCAAGCATAATGATTAATTTCCATTCATATATGTATGTATGTATTTACTTATGTATGTATGACATATACGTATATAATTTTTTACTTCACCCATCATATTTTCTCAGCTGAACCCAAAGGTAGACAGGAAGTCTTTTATGTGCAAATAAAAATTAAATAATAAACAATTATGCTTAAAAATATTAAGCCAGATTTACTTATGTCCGTTTAAAAGCAATGTCATACTGCATACACACACCAATAAACCTTATCTTTCTACATATATTGATGACGAAAAAGGAATCCAACTTGATAATTGAGATGCGGAAGCTTGGTAGCACCTAGTATATCATTGCACCATTAACAAAATCCTGCTCATCTCGTTATTTGGCATTGATCATTGTCAAATATTTTCAGATGGTGGTATTCAAGTACATCGAGGATAAGGATGTGTTCCAGAAATTCTATAGCAAAATGTTAGCCAAGAGACTTGTACAGCACATGTCCGCGAGTGACGACGCAGAGGTGAGTAGATGTAATTAAATCATTCTTAAAAGCCCTAGACTAGCTAAGGTGCTAATAACCCTCTGGATGGATATAGGTTGTGTAAAGTCTTGTGCATGTTATTAATCTATTATATATATAATATACATATAATAAAGTATACCATAGTGAAATTGTTTATTAACTTAAAATACATTTATATTTCTATGATGATTTTATGGTTATCAAACAATTATTTATCATCAACAGTTAAAAAATATATTGAGCAACTGCTGCTGTGTTTATTTTAAGTAGCAATATTATCATATATAGCTTTTTTAATTAAATTTCATTTGTGTAGTATATTGCATAAGACATGGTGGAAGTGATTGGAGTATGATTTTGGGTTGAAAACCTAAGATAAATAAACTTTAAAAAGTCGATTAACATTTTATGTATAGTGTACAATAGGACAAGTAAAAACAACAGAGTTTCTGCTTTTACGATTTAATCACTCAAAAAGCATGTTGACTTCCGCTTCAGTCGACTTCCGTTACAATAGTTATGTTGAGACAAAAAAATTGCTGGAATTTATACCTTAATGCAACTTGAACATAGTATTAAAAAAACTTTGAAGCCTAAAAAGACTTACAGAGGTAAATATATCTAAAATGTAATACTTTTATCTTTCAGGCATCAATGATCTCAAAACTTAAACAGGCATGCGGCTTTGAATACACCAGCAAATTGCAAAGGATGTTCCAAGTAAGTTGGCACATATATATATGTATTTGAATATTTATGTGTTAATTTTATACATAAAATGAAACAAGAATAGGTTTGTTGCATTTTTACGCATTGCAATTAAACAAAAAATTATGTTCAAATCAAAAAATGTTCATGTGGAAAGGGGGTACACATTGCAATTAAACAAAAAAATTATGTTCAAATCAAAAAATGTTCATGTGGAAAGGGGGTACACATTGCAATTAAACAAAAATTATGTTCAAATCAAAAAATGTTCATGTGGAAAGGGGTACACATTGCAATTAAACAAAAAAATTATGTTCAAATCAAAAAATGTTCATGTGGAAAGGGGGTACACATTGCAATTAAACAAAAAAATTATGTTCAAATCAAAAAATGTTCATGTGGAAAGGGGGTGCACATTGCAATTAAACAAAAAAATTATGTTCAAATCAAAAAATGTTCATGTGGAAAAGGGGTACACATTGCAATTAAACAAAAAAATTATGTTCAAATCAAAAAATGTTCATGTGGAAAGGGGGTGCACATTGCAATTAAACAAAAAAATTATGTTCAAATCAAAAAATGTTCATGTGGAAAAGGGGTACACATTGCAATTAAACAAAAAAATTATGTTCAAATCAAAAAATGTTCATGTGGAAAGGGGTACACATTGCAATTAAACAAAAAAATTATGTTCAAATCAAAAAATGTTCATGTGGAAAAGGGGTACACATTGCAATTAAACAAAAAAATTATGTTCAAATCAAAAAATGTTCATGTGGAAAAGGGGTACACATTGCAATTAAACAAAAAAATTATGTTCAAATCAAAAAATGTTCATGTGGAAATGGGGTGTTCAATGCTAGGGCATTAAAGAAATCATCAAAAACTTTCTCCTGGTGTAAATACTATAAAAGAAATAATAGTGCAGTTTTCATAATAAAATACGCGAATTTTACCCTATAATCAGTTGTGTTTACATTTATATTAAAGTGAAATTTGAGGTCAGTTTACATATGTATGTTATATGTAATTCACAATTTAGTAAGGAGGTATGATTCTGATTAGTGGTAATTCCGAAATAGTAGATACATGTGGTGCGGAGTCTATTTGTCTAACCGCACCCATCATCATTAAATAGGGCTGCCAATTTGTCTTTAAATAACATTTTTTATTATTTTTGTATGAAAATAGAAATAAACCTTTTTCGATATTATAATATTTTTCTAAAGTCGCTAATAGTAATGCTATAAATTTGTGTATGTATTGTGTGACATTTCATAAGTGCAAGCAGTGAAGAATGACTGGGCGTTAAACACATCTGCAAGGTTAAGAAGCCCCTGGTTTGGATAAAGGAAGAAAAATTATGCTTCACCATTTTTTTTTACCAATTAGGTTTAATGTATGCCTTATAGATGTATCTGTGCAGTTTATGGTGGTCGAAATTATGTTCTTGCGTAAAATAACGATTTATATTAAATAAGAATCATTTCAATATAATATAATATTTCACCTTGCCCTGGAAAATTTATTTATGTTTATATATTTTTTTTAATTTAAAGTCATGTCTGTAAAGTTATCTATTAACATAAACTTTTTTGTGTTGTTTTAATATTTTTAATAAAGCAATGTCATCTTCAATTTACTCTTTAAATATTTCTCTTTATTAATTCAGTGACATTCTTGGTATATTTTAAAGACTGCTTGAGCTTACTATTTTTTTTATTTAAAGTCATGTCTGTAAAGTTATCTATTAACATAAACTTTTTGTGTTGTTTTAATATTTTTAATAAAGCAATGTCATCTTCAATTTACTCTTTAAATATTTCTCTTTATTAATTCAGTGACATTCTTGGTATATTTTAAAGACTGCTTGAGCTTACTATTTTTTTTATTTTGTTATCATCATATGGCTGGCTGTGTGGTTTGTTGATTTAATTATTATCTTTTCTATGGAAAATATAGCCCATGTTATAATGTTAGAAAAAAATATATTTTATGAGAATATAAGAAAAGTCTAGAGCAGTTTAATTTTTTTTTTATTAAATAAATGAATACTTTTTTTTCCTCTTTGTTACGATTATTAAAAAAATATAGTGAGTACAATGATTCTGAATACTATCATAACATTTCAGGACATTGGTGTATCCAAGGACTTGAATGAAAACTTCCGCAAGCACATGGCCAATACTTCAGAGCAGCCTTTACATATTGACTTCAGCATCCAGGTGCTGTCATCTGGCTCGTGGCCATTCCAGCAGTCTTCATCCTTCCAGTTGCCTACCGAGGTAAGCGTCTTATATTATCAGACAGTTCCATTTCACGAATTTGTAGACTTGTCAAAAATAGGTCCACACACAGAATCGCAACCATCATGAAATTGTAAGATTTATGCTGATGCAGAGTTTTGTGTTATGTGTAGGGAATTGGAGGTCCAATTACTGGTAACAATACATTTCATCTTTGTCCTCTGGAGTTACAACATGTATATCATGAAGTTGTAATCATCCACAGATTAATACATAATCTGTGGATGATTTTCACCCAATCTTTCTTCAAAAATATGTATTTATTTATTTATAATTTTAATATATATATATTAGATAGATAGCTTCATCTGAATAAATCAATCTCTGTATCTTACAGTACTTATATATTTGTATAGTCTTAGTACTAAAAGGTTATTGAAACTCTCTTTGTTATCAGTTGGAGCGTTCAGTACATCGGTTTACAACATTCTACTCGTCGCAGCACTCGGGACGTAAGCTCAACTGGCTCTACAACATGAGCAAGGGCGAGCTTGTCACCAACTGCTTCAAGAACAGGTAATGGCATGCTAATATTATGTTTCTATACCACTGTGGAGCACCACAATAAATGGAGAGAGGATATATAATAATATCGATATCCGGCCATATAGGAATTATAGGAAACAAAATAGCCTATGAACAGGTAAAGTTTTGGTATGGTACATCTATGATTTCTTCAGAACCATATTAAGGGATATAGAATCATCTCAAATCATGTGGCTATCAAGCATGTTAAAGAATGGAACTGGACAAGTACATCTGGAAACGCTGTATAATACACCCTGGTTTAGAGACTACACTATAGCAATTGTATGTTGACGAAAACCGGTGTAAACGATAACTCAGTATTCAGATATTGCAAAGGGAACGTTGTTGAAACAATGAAATACGTACTTTGCGATTACAATAACCGTAATAGGAACAGGTTGGATCTTCTGGGGATAGGCTACACGTACCAGAAGATAACAGTACATTCATAATTAAGAGGCACAGCCAGACCGGTGTGATTGTCATAGGAGACCAGTAAGGTGCGTACAGGGAGATAGGCGGTTTGCATGCACAAAAGAGCTTTGCAGAGCTTGATGTGCTTTCGGGTACCAACACAATACTGGCCCCAACAAATAAATTAAGTATAGGTGTTTTGATTACCTTTATAATATTTATGTGTACTTAACCAACAAATGTAAATATAACACCTGAATCGTTTTAAACATCTTGAAAACAATAAAAAGTCAATATATATATTTTTTTGTTTCGTTTTTTATAAGATTCCTGACGCCCCCGACGCATTGATCCTCGATACGGAATCATTATGATTGTTGTCAACCCTGAGGACTGAGAGGGAACACTCCATCACCAGTCCACCACCAAAGAGGACACAGCAACGCCAAGCTGGTCTTAGTTATGGCTAGTTTATATATCTCGCGTTTATTATAACATTTAATATTTGTAGATACACTCTCCAAGCGAGCACTTTCCAAATGGCGGTGCTATTGCAGTACAATGAAAACATTTCGTGGACCGTACGCCAGCTGGAGCAGCACACTGGCATTAAAGGGGACTTCCTCATTCAGGTAACAAAGCATCGTACATCACGACAGAATTCAAAATTTCATCCTCATCATCACGATTGTTGGCAATCCACCAGTGTGCACGGACAGCTTACTCTGTGGAATCAGCTGTCGTCAGTGGTGTTTCCGAACCGATACCAAGCAATGCAATGTTTACCCAAGTAGTGAATGATTTGTTTTTTAATCTTTTAACACAGTTTTTTAACTCTTAAAATTGTCTATGATTTTTTTAAAACGATATTCTCTTCATTAGTTCACCTTTAATAGTTTTACTTTTTTCTATAATTGGTCAACTCAACTAGGGTAGGTACCTATCACGGCCTCACAGAATACCAGTGTTAAATATCAGCATAATGCTGCTGTGTTTCGTCTGGTGAGTTTAAGTGATCCTTTATTGCTTGTGACGAGGCATTCCATCTCAGTGCCCAAGGGTGACTATATATAATATATGATTCCTTGTCAAGGATGAATGTAGATGGCATGGTCCGCAGGAATCACTTGCCATCAGGTGAACTGTGTATTCTTAAAATATATATATAGTTAATAACTAGTACTCTTAAACTACTCTGAAGAATTCTGTACTCTCAAGAGAGTTTAGTTATCTGTACATTTTGTTACTAATAATCATGAAATTATTCCGCAGGTTCTGCAAATCCTGTTGAAGGCGAAGTTACTGGTTTGTCAAGACGACGAAAGTGAACTGACTGAATCATCCGTCGTCGATCTATACTTAGGCTATAAGAAGTAAGTGATTATACTTAAGTTAATTTTGCTTAACTTAATTTAATTTAATATCATAAAGGCAACACTTGTATACTGACTGCACTATTTTAGAACCCATATGTTGGGGGGGAAGCCCCCGGTGTCTGTCACAATGTTTACACTATGACACCATCGTTAACTTATCTTTTTCTATAATAACAAATCAGTGTAAATAAGTAGATAATAGACAGATTGTTTACATACTGGAAATAAATAAAATAAGAAATACTGTTTCCTGCAAGGCCGAAAATTTGTAAAATTATAGGAAAAAAAAAACAAATTGTGTACTTTTTTATGAAATTAATAATGACCTATGAGGTTTTTGTTTGAGAAAAGGTCGCAAACGCGCAAGCAGTTCACCTGATGGTTAGTGATCACCGCTGCCCATGAACATCCGCAACACCAGAGTAGTCCCAGACGCCCTGCCGGCCTTTACGAAAGGTGTAGGCTCTTTCCTTGAAGGTCCCTGATTTGAAGGAAGCTGATTACATATATTAGTCCGTGGCAGAAAATTTCGCGTAAAGCGCCGCACCATTGTCGAATGTGAATGACGGCGGCCTATTAACACATCCATTCTCACATAATTCTCAGTTGAAAGTAACTAGATCTCTGGGTCCCTTAAGATTTTATAGAGTAATGTTGCTATTTCACGCAAGCATTCGGAGGGCGTCGTCTTTCACCGGTCAAGTCGACCCTTTCACACTGCAGCTGGAAACAAACTGCAGCGTGGCTCTACCTAAAATAGTTAAAAATAATGATTTGTATATCAATATTATGTCATCATTAAAATTCTTGGAAGCCTAGGACAGCGTTTCTCAACCACCTGTCAAGTGTGTCGCGAGATTTACAAATGCGTTATTTTTATCTCGGGTGACCCGGAGAAAAAAACACAACGCACAAAACAGTATGTTAGTGCGTCGGTCAGTAAAAAAGTGTTTGAGAAAACCTAGCTAACGAGCTAGTCCAGTTTAGTGGTCGTGCGCTCGAATGTCAACCAACCGATGAGTTTATACAGCACTAAAAACAATTGTTTTTTTTTTGCACAGCAAAAAGCTACGCGTTAACATCAATATACCGCTCAAGACAGAGCTGAAGGTAGAACAGGAAGCCACACATAAGCATATTGAGGAAGACAGGAAGATGCTTATTCAGGTTCGAAGTGACGTCATTTTAGTATTATTTTAAGAATTTATTAAGTAAGTATCGGTGAGGACTCTCTTCATCAATCTCTGTTCCATCACCTGAAGAATATGTTTAGTGTTCGACACTCATCGCATTGTTTTTTTTTTTGTATTTGAAAAAAAATTGACTATAATAGTTAAAACAACACACGACAAAAACATGGTGTTTCATATTACATTGGTATTTGCAGTGCATTGTCTCTGTCGCACAATTCGTCCGGTATTTACGAACAAAAGAGACGATGTTTTACAAAACCTTAGCGTGTCGGTCGACCATAGTCGATGGTCACTTTATAGACTTCAATATGTATTACTTTCTGCCGGGTACTGTACTTTATTACAATGTAGATCTAATTGAACATATTTGCTTATTTTAATATTTTCACAACCCCAGCCTGGATTTAGATGGCATTACTTAGTAATTCAATGTGCATACACACACATATGAAATAGTTCTGACTCATTCTTCTAATGTTAATTAAATATACAGAAAAATTCTTGATAGGCCCCCCCAATCATTAATTTGTGAAATCTTGCCAGAATTTTCTGAGATAAATGTCAGCACAAGCATGTACATTCTCAAAAATCTTATTAAAACGTTTATGTGTGATCTTCCAGGCGGCCATCGTGAGGATAATGAAGACTCGCAAGACTTTGAAGCACCAGCACCTGGTAGTGGAAGTCCTGAACCAGCTCTCCTCACGCTTCAAGCCACGCGTGCCCGTTATTAAGGTAAGAAATTATATCAAGACTCATCACATATATATTCATCAACTATAAAGATGATATTAACAAGAGAGATTATA
Source organism: Teinopalpus imperialis (assembly GCA_029286865.1). Taxonomy (NCBI): domain Eukaryota; kingdom Metazoa; phylum Arthropoda; class Insecta; order Lepidoptera; family Papilionidae; genus Teinopalpus; species Teinopalpus imperialis. The sequence continues at coordinate 11,973,671 of JAGSMU010000004.1, forward strand.
AAATAAGAGAAATTATGATCCCGAGTTATCATTATTCAGTGTTTAGTGAATTTCATGCTGTCTGCATAACGCTTAATATAACAAAGCAACATAGCATAATAAATTTAATTTCAATCTTTTCAAGTCAATTTTAAATATTATATATATATAGCAATAGTTTGCCCGCGTCTGTCTTTCCTTCCGATTACAATGTGGGTGTTTTGCGTGCGCCTTACCATCCAGGATTGCATTTCCACTTAACATCAGGTGGGATCGTGGTCAAGCACTTGCTTTGAAAGTTTAAAAAAAAAATTAAACCAATAAAAGTGGAAAACGTTCTGAAAATATAAAAGAGCTGTCCAATGATTAGCTCTCGAAACCATTTCAATATTATTGCTTTTATATCTACTGATGCAGTCTCCAATAGCAGGATTTTAAGTACTGCCTCTCCATAATATACACTGCAGGCCAAAAGTTTGAGACCACCTTAATTAAAGTAGGAAAATAAAGTAAAACTCCAATAAAATATTAAATGTGTAATTAACTTGTTTAATCATCTTATAGAACATTGATTGACAAACAATACTTTAAAAACGTAAAGAAATATTAACAGGCCATTCAAAAAAAGGCTATAGTTAACTAAACTGATATTTCATCAAAATATTTTATGACTTGAAGTCTCGGCATACGAGTAATCAATTTGTTAATAGTGTCTTGTAATATATTGTTCCAAATTTCGCATAAAGCATTCCACATTTCTTCTCGCGATGATGGGCCACGATTACGGACGTTCCCATCAAGCTCTTTCCACAAAAGTTGAGATCCGGAGGAGTGTTACAAATAACGTTCTCATTGATCATTTGGTCCATAATATACATATCAAATGCAACATCATAAACCTCACTGGATCTCATTTCTAAATAGTCTAGTAGTGTTATATCCTTCTATACATCTCTCTTTCTATTAGTTGTAATAGCAGTTACGCATATTTGTTAATTGGAATACTCCCATATAATTTTTATTCAATATATTTTCATTGATCTTCCTCTCATATTATTAAATTATGTAATACTATTTAAACTACATATAAATGATACTTTCTAGTGGTTTCTTTTTCATATTTATTTATTTACTTTATTAGGAAACTTCACAGCATACAAGAAACATTAAACATAAATACAATTAACAAGGATATTTAGCCATCAGAGAAGTTACAACTATATACATTTTTTTTTTTAAAATATGTGCAACAGGAGTAACATACATTTTAATCTGTAGTGTAGAGTGTGTTTGTGTGTGTGTATGTGCGTCCGTGTGTGCGTATGCATCTTATTAAGGCGAATTAAATAAAGAATATTAGCAATTAATATTACTAATATTCCAGGTAACCACTCCAACTAAGTTGAAATTGTTTGTAGTCTAATGGTGGTTTCCAACCTACGACCTTAAGTGGACGCATACCGTGCCCTAAACCATCGGGCTATGGACGCTGCTGCTGTTAGCTTTTTGTTTAAATATTTTTTTAAAAATGTTCTTTTTTTTTACCAGAAATGCATTGACATCCTGATCGAGAAGGAATATCTGGAACGCACCGAAGGAGAGAAAGACACTTACAGCTATTTGGCGTGATGCCCTTCTTCTCCTAATCACATCTAAATGTTAATAAATAAATATAACAACAGTATTACACTATGATTTTTTATATACCTCATGAGTTATAGTCCTCACTGTAAAAATAATGGTAAAAAAAATATATATATTTATCTCTTTCTATATATTTATCTTTTTGTCTCTTATATACAAGGGCGGACTTAGTGCCCAGTGGCATTCTCTGTTAGTCTAGAGAAAATGTTGATTGGCGTAAAATATGTATAGTATAATTTGATATATATTTATATAACCCTTTATTATATGTCATAGAACCTGTTTACTTACTATACCAACATGACCATGTTTAAACACTAGTATTGCTACTCTGAAGTTTTCTTTTAGCCGCAGCATGAACAGGTAGATCGGCTCGGCGTGATAAGGACCGGGATAGGCCAGCACACCAGAGCGTAGTATCTATTATGATGATGGGTTTCGTTTGGTGTTTTGTCATCCGGTGAGACCATTTTGACAGCGAGACATTCCATCTCATTCCTGAAGAGGTGACAACGCGTTGTTTGAATATGGGATGTAGATGTTTATGAGTTGCAGTCATATATCATCAGATGAACAATGCGCGTTTCGTTAAATTTCATTATAAAATATTGCGCATACTGTTTAATCATTCTTGAGGGAGAGGGAAGAGCTTCGGAGATCCACCAATGACGAAAAAGCCATTCGAACTTGTCACTTGCCGCCGATTAAAATTGTCTACGCATATAGACAGCGAAATAATATAGTTTATATATATTACCACGAAGACAAAATTTTGTACCCCTTTTCAAACACATTGCGCGTACGCAGGAATTTGAGATTTGGCATAGTTATAAAAGTATATTATATAAAAGTATAGTATATAAAAGATATGAAGAAGAAGAGTAGAAAGATTTTATAGATATACATAGAATGAACTTTAAATTAAAAAAAAATTGTTTATGTTCATACTGAATGTGTGGTCGGTCAAACAGACTAAAGTACAGATTATCGCTAAAGAATTTATATGTAATGTGTTACAAATAGATTTCATTAAAGTTTACATATTAAATTGAACTAAAACTCTGGCAACAAATGTAATGGAACGATATTCAAACATAAATACAATTATTATAGAGGAATGGTATTTGACAGAAAACCTCCAATAACATTCAAACTTAAAATTCAATGATACACCATCGATTTTCGAACTACAAGTGGTTCGTTTTTAAAGCCACAGAATATACTTAAAAAATATTTTACTACAAAAACTTCCAAAGTAATCAAGTAATCTGATCTCACCAACAGACGTGTTTTTTTTCTTACACGTATTCTTACTATTATAATTACCATATAAATATCATGTAATTTTAACGTTTGCATATAATTATGGGAATGTTAGAGATGATCTTATTTAAAAAATCTTGAATAAATATAATCGTGTATTTTTATTACGAGTATGTTTGGTTTACTTGATAAACAGATAAAATTAGCATAGAATGGCTAAAATGACATAAACATAGATATATTTTTCAACTACCTACGCTTGCGATTTCATATATGCGCAAACTGTATGTACAAGCATATCGCCTCTTCGCATCCAAACTAAAGGATGGAAACCCACCGTGCATCTAGATGTTCGATGATGCCATGAAGGTTGTGATCAGATGAGTTTCTGTATGGTGTGACATCTGTAGAATTCTCATCAGACATCACTTATAAGCAATTTATATTCTCCGTTCCAACGCTAAGCTGCTATTTGTGCTGGTATATTGTGACGTGTTATGACGTTGTAAGGGTTCCATCTGGAATAATATATATATATATATATATATATATATACATTAGTATTATAATATTGATAAGTATAGAAATAATCCGAAAAAATAATAAATCAATGTATAATGAAAACTTAGTCTTATTAAATACTATCTACTGACAAAAGAGGTGTTTTTCTAAAACGACGAACATACCTATAATGCTGGAGTTTTGTAACATACCTAATGTAGGATTAAATAAAAACAATTAAGTCTTCTCACAAACTCTTATGCAATAAACGATTATTAAATGATGTTTCAGGACTACGTTTGTGTGTGTGAAAAGGGTGGAAAATTGAACTTAATAGAAATTTCAGAAAATAACATATTAATACACAGATAGTTACTATGGAGTAACTATTCATACAATATACTATCAATAAATTAATATTTTTTTATTTTGACGCATTAATAATAACTCTTATAAAAATGTATTACTTAATTTCCAGCATGATTCTCAATTAATCATTATTATTTTAAAACGTTTATGAATACCATAATAATTTTATATCTCGGAACTCTTATAGTTTCATCATTAATCTTCCCATTATTAAGAAAAATAATTGCAACCCTAAATTGTTAGTTTTAAATGTTCTATTCGCATTTATTTACATCTTCCCTTCGAAATGCCCTAGAAGGTGAAACCGGTGTTTTACAATTAAGTCTCCTATTATGCTTTAAGTTGGTTGATAGCTACACGAATTTTTTTTTTCGAATAAACGATTTCACTAAAGTCAAGCGACAATATTCAGGAAGCCAACTGCGAAAATGACCGTAAGTTTCGGATGGACAGAACTTTTAGCTATTAATGACCTTTATTACCGGTGACAAGGCATTCCATCTCACTCCTCCAGGGTGACAACGCAACTGCATTATGATTAAATTATGAAGGATGAATGTAATTGTCATGGGCCGCAAGAATCGCTTACTATTAGTTGAACTGTGTGCTCGTTTGTTACTCTCAATGAAATAAGTAAATTATAAAAAAACGTAACTGCATATATGTATTCACCCATAACGCACTAGCCGAACCTAGCTTAAACCGTAATCAAAATTTCACCATCCTTATTAAAAAACAGTATTTGATACATACGAGAGTATTTTTGATGCGTAGTAATATCTTCTACAACAGAATATGCACTCATTTAAACATAATGAACATAGTACGTAATATAAAAATGTTATATGTATATATTTTTTTATAAGATATTGAACAGTATTTTTATAATCTTAACCAATAGTCAGGATGGCCGAGCGGTCTAAGGCGCCAGACTCAAGGTTTCCTTGCCCATTGCAATGGGTTCGGGCGTTCTGGTCCTCTATGAGGGCGTGGGTTCGAATCCCACTTCTGACATACTTTTTTTAAATATATTTTTATGATAAATACACTATTTTTTTATAGAATAGGTGGCAAACTAGCATGCAGCCCACCCGATGGTAAGTGATCACCGCCACCCAATAACATCCGCAACAGCAGAGGAGTCGTAAATGCGTTACCCGGCTTTAGTGGAAATCCCATTTTTTTATTATAAAGAAATAATTATTATTACACAACGTATACATAAATATAACAGTGAAACAGATTTTAACCGCTGGACCGGCCAACGTCACCGACGCCCACACGTCAACATTACACAATCTATACACGTGAACTCAGGCACACCACACCGCACTCGCCAGCGAGCGCGACGTCGTCTTCGTCGCTTGAGTTCTAAGATACGACCTGTACTCCCTTTAGATAGTGATCCGAGTCGAGGCTTCGTACCTCCTTATGGTATCCACCCTCGGATTCGGTATTATGGCCCCACTCTGCTGTCGTCCACGTTCTTCGCACAGGGGTCGGAGTGCAGCAGCTTCCGCGCAAGCTTCGCGGCATCGTCGTCTCCCTACTCAGCGGGCCTCCCGCTCGCGAGTCTAATTAGATTAAGCTGTAAAGATCTCTGGCCAACAACAACCAACAGCAATATTCACACACACACAATAATAAAAGAATATCTTACCGCTACCTAAAGGCACGACAGGTCGATTTTTAGAAGCGGCCTAGAACACGAGTAAACCGCGTGTAAGCCGCTGTGCGAGGAAGATGTCGTCGCGCTCGCCGGCGAGTGTGGTGTGGCGTGTCTGAATTTAATAGGTCTTTACCTATGAAATTGCCGTTTTGTATGATATATTATAATATTTTTGAATATGATATTATTATAATATTTTTATCAAATTTGGTATAAAAACAGTAAAACGATAAAAAATATTATAGTAAAAAAAGTATGTCAGAAGTGGGATTCGAACCCACGCCCTCATAGAGGACCAGAACGCCCGAACCCATTGCAATGGGCAAGGAAACCTTGAGTCTGGCGCCTTAGACCGCTCGGCCATCCTGACTATTGGTTACATTATGAAAAATAAGGTTCACTTCGGAAGACAAAGCAAACGCCTCGCACACCTACACTCCCACCCCCTTCGCAGGTCACCTGCACGATTTAAAAACCTACCTGGAGTAACTATCCCGGGTCGGCCTACCGCTATGGCCAACCGTGTGTGGGTTACTTATCTTCGCCGTGGGTGACTAAGCCACGGCTCTTTTTAGTCTCCTTGGCCTCTGGGTGACGGGTCATCTTTGCCCATTTGCAGATTAGAAGATGTGTGAGAGAAGGGGGATGCTTTACCCCGAGAAGAGACTGTCATAACATAACATAACCAGTTCTTCGCTTCGCAAGGGCGAATATCTAAATGTAGTAATTGTATTCAACTTTAAAATATTTTTTCTTAACTTTTATTTATTATTATTTATATTATACCAATGAAACGTTATTGAATATTTGCGTTTATCTTGTTTAATAATTGATAATAGTTTTATTTTATTTCATATTTAATGTTGTTTATTTCAGAGCAAGTAAACTTTTATTTAAACGTAATTTTTATTAATGTTAACAATTTCATAGTTTTTTTTAATATTGTTGATTATTTTTTGTTTTTTTTAAGTTTACATTCATTAACACATTTTTAAGCATGTTGTGGTTACCCATAATTGTAAGAACAGTTACATAGAAAATACCTTATTCTTGTATAGTATAAATTATAAATGCTATATCTTGCGTTGGTAATCCATTAAATAAATAAATAAATAAATTTATATCATTTAACTTAATTCAAATTTGTAATCTTGTTTCACAACGACATTGTATAATAATATGCACCTAATAAAACAACTTGTATATATAACGAGTAACAACATATCAGACCACTATGCATTACACACTGACGCAACACTATTCATTTAAATACAATATTTTTGTAGACTTGTTACAAGATAACGAAGTGAACCTTATTTTTCATAATGTAACCAATAGTCAGGATGGCCGAGCGGTCTAAGGCGCCAGACTCAAGGTTTCCTTGCCCATTGCAATGGGTTCGGGCGTTCTGGTCCTCTATGAGGGCGTGGGTTCGAATCCCACTTCTGACATACTTTTTTTACTGTCATTGTTTTTTATCGTTTTATTGTTTTGATACCAATTTTTATGAAAAATATTGTGTTTGTTTTAAAAATAATATTTATCTTTTATTTATAACGTATAAAATTTATGTTACTTCTACATCTTTATCTATGAAATTTTACTAACCAGCAAAAAGAGCATACTCACCTTGGCTCCTGCCTTTGATGACTGAGTACTGTCACAGGAAATATATTGAATCTGCTGAGCCTTGAGCATTTGATTATGAAATACTGATAACAAGCCATTCATTTATATAATGAAGTGTGATAATTCATCTTAATTACTTATTGAGAATAGAAATCACTTAGTTTTACGAATACCTTTAAATTGACAACGTGGTTGAAATTCAAAACATTTGCAACTGTGACGCAAACAAATATAGAAAAGAAATATTATAATATTTATAATCTATATTATTAGTGGTGACAAACTCTATTTCCTCTAATGACATGGGATGACTGCGTCTCATGACTTATTGTGGACGATGTGGGTGTAAAATAGCAGCATAATGCTGGATATATATTGGGGATAACGGTATATACATATATATATATATATATATATATACATATATATATATATATATATATATATATTATATATATATGGTGTTACTATTTTTTTGTAGAATTATGTCTTAATATGATAATTTTTTAATTTCAAGGTTTTGTTTTTAAACCTACTACAATTTCTTTCCACGGCACGGGTTGAATGGCATATAATGCCTTAAGGCATGCCCTTTGTCGAGGGTGTGCTTCGGTCTCCTTCGGACACGGGTGAATCTATGATTTGCGCAGGGATTGTAAGTGGCGGCAATTGCAATCACGCGGTTTGGGTGTGTGACAGCAGAGTCAAAATATCGGCGGGAAGCCAGCTTCAGGTACTGAGCTATGGTTGGCAGCTCAAGGTCTAGAGCTACACTGCAGTTTGATTGATTTTTTGTAATTAAGATGAATTATCTCACTTCATTAACTAAGATGAATGGCTTGTTATCAGTATTTCATAATCAGATGCTCAAGGCTCAGCAGATTCAATATATTTCCTGTGACAGTACCCAGTCATCAAAGGCAGGAGCCAAGGTGAGTATGCTCTTTTTACTGGTTAGTAAAATTTCATAGATAAAGATGTAGAAGTAATATCAATTTTATACGTTATACATAAAAGATAAATATTCTTTTTAAAACAAACACAATATTTTTCATAAAAATTGGTATCAAAACAATAAAACGATAAAAAATATTATAGTAAAAAAAGTATGTCAGAAGTGGGATTCGAACCCACGCCCTCATAGAGGACCAGAACGCCCGAACCCATTGCAATGGGCAAGGAAACCTTGAGTCTGGCGCCTTAGACCGCTCGGCCATCCTGACTATTGGTTTCTTTATGAAAAATAAGGTTCACTTCGTTATCTTGTAACAAGACTACAAAAATATTGTATTTAAATATATATATATATATATTTTAACTAACAACTATCTCAATCAATATTGATATTATTATTAGCTATCTGTACCACTTCTTCTTCGGAATGTGTGGACGCTGCAGAAGAAGTAGCGCAAGAAACGAGCAACGACGCTTCTTTAATTATTGTCTGGTGTAAACCGGACTTTGTCATGGCGGTATCGCGAATAACCCTGTTTGCGAAGCCCTCGCCGGCGGCGGGGGCGGTACGAGAGTGCGATTGTAAGTGGCGGCAATTGCAATCACGCGGTTTGGGTGTGTGACAGCAGAGTCAAAATATCGGCGGGAAGCCAGCTTCAGGTACTGAGCTATGGTTGGCAGCTCAAGGTCTAGAGCTACACTGCAGTTTGATTGATTTTTTGTAATTAAGATGAATTATCTCACTTCATTAACTAAGATGAATGGCTTGTTATCAGTATTTCATAATCAGATGCTCAAGGCTCAGCAGATTCAATATATTTCCTGTGACAGTACCCAGTCATCAAAGGCAGGAGCCAAGGTGAGTATGCTCTTTTTTACTGGTTAGTAAAATTTCATAGATAAAGATGTAGAAGTAATATCAATTTTATACGTTATACATAAAAGATAAATATTCTTTTTAAAACAAACACAATATTTTTCATAAAAATTGGTATCAAAACAATAAAACGATAAAAAATATTATAGTAAAAAAAGTATGTCAGAAGTGGGATTCGAACCCACGCCCTCATAGAGGACCAGAACGCCCGAACCCATTGCAATGGGCAAGGAAACCTTGAGTCTGGCGCCTTAGACCGCTCGGCCATCCTGACTATTGGTTTCTTTATGAAAAATAAGGTTCACTTCGTTATCTTGTAACAAGACTACAAAAATATTGTATTTAAATATATATATATATATATTTTAACTAACAACTATCTCAATCAATATTGATATTATTATTAGCTATCTGTACCACTTCTTCTTCGGAATGTGTGGACGCTGCAGAAGAAGTAGCGCAAGAAACGAGCAACGACGCTTCTTTAATTATTGTCTGGTGTAAACCGGACTTTGTCATGGCGGTATCGCGAATAACCCTGTTTGCGAAGCCCTCGCCGTCGGCGGGGGCGGTACGAAGGTGCGATTGTAAGTGGCGGCACTTGCAATCAAAGGTTTCGGGTGTGTGACGACAGAGTCGAAATATCGGCGGGAAGCCTACTTCAACTACTGAGCTGTGGTCGGCAACTCAAGATCTAGAGCTACAATGCAGTTTGATTGTATCTGCAGAAGGAATGGGACAGCTCGACTGGGGTAGATCCGCGCCCTCACAGAATACCAGCATAAAATAGTATTGTGTTTCGTCTGTAGGGCCTCGGAGACCTTTATTACTGTTGACGATGCATTCCATCTCAGTCCTCAAGGGTGAGAACGCATCTGCATTATGATTCCTTGTCAAGGATGAATGTAGATGTCATGGGCCGCAGGAATCACTTGCCATCAGGTGAACTGTGTGCTCGTTTGTTACTCTGAATGAAATAATAAAACAAAGACAGGAAGAGAAGAAATCTATCTAAGCGTCATTAGCATTTTTTTGAGTTTTCTTGAAGGTTTCTGAAAGATACCGCGATATTACGTACATGGGCTGGTTTTGACCCTTTATAAAGCGTAGTCTTAATAAATTCAGATTTGTGCCGGAGCTGCAAAACAGTGGTAGATTTACACTGCAATTTATTTCTAGCTGCAGAATGAATGGGTCAGCTCGACCGGGGTAAGGAACACGCCCTCACAGTACACCAGCGTAAAATAGCAGTATAATTTAAAATTTTGTACGTCAAAACTACATACAATGTATTTCACATGAAGGTATTTGTAAAACTAAATAATTTCTATTCTCAATAAGTAATTAAGGTGAATTGTCGCAGTTCAGTTACTAAGATGAATGGCTTGTTATCAGTACTTCATTATCGACTGCTTAAGGCAGAGCAGATTCATTATATTTCCTGGTGACAGTCCCCAGTCGTCAAAGGTCAAGGCCAAGGTGATTTGATCAATGTGATTTTATTATGTTTATCATTGTTATAGAATTATTTTTGAAAATATAAATAATATTTAAAAGGGATTTGATTGTAAGATACACTCTTAACGAAGAATAAGACAATGAATGTGAAATGTTTTATGATAATTTACAATTGTAGGTGTTTTTTTTTGTATATTATTTATTTAATTAGCATAGTTAACTAATTGCCGCGAATAGTACACGTAAACAATAAGTGGTTCATAATGGGTAGGAGAAAAAGTTTTTCCGTATTTTATGTACAAATTCAGGTTATTTTTTTTTTTTTTCGGGCTTATGGCCGCTGTTAGCCCGAGGGCTTTTACAGTATCACCGGGTTGAGAGGTGACCGAGCGCTTATGGCTCTCAGCCGAGACCTCTATATATGGGTAACCAGCGCAAGGGTTCCCGAGGAGCCTCGGCTTGGACCGTTACCCTGTTTCGTGTGAGCATCTGACTCAAGGGTGCCCGAGAGGAATGAACCTCGGCTCGGTCAGTTGCTTCTGACAGAGGATTCTCTTAATTAATATCACTATTATTATTAACTACCTGTAACACCACTTCAGAATGCGTGGGCGCTGGAGAAGAAGTGGCGCAAGAAACTCCAGCAACGCTTCTATCTGTACGGACTGCGGGGGCGATATGAGGGTGCAATGTATGTGTGTTGTGTTTTATCAAGGGCTTGGGCCCTGGTGGTTGCGTCGTCAGGGCCGTCGAGGGCGTGCTTCGGTCTCCTACGGACGCGGGTTCGCGATGGGATTGTAAGTGGCGGCACTTACAATCAAAGGGTTTCGGTGTGTGACGGCAGTCGAAATATCGGCGGGAAGCCTACTTCAACTACTGAGCTGTGGTCGGCAACTCAAGATCTAGAGCTACAATGCAGTTTGATTGTATCTGCAGAAGGAATGGGACAGCTCGACTGGGGTAGATCCGCGCCCTCACAGAATACCAGCATAAAATAGTATTGTGTTTCGTCTGTAGGGCCTCGGAGACCTTTATTACTGTTGACGATGCATTCCATCTCAGTCCTCAAGGGTGAGAACGCATCTGCATTATGATTCCTTGTCAAGGATGAATGTAGATGTCATGGGCCGCAGGAATCACTTGCCATCAGGTGAACTGTGTGCTCGTTTGTTACTCTGAATGAAATAATAGAACAAAGACAGGAAGAGAAGAAATCTATCTGAGCGTCATTAGCATTTTTTTGAGTTTTCTTGAAGGTTTCTGAAAGATACCGCGATATTACGTACATGGGCTGGTTTTGACCCTTTATAAAGCGTAGTCTTAATAAATTCAGATTTGTGCCGGAGCTGCAAAACAGTGGTAGATTTACACTGCAATTTATTTCTAGCTGCAGAATGAATGGGTCAGCTCGACCGGGGTAAGGAACACGCCCTCACAGTACACCAGCGTAAAATAGCAGTATAATTTAAAATTTTGTACGTCAAAAACTACATACAATGTATTTCACATGAAGGTATTTGTAAAACTAAATAATTTCTATTCTCAATAAGTAATTAAGGTGAATTGTCGCAGTTCAGTTACTAAGATGAATGGCTTGTTATCAGTACTTCATTATCGACTGCTTAAGGCAGAGCAGATTCATTATATTTCCTGGTGACAGTCCCCAGTCGTCAAAGGTCAAGGCCAAGGTGATTTGATCAATGTGATTTTATTATGTTTATCATTGTTATAGAATTATTTTTGAAAATATAAATAATATTTAAAAGGGTGGCCCCAAGATTTGATTGTAAGATACACTCTTAACGAAGAATAAGACAATGAATGTGAAATGTTTTATGATAATTTACAATTGTAGGTGTTTTTTTTTGTATATTTTTTATTTAATTAGCATAGTTAACTAATTGCCGCGAATAGTACACGTAAACAATAAGTGGTTCATAATGGGTAGGAGAAAAAGTTTTTCCGTATTTTATGTACAAATTCAGGTTATTTTTTTTTTTTTTTTTTTTCGGGCTTATGGCCGCTGTTAGCCCGAGGGCTTTTACAGTATCACCGGGTTGAGAGGTGACCGAGCGCTTATGGCTCTCAGCCGAGACCTCTATATATGGGTAACCAGCGCAAGGGTTCCCGAGAGGGAGCCTCGGCTTGGACCGTTACCCTGTTTCGTGTGAGCATCTGACTCAAGGGTGCCCGAGAGGGCCGAACCTCGGCTCGGTCAGTTGCTTCTGACAGAGGATTCTCTTAATTAATATCACTATTATTATTAACTACCTGTAACACCACTTCAGAATGCGTGGGCGCTGGAGAAGAAGTGGCGCAAGAAACTCCAGCAACGCTTCTATCTGTATGGACTGCGGGGGCGATATGAGGGTGCAATGTATGTGTGTTGTGTTTTATCAAGGGCTTGGGCCCTGGTGGTTGCGTCGTCAGGGCCGTCGAGGGCGTGCTTCGGTCTCCTACGGACGCGGGTTCGCGATGGGATTGTAAGTGGCGGCACTTACAATCAAAGGGTTTCGGTGTGTGACGGCAGTCGAAATATCGGCGAGAAGCCTGCTTCAGGTACTGAGCTATGGTCGGCAGCTGAAGATCTATGTGTAAATTTTCGTTACGCAAGAACCACGGCGCACCGGTGGCCTTGCGCATGAAACGATTTTGTATTACCTGAAGTCGGTGAATCTGACGCGGGGAGGCATGCGCAAAGACGGGGCTTGCGTATGTCATTATGGGTACCCAACACTCATGCACACATCAAGTGAACCGCATTACGGAGCACATCCTCAGTAAATTTCTTCAGGGCTACCAAACTGGGGCACTTTTTCTCGACGTGGCGAAAGCTTTCGACAAGGTAAGATACAAACTATATGAGCTCGGTGTGCCAGATTAACTCGTACTTATCATTAGAGCCACCTGCATTAACTTAATCTCTCTGAACTTGCATAGGGCAATGGGCTGTTCATATAGCTGTTTTTTTTATTTTTATTTTCGGGCTGGTGGCCGCTATTTTAGCCCGAGGGCTTTTACAGTTTCACCGGGTTGAGAGGTGACCAAGCGCTTAGGGCGCTCACTCGGGACCTCAATTAATGGGTAACCAGCACAAGGGCTCCCGAGAGGGCAGCTCAAGGCATCATGTATTAAATATAGTCCTTGAATGTTATATTAAAATCTGTATTCAAATAATGGTTATTTTTTTGACGCATCGTGGGAGATATTTATAAAGGTCATTTAAATATTTTAATTATATAATTGTTATTATCAGATATTCCTGCAATTTAAATTACAAATGTTTGAGTCCTTGCATGTTATATTAAAATCTGTGTTTAAGTTATGGTTATTTTTTTTGTTGCATCGTGGGAGATATTCTATTGATTATTGTTATTATATTCATATTTTTCATATCTCATTTTCAAAGTTTAGTTTAAATTCGGCCTGGTGGAAGTGTTGACGTACGATGCTGAAGCACCCGAAGTACTTGTATGGACCGGATGCGAATCCATTGGCGTCCTATATAAATTTAGGAGAATTCTTGGTCAAACGCTTTAAGAAACATGGAGATAAAATTGCTATGGTAAGTAATATTACCGGGGTAGTTCCTCTGCTCATTTATAAATTTGTAAACGTACGGTCATGGTAAAATCCACTGATGGAGGTCCTGGTTTTAAGACTCTCATTGTAGACGTGCTAAACTGCTGGCAACGAGCTTAATGCTTAATACCAAAACCCAGTTTGTTTGTTATCCTCCTGGCATTCACTTGACTGGGTATACTATATTTCCACCTGAATGCCTTGTCGGGGCTTTGGGTTTAGAAGCCGTGGCTTAGTCACCTACGGTGAAGATAAGGGGAACCCCACACACGGCTGGCCCATGCCAGCATGGCGAGGCGTTTGCTCTCTCCTCCGACAGCCGAGGTGGAGTAGCGGTGGGAGAGGTGTGTCGGTGTTCCGTTGCCGCTGTCCCTATATTATTGATTGCCATGGCCACTGGCTAAAGGGCTCGGGGGTGGGAGGTCCTTTGCTCATTTGCAGTTCAGAGGATGTGTGAGGAAGGCGCACTCGCGTTCCACCATGCCGTGCGTCGAGAAGGGGGGTGTTTTCCCTCGGGAAGGGGCTGCCAATCGGCGGACAGCGCTGGTGGGGCCGAGGGTGTGTGTCCATGGCCCTGCCATTTGTGAGAGAAGTTATTTTTCTCTCAAGTAAATGCATTCATACAATTATAGTTGCACATCCACAATGTCTAATTCATTTTTTTAAAAATTGTCTTAATATTATTAACAGATTAATGGAGCTACAGGTGAGAGAATAACGTATGATGAAATACTTCAAGCATCGATGAATATTGCTGTCTCATTAGTAAGAATTGGAGTGAAAAAGGGAGATGTGGTAGGGATATGTTCGGAGTCTAGGTTAGAGAATTGGCCGACCATCGTGGGAGTGGCTTGCACTGGGGCAGTGATGACTCCTATTAGTATTGGATATATAAAAGGTACGTAGTTAAGCAAAAAAAGTAAAGTTACAACCTACATTTAAAAATCCCATTGTTGGGATCCCAATCTCTGGGAAAGGTTGTTAAAGCATATCCCATCACACGGATCCACTGCCGTTTGACGGTCTTCACTCTTCAAAATTTTATTTATTTCTTAGAAATGCAGATTTCACGATGTATTCCTAACACAAAACCGTCTAACGCGAAGTAAAATCGGCAACAAATTATAATTATACAAATAGACAATTTCATTTAACCCGCCATGGAGTAATGGATCTAGGTTTGTTCGCGTACAGAGAATTAAAAGCGAACGTTTAGAATCGGAGACGCTACAACGGCTCTCTGATTGGTTTTCTAAAGTAATCTAGTCATCATGGTTCTTCATTATATTTGCACTTATCCTATGTAGCAATACATCCTAACCTTTCTTTGATAGAGGGAAGCTATCATCGGATTATTGATGGCTAAGATGAGTTCGATTTATGTGTCATGTTGTCTTATTGTTAATAATGCAATCGTTATTTACAGATGAGCTTAGGCACGTTATGAATATATCGAAACCGAAATTTCTTTTCTGTTCAATGCATGCTTACGATATTCATAAGGCCGTTTTCAAATCTTTGGATTACATAAAAAAGATTATACTATTTGATGATCAGAGATTGGATGATTCATTACTCTACAAAGACCTTGCTTTAGCAACACCAAAATCAATTATCACGAAGAACGTATGCGTTGAAGAATTTATTGGAGTCGAAGTAAATAGAGAGAATGATACAGTTTTTCTTTTGTACTCCTCTGGTACGACGGGACTACCCAAAGCTGTTATGCAAACACACTTAAATATTATTATAACAATTTCCTTGTAAGTACCTTTTTAGTATTAACTGTTCACTTGATACCTACTCACTATAAATGTCACAATCGTAAGCACTGCTATAACTAAATCGTTTAAGTAAAAAGAAAGGGTTGCTTAGAAGATCTGAGCTTAGCTGATAATAATGATAATCTATGTGACATGTTTCAATAATTTACTTTATTCACGGAACGTTCAACTGCTCCAACTGAAGAAGCCTCCCAAGCATCGATACTTAAATTTCACTTAAACGATTTAGTAGAGTCATCACTTAGTTACATACATAAAACATAACTTATTATTTTTAGAAAAGAACATCAAGTAGATCCAGGTTTGGTACTCTTGAACATTTCACCTTGGTATCATGTTATGGGTTTGCTAAGCGGTATACTTTTTTTAACTAATGGATGCAATACTGTATTTTTGCCAAAATTCGAGACGGATTTATATATACGGTCCATAGAGAAGTATAAGGTGATAAAATATTTTAGTATTAAAATAAATATTTGATAGATAATTATATCCTTAAAACTAATTTTAGTCCATTATAAGTCTATTATTAAACATAAGTTTTTCTCAAATATTGCGTATAATACACGTTTGTTAATTACATTGATATGATCAAGAGATAGGCATTTTCGGAAGCATAATATCGAGCTGTCGTCAATCTAAGACAATCCTTCTATATACTGTCCACCGATTCACAGAGATATAGCGAGATTATTAGAGGTGGACTGCAATCTAGCGAAGATTTCGCGTGAAGCTGAATCCGATATTCGATCGAATGTCATGTTTTACGTATTTCTCACTATATCTGTGTAAACAGTTTTCACACAATTTGGAAATAGACAAAAGTTACAAATCTCCAGTACGAGTCCGCCATGCTTTCGGCACGTTACGCACTTTAGTATGACGGATACTTTAGAACAGATAAGATTTCTGTTAGATTTTTTTTACAGTATTTAGGGTGACAAATGACCCACAATCATCATTGATAAGCAGTCATAATGCAGATGCATTGTCATTTCCTGACGACTAAGATGGAACTCCTCGTCACTAACAACAAGTGTGTAGTGCTTATTTATTAATTATTAACATCCAACTTAATTGATAAAATACAAAATAAATATACCAGCGTGATCTTTGAACGTGAAAGACTGACTATTTTAATTATGATGTTTCAGGTTAATATGCTGATATTGGTACCACCGGTGGTTGTGAATCTCATTAAAACGCCTTTTCAATACGATGTCAGCTCTGTACGAATTATTCTCTGTGCAGCTGCAGTTCTAGAGAAGAAGGTCGTTGATACCGTGAAAGCAAAGTAAGTTGTCTTTGTTGATATATTTATTTCATCAGTTGATGACGTACCATCATTGAATAAATATTATATATAGCATATATAGCGATTGCAGGTAATATATACACTCGGGAGCATCCAAATCGACTAAACCTATAAGCAGGCATACATTTACGATACGCACATCAACCGCGAACGAAATCGGGCACTCTTCGTTCTCCGTCGTTTGGAACCTACACACGACACAACACTCTAACATGGCACCAACTTACCGCCTCCACCGACGCCGTGGCAAACAGAATTATTCGCGTTACCGCCATATTTCAGGCCGGTTTTCACACCGTTTCGCCTATACAGGTTCCAGCAGTGAAAGAAAATACACCTTCCATGTTGGACCTTCTACTGAACTCTCATTTGAACAATTATCCGGTCTTCGCTGGTCAGGTCTCTTGGGTTTTTTTGCGTCTTTCTTTTGGAGGTGGATATGCTTTTCACTGGATGATCCCAACTCTTTAGATCAACCCGACTCTATCTCTGATGTGGTACGTCAGGGAATGGAACTCGTTATTCCATCTTCAATGATGCGCCACCGGGGGTAGATCTCAGCCTTGGTTTGGTCACTCCTCTAAAATAACATCACGTTATAAGCTGTTACAGGGCCTGGGCAGGTGCATCAGGGTTTTGAGATGTAAAATCCAAAAAAAAGTACGACTCCGAAGTCTGTGAAAATTGACAGAATTGGCAACTAGTTCACGAGCCGCCTTTCGGGGACGTGTGTATTTTGCTGTCTTGCCAATGCTGTATCAGAGAAATTCTGCCCGCCATCTCTTCCATCTCTGCACAAAGGAAACGACACGCTGACCCATGACGAAAAGGAGAAAGCTGATCTGAGTATTAGGCTTTCTTTTTGCGTCCAACCCGACTCTTGACGGCAGGGGTAACTTACTGCCAACAATCATGTGGTGTGAGTGCTCCATGCCAGATGTACGATTTGTGCAGATGTCAGTGCGCAACTTATCTGCATGCTCGTTGAAAAGGTCTGATCGAATCCCTTCAATTGTGCTGAGGACCCAGGCTCAGAGTTTGCAACGGTTTATACGCGTTTTCTTACTTACTTACTCCTACTCTTTAGGCGTCGTCTTGAATTGCTGCAATAAAACTTTCCAATATCCCTAAAAAAGTTTACCGCTCAGAACCGTCCAATTACTGGCCCATTGCTGTTACCTCTTTGTTCTCGAAAATAATGGAATCCATCGTAAACTGCCAGCTCATGAGGTACCTAGAGGAGAACCAGCCCATATAGGGACAGCCAGTATGACTTCCGTTGGGATCGCTCGGCTGGTGAACTTCTGGCCTACTTGATACATCGATGGGCGCAGGCACTCGAGAGTAAGGGCTCTCCTTTGGTGGTTAGTCTGAACGTAGCAAAGGCCTTCGGTTGGGGTTGGCAAAATCGAAGCCCTTTCGAAGCCTTCTTTGTATAGGCTTCCCGACATATTATGCA
Organism: Teinopalpus imperialis; assembly: GCA_029286865.1. NCBI lineage: Eukaryota > Metazoa > Arthropoda > Insecta > Lepidoptera > Papilionidae > Teinopalpus > Teinopalpus imperialis. The sequence continues at coordinate 11,992,154 of JAGSMU010000004.1, forward strand.
AGTGGGTCACTGCGGTCACATGTGTTATACACATGCTATGCTAATCATTTTAGGAAACACGGCAGAGAGTGCCGCATCAAACTTAACCCCATGAAGACACAAATTTGACACCGCTCTGACACTTACACGTATTACTTACCTTACCTACAGTTAGTATCGGAATCCGTATTAGCCTCTAAGAAACTGGAAACTATGATTATACAAAATTTGATGCCACTCGCAACAACTCTGTAAAATCAGTTGTCACCAGCGGTATTTCTCGATCGTAACGACCTTAAAGAAAAGAGCCTGGCCTTTTCTTATAGGCAGAAGCACATCTGCGATTCTCTCTGGTGTTGCAAACGTTCAAGGGCAGCGGTGATTACTTACCTATAAATGTATATAATAAGTTTATACAAATAAATAAACACTAAACCTATTAATTTTGCAGGTTCAAAAATCTAGTAGACGTTTACCAAGGTTACGGAATGACGGAATGCACTTTTACGGTCACCATGGACCCTTATGTTGAAGGTAGAAGGGGTAAACCAGGCAGTGCTGGTACGGTGGTCTCTGATGCAACATTAAAGGTATCGTAGTATTTTTAATGCTTCCACGATGACTAAAGATCAAACATTTCAGTTAATGATAAGTTATCCCAGAGGTTTACAAGTTTTTATCGCTAAGAAGTTAATATGCAGATGTTTTGTCACAATTGATGACTAAGATATAATGCTTCGTAACAGTTATAATATATCAGGATCCTTTCATGCGTCATACGAACCCCAGCCACTCTGAACTGCTTTCTTTTACTGTTATTGTGAATCGTTGGTACCTTCACGTCAAACCAATTCCTGTAATAGCCGTTATTACATATAGCCAATATTTTAAATTTTAACAAAGAAACAGTTGTATAAGTTAATGTTTTCTGGTCGTAAAATTAGGTGTTTGCTGATTTTTTCGATTTACGTGTTTGATGATTTTAGAACGAGACGAGAAGAGAAGTGTGGGATGGTACGCTGACCAAAAAACAAATAGGGCACCGGGCTCAAATGCAGAAGACGGTACCTAACAATGGACCATTGTCTGTCTTTGGTCTATATTATATATATATTGTATATATTTGTTCTCTTATATGTTTATAGTATTTTATTTATGTATTTTATATGATTGTTGGGACTACACAATCTGACATCATCTTTTCTTGGGCATAGTTCAAACTTGGATTCATCGGTCCAAAGCACTTTTTTAAAATTTTCTTCAGACCAATCTCGAAAGGCAAGAAACCACTGAAAAAACATCCGTTTTCGCACGGCAACGCGACCATACAACTTCGTCTCTTCGTCGCCGTTTTACTGTAGTCAATAATAAAGGTTTAACTCGGGTTTTGTTTACTTCAACGCGGATTTGTGGTGCTGTTAAGCGTCTATTTCGCTTGCTGGTAACAACAATGAAATTATCTTCACTAGACGTGGTAGCTCTCGGCCTTCCCGAGCGTGAACGATCTTGAAAACTGCCTGTCTCCCTGTATCGAGTTATTGTGAAATGAATACGAGCTAACGATAACTTCAGTTGTGAAGCAATCTCACAATCGGATTTGGCTTCATTATGTAAACAACGATGGCAGAACGCACTTCACTACTAATTTCTCGAGCTTTTCCCATTTTATGACGTCATCACTGTAGAAACCACAAGTTTAGACTAATTGAGATTGTTTGTGAACAAACCCAAGTAAACTCAGGTAATAATAAGTCAAAAACACGTGTTTTCTGGAGCTAAATAATCCTTATTATTGACCAATACGTAACAAAAGCAAAGTAATTAGTAATGAGGGCATTATAAAAATATTATTACGACTCTACCACTTGGCTCTAGCGCAGCGTTTGTGTTTTATTGTCCAATAACTTAAAAGTAAACAAAATAATGACTTCTTTAAATATTCGACACTAACAATAGAATATGCGGATGTGCATTTCTTTTATTTATCCTATGGGATTTTATTACAATTGATAGATATTATGTTGTTATGTTGTTGATGTGCGGTCTTTTAAACTTTTGAAGCGCAGGGTACATATAAAATCATGCCCGCCTGGCTTAACTCGGGGGTCGGTGAATAACAAGTTGTCTTAAAATTCGTTTTATACCTCTTAGGTCCTTAGTTCCCAAAGTGGTCCACGGGAGACTCACGGTCTACGTTGGTGTGACAAAAAAATCGAAAAGTTATTTGATTTCGATAGTGAAGAATTAAAATGTTGGTTTTGTCGAGTTTCGAGAATATGGTAGATATGTAGCTGGAGCAGGGGTCCATCGGAACCAGTTAAATTTTATGTATAAGTGGTCTATGAAAAAATTTAGTTTTAAATTATTAATTAGTCGTAAGTAATTATTACGCGTAAGTATGAAGGGGGGATTAGTTGTCTACCGAAGTATGGAATGAGCCGGGCATTCCGTAAGTAATTCCGAAAACCCGTAGACTCTCACTTATCGCAATATTTCCTAATTCAATGTAAAGCATGTGTGACACAGAAAAAACTGCGAACACCAAGTTAACAGTAGTAGAGCTACGCTGCAGTTTGTTTCAAGCTGCACAATGAATGGCTCAGCTCGACCGGGGTAGGACTACGCCATCACAGAATACCGGCGTGAAATAGCAGTATAGTGCGGCTGTGTTTCGTCTGATGAGTGTAGGGATCGGAGACCTTTATTACTGGTGACGAGCCATTCCATCTCAGTACTCAAGGGTGACAACACATCTGCATTATGATTCCATGTCAAAGATGAATTTAGATGTCACGGCCGCAGAAAAAACTTACCATCAGGTGAACTATGTGCTCGTTAGTTACTCTCAATGTAATAATAATTAAAAAAAAACAATTATTATATATATTGACCTCAGCTATATACTCAAACTACTTACCTTCTTAGACATCAACTGTCTAATTATACATGTACATAAATAAAAACATTTGATTTTGTATGGAAAACAGATTGTGATTAATAGGGCGCAAGGCCAATAGTTTCTCCATTTATGTCTTTATTTTTATAAGAATATACAATTATGAGAAAAAATAATTTGTAATTTATTATTTCTCAAAGATATCTGTCATGTTTAATTAATTCATGACATATTAGATGACGCAAGCTTTTTTAAAATTTTGTGACTAAACACAATGTTTTCAATCTGTCATATATAAATGAGAATGCCTATAAGAACTGAGATGGATTGCTTTGTTCAGTGATGTTATCAGTAAGTAACTTGGGTTCTGGTTTCTTATGCTGACCATATTAAACAGCAACGTTATATTGCTATTGTATGCCCCTAAGAACTGAGATGGATTGCTTTGTTCAGTGATGTTATCAGTAAGTAACTAGGATTGTGGTTTCTTATGCTGACCATATTAAACAGCAACGTTATATTGCTATTGTATGCCCCTAAGAACTGAGATGGATTGCTTTGTTCAGTGATGTTATCAGTAAGTAACTTGGGTTCTGGTTTCTTATGCTGACCATATTAAACAGCAACGTTATATTGCTATTGTATGCCCCTAAGAACTGAGATGGATTGCTTTGCTATCAGTAAGTAACTAGGATTGTGGTTTCTTATGCTGACCATATTAAACAGCAACGTTATATTGCTATTGTATGCCCCTAAGAACTGAGATGGATTGCTTTGTTCAGTGATGTTATCAGTAAGTAACTTGGGTTCTGGTTTCTTATGCTGACCAAATTAAACAGCAACGTTATATTGCTATTGTATGCCCCTAACAACTGAGATGGATTGCTTTGTTCAGTGATGTTATCAGTAAGTAACTAGGATTGTGGTTTCTTATGCTGACCATATTAAACAGCAACGTTATATTGCTATTGTATGCCCCTAAGAACTGAGATGGATTGCTTTGTTCAGTGATGTTATCAGAAAGTAACTTGGGTTCTGGTTTCTTATGCTGACCATATTAAACAGCAACGTTATATTGCTATTGTATGCCCCTAACAACTGAGATGGATTGCTTTGTTATCAGTAAGTAACTAGGATTCTGGTTTCCTATGTTGATCATATTAAGCAGCCACAGCAGCCAGTTATATTGCTATTTCTCGCGGTATATTGCTATTTCTCGCGGTATTCATCTTAGAATAAGGCCTCGTGGCCGTGGTCTTGTTCCGTCGAGCAAATGTAATCACATTTTTATTTACGGTCTGAATGTACCTATTGATTTTTGCATTTTTCTACCACTAGATTGTAGATATAGTTACACGAGAGCCATTGGGACCAAATCAAAACGGAGAGATATGTATTAAAGGCCCCTTACTTATGAAAGGTTATCTGGGACATGATATAGTTTCCAACTTAGATGATGAAGGCTTCTTCAAAACCGGTGACATCGGATACTATGACGAAGAGAAATATCTGTTTATTGTTGATCGGCTGAAAGAATTGATCAAGTACAAAGGTTATCAGGTGAGATCTAAAAATATTTAATGTTATATTTTGTTGAGATTGTAATGAGGTGTAAGGTTTAGTTTAGGTTTTAATGGGGTTTATTTATACATACATTACCTCACTCTCCCTCCTAAAAACATCTTGTTAGATTCTTAAAGATAATTTTCTTTGATAAATTTACACAATTCAAAAACAAAAAATAATTCAAAATCAAAAATATTTTTTTTAATTGTCGAGCCCTGTGCGCCTTCTCTCACCTACACTGTATCCTTAACAGAACTGTTTCTTTTTACAGAAAAAGACCGATCTTTTAAATAATATTAACTCCATTCGAGTGCTAGCCTTCAATACCCATTTCTTCTAATGCATTTATTATCAGGCTATGATTCATTGTAAGAAATGCCGTAGACAAATCTATGAATAGAGCTAAGACTTTTTATATACTTACTATTCTAACCTCTGGACAGGATCAATTTAATACCGTCTTGTTTTGTTTGAACCAACATAGAGTAGATCGTACCGTCGGTGATCCTAGAATATTATCGCGGGGGCTCAGAACGTGGCGTTACTCTGCATGTTTCACCACTGCTGAAAATGATGCTTTGGGAAGTTGCAACTTTTGAATACCACCATCGATAGACTCACCTTAAAATAATTCTATCAGTGTCGTCTCGATTGGTTGTGGTTCACTGGAATACGTTATAAGCGTCACTGTGTATCTTTAAAGAGAACTGTGCAATCAATTTCCAGCAACGGACTGTTATTTCCTGATACTATTGTAATTGATTCATCAGGAATACTATAAATGTCCATAGGAAGAGGCGTTTATTTGAAATCTGAAGACCCTCTGGCTCAGTAACGAGCATGTATGACGTAACCTTCTTGTTATCTACAATACAACTTCTATAAACTCCCGTAAACAACCTTTTTCCTTGATTCGACTTCCTCATCTTAATATTAACGTGCCAAATATACCAATTCATTATTATTCTTAGTTGCCCAAGTGGAAATCAGCGGACAACCTTTATTAGATCTAAAATTGTATTATTAATATTACAGGTTCCTCCAGCGGAGGTGGAGGCAGTGCTTATACAACACCCAGGGGTACGTGACGTGGGCGTGGTGGGGTTGTCGCATGAGATAGCGGGAGAGGTGCCTCTCGCTTTTGTGGTGCCACAGCATGGTGCTAACCTCACAGAAGTAGAGCTCCAGCAGTTCGTGGCAGATAGAGTGAGTTATACTGGTTATTTATTTATGGTGATAGTTTCTCACATCGGAAAGTCAAGCACCAGTCAATCACCTTAAGGAAAGCGATGAATTCCTTGATTTGTGTGTACCATGTTATTCCGTGGAATATTTTTTTAATTCAATGTATCTTATATTGATTATCTATATTATATCAATATATCTTTTAAATTCAAAGAATGAGCAATGAGAAATAACATTAAGTTGTTACTTCAATAGTTAGTAACTTGTTTTATTACATTCTTGACTACGAAATAAAGGTGCATCGTCAGCGTGGTAGAAAATTAAAAGCTACCAGCAAGTAAGACTTCGGTTCCTTTGATATGCAACCGCAAATTGCGATCGCAACGATAGCACAAGTTGAGTTTTGGGAATTTATATCTGTAAAGGAGTTATTATTTTCGTTCGATATCCTATGCATGATTAGTTTCAAGCAAGCTTGAGTCTATCGTGCAGGAAGTGATAGTAAATCTCGAAGTTGACTATATCCACTGGTGATAGTGATTTTTAACATTTATGGTCTTTTGTAAGAAACTAGGCGTGACCTACTTATAAACATCTACATCCGTCTATAACAAAGGCTGGCAACTCATTGGCGACTCCTCTGGTGTTGCAGATGTTCATGGGCGACGGTGATCACTTACCGTCAGGTGGGCTGCTTGCTCGTTTGCCACCTATTCTATAAAAAAAAAGTTTCAGGATCCATATGGTCATCACCGGTGACGACTAAGATGGAATGTCCTTTCCTAAGTAACTGGGTTTACATTAATTTTACATAAAATTTAGATTATTCTCACTGTCATTGCTGTCAAAAAAATCAATCACCCTGCAAAAAAATATAAACGAAACACAGTGACGTATGAAAGATTTATATAATAGCTTGATAAATAACATATAAGTGTGTCATATATTATTTGTATTTCTGATCAGGGTCAAAAGGTTTTATCGCATCATTTGGTCACGGTTCTGGATGAGACTTGCTCTTTTTGTTTTCTTCTTATCCTAATTATATTATTGCAGTTATCAAACCCGAAGCACTTACGAGGTGGAGTGCGGTTTATTGAAGAGATACCAAAAACCGCAAGTGGAAAAATTTTAAGAAAAAACCTTCGGAAATTAATCACTAAAACTAAAGGTGAAGGTGATGTGTGATTTACTGTTACGGCAAAAGTCTATTAATATAAAATATATTCTCTTCATTATATTGATTTTTTAAGGCTTTAAATTAGATTTTTGGATCATTGTTTTTCTACGCTTTACTTAATGCTTAATTTTTTTTGAAATAAAACCACCATTTAATCTTAATTTAATTAATTTTTAACTTTTTCATCGTTCAGAGAAAATGAAATAATATCATTTATATTTTTTTTAATAAGAAATAATCACAAATTTTGACATGACAGGAGATGAACACATTCTATCCCCGAAAGAAATATGTTTAATTTGAAACTACAGCTCCATATGATCTTGGCCGGTTTCGATCGCGGCAATATGAGGTTTGAGATTTTAGACATCCTCATTTCTCATAGGAATACAATATTTCGCTTATATGATAAACTTATCTACATACAAACAATGTTATTGCTTTTTACTTATTTACTGCAATAATAATTTAATGTGGGCGTCTTAGAATTAAAAACAAAAAAAAAGAAATATAGGAATAAATAACAAAATCCACTTCGATGAAAGAACACAAGTCAACTGCGTCGAGCAAGCTCCATTGAGAGGGTGATTATGTGTTATTTAATATGTAATGTGATAACTTGGTAACTTTTTAATTATTGGTATAGATTTTGTTTATTTGGGTACTAATTTGTTATTCATTGTGTTGATGGTTTGCAGCTTGTATAATTTCTTTTTCATTGACAGTTCATAGTTTTTGTATTTGTTGTTTCTAAGAAAATATGTATATCTTGTATAAGTATGTATGTATATCTTAGTTTAAAATTTCTTGTATTTTTTCATTACATTCATAATAACAAACGAGCACACAGTTCACCTGATGGAAAGTGATACCTGCGGCCCATGAAATCCACATTTATAATGCATATTGTTACGATTAAGGACTGAGATTGAATGCCTCGTCACCAGTAATAAAGGTCTCCGGATCCCTACACTCACCAGACGGAATAGCTGCTATTTTACGCTGGTAATCTGTGAGGGCGTGGTCCTAACGAGCTGACCCGTTCATTCTGCAGCCAGAAACAAACTGCAGTGTAGCTCTACCACTGTCATATAACAGTTAATGTACATTGTAGTGTGCAGTGCATATACAGTATCTATATTTCTGCTCAATGTTTAGTATTTTTGTTTCATAGATATATTGTTATACACATTTGAGTTTTTGTAACATGCAATAATGAATAATTTTATTTTGTGTCGTTTGTAAAGCTTATGTATTTGTTTGGCTACAGTTTCCTATAGTTCTATTAGTTATTCATTTGGTTATTATCATATGATTAATATTATAATGCGCAGGTTATTTATAGTCCCGTAAGCATTTCCTATGTAATGTTTGTGCAATAAATGATTGGAAAAATATTCATATGCAGTGTCAACGACACGGGACATCATGCATTTGACATACCCAAACGTCGCCTTTTTCACATTGTATTTTGTAATAGAATGACCACTTGAGAAAAACATACGAGCCAGGCGAAAATAATGCTGAAAACGCATAGGTTTAAAACTTATAAAGGGGTATTTTTTTTGGTTTTCGACTAATTATATATATGAGACACATTTATTATCAATTTAAATTAATGTATTAATATATTTAATTTTTATCTCTAATTTGATATGATAATAAATTTGATAAAATCCATCAATGTCTTTTTTTTCCAAAATAAAATGACATGAGGATATAAAAATATATTGTTAAGACCTGGAAAAAATATAATAATTCCATTTAAAAAAAATAAAGCTGATAATTTACCGCCAGTATGGCTTCCGAGGGGTCACTCAGCCGGTGACCTCCTGATCTACTTGACTCATAGATGGACGTAAGCAATCGGAACCAATGGAGATTGCTTGGCGGTTAGTCTGGACGTAGCGATGGCCTTCGATCGGGTTTGGCACAATGCCCTTCTTTCGAAACTTCCCTACAAGTTATGCAAGTGGGCGGCCAGTTTTCTCTTGAACCGTTAAGGTCAAGAAACTTGTGTGTGATGTCAAGACTTTGTTAAACAAAGTCTCAAAACGGAGCGCGCGTTTACTGCCAAAGAATCCCTTTGTCGCATCTACTAATTTTGAAAAAACACTCCCCTTGCTACTTCACCTAGTTTCGGAATCCTTGGCGTTGATATACCGAGCGACGTTCAGTATCGCTGTTACTTGCAAGGCGAATTGGCCTCTGAAAAGTTGGGAGTGGTAAATTGAGACAGTGTTTCTTGTCGGTCCACCACGTGCAACTTTACAAGACACAAGTCCGGCCTCACATAGAATACTGATCTCGTCTCTGGGCCAGGTCACCGTAGTACCAGTTCCTTCCATTGACCGCATTCAACGAAGAGCGGCTCGAATCGTCGACGACCAGGTACTTTTGAATCAGCTTGATTCAGTGACATTGCGAAAACATGATCTCTATGCATTTTTTTACTGAATTTACCATTTTCAGTTGTTAGGTATAATTACACCCTTTAATTTATTTCCACCTGAATTTAAACTTTCTACATCAAAACGGAATTCATAATGGAAATCCACATCACACAATAATATGCGCTTAACGCGAAACTTTCTTCCACCCACGACTAATTTGGTGAATCAGCTGTCACTAGCGGTATTTCCGAACCGATACGACTTAAGGACATTTAAGAAAAAAGCCTACACTTTTCTTAAAGGTGTAGGCTCTTACCGGTAGCGCTTCTGGGAGTTCTCTGGTGTTGCGGATGTCCATGGGCGACGGTGATCACTTACCATCAGGTACCCTGCTTGAACGCTTGACACTTATACTATAAGAAAAAAAAGCACTATATTATAAACAAAAATATGAATATTACAATGGAGCGCACAGTTCACCTGATGGTAAGCGAATCCGCCTGTCCATGAAATCCTGCATTTCGAACATTCATCCTCATAAAGGAATTATAATGTAGATACATTGTCACCGTTGAGGATCCCTGCACGCACCAAAACCGAAATACAGCAGCGTTATGCCGCTATGTCTCGTTGGTATTCTGTTCGAGATTGGTCCTTTCCCGGCGTACCGACCCGTTCATGCAAATGTAAAATGCAGCGTGACTCTATGATAGATGAAAGGGTCATCCACTTTTTTCATTATTTAAGGTAGTAATCTTAACAAAAATAGAATAGTATTACCATTTGTTAATTTTAACTAAACAATACTAGATAATCGGTTAGTAGATAAATGTAAAATAATTATTACAATAAGTAGGATAGAGGGCGTTTGCATATATATATATATATATATATATATATACATATGTATATCGCCATGTCGATGGACAGTAATGTCGCGACGTCCTAAATATAGTATTATATTTTTTTTTCCATTTGTTTAAATATAAACAACAATTAACAAATTTGAAATAACATATATTTTAGTTTCAATTTTATTTATAATATTAGTTTTAACGAAGTAGACATCTTTGAATTTTGACATTTGTTAATCGTGTTGATTAGCGCAATTGTGATATTTATATGCCGAATCATAAGTATCGTATTTAATATACATTGTGTTATGTGTAGATCTAACTACACATAACACAGTGTATATTAAATACGACAACAGTAATTATGTAAAATCAAATAATTATTTATTACCATTTTACCATGCAGGTCAGGAAGTGAGCACTCAATAATGCATTTTACAACTTTTTAGAATCCAATAATTGCCTTATTAGTAGATAATTGTGAACAACGAGTACTTTTAGTTTCTATGTCTCGCAGTGGGACGTAAATATAGTGTTTTATACTTGTTATTAAGACAAAAATATATATTTTTTTAAAGACTGACGACCACTACTAGCATGAAGGCTTTTACAGCTTCACCGTTTTGTTCGGTTACCAGGCACTAAGCCAAGTTATTGATTTATGGGTAACCAGCACACGGTTCGAAACTAACTCGAGGGTGCCCGAGAGCGCCGAATATAGGCCCGTCAGTTGATTCTATCTATTATACAATTAATATGTTCAGTTTGGACTTTGCTGATGTCTGTGTGAATCGACATGAAGATCTGACCCCAGTCTTATATTTACTTTACTAGTTTTCGAGTTGGTAAGTAACATTAAAATACATAAATAGACTAATAATAGATAGAGTCATTGATTCGAGCTTAGATTTCTATATAGCCTTTTGATTATTAGATGCACTAAATCGATTTCCAACCTGCAGTTGAAAGCGATTTGAACCTGCTGGAGTATAGAGCAGATTTGATTCCGGTATTGATCTAAAATTGAATAAGGCATTATCATCGAGGTTTTATAGAATTGTAGTTTAGGTGTAAAGGCAGCGGTATCAGCTGGTTATTACACTCAATATAAAAATGTGCGATAATTGAGTAGGTCACTGTAACTGTCATATTCTTTACTAATAATAGACCTTCCCGATTCGCTTTTGGAACATTTCGCGATATAAAATAGAAATTAACCGAGTGTTAATTATAAATGATTGATGAAATTAGAAATGTAGATGACATGGGCCGCAGGAGTCACTTGCCTTCAGGTGAATTGTGTGCTCGTTTATTACTCTCAATTATAAGCCGATGTATTTTATAAAATCACTTATGTGTTGAGTAGTACAAATATGGACAAAGATTTGGTCATCCATTACTTCAATTTATTTGGTGTAAGCGACTATACGTCATCAATGTTACAATTATTGAATTTAGCTACGTTAGTGGACATTTTTAAAATTAAAAACCTTCCTTATACCGGTTAGCAAAAACAAAAACCAAGATCAAAACAAATTCAGCCTACTCATTTAACATCAGTATTACATTATATTCGCTCTTACAAAGTCTCTTTTATCGTAGCCGTCGTAAATGGTTTCTGATAATGTTTTTTTAAAGCACTCACAGAATACCAGCGTAAAATATACGCTGGTATTCTGTGAGGACCCCGGAGCTGAGAGCTAGGGGTTGACCACATTTTTGACCCATTTGAAAAAGTCTAGATGTCCAAAAAAGCTCGTTATTCGGGTGTCACATGAGCTCACTGAAAGAAACCTAATGAAACGTACACTTATTTGCGATTCTGTATTGAAACGTAATGAAACCGAACTTTTTTCGAGAAGATTGATCACTGGTGAGGAAAAGGCGATAACCTGCGACAAGAACATGCGAAGAACGCTCTACAGACTGTAGTGAAACTGGATTAACTCGCACTAAGGTAATACTTTGCGTATGGTGGGATTGTAAGGGTATCGTTCACTATGAGCTTTTAACGCCGAGCAAAATTATCGATTCGGTTCTCTCCTGCCAACAGCTGATGACACATGAAATAAAGAAAAAACGTTCGTAATTGATACGCTACCCATTCTGTTGACCATTTTTTCATGATTATAACGCCATACCACACATATCCTTGGCCACTCAGTAAATATTGCTTTAAATAATAACATATAGCTTTTACATTGCACACTCAGATCAGAGACACCTGTTTTGCTCTCTTCAGAATTCTTTAGGTACTGATAGGTAAACATCAAGCGAGGACTGTCAAAACTACTTGTCGCATTCTTTTGATTGGAAGTCTCGAAATTTCTACAGCAATGGGATTATGTCACTACCTAAAAATGACATCATGTTATCTATATATATTATACGTTATATAAATATATATATGTGGTCGTTAAAGGTCGTATTTAAATAACATCCACATTTTAAGATATATAAAGTATATTTTTAAACAATAGCGTCACGTGGCGCGAGAACAAAGGGTCGAGCAGTCGAAGTGCGCGCAGCCTCCCGGCGTCAGAACGTTAAGTTGACTGGCGGGCGCGGCAAAACCGAGCTCAGCCGAGGATTCCCGACTGCGCCCTAGCAGCTTATTGCTATGGGATAACGTTTCGCCTCGCGCGGCGCGCATTCAATATAATACTTAAATTTAACATTAGGAGACATTTAAAATATATAATAAACTATGGTGAAAAATATCTTTAATTTGTATATAAAATACGGAAAAACTTTTTTCTCGACCGAATTCTCAAATTCTATAAATCCCACCAGGCATAGACCTCGTCTCTAGCGGACGTCAATGGCTTGGCGGACTATGCTAAGGGGGCTTCATTGCGGATTGCCGGACTTCACATGTCTTCGAGATATAATTTTTTATTATTTCTTAGACATGCAGGTTTCCTAACGATACTTTCCTTCACCGTCGAGCACGTGTTAAATCAGCAGTGAAAATTCCAATCAACATTTTCATCGGGGATTAAACTCAGTTTGCTCGCAAACCGTGAATTAAAAGCAAGACACTTAGCTACCACGGCTCTGTTTGTATCGATGTATTTATTTTTTAATTTTAATGATTTATTTTTTATTACTAATTTAGTGAAAAACCATATTTTTTATTTCTTGAGTCGTGACAAATTATTGTCTATAGGAAAAATAATTCTTGCTAGCTATTTCCAATTCGCGCATATAGCTTTATTCAGTGTACAGTTGGCTTTGCTGTTGTGTTCACGTAAAAAATGTTGAGAAATCCGAAGTACGTGTATGGGCCCGAGGAGAATTTTATACCGGCCAAATTAAATTTGGGCGAGTATTTGGTCAGTAAATTGAAAGAGCACGGGGATAAGGTTGCGCTGGTAAGTCATTTTCCGATAACTATTATTTTTATTATAATTATATATTAAATGCAAACCAATCAATCGTAAAATTTAATAGATTTTATTAAATGAATCAATAAATAAAGTCGTTTTCTAAGGTTTTCAAAGGCAATAATAATAATAATTTATTTGCCATAGAGTATTAATGATGATGGTATAAATTTCAAGTTATCTAATATAGTTTATCATTAACTCTCGCTTTCCATATTTTTATGTTATTATTTTATATATGTTGTGTATAAATGTGTGTGTATCTATATCATATATATGTATAATATATATGTATAATATAACTGTTTAATTATATGTTTTTATATACAGTGATATATAGAGTATAAAGACTAATAGAGTACGCTGAAATACACTATTTACATAAACTTTGACTATATGTACGAGTACTACTCATTCCTGCCATATCATTTAAATTAGAGCATTCAAAGAGAACTTTTATGAAATCGGTCATGACTGCGAAGGGGCAGGAAGAGGGGAACAGAGCTTCATTGAAATTGTTAAATAATTAGCTCCTCAGCTATTACAACTTGAATTGTTGTCGTACACAGACACATATATATATATATATATATATATATATATATATATATATATATATATATATATGGATGTGTTGTGGTTATCCTTTAAATGAATAAATATATATAATTAATACATTAATAAAAACATTTATAATTAATAAGTCATTAATAGTTGTAAAAAAAGATAATGTATTAACATATAAGCGTGAGTAGCCTAATAGCTTAAGGTACGGTCTGCGAAAATTAAGGTCGTAGGTTCGAATCCGCCATTCGAATATTGTCTTGCACCATCTCCTAGCACAAGCATTTTAAGCTTAGTTGGAGTGGTTAACCGGAATATTACTATGTATAATAAATAACATTGCTATAATTGTTTAAACTTTATTTAGTAAGTCAAATATAAATAAGATATATTACGTTTATTGAGATACAATAAGCACCGATCGATTTCCATTCTCGTTAACACTATTCTATTTCTTCTAAGTAAGTGATTCCACGGTGATTCTTCGATGGACCACCAGATTCCATCCTCACCACGTGGATGGCTGACATTCCCCTACTGTGCGCTTCTCGCGGAAATTTCTGCACCGCACAGCTGCCTTGTGGAACGGTCTGTCCTCGGCGGTTTTTCCAAACCAGTACGACTTAGGGTCCTTCAAGAAGCGATCCTATTCCTTTCTTAAAGGCCGACAACGCATCTGCAGTTCCTCTGGTGTTGCGGTTGTCGATGGGCGTCGATGAGCACCTCGGTGTTCCCGCCGCTAGTCTAGTCGCTTTTTTATATAAAAAAAGTGATTTCACTTAGAAAAAATTATGATTATTGATATTTATAATAATTCAAAATTATTTCGTTATTCATTCTTATAAATTCTTGCGGTATACTTACACTTTTGTATTTTTAAATTCATGCGGTATAGTTACACTTTTGTACTTTTAAATTCATGCGGTATACTTACACTTTTGTATTTTTAAATTCATGCGGTATACTTACACTTTTGTATTTTTAAATTCATGCGGTATACTTACACTTTTGTACTTTTAAATTCATGCGGTATACTAACACTTTTGTACTTTTAAATTAAATTCATTATTATTATTTCAAATATTATTACTGCGGCGTGTAGTAACTTTTATTTTATTGCCAAGTTTGTTTCCACGTAACGTAACATAAATATTTATTACTATATTAATCTTTAATATCACGTTTTCAACATTTTAAATATATCACGATTTCGTGGCCTATTCAAACACATCGTCAATCTGTTTAAAATAGTGGGGTAATATTTTTCTTTAATCTATTTCAACATCAAAAAGTAGTTAGTACTTATTGTTTAAATGATTTGCTCTATCACTGTTAAATCTCTCAATCACACGTTACGCATTATAGGTTTAGGGGACGAGGGGTTGTGTAACGTTTGCGCAAATTGCAGGTTTAGAATCTATTAATATATAGCTTTAAATCGACAAGTAGGAAATCATAATAATTCCGTACAGGATAAATGTGTAATTCTTTGTATGACATAATATGAAACCTATAACTTTTAATGGAATCTATCAAATCATAAATAATTATCTTCTCGTGTTATCGTCTTAGATGTATATCAACTTTTATGTCTTTTACTTTCTGTGCTGTGACTAATGGGCAACAACAATAACTTATGATTACACAATTTACAATGAATTGATAATTCAACTAAGAATACCAATCTAATCAGTAGATTAAAGTATTAATTTGACAACGGTCAACACTGTTTCGTAATTACTAAGTTTTATACATAGAAATAGCGAACAATATTTTGAGTGTATAATGTAATAGTCCGGAAGGACGGGGGGTCTAAGGCGATAAACCATGACCATGGTTCCAGGGTACTGGTCGTCTTAGAGGGCGTGGGCTCGAATCCCACTGTTTTTATTGCACTATCATCCTCGTTTGTATATATATATACATATATATGTTACTTGTTTTAAGCTTTCTTTATCCTAATAATCTCCCACTTTCACTTACACTCACTCACTTGTTTTTTCTTTTATGGCTTTATCCCTATTTTATACATTACACTTCGGCCCCTTCCTGACCGGACATTCGTCTCCACTGTTTCGCTTTTGTTGATGCTATTTCTTTGTCTCCTTCGCGCTGTGAAATAGACTCCTTGTCGTCGCTTGCCTAGGCTTCATAAAGTCGACAGCAGCTGATGTTTCCTTAAGCGCCTCGGTGTCGCCTATACGCGGCACAAAATAGCGGTTGTGGCGTAATTTCCTGATGTTCTCGTACGGGCCATGGAACTTATGTGTCAGCTTTGCACCAGATCCACACTGGGAAAGTACACTGGACGCAATCGTGCCTCTCTGTTGCGTTGTAAAAGAATGCCTCCGTAGTCATATTTGGAGGCATCTGAATGAAGCTTGGTTTTAGCTCCTTTTTGATGTATCAATCAAATATCAAGCAATTTTAATTTTTCTAGTAGTTAGCTTCGTCGTCTTTCAATATGGGTAAAAGAGAGATGAGAATGTGTCATCGTCTTGGTGTATTTTCTAAGCGGGCTTTGCGTCACGGCACAAGCTTCTTTTGTTTCTTTTTTATTTAGATAGTTCGATGTGAAATATGCCCCTGATCGCCGCAATGAAAACATTTGGGACCGAGCCCCTTGATGAGGCACGTTGTGCTCACAGTTCTAAGGCTATTTTATTGTCAATCAGAGACTCTTTTGTAGTAAAACGTACACGTAACATGCGCACTCGTTTGCGTACCGCTCGTTCAGGAATTCCTTCAATTATGTAATTCAGCATATCTTTGCTAATCCGCTATCGGCATATCGGCTACTGATCATGATTTTATCATGTGATTTTGTCAAGTGCACGAGATAAGGCGTACCATTTTTCCACACTTACATTAACACACGAATTTTGCTCTGCAATAGTTTTAGTTTTGGACGGTACATTTTGTCCAGCTCTTCTACGAGTATGATTTCAACAAATATCATCGACATGAACTCGGCTTTTGAAAGTAACCACTCCAACGCTTTTTTTTAGTTTCAACCCGATCAGTGAGTGCAGCATCATCTGCTAGTTATCATATGTTGTTTTTGTTTAGGGTTTTCTAAATTCGGTCTCGTGCCCGAATTATTTTCGTGTTAGGCCAGATCTCGTTCGCGTTTAGCGTCTTCTTACACCACTGTGGTCTTGTTCGTCTTTACTTTTAACCCATCCGCCTGTCGGATCACCTTCCATCAATCGGGTAATGAGGTCCGTTTTTTCACCAATCGTTAATCTACTTGCCTTCGCTTCGCTACACAACTCGGTAGCGGTCATGCTACTTAATTCAGGCTCCATCATATTCTCAAATTTATGCCACTTTTCGGTGATTCTGACTCATCGTTACACCTTACGCACGTCGTTCTTTCGCGTAGCAAATGTATTATATCGTCCGATGCCCTGTCTGATTATCGAACAATTTCACCTTCCATCAAAAACACAAAACAGTTCCACACGACACGCATACACGGTTATCAATTTTTTTTTTCCAATTGTAGTGTTTTTATTGAAAATACGTAACGTACAAATTATATCGTAGCGGATGAAAACGTGATAATCAACTTCCCATTGCAAACAGAATTATTCCCTTTACCGCCATATTTTAGATTATTATAGATAGGAGTGTCGCTGGATTTTCTTGCGTCATTTCATCCGTCAGAAGTAAATAAGAAGCCGAGTATCGGTCGTCTCGGTCACCCTCGAATCAGTTGATTTCGCGCCCAGGGTAACGATCCAAGCCGAGACTCCATCTCGGGGCCCTTGTGATGGTTATGCACTAATTAAGGTCTCGGCTGAGTGCCCTAAGCGCTCGGCCATCTTTCAAACCGGTGAAGCTGTAAAAGCCGAGGGCTAACAGTGGCATAAAAAAAAAGTTGGCAAACATGAAAAAAATCTGTAACAGAATAGTGAATACAACTAAACATTGATTCCCATGATTAGTTCACATAATTATAAATTTTGTTGTATGAGAACAAAGTAGTTTTAAACTCACATCACAAGTTACATGACGATCATGATAAAGTCCGCGTGGTGTAGAGGTTAGATTCTATTACCTGGTTTCTGCATCAATGCTCCTGGGTTCGATTTCTAGTCAAGGAATATTCCGGTTACCATTACTTATATGGTTATCCATTACTAATATTCCGGTTAACCATTCCGACTAAACTGAAAATGCTTGTACTAGGAGATGGTTCACGTCAATATTAGAATGGCGGATTCGAACCTACGACCGGCTATTGACGCTTCAATATAGGCAGTTATTTAAGTTACTGTATTCAAAAAGTCACATATTAGAAATCAATAATTTCATTGCAATTCAGGTCCACGTACCAATAAATAATATATTTTTTAAAATATATATTATACAAATTACACATTTTCAAAATCATTGTTGTTGGTATATTTTGTAATTTAGAAAATGAACTGCTTTAAATAAAAAAAAAGATTGCGTGTAATCTTTACATGTTGTTAAAGTAATTTCTTTACTAGAATATTTTGATGTTGTTTTGTGTGTATTTTTATTGTTTTTATTATTTGTATTAACTATAATTATTGAACACTATCAATTTTTTTTTAAATTACAATGAGAGTAACAAACGTTTACACATTTCACCTAAGACCTTTATTACTCGTGACGTATTCCAGTCCTCAAGGGTGACAACGCATCTGGATTACGATATCCTTGTTAAGGATGAATGTAGATGTCACGGGTCGCAACAATCACTTACCATCAGGTGAGCTGTGTGCTGCGTGTGTGTTACTCTCAATATAATAAAAAAAACACTTCATACAATAAGAAAAAACAAAACAAAAAAAATGTATTTTATACTTGAAACCTTCAAATACTTTTTTAAGTATCTTAAGGAAGATTATTTTAGATAAATGCCGCCACCGAGGAGCGGATAACGTTCAATGAGATTGCTCAAGCTGCCATGAACCTCGCGGTTTCCCTGGTGAAAATTGGTGTGAAGAAGGGAGACGTGGTGGGGATGTGCTCCGAGTCTAGGTTAGAAATATGGTCTGCTATTGTGGGTGTTGTCTGCACCGGGGCAGTGGTGACACCAATAAGTAACGGATATATAAAAGGTATGTATCTTTGACTAGTATTAACGGCATGTCCAAGTACATATATATAACATACAAGGAAATAGCTTTTCAACTGCAGTTTGTTGCCAGCTGCAGAATGAATGGGTCAACTCGACCAATATCGTAAAATAGCAGCATAAGGTTCCTCTGTTTCGTCTGGTGAGTACAGGGATCCGGAGACTTTTGTTTTTGGTGATGAGATATTCTATCTCTATATATAATCATGGACCACAGCAATCACTTATCATCAGGTGAACTGCGTGTCCGTTTGTTACTCTCAACGTAATAAAAAAAAAAGTATTATGATGGACTAAAATGTACGAGCATGATGTTGAAGACATACGTAAGTATATCTATATAATACCGGCTTGAAATAGCAGTATATACATACGCACATATATATATATATATATATATATATATATATGTATAATCATACGGGGACGTTAACCAAATTGTTTTAGGATGATGGTTGATTGGAACCTACGGCCTGCGAAACGTATGGTCGTAGGTTCCAAAACACCATTCGACTATTATGGATCTCCTAGCACAAGCATTTCAAGCTTAGTTGGAGTGATTAACTGGAATAATACTAATATTAGTAACACTGCTAGCTAGCATTCTTTTAAAAAGACGTCACGAACCACAGTTAAGATTCACCACACATGCATTATGCTCGTTTGGAACACCTAGTATTATGAAAATAATATCTTCTATATGTAGACTTATCAGCTACTCTGTAGTGCCTTCGTTAACATTTTTGTTATATCGAATACACATATATATACATACATACATACATACTTATTTTATATTCCAATTATATGAATAAGAATTTTTAGGCTTAAGTGTGGCAAGGGAAAATCAAAATTAAGTTATATATATAAAAAATAAGTTGGGATTTGTACCGACGACCGACTGCTCGTGAATTCGACTTCCTAGATGTACACGCACTCACGGTCCAATGTCAGTTTTCTTTATATATTTCCACTATTAATACTCAGCAGAATAAGTAATCACTAAAAATTAATTATTTAACATGAAGCCAAAGATGTCATTATATTATAAATAAGACGAGGTATCTGTCAAACTATACAATGGCAAACGTAGACATGGCATTCGAAAAAAAAACATATTTACAACTATTAAATACGTTTTCCTTAATTTGATAGCAGTAAATAAATTATAATAACTGTAGAATAGTTATATTTAAAACTTAGGTATGTGTTAAATAAATCCAAAGAAACAAACAAAACAACACATTAGATTTATACCAAAAGAACTGGCAACGGTCAAACTACTAATAGCAGTAAGCAATATTAATTAAACCTAAGTGGCGAAGAAATATGTTCAATACATTTTTGTATATTGCTACACTGCAGTTTGTTTTGTCTGGTGAGTGTAGGGATCCAGAGACCTTTATCACTGGTGAAGACGCATTCCATCTCAGTCCTCAAGGTTGATAACGTATCAGCATTACTATTCCTTGTCAAGGATGAATGTAGATATAATGAGGCGTAGGAATCACTTACTATTAGGTGAACTGTGTGCTCGTTTGTTAGTATCATTGTGATAAAAAAAAAACCGTATCAAGGATGAATGCAGGTGTCATGGGCTGGATTGTACGAAGTATTTTGCCATGCAGTACTACTTTGTGGAATATGATATTGACAGGGGTATTTGCTAGATGAAAAAAAACTGAAAAGGAATCTTTCTGAAAGACCGAGAAAAAATATGGAGGTGCTGACTCCTCCGGTGTCGCGGATTTTTATGGTTGGCCATTCGCCTGTCTTCCCCATTTGTCATCTCTACTATAAAAATGGAACGAAGATATTTTTTTTATTATATTTAGAGAAACACCGAGCGCACTGTTCACCCGATGGCAAGTGATCCGTGCGGCCCATGATATCTATATTCATCCTTGACAAGGAATCATAATGCGAATGCGTTGTTACCCTTGAGGACTAATATGGAATGCCTCATCACTAGTAATAAAGGTCCCCGAATCTCTACACTCACCAGCTGAATCATAGCACCATTATGTTACTATTTTACGCTGGTATTCTGTAAGGGCGTGCTCTTACCCCGGTCGAGCTGACCCATTCATTCTGCAGGTAGAACCAAACTGCAGTGTAGCTCTACCGCTGTTATGACGTCTTAATAACAATATAAAGGTACATTTTTAAGAGTTTCAGTGTGCAAAGTATGCCAAGAGAAGAGGATGGTCTTTTTTACTCAAAATTATCATAATTAGCGAGGAAATGCAACCAAAGTTTATTTTACATGCGGGCAATAATCTAGTTATAGTTTTAGTTTATTGGAGTTTTTAATATTATCTAATTGTTAACCTAGCGTTGTTATAAAATTACAATATTATATATATAATTTCAGATGAACTTAGACATGTAATGAACATATCGAAGCCTAAATATCTCATCTGCTCAAAACAAGCTTATAAAACACACGAGGCTGTCTACAAAACATTGGATTATTTGATAGCGATAATAATATTTGACGATGATAAGGAAATATCAAATAACATATTACACTACAAAGACCTGGTAACGCTCGGGCCAAGCTCAATTATAAATGAGAATATAAATTGGAAAGATTTTGAAGGAGTTGCAGTATGTGGTCAAACCGATATCGCTTTTATCATGTATTCTTCTGGCACAACGGGACTCCCCAAAGGGGTAATGATAACCCATTTAAATGTTATAACTACATGTACTTTGTAAGTATTTACATTCGATTTTTTTGTAAAATAGATTAATTTCCACTTTTTCTGTTCAATACCTGTTTATATTCTCTTGTTCCATATATAATTATAGCCTTATTTAAGTCTTATTGTTACTAAATAAATTCAACTTTGTATATTAATACATATTCAGAATATATTCATCGTCACGAAAGCTTATCAACGGTCCATTGCTGAACATAAGATAACTAAAAATAGATTACATTACCGTAAATGACGATATGCTCTAACGATTGCCTTGAGGTCGACAGTTGAAAGTAACCTCCGAAGAATAGCGGTTAGTGCGGTTTCGGTTTCTCGCGGGTAACGGTCCAAGCTGAGGCTCCCTCTCGACAGCCCTTTTGTGCTGGTTATACACTAATAGATACATAAGCGCTCGGTCAACTCTCAACCCGGCGAAACTGTAAAAGCCCTCAGACTATCAGCGGCCATCAGCCCGAAAAAAAAAAAACAGCGGTCCTTAGATGTCATCCGATCAAATGGTCCATTGTTTGACCTAGCCGATCTTTTATGGAAAATCATGTTCAATAAGAAACGCTTAAAAATGTAATAAGTGATATCCGCTACAACTGTTCTTATAGGATCTTTCGGAATTTGGGTGTGCGGCTAGTGTAAGAAAAATAATCGGATGAATTTAATCAGAAAAATTATTTTAGAAATATTGATAATACTAAATTTATAATACTCGTTGAAGGAAAAAAAATATAAATGTAAACATGAAAGAAGTTTTGGTACTTTTTTGGAAATAACCAATAAAATTATCATTTACTTTTGTTTGAAATGCTTGTAATCGAGAAAACCTCTTTAACACTCATTATCATTACAAATAACCATAAATAATTACAACGAAAAATGAATATTAAATATTAAGTGTTCGGTTGTTGCTGACGTTACTTTCAATTGATACGACAGTTGCTTTCAATTGAATTCTAACGGCGTTCCATTCTAAAAGGTCCTATCCTAACATCATTTAGAACGGGTAGTACTTACTGCTCTTTAATTTAAGTCCTCGATTTTCAGACCTGACGTTATCGATCCAAAACTAACAATTCTGAGCATTACCCCCTGGTATCACGCTATGGGTTTAATGATCTGTCTCCAGAGCATGAGTAAGGGGTCTAAAAGCGTGTTTCTACCGAAATTTGAGCTAGATTTATACGTGCGGTCCATTGAAAAGTATAAGGTTAGTTTACAACTTAATTATTATAGCCATATTATATATATTTTATTAGAGAATCCGGAGGTCTATAAATATCTTATTCGTCTGTAAGAACGATGCCACGTAAGGTTATAAATACTAGAAGTAAGGAAAAAGTTGTAGTGCCAAGAGTTCTTATCCATATATTTATGTATACTAGGCCAAGGTTTTCGTGTCTATAATACATTGCACTGTCCCTTTTTGATTTGAGAGGTATTTGTGGCGAAATTTGGAATAAGTACATGTTCATTTTTACGTGATATTGCTGGACTTAAAAAGCTATATGTAAAATAATAATGGAAAAGAGCATCTGATGAGTTGATGATGACGATGCTCTATGAGCAGATATTTGCGTTCTGAACAAATGTTAAAATTGGGTAGTATTCGAAATAAATAATTTAGAATTGGTGTTTTGTTACAGGCGAACCATCTTATTTTGGTACCACCAGTGATCTTAGCGTTAACAAAAACACCTTTCAACTACGATGTTAGTTCTGTGGAAGTAATACTGAGCGCGGCGGCCGTTCTTCAAAAGGATAGCATCGATGCCGTAAAAGCCAAGTAATTACACGTAAAGAGATAGCGTTGATATGCAAAAGGGGATTTTTATATATAATGATTATTATGTCCTCCTGGTCGGTTTAATCACGGTATTGACTTCTGGTTGTTACTAAAATGTGTAGCCGATATATGTAGATATGGCGCATTATAAATTGTAGTGCCGTAAGTAATCATACAACGCAGAGGCACTCGCTCAAAATGTTTGGAGCCAATATTGTATGTATTTATAATGTGAGTATATAAATTCACACTTATATATTTACATAATTATAAAACTATCTGGTTATAGTTGTATATTGAATTGAGTATAAATTGAAATATACCAAAAATATCAATAGTTATAAGATTACTTTTACTATTTACTACTTGTAATCTTAACGATAAAACAGACGTGAATCTGTTAAAGGTTTAAAAGAAATGCATTCGTAACCTAGACCTCCTTGTACAGGCTCGCCTAGTGCGAAGGCTGTATTAATTCCCTGTGAATAAAATGTGCATTGGATTTTTTTTTCTCTCTGTATATCTCTCTAGCGCTGTAAAAATATTTTTACTCTTTACTTTTTAATATTTGGGCATAATCTAAGCTTTTTTTAGACGACACCACCTTTCTAGACTATTTATTATAGTATATATAATATTATTGATATATATATATATTTATTGATGTTCCCTTGATCGATTTCTACGGCCATATCTTCTGCTTATTATGATATGACATTAACTGCGTAGGGTATATAACGTAAATAAATATATGAACTATTACAATAATTATATACGCACATATTAAGCCACTCCCATTCCATCCATCCCCTATCCTAGACCGATTTAATGTCGAATAAAATTGGAGAAAGGTTGAGATACAGTGTCAGGGGCACGGGACATACAACTCACCCCAAACCCAAAATCCAACAACTTGAAATACGCAGACATTATTCCTCGCCGAGGGCGTCCCAAACAGGGATTTTCGCGATACCGCCATGTCACTGGTCGGTTCTCTCCAGCCCATACAGATAGAAGCGTCGCTGGAGTTTCTTGCGCCACTTCTTCTCCAGCGCCCACGCATTCCGAAGTGGTGATACAGATAGCTAATAATAATAGCGAATTTAAAGAATTATCTGTCAGAAGCAACTGACCGAGCCGGCCCTCTCGAGCACCCTCGAGTCAGACGCTCTCATGAAACAAGGTAACGGTCAAGCCGAGGCTTTGTGCTGGTTACCTATATATAGAGGTCTCGACTGAGTGCCATTAGCGCTCGGTCACATCTCAACCCGGTGAAACTGTAAAAGCCCTCGGGCTAACAGTGGCCTTCAGCCCGAAAAAAAATCCCAAATTACTATTATATACATTAAAAAAAAACATTATTCCTCTGCTGGTAATAGAACCTAGGACTCAGGACGCACGACTATGCATATGCGTCCTGTGCAGTGCATTAAGTAGTGAGGCCGTCGAAATTTTAGTTAGCTAGTTTTGATTTTAGATTTATTTAATAATGATGGCCGCAAGTAGTGGGATGTGTGTGGGTTGTGTTATGTCGTCATAGTTAGTTTTCCGTATATGATAATAAAAATATATAATTGATATATATCTAATAATCAATTATTTGCAGGAATACGGTAAGCATTAGATTTGCATATGCGTGGCAATAAAAAAACAATAGTGGGTTCACAAGCAAAGGTGAATTACAGCTGTCACATTAGTTAGAACCCATCTGATTCATGCTTGCATGAGAATATTTTATTTTGCTTCTAATCTACAATCGTAAACATTTTGTTTAAAGAAAAAAAAAAACCTAATAATAAATAAAATATATTAAACAATAAATATATATATTTATTGATGTTCCTTGATCGATTTCTAAGGCCATATCTTCTGCTTATTATGATATGACATTAACTGTGTAGGGTATATAACGTAAATAAATATATGAACTATTACAATAATTATATACGCACATATTAAGCCACTCCCATTCCATCCATCCCCTATCCTAGACCGATTTAATGTCCAATAAAATTGGAGAAAGGTTGGGATACAGTGTCAGGGGCACGGGACATACAACTCACCCAAACCCAAAATCCAACAACTTGTAATACGCAGACATTATTCCTCGCCGACGGCGAGGGCGTCGCATACAAGGGTATTCACGATACCGCCATGTCTCTGGTCGGTTCTCTCCAGTCCATACAGACAGAAGCGTCGCTGGAGTTTCTTGCGCCACTTCTTCTCCAGCGCCCACGCATTCCGAAGTGGTACAGAGAGCTAATAATAATAGCGAATTTAAAGAATCCTCTGTCAGAAGCAACTGACCGAGCCGGCCCTCTCGAGCACCCTCGAGTCAGACGCTCTCGCGAAACAAGGTAACGGTCCAAGCCGAGGCTTTGTGCTGGTTACCTATATATAGAGGTCTCGACTGAGTGCCATTAGCGCTCGGTCACCTCTCAACCCGGTGAAACTGGGCTAACAGTGGCCTTCAACCCGAAAAAAATCCCAAATTACTATTATATACATTAAAAAAAAACATTATTCCGCTGCTGGTAATAGAACCTAGGACTCAGGACGCACGATTATGCATATGCGTCCTGAGTCACCTCAAATGGACTATGCATTAAGTATAAATTCGAAATTTTAGTTAGCTAGTTTTAATTTTAGATTTATTTAATAATAAATATATATATTTTTTTAATATGTGTATATTATTTTTCTTGTAGCAAATTATATATTATTTTATTATGTACCCGCTCTTCTTGTAAATTAATGAATTGATTGATTGGTATGAAACGTTGCAGATTTAAGAATTTACGAGGTGTTTACCAAGGTTATGGAATGACGGAAGCAACGTTAGTGGTCATGATAAACTCGTACGTTAATGGGGAAAAGTGTAAACCGGGCAGTGTTGGCACTGTCACTTACAATACTATAGTGAAAGTAAGTCTCGCGATGTCAAAATATCACTTATTAGTAAATTTCGTCACTTACTGTTCTATGCCAAATGTGTAGCTTTTCTACACTGCCGTTTGTTTCTAGCTGCATAATGAATGGGTCAGCTCGACCTGGGTAGGACCACGCCCTCACAGAATACCGGTGTGAAATAGCAGCGTAATGCTGCTGCGTTTCGTGTGGTGAGTGTATGGATCCGGAGACCTTTATAACTACATACAAGGTGACAAGGCATTCTATGTCAGTCCTCAAGGGTGACAACGCATCTGCATTATGATTCCTTGTCAAGGATGAATGTATGTAGATGTCATGGGACCGCAGGAATCACTTGCCATCAGGTGAAATGTGTGCTCGTTTGTTACTCTCAATGTTACAAAAAAAAAAGCTTTTTCACAATGCCTGAAGGCACTCAGACATCGTCTTCCCATATCTGATATAAATATTTACTGTTAAATCAACGGAAGGTTTGGAAAGAACATGTTTAATTTATGTTCATTTCGCAAATATTGACTTTCATCGGAATCGCAACTAGGTGGCTTAGTAATTTAAATCAGCGTCAATTACTAGACTATTATTAGTATAAACGTAAAAGATAAGAACAACAGGATAATTAATTAAATTAAGCATATAAACTACTCAAAACCTATTCATGTGTAATGAATCGTCAAAACTTTATTACATTAAAGCTCGTAATCAAACAATGATAGAGTTAAGCTGCATTGTTTCTAGTTGTAGCATTAATGGTTCGGATAGACCGGGGAGGGATCACATATTTACAGAATAGCAACGTAAAATACCATCCTAACGGAATGTAATTTTATCTCAATGTTTAATGGTCACCCCAAGACGGAGCGATGATTTGTGCTTATCGGAATATCTCGAAAAGTACTGTTTAAAGTCATCTCCAGTTGCAATGTTATCCATATCCTATTATACAGCTAAAATAATATTTTAACGATTAAATGAATTATGAAACTGACAGGCACGACGTTAATAGTAATACTATTTTTTCCGTTACAGATATTAGACACAGAAACACGAGAACCTTTAGGTCCAAATCAGAAAGGAGAAGTGTGTTTTAAAGGCGCAATGCTAATGAAAGGGTACATAGGTAAAGATCAAAGAGAGGATTTTGATGAAGATGGCTTCTTTAAAACTGGTGACATCGGATATTACGATGAGGAGAAATATATGTATATATTGTTTATTTTTATATTTTCTTTTTATTAATTAGTTTATTGCTACGCTTAACACAATATATTACCTCGCCTTGGGTTTACTGGTAGGGAATGCCTTTCAATCAATATTTTAAAATATGTTTATGAATAGTAATTAATCTTACTCAGATATAGAAATGTCGAAAGGAAACAAATTTGGACAATCAACGAATTTAATTTAAAACATTAACGTAAACGTAAAGTTGACATGTGATTAGTTTGCGTAAGGGTTTCGGGGGTAGGCTTTATTAAACGCGGCTCTATGACAATAACATATATTTTTTTAATATGTGTATATTATTTTTCTTCTAGCAAATTATATATTATTTTATTATGTACCCGCTCTTCTCTTCTTGTAAATTAATGAATTGATTGATTGATTGGTATGAAACGTTGCAGATTTAAGAATTTACGAGGTGTTTACCAAGGTTATGGAATGACGGAAGCAACGTTAGTGGTCATGATAAACTCGTACGTTAATGGGGAAAAGTGTAAACCGGGCAGTGTTGGCACTGTCACTTACAATACTATAGTGAAAGTAAGTCTCGCGATGTCAAAATATCACTTATTAGTAAATTTCGTCACTTACTGTTCTATGCCAAATGTGTAGCTTTTCTACACTGCCGTTTGTTTCTAGCTGCATAATGAATGGGTCAGCTCGACCTGGGTAGGACCACGCCCTCACAGAATACCGGTGTGAAATAGCAGCGTAATGCTGCTGCGTTTCGTGTGGTGATTGTAGGGATCCGGAGACCTTTATAACTACATAAAAGGTGACAAGGCATTCTATGTCAGTCCTCAAGGGTGACAACGCATCTGGATTATGTTTCCTTGTCAAGGATGAATGTATGTAGATGTCATGGGACCGCAGGAATCACTTGCCATCAGGTGAAATGTGTGCTCGTTTGTTACTCTCAATGTTACAAAAAATAGACTTTTTCAAAATGCCTGAAGGCACTCAGACATCGTCTTCCCATATCTGATATAAATATTTACTGTTAAATCAACGGAAGGTTTGGAAAGAACATGTATAATTTATGTTCATTTCGCAAATATTGACTTTCATCGGAATCGCAACTAGGTGGCTTAGTAATTTAAATCAGCGTCAATTACTTGTTTGCGCGCCATAGCTGGAGGCTTTGCCCAGGCTGACTTTGCAGGGGCCTTAGGGGCTTGCAACGCAGGAGCGGGTTGGGGAGCTGCAGCTGTAGCTGTAGTGGAGGTGGGCCTGGGAGCAGGCGCAGCCTTATAGGTAATAGCTGGGGTCGGCTGAGAAGCCCCGGTATTTTTATTTGTATTAGATTTTTTTTTGCCGTTGTGGCCTTGCCCGCCGCGTTGCCTTTGCGGCGCTTTGGGGCACCCGCGATAACTCGTTGGGTGACCCTCTGCCTCGCATAGGCAGCACGCCGGGGGCTCGGTTGTACCGGTCGGACGGGAGCAGTCAGGTGTGCCGTGGTCACCGATGCATTTGATGCATTTGGGCCTGGCATAACAGTTTCTGGCCGAGTGGCCGTAGTATTGGTAGCAGTGGCACTATCCGACCAGTCCGGTGAGGAGGGCCTCAACGGATATGCCGGAGAGGCCGCACAGAGATTTTAAATTGAAGATGGCCTTGCCTTCTGGAGTCAGGTCCATGGTGGCCAAAATGAGGGGCATTGGTGTTTTTGTGTGAGGATCTGACATCCTGCGCGCTTCAATAATGGGTAGGTTCTGGTGCTTGAGGGATTCTATGACCTCCTCAAGCTTGATCTCAAGGGGCAATCCGCGAATGACTACGCGGAGTTTGCGTTCCTCCGGGAGGGCATAGGTGTGGAAACCTATATTTTTTCACGCAGTAGCTTAGTGGCCGTGCGGAAGTTTCATATAGTTTATTCTAATCTCCTGTGGGGTATTTTGCGCCTTCGGGCAGTTAATTTTGTTCGTACTGAACCATTTGGACACGTCGGTCCATTTAGACTTCTCCTGCAATATGATTGGAGGAGGGGCTTGACTTTGGGCTCCGCGGGGGGCGCTTTGGTTTGGCAAGCCTGAGGGGCTGCCTTCTTCGCCCACGTGGCGGTCAGGGAGGCCGATCCTGGCCGTGGGAAGGTGGCCGTATTTATAACGGCCGGCTGAGCGGGTCGTTTCCGCTTGTTTGAAACGAGGGTGAAGCCCCGTCTGTTCGGCTGGACTCCACCTCAGGCGGAGATGGATGGGCGCACAGAAGACGCGCCTAAGTCAGGAACGACGACGGGGTCATCAGGAAAGGCAACGCGGCGGGCAAGGCCACAACGGCAAAAAAAATCTAATAAAAATAAAAATACAGGGGCTTCTCAATCGACCTTTAAGGCTGCGCCTGCTCCCAGGCCCGCCTCCACTACAGCTACAGCTCCAGCTCCCCAACCCGCTCCTGCGTTGCAAGCCCCTAAGGCCCCTGCAAAGTCAGCCTGGGCAATGCCTCCAGCTATGGCGCGCAAACAAGTCGTGCCTATATCAAGGCCGAAGCCCTCCCCGGTGCAGCATACCGCCTTAGCGCAGGTTTCACCTCTCCAACCTCAGGGTATGCAAAACTCTATAAAATACTCCCTAAATTTCATTAGCTCGCTAGATTTAAACGCCCTGGAGGACCTCACCAACATGGGGATCCGCCTCGAACAGGCCAAGAGCCCGTTTGAGATGCTGCAGATCACTGCAGAGTACATGGGCACCATTCGCTCCTTCTGGGCACTCCAATGCCCAGCCGGGCAACCCCTTAACTCGGTCTCAAATGGCTAACAAACCCATAGGTCGAGTCAAATCCCGTTCTCAGACTGTCTCTTATTTCAACGCGGACGGACTCAGGTCTCAAAAAGATGAAGTAGCGGTCCATCTTAAAGAACACAACCTCGACGTTATGCTAGAGCAAGAAACCTTCGTGAAACCTGGCCACAGCGATCCTAAGATCGCAAACTATAACATCATCCGTGGAGACAGGCTGACCGCCGACAAAAGGCGGCACCCTGATCTACTACAAAAGGTGCTTGCATTGCGTACCGCTCGAGGTTCCGCGATTAACGAACATCGAAGCTACCGCGTTTAGGGTGCCTATGACCGGTCATAGCCCAATAGTTATCGCCTCGGTTTATCTATCACCGACTACAGACAGACCGACTAAACAGTTCTAGAATCGGACATCAGGACCTTAACTAACTTAGGTCTCTCGGTCGTCATAGCAGGCGACCTAAATAGCAAACATGCCTCCTGGCACTCGACAAAGGAAAATAAAAACGGCAAGGCACTTCAACATTATAGCCCCCGCCTCCCCGACACGATACGCTCTTAACATTGCAAATCGTCAAACACTCGACGTTCTAGAGATAGCGTTAATTAAAAACATCACCCTAACGGTCGACTCCATCGAACTGTCATCAGACCACAGGCCGGTGCTCCTCAAGTTCGGCCTGTCGGCTGGCGAGGTCCCTCCTACCAAAACCATCCTGGACTGGCGTGCTCTCGAAGGCAAACTCAGAGCCACGACAGTTAGACGTTTTTCCTAACGAGATCGACTCACCCAATAAGGTGTATCGGGCGATCGACTCTTTAACTTCACACCTTACCTCGGCCATCGAAGACTCGAAAAGGATAGTACCCGTGTCGACAGATAAGGTCAAAAAATCGCGCGGCAAAGGTTCACGATTTATACCCGACTGACGTTAATTGCGCTAGACTGCGCCACCTCCAAAGGGAGGTCAAAGAGTGCATCAAATCGTATAATTACGATAAATGGGGCAACCTGCTCGACCTGCGGACCTCGAGCCTTCGAATACCGCTTATTGGCGGTTGTCGCGGGGTCGAAAAGCAGACACCTCTAATTTTATCGGACAATGCTACTCTCGCCTTCGACGACGCCGAGAAAGCCGAATATCTCGCGGACAGTCTAGAGAGCCAATGCTCCCCATCGAACGTCCCCGCGGACCCCGACCACCTTCGTAAGGTGGACGTCGACGTGACACTTAGGGCGTCGTTACCACCAGCGGGCGAACCGTTAGAACCTTTGACCACAGAGGAGGTCACAGACATTATCAAAAACCTCAAAAAGAGGTCAGCTCCCGCTCCCGACAGGATTAACAATAAAATACTTAAATCGCTTCCCGCTAATATTATCTGCCTCCTAGTGGCAATATTCAACACACTCTTCTCCAGCTGCTCCTTCCCGGATGCCTGGAAGGAAGCGTCATCGGGATTCCTAAACCGCACAAACCGCAGAACCTTCCCAGTAGTTATCGCCCAATCAGTCTCCTGATCTCCGAGAGGATTATTCTTAGGCGACTAAAAGAACACGTCCTAGCTAATAGATTACTTCCCGATGAACAGTTCGGGTTCAGGAATACGCACTCTTGCGGCCTACAGGCCTTCCGCTTAACGGAACACATTCTTGCAGGGCTAACCTTCAAAAACCCAATAGGTACTGGTGCACTATTTTTCAATGTCGCAAAGGCATTCGAAAAAGTCTGGCATAACGGTTTAATTTATAAACTTCACTCACTAAACAAACCAGACAGGCTCGTGCACGTCATACGAGCCTTCTTGTCGAATCGCACTTTTCGATATCGAGTCGATGGCACGCGCTCCTCAAGCCGGCCGCTCCTAGCGGTAGTCCCTCAGGGCTCCGTGCTCTCTCCCCTCTTATTCTCACTTTACACAAGTGACATTCTATAAGATCTGCAGGTCAGTCTCGCGCTTTTCGCGGACAATACCACCCTAAACTATTCAAACATACACAAGGGCCGTATTACCATTTGTCTCCAAGCCGCAGAAGATAAACCAATCACCTCGCCGAGTGGTTTCGGTTATGGAGGATCGAAATTAAGCTACTGCTATATAAGTCCTGCGTAAGACCAATTATGGCCTACACCAGCGTCGTCTTCGTCCACATGTTAAAATTATTACAGACGGTCCAAAACCGTTTCACTAGAATCGCAACCGAAGCAGAACCGTATCAGTGTAATATCGATCTGCACAGTGACTTCCATCTCGTCACCATTCCGTAATATTTCCAGTATCTCTTGCAACACTTATTCGCGAAAGCGATTTCGCACTCCAATCCGCTAGTGGTAAACGCCATAACCTACTCTCCGTCTCCACTTGGGAGAATCTTTCGATGGCTAGGGAACTGGCAACTTGGGTGGCACCATCAGATAGGAACGTAATCAGAG
Source organism: Teinopalpus imperialis (assembly GCA_029286865.1). Taxonomy (NCBI): domain Eukaryota; kingdom Metazoa; phylum Arthropoda; class Insecta; order Lepidoptera; family Papilionidae; genus Teinopalpus; species Teinopalpus imperialis. Next base: position 12,025,098 of record JAGSMU010000004.1, read on the forward strand.
CAGACCGACACGCTCAGTTTATGAGCACTTTGTGTAAGTAAGAGAACCAAAAACTCACCAGCTCACGAACCCCTCAGATCCGTGAGTTGTCCGATGAAGTTGTAAGAGCCTCATAGGCTAACAGCATCAACATCAACAGAATCTCAATCCATAGGTTCAATCATCCACTGTAACAATGTTTTAAAATTAATGTAAATCTCTGGCATATCACGAAAGTGTTTAAGAGAAAGAGAATGTAGATGGTTTTATTATGTAACTAGGGTGTCGAATGAGCAATGGGACACCCAATGGAAAACATGCGTTGTCATGGGACAGGGATAGAATGTCTAGTTGTCCTGTACAAAGTCACGATGCAAAAAGAAATCTTGATTTGATTAGTTTATAAGCAATACGTGGATAAATAGTAAAAATAAAAATAGACATACAATTTTTTGTTTTTATAGCATAAGTGACAAAGAGCAAGCAGTTCATCTAATGGTAAGTGATTATCGCCGCCCAGACATTCACAGATGCTCTGCCGACCTTTAAGAAACGCTTTTTCTTGGAGAACCCCGAAGTCGTATCGGTTCGGAAATACTGCTGGCGACAGTTGATTCCACAGACCACTTCGGGTGGCAAAAAATTTCGCGTAAAGCGCACAGTGATGCATTGTCAACCATCAAGATGATGAAGACGAAATGTTTAAATCTGTCTGGATGAAAGATTTTTAATTAAGCTAAAACGGCTGGAATTAATCCAAAAAACTCCTCAGAACATTCCAACAACTTTGTAAATTCGGTAAAAAATGTATGGAGTACAATATCTCTTCGCAATGGCAGTGAATCAAGCAGGTGGGACCTGGCTTGATTCACTGGAGACTGATCATCAACGATTTGAGCCGCTCTTTGTTGAATACGGTAAAATGGTCCTTCCAGTTGGTACTGAGGTGACCCGGCCCAGAGATTAAAACATTCAAATTTTTGAATTTTTAAATTTGGCTGACATGAAATCCTGTCTAGCACTATTAGCACGACCAGTTTTTTAGAAGTCAATTAAACCTTACCCTCTAAGTGACCGTGGAACTGAACGTCACCAGATATGTCAACGCCAAGGATTCCGATATTTGCTGAAGTAGCAATGAAAGTATTTTTAAAATTAGTAGATACATAAGGACTCTTTTTAGCGGTAAACATTCAAACTGTTAAATTGGACTACATTTTGTGCGCCCAGGACGTTTGCCCAAGAAATATTGACGTAGCAATATTATTGCGGCGTTATAACGCATCCCCTGTGCTAACGTCCGCGTAGCAATGTTTGTTTTTAATTTGCCACATGTCATTGATACGCAAAAAAAACAAGGTAGCACCCAGTTTCATTAGTGGTCGAATACGACCTTGATGCTACGGTTCGTGAAAAAACTGGTGTCCCACTTGCATAATTTGTCGGGAAGACCATAGGAAGCAAGTTTTGAAAGAAGCGCCAGTTGCCAAACCCGATCGAAGGCCTTCGCTACGTCCAGACTAACCGCCAAGGCCTTTTGGACTCGACGCCTGCACCCATCGATAAGTCAAGTAGACCCCGACGGAAGGCGTCAATTAACAGCTGGCAGTTTACAATGTATTCCATTATTTTAGAGAAGGGGGTACTGGCAATAGGCCTGTAGTTAGACGGAACTGAGCATTCACTATTATAGGAATCGAAGTCAGCAAAGCTGTCTTCGAGCAAGTCGGGACTCCGCCTACAAAGTAGGAGTACCAAAAGTGTCAACTTTGGAACACACGTCCACACCATATGACTACTACTCGATGTCCAAGGAGAGAAGTGTTTTGCGTACGCAGAACGCAGACGTCTGCAGAAAACGGTCATGGTTATGGTGCTCTCATGCTGCAAGATGGTCGGCGGTGAGATCCCCCTGTCGACAATAGTCGAGTTGGACGCAAAAAGAGAGCCTAAGTTATCAGTTTTTTCCTTTACACCATTGAGGAGGGAATGGAGAGAGTTCCATTCCCTGAAGTACCACATTGGAGACAGAATCGGCACGAGCGTTGGGAGCATCCAGTAAGAAGCAAATACACACGCATGTTGAGGATGCAATAAAAATCGCATACCATCCTAATCCACTGACTGTAGTGTCATACATGGCAATAACCTGCTATCTGCAACTATGACGTGGGGGGAACATGAAATGTGCATATAGATTTCAACATTCCTACAAATTTATAGCTTGGCTTTAGAACCATTTTAAGTTAAAAATTACATGTATATACACAAATTTTATGGTGCAATCTTAAATTATTTATTATTGAACAAAATGTAAAAACGCCTGTTGCTAAAATGCCGAAATACTATTTAACGTTACTTTGCGTAATATTAAGCACATGTTAGCAGTTTAATTCTGATTTACTCTGTAACTCGTATTATGTATTATTATTTTATAATACGGTGTTATTTTTTACATGTAATTGTAAAATTACATGCAAGTCGATGAATGCCCGTGGAATTGGATTATAGATATCTATAACTAAATGGCCTAAAATCAACAGTACGAAAATAATAGGCTGAGGTAATAGTTAAAATTATGAATATAATGATTGACGGTGGTCAATAAAATTTATCTATAAATAAATATTAATAGTCACAACATAAAAATATAATAAAGTTTATGTATGTACATCACTAAACTAAAATGATCTCCTAGCAATATTTTACTGTTAACATTTTAATTGGCATCGTATGATATTTAGAGTACATAAAACCTATATACATAATTATAAATGCATATGAATAGTATATTAATTTATTTTCATTACTATAAAAAGTAAAAAAAAATTGGCCGTCACACAAAATTTCAATTTTCGTGCAAAGTCAGGTCAAGTTGAAATCGGAAAAAATCTTAGAGCGAAAATTTTCTTCATTTAAATCCTATGGTATACAAACATGCAATTTCTAAATCGAATGAATTCATAGGAAATCAAATAATGGGTCGGAAAAGTTTTTTCGTATTTCATAAATAAAAAGTTGCAGTTAAATCGCTTTGGCTATACTGTTAGTATATGAAAAATTTGAAAGGTTTTCCGCCATTTTTCTATTGTTTTATTTTTATTTGTTTTTGCAATTCCGTCTCATCGAAAGACGAGCTCGTCAATAAAGTATTCCCAAACATCATTGCTAACCACAAAAATAACAAATGGTTTAGTGCAGTGACTTTTGGCGCCTAAGATTTATTCTATATATCTTATATTTATTATATATAAATATTCTATATATATCTTTATATATTGATATTGATGACTTAAACTTTGTAAATCAGAATCAAATCGTTGGTACACTGCATTCATTCAAATATACTGATTGTGTAACAAACGAAGACGAAGCCACTAACTATCCAACTGGATTTTTAAACACTTTGAACATGCCTGTTTTACCACTGGACAATTTACAACTGAATGTTGGCTCGGTGGTCATAATGCTTTGAAATCGAAACTAACCAAAACTATGAAATGTAATGCGTTTGGCGATAAGAAAACTGTTGATCAACGTGATTCACGCGACGATACTCAAAGGAAAATTTAAAGATGAGAAAGTTTGTTTCCGAGGATCCCAACGGATGTGCCCTCGGAAGTTTGAAAGAATTCAATTTTCGATTCATCTTGCCCTCGCCATGACGATTAACAAATCACAAGGCCAACCTTGATTGTTTGTGATCTGAATCTAGATAATGCATGTTTTTCTTATGGTCAATTGTACGTGAAATGTTCACGGTACGAAGTTCGCCGGCACAGTTAGTTATTATGATAAATATTCATGTTCAACTCCGCTTCCTTGATCAATAAAATAAATAAAATACTATAGAATTTCATAAATAAAATAAAAATATAATAAAACAAATATATATAATGCAATAAAATATTTAAGGAACAACCAGACGAGATACCCTCAAGAGGTAGCCTAAACGGCCGTAGGCTGTAGGGCGAAAGGGAGAGAAACCTGAGGACCGTGCGGTGTTGTGGAGCACCACCTTCAGAGTTAGAGGCCTTTCGATAGGCTGGTTCGGATAAACTCTATATTTACGTATAATTTATATAATTATTGTAATAATATTAGATCATTATTCTGCAGTATTCTACTATTTCACACCAGTATAGAGTGAGGGCGTGATACTTCCCCGGTCAATTCAATCTTATACATGTTGCGGTCAGAAACTAGCTGAAGCGTGGCTCTACCATTATTAAAATATATACATATATGTATGCATTTTTTACCGAATTTATCACGAAGAGTGTTCTGAGGAGTTGTTCGGATTATTCCAGATTCCATCCCCTGAAAATAAACATCGAACATCAAGACAGAATTCAAAATTACGATGGTTGGCAATCTATCACTGTGCGCTTACGCGAAGTTTTCTGCCACGCACAACTTATCTGTCGCCAGCGGTATTTCCGAACCGATACGACTTTAGGACTTTCAAGTAAAGAGCCTACTCTACAAGTTTCTTAAAGGTGGGCAGCGCATCTACGACTCCTCTGAGGTTACGAATGTTCATGGGCTGCGGTAATCACATACCATCAGATGCGCTTCTTGCTCGTTTACCACAATTTCTATAAAAAATACTATATAATAAATTTAGACGATAATAAACGGGCACTCATTTCACATGTACTAAGGTGATTACTATGGCCCATAACACACATTCATGCTTGGTCTAAAACCGAAAGCTCGCCGATCAGGTCGCCGGTTTCTTTCATTCCATAGATAAAACAGCGCAAAGTTTACTACGATTTTACGTATTCTATGATAGCGTGCTCGTACCCCTTCCGAAATTGTCTATACGTGCTTCATCTAATTCATAGCTTTAGGGCGTATTCATAGCTCTACCACAACGAATACTATATATATGACTGACTAATTATTGTGAATAAATAACAGGACAACAATATACATGTAGGAGAACCAATCAAAATGATTTAAAATATTTATGTTAAATTATGTATATTGATTACGTTAAGAATTTAGCTTTTGATACTAATAAAGAATCGTTTTTAGTTTTAAAAAGTAAACTAACACGAATAGTCTTAGATAGAGCATGAAATTATTGTATTGTTATTGGTTCTTGCTATTTCTGTAAAATTTTAGAATTTTCAAGTAAAAACTAAATTAAAAAATCCATTACATATATTACATTAAGTACGTATGTATGGATAAATATATGAATATATATACGTACGTACATAAATACCTACACACATAAAGGTCAAGTTAATAAAATCGTGTTAAAAAAACGTTCGGAATAATGAAATTTATGCTAAAAGATGTCTTTAATTTTGGCTGCTTCGCAAACACATAACAATATAAGATATATATGTAGTGCTATATTATAATGTTCTGTGTTTTTGGCGGCCATTTTGAGTTACGCTAATCGTTAACATTAAAACTTTTCTTGAATAATTTCGATATGTTTACATTATTAAAACCGTTAGTTATTTACCTATTATTTACGTTCAGACAATATAAAATATTTTTTTGTAAAATTAATCGTATATACCGGCATTCAAATATATCTGAGAAACATGTTCTTTTTTTTGTTTACATAAAATTTCATGCTAAAGTGAACAGGGTATATATAGTAAGTATTACGATAAATAATAATGAGTCAGTCCGTCAGTGACATGCATTATGTATAAGTAGTGTTTTTATTTAATTTACTGGCAATCCACTTAAAGCTATTAATATTATGTACTATACGCTAATAATTCTACTTTAACAACAAGCGAAATAAATTAAAGGTCTAAAATCTGCTCTCTTCTCTAAATCTGATTTTTAATTAAAATAATCTTTATGATCATTAAATATTTACACTATCTACTTAATATATAAGTCTTGTTATAAAAATATTTTATGTACAATAAAATAAATATATTTTAAAAGAGAAAATATGGGGATATCTTTTAATTTCTATAAAAAATAACCAAAAGGATTGTATGTTTTTAAGAAACCTAATGAAGAAGTGGTGGGCGATCGCAAACCGATGCATGTCATTTTACATTTTTTTTAAGAATGCCATGCTAAATTATAATATTACAGTAATGTAGATTTGTAGCCACAAAAATAAATACAGTATACACACAATTAAAGAACACATCCTATCATGACAGCATCTTTTATGCAATATATTTATCGTGAAAATTAAAAAGGTTTCCATGATTTTTTTTGATATATGTTATTAGAAAAGGTTATATAGTTAATTAAAAACTTCCAAGTAAGCTCTCAAAAAGAATTACCAAATTAAATCTAATGTATAAAACATTTCCAGCTTAAATTGGGCAGTAGCAACTAGATGCGCGAAGACAAAGATTCCTCATTGGATGAGGCTTAAATCACATTCTTTTGCCATAGGCTAATACTGTTTATGAAGATATCATAGAATATCATATAAGATACTGGATAAAAACGCATTTTTTTATTATATATTAATATTTTTTTATGATGTGAATAATCGGGATATGTAAGTAGTTATTATCAAAGCGACTAAATCAGCTTTATTAATTAAAATGAATGTAGCTAGATAGCCGATATACGGTCGTATTAGGATAATCTTGACTGGTAGAAGATTGACCTTGAGAGAAATGTAACCAAATTTACAGGCAAACTTAATAATGCTGATATGTACAACTTATTACTCCACACATATTGATAATTAATATATCTTATGTATTATATAAATAAAATGTATTACTATTTAAAACAGATATTTTTTTATCTGTATAAAATATTCACACACATATTTATCGCTTTAAGTGGGCGACAAGGTAAACTGATCTAATGACGTATCATTTTATACTGCTACGTACAGTTCATAATAGCCTCCGGCATTGAATGCTTGAGACGTGTTATTTAATAATTTATATACAATGTTAAAAAATTCGTATTATATGTACGGTCCCGAGGACAGATATGTGCCGGCCAAGGTGAACGCTGGTGATTTTTTCCTCAAAAGTATATGGGAATTCAAAGAAACAGTTGCTTTGGTGAGTAATTGAAAAAAAAATAATTTATCTATATATCAACATGTTAAAATGTCAAAGAGTATCCTTCAAACAAACGTATGAGATCGCTATACGGTAATGAAATTTGCTTGATTTACTACACAATACGTTTGCAATCCAAATAAGCCATGTTACAGATTTGTCCTCAGTGTGTTCACTTAGTTCTATTAATAACCTAGAAATCGGGTTAACGGCCTATTGACATTTGTGTTAAAATTTAGTATTATATTGAAAAAATCTACTGATTGTTATAATGCTTTGAAATTTATTGAATTATATAACCTTAATTAGTAATTGTATATTTTAAATATCTTTACAACTTTAACGTGAATTAGAGTTATGTTTCAAGGCCTTATTTGTAATTCTTGCAATTAAATCAAAGAGTAGCGTTTTTTTTAAAGCATTTAAAACATATGCAAGTCAAAAGCGAGAAAACTGTTTAAGTGAGAATAATTGCCTGGCCCAAAAATTTTTCGCCTAAAAAACCTTTATGTATGATAAATAGAAGAATAAGAAAGAGCCGTTGACCCTTAGATATTTGTGTGTGGATCTCCATAACTGAGACTGCTTATCTTTAACTCTATTAGCGACAGTCGAGCATTTACTTGCAGTTGATATTTATTTATGTTCTCTGAATTAAATAATTAACTTTAAAAAAATCTGAACTTAATAAATGAGTCATAAATAATAGCTGTACTGTTATGTTTTTAAAAATTTCGGGGATTCATTTATATCAATCGCTAAGAAAGGGCTTACATCATGTCTAAAAGAATTATCCAAGTATTATCTCTAAGGGAAAAACTTAAAATCTTGAATGTATTTGAGTGTGGGAAATAAAATTCAGAAGGTAATGAAATTCAGAGTGAGTTCGGTCTACCAGAATCCACCTATTATAAAATTATTAAGTAAAAATACTCTATAAAAACTCAGTTCTCATGGAAAAATTTTAAGGAGTGTTCCGAGTGTCCCGATATTGAAAACTGCATTTTAGAATGGATCAAACAAACCTTCGACAACAACGTTCCCATAGATGAACCCTTAAAAACAAACCCCGTTAAAACAATAATCTAAAGACTTTGTCAATTGGGAATTCAGAACTTTTCGACTAGTAATGGCTGGTTGGAGGGATTTAAAAGACGTCCTGATATAGATTTCATAAAAACTGCTGAGGAAAGTCAATCTGTGGAGCAAAGCACCAATGGACTGAAAATCTACCAAGTCTGTTAAAGGGGTATGATCCAGACGACATTAACGACGAGGATGAAACTGCTCTGTTCTTCAAGTGTCTTCCTGATAAAACATTTATATTTAAGGGCAAAAAATAACATGAAGGAAAACAAAGAAAATGTGATTGAGCCCCATCAAGGAACCGCTGCATTGCAGGACAATGCTAAGTGGCCACGGCGATATTTCACAAAGAATTGTTGAATGTAGTATAACTTCGTGGTTAAGTTTCATTTCAATTGATTACTTCTTTCTAACATAATTTAGCTTTATTTTCACTTTAATATAGTCAAAGTAGTAGGTAAACTTCTGTTTTGTTTTTCTATTGAAGTTAGCCTATGCGGCTCTTACAGCTTCATCGAATTCAGGGCTCACGGAACAGAGGACCGTCAGTTAGACATTGTCGTTTTATTTAAATGCGATGCGTTCGGAATGTATACAGTATATGGTTGCATAATTACGTACCAAAGTTTTAATTTTAATTTTCCTCCCGTATATGTTTCTATTGTATTGCATATTGCGTTTATGTCAATAGTTCAAACGTTTCATTCCATCGTCAAATTTAGACTTGGGAACTTTTATTTCACGTATTTTTATTTTTTCTCAGTTCACTTGTCAAAGTTTGTCAATTTGATGTCGTATTTTGTAATGTTGTTTATATTTAGATTTATCAATGCCGCTCAATGTTTTCTTTTTTACCTTTTTCTTTCTTTTTGTATCTTTGGTGCGTTTTCATAAACGGTCAACCAATTGGATGGTGTAAGAGTAAATTAATCTAGTACATGCAATATTGAGTTTAAATATTCTATTTGTGTATAGTATTATTTCTTTTACATTTATGTAGTTTTATCAATTTCACATTTTATGTATTATATATTGTTTTATGTTTATTTGTTATGTCAAATGATGAATTATTTTATTTGGCTCCAGAGTCAGACCTTCGGTCGGCTCGTGTAACAATATGCCGATACTTCGAGAACAGCTAAAGCGCATTTTTGCCTTTCAACAAATCATTTAATGTGTGTCATATTAATCCCCAGAACATTCCGAGCCATTTTTCTTACTTCGAAAATGCTTTTTCAGGTGACACTCTTCATGCAGTCCTAATATCTGAGAGTTGACTTAAGCCTGCAATTTCATCCCGCTTAATTATGCCCTTTGCCTGATTTGTCTTTATTCGTAACGATCGGACTGAGAATTATTTGAGTGAAGACATTCCACCTTGGTGGTGGGATGTCTTCACTCAAATGTCCCATACATAACTGTGTTAGCTTCTCCTTCCCCCTATTCTGTATTTTTCGAAATCTTGTTCATTGAAATTGAATTAGGGCGATTTTAGGTGTGCTGTACTGTCCTCCCGCTGTGGATTATTTCTTTTGAGACTGCCCTCGATACGATCAGATCTGGGTACACACATTACATCATAATGGGTGAATTTAACACTGATTTGTTACGCAGTTCTTATCGCACTTTAAAACTCCTGTATATTATTGTCAGTCATTCTCTGCATTCTTCCTTTAGTGGCAACTCATCACAACTTTGGCACTGATGACTCATTGATTGATCTGTTCATTACAGCTTTCCGTTCCATGTTTCTCACTCGTCATGACCTTACTTTGCGTATAAGTTAAAACCTCCAAAGTACAAACCCACCATTCCGCATTCACGTAATTTTTCTAGAATAAATATTGATAGATTCAGGAGTGATGTTTAATGCTTACGCTCCAGTACATAGTGTACACCTTCAGAGAATAACAGGGTAAAATAGTATCATATTTTATAGATAGATATAGATTTTATTGCTGGGATGCAACAGCATTATATATGTCCATTTTATATATACGTTTTCGTTATTTGTGTGGTGACTGCATAACTACGTAATCGTAAGAGTAGAACACCAGGTTGCAGGGTCGATGTTATAGAATTCCGGGTTGGGATGTTTGTAATTGTTCCTTGTAATAGAGACTGAATCCAAATAAGTTCTAGATCTTTTCGGATATGTCTCACATCGTCAGGTAATGCAAGGATATTATGGTGCAAATTACCAGCAGTGAGTTTATCATTTCAGTTATAACTATACAGAGTTGAGGTACCAAGACATCTGACAGGCATTATGTTTCTTCTCTAGTCTTTGTTCCCCAATGATGGTCATTTTTAAAAGTATAGATATAATTAGAGATCTCTGGCTTTTGTAACCCATAAGTAACTTTGATCTTCAATTTTTAGATAAATGGAGCAACTGATGATAAACTAACCTACGGACAGCTTGCCCAGGAGGTTATGAATCTGGCTGTCTCGTTAGTGAGGCTTGGAGTTCGCAAGGGTGATGTGATAGCCATTTGCACAGAGAACCGACTAGAGTTTTGGAGTACTTTAATTGGAATAGTTTGTACTGGCGCTGTGGTCACTACTATCAATACTACTTATACCAAAGGCAAGTGTTAGTTTTAATTGAAGTTAATGACAAGTGAACGACAGATAATAAATTATCACTGCAGTGCGTAGACTTGTACTTCAGTATTGAGTGCAACTACGAACACGCAGCACACAGTTCACCTAATTGCAAATTATTACTCCGTCCCAAGACATCTACATCCATTCTCAACAAAGATTTCAGATCCACATATGTTGACAGCCCCGAAAACTGAGATGGAATGCCTCATCACCATCAATAAGGATCTACGGATCTCCATACTCTCAAGACGAAACTCAATAGCGTTATGATACTATTTTACCCTGTTATTCTCTGAAGGTGTGATCCTATTCCGGTAGAGCCGACCCAGTCGTGATGTAGCTACAACGAACTGAAACACGACAGATGTAAACGAACTGAAGTGATGCTCTACCACTGGCATTCATTCTTGATGATTAGTTAAAGTTGAATGGTTGACTTCAGATCTTATAATGCAATATACATATACTTACTTACACATACATATATAATTATATTGAATCAAATTTAAAAGTCTTTGTTATGAAAAATACCATGAAGGTAATAAATATTATCTAATATATGTCATGATTATATTATCTTTATTACATCATACATTATCTTACTGCGAATATCATAATGTCCCCTAGTCGGTTTCAACTACGGCTACGGCTTCTGATTATTGTCTATGCGTACATTAACTGCGCAGGAAATATACTCAGTGCACAAATGCTTACGTCATTATCTTCATCATCATCATAACAGCCTATCCTAGTCCTCTGTTGATGATAGGCCTCTCGCATAGTTTGCCATAAAGTATGATCCCGAACCAACTGCATCCGTCAAGCGGGAGTCAAGGGTGTCCCACAGTCCGAGTTTGCCACTCCAGAAACTTTCTTCCCATCGGTTATCGGCTATATGGCCAACCTGTTGCCATTTCAGCTTTCTAACGCTTTTAGCTATGTCGGTAACCCTCGTTCTGTTGTGGACGTCTACGTATCTTATTCTACCACGCAGAGAAACACCAAGCAAGGCCCGCTCCTACGCTCTCTCTGAGCTGTTTCATAAGGTCAGCAATGAAGGACCGTGTCTCTATACCGTAAGTCATAACTGGCAACACGCATTTACGTAACACAGAACAACTTACTCGTGTTCTCCTTCTCTAAGCCAATGTTATGCATGTGCAGTAAGATCTGAGGAAGATTTCTTTTTATTACATGGAGTGTAACAAACGAGCACACAGTTCACCTGATGGTAAGTGATTCCTGCGGCCCATGAGATCTATATTTGTCCTTGAAAAGTAATCATAATGAAGATGCGTTGTCACCCTTGTGGACTGAGATGCCTCGTCACCGGTGATAAAGGTCTCCGGATTCCAACACTCACCAGACGCAACACAGCAACATTATGCTGCTATTTCACGCTGATATTCTGTGAGAGCATGGTCCTTTACCGGTCGTGCTGATCCATTCATTCTGTAGCTAGAAACAAACTGCGGCTTAGCTCTACTACTGTTAAATTAGATTCTAGTGCGGTATCAAAACCCATCCGGGACGCAGCAGCCTGGTATTCCAATCACTGCGCCACGTGGCCGTTAGGCGCGGTAACGCAGGATATATTATACACTCACTGTCTAATAAGATTGTAGGACGGCATTCTACAAAAATAATTAAAATATTAATCCACAATTGGAAATCGAACCCAGGATCCACGATGCAACATCCAGATATGACACATGCAAATATAGTGTTTTGTTTTATCTTATCACAAATATTTTGGACTTTATTCCAAATGTTGAACTTTGATACCTGGTTTGTTGTTTAGAACAACATATTACTAGATTAGATTTGATCGCCATGCTTGGTCATTATTATGCGCAATTTTTCATTGCAACGAAAAAATTACTTATATAAATCGGAAATAAATATGTTTTTATTCGTCCGCTTATTTTCCAACTACCACTCAAACAAAATCATGTTACTTATTCTAGGTTACCTATATATTAATACGTGAAGAACAAACTTTGTACCTCTTTTTAAGCATATTGCGGGGATAACTCGGTCTCGGGCACCCTCGAGTCAGACGCTTTCGCGGGGAAGGGGATGGTCCAAGCCGAGGCTCCCTCTCGGTAACCGTTGTGTTGGTTACCCATAAATGAAGGTCTCGGTTGAGTGCCCTAAGCGCTCGGCCATCTTCGAACTCCGTGAATCTGTATAAGCCGGGCTAACAGTGAACATTACCCAAAAAAATTGCGAGGAGTGTGAGATTTGGCATAGTTTTAGTAAATTAAATTAAATTAAAAAAATTGTTTTGCACTCTTCCCTATGAACATTATATGGAAGAGTGCAAAACAATTTAATTTATGTATTATATGTATCAAAATACATTATACAAATAAAATTAAATAAAACAGAACGACGAACGTTCTACTAAACCGTAAAAAATTCGCCGAGTGGATGATTTGTTATTGATTTAATCTACCAGCAGTGAAATCCATTTCAAGAGGAGTTCATTTGGATTATTTATAAAAAAAAATCTTCGGCGTAAACTACAAAATACGGTCAATATCAAACGCAATTTAATCTGTGGTCAAACAGTGGCACAGAGAAGGGATTGTCGCTAAGGTGATCTTCTTTTACCAATAAATTAAATTAAAAAATACATTATTTACATTCATACTGAATGTCAAAAACTTGAGGACTTATTGCATGTAACAACGTTCTTTGATTCGTTTTTTGTACGTATAATAAATTGAAACCATGGTGTTACATACATGAAAATCATTATCGATGAATTTGCGCATACCAGAATGCATTGACAATAGTCAAAATGATTCGTGGCTCCACTCCTCAACGTAGAAGTTGAATAAACATCCCATTTAAAAGGGACGTAATTGACGAGTATTAATTGAATGAAAACCCGGCACAAATTTACCGGCCCCTTCGTACGCGTCATAAGCTTACTTCGCCATTTTGTTAACTCACTAGCTAGTGTTGTCCCGTAACAATAGTGATGTACACCAAAGAAATTTACAGGGATTATTAAAGGCTCAACCGAACACTCGGTGAACAGACGACGATCTGCACTATAGCCATATCTATATAATATCTAGGTTTAGTGATTTACAGTATGGTAATAACTGGTGCGTACAATTACCAGTTCTAGAGCCACATTGCAGCTAGTCAATTGACTGAAGCATGAACGAGTTGGCTCCACCATGACTACCACCTCATAGAATATAAGTATAAAACCGGAGACCCTATTATTGGCTCTATCTCAATCCTTAAGTTATTCACGTACGTTGTCTTAGAATAACAAATTATCTTTGGGTGGTCTTTAAATAACAGCATAAGGGCTTGTCTATGGCTTATAAGATAAGAATGAAATATAAAATCAGCTGGGAAAATAATTTTACTTTTAGCGGAGTGCTTAAATTTTTGTAGACATAATTGCTCAACGCCGTGCTAATATTTAAATAAAGTTATCTATGCATCGCTTTACTAAGGAAATATTTTTTTTTATCAATCATTAGACTCTATGGGTATGTGTTATCATAAATAAGCTTAAGATAATGCTCAATAGTATTTTAAGATTATATAAATTTATCGATTAGAAAATTTTATCTTGTTATTGCCGTTTGTTAGAATACAATTCAATGTTTAAAAAATGCCACGAGTCTAAGATACACATTTATACAATTACTAAATTTATCAAACATTTATTAAAAACGAAATTTTGTGTTTTTGAAACAATGACGACTTTGAGTCCACTTATATTTGACACTTTACACATGCTGTGACACTGATATCACTACTTCATGAGACATCAAAATGCAGATATTCTACATGGCTGAAACATTACATTTTTTTTTATATAAGAGGAAGAAAGTTACCAACTTCGTTTCTACATGGGGATATGCTTACGCATACCCGCACCTGGGGTGGAAAGGAGGGTTATGTCGGACTCGCACCGACTAAAACTCCATGGTGTTCCACCATCATCGCGTATGGCGGGGTCACGGGAACGCTTTCGCCGCATGTGCCGGCCGACCAGGTAGCCCCGCCTCCGGGGGGAGGACATCCCTCTCTCCATCCCTTTAGGGGAGGCGCGCCTTCCTACTCGGCCTCCTTTGTAGGTGGGAAGCGGAACACCCGGGTTCGATCCCCAGAGGATATGGGGGACCAGGAAAGCAATAAGCGATCCCAGCCCCCCGAGGAACAGGTCTACGGCTCCGCCGCCAACCATAGTTGGACCGCAGAGGAGAGCGGTTGCGGATCCGACACTCTTGTTCTCTCGCGGCCCCCTGTTCTCTCGCTGCCCAACCGCGGACGCATCAGCGAGTAAGTTACCGAAGCTAACGGATCACCTGATTGCACGTGATCACCACCACCCATGAACATGTAATACACTTGAGGAGATGCAAAAGAATTGCCGGCCTTTGAAAAAGAAGTAGGCTATTTTGCAGGTTCCTAAGTTACATATATCGGATAGGAAATACTGGTGACGAAAGCTTATTCCACATAGTAGTACTCGTATCATAGTAGTCCACAGAGTGGTAGCATAGAACTCGTTACTATAAACAAACTGTGAACAAACCGTACAAAATGCACTGTGTTAAATTGTCAACGAATAAGATTTATTCCGTCAGAAGTAACTGACCGAGCCACCCCTCTCGGGCACACTCGAGTCAGTTGCTTTCGTGCCCAGGGTAACAGTTCCCTCTCGAGAACCCTTATGCTGGTTACCCATTAATAAATATCTCGGCTGAGTGCCCCAAGCGGCCGCGCACCTTTCAAACCATTCCATCAGCAATAAAAATAACATCATTAAGATGATATTTATTGCGGAATGTATGATGGCTAAACTCTGGCACTCTAAATTTGGCACATTTGCTATGCGCTATACAAACAGATCAACTTGAGAACTTCTTTTCTGAAGTTAGTAATTATATATATTTTATTTTGATTACAGACGAACTCAAACATGTAATGGGTATATCAAAACCTAAGTATGTATTTTGTTCACCCTTGGCTTATAAATCACATGCTAAAAATTTTGGAAGTCTCGCCTTCGTCAAGAAGTTGATCGTCTACGGTGAAGAGAGACCACGTAACACATTATCTTATAATGACCTCGCTATAGCTGGGCCCGGAAAAGGAAACGGAATAACAGAAAATGTTAAATACGAGGACTTTGAAGTAGTTGATGTTGAAGGCCAGATAGATCTGATGATGATCCTATACTCTTCGGGGACCACAGGACTACCCAAAGGAGTTATGATAACTCACCTAAACGTTTTGACGGCTTGTTCGTAAGTATCTTAAATTTTTCACGATTCTCATTGATGTTTGTGCTGTTAGCCTATGCGGCTCTCACAGCTTTATCGGGCTCGTGGATCCGGCATCCGAAAGTATCACCATTTCTCTCTATATTCTGTTTATGTAACATGTTTTTTTTAAGAATAATATTGATTATGACAAGATTACTAATCATCCCGTTTACAACTTTATCTAAATGTGACGCTTTTTTAAAATGACGGATTTCAACTACGAACTTAAATATTGGACAATGTTTTGGGGTACCAATATATTTGGATAATTTTCATTGCGCTTTACGATGATTACACCAAAAGAAATTAGATGCTCAAAAATTATAAATTTTATTGATTATTTCGATTACGATATACGTATACATTTATCGATATCCTCTACTTTCAAAAGGTTTTAGAATAAGGTCATATGTCATAATAAGGTCCTGATGCCGAATGACGGTGCCGGATTCCTGGTTTCAGCTGGTTATCACACCGAGCTGACGACACTTTTAGGGCACACACTGTTACATACCATTCGGAGTAACAGGTCAATTGATTCTCTAGTACCAGAGTAGCACCGTCCCGTCTTGCAGAAAATTAAGCAAAATTTTATTTCTATGTGCCCCGTGCAATGTTCAAAGTATCATACTATTGACTGGCACTTTGTTGGAGGGTCATATTCATATAATCATATTTCGTCACCTGATAGAATATTAAAAATGTTTTTTCAACAAAACACCAATACGCGACCTTCAGGCCATTTTTACGCGCCCACCTTAAACAACGCTAACAGGAGACAGTTGTTCATGAATGATAGTTTGCAATGTCGCAGATACAATATCCAGTTCTAGGTGAACTTCCATATATGTAACTCGTTGGTGATCACGAAAAATTTTTTCCTCAGCTTAAACTTTATCTTGAGTAATGGACCATTGGCGGCTGCCCTATGTTCCCATCTACATCTACAAAGCATTCCCATTCTCTTTTAAACGTAGTAAACCAAAGCTCCCGACTCCTGCTGCTCGTGAATCTGCAGACTCATTAAAACCTGTTCTAGAACTTTTACACACAATCATATATGAACAAAACAATCTTGAACCTTTATATTTTTTTTACACACATAATATATCATAACGTGAAAGTAAAGTCGACTAAGCTCCATTGAAAGTATATCAGGAATATCTCGGAAAAAGTACATATATAAAAAGTTAAATATTCGATTGAATGTATTACATTTTATATTAACTAGATAGAACTTGATTGCGCTAGCAATTTATAAACCATTGCAAACAAATGAGTAAAGAGTATCTAATTTACTTTAGCATTACCTCGTATTCATTATTATCTTGTGGATAAGTCACTTTGGAAAAACCTTCTCTATGTTGGGAGGATGGATAAAACATTCAATTTTTTTGAATATTCAACATTGATAAAATTCTGATTTTATTATTATTTTACCACATTATTTATAACTGCTAAAATGTTATTTTTATTCATAATGTTCAAATATTTTATTTATTATCTAAAGATCAAAGATGGAAGCGCCTCCGCTTGTAGCATTGTCAATTACCCCGTGGTACCACACGATGGGACTGATGAGTCACCTTATAGACTTCGTCCGGGGAAGAACGACCGTCTACCTACCGAAGTTTGCAGTGGAAGAATACCTACAAACTATTGAAAAATATCAGGTATTTACGTTACAACCGCTTGTTGCATAATGTCTAAGGGTGAGCAGAGACCAAAGAAAGTTATGGCGAAGTGACCTTATTTATGAACAAATGAAATTCAACTAATTTACTTTTGTATAGCCACAGCCTTTCGTCCTACTGCGCTGACCCTAGATCAGCATATCAACCCATCACTAGTAACTGTTGTACATTGGCATCCACCACAGATTGCCATTATCATGTCAACAATCCACATTTCAACATCCATTGATTTCCCGTAATCTTGCAGTAGTTGTCACTCCATCTAAAGCCGGATTCTCCTATACTGCGATTGTCAATATGAAGTTGTCACTCCAGAACCGTTCCCTATAGGTTATCAGTTCCGTCTGCTCATTAGCATTTTAGTTCGCTGTCCCTTTGAGCTATGTATTTTTTTAGTATTAGGGGTCAAAAACGATTAACATAGTTCGTCTGATCGTTAGTCATTCATGTGACCTATGACAACCATATTCATTCATGTAGATGTCAGCCCTGAGAATTAAAATTGAATGTCTCATTACCAATAAACACGTCTTAAGATTCTGTCACTCGTAAGACGAAACACATTAGTTGCTATTTTGCGCTTGTGTTCTGTCAGGGATTGTATTGTGATCCTTCCCGTTTTGGCTCATTCGTGCCGAAGCCAGAAACGAACTGCAGCGTAACTACTGTTAAATGTTATGTTCATTCAACTGTGAACGATCACGTTGCGATTATGTCAAGCAGAGACAAGCCCGGCAGAGTCAGCCCCATAGCTCATAGAATATCTCCCGGCATACGTCCATAAATTCAGTCAATTCATATCGTTCAAAGTTAATTCGTCCGTTAATATCTATTCGTAAGTAGTGTCTGGTAGTAATCTGAAAGAAGAAAATGCTCACTTTTGTAATTAGCATAAACGAAAGTGACAGTACTAAATTACGCCACACGATTAGTTTTACTTGTCTATCATGAAACAGATCGGTTCAGGCGAAGGTGTAGGAAACAAATTATAATTTTATACTTGCTACTTATACATTTTTAAAAAATAATTTTGAGTTAAGAATTAATATTGGTTTAAAAGTAATAGTGAAAATTATTATTACTTGCACTTCACGGTATTGTACAGGTTACTGTTGAAGTGGCCAAGACCTATAATTTTTTTTTTTTTTATATCAATTGCACATAGCTGATCTAATGGGGTCTAATTTTTTAGGCCCACTACGCTTACTTTTATCCTTGATAAAGATACATTACGCATGTGCAGTGTCGCTCCTAAGGCTTTAGATCAAATTATCATCAGTTGCAAGATTGATTGACAGTTAAGTTTTAAAATTTGAATAGAAGACATTACACAAATATTTCCTCTGTTTAATTTGCATAAACTACATTTATTTATTATGACTATTTGAAAATTGTTAAAATAAAACTTAATTAACTTCTAATAATATAATTTATATTTAAAATACAATTGGCTATGTTTCTTGGGTATCTTATTGCTAACTTGTTTAGTATGAAGTACTAGTATTTACCGCGCATAAAGTTATTTAAGGTTTAATAAATATATTTTGTAACCAAAGTAATGAAATTTATTTTTATATTCTATAAAGACTATTTATACTCTTTCTATGATATATCTGTCTTGCTTATCTATCTTTATAAAACTTTCCAGTCTAGTATTATTTATCATCATTATTGATCTTAGGCCGAAGCCCCACTGCTGCGCATGATACGCCCAGACACGCTATACACGTCACCACGTGGATCCTTTGGTTTGGCTGCATGTGTCAACATTTTCATAGCAAACAATGCACGCACACGTAAAACGTGTGGGTCACGTGGGTACATTGGTCAGAACGTCGAGCAAAACGTAAACTACAATACAAACTAGGCGCACGATTCTCGTCTTCCCCGCTCCCCCCTCCCTGTAGATACGGCATTCGTTCGTAGACGGGTCGCAGTGGGGCTTTTCCTGCCACGCGCGCTACTGTGTGCGTGGCTGGCACTTCGGGACAGACCACGCGTGTATTAGTGACGTCATTCAGTGCGCAGCGTGCTCGTTCACTACTGTGGATGTATCTGCCTACATGTTCATACAAAGCATTTTTGTACCCACGTGTGTAGCTCGACCGTGCGCAGCAGTGGGGTTCCGGCTCTACCTTCTCTTTTATCTGTTAATTGCATCCACTCCTACTAATTTCATATCCATTTTCACACCATCCATCCATATTTTTCTTAATATTTGCATTTCTCCACATTTATATTCATCACTCACCTAGTAATACGTTTTGCCCCCGTACAAATTCCAAGTCCAAACCATGCCATCCTGTGACTTCCCAACTTATCCGATACAGGTGGAACGTTCAAACGTCCTCTTGTTGACGTGAGCATTGTTTCACAAAAAAATAAAATCAATCTGACCATCGTGCTGAAGTAACGGACCAAAATATTTGAACTTTGATCAAACTGGAACAATAAAGTTGTTCAGATCATTGACTATTCCTATCGCCGAATATTCCGCCGAAATCGCAGAACATTCATAACTTTCTTCCAGTTTGATCTTTAGAATCATTACGCTATTGTACTTCACTATAGTCGACGCAATTTTAAACTAAGTCGTCGGGCAATAAATGCCACTGACAGTAGGAATGTGCACGCAATGCAACCCGCTATCGATACTTAGGTACCTGCGCACGCGGGTTCGATGCGTCGTCGTGACCTTCATTAGCACTCTGACTCCTGATTGGTCGTTACGAGTAAGGGTCGTTGTTTTTCTAGAAATATAAGATGTTGTAACACTCATTACATTACTTACGCTTCGTCACACAATACGCACAATTGATATATATCCCTAGAAACGATAAAAACGGCACTTTTCAGGGCCACATTACGATCTATACAGTTTCTCTATGATTACGTGGAAACAAACATTTTATCTTACTAATTAAAAACTTTTATTTTCAGATAGCAAAAAGTTATTCCTATTAATACTTAACATTATTTTGGCGTATCGATCGTATCTATCGATTATCGATATGTACGATCGATACATTATCGATATGCTCCTCTACAATTCTTACGCACATCACTACACATCTCCTTAAGACCTGTAAGTGCGAGCGAGACAGACAGATAAATATGATTTATGACCTCAGTTCATAATGCGACGACTATAGCAGAATATCATCAATAAAGAGCATGCACCAGGGTACCTCCTCCAGATCCCTTGTTCACGCCTATGATACGCAATAGTAATGCACGGACCGTTACTCTAGTAACACATCCTGTTACTATTGTTGTTTCTACAGCGTGCAGAAATTGCGTAAAACCACCAAACGCAGTCTAGATCGATGTTGCGTCGGCCTACGCAAGTTTACTGGTTGTTTATTTCACGTTTCATATTCACCAATGAAAATTCTTATTTCCTTAACATTTTATGCCGAAATACAATATAAAAATCTCGAGATTATATGTACATATCCGCTATAATTGCTCTACAAAGCAGTATATTTATATTGTATACACCTCTTGATTCAAATTAAATTACTTGCAGATTTCCCGACTTTCCGTTGTGCCTCCTGTACTGGTAGCCTTGTGCAAGTCACCTTCAAAGCATGACGTCAGTTCAGTCCTATTTATAACATCGGGTGCTGCGCCTTTACATAAAGAGACTGTTGATGCGGTACATAAAAGGTAAATATATTATCAGTTATTTCCTTTTTTCTCATCTGTTACGTAATTAATGTTCGTTATTCCTGTTCATTATTTTAAATAACTGGAATTCCTTTTATCTTTTCTTTCAAATGAAATCACGATTTTTGATTATAGAATTATTGATTTTCATAGATATAGCACTACGTCTGTATGATAGTATAGCATAACTTAATAGAACTATATTTCTATAGTCCTTAGTTAGACACCTAGTCTGAATGACGTCACCTCAGTCTCAGTTGGTTTAGAGGCCTTTACGAGGATTTTAATGAAATAAAGTTTTTTTATATCATTGAGAGTGATTCCTGCGGCCCATGATACTATGCTACATTCATCGTTGATAAGGAATCATACCGCAGATGCGTTGTCACCCTTGAGGACTGAGATGGAATGCTTCGTCACCATTAACAAAGGTCTCCGGATCCCTGCACTCACCAGACGAAACAAAGCAACATTATGTTGCTATTTTACGCTGGTATTCTGTGAAGGCGTGGTCCTGCCCCGGTCGAGCTGAGCAATTCATTCTGCAGCTTCAAACAAACTGCAGCGTAGCTCTACCTATATTAGTGGTGTAACACAGTTCTAGTTCTGCAGCGTATCTGCAGCGTAAATAAATCCACTCTGTCTCAAAGAAAAGACCATACCCTCACAAGAATACCAGCGTAAAATAGCAACATAATGTTGCTGTATTCCGTATATGAGTATAAGGTCGTGGCGTTCCATCTTAGTCCTCAAGGGTGTCAACGTATGTGCGTCTTGGATCTTTATTGAGGTTGAATGTAAATGTCATTGAACCGTAGTTACGACTTACTATTATAGTTATCATTTACTGTGTGTTCCTTTTTCACATCTAGTATTATAAAAAAAGGACATTGCACGGCCTCCGTGAAATGGATCACTCGATGGTAACTGATCAGGTGAAAGATAACTCTAAATACACACAAATGCTCACATCTTATAACAGCTCCGATAAGGTTATACAGCAAACAAAGTTAATGCGACACTGCAGTGTTATGTTGTTAACGTATTCTATTAAACCATGTTTTCGCTCCATTTAACTTAACGCAATAGTTCAGTTTTTTTTTATGGCTGATGACCACTATTAGCCAGAGGGTTTCTACAGCTTCACCTAATTGAAAGATGAGCGAGTGCTAAGGGCACTCAGCCGAGACCTTTATTAATGGGTAACCAGCACAAGGGCTCTCGAGAAGGAGCCTAGGCTTGGATTGTTACTCTGGGCACGAAAGCAACTAACTCGAGGGTGCCCGAGAGGGCTGAATCTCGGCTCGGTCAGTTACTTCTGACGGATTAAAACAATAGTTCATCGTGATTAAACTATGTGCAGTGATTTATGCTTTTATGTACTTATCACTGTTCTTTATTTCCGACGTTATAAGTGAGATATCTTTTTTTTTAAATAAATGAATGAGTAAGTAAGTGATATTACATATTACTTACCGGGCAGTGCTAGCTCCGTGTTCAAGCGCTTAATCCCCGATAGACAATTCACGCATGAAATTGTAAATTGCAATTTTAAGTGTTGATTTATCACGTGCTCGGCGATCAAGTAAAACGTCACGCGGAAAAATGCGTCTAAACACAGACGACATGTAAAGTGCGCCAATCCAAAGTAGAGTAGCGTTGTAGAGGGTGTGGACTATGTTCTAACACCCTCTCTAGAGGACTATGCCCAACAGTGGGATTTCTATATATAGTTATACTTTTTTACAAAATTTAGTATGTAATACTTTTTTTCAAGTTTTACTTTTCATAGTTACACTAGCTCAGTTTGTTGCCATAATTCTAATTGATTATATCCTTAATTCATTGAGACCTTGATGAGAAATATGTCTCTATATTTATGATTACACATCCATTTTTGATAAGCTATCAAGTTTGGGGGTACAAACTGGGGTACTAAGACGGAAAGCATGTTTCCGATATACAACAACTGAAATACAGCAACGACAAATGACCTTCGCATTCTAACAGCATGATAATTTTCCCCCGGTCCCGTTTAGCTTTTAGCCAGCTTCTAGTATTTATAGGTTCTTCAATTGCAATGAATCAACGACCTCTAAATGCGTTTTATAATTGATTAATCTATGAATTAAAAATTGGAATATTTGAATGTCGTCGCATGCAAATATTCCAATAGTTGGTGCAAATGTAAAACTGCAGACAAAGGTCGTTATCAAGATATTTACATTTGGAATTCTTATTCCCTTTTGCAAATACAATTTATCTACCTATTCTGTTTTATTGAAGCTAGATTAGAGTGTAGTAAAGATCACTTAGCGTAGTTCTAAGATTATTTGGCTACTGTGCCGTCAGTCCTGGGTTGGATACCCAGCCGAGAGGGATTTGTACAACACATATTAGTGATTTTCGTGTCTGTGTATGTCTCGTGTTCCGGACACTGCATCCGAATCTTTATCTGATCTAAATTGTTCACGCTTTATATTGGACTGGAAGTGAATGCCCGTATCGGTGCGCAGCACTATAATATATCCTGACGTAAATAACTAAAATCTAAGTAACAAGCAAAAGAAATCGACGTGGTCAAAATCGAATCACAGTGCCAAATGAACTTACACTTTTTACAAGACCTCTGAAGCAGCATGTCATCGTAAATACGTACAATAATATACAATTGATTAACCTTTTCAGATTTCCTAACGCGCTAGCTGTGTTACAAGGCTATGGATTAACTGAATGCACTCTTGCGGTAACATTAAATACCAACCCGGAGAAAGAAAACAGTGTGGGTCAAGCTAACTCTAACACTGTCGTCAAGGTATTTTATATTTTTGTTATATAAAAGTGAAAATGACTAACGAGCACACCGTCGAAAGATTCAAGATGTACGTGCGTTACCTCGCGAGTGCTGAGATATTTGATCTCGCTACTAGACCCCCGGGAGTTCACCTAACAAAACACCAGTGGTATGCTGTTTTGTTTGGCGTGTAGTCCTATTACGGTCAAGCTTACCTCTTTAGAGGTTAATACAAGTTGCATTGTGAGTCTACCACTGAAACGTGACTAATTTGAGAACACTGATGTATTTCTTTAAATGTTGAATGAGTTACAATAGTGTATTGGAATAGATGTATATATTTATTTACTAGCTGCCCCATCAATCGTTGTCCTGTTCGAATTTCAATAAATATATTAGTGTTTGTTTTGTGAATTTGTGAAATTTATCCATCGTTGAATCTTGAGTTCATATAAAAATTCCATAGAAAAAAAACCACTCACGTTGTCCCGTAATTTCCAATTTTGCGGGCAACTTTTTTGATTTTTCACAACATTTTAAAATGAAATATTCAAATTGGTCTAACCATTCTCAAGTGATGCGTTTACCAACGAACAGCATATGTTATATACCATACGATGTTGTTAGTATTCCTCACATCATTAGTAGAAGTTAACAGATGTAAAACGTAACCCTTGTTAAATTGTACTTGTTTAGCTATGACGCATTCACTCTGACTACACTTACGATTAATATTAATTTTCATTTTTCTAGAATCCAATTTTATCTTGTTGGATTTTATATATTTGTGCCGTAGGACACCATATATATTAGTTAACTACTCGTATTTTGATCTTTTTTTTTAGTTAAAATAATTGCCTTTTCTACGAGGACCTCGGCCTGCATGGGCCCGGACGACGTTTAGTTTTGACCGTCCGTCAACAAAAGTGTGTTACGTGGTAGAGTCTATAGTCAGCTATGAAATAATTGGAACGAAAATGATGGTTCCACCGGGGCCAAGCCATCCGCCGGGGCCAGGCCGTGCAATGTTTCAAGTAGTGAAATAAACAGGGGATCTACTAAATTTAATAATTTCTTACTGTTACGTAGTGCTATGTAATGTAAGTTACATCTAATCTTACTGCTGAGTAGTCTTGCTGCTAGTTGAACTGTATGCTCGTTTTTATATCATAAATACGTCAGTGATTCAATCAAAATATCTACTAAATATTACATATATACATTTACATTTATTAAGCTAGCATAATGATCACCATTCGACAACAGGTGGATTGTAATAATGCACTGCTTATGTATTAGCAGTTGAGCAGAAATATTTCATATAGCTTGCAGAAAAGGTGGAGAAGAAAGTTTATCGAGTTGGCCTCATATTGCCCATCACAGTGTAGGACGACCAAGATTATTTAATAATAGTTTAATATTGTGGCCCTCAGTTTAACGATTTTATATTTTAAAACTTATATTAACCTTACCTTAATTAAAGTCTTCTTCTTCTTACGGTGCCTCTTTAAAGCTGAAGGTTGACCGCCAACTTTGTAAATTTATCCCGGTCCAGAGCTTGACGAAACAATTCTTCGGCTGACTTAATCCCCGTCCATTCTCTGATGTTTTGTAGCCATGACTTTTTCCCGCGTCCAGCGCGTCTTTTTCCTTCGATCTTGCCCATCATTATCAGTTGAGGTAATTTTTACCTATCGTGCCGAAGTGCGTGGCTGAGGTATTCTACTTTGCGCTTTTTGACGGTCTGCATGAGTTTACGAGTCATACCGACGCGCTGGTGAACCGTTTCATTTCGTACCTTCTGCGTCCAACTAATCCGAAGCATGCGAAGATAGCACCACATCTCAAATACCTCGAGGCGTCTTTTGGTGTGCTCTTTCATGGTCCATGCTTCGCTGTCGTAAGTGACAATGTAAGTGTAACAAATGTAGGTGTAACAAAGTAAAATTCTTGTTCATTAATTGAAGTAATTGTAAATATTCTACTATGTTTAAAGAAATAATGACACCTTTTTCATACTTCTTTCATTATTTCTGAAATATACAAACTATTGTTTGTTTTTAAACTGTTAAAGTTTCTCGTGAAAATCCAGTATTCCTGTTTTAAGATAACAATGGCCTTATGGTAAGGGTACGCTCAAAACTTAATGCCGTAGGTTCAAATGCAACATACGACAATTGTCGTAGACCATCTCCCGGAATGTTGGTAAGGTTGCCATTCCTTTAACAAAAAACTAAGTTGTTCGTATGCTTGATGAACCATTATCATCTCGTGAACTGATAAGATTTAATGCTATCACTTCAGACACTTAGATTGTATTACTTTGATTTTTGATCGCACAGATAATATAATAATAATGAAATATTTTCTACGTGACATGATCATATCAAGAAAACCCATTATTTGTGAGAGTAGGGTTCCGGAGACGTTTATTACTGGTGACCAGGCATTCCATCTTAGTCCTTTGGGGTTTGCATCTGCATTATGATTCTTTATCGATGTTGAGCGTGGCGTCATGGACGGCGGGAACCATCAGGTAAACGGTAAACAAAAAATAAAAAGTTTGTCATAAGAAATACTTTTTCTGTGAACTATTTTCTGACACAATATATCATTATGTTTTTCTAATCTTAAAATTTTATAGATTATAGATCCAGAAACTGGCAAGTTGCTAGGACCAAATCAAGAAGGTGAAATCTGTGTGAGAGGTATGATGTTGATGAAAGGCTACATAGGAAGGAACAGAGAAAATGACTTTGATGAAGAAGGATTCTTTAAAACTGGAGATATCGGATACTATGACGAGGATCAGTATTTATTTATAGTAGATCGGCTTAAGGAACTCATCAAATATAAAGGTTACCAGGTATATGATTTTTTTTTTATAAATATTTAATATTTTCTTATTTTTAATTAAATGGCAACAACTTTAAAAATTTTTAAATAATATAAAAAAGCTTATTTCATATTTACTTAAAAGAATACCACAAATTAGATTTTCGTCTTACATTAAAAAGATTTCGTTAATAATTTGATATTTATCATATATTCTTTCAATTATAGTTTTTTTTATTGCATTTTATTATCACGACACCAGGAACATTGATACTATTAATGGCCGTATTTATTGGTTAAATTTCAATTTTATTGGTTGATTGACGATGAAGATATTTTTTTATATATTTAGATATTTATTTATAAACAGTTTGGTTACGGCGATGTTTTCTTGAAATTACCAGGATATCAACTGCGCGGGACATATAGTGTCGTAAACAATTGCACAAATACACACGAATGTTGTTTCTCGGATGGGAATGAAACCCAGGAGCACAACGCAAACTGGGTACTTGGCGGTATCAAAAAGCAATTCGTATTTGAGAAATAAAATAAAAGTGTTTTGGACACATACATATGTATTTTAACAGTTCTAGAGCTACACTGCAGTTTGTTTCTAGCTGCTGAATTAATGGGTTGGCTCGATAGGGGTTGACCTCATCCTCACAGAATACCAGCGTAAAAAAGCAGCATAATGCTGCTGTGTTTCGTCTGGTGAATGTAGGGATCCGGAGACCTTTATTACTGGTGAAGAGGCATTCCATCTCAGTCCTCAAGGGTGACAACGCATCTGCATTATGATTCCTTGTCAAGGATGAATGTAGATGTCATGGGCCAAAGGAATCATTTGAACCATCAGGTGAACTGTGTGCTCGTTTGTTACTCTAAATGGAATATTAAATATAATAAAGAGATAAACTTGCGCCTAATAACGAGACAAATTGAAATCTCGCTTTTTTAATTACAGGTAGCTCCAGCAGAGCTAGAAGCAGTGTTACTGAAGCACGAGGGTGTGCGTGATGTTGGTGTAGTCGGTTTTCCACATCCTTCGGCTGGTGAGCTGCCCCTCGCATTTGTGGTGACACAACCAGACGCCAAATTAACAGAGGCTGAGCTACAGAAGTTTGTAGCCGAAAGGGTGAGCGTGCAATTTTTTGAATGACCACGACTAAAGATGAGTTTGAAGCGTCAATAGCGCCCAATGTTGTAGGGTATAGTCTACGAAACTTAAGGTCGTAGTTTCGAATCTACCATTCGACTATTACCGTGAACCCTGGCACCAGCATTTTCAGCTTAGTTGGAGTGCTTAACTGGAATATTAGTAAAGTTAATAGCATTGCTTATATTCTTTAAAAATACAATAGATCTAATCGTAAGTGATGACTGCAGCCCATAAAAACCTACTTCCATCCTCAACGAAGAGTTACGTTAGAAGAACTAAGTTGCATATGATTCCACAGAGGACTGAGATGGAATCTATCTTTGACTGTAATTGGGTCTTCGGTTCCCTTCGCGCACTATACGTAACACAACAACGTTATATTGCTTAGTTCTTTATTTGTCAAGGCAACCAATACAGGTGTTTTGCCAAACGGTAAGCATATTACCATATGGTGTACCCTACTGTCTACGTATACTGGAGACCGACTGATAAATTCAATGAAATATGCCAAACTAGAATTTCAAAGGGTAGTGATGATGGTATTAGCACTGCACCTGTCACTCTCAACTATGCTAGCGGTTTCTTGAAAACAGTCTATATTCTACAGTCGATTTAGAAAAGCCTTTGATAACCATTATTCTAATGCTTCTTCGTATAAGTTGTTGAAACGATTTAGATTCAATTACTGGAAGATTATTTTAGTATTTTTTAATTTATTAATTAATCTCTTTTGCATAAGCCATATAGAAAAGGCAAACAAAAGGCAGACTTAATGCTAACAAAGCGTTCTCTAACAGTCAACCCTGGGTGTAATAACAGATGAACCAGGTACTTTTGTAACAAATCAAGAATATATATATATATATATATATGCTACTGGGTGTCGAACTCGATTTGTTCGCGATTTTTGAATTAAAGCGGCGCTGCTTATTAGGCGCTGAGCTGCCACGGCTCTCGTCGGTCGTAATATTTTCGATAATTATATAATATTATTTAAATTAAGTTATGTTTATAATTATATATTTTATTAGTTTCATTGAAATAAAAAATATCTTTGTACTTACAGTTATCAAATCCGAAACATCTTCGAGGAGGTGTGAGATTTGTCGATACTATACCGAAGACGCCGACTGGTAAAATTTTGAGAAAAGAATTAAAAAAAATGTCTAAAACCACTAAAAGTAAATTGTAAAAGAGATTTGATGATTGACAATACTGGCGGTGCAACTATGCAAGTTTCTGTATTTTCCGTGCAACTATGCAAGTTTCTGTATTTTCCGTGCAACTATGCAAGTTTCTGTATATTCCGTGCCTCTATGCAAGTTTATGTATTGTCAAATGTAAATATTGTCATGACTGAATAACACTTATTTGTTTTTGTTTTGGTCGGTAAACGTGAAATAACAAGCAATTCTATGTGAGAACAAATTTGATTATCCAAAACTCATATCAAAAATGAGGTCTATGTTTTTTGAAATCCTAGATGAGTTTGAAGGGTTAAGTCCCCAGTCAATATGCCGCTTTGCAAATATTATATGTGATTACTACGTACTCGGCAAGACCAAGTACCAATGTTTGGTATGGAAATTGGTTTTCTGGATATGCAAGGGTGACTTGAAATACTTCTTTTTCATAATAAATGCGAAAGCAATCAAGAAAATCTCTGTAGATGCGGTGACGAAGACGCTTACCAAGAAGCTGGAGCAGGTGGACCTTACAAAGCTTAATCTTTGCTTAAACTTTGTATCAAAAAGGATCGATCCATTGACTAACCCGGTCTATATTTTTTAAGTTCAGTTAGACATATCTATATCTTTATGTATACTTGTCTGTCGGAACAAGATATAATCATCAAAAATTTTCTTGAAGAGTACAAGAATAATCATATCAATTTCTAACACGTGGAATATAATTTTGAACATTTTAAGGCAGAACTTTAAGAAGAACGATCGAGTTTCTACCGTTACAAGTTAATCATTGTGCTTACTATATCGTTTATTGCTGTTCCTTCGAAAATGTCTGACTTTGAAGCTATTTATTGTTTGGAGATAGAAACATAGGTTTTAAGTCGGCTAAGTAAATTGATAGATTTTGTATATTTTTAGCATATTTAACGTGGGTCATCATTATACGCTAATTGTAAAGTTTTAGATTTATTTAATTATGAACATGTTTTGCTGGACCGTAATTTTTCTTGGTTAGTTGTTTTGCTTTCGGCATGAGAGATTCTCTTGATTGACAGTAAACGGATATGTTATATCTATAATATGTTTTTTCATGTCAGTCAAATGTCACTACCATAGAAGTAAGTAAATACTACGTATTGTTTTTGCTAATGATACTTCAAATCAATTCAAATATTAATTTTATTTAATGTTGATGGAAAAATTGCGATGAAGTAAACAGTGATTTATCACGGTTTGTTCCATGTTTGCAGAAAATAACTGGACATTGAATGTCAAAAAGACTAAATATATGGTATTTGCCCAAAAAACTTTATAAATAATCAAATAAGCCATCTGCATATAACCTAGGAGTTCAAGTTTCCCTCGTAGATATTTTTATTAAAATTGCTATTCTTAGCATTGCATCAAAATATATTCAAAATATTCATTCATATATGAACATATTATAAAAACTAGAAATAAAAGATACACTTAACTTGACAAGTTTTTTGGCACTTTAAGTGTATCGCACCATAAAGTAAGTTAATCGTTTATAGGGCACTTGTATAAATATATATATATTATTCCAAGGTTTTTATTTAGATTATCTAGTTTATCTATTAAAAAGGTAAATTAAAAAACCGTTACTTAGCAAATCATATTATTCTGTACAAGACTATAAGACACAATTGCTTGGCATTAGAACACGTAGAGTCTTACGTAGGACGATCATAATGTTGGTGAAAACAAAAACATAAATCCATTAAATATTGAAAAGAGTTTCCCCATCTCTTCCGTTCTAAAAGGGTGCTATACAGACTAAAGAAACGAGTGTTGAAACCTTTTATAATTTTCTTTATGTGATATAAAATGTTTTATGCTATATGGCAGCAAATGGAAAAATGGGAAAAACAATACGCCTGTATAATCAGTGGGATATGTTCGAACTACGAGTACACCAGCCATCTTAACTGGTCAAGTTTCATTTATGTGATTTCAGTCTTATGAATATATAGGAGTAAAATTAAGAAATAATATTTATGTATAAGACACTATGACCGTGTCGTCTGGTAATTATTGTCATTAAAAATATAAATATATTTATGTATGCATACATATGTTATCAAATGAGATTCTTTGTTATTTTGTATTGTTTAATTTATTTACAATGGTTATTAACGTGATTTCATATTGTGGTGGGTTGGTAATATGATAATATATTTTGTTTTTTTTAGTGCTGTTTTTCTAGTATTTTTTTTCCTATTCTAAACTATCAGTCGTCAACTGTTGAAACATCGTAGATATATAAATTAGACGTAAGGGTAACTTACTGTAATTTTGCTGTATAATTTGTTGTGACTATAAGACTATTTTCACGGGGAAGGTGGCATAACCTCTACAAATAATAAAGAAAGAATAAATAAAAAACACTTTATATATACATTTTTATTATTAGAACAGTTTCATTCAACCACCTGCCTCGTTGGCTGACCCTTACAGAATATCTGCATGACATAGCAGCATAACGCTGTGTTTCGTTTGTTGATTGTATGGAATCGGAGATTCAATAAACTTCCAGGTGCACAAGATAATGCTATAAATTATTGAAGTAAAAACAATATTACCCCTAATACCCACATTCTCCTTTTTACCCGTTGTAACACCTGAATACTAAGATGGAATGCCTCGTCACCTGTGATTGGGTGTCTCCGGATCACACTCACCATACAAAACACAGTAGCGTTACTACTACTATACTGTACTATAGCACGATGGTATTCTGTGAGGGTGTAGTCTTTTTTCGATTGTGCCAAGCTAATCATGCAACAGCAAGGCCGTACCATCGTTAGACCACGCTTTTCGGAAAATCAGTGGAAAATTAGTAGTTCAACTGTGTTTCGTCTGGTGAAAGAGAAACAAAGGATACGTTACAGGACTGTTGTTGTGGGACTCAATCATAGTTTCAATGCTAATTATAACTTCATATCGTAGCAGGAATAACCAAGGTGATAGAGTCAGCTTTAGCTAATTTCATGGCCGAGGAAGGGTCATGCCCTCTTTAAATATCAACGAGTATAGGGATCAAGGAATCCGTTAGCAAAATCCGTTAAAAAACTTTATAGGCTAATATTATTCGTTCGATATTATCCCAATTTTTTTATACACTGCATCGTATCCCGCGAAATAACAGATCAAGATGATGATCTAATAATTCTTCGGGACATCACACATTAAATCGTTAAAATAGTTGCCATGTTTAATTTTAATTTTTAGTTTTATATTTATAGAAACACCAATTGGAAGTACATGTAACTTAACACAAATTCGATAAAAATTGCCATAGGATGCTATATAGGTACATATAATTCCACTTACAGGTAGTTTCATCATGCAAATTAAAACTAAATCATTGTACGATAACTTAAGATTAAAACAAAATGAACTATTTATACATTGGTTAATAAAAAATAATAATTTAAATAAACTAAACAATATTAGAGCATAACTTAACCAAAGCTAACCTTAGATAGGAGTATTTTGAGTGTTAACAATCTCTCCGCTATTTTGTGGTTTATCTAGTTAAATTTTATCTATCCATATAATAAATTCTAAAGAGAGTTTTGGTCCGTTCATCTGCGCGTATGTACACGCCAACTGCCACAATCAAAACTAAAAGACTGAACAAATTTGGATACAGTGTTTGTGTTTAGATAAACAATGATGCAACCACTATATTTTTAATATAGTGGTTGTATCAGTTGACAATTAAAAAATATACATCTCTATTTATACTACTCTATATAGTCTTCAAATAAAGTGTTTCAAAAGACACGTAAATAATGTTTATAATAATAATCCAGATTACAAAAAATAAATGTACAGAAAAATGTTTATTATCTAACTGCCATAAATCAAACGAGATAACATAACAATGGGCAAGAAAAATAATTCCGTTAATCATTATTATTCGTGACTCTGTTCTGAACGATTGTTTGTGTGGAGAATGTTTAAAAATCCTAAATACGTTTATGGTGACGATGATCTTACTCTACCGGCGAATTTGCATTTTGGTGCATTCATGGTGAATACTCTATGGATGAATAAGTCGAAGATAACTCTGGTAAGGTATTTTTTTTTAAATGAAATAACGTTGGCGTTGCCATATTGTTATCCATATGTCAATGTTTATAGTGTGTTTCAAATGACAAATAGGGAAATATTGTTTAGCCAATTTTATATTCAAGCCAGCTCGTTGGATCCGGGATCAGTTGAAGTTTTAAATTATAAATAAAAACGATAATATTAATTAAAGGACTTTCTTTTTACCATTAATTTATAATTTGTACTTTATCTTATCTATACAAGTTAATTTTTTAAGGACATAGTCCCGTAGGGTGGGAGGCCATTAGTTGTTATTAAAATATACGTAATTAGAATAACCTTAGAATAACTATAACTATTGTATATCGACCGTTATCAATATATACGATTCTATGGCGATACACATTAGTAAGTGATTTTTCTACTCGAATGGGTAGAGTACCAAGCTGTTGTGACGTGCATGTTCAGTACACAGACTAGAAACTCTAGAAATTCTGCAACACAAAGTACTAGATTTCGGTCTGAATATATTGTGTCTTGTCTACACGTAAGACCAAGAATGATAATATACACTACGATAATTTATTTATAAATACGCAGAATAATAATTATCTTTGATCCAGAAGTATGTGTGATCGAGTTCGCACTAAGATAACGAGCATAGCTCAAAAGATTGAAGAGTTGAAGTGGCAATGGACCGACCATTAACCTCGTAGAATGGATAATCGGAGAAGAACTATTCTTAAAAGGCAATCTTGTCTTGGCTATCGAAGTGTAGAATGACCTCTCACTAGATGGAGTACCCATGCAAATCATGGAGGAGGCCAAATATCAAAAAATCTAGGAGGTCCAGGTGACTCAAGATCGTGCTTTATGCAAGTCTGTGTGTTTACGTATACACAAAATAATATATCGCCATAAGGTATTCAGTCATTCATGAATTAATACTACATTAGCCCTTCCGTTTGGATCGTCATTTATAGCTGTGTAATTAAAATAGTATTGGGTAAATTAATTATTTCCGACAAAAAAAGTAAATTCGATATTTAGTGCGTCCAAGTATCAGGCTACCAGCAACGCGCAGAGTCGACTTAAACAAAAAGTTAGTATGATGTAGTGATAAGAAAGAGACAAAGCTACATTGTGCTGAGGTCATAAAGGCATTTTGCTTATACTAGCTACCAAAGCGTATTATTGCACTCTATCGCCAACTGCAATCATATCTAAAAGCTAAATGTTGCCAATATTTTAAAGCAGGCGCTACCAGTTATATTTTATTATGTCTTTACAACGTACTCTTAACGACTCATTATTCAGATACAGCCTCGGAGAAAGTTCACTCAGAACATGACCAAGACTAGTCTAGACAAGAAGAGAAATAATCGTAGGCATGGTCACCTTATTAGCTGACCATGCATATCTGATATAAAACAACAACAAAGTAGCTAAATTTGAGTCAGACATGAGCTCAACAAAATCGTGAATCTTAAATAAAAACTGGACAATGGAAATTCGAAGACGTCCACACTTGAAATATATAATATTCCGACATCAAATGACGAAAACAAAACAACCCTATAATATGCTAAAAATATTGGTCAACCGTTAATGACAGCAAATACCAGACAAGGAAATTCGTAACGTCTACGATATCAAAGAGTAATAAGCCAGGTCCTATTATAGTGGAATTTAGTACTAAAACGCGGAAAGAGTACCTCATCAAAATTCAGTTACTAAATCCATAATTGCATATAACAAAGAAAATAAAACGAATAAACTCAACACTCTTCATGGATAAAGGAACGATGAAGCAAATTTACATAAATGACAGTCTCACAAGCAGAGAAAGAAGACGTCATTATCTTGCCAGAGAATATGTAAAAAGATATAAATATAGTAGTAGTTGTTGAACTACATACGGTAAAATTTTATTAGGATTGCCTCCAACTCGAATCAAGAGTGAAGAGGACATAAATAAGTCAAAACTGTGACTTTTTTTTATTACCTGTGCTTGACATATATATATATATATATATACACATATATATACATAGGATATATATTATACATAAGAGTAAATTTTATTCTATAGTGTTTTTTTCCATTTAAATATAATTCAAAATTAATTTAACTCAACATTAATTTAACTGCGCCTAAGGTGCCGGCCAAGGACCCGTGACCAATGAAATTTTTGAATGCAATTTAAAAGTGTTGTACCACTTGCTCGTTGCTGAAGAATCGTGAGGAATCCACATTTCAGTAGTGTACACATATATGCAGTTACTTTTATTTACCTGTGCTTCCATCCTCAAACTTTTCAACATAAAGCGTTGGATATACTCGCGTCACGAGCGCGTGTAATTTTGACACTTTCCCGCCTTCCAGCTCAACACATGACAGCTGTGTCAAAATGGCCCCCAACCCGAAGCTCTATCGTGGCGACCGCATGTGGATAATATGGATCTTTAAAAAACTCCGAGACATCCTAAACCTAATCTACTAAAACTTTATATATCATTCTATGCCAATGTAGTGGGGGACCCGCAAAAACACACCTCATTATCTTAGAAAGGGCTCAGATTTTATTTTATGCCTGTTAGTCCGAGGGCTTTTACAGATTTACCGGGTTGTAAGATGGCCGAGCGCTTAGGGCACTCAGCCGAGATATTTATTAATGGGTAATCAGCACAAGAGAGATTCAATATGTATATATAATTAATTGGATTTTCGATTGCATGCAATATACGAAATATGCGTTGTTGCTCTACGACGCTGGTATTCTAGGAAGCATTCAAGCAATCCCATTGATGCTGTCCCTAATAGCTAACTGCAGCGTGGCTCTACGACGGTTAAAATAAACTTAAGTTGAAATGGATGGAAATACATATAATACGTTGGAATGAATAGTGATCTTGGTATGAAACTGGGTTGCTTTATAGATGATTCTAGCATTTATTTTAGTTACCATCGACCTCGAATGGCTGAATTATGATTTAAAGTTATAACATTTATTATAAATATGTCATTTTCTTACATCTCTTATACCATACACAGGAGAATCACTATCGATTTTCATTTAAATATAATTCAAAATTAATTTAACTCAACATTAATTTAACTGCGCCTAAGGTGCCGGCCAAGGACCCGTGACCAATGAAATTTTTGAATGCAATTTAAAAGTGTTGTACCACTTGCTCGTTGCTGAAGAATCGTGAGGAATCCACATTTCAGTAGTGTACACATATATGCAGTTACTTTTATTTACCTGTGCTTCCATCCTCAAACTTTTCAACATAAAGCGTTGGATATACTCGCGTCACGAGCGCGTGTAATTTTGACACTTTCCCGCCTTCCAGCTCAACACATGACAGCTGTGTCAAAATGGCCCCCAACCCGAAGCTCTATCGTGGCGACCGCATGTGGATAATATGGATCTTTAAAAAACTCCGAGACATCCTAAACCTAATCTACTAAAACTTTATATATCATTCTATGCCAATGTAGTGGGGGACCCGCAAAAACACACCTCATTATCTTAGAAAGGGCTCAGATTTTATTTTATGCCTGTTAGTCCGAGGGCTTTTACAGATTTACCGGGTTGTAAGATGGCCGAGCGCTTAGGGCACTCAGCCGAGATATTTATTAATGGGTAATCAGCACAAGAGAGATTCAATATGTATATATAATTAATTGGATTTTCGATTGCATGCAATATACGAAATATGCGTTGTTGCTCTACGACGCTGGTATTCTAGGAAGCATTCAAGCAATCCCATTGATGCTGTCCCTAATAGCTAACTGCAGCGTGGCTCTACGACGGTTAAAATAAACTTAAGTTGAAATGGATGGAAATACATATAATACGTTGGAATGAATAGTGATCTTGGTATGAAACTGGGTTGCTTTATAGATGATTCTAGCATTTATTTTAGTTACCATCGACCTCGAATGGCTGAATTATGATTTAAAGTTATAACATTTATTATAAATATGTCATTTTCTTACATCTCTTATACCATACACAGGAGAATCACTATCGATTTTCATTTAAATATCTACTCAAGCACACAGTGAAACTTAAACTTAAACTACAAATTGTTAAAACAATTTTTTTTTTTTACAAGAAAATGCTGATTTTTTTTAAATCTCCTTAATTATTGTTTTATTAGACTAATGCATCAACAAACGAGACACTCACTTGCGGCGAGATAGCCCAGTCAGCAATGAACTTAGCCGTGTCACTCACACGCGTTGGCCTTAAAAGAGGCGAAGTTGTTGCCATATGTTCGGAGAACAGGAGTGAGTTTTTCCCAACTGTGATTGGGATTGCATGTGCGGGTGCTACAATCACCACAATAAATCCAGGTTATACTAAAGGTAACACACTGTTCGTATATTTCGTCGCATACTGAACTCTAGTCGTCGAACATACATATATATAATGAAATGAGAGCTAAGACGTTACCTTTTAATGGTAGTCCTATGTAAAAAAAA
Source organism: Teinopalpus imperialis (assembly GCA_029286865.1). Classification (NCBI taxonomy): domain Eukaryota; kingdom Metazoa; phylum Arthropoda; class Insecta; order Lepidoptera; family Papilionidae; genus Teinopalpus; species Teinopalpus imperialis. The sequence goes on from JAGSMU010000004.1 coordinate 12,063,019, forward strand.
ATTGTAAAAATTTTTTTTCACTATTAAATAAGTATACAATTTATATCAGTCAACTAAGCGAGGAGCTCATAAATACTTTTTAATTGATAATGGCCTTTTTTTTTCGGGCTGAAGGCATCTGTTAGCCCGAGGACTTTTACAGTTTCACCGGGCTGAGAGGTGACCGAGCGCTTATGGCACTCAGTCGAGACCTCTATATATGAGTAACCAGCACAAGGGCTCCCGAGAGAGAGCCTCGGCTTGGACCGTTACCCTCTTTCGCGACCTCGGCTCGGTCAGTTGCTTCTGACAGAGGATTCTTTAAATTAATATCGCTATTATTATTAGCTATATGTACCACCACTTCGGAATGCGTGGGCGCTAGAGAAGAAGTGGCGCATGAAACTCCAGCGACTCTTCTATCGGATAATGGGCTCGAGCAGTACTTGCGGCTTAATGATATTCAATGCATTGTTGATAGATAAATTCCATCAGGTTCCGCGTTAGTGTACATGGCTACTCCGCTGTAGGTACTGGGTTTTTGAATTCCCAGCCGAAGAACAGTATTTATGCATCACATTTTATCGATTATTGAGTCTGGATGTTTTGTATGTATGTTTTTTTTATTACATTAAGAGTAACAAACGAGCACACAGTTCACCTGACGGCAATTGATTCCTGCGGCCCATGTCATCTACATTTATCCTTGATAAGGAACCATAAAGCAGATGCGTTGTCACCCTTGAGGACTGAGATGGAGTGCCTCATCATCAGTAATAAAAGACCCCGATCCCTACACTCACAAGACGAAACACAGCAGCACTATACTGTTATTTCACACTGGTACTCTGTGAGGGTGTGGTCCTTACCCGATCAAGCTGACCCATTCATTCTGCAGCTAGAAACAACCTCTAGTGTAGCTCTACCACTGTTAAATCCCGTGTCCTGGACACTACATTTAAACATTTGCAATAAGATCGGACTTATTGCAGTTGCATCTGAATAGGAATGGTGACGAATAGTAAAACTAAAAAATAATTTTAATGTTTCAGATGAACTTAAACACGTGATAAGTATATCAAAACCAAAATATGTTTTTTGTTCATCTCAAACCTATGACACATGTGGAAAAACTCTGAAATCTTTTAAAAATATAGATAAAATATTTTTATACGGAGACAAGGGGCAAGCTAACACTGTTTTATACGACGATCTAGTCGGCGCAAATGGCAATAGGGTGTTGACAAGAAATATTCAGTTTGAAGAATTTAAGGTGGTTGATGTTCAAGGGCAAACGGATACTCTTTTTATATTGTATTCATCAGGAACTACTGGATTACCGAAAGGAGTTATGCTGACTCATCTCAATATATTAGCTGCGTGCAGTCTGTAAGTATTTATAATTTTTTTAATAAAAATTTAATATGTATCAATTGCTTTTTATTTGTATATATATACATATATATATATGTATGTCCTCTATATATATGGTATGTTTATTAGTAGAATTATTTCTAATTCATTATTATTATATGTTTGTATGTATATAATTGTATGTATGTGTGTGTGTGTATGTATATATATATATATATATATATATATATATATATATATATATCTTATTTACAATGTAGGCATTATATCTACCACAATGTCTCTTCACGTCACAGGTTAACTGGTAGATAATGCCTTAATGTATTAAGTCCGCCCTTTGTATCCCTTTTTGTAAGGTGTAACCAATAAAGTTTAAATAAATAAATTCAAATGACAATCGAGGCCAACAAGTAAATTTTACCTTTTTCGGTGATACTACACAGTATTTAGTGGTTCGTAGATTCAGTTGGGCAGTATCCCAGTATAGTAAAACTGGGCTAGTCCCTGCAACTTTATTTTACCCAGACCTCACGGTTTAGCTTAACATGGGATTAAGTAAAGCATGAACGGAAGGAATAAATTGATTACTATTGATATAAATACCTACCTCATAAAACTGCTTTCTGTGCAGTTGAAATCTTCAAAAAATCTGTGACTTTACCGCGGTCTGAATCAGCCTGACTCGAGTCGTATACGTAATAACCACTCTTAAAGATGTATCTATAGTCATCAAAGGGCATTTCATTTTGCTTAACTTTAAGCAAAATGAAATGCCTTAATGATTTATTAAAGTGTATCTAGTTCAGTCGGCATAACAGACATTCACATAAGGGGACATTAGCGTCAAAAGAAAACGTCATGTATTTCTCTATCTCTATTTCTCTGTCACTCTTCATACACTTTTTAATCTATTTCATATCTATATAGGTACATATATTATAGTACGGGATACGGGTGGTCATGCAATGATAATAAACATGTTTCTAGATTCGATAGGTTGCGTATTATGAAGATTTTTTATGACATGAATACATCGAAGAGATTTTTTTTACATGTTTGATATTATCAAAAGTATGTTTATTTACGTTTTAATTACTAAACATGGATAATAAAAAAATATTTTAATTTACTTTTTAATTCATAAATAGAAATGGTGAAATGGTAATAGATTATTCAAGCAATCGGTATTTATATCTAATAGTTATTTAATTATATTTTGAGATAAATAAAATATTTGGAATTTTGACCATTACATCAACTCAGACGTATAATTTTCGAGTTCGAATTAGAGTCATAAACTTTAAATTATAAAAAAAAATCAATAAAGATTGATACTTTTCTAAGGTAATTTTTCCACCTATAGATTATAATCACATCGTCCTCCTCAAGCTCTCAAGAACGTTGGACTCTGAGATGCCCGATTCTAATTCTTTCATATTTTTTTTATTTTAACTCTTTTGATTACACTTCTTTCATATTCCAACCTAACCCAAAAATCGAGGCTTTGAAAATCAATTCCTTGAAACTATTTAGTGTCTAAAGTATGAATTATTAATAATGTTATGTTTTAATATATATTAAACACTTCATTGGACAAGTATACTGGCAGTATACAATTAAGCTAGTTTTATCTTTTAAATAACCGTACAAAAACTCGAAAATATGTTTACTTTGTTCAAGACAATCTGTTTTGGATCCAGATACAGTAAGTCTTACGGTTACGCAGTGGCATCATACCATGGGACTTATTGGGACATTAAGGTCTCTGGCTGTAGGAGCGAAAACTGTTTACCTACCAAAGTTTGATATAGATACGTACTTGAAAACTATAGACCAGTACAAGGTAAAGAAAAGAATAATTCGTTGATTTTTATTATTTCAATATTTATGTACAAAAATATCGAAAATATTATTTTTCTTCCATATTTGACTTTAAAACGTGTCACCATGCTCTATTTCAAGAAATCGTAATTTAGAAAATATATCTTTTATTATATTATGTATTGGTTATAAATGCGTTGACATAGCCCAAAATTGAGCACTTACTTGCAGAAATTTTATCGTCTTAAATATGTTATTCGTTTTTTTTAATGGCCAATGTTTTAAATAAAAACAAAAAGAATATTACTATAATTTATATATATCAATATGTGTTTTAATGCGTGAGGCATGTGTTGGGTTTTATGATTTGACCTTCAGATTCTAACATGTGGAGGTCTTTGTTCAGGAGTGGACTAGTGATCAGCTGAAACAATGAAGATTATGATGTAACACAACTTTACTGGAAAAGGCAAACTTTTTAGTTTCTTAAAAAACCTAACCGATTTTGATGTACTTAGCGACGTAGTGCATTCAGAAAATTCTATATCTCAATTGAAATGCAATTTAATATTTTAATTTTCGATTTGCTCTGTTAACATTTTGAATTTAAAATAGAGAAGGTTTGCTTTAAACTTGAGTAAAGGGATAAAAGTTTATTTTGTGACAAAATAGGACAAGGTTACTGCGGCGTGATCGTGATTTACATAAAATAACAACAAAGATTTAAGATGCATATCATGCTTTATCACTCCTGAGAATGTAGATGGAATGCCCCGATACTTGGATCCCATGATTCTTGTAATCACAATATAGCATTACGCTGCAATTTTACGCCGGTATTCTGTGAATCGATACTTCCCTTTAGGTCCTACCCATTTACCTTTCAGCTAGAGATTACACTTAAGCTATTTTATATCGTAGGCTAAGTGTAGAGAACGAGAGATCTACTTACTGGCAAGGATCAGGCTATCGGTGAGACGTTTGCCACAGCTTCTATAAAAAAGAAAACTCAGGAAGTGAATATTGAAGTTTTGTTTATTAAATATAGGAGCTGGGTATTGTGTTACACTTCATAAATAATATGAGTATTAGTAATTTTATTTTATATTTAATAATTTTTATTTGTTGTAACAGGTGAATCAGTTAACATTAGTGCCGCCAATTTTGGTTATGCTCTCCAAATATCAATCCAACCACGATTTCAGTTCAGTCAATATTATTTACTCTGGTGCTGCGCCTCTACATAGAGACACCATACAGGCTGTACGAGAAAGGTATATTATTGATTTCGTTAGGTATATATATATATTTATAATTTTAACAGAACTTGATTTGTCAGAAAAAATTGCCATAGGTTGCTAAATACACATAATTCCATGTACAGGTAGTTACATCATGCTAATTAAGAGTAGTTGTACAGTAACTTAAGATTAAAAGGAACTTTTTTTAAAAAAAAACGAATATTACTCATACTATTAACATTACTAATATTCTGGTTAACCACTACAACTAAACTGAAAATGCTTGTGCTAGGAGATGCTTCACGAAAATAGTCCTAAACTACGGCCTTAAGTTTCGCAGGCCGTACCCGAAACCCCTAGACTATTGACGCTATATATACTTTTTTATTTTATGTGTAAGTTGTAATTTGACCACGCTCTCTCAGGACACCAGCGTGATTTTATTATCGATATTATCCTGGTATTGGTGTGAAGGTATGAATGAACTTTCTCCGAACCTAAACCTAATCTATGCCCCCATTTCCAGATACCCTAACGTGCAAGCAGTATTACAAGGATACGGTATGACAGAAACTTCATTAGGAGTTACAAGGGACACTTATATTGCAGCACACTTGGCTAAACAAGGTGGAGTTGGGTTTATTGTTAAGAGCAATATTATAAAGGCATGTATAGCTTTGTAAATTTACTTTTTATATGATACAGTGTTTCAAAGACATGTGAAGTCCATGAATCTCCACTCAAGGCAAACTTTGTTCCAATATCTTCTATGGATAAGCACTGTAATGCTTATCTTATCTTATAAGATATTGGAAGTTATCCTAGTGTAAATATATGTATATATATATATATATATAAATATTTATATATAAACTTAATTTATATAAGACATATTATTTCCTGAAAATAGCTTACTGCTTCCTTACAGGCGTAGTGCATTTGCAATTGTAGTGGTATTTTTTCTCTTTTCCCTCTTAATTTGATTGAGGAAAAAGAATCTTCTATTTACATATAATTCATAATTTTATGTAATCTAAATGGTAATATAATGCTTGCGCACTAAGCAAATAACATCAGATAATTTGCTCCAGGCGTTATAGTACCTTTAGAACTAATGCGCATATAAAATTTCCAATTCTCTAACAATGTAAAACTTATACGAAATTACAAGAACGTGCGTTGTCAAAACTCGTAACGCGTAATAATTACTAACATTACAGTTAAGCTATCCAACTAAGCTGAAAATGCTTGTTCTAGGAGTTTCACGAAATAGTCGAATGGCGGATCCGAACCTCCGACTCTAGGTTTCAAGGAAAGTATCTTAAACCATTAAGATATTGATCCTTAAAACAAATGGCGATAGTGTCTATCCACGTCAATTTTTGTTCCTAATAATATTCCCAAGGAGTAAAATGGTCTAATATCAACCAGGTAACCTAGTCCAAAATAGCTCCGTGTATGCATTATGTACTTGAATGTTCGTAGATTGTAGATCTGGAGTCGAGAAAACCATTAGGTCCAAACCAACATGGCGAGATTTGCGTGAAGGGAGTTCTGATAATGAAGGGATACATAGGAAAAGAATCAAAAGATGATTTCGATGAAGAGGGTTTCTTCAAAACCGGAGACATTGGCTTCTATGACGAGGATAAATATTTCTATATAGTCGACCGTCTCAAGGAACTTATAAAATACAAAGGATATCAGGTATGTTGGATGAATGAATATATAAGAATTATACCGACTCATGCCTTCTTGCACCGATTTATCCGTTATTCTTGGTACAGAGAACCAGAAGAACCTCAGCTTCAGCTATTTGCTGCAGCATGAGCTGAAGTAGTGGTCCCTTAAGTAGTTATTCAAACGTTCATGTATTTTTAAATTGTCAAATGAGCATTATATTAACGCGACATATACTTGTTTGTGTCAGGTAAACTAAATAAATGATTCTTCTTCTTTTAATTAAGATAAACATTTAGATAACTATTTTGATGACGATTTTCTATAGTTACACTACTTTTTCTGTTATTATTATTTGAGAGATTTTGTACTTTCTATTCGATCATAAAAACGTAGATGACAACGGTTTTGCCCTACGTTTGGACATAATTTAAAGAAGTTCTTTTTCGTATTAACACTTCGACACAAAAAATCAAATCAATAAGCACGGTAATTGAATTATATAAGAGATAAGATAACATAACAAACACATTGGCCCTATAACAACAAAATAAGACAAACGTTTTATTATTTGCTGTATTTGCTAACTGTTATATTTGTTTTGAAAAAAGCTTTATTTAACAATATTTTAAGATATTTTATCTCACAGGTACCACCTATGGAATTAGAAGCAGTGCTTCTGCAACATCCTGGAGTAAGTGACGTGGGAGTTGTACGGTTGCCACACGCAACAGCAGGAGAGGTTCCGCTCGCTTTTGTGGTGCTGCAACCTGGCGCCAGCACTACGGAGAAAGAGCTGCAGCAGTTCCTGGCTAAACGGGTGTGTTTAGTTATGTATATGTTTCTTCAAGTTGTTATTCGGTATTTTATGAATAGATTTTGTGAGTAGATAAGTTTTAAAAAGGCTCGTAGAAATTAATTACTAGCATTTCCGTTAATACAATGAGCGCCACGCAAATTTTTAAAGAAATCCACGTGGGGCCTAGCGCGTCGTTTTCTCAATACTTATACTGGGTTAGTAACGCATTACTAACAGATTGAAATCAACTCGATACAGATGTGTAAATATATTAGGGCCATTGTATTTTAATGCACTAACAGATATTTATGTTTGGAATTAAATACCTATAGACATTATATCAACGCGTTATACATATTTATTTTTATATGTGTGCAATCTATTGCACCTATAACATTTCTGAAGCCACATATTTGTTGAAAGCCAGATATAACTTCCTCTTGCTCAGACACACTAATAGGCATGAAAATAAAATTTGCAGCTCTGCTAGCGAAAGCTAATGCTACTCGTCTGCAAATATTATTTATAGATTGTTGGCTCATCCGTGTAGATCTGCCTGGACTTCCTGTCGAGCCCACGTTCTCAATGCAGTAAGGTCTTGTAATTCAGGTGAAACGCCACGTCCTCTAGTATCTTGTTTTATGTCGTCTTTTATTAAATCAATTATCTTCCTGACGTAAACTTTAGTAAATCTGTATTTATTTCTGAAGTCATTGTCGTTTATCGCAAATGGATCTGCGCGATCTTTAAACACTTTTATTTTTCTAGATGCAAGATCCTCTTCTTTGTCTAGACGGTCCAATAAATCAAAGTAATTTATGTAGTGCATCTTTTATAAAACTCAGAAACAGTGTGCCAACGTGAATCGAAAATTCATAAGATCAGCTGATATATTGAAATTCGCCATCTTGCTCTTATTCAATGGTTAAACAAGGGTCATGGCCTGTGAGCCCTGTATAACTTATTATAGGCACTAAAACACGTGTACACAGGCTTTACGTCAAAACAGTTTTTATTAGTAATAGAAATGTTATAACTGATGTGTACACTGTGTATAAGATTTTAATAGTAAGTCTGTTATAGTCTGTTTGTCTTGTTTATCGTATAGGTCGCTTGATACGATTTCAATAAAAAATCTCCAAGAGCTTCAGATTCCAAGAGGGTTGTATTTACGACAAACGAATAGAAATATTTAAGAAATGCTTTATCGTCGTTAAGTCAAGTCTTCCAACAATTAAGTTAAAGTAAACCTGATTATTGGAACTGAGACAGATCTGAAATTGTAACGTTTTAAATCAGCTTATAAACTATATAAGCTTAACCTAATAAACATTTATGAAATCCAAAAAGCTTGTTCCCGCTTGTGACATCATTAAAATGTCTTAATATAATTGTGTCATTAATAATTTGTACACGCACAATAAATCTCTGGAATTCGTTGCCATCAGCGGTCTTCCCCAACAACTGCGACATTGGGTTATTCAAGAAAAGAGCATATTCTTACCTGAAGGGTAGGCAACGCACTGGCGTCGCTCGGCGCAACGGCGTCGACCGTGGGCGGCGGTGAATCACTTACCATTAGGTGACCCGTCTTGCTCGTTTGACTCTTAGCTGTTATAAAAAAAAAAAAAAAATTAAGAGATTACTTGAGATAATGTATAGTTTTTAGTTTCAAAACTTATTTACCCTGTCACCCACCGGTGGTCGGAAGGTTTTGTAACGTATTTTTCGTTCTCCAATTAACAGTGAAGTAATATTAATGTTATTATTGTGCATAAAGGTGATGTAACTGAGTGCTTATTTATAACTCTCAAATGAACACACCTTGTGTGTAGTGATACCTCAACAAAGAGTCAAGAAGCATATATGTTATCATCCCTGAGATAGGATGCGAAAACCAGTTGATTTGTTGCTATTTAACGCACGTGTATTCACAATATTACGGCAATTATGGCACGTAGAAAAAGAAGTCAATGATTAATTATTTATTTTAAGTCAGTTCAACTCAAATTATTTGCGTGCTATTTGCAATCATGTATCTGTTTATGTACACTTTCTCCGGCTAAGTTAACATGACAAATGATATTAACAAGATTGCCTTATTGTAACAGGTGATGAATAGCATAATGAATCTTGTTTTTCTTAATCTGATGATGTCTGTCGTGTTGTCGGCGTATACTGTATCCTTCGCAGTAAATATTACGTTCACTGCTTAGTTTTGAAAATGTCGCTGTGACAGATGTCGACGGGGTGCAAATAAGTCATAAATTTTTAGCTATAACTTATATTTAAAAAACTTGCTTAGAAAATATATTACATGGACCAAGAAAAACAGAGTTGCTTATCTTTATTTAGAATCATTTATTTATTTACTAACAACCATAACCTTAAAATAAATAAATGTAATAAGGCAACATTACACATAATTATAACTTAACTGCCTGACAAATTAAGGTTAGCAATTAACAAATAACAAGAACCAAAAATGTTAATGTTACAAATTGGAGCGTTAAAAGTAGAATTTTAAAATAAATATATGTTTTTTAATTTAAATATTATAATTGAATTAAGTTAGAAAAAGAAGCTGCTGAAATTTCAATGAAAACGTCTTATTGTTTGCAGCTATCAAATCCAAAACATTTGCGAGGCGGTGTGCGATTCGTAGAAGCAATACCGAAAAATGTGACCGGGAAAATACTTCGGAAGAGATTACGGGAGATGGTCAAGAGCAGAATTAGTAAATTGTGAGATGAGTGAATGAGAAAAATTCTAATGTTTCTACAAATATCTTCTTGTACATAAATTATTTCTAAAGCATACGGCATTGCCATATTTTCACAGTGGGCTACCAGTCTGCGCCAAAATACCAGCTCTAACATTAATGTGTCTGCTCAACCGGGGCAGGATCACACCCTGATAGAATGCCGGCCTGAGTTGTTAAAAATTATCATAAGTTGACTCGATTACGAGGAACTGCTAGAAATTCTTTCTTTGTTTTCCCTTTTATTTGTAACATACACGAGTTATTCATTTAATTCATCCATCCATACTTAATTATTTTAAAAAGTCATAGTTAAAAATCTAATTCAAACACGATCTTTGTAAATATTAAACTAGCACACTATTGAAATAAAAAAACGAGTGTATCTTTGTATTTTTATTTATCCTAGAATTTTTTTACTAAATTTACAAAATACTACCATACCTGCCTTAACTGTATTTCAAAAGTTTACAACCAATGAGATTACGTGCAAGGTTTTAAAATAAAAATGCATACGATAACGTCGACACATGTTGATTATAGTCGGTATTTTATCGTCCTGCTCGTGGTAAGGACCGCTTAACAAGCTTTTAATTGCATCCGAGGAGCCATAGGCGGATGTACTTGTAGCTGTTATAAATGGTTATGTAAACACATTTCTCCAAACTTGGCTGTCAACGATCGAATTTCGGCCACTCGCACGACCGCCTCTCGGCTCCGCGGCCGTCGTGCACTTTCGCTTTTTTTATATAAATCTGTAACTCTCCTATCGATAGTCTGTCACTTGAAACCGGAAACACAATATATAATTTACAGACACTGTGCGAAACGTCCAACTATTCTTCCTCTTCAACTTTACCAAAGTGTAATTCAAACTTATCTATTTTTCGTTCTCGTTATCTAAATTGTGATCTTAAACTTAAACAATAAGTGATATAAGTGATAGATATTTTCATCCAAAACACGAATTTTTGTGTCAAACTCAACCAAATGTCTACAAATTAAAAATGAATAACATTATAATTTCCTACGCAAAGTTAGTAATACTCATTCATATATTAAAGAAGATAGTGCTTATAAGATGCGATAGCCCAGAAGATAGTACAGATATCGTAAACGATAATTTGTTTGATAGCAAAAATTTGATACATGATAGAGATAATGCAGGTCTTTTCAGACTTTTAAATGAAAAGAAATTCAACTCGGAGACTCTTAAAAATTTTGGTAAGGAATCAGACGTGGTAAATCATTATGAAGATATTACAATTTTAGACTCTAGTGGACAATTGAAAAATTTAAAATACAAATCAGCTCGCGTGCCAGTGAAATTACAAGAAGTGTTGCAAAGTAACGAAAAAGTGAAAAAACATAGTGACAAAGTGACAGAAAGTGATACTCAAGTGGAAAGTACATTAAAAAGTGACGAGGAGGTAAATTTCGATTTAAGCAGGCACAAGTCGAAATTTTTCGATGAACTGGGATGTAAGTATACTTCATTATATATTATTTATTTTATGTTTACATATATACACAAATGAAAATGATTGCGTTTTTGCTTATAAAAAATCTACAAGTGTCATTTATGATCGTTGTAGATTTCAGGTTAGTGCTGGTTTATTTAGAAAACTAGTTACTGTTATATGTTACGACATTGACTAGTTACCAAAATAGTTTAAGAATTAGAACACTAACTATTAAATGAACTCAGTTTTCACTAAAAATTGCTAACGAGTCGAGCATACTTTGTTAAAATAGCGTAACGATAAGCATTGTGACAAATCGGCCAGAAGGTTATTAAGGCCAGAATATTAGTTGCTAATTTGTAAAGTGTGTCGCTATATAGTTGACACTTGGCAGCTACGTCTAAAAAGATAAGCAAACCTTGGATGTTACATTAGTCTCATTTGAATTGAATGATCCAAATTTTTGTTAAGCCTTCGATGTTACCAATAAACACGATCAAACTGAACTGCAAGCTGATGATGAAATGAGATTTTATTATAATTAACAGAGTGAGAAACAGTTTGATTGATTATCAGACACCACGTTTGTGTTGGTCTTACATTAAAGCTAATTAAAATAAGATATCGAAACTATACATTTTAATAAATACATATTTCTTGAAGATATTTTATTACTTTATTCCCTGAAAATAAAAATCACTTCAGTATATAGAATAAAACATAATTCACACACCATTTCTCTCTGTCTGAATGATACAATATTGAGAACTTCTTCGAAGATATTTCTTTTTTAATTAGAATGAAGGTTTTATACAGATCTCGTTCAAATTTTGCCTAGAGTTGTACAAAATTTCGACGTAACGAATAAAGTGAGAGACAACGTCTAAAATGGGCTCAGTGAGCAAACCTGAAGCACCCACCCCAGGCCAGCGCTCCGCTATGGGTCGACCGTATATGCTCTTAACATCACCGTGGGTGACCAATCCATGTATTCTTTGTCCCACCGCCACAACAAGACGAAAACTCGTTCAGGAGGCTCTTTTATTATCACTAATTTTACAAAAAAACCAATAATTTATGTTGCACAAATATTATATCATCCTTGACTAGGAAACAAACCTCGGACCCAAGAGTTAGCCGAGAAAGCGAGATTTTAAATATTAGTGCTTTGTTTAAAAATATGTTTTAACTTCTAACTGAAACTTCTTCTATTGCAATTAAAATTGCTTTTTGACGTTTATTCTTGTATTGACCAGCGAGATATTATAGTCGGTGTATTTAACTAAAACCTTGTTATTGTTTTTACTTTCCAAATGCTACGATGATAATGGGAGTTTTTCGAACAAGAACTTTGAGTGAAGAAGATTACCCAAAGAGAGAAATAACGCACAGAGTTTTTGTCTCTTAAGCCTAAGTCCACCACGTTGCAAAGGTACCAGCAACACGGCAACTTAGCTGATCGACCTCGTGGCGCCAGCTAAACTGCTGTTACTGCTGTTCAGAAGTGTTACATCAGACTTCCGACTGACTGTCTTGATCAAACAGTTAACGCCACTTAAATCAGATAACAATTGCTAGCCGGCGTTGGATGTGAAATTAACACTCAAACCATTCGGAATTGCTTACACCAGTTTAGATTACGAGCAATGAGGTCCGGGAAAGCACTATTGACTACACGCCAAGGACGAATACAATAGATGAGGAAGCGTTAAAATGTAGACGACGAGGACGAACACATGTGGGAAAATTAAGAAAATCGATGCGTCCCTGTCCTTTGTCGCGTGTGACGATCGGAGCTAGAAAGCCTTTGAATTCATACCAAGGCTCCGTGACAGCTAAACAAATCAAATTAAGGATACCGATTCGTGTTTGTCGATGATCGCTCTTTGAGATTCCGACAACAACCCGATTGAGCACACATGCCAGAGATCAGAGAAATCACCATTAAAGAGTAACTTAAATTCTGCATGTGTTTTAGCTAAGGAGGAGTTTGGATATTGTATTAATTTGTTAAAAATAATAATAATGAAAATGAACTAATTGATTTGTTTTAGTTAAATCATTCTTTTTCTTTTTTCAATGTGTCATAGTAATGTTAATTTTAACTAAACACTAAAGTTTATTTCAAAATACTTCAAAATCATTCAAATATTTTTCATAACCATAAAATATTTTAAGTTTTTTCCAAGTGAACGCATATTTTTTGTGATGTGTGTACTTGCTCATTAGCATTTATTCTTCTCGTTGTCTTACTAGTTTTAAAACTTTATAAAAAAAATTATAGTATTGAGAGTGACATATGAGTACACATTTCATTAAGTGGTAAGTGTTTCCTGCGGCCCGTGAGACCAAAATGACTAACATGGAATATTTCGTCAACATAGGTTTCCAGATTCTATACACTCGCCAGACGAAACGCTAGTTTCAAATATTATTTCGAACTGTGATTTAAATTTAGATTTAATTTAAAGACTATTGTATGACTTTCATCACATCATCATCAATTCATACAGCCTAATACCTCAATACCTCGTTAGTAGAAATCACTTAGTTACGACTTGAAATTCATCCAACCAAGCTCTTAATTCTGCATCATGCAGTCGAAAAAACTTAGTTACTAACCTAATATAATAAGCGTGGACTTCAATTTAACACTTTACAACACTTTGGAAATTATTCGTGTGCACAGTCCGCCGTTTCGTAAGGTTACGACACACTATACAGTGTTAGGGAGAAAGCGGCATCCGGTTTTCGTAATTGCAAATTATTATTCAATGTTATGCGATTCTTATAATGATCATTTTTTTTTTGCAAAATGTTTATTGATTTGATGTTACATAATGTGCACCGTGTGCGATTTATTATTATTTACTACCAATCAGTGTTCCACTATAAAATTACTGGTAACCCTTATATAATAATTAAAGTATATTTTATCTTCTATTTGATATCAATGTTTTCCACCCCTGGAAAACATATCAAACTCTTTCTCTTTCTCTTTGGAGCTATGTTAAAAATTAAGTCCCTATACCCCCTATATTAGAGCGTAGTTCGCAACATAACTTCAGTGTGAATTGACATGTATTCGGTTTTTTTATTCGGGCTGAAGGCCGCTGTTAGCCTGAGGGCTTTTACAGTTTCACCGTGTTGAGAGGTGACCAAACGCTTATGGCACTCAGTCGAGACTTCTATATATGGCTAACCAGCACAAGGGCTCCCGATAGGGAGCCTCGGCTTGGACCGTTACCATGTATTCGGATTTCTTTTTCATTCTTAGAGATTCATGATAAATCAGTACTTAAAATTATTATTCGCAATTTTATTACTTCCGGCACCTGGGATCGAACTCGTACATAGATCTACCACGTCTCTTTCTCTCATATTTTCTCGAATAGCATAGCATACTCATATTGAAAAACATGGCATACACAAAATAGCGTTTACGAGAAATCGTTGGATGCTGGTGATGAATGGTGATTATGTTAAAGGAATGTGAAAGGATGGAGTTCACAGAAATTTCTATCACTAATGACACCTTTTAGGAATTAACTATCGCCAGCGGAATATACGAATAGATAAAACTAAACTTATTTCAAGAAAAGAGTACATTTTTCTAAAACGAACAATAGTGCACAAATGTCTTATTTAGATATAGCAACTGTTTTTCGTGATGCAGCAACTATGTACTAATGAACACTTTCCCGACAACGGGTTCTCACCTTGTCGCGTCAGGAAAGTTTAGTTATTAGTCATTGCTTGGTTTCCCGTACCAGCAAAGAGGAGTACACACGCGACTGGCGTGTAAAAGTGTGCCGACCCGGGATGGCTGCTCCAAGTGAGCTCGCCTAGCTTACCTTAGAGGCGTGTTGGTGCAGTCCGCACAGGTGAGGTGGAACCGAAAGTAGGTGCGAGTCCGACATAACCTATCTTAACCTCCACCATTGACCCAAGTCAAAGGCATTTCCGCACGTAACAAAAAGAAACTATCACTACTAGATCTTGTAGTCCACAATTTTAAATGAGCTTAAACTCGATTACCTTAGTAGCAGCCATTATAAGATTTCACCGTCGGCTCTGACTCTATCATCTTGCAAGCAAACCAAGATCTAACCTCGCTGCCGGTGTCTGATGTAAACTATAAGAGTCTCCTTTTCCAGTCGATTCTATCCATAGTATCCCTTCTAGTGCTCCTTTATAACTGCAGCCTCTTTTATAGACTACAATACTAAATTAACTAATAAATTATATTTTTTCTAATTAATCGAATGCCTAGGTATCTTACCTGAACGTAAATAAAAAGGTTACTATTAAATTAAAGTTTATTTACATTACATCATTCCAACACAAAACTGACCTTAGGCGGTGCCAAGAGAAAGAGCATGCAGCTTTCTCCCGACCAGCCGCAACCTTCCCACGTACGTTTACGTAACGTTGCAATTTTAGTTGACGCAACCTCATATGATACCAGTCAATTAAAACAGCAACCTACTTTATGTGAAATCTAGATTGATTCTGGGTGATCTGAATGAATCTAGGTCAAATGGGTGGATAGTATTGTCCTAAGAATTGTGACATGTTCTGCTTGTAATCAGACAATCGGTAAACTCAGAGACTTTCACTCACGAGTTTCCTAATCCGAAGTGGATAGGCGATAAAATCGAAGGAAGGTTCCGTTCCAGTGTAAGCGATATGGGAAATTCCAGCCCAGTGAGGGGCGGGGGGGATTCCGCTATATAGCAAACGGACCACAAAGGCTACTACTATCTCGAGATGGAGAAGTCAATACGTCTTTCTTTGATTAGAAATCTAGTCCAGGAATCTGGGATCAGATAGTTATCAGCCATGCACTTTGAAGGCCTGTGGCTGTCATTTGTATGTTACTGGCTGACGTCGGAATCTGATATTTATTTACATTTTGTCAATTCTGTTAATTTAAATCTGTTCAGTTTTTTTTAAAAAACCTTCACCTTTAGTGCAATGTGCAAAGAGAAAAAATTTGATGAAATAAAAGGATGCGTGGTTAGAATAGTTCCGTTTTACTGAAGATCGTAGTTTATTTCCTGAGTATTGTAATAATTCCAGTGTTCCTTATACTACTTGCTAATTATCCCCAAAAGTAGTTTTTCTACGTGCAGGGTTGCACCAAGTACTACTGTATACCAAATATATCACCTTTTTTTACCTGTATCCTGCTTCGCTAGTGTTACTTTAAATAATAATAATATAAACGGAAATACTTCAAACTTTTTAACAAATGCTTCATCGTCATCATAATTAAGTAGTTATTTATTAACTTAAATTATCTAACTTTAGTACCCACAAATACCAAGTAGCTTAATGTCTATAGTTTGTATATTTATAAAGTGATGTTAAAGTGAAACGTAATGGGTAATGGTTTAGGGGTTCGGTCTACGAAACTAAACGTTATAGTTTCAAATTCACTATTCGACTATTGATGTAAAATATTTTCTGGTATAAACATGTTAGTTTAGGTGGATTGGTTAACGGGTATATTAATAAAATAAACAGCATTACTAGTTTTTTTTTATGATTTAAATCATCAATAAAACGACTTAGCAATATGCCGCAGTTTTACGCACGTGTTAAGTGAGTTTTTCCTTTCCGGCCAAGATGCCCCTCCGCAGGGTCGCAGAATTCCTCACGAGATTTTCCTTTACCACAGGTCACAGATCACGTTGTAATCAGTACTTAAAATTTCAATTAACAATTTCTTTGGTCCAGGTATTTAACTCGATTTGCTCGCGTACCGTGAATTAATAGCAATCAAAAAAAGATAGCAACACTGAGATAAAACGTCTCCAAAGTTTTCAATTATTATGTGTTTAGAATAATGTATTTTTGGTGTTAATAAGTAGTATTATTTTTACCTAATTTATGTCCATTTATTTATTACATTGAGAGTAACAAATGAGCACAAAGTTCAAATCAGGTGTTCGTCCTCATCTCCTTCACTTTAACGCTTCCTCATCTATTGTAATCTGCGTTGTCGTCCTTGCCGTGTAGTCAATGGTGCTTTCCCAGACCTCATTGCTCGTAATCTAAACTGGTGTAAGCAATTACGAATGGTTTGCGTGCTAATTTCACGTCCAACGCCGGCTAGCAATTGTGATCTGATTTAAGTGGCCTTAACTGTTGGATCAAGATAGCCAGTCGGCAGTCTGATGTAACGCTTCGGAACAGCAGTAAGAGCAGTTTAGCTGGCGCAACAAGCTCAATCAGCTAAAATGCCCAGCTATGATACCTTTGCAACGTGGTGGACTCAGGTTTAGGAGACAAAAATTCTATGCGTTATTGCTATCTTTGAGTAATCTTATTCACTCAAAGTTCTTGTTCGTAAAACTCCCATAATCCTCGTTGCATTTGAAAAGTAAAAACAATTATAAGGTTTTAGTTAAATATACCGACTAAAATATCTCGCTGGCCAAAACAAGAATAAAAGTCAAAAAGCATCGGCTTCATTTTTATATGAAACAATAAAAGTTTTAGTTTGAAGTTAAGACATATTTATAAAGAAACAAATACTTAAAAATTTAATTCAAAAATTTTGAAATCTAAACTGGTGTAAGCCGATTTAATTCCGAATGGTTTGTATGCAAATTTCAATCATATATCTGATTCCTGCTGCCCATGACATCTACATTCAACCTTGACAAGGAATCAGATTTCAGCATTCAGATGCATTGTCACTCTTGAGGGTTGAGATGGAATGCCTCGTCACCACATATAACGGTCCCAACACTCACTAGACGAAACACAGCTATTATACGAAGGTATTCTGTGAGGTTATGGTCCTACCCCGGTCGAGCTGACCCATTCATTCTGCAGCTAGAAACAAACTGCAGTGTAGCTCTATACAATTTGTCTATAGAATTTTTGATAGGCCACAGTCTAAACAGAGAGCACCTCTGTCCAATAATGGTATCCGACATGCGATACGGTAAGCCGAGGTGAGTGCCTCCGTAATCAATACATAAGCAGAAAAGCTGTGTGCGGATGTAGAGTGTATTTCCTATCCAACGACAACTTTAACCGGATCGGAAAAGTAACCGGAAGATGCCGCTGTGGTTACAATTGTGGCTTAAAGAGACTGATATAACAGACTGACAAATGAAAATATTTTTCATTCTTTTTAACACAGTACAATATAAAATATATCTAATAGGGTTTTATGCTTTTTAAATCCTTTTATATACACTACTAAGCGTCAATAGTCTAAAGGTTTAGGGTACGGTCTGCAAAACTTAAAGTCGTAGGTTCGCATCCACCATTAGACTATTGTCGTGAAGGGTATCGGTCCAAGCCGAAGCTCCCTCTCGGGAACCCTTGAGAAGGTTACCTATACATAGATGTCTCCACTGAGTGCCATAAGCGCTCGGTCACCTCTCAACCCGGTGAAACTATAAAAGCCCTCGGGATAACAGCGACCATCAGACCGAAAAAAAAAACAAAAATAACCATCTTCTAGCACAAGCATTTTCAGGTTAGTTGGAGTAGTTAACCCAATTATTAGTAATATTATAATAACATTGGTAATATTCAAATATATATATATATATAGATATATAAAAAAAAGGTTTTATTGAAGTTTTGTTTTGTATATATTGTACGACAAACTATTTGCCTACTATGAAACATTAGGTCTAGTCGAGTCATGTATACGTACAAAAATAACATGAAAAAATTCTATGAAGTGGTTTCCAAGATTACCGCCTACGGACGATCTGAGTTTATTCTTTCATTTTTAAACTAATGCGAGCGATGGTTATGATCCGGTCCAAGAAGGGTTCGATTTTGTTGCGTGCAAGCACAGATGTGCATATTATGATTCGATCATTCAAATTCTTGTCACTTAACTTGTGTGGCACCCATCTCGAATACTTCCACACAAACCCTAGTTTCTGAATATGGTCGGAAATGGTTTGTTGAGCTGAATCAAGCCTTTCGGCAATCTCCGATGTTGTCAAAAAAGGATCTTGCTCTAACATGATCTTGACTGAATTGTAACCGGAGCGGACAGAACTTTCCGGTAGACCTATTATAATTATTTCTAACGTATCCATTTTTCATTCAATTGATTGTAATAGGAGATTTAGGGAAGTTCATAACAATGGCCGATGCGAACCTACAACGTTCAATTTGCAGTCCACTTTGCTAAAGCTTTACTTTAGACTACTACCATTACTCGTGTTTTGTACCATGTTGTGGTTGTTGATTTAATAGTCATGTCTCGCATATCATGGCAATCATGGCTAGCATAATAGTCAGAGGACCTGGCTGTTTCGTTATGGGTAAGGAACAATGTAAGTTTATTACAAACGGGTAGATTTAGTGTTCAGGTATATCGTGTCCTCGTGTCTGAACCTTGCTTCGATCTTACTGCATATGATATTGCATTAGAATGGTGAAAGATTTTTTGATGATTGCGTTGAACGCGCTAATCTCAGAAACTACTGGTTCGAATTGAAAAATTGTTTTTGTGTTATTATATATAGATAGTCCATTTATCGAGGAAGGCTATAGGCTATATAACATCACGCTACGACTAATAGGTGCGGAGCATTAATGAAAAATGTTGGGAAAACGAGAAAAAGTATTCTTTTTGTATAAGTATTCCTTTTACTCAAAAATCATGTACGATGGAATTTTTTACTTTACATGAGACATACGAAGCATCCTAGTCTACGCGAACGAAGTCCGAGGGCACAGCCAGTTATTAAGAAATCTTACTAAGCGTTTACTGAATCTAGAACAAAGATATAACTTATAGGGCATATATTACATCTGTGATATCAGGGATATGACGCGCGTGTATAAATTTTACAAAATAAATCATTAATATATCTTTTTTGAGCGTTTTTTTTTTCTTTAAATTAATTCTCAATCATTAGACTACTGTTCCAATTTTTTAACAACGAAATGCTAATACCGTTCTAATCTACAAATCTAGATCGTACGAAGTCTAAGAACAAGAGTGTCGTGTTCTAAATATAAAAATTAAAAAGTAAAACCGGAGGCAGCTTTCCAGTCGCTCTCGCCGCCAACGACACCTCTCTCTGGCGCCGGCAGATATTTAAAACATTTTCCTTTTAGAACAATTTCATTACTTTTTAAATTATAAATATTTTATTACTATATTTAGGTAATATATTTACGAATACAAATTCCTTTAAAGATAGCAAATGTAGGTTATCTTACATACAAAAAATTTTATTTTCTGTTATATTTTATAACTATTTTTTTAAAGGACTTTTACACACAATGCACATATGAGTCCTATAAACCTTAATCTTAAACTAAATCAGCCAATATTGAGACATTCTAATAAACTCCTTACCTCTAGTCTAGAATAAAGGCTTAAAAAATTATTATATTTAAGAGATAATAACAACTCAATAAACTAGAACGACTTCATAAGAACAACTGTGGTAAAACTATGTACCTAAAGAACATGAATGCCATTGAAGTGAAAATAATTGCAGGCAATTGCTTTTACTACAAAACTCTTTAAATTGATGAAACAAAAACTACATGTTCGTAATTCAGATATGCATAGCAGCTATGGCATATCACAAGGAAATATCCTCATATCACTCCTATTTATTCTATATTGCCATTTATATAATTTCTATAATAATTCAAAAATTGCAAGATATAAATGCATATTATTCCATGATGACATTTCCTTTATTGTGACCTCCTTTTAAAAATATCTGCTTGAAGAATCACATAGATGACATCAATCATATTGTCTAAAGGATAGTTATATAAAAATAATCTACAAATCAATTCAAAAATCAAATTGGATAATGCTCGATACATACAAAAAAAATAAGGAGTAAAATAATAATGAACTATTAAGATATTACTGACTATACAGGTGAAATAAGATTTCTGGAAGTTATTATTTATCGCTTGGAGATCATATAAAGAATATGTATGTCATCGTATTATCACACAACTCAATAGATTATTAACGGGCAACAAATCAGAATAGAATACTAAATGCTTATCATGCGTGTAAATGTGGTTAGTATTAAACGATATGGTTTTCTTATATGAGGATATGGCATGATTATAAATAAAAAAAACTCGAATGAATATCTTTACTTTACTTTCTTCATTTGAAAGTAAAGGAAGCAGTTACTAAAGAACATATGTATTATTTACTTATTTACCAAAGATGGTCAAATTATCGGTCAAATTAAAAATATAGGAACCCGGAACAATTGTAATTCATACCACATAGTGCCATTGAATTAATTAAGTTTCGAATAATTTTTCACTTATTTTAACAGCAGTAGACATCCTGTAGTATGAGTAAGCCAACACAACCGGGCAGAACCACATGCTCACAAGACACCAGAGTTATATAGCAGCATAAAGCTGTAGTGTTTACTACATTTTTCACTTCTATCATTATTTATTATTAAAAATTAGCTTTTAGTAATAAATTTAATAGACCATGATACAAGCATGAAAAATGTATCGAATTTTGATAACTATTCTTGCAAAAATAATCGCAAAATATTTAATATTATTTAATAATATTTTTATAATTCTGGTGATTTTAACGAAAGTAAAATGTTTAGAACTCCTCTCTTCTATAATAGACCGTCTTCGTGTAGTGATACCAGAGACAACAGTGTCGCGGTGATGCTAAAATCAAAAGCACGTTTTTTAAAAAGTAAATAACAATGACTTGAAAAAATAAACACTAGAGAATCGGGCTGTCAAGGATTTTTGATTTTATTTTGTGTTTATTTAAAGTAAATATATAGCTAACGAATATCATTTTCTGTCTTAAACTTAGTTTTATATTATTCTTTTGGTAAGTAGGCTTATATTTTGCTCAATTTAGATTTTTTTCTAAAATTGAAAATAATGAATTAATTATAATCTTAAAAATAATAATAATTTTCATCGATACATTATTATCGATTAATGATCATTTATTTAAAATAATTTCGAATTGGCAATCTAAGAATACAATATGAAACAATAATTGTTATTTTCTTTATTTCCTTTAGTTACTTTCAAGTATGAAGCTTTAACAAGATTAGACTCCGCTAATTATGAAATAAGTATTTACTCCAAAAAAAGATTTTCTTTTTATTTTCAAGCTTGTCATTTTTCTAGCCACGGAATTAAGATACGTACTGGATCGAATAAAGTGATCCTACGATTCTTTTAATTAAATTACAAAAATATATGCAAACTTTTTCTTCGGTTTTTAATTTATCAATTAAAAGACATGAATATCATTTCATTATATTAAAGTAGGATGTATATTAATCAAGTTATTTTAATCTTCATAGTATCCATTGTTGCTTGATTCTATTATGTTATCAACTTCATCATATCCGCTTCTAAAAATGATCCATTTGCAAAACGACTTCCACATTTTTGCATCACAAAACGCACGTTACGAAAGTCATTGTGAACTCGAGACGAATGCTCGTACATAATAAGATGTCACGTTCTGTTTGGCGCAAAGTGCTCACAGAATCGTGACATAGACATCCTCATTTTTAGGTGAATTCATACAATTTGATTTTAAAAAGTTTAACCCTAATTCAAAATACACGATCATTCACTGTATTTGATTGGCTGCAGTCAAATCTTTAACCCAAATATCTAATCAAGATATAAATTTAAACAAAGATTAAATATACATGAAAATGCAATGAAATGTATATTTTATAAGAAATAACTTTATTGACATATACGGTACGGTAATTATTTATGTATGTGATTATATCCTAAAATCTAACTTACAACAATATGGCGGTTTTAAATACAGACATTTTCTGTGTCACTAGTTAAGATTATATGACTCGTATGCTACTGCCGTGCCATCTCTATTATAACACAAAACAATTGAAACGTTTCGTAACATAATGTGCAACAATGAGTGCTAAAATGGCGCGATTCTAATTTCACGGAGTTTCGCGCCAAGTGAAACGAAAGTGAGTTGGCGCGAAAAATGAACTGTCAAGCGATGCGGACGAAGCACGTTCCGTTTACCGGCTGCGTTCGCGTTCACTTTCGGTTATATTTAGGGTTATATTATGTAATACAACCACCATAAAATCATACAAACGTATTGAAGTAAATATTTCAAATTTAACTTGCCGAATAAAATACTTTTGTACTCGTAAATGGCTGTTAAATGTTAAATTTCAAATTAGTAAAAATTATATTTATAATAGAAGCAAAATAAATAAATAAAAAAAAATAGTTCTTAAACATTAAAAACTAGTAAAACGCAATAAAATGAAAATGAAAACCTAAAAATGTAAGGAAAATCGTTTAGTGTAATTTTAAACTTTCTAACAATTTAAAAACAACAACCCAATTATATTAAAGAAGAAAAAAATAACATAGAGAAATTGTGCTCGTTTTCAAGTAACTTCCAAAAAACCAGAGGCCCTCAATCGAATCGAATTAGTCTCAAATTTTACGCAACAGCTGGCCGCCGGATGAACTGACCGTAAAATGTACCTTAGCTGATGTTATTAAAAGAAAGCAATCTAGCTTGACTAAACAAATTACGTACATCCTTCACCTACAACAGCTTTCTTTGCATTTTCAATTTTATGGGCGATTTCCTTAGGGTATAATCTAAAATTGGATTTCTAGACCCGACAACGTTCTGTCATTAACTTTTCAGCGATTCCAAGCGAATGTAATCACTGAAATATTCTAAAAAGGATCGAGTTTTCTTAAGGTATTGCTGCATTCACTTAGGTCGTTTTTCGAATGCCTATGGTCATGTTTTGGAAAGCTAAGGCGAAAGTCGTTGTCTCTGCAAGGTATGGTGTGTGACCAACGATAGTTTTGATACTTGCCTATAAAACAAACTTCATGATTTGTTTTTTTTTTACAAAATTTTGTTTTTGAGAATTTTTCCATACATTGTAGAAGATATTTCTTTTTTTAATTTAAATCATTTTAGCAATTTTTCTTTGTCTAAAATTTATAATAAAACATTCAGAACATTCGTAATCTCTTGTATACGTATAACGAAATCTCTCTCTTTATTTCCCAGTAACTTCACTTCTAACACCATTCAAATTAATAAATCAATCTGTGTAAACAGTAAGCACAAATAAAAGTTAAAACCACCAGGAAAAGTATCAAGACTGTTGTTTCTCGTGTACACGGTTCTCGCTACTGGAAGATCCGACGGAATTAATTACATCATTCAAGAATCTGTTTTGCATTCATTTATTTAAATTAAACCGGTTAAATTTTCGTTTAACTCCTGTTATGTCCTTTAATACCACAAACAATATTTGTTTTCAAGTTACTTAAAGATTTTAGTTTTGTAAGATGATTAAACCCTTAATAAAAATTATAAAAAAACATTAGAGAAGAGATATTCAAATAAATTACTATATCTATAAACGTCTGTATAATAAATTTTAAAACATCGTATCCCGTCGAAACGACCAAATTTAATTTTTTCTTTATTAAGAAATATCGTGTCTGACTTTCAGTCACCTCTTCTTGATGTTCACACCTATGAAAAGTGCTGTCAAATCTCTTATAACCCCACTTAATGATATTTTAATGAGGTATTATATAAACAGCTATAGCTACATAATCATTACTTACAGCGAAGCTCGAGGAAAATGTTATTGACTGACGAACACTGACAGAAAGTGAAAAGAAACGCGCTACGCAGTACTCGCCTTTACTTCCGAAACACAACTTTGCGCGGTCGGACGTCTCAAATAAATAAAAAAAAAATAAAAAATGATAAAACGGTGATCACACAATGTGCAAAATAAAGAAGTGAAAATGTGTACTCGATACGTAATACCCGATGCGGCGGCGAATAAGTTTCAAAAAAAGAACTTCAAAATACGCAGAAGAGTCTGTGACATCGATTTAAAATTTGGAACTTATTTATTTTTAATCGTGTCGGCAACTATTTTAAACTTTGTGCGTTCCGAAAATGATAACGATGTGTTGACATTAGAAGATTTAAATTTAAAAGACGATGAAATAGCATCAGACAGGAGAAGGCCTCCTAATGAACAGGAAAAAGACATCCTACTCTTAGATGCTTTAGGGAGAAGGAAAGGATCATATCACAACTCCTATGGTGCTTCTCAAGAAGAAGACTCTATAATGGATTTACTGGGCAAAAGTAAGTATTTTATAATTTGAATCTTAAAATAAATAAAAATAATTTATTTTTAAGTATGTGTGAATTGATATAATGAAGATATCAAAACATCTCGAAATTCATATAGGACATTTACGAGAACACAAGCTTTTAAGAAGTTGTGTATTTCAAACGAACTTTTTTAACATTTTTCATTTGAGTTCGAATATTGATTTGAAGTTTTACAAATTAATTATAAAAATATTTTGTATTTAGGAAAAGAGCAATAATGAAGTAAAGTTCAGTTTTATGCCGCGTTCTAAGGTCAGATTTTGTGCCTGAAACTGGAACATCGCCGAAACGTGTGCAACATATACTATTATTTGTCACTCTGTATGTTGTCACATGAAATTATATTTATTATATGCCATTTCGTCCGGATCTTTTGATACTTTTCGATTAAGTTAATCAAAAAATGTATATATCATTACACTTTGGTTGTTTTTCTTTTACTTCTTTATATCTTGCGTAGAAATTTTCCTATTGCAAACTAAAGATGATACCAATTAATCATGCTGTGTGCTCAATCAAAACCTGAAAGTTTATCTAGCCATTTTTGTTGTAATGTTTTCAACTCTGAAATGAAATCTTGTAAAGGTTACTAATCAATGCAAACTGCGCCTTAAGTAAGCTAGTGCTAAATAGTTTAGTAACTACCTTAAAGCGTAAGTGCGCACTCATAATCATTTTAAATATCTAGAAATCAGTTCAGAAGCGTCAATAGCCTAATGGTTAAAGATATGGTCTGCGAAACTTAAGGTCGTAGGTTCGAATCCGCCATTCAACTATTGTCGTGAACCATCTCCAACAGCATTTTCAGGTTATTTGGAGAGGTTAACTGGAATATCAGTAATGTTAAAAGCATTGCTAATATTCCTTAAAAAAATGAAGATCAATGCTGCTTCAGCGACACAGGACAAGATAAATCCACCAACAAAAACCCAGAACTTCTATTACTTCATGGAATTGAATCCAAAACTCGTAACTCAGTACCCTCATACTTAGTCTAGGTTACGCGGTCGTCAAAATATCGTTATGATAATTATATGAAACCTACATAGAGATGTCGCGTATACTTATATATAATATTGAAATTATGTGTCACAACAGAACGTCGACTTTCTCTCATAATACAAGGGGTTTGCAATCCATCACTATCGCCTAGTTGTTTCGAGGACAGCAAACACATCGCTTAGATGCAATATTCTCTAGGATATTATGAATGAATAGTGATTTTTATGTTTTGTACATTTTATATGTATCCCATCTCAGCTTTGTCCTAATTTATCGATATTTCTTAATGATTTTTTGCGTCAATCTTATATCCTAGAGTAATAGTACATTATCTGATATGTTTGATTGGATTTCGTCCAGAATTACAAGTATATACCTACATTTTAACATATTTACCACGAGTAGTGTTCCAGGGAAAGGGCAATTTCCAGTAGCTGGAATTAATCCAAATGGATTAATTCCAGCCGCTGATTTCTACTATCGTACATCGCAACATGACTTAAAATTCCATCCACACAATTTTGTTGGTTGGCACACCACCAATAAACAAAACTTTCTCAAAGACCAAAGGCCCTTCAAATACAGAATTTTTAATAACATAAGATCTATATTTCTTTTCGTGTATTGTATTGATAAACTAGCACAGTTCACAGATATAGTAATTGTTTCCTGTGGTCCATATCATCCATATTCATTCTCTATAAGGGCAAAGTTGTACTCGTCTCCAGAAGTAATGCTCTCCGAATCCATACACTCGCTAGTCGAAACACAGCAGATTTGCAACTAAACTTACGCTGGTTTTTTTTTATAGAATAGGTGGCAAACGAGCAAGCAGCCCACCTGATGGTAAATGGTCACCACCGCCCATAAACATCCGCAACAACAAAGGAGTCGCCAAAGCATTGCCTGCCTTTAAGAAAGGTGTAGGTTAAGACGGGCGTATCGGTTCGGATCCACCGCTGGCGACAACTGATTGTTCCCCGGTCGAGCCGACCCGTGCAATCTGCAGCTAGAAACAAACTGTAAAGTGGCTCTACCGCTAGATAAAATTTTAATTAAATCAGTTCACAGTTGGCCTTATTTTTAAAAATAGCAGTAACTGCCATGCCCATAATACTTTGCAGTATTAAATGGGTGTACACCATCAGGTGTCTGAAGTAAACCTTGGTTAGATTAAAATGGCAATATTGAATTTTATTATTGTGACCACCATAGAATTTGATTGCGCCAAACGCGGAACATGAAACGTGAACTTTTCGTTAATTTTAAACATCTAATTTCATTTTTAAAAAATGTCTACTGCACACAAGTATTAAAACAAGTATAATTGACACAGTTTTTAATTACAAATTTTTCAAGTTTTTATGCAATGCCCAAAATATCCCAGCACGAAAATTTTGCATTCAATGAATGAGATTATACAAGTTACATGATACAACTTTTTCCCACATTATTATTCTGCATTTTCTAACGGCTGCATGACGTAGTTAGAGCTGCTAGGGCGTCGTGGGTCCTGGGTTCAATTCACTATCGAGGAGAAATATTTGTGCATCTCAAATTTATATCCCATGTCCATGCCTGTGCATACCATCCTTCGACTATGTTACACATGCATTATATCAGGAACAGACGAGTGAGTTTCTTCGTATTCACTCAAATACACTAACAGCACCATAACAAACCCTATGGAGTTGATATCTTGAACTGAAAACTACCTTATATTAATTCTAATTCAGATTGAATTTTGTTTTGTCAACGACCAGTTCAAATCTAGGACAATAAATAGCGGGTTCTACGTTCGAGTCCAAATGTTCATGTTTGTGAAAATCGAAAGTTAATGGTTTTCATCCCCGATATATTTTACCTATGTTAACCATTCCAAAAAAGCTTTAATTCTGGTACATAGTACATGTACTATTGTTCACGACAATCGACAAATCGAATGATGGATTCGAACCTATGACGTTCAGTTTCACCAGTATCCAAACCCAAAACCGTTAGGCTATTGGTGCTTTAAATAAATGTTTATTTTGGAAACCTTACATATATGATATACTTAGCTTAAATAACGGAAATAAGTCCTATGCACTGCCACTTTTAGACAAAGACTAATTATGATCTTAAGAAAATTCACCACCTGACATATCGATACTGATTATACCGTCATTAAGATTGTTTTAAGATATTTCTTTATCTTCAAGACTTGTTTTGAAGAGGTGGCAAGCAGAACACCTTAGTAAGTGATCACCCATTTACATCTGCATCGATAAGGAAATACCTCGGATGGCGACTTATTCAACAGATAAGTCTAAAGTAGCAGAATACTTCTTACAAAGCCCAAAGTGGTGAATCAAAATGATGAGTTATATGAAATTTGGTCTGATTTTTTGTACGATGATTATTATCAGTGGCTGGAATTAACCCGAGCAATTCCTCAGATATAAGATGTATTAAAAACTCTATATAAAATAGTAGTTCTGTCTCTATGTGCGATGGTTATTCTCAGTGGCTGGAATTAACCCGAGCAATTCCTCAGATATAAGATGTATTAAAAACTCTATATAAAATAGTAGTTCTGTCTCTATGTGCGATGGTTATTTTCAGTGGCTGGAATTAACCCGAGCAATTCCTCGGTTATAAGAAGTATTAAAAACTCTATATAAAATATTCAAATTTACTAAAAGAGGGTGTAAACCAATGTTCGCGTCTTATAAGTCATAGTTTTTTAGTGATTTAAATGATCGGGAGATGTTTATTACTGGTGACGAGACATTCCATCTCAGTCCTCAAGGGTAACAAACAGCGCATCTGCATTATGATTCATTGTTTAGGATGAATGTAGATGTCATGGGCCGCAGGAATCACTTGCCATCAGGTTAACTGCGTGCTCGTTTGTTACTCTCAATGTATTTAAAAAAAAACAGTTAACCTGAGTAAGAAATTAAAAGAATAATTAAAGATTATAAAATATAAATAATACAAACAATCCCGTACACATCCGAATAATTAATGTACTATTAAGTAATGTATTATTAGAGTTATAAAATATATATTTTTTATTGACTTAAACTTTCGTCGGACGTAGTGCGTGCAAATTATCAGTTTGTAAAGTTTTACCCTCAATGCGTCATATTATACATATTTTATTTTAGCCTTCACGCTATTTATAAAGATCCGTGCATTATGTTGCACATAAAAAGACGTAGCGGACACGCAGCCACGATCTCGTCCGATAAATTAATATAACGGTGAACGACCGACTTGATTATTTTCACTATTGAGTTCAATTTAACGCTTTTACTATCGTTGAAGGTTGGCGTATTTCTCATTATCCATATTATTTGATTTATAAAATTCATTATCCATAATCGCATAGCCCAATGGTCAAAGTTCATTGTTATTAAAAGGCAGCCAGGTTCATGTGTCTATGTCTCAACTGTGATAATTTCGTGGTCAACTAAAAATAGTTCCTATTACTGACAGAATCAGTAAATGACGGTGACGTATTTAGGGTTTAATTACCTTACTGCTGCGTTACGGATCCTCGGTTCGATTCTCAGGTCAGGAGTATTAATTGAGTATTACATACTTCTGGTTTTCCTTGGATGTTTGGTATGGCCCATGTCCCCGATACTGGATGTGAATCTTCCTCCGATCTTATTGCATATCTGTCTAGAGGAGGGATGATGAGTGAGTGTTTCTATTATTGCGTGAATTGTTTGTATTGGTCTCATAATATATTTACTTATTTATTTATTTACTCTTTTACTTTATTGCATTACCTTAACAAAGTTAAAAGTGCACAAAGGGCGGACTTAATGCCAAAGGCATTCTCTGCCAGTCAACCCAAGGTGTGGTCTCACCATGTGTATGATAGGTGTAGCAATTAACTAATTAATAAAAAGAAAAAAAACCAAAAATAACTAATACAAGCAAAGAATAATAATATATATCCTACTCAGTTAATGTTATCTAGTTATAATTAGAAAGATATCGCCTTTTTTGAAATCGACCATCATTAATAAATATTTGCAGGCCGATATTGATTTTTTGGAATTGTATGAATGGTATTGAGAAAAACGAGAAAGTTGTCTGAGGTTGGTGCAAAAATAATTTTGATTTTTGCGTCTCCCTTAAGTGAAGCGTCGATAGCCCATAATAATAGCTTATGGTACGGTCTGCAAAATTTTAGGTATTAGGTTCAAATCCGTTATTAGACCTTTGTCGTGGACCATCACCTGGCACAAGCATTTTTAACTGAGTATATTAATGGCATTGATAATATTAGTATATATATTAATATAGCCTCACATAATGCTGCTGTATTACGTCTGGTGAGGGTAGGGATCCTTTATTACCGGTGACGAGGCATTCCATCTCAGGCCTCAAGGGTGACGGAGCATCTGCATTATGATTCCATGTCAAGGATGAATGTACGAGTAGATGTCATGGGCCGCAGGAATCACTTGTTTGTTACTGAC
Organism: Teinopalpus imperialis; assembly: GCA_029286865.1. NCBI lineage: Eukaryota > Metazoa > Arthropoda > Insecta > Lepidoptera > Papilionidae > Teinopalpus > Teinopalpus imperialis. The sequence continues at coordinate 12,093,826 of JAGSMU010000004.1, forward strand.
AACGTAATAAAAAAAATTATAATTTTTTATTAAAAAAAAATTATGTAAATGAAATACATTATATTACATATTTGTAAATTATTATTATCACGTTTTGTTGCAAATTTTATTCATTTATCTCTTCTTTGTTCCAGTGATTCCCCAAACATGTCGTTACCGTGGGGCGAGGTATCCCTGCGGGCTCAGCATATCATGCGTGCTGGGTGGGGGGAAACCCCTAGATCTGTGCTCCGGAGGCATGATCTGGGCGTGCTGTGTTGATCGCGACACCACCGAGAAACCCAACGAAATAGCACCCGTCGTCCATAACGCAAGTAAGTGACGGTGCTTTTAATTTTTTATCGTATATTTCAAATTTAACGTCAAGTGTTACTAATTGTTTGTGTTTAAAAAAATTGTAATTAATTAGAAATTAATGGGATTTCACGAAAATCTTTTAAATGTTGTTAAAGATTCTAACTAATGTATCGTAATAAAAATTCAATATTAATTATAGTAAAGATATGAATAATTTTGTAACTAACATACAATATATCTTATTACAATTAATTTAATATAATATTATCATGAAATTGCGTTACCGGTAATATTTCGTTATTTTTTATTTATTTTTTTCTAAATAATATTAGCAATTATTAAACTATCATTCCGGTTAACCAATCCAACTAAGCTAATGCTTATGCTAGGAGATAGTTCACGAAAACAGTCGAATAGTGGATTCGAGCCTACGACTTAAAGTTTCGCAGACCGTACGCCTAAACTGTTATTTTTTATTATTATTTAATTATTCAACCAAGTTAGTCATCTGTGGCAGTCATAAATATATGGATTTGAAGACATCACAACATTAGAGTACTTAAAAAATAATTTCAAAAATCATGGTGTATTGCATACTGCAAAGAAATGTCACATTCTTGACATAAATTTCTTAAGATAAAAACTCTATCTCATAGTTTTGCATCGATTTCGAAATGACATAGGTCCGGGAATATTCCTCTATATTATACCTATTTATATTATGGTCATGTGGCCAAAAAAAGCAACTGGCTTCCGTCTAGGCTTGGCCACCGGTTCAGAGTTTGATTCCCAGACGGTGCCAGTATATGTACAACACATAAATAGATTTCAGGCATGGATTTTGTATACCTAATGGTAGACCCATTCCGCAATTCATGTGATCTCCTCTCTGACATTTTTAGGTACATATCGGATTACGGAGATATAGAACGAGTACTCAACTTTAGTTTGTACAATTTATAATACAATTTTGCGCTCATGGCTATTAATTATATGTGGCTGTATTCGATATACTTAGTCCATATATGTAAGTGTACAACATATATTAAATTGTTCAGTTACTTGCTAACCACAAAACATATTTATGTACACACCGTATTTATACAAGAAAACTAAGATAAGAAAAATATGTACAAAGACGCAGCTTGTTTTAATAATTAAAATCTCTTCCAGCAAGGTCTGGTATTGGATATATTATCGAAAATAAGAAAGATAGTATACTCATGAAAATAAAATAGAAAAAAAACTACCGAACTATATTTATTAACAAACACATGAATATAAATATAATATATCATATATCATACGATTAAGCCAACATTATTGTTTTCTTTATATATTAAATTGGATAAAGAAAAGTAGAGTTTGTGGAGTACAAATACGATCTACACACTTAATATTCAATGTTTATTAGTATTATTAAATTCGATATTTTAAAACCTTAAGCCCTAAAGAGCCCTAACCATCCACCCATACCTGCCATTGTATCTTTTGATCGGTGGCGGTACATAAACTGAAAACAATGGATCGTGAGATCCAATATAGCGGAACAGAGAACTCTTAGTGTCTTGGGACTTTAAAAATAAAAGGAGAAGTTTGAAAAGGAAAACGATAAATATGAAAATTTAGGTGCCAAGTCTACTTCGTCAACTCAACGCATATTTTTTTATTTATTCTTTATTTGCACAAGTAAAACAAACATTGTACCAAAAGGCAAACTTAATGTCGTTAAAGTTAACAGAACGTATCCAAAACCATTACTTTATTCGATTCATTTTGAAGAACTTAAATTTTATACTACCGTATTTTACGGACTATAAGACTCACCTTTTTACATAGATAAATGGACTCAAATTTTGGTTGCGTCTTAGCACTTTTGGTCCGAAGATAACATTAATATATTTTTTCAATACATCTTCTCCAAATTTGTCGTAGGTCTTATAACCCTAAATAATATGGCACGCCATCGAAGGAAAGTGTGACGCAAGTTATCTCAAGACAAGCGGGGTAATCACCGATTTAGGTATCTCTACATTGAAAATACGATTATAAAGTCATTTAAAAAATGCGGAATAAGTAACGCCATGACACAGTTATTGAAAGGAGTGACAACAATAGTTCAGACGAAAGTAATACGAATTATTAACGAGACGAGTGATAGTACCGAGAATGAAGACGAACCGAATATTGCTAGTACGAGTTAAAGTACAATAAATAAAAATTATGATCCCAAAAGTAACAATAAAATATATTTTTCTAAAAATCATCTTATAAATTTGAGGAGCGTCTCATCGCCTGGTGCGTCTCATAGTCCGAAAAATGTGGTAGCTTTAACTATTCAATTTTATATAGTTAGTTCTTATAATAAGTGTATTTTATTGAGTTTTCGTAAATATTCCTTATATTTTTGTCAGATTTCCGAAAGAGAAATGAATATTATTTGGGTCTCAAATTATCGCAGTTCACCTGGTGATAATGTACTGTAGCGTGTGACACATATATCTTTCCTCGACAAGAAATCACGACGTTGTTACGTTGTCAAACCTTACAGTTAAAGATGCGTTGCCTCACGAGACCAATAATTTGAAATTGAAAAAGCTGACGGTAGTTCGGTTAAGTATGACATCGGGATATTCAACATATAGTTGTTTTATAACCATAAGTACTGTAAAACACTCGAAGCATCGTGATAAAAAAAGTTTAAAATCAATAAAACTAGTTTTACTCAATGTGCAGTATTCGCGTAAATATAAGAAATGAACATACGTGTAAGTCCATCAGATTTAAGTGGTGTATATATGACATGATTTTTATTCATACAGCAGTCTATTACGAAATCGTTCTTTATATTTGTCTAACCAAGTCCACTCTCTCCATATCTTTGGCACAAGAGAAAGGTGGAAGCGGTTTAAATAATAGTCTTTCTTTTCGTTTTATTAATACAGCAAATTAGTGCAATTATACCCCGGAGTTACACATATTTTTTATTGTATTTTGGGTGACAAACTATCACTGATGGTAAGTGATTCCTGTGGTCCATGATAGCCACATTCATCCCCAATAAAGAATCATAATGTGTTGTCACCCTGAGCACTAAGATACACTCAACAAACGAGATATAGTAAAGGCGTGATCCTACCCCGGTCGAGCCAACATGTATGAATAATATTGAATTTTGGCACGGTTTGTCTTCATTTTGTGATATTAATGATGATAAATAAGCACATAGTTCCCCCGATGCCTCACGATTACTCAGCTTCATGACGCCCACATTCTCCCTTGATAAATTAATCGTAATTCAGATACATTGTCATCCCGATACATAGTACATGCGGTCCTTCAATTCTCATACGAAAGCTCCGGACTCAAGCTACTATATAACTATATATTACCATATATGACGTATTCATAAATTATGCAAGGAAATTTATTACCGATTAAGACAAATACTACGTCTACGCACAGAACACTGGCCTGAAATAGCAACGTGAGCTTTTAATTATCACTCAGCAATAGCTTTCGTGCACAGGGTTCAAGCCGAGGATCCCTCTAGGAAACCCTTGTGCTGGTTACCCCTTAATAAGGTTTCGGCTGAATGTCCTAAGCGTCATCATTTAAGCTTAGTTTGAATGATTATCTCAGTAATCAATCAAATCAATAATATCAGTAATGTTAGAAATAAATAGATTAAAAAAAAACTGTAATAAATAATTTAAAGTAATACAGTTAATATCACGGTACAATAATACATTTCCGCTATAAGTGCATCACTTGTACTTCCGACAAGTTCACGCACTGATTGTCCCGACTACGACGCTCCGTGATTATCGCCGGCTAGTTACTTCCGGTGTACTTACTTGTTCTTTTATGGGCAAAAACCTAATTTATACAATAAACTTACTTCTTTCCCCAATTCTCTCGGACTTGGACGAATTTTTTACCGTCAGAATTTTATTCGAGGTTTGGTCTATTATTAATGGTCGCATATATGTATATAAAGCCGGTAAAATCTAATTAAAGCTTTGCCTCAGCAGATGCTTCTTCTGTTCAGGTGGACGTCCAGCATACAGAGTAGTTCTGATAACATGCCGTTTTGATCGTCGCAGGTTCCGTGTTCGTTTCCCAGCCGGGAACTTTATTAGTGTATCACATGATTAATGATTACCGGATATGAGCGTGTTCTGAGAATGTATGCATTGCATCTGATTAGAGAAGGGGATGACGACTGTGTGCCACACGGCATTATAATATATACTGCGCAGTTGATTTCATCTGAGAATCATCTATTTATCTGAAGACATGTTTGACCGACCAAATTTAACCTAATTTACTATGAGGAGTGTTCAGAGTTGTTGTTCGGATTAATACCAGCCTCTGAGTTTAAACATCGTACATCACGACAGAATTCAAGATTTCATCCTCGTCATTTTGATAGTTGGCAATCCACCAATGTGCGCTTTACGCGAAATTTCCTGCCACCCCTGGTATTTATAAACAGATACGACTTAGGGACGTTCAAGAAAAGAGTCTTTTCTTAAAGACCAGCAGCACATCTATGACTCCTTTGGTGTTGTGGATTTTCATGGGCAGCGGTGACTAAATACCATCAGGTAAGGTGATTGCTCGTTTGTTCGACCTATTCTATACAAAAACACAAGGTAATTGAAATGGACCGTGAGGACATCCGTGGGTTTTGTAAATAACCTTTTTTCTTTTATTCTTCTTTGGACTTATTATTAAAGTTAATTCGCATATGATTGCGTCGTACTGCAGGTTCGTGTTGGCTGAAGGAAAAATCTAATCGTTCTCAATGAAAGTTTTATATAATTTCATAATAAAATTTGGTTACTGATGAAATCAATCGAGACATAACACAGTTGTAGTTTTATTGGTTTAATAGAGTTCCAGCTTAGTCCTTAGGATTGATAATTTGATTCCATTCAGATGATTTATCAATGATTGGTGAATCATTGGTAAACCATCTAGATATAATAATACTATAATCTAATAAAAATATAATAATAGTATAGTATAATCACTTATCCTTAGTTAAACCGTGTGATTGCTAATAGAAAAAAAAAGTTAAATGACAACGGACATCAACATTCAATATACATTTTAACCGTAGTAAAGCCACGCTTCAGTTGGTTTCTTGCTACGGCAAGAATGGTTGGGTGCAACTGGGGAAGGATCAAGAATTCTCATAACATCAGCGTAAAATAGTAGCATAATACTGCTGTAATTCGTATGGTAACTAGAAGGAACCGGAGGCCCTTATTAACTGGTGGCGAGATATTCCATCTCAGTCCTCAGGGATGACAATGCCCACAGTAAATCCTTATCGAGGATGAATAAAGATGTCATGGGTCTCAGATGCCATTATTTTTTTGATTTGCCATTAGATGAACTGTATGCTCGTTTGTCACTCTTATTTCCATAAAAGAAATACATGTTTACGTGAGGTTGAAAGGGAAACGCAGTTGGTTCTCGGGTGAATAACCCTTTTGTTTCAACTTGCCCGATACCTGCCACAAATATCTCGAACATGGAGAGATTTACAGTGAAATTTAAGTGAAAGTTACGAATTGTATCACGTCCATTGGAGCGTAAACACAATGGTGTGTAATAACACTGCTTAAGAGCGACACGTGATACGAAAAATAGATGATAATTACGTGGTTTCATTTCATATCCGGACGACGAGATTTAGTCACGGAAACCTTTCGTTTTAGTAATGATCAGAATCCGGTTTCGATTCTCTTGAGAGGAGACGGGAAAGTGCACAGTTTAAAGGCACCTTTAAGCCACATTATGAACTAAGTACCAGCGAATAAGTACTTAACCACACGGCTGCCGATTGCCGGGGTGAGTAAAGTGATCTTCAATTAAGTGGTGCTTTGGCATAAAGCATTTCTCAGTCTTATAACAGTAACGGTGAAAATTTATATCAACTAGTCTTTCGTTGTCAAATACACAATTGCGGCTAGCTTCAAAAATTTAAAAAATTACAAACCTCGTAAAGTTCTTGGCTATGTCCTAATGAGTCGGCGTGGGCGTCGCAAACAAAGTTATTCGCGATACCGCCATGTCACTGGCCGGTTCTCTCCAGTCCATACAGATAGAAGCGTTGCTGGAGTTTCTTGCGCCACTTCTTCTCCAGCGCCCACGCATTCTGAAGTGGTGGTACAGGTACTTAATAATAATAGTGATATTAATTAAGATAATCCTCTGTCAGAAGCAACTGACCGAGCCGAGGTTCGGCCCTCTTGGGCAGCCTCGAGTCAGACGCTCTCGCGAAACAGGGTAACGGTCCAAGCCGAGGCTCCCTCTCGGGAGCCCTTGCGCTGGTTACCCATATATAGAGGTCTCGACTGAGAGCCATAAGCGCTCGGTCACCTCTCAACCCGGTGAAACTGTAAAAGCCCTGGGGCTAACAGCGGCCATCAGCCCGAAAAAAAAAAATCCTAATGAGTTTTACGATGAGATAAAAAACATGGACATGAAGCTCTATGTACTCTATATACATTGGTACCCATTCAAATTTAACTGGTACTGAGTCAATCTTTACTTATATGTTACAATTGGCTTTATTTTATTTTAAACAAATATTTCATTTAAATTAGTGATTTCTTCGATTAACATTACTAATATTCCGGTTAACCACACCAACTAAGCTAAAAATGCTTGTGCTAGCAGATGGTTCACGATAATAGTCTAACGGTGGATTTTAACCTACGGACTTAAGTTTCGCAGACCGTACCCTAAACCATGAGGCTATTGACGCTCCAAATTTTTCGATCACCATTGCTAACTGCTATACCCACATTGCATCTAGTCTCTAGTGGCTACATGAATGGCTCGGACTGTGGAGGGACCGCGTCAATAGTAGCCTAACCAAGCAGCAGAATAAGGCTAGTGTAGAGATCCGATGCCCCAATTACTGGTAACGAAGTTTTCCATTTCAATCCTCCTATCCAATAAATAGTAATCCTCCGGGTAACTACGTGTATCTTGATTCTTTGTTGAGAATGAATGCAGATGTATGACATCTGCATCCACTTACTATACCTGTGAGCTGGTTTGTAACTCTTAATTTTATATAAAATAAGTCGTGATGTTTGCTTTTAATTTTATGCTATGCGAGGAACCCGAGTTCGTTATAAGTTATAAGTAAGTATAATAAGTTGCGTTGCGGTACGTAAACTTAAAAAAAATCAAAAATTGTAATAATAATCTGACAATATTTATAAAATAGGAATAAAATATCAATCAGAGTATATACCAAAATAATATATCTATAGTTATAAATATCAGTACATGATATATCTGTTAATACATAATACGCTACGGTTATACACATATTATATATATATATATATATATATATATATATATATATATAAAACTCCCCTACTAGCCTTTTGAAAGAGAGGTCATTCGGTGCTCTTTTATACCTATTTTCGGACAAGGAGTTCTAGGAACCTTACTTATTGATAACTGTGGCTAGACTTAAAAGTATGTTTTATTAACGACACCAATTAACACAAGAATGCATATAAAATATATTTATTATTGCCCTTAAAATTTTATTATATATTTAAACTATTTGATATTTTCGACCTGTAAATTACAGTACAATGTTTATATTTAAAAATCAATTAGGGCCTCTCGCATAGAACTGTGACCGAGTATTATACTAAAACCATTAAACCAGATTTAAGTTATACCTTATGTTACGTAACTTAGCAAAAGCAGAAAATATAATAGTGTTATCTCGATTAAAGGCTTAAATTACAAGACATTTTAGGTGAAACGCTAAAGGTACAGCATATCAATAAAACGTAACCGTTGCGTAATACTTACGGAAGTAAAAGTTTTAGACCCGATATCACATAAAGGATTTTTTTATTTTTTATAGCATTGCGTAATAATGCGTGCCTTCTTAATGATAAGAATTAGAAAGCTGTATTGGGTAATAAATATTATAGAGAATTATATTTACTGGTGAAAATGCAGCTAAGCAACGTAAACGCAAGAGTATGTATTTATGTATCAAGGCATGTCCTTATTAAATAATTATTTAGAGTCATGAGATTGATTTTTTTATTTAGTTTATTTTTTTATATTTAAAAGATATTTAAGATTTATTATGAAGAAGATTAGAAGATTTAGAAGACCAGCGAGCTTATAGTTTACATGAAGATGATTCCTCCAGCCTATATAAATATATATATATATATATTATAGAATATTATAGACCCCTTATAGAGCCAGATCTAAGTACTTTATTAATAATCGTGGCTCTACCATGGGTAAAATACAAAAATGTGACCTTGAACCTTTTGAATGTATACCCGTGAACAGAAATAGCATTATACATATATATGTTATTTTCTCTGTCAATATTCTCATGAGCAAAAATCGTGTTACAATGAGTTGTGTATAGAATTGTTGTATCACTATTTCATAGGTCAACGTATCTAAGAAATGCAATTAAAATATCTGCTTTGCGTGCGTGGTTCATGCAAATATTTATGAAAGTAAACGTTACATTATTGCAGATAGTTTTGATATTTATTAAGTCGGTTGTCTTTGTCTTATCTAATACCTTTACAATTATTGTAATCAACACACGCCTGTGGCATAGTAACATGTCTTAACCAATTGGTGAACATATGAACCTGAGAGAGTCTGTATTGTGTACTTAATTGGTCCATACAAGAAAGGGACATAATTTTTTTGCAATAATAATAAGTAATACCTTTAATACCTAAAATACCTTTAAATACTTAAGTCAAATCACAATACTCTATTGATTCTGTACAACGAATTATAAATATGCTTTAGACATAAAATTTTACATTTCACAACAGGTGATCTGATAGAACTCATCGGTACATTCCCACACGACAGCTACGACTACCAGACGGACACTAACCAATTTGAGGATCCAATCATCATCTATGCGGATCCTAACAGGCCAAAACCGCACTACACTTGGCCGAAACCAATAACGGACCGGCCCGAGCTGGATCTAAGCGGACAAAACCGGCCGAAGCCGGATTGGAACAAACCAAATTACGATCAGAATCATTATTTTCACGTGAAGCCCTCGTATCACGAAAGCACCACAGCACATCCGATACCAGACGATTTTTACACATCCAACCACTTCATGGGTGGTGCAAATAATGCTGAAGGTGATGATGATTATGTACCGGTACACACGAGCGATCATAAACCCCAAAAACCCAGTTATCCGGGTGAGATTGCTTTTATAAAAGAAATTACGGGATTTTTGTTTCAATTAATTTTTTTTTACAAAACGATGAAACTCAAGTGTGTTCCTGTTAATATAAACTACAAATATTCATCGATATTTTATGGTTCATAAGAAAATTCTTAAGTAAATAAGTATATGTTAAATAGAAGTGATTTACTTATTTTAATTAAATTCATTACACAGTTTAATTTTTTTAAGTACAAGATTTGATTTTTCGTTATCTAATATGGTATCTTAAATTTAAATTTTCAATTTATTACTAACGTCTGAACAAAAGAAGTTCTTACGAACTTATACATGTACTGTTACAAAAAAAGTTGGTAAAAAATTCTACTCCAACTTGAGTTTCCTTGTTTTAAACATTCGGCATATCTTTTTCTTGCTTTGATAATTCCAGCACTGCGATTTCATAATCATCATGCACTTTCTTATTTTTTTGTACAGCACTCGCTTTTTTCACACGCGACTTTAAGCATTAACACGTGTTACTGGTGCTTTCCTCGTTTTTATATCTATACACAATAGTACATTAAGAATATAATTTTTCACTGAAATCAAGTAATATATTTCATGTATAAGTCAATTATTTATAAAAAAAATGTTCGTTTTACTTAAGAATTAATATTTACTATTAATCAACCGTAGGCCATGCCATTAATGTTATACTGCAAGCATGAATAAGATTTTTTTTTAAAAATAAGAGTAAAAGTAAAGTTTTGAAAAATTGAAGAAATTAAAAATATCTATCCCTTTCAATTTATTTATATTTTTATATGTTTTTTGAATAATTTACTGGTTGTAATACAGTTATTATACTATTTCAGGTTGTGGAGAACACTACACACGCTCCAATCGTATTGTTGGTGGTCACTCCACGGGTTTCGGTTCCCATCCCTGGCAAGCTGCTCTCATAAAGTCTGGTTTCCTGAGCAAGAAACTCGCTTGTGGTGGTGCTCTCATTTCAGATCGATGGGTAGTCACAGCAGCTCACTGTGTAGCCACGTAAGTGCACATTCATGATTTTAAATTTTGTCTAACATTCACGGAGATCTGCCTCATTCCCCAGGATCGAACCTTTTTTTGGCAATGCTCTGTACCCGAACAAAGCTATATTGATTATGATATTGTTAATTCCAATTTTAAGTGTTGGTTCACCATATGCTCGGAAGTAAAGAAAAATAAAAATTATATTTCGAAGACATGTGAAGTTCACGTAGTCGAAATGGCTCCTGCTATGTTCTACAATCTCTCTAGAGAGAGCAGCCCATTCGCAGCAATTGGATTTATATATATATGTATATAGGCAGTTATTTCATAAGTTTCTAAACGTTTCTGCTAAAATTAAGGAACAAGACGTATATATTTATTTATAATACGAATGTTACAGCTTAAGTTACGAAATTCAAAAGTAACTTGTCTGTCAATATATAATATAAATATTTTAAGTTACAGAAAACTTAGAGCTTTGTCAGAACCTGAACAATTATTACGTAGACTAATCTAAAATTAATGGACATAACTGTTTAATGCTGCCTTTCATTATATTATAACAACTAAGTGCCGAAATAAACTTAGATCATCATACATCATAAGATTATTATTAAGTTGTTTATTTTAGGTTACTTTCTAATGTTACCACAGAGACATTTTCTACAAATTACCTTCTATTTTTTTTGTCAATTCTGTTTTGAAATAAGCCATTAACAAATTATCAACTAGCACCTGAAATACATTTTTACTCTACAATATTTGACTGAGAACTCGAATTTTTAAAGATTCTACATAACCGAGAAAGGTGCTACCTGCGCTTTCACCTTGATACGCATTGTAATGCGACCTAACATGGATTCAGAGTAATTACAGTACATGGATCCTGCTTCATAGATCCTGGATTCGATTCCCAGCTATGGAATAATACTGTTTGACTTCCTAGACCTCCTGTAGTACATTGCAAGTGAATATTCTTTAGATATTATTGTATATGCATTATATCGGATTTGAATGGGACCATCAATGTGCCCCTGGCGAATACTCACGGCTCAGCTTACATATTCTGCGCAGTAAATATCCTCTGGTAATATACAGGAGATTTCACCTTGGTCGAAATTGTCCAGGAGAATATATAAATATACCCTGCGCGACTGATTGTATCTGGTATTAACCAGAAGGTAACCCCCTAAGTCGAAATCGGGTCAAGTCATCAATAACATTATTATCAAACTAAAACTTTTGTTTTTTCAATTATACTTTTATAAGACTTTTGAAACGATGAATGTTTATAAGCTACGGTCCAGATCGGAATAAAGATAATCACTTAGAAGAGCTATTGGCAATCTCAGTAATTGCTCTGTAACTAATGTTCTTGATTGTTTTATTTTCACGTAAGGTTAATCATCCTTGTATCGCTTTTTTTTTTCGTGTGAGTATTTCTGTTGGTCCAGAGACCAAATTTATATCGCAATGTTCATCGTCCTTTATCCCACAGGACGCCAAATTCTCAACTTCGGGTTCGTCTCGGTGAATGGGATGTGAGAGACGCCGGCGAGAGGTACTCCCACGAAGAGTTTGCGGTTCAACGGAAGGAGGTGCATCCAGCTTATGAACCGGCCGACTTTAGGAATGACGTCGCCTTAGTTCAGCTGGATCGAGGAGTTGTGTTCAAACAACATATTGTACCTGTAAGTGACATTTCCAGTAAACGCCACATTATATGGCTTTTCTCCAAGCCGTGCATTATAATTTATTATATAAAATATATAATATTCTCGAGCACGATGTCTATCGCTTCAATGTCTTCTGTTTTATATAGAAGACGTCATGAAATACGAAAACAATATATAATGAATACAGTTTCGCAAAAACAACAAGGTCGTCTTGTCGCTAACGTAACCTTAATTTAAATACTATAAGGATTTCATAGAGGGATAAATAGAGTTTACAGTTTCTCATTCTAGGTAACCCTATTTAGCACTGGTAAATACTGGTAATCCTCTGTAGGACATACTACTGATTCCTTCATGCTGGAACTAAGTAGAAATTGCATCATGGTCGTCTTGGCTGGGTAAGGGCACACCCTCAAAATGTATTTTTTTTACGTTGAGAGTAACAAACGAGCATACAGTTCACCCTCTAGTAAGTGATTCCTGCGACCCATGACATCTACATTCATCCTTGACAAGAAATCATAATGCACATGCGTTCTCAACTTTGAGGACAGAAGTGGAATGCCTCGTCACCAGTAATAAAGGTCTCCGGATCCCTGCACTCACCATACAGACGGGGCAGGCTCACGTCCTTACAGAAAATCAGCGTAAAATGGTAGCATAATGCTGCTGTTTTTCGTTCGGTGAGTGTGGGTATCCGGAGACCCTTATTACTGTTGACGAGGCATTCCATCTCAGTCCTTAAGGGTGACAAAGCATCTGCATTATGATTACTTGTGAAGGATAGGAAGGTAGATGTCATGGGTCACAGGTATTACTTACCATCAGGTGAACTGTGTGCCCGTTTGTTACTATCAATGTAATAAAAAAAACGTAACACAGCAGCATTATGCTGCTATTTTAAGCTGTTATTCTGTGAGAGCGTGGTCCTACCCCAGTAGAGCTGATCCATTCATTCTGCAGCTGGAAGCAAAACGCAGTGTAGCTCTACCACTGACCACGAACTGCAGTGTATACTATTATGAAATGACGTCATAGCACTGTAGTATTTTGTTTGGTAAGTTTAAGACACCGGCGTCAGGAATCCTTGTTGGGGATGGACGGAGGTGACATGGGCTACAGACATCACACACTCAGATGCAATATGTGCTCACCCGTCATCCTAATATTATTAATATAAAACTAACGACATGATTAAAAAGCTATATGTCAATCTATACATACAGTTAGAAACAGCTCTGCAGTTGGTGTATGTGTTTGAATTTAACTTGTTTTTAATTCATATTTCAGGTTTGTTTACCACAAAAGCAAATCAAATTAGCAGGAAAGATGGCCACAGTGGCGGGTTGGGGACGGACGCGGCACGGACAAAGTACAGTGCCTACAGTACTCCAGGTGTGTTCAATTATCTTTATTATACATTTGCATTTAAACGGTGATGGGACTACGCAGTTGCTTCTTCCTGGCAGCTGCAGCAAACCAAAGTGAAATCGCAGTAGTCCTCTACTGTGTTTCGTATGGTCCTACAGTCGTAGGTACCCATTTACTTACAAGCATCTTTTCAAAGGTGACCATGCATGTGCGTCTTGAATCTTTGTTGAGAATGGATGTTGATGTTTATTGACAGCGGTCATTAGTTACGATCAGGAAAACTGTATACTCGTTCTCACCCTTAATTTTATAAACAAAATGTAAGGCTTACCTTCCATTCTCCACCTGCTTTTACATGATGTATGTATTATACCTTTCGATTGAGAAGCCCAATTGCGATGAAATGGAAACTAAATTGTACAATGAGATAATCCCTATATTTCTATATAAACTATATTCCGTTTTTCCCATAAAAGTGTTCGAATACCTACACTTGTTGTAATGCATTCTCCCACTTATCTGTAATTATGACTTAATATTTACAAAGAACAAACACGACAAATTTATTATTAGTAAAGATTATATTTGGATGCTAGAGCAATAATTAATATAGGTATACGCTGCTTTTGTTTTTTGATTTTTGTCTTCTTTATAAAAAAAATCTTTATTTGACCTAAAACTTCACATATACAACTAAGATAAATTAATTAACTCTATGGTTTTACGGTTTTGCGTACAGGAAGTGGACGTAGAAGTAATACCCAATGAACGTTGCCAGCGCTGGTTCCGAGCAGCGGGAAGAAGGGAAACCATACACGACGTATTTCTTTGCGCTGGATACAAAGAGGTACATATAGTTATAAGGTCGAAAATTTAATTTAAAATGTTTTCAAAGTTTGTTTTTTACTTATTGTTACTATATTTTATATTATTGTTACTCATAAGTTATATTTATGATTATTATTTCTTGTTTCCAATAAAAAAAAGTTTGAAAGACCACTTAATGTAAAATGGATTGAATATCCCTGCTATAAAAGTTTTATGATACATTTCAGGGCGGGCGTGACTCATGCCAAGGAGACTCTGGCGGACCGTTGACCATGAAACTAGAGGGACGCAGCACACTGATAGGCCTTGTGTCTTGGGGTATCGGCTGCGGCCGAGAGCACCTGCCCGGTGTCTACACCAATATACAGAAGTTCGTGCCCTGGATCGATAAGCTTGTTACTCCTTAATATTCCGAATAAACTGATGAACTCAATCGAAAACCTAATTAACTATAGTCTTACAATATTTCAATATTGTTAGACAGAGATTGCTAATAGAAAAATACAAAATTTAGTGACTAGTCTCAATTAGATATTTTAAAATGAGAATTAAAGTTATGAGATAACGAACATGATAAGAAACATGCTAATACCAGTAGAAACAAAAAGATTTGTTTTATGGACTCGTATTATGATAAGAGTTCATCATAAAAAATAATTTCCAAAAGTTTTATGTTCTTATTTTCATGTAATAAAATAATTTACTAGAAGTCGAATAAAGTATGCTCAATTAGGGAGCCCATATTACACGAACGTTTAGGAGAATTCCTTAACATTCGCCAATTGACTACAAAAATAGTATTTGTAAAGATAAATGCAACAGAAAAAGAAACAGATTACTATACTCCCAGTTTTAACGAAAAAGATAATAGTGTGATTTTAATAATATTCAGACAGATAATGTGAAAGGAATTTAATTAAAAACATTGCAGTATTAAGTTTTAAAAGTATTCAAAAGAAAAAAGGTAAAAGGATGTCAGTTTTGTCAATTTCGAAATAAAAATAAGTCAATTATTTCTATTTAAAATTAAATAAAATGTCCTTTCTAATCAAATATAAATTAACTAGTTACCAAACAGATTTTTCCTGATCTTTCTATTTCAGTGATTGCATTTAATAATCAAACCCATATGCTAAGTTTATTTAATAATTATAACAAAACGATAGAATTAAGTCATTACACATTTATATATTATTTCCGGAATGAGAGACGCACATGGAAGAAAAGATGTGATATTTTCTAATAGCATTATAGCATATAGCATTGTATAAAATTTAATACTTTTGTAAATATTTCATCCTTAAATAAGATATAGAGAAATGCGTGACCCATAATATATACCGACGTTACGTTAATTGTACGAATAATTTATTTTTGATAATGTTTTTATTGTTTTACGATATTAATAGAAAAGATCTTTAGAAAATTGTATTAGTTTTATTTTTTACTTTAATATAATGAACTGAAAATTTTACCTAATGGCGAAGATCTCATCTTTTTAATTGATCTTTAATTCGGCTTTAAAAAAACTAATAAAATGAATTAATAACTACTTTATAATAATGTGTCACGACAGTTACATGGTACGACTTTTTAATTTTAATCATGCAACTTCAGATGTTTATCATCAGTTTTTTTTTGTGTGAGTATTGCTGTTGGTCCAGAGACCTTTACAGCTTTATCTAATTAGACTCGCGAGCGGGAGGCCCGCTGAGTAGGGAGACAACGACGATGCTGCAAAGCTGGCGTGGAGACTGCTGCTGCACCACCGCTGCACTCCGACCCCTGTGGACGAAGAATATGGAAGAAAACAGAGGAGGCGATAATACGATCCGAGGGCCCCTCATAAGGAGGTACGCAACCTCGACTCGGATCGCTATCTAAATGGAGGATATCGATATTTAGAAGAGGCCTAGAACACGAGTAAATCGCGTGTAAGCCGCTAGGCGAGGAAGACGACGTCGCGCTCGCCGGCGAGTGCAGTGTGGCGTGTCTGAATTTACGCGAATGGATTGTATAATTTTGGTCTGTGTGCACGTGGGTTACGTTGGTCGGTCCGTTAAGCCCTTGCCGCTCGGCACAGTCGGGACTGTGTAAAATAAAAAGTTAATGTTTGCCGTCAGAATATCATCAGGCATTATGATTGCGTATGTTGGACGTCTTTAGATACGAGCGGTGTCCCTCACGTAGGTGTAGTCACCTGCTGCTACCACTAACGGGTTAGGGTGATTTACGGTCGAATTGAAATATCGTAGAGATATTTCTTTAAAGCATTCCTTATGGAGGGTATCTTAAGGTCTCGGTGTAATTCCGAGTTTCTTACAAACCATGGAACGCTTGTCGGCCTACGGAGAATTGTTTGTTTGTTTTGCAACGTTTGAAGGCGCTTTAATCGAGCCACCGGGATGTGTGCGAATGCAATGCTTGCATACTACATTACAGGTCGTATGCAAGTTTTGTAGATTTGCAACGTATACAATAAGGGCATTTTGTTGCGTTTGTGTAGGATGCTAAAAAGACAACTTGTGATAAGGGCTGCCCTTGCTCTTATGTTTTTTAAGTGTGCTAAAAATGATAAGTTATGGTCTAGAGTAACTCCTAAATATTTTATGTGGCTAGAACACGGAATGACTGTCTTGAATAGAGTAAAATTAGCTTAATTGACACTGAGAAAATTAATGCTTTGCTCTTTTCCGGGTTCACTTCGATTCTCTATTTCCTGAACCAATCGTTTAGTGCATTGGCTGTGGTTCGAAGACGTGAACAAAGCGTTCTGATGTTATCATGAGCGGAATAGAGAGCGGTGTCGTCGCCATACTGTGCACGTTTCTTCAGGGGGATGTCACTTACATAAAGTACGAAAAGAGAGTCACGAGTCCATCCGGCACTCTGATTGTGTAGAGCTTATAAACTAAACCCTCATGCCAGACCTTGTCAAACGCCTTCGCTACATAAAAGATCGGCGTCACCGTCTTCTTGGGTTTCTTTCTGTCTTATCGTCAGTTTTGTCATCGTTATAAAAGCCAAAAAAGGGGATCCCCAGAGCACTTTATGGGATTGTGACAATTGTTGCACACAACAATCAGCCTAGACAGCCTATCTCGCACAAAACCTGCTATTTTTTACTGACTTTTGGGATAGAGCCAAAAAGAAGCATCTCTAATACAGTAGAAATAAGTACACGGTACCCCGAAACAGGTTACATGTTTCGTTTGCTATTAGAATACATATCTCATAGATTGAACTATATTTATTTTGTAATAATAATTTTTAATATTCAATTATGCTAATTATTTTAAGAAATATGTCATATTAAATAGCGCACCATCTACTGGAAACAAAGGGCACTAATAAAACTTAATGATCTATAGATGTCGTTTATATCATAGTCTGTTGGATAGTCAAATATATATCCAACAGATGGAAGCACAAACAAGGAGTTAATAATAGTAGAATGCATACTATAACGGTTATTTTTTGTAGTATTGTTCAAGTTTTAGTAAACATTATATATATATCACTTTCAAAATAATAATCAGAAATATTATTGTTAGATGATATTTATTATTATTCAAGAAATTCTATATATTATTTTATAACTTTTGAAAAACTTAGAGATTTAAAATTATAACTAATATATAGAAACTATTATAACTAATATTATAAATACATATAATAATAATAATTATAAGCGAACATTTTTAAACTTCATATAGATAAGAAACGTCGTGGAACGTTGTACGCGTTGAAATCTTTTGTTAAGAAAACATAAGAGTTTATAACTAAATCTAATTATAAAAAAAAACTCTAACAAACAGATAATATTTAACATAGAACATTTTGATATAACATATTTAAAAATTGACTAGAAAGAGTACACATATAGGTGATCTTTATTGTGAACCCTCGTATATAAAAAAAATTATTGTCTGAAAAATTATTGTATTCCATTTAAGTAAAGTCACTTTGCATCATAAATGCCTTATTTTAAATGCTAATTTTGTTTAAAGATCCAAAAGACTAAAGATGCTTGCTCAAAGTCAATGATTATTTTAAGCATAACGCAACTTGTGACAATTTATTTTGTCCGGTGTATCCCAAACATTATGGTTGATTTTTCCTTATATTAATGATGTTTTTATTACTTCGTGGCATGAGTATGTGCAAAATCTGGTTTTGCATTGAAGAAGGAGATTGTAAAAAAAAACAATTTGACTTGCAAAAACCGGACAGGATTTTCAAGATACATTTTGTGCTCTCAGCAACAGGTAGAGTTTAATGATCGGCATCGAATATATTGTCATTCCGTATCCTTTAACATTTCCATGCTGATAGAAAAAAATAATATTGTATATTCTAACTATTTCTTTTCCCGTGCATATTTTATAAGTTTTTCAAGATAAATAGTCATTTTTTATGAAACTTATCATGATTTATGAGCATACATTTATATGATTATAAATGATGACTAAAGTCTATAAATCTTCACTTACCGTACACATACCCTGATCCCATCAACTTGATCACATACCCCATCACCCTGAAAACCTTTCTTACAAATATATAATAAATACTTTAAGCGTCAATAGACTATATAGTTTAGGGTGCGGTCTGCGAAACTTAAGGTCGTTGGATCGAATCCGCCATTCGACTATTGCCGTGAACCATCTCCAGGCACAAGCACTTCCGCATTGGAACAGGACACTGATTTCTGTTGCATATCCTATGACGTCACTTCCTCTGATATTGCTCTTGGATAATGTGGATCTAGGGAAGAGGAAAACTGCCGCAATTTATTTGGAGTGCAGGAAGATTAATAGTGGCCGCCCAACGCTAGGTCACGCATATCTTATTCACCGTCCGACATAACCCGTCCTTGTCAAAAAAATACTTTTGTGTATCGGTAACAAAGAAACAGTCATTCTTAAAAATTCAAGCATTCAAGTCAAATTACAACTAAATAATGAATTTCATCCAATTTTTTATATGATTCAAACCTGTTCTACAGCCTTCAGTCAGAATTTAAAATTTTCAAATAACCGCTTCAACCTTCAAAGTCACCAAAGTACCCAAAAAGGCATCCTGTGGTACCAGTTTTAGTTACCCGGTCCATGACAACGCGAACTAAATTTCGAGGAGAACCTTCAACTTATGCTTATTTATGGAACGCTCAAGTGTCCTTGTTCTTACTTAAAACGTACTCGGAGTGAAAATATTTGAAAAGTAAATTCATATACAATAAAATTGCATAGGGTTTTGCCCATTTGCTCATTTGCCATTTTTTTTAAATAATGAAACCTGTAACCGAATTTCGTTATGTGGAACAACGTAGAATTTGATACCATGATATTAAATCCTTATATTAAAAATTAAATATTTAATAAATATAATGACGAGTCCCTTTATTGGTAAAAATATAATTTCCTAGACATCATAATATATTTTATAATAACAATCTCTTTGTATTGCTTTTTGTATTTATTTATAGTCAAGTGATAGTTTTGTGTATTCTATACAATTTGTTTATATTATTCTTATATGTAAATAGAATAATTGAAGAAATTATCCCTTTTAAGTCAAGCTTAGTAAAAACCTTACCTGATCTGACATCCTCCTCAGGACAGAAGGCTTTTGAATTTTGATACCTTATCGAAAAAAAATACAGTATGAATTGCATGAATTGCTTTCTATGAAGTGAGCTGTGTTTATGCCCCTTATTATCAACTTCCAGGTCTATTTCTAACGAAGATCGGGTCAGTAAGTCTTTTCTATCATCTATTTTTCCATTTATTTCTTCTTCTTTTTTCCTCGGTCTCCCGCTCGCACTGCATCTTTCTTGTTCACTACCTCCCTAGTTTTATGACTGTCCAAACTTCCTGTGACTTTTTAGCTTAACCACCACAGGATTTTCCATAAAAAAAAATTGCTAGAACAGCTTTATCTTGATCTAGTGTTTTATTGTGTGTTCTATTTCTTCTATAATGTACAACTTCATGTTTTTTTCATTGCTTTAAGTTTTCGAACTTTATGTGCAAAAACATTCCCTAACATTTTTTCTCTTAACTATCCCTGTGTTCTTTTTCAATAAGAAATTATAGAAAGAGATTAGTAGGTAATATATCTTTCTATATCGTTAAAAATATATGCGAGCTTAGGTTAGTTTTTGATTATGTTAATACTATTCTTTGAGCTCTGTAGAAGGGAAAACTTTAATTTACTGATTTAAACTGAGATGAAGACTTAGTAATTTTGAATCACTGATATTTTTCTATATAAAATCTATCAGTGTTACGGCAATACTAATTTTCTTTCGTGGTGATTTACATAACAACAGGAATTAATTTGAGTTATACTAGCTTCTTTCATGTTCAGGTTTATGTAATTTGGTCAAGACTATCGGTTACCCAAAACTTACACATACTAGGGGAAAATAATAAATCATACAATGTCGTCTACAGCAGTTAATTAGCTTAAACTATATGCATCAAATAAAAAACAATATAAAGCGATATGATGGGTGAAATTTTTTATCCCGTTAATTTTCATTTCTCACTGGACCCAATATTGAAGTCTACGCATATGAAGTCGCACGCACATACTAGTTATTTTTAAAATGTTACATAGTTTCAATCATATTAGATTTGGCCTGTATTACATTATCTCCCTCCCAATAAGGGTAACGAAACCGCATCGTCCATTTTTTCAATGTCACCTTTAAAATGGTTGAACGAAATGTTACTCACCATGCGAAACACAGCTGCAATGTCTTGCTATTTGATACGTACGTCAAAGAATGGTTTATCTGATTAAGTGGAAAATAATTTTCACATAGAATAAGATATTAAGAATATATTAAAACCTTAAAAGAGGAAGTTTAACATTAATTTAAATTCAACATACGTAAATAATAAATGGGTTCTTAAATTTGTTTACTATATAATATTTTTATAAGAAATTAATCCTTTCCAAATATGAGTCATCTTAAAATCTTCCCGTTATGGCAGAACGAGTTTAAATATCCTTTTCTGACATCATCTTATATTCTGGCTTTAGGTATAGTCTTGCATGAATTAATCGATATACGACCTTTTTGGCTCCAACGAACCGGTTCGGTCTTGACGCCGCCTGCGCAACTGGCCAGTTCTATACACGAGGCACGAACGCGCGGTCGCCATGCGAGAAAAAACGATGATTAATAACGAATACGAACCACATCAAAAATCAAATTAAGGCGCCATTTTTAAATTTAAATAACGAATCTTCGATCGAATTAAACTAAATTTGTTGTCTAATAGAAATATTGTGACGGCAATATTCTAAGCATCTGGCGAGTCCAAGGATGTGTACTTTTTTTTGAAAATTTTATTTGTGCGACTTCAAAGGAATGTGGTTTTAGTGTCCATGCAAAAAGAACGAGTGTTGTGTGGGTTATTTTTGTTCGATGAGTGCGAAGCCCTTTGCAAAAATAGTCAGTGTTGTGTTTAAAAATAAGTTATTGGAAAAGGTAAGACCTTTCGAGATTTGCCTTTAAATATTAGTAATGAATGGACTGTTATTTCACAATCCATTGATTAATTATTGTTTAAACAAAAACCGTCGGAATAAACAATTTGAATGACTTTAATAGAGTTGCATTAAGCAATAGTTTTCAACTACTTATATTTGAATTCTAAGGTATAGAAAGACATTGTATATAAGTAATTAAAAACTTTTTGTACTTGTTTCTATTAACTATCAATTATAAATATTAATATGACTACTAAACTAACTTGACAAATACAATTTTTCTGATTAATATTTTTGGATACTTGCAAAAGTATAAAACGAGGTATTTGACAAACAAAATCTAACATACCTTTATCGATACCGACTTCTTCTTTACAGATTCTGTAATGAAGTTATGAATGTTCGATACAATTCGTAAACTATATATATATGACAAAATACAGAAATTATTACACTGTCGTTAACCGTACCAAGAAACAAGTTATTATCCAGCAATTAAAAAAAACAAGTTCCATCACATGATGTATTAGACGATCGTTTACTTTATTAATGTAACAAAAAGAGCATACGTAACACTGCGATCCCATGTACAAACTACAACAGAGATGTAGCTCTGTTTCCTTCCAGAATAGGCAGAACTTTAAACCCATTTTACGACAATAAACGCAAATTGGTTTAAAAATTACACTTTTCCATCCTTTCATCTCGTTCTCTTATCATGCGTTTGTTTTGATTTACACTTCCAATCTTCGATTCCAGGAATAACCTGTATAATTTTAGTCTCAGATATTCGATATACATGGTTATTAGATCATCTGCCTAAAGCTAAGAAGTTTATGTATTCAGTACTCGCCATTTACAGATGTCCAACAGAATTGATAGGATGTCCGATTCCTAAGTATATACTATCCTTACGCCAAATTATTTTAAAATATGTTTCTTTTTTATTTTCACCCTTATTATGTGATAAAATAATAACATCAAAATGACAACAAAAATAAAAAAATATGCTTATTTTTATGGTCACCCTAAAACTCATCATAGTCATAGCCCGATATGCAAATACTGCAATTTCTCCCACATTCGCCCGTACTTTTTTATTGTGGATAACAAACGAGCACACTATTTACCTGATAGTAAGTGATTACGCTCAAGATATGACCGAAGACATTCACCCGCGATAAGGAAGCATAACGCAAGTACACTTGTCACCCCTGAAGACTTTTTAGTCCTCTTGTGTGAATGCCTCGTCACCAATAATACGGGTCTACGGATCTCTGCACTCACCATACGAAACAATAATATATTACATAGATCTCTGTCCAATTGGCAATATAAAACGCTAATACTAAATAGGGCTATATACTGTTAGCGACAGGCCTCTTCAGGTCTCTTCCTATAGATGATATTAGAACGTGGTCTGTCATGCGGCTACGAAGTTTTTTTTAAAAGATTATTAGCAAGGCCATTAACATGACTAATATTCCGGTTAATTTAATTTCGTTAATTTTGTTCATTTTTTTCTTAAACACACAGACAACCTCACGTTCACGTGCTTAATCAACACTTACTTAAATTATCAATCAACAGAAACAGAATGCCTTATCACCAGCAACAGGTGTCTTCGATTGGAGCAAAATCACTAGCGCATATCCTCAAACAAAGAGTGCGAGTAGACCTACGTTACAGTATGAACGGGGGCGGCTAGATCTGTACACCAGCGCTGAAATAGGGGCGCAATGTGGTAACGCATACATCACAACCCTTAGGGCTGACAAGGTACACGTATTTTGAATCTTTGTTGACGAGTAAGTGTTAATGGGCCGCGATCATCTTTTACCATCATATGAACTGTGTTTACCAATCCTAGTTTCAGTAGTGAAAAATATACCAACACGCCTTTTTTTGTGGCTGATGGCCACTGTTAGCCCAAGCTTCTACAGCTTCACTGGGTTGAATGGTGAGCGCTTAGGGCGCTCAGTCGGGACCTTTATTAGTGGGTAACCAGCACAAGGGCTACCGAGAGGGAGCTTCCGCTTGGACCGCTCCCTTATTGCGTGAGAGCGACTCGATGGTGCCCGAGAGGGCTGAACCTCGGCTCGGTCAGTTGCTTCTGAAATCTAAATGAATATCATTATTTTATTTAATGATCTGTACTACTACTTCGGAAGTTGTTGGCGCAGTGTAGCAAGAAAATCCAGCGACGCTCCTATCTGTGATAATTGGCAATACGCCTATCCGACATGAAGAGTATTGGCTTATTCTCACCTAAATAGTGTCTTACTTCTAGCAAAGACTAGGTTTACTTAAAGAAAAAAAGAAAATAAGAGAGGGAGTACCTCTACATTCGATAGCGTAGAAGAATGCGAATTTAATTCGTGACTATTAGTATATTGCAATATAAGACAATATTCTTTGTTTTCATTTCCTAAATGTAATCCTGATGACTCAGGAGTCGGTGAATGATTGTCTTTTGTCATAATATTCATCTAACCTTCAATCTGGTTGGCTAGGTTCTCATACTCAAGCCGTGTTGAGTAAAAACAAAGTCTGCTGCACGAACATTTTCAATAAATTCGATTGCATCTTACACGCAATTCGGTGATTAAGCGATTAAATGCTTCGTTTATGTCGATGCCCGTTTCGTTCCAGCTCAGTCTTCGAATAAGTCAAGGTTGTGCGGCCTACACCTCGAGAATTGTACACCCACGATGACAGTGACGTCAACGCGTTCATAATAACTATAGGTGAATAGAACCGGAACTTGTTAGCTTCTGAAGTATTGAAGCAAAAAAGGCTTGTATGTAGTCACTGTTTGAATACATACATATATTTAACTCAACGACGGAAGGATAAATTGTTTTCGCCAGAAAAAAAAGTTAACGCAATTTTTTTTTCGAAATGATCGAAACAATTTTTTTTGTTTCGATCATTGGGTATTATGCTGTTAAAAAAATATATAATAGGCGTTTTAAAACGTTCCGTTCTAAGTTCTTATCAATGTGTAAAACCTGATGGTAAACACTCAGTTTACCTGATGGTTATGAATGTAGCAGATGACATGTCAATCCATCGATCAGAGAGATCAGGTGATCGATCTGAGAAGAAATGGAATGCCTCGTTACCTGTAATAGGTTCACTGAACAGGAAACAGGATCACTACACCTACCATACGAAACACAGCGGCGCTATGCTGCTATTTCACCCTGGTATTTATAGGATCTCCTGTCCTTCCGCGGTCAAGCCAATCCCATTAGACACGAGCCGCAATTTGGGTTCACCAATGATAAATATAGTTACTAACTATAAGAAGCAAATCACAAGTTACTTAAGGTTTCATATTAGTTAATAAAGTTCTTAATATTAAACTTATCCCTATCTACTTACTCTTACAGACGAGCTATATATTGTACTTGTTGATCACGCTTTCTTCTAAATAAATAAATTCAAATATATTGTACAGTAACTTGACAATTCTTACTTCACTGGTGTCTTCTTTGGATTCTTTACTTTTCAGGCTACACTATCCTATAACTCCCAAAAAATGTCTAAAAAGATGTTTTAAAGATTGGTAATACCGTTATTTAAACATCTCTCCTATTTAATATTAATAGTATAGTTAAACGTTGTCGTCGTCGCACAAAGCATTTTTATGTTTTTATTAATTATATTATATACAAAGTATTTATATGTATATATATTATAATAAACATTAACGTTGGTTCTTACAAATAGGTTATATCAGTAATTACAAAATAATTCCTTCCTGCTTTATTTTATTTACAATCCAAGAACTTGTAGATGCCATTTTAAGACAATTATGAACAAAATACAAAAAGTACTTAAGTCATGTTTTCGAAGAGTAATTATTTCAGTTTTATTTTATACCTTCTCCTATGCGTACGTTTAGGTCTTTTCTTAGGGCTGATGGTCACTGTCTGTTCCATCGAGTTTATAGATAGCCAATGCCAAGCACGGCCCTTGGCCTTCTGCCCAAATATATATAAATAAAACTGTGGGCATTGGCTGTGTCTTTAAAACCCTTGTGCTGATTAACCATAAGGTTAGCCGAGAGATACCCTGCGAAAGCAACTGACTCGAGGGTGCTCGAGAGGGCCAAACCTCCACAAGATCAGTTACTTATATGGCAATAAGATGTTTAAGCAATGCCACCTACGTATTTTTACTCATTTGCATCACTATATAAAGTTGCAAAACGTTCCCAAATATTGGTGTTAAAATCTTTAAGTTTAATGCTTGGTTAATTGCTCTTCTATGATTGCATTGTACTTTGTTGCGACTATATCCGCGCATACTGTATGACGATATTTATTTATGTAGTAACGTAATTATAACAAACTGTCAAAATACAGTCGACCAATTAAGTTAAATAGTTAGTGATGATGATATTCTAGATCATGACGTAGATGATCTTTTTAGATCATGATCGGTGATGATAAATGAATAGAGAAGTAGACACGTCGATGCTGAAAATTAAGATATATGGCCAATAAAATACGCCTATTTAATTGATGAAAGAATCTGAATACTCGAAGTACAAAGTGGTATTTTTCGTTCTCGGAGGTAACCATGAATCTTCAATTTAACTATGACTTAAATGAAAAAAATGGGTATGGGTATAGGAGAAGTAGGTTACCTACAAAAGGTATCAATTGGCCATTTATTTGCTTTTTCTCATTTACTATGTAATGTATCATTTTATTTGTTAAACGATTTAATCAAAGCTGTTTGTTATCCAAAATATATCTTAGTATACCTATCCTCGACTGGTATAGGACCACGCCCTGACAGAATACCAGCGTAAAATAGCAGCATAATGCTGCTGTGTTTCGTCTGGTCTGTGCAAGGATGCGGAGACCTTTACTACTGGTGAAGAGGCATTCCATCTTAGTCCTCAAGGCTAACAACGTATACGCATTATGATTCCTTGTCAAGGATGAATGTAGATATCATGGACCGCAGGAATCAACTGCCATCAGGTGAACTGTGTGCTCGTTTGTTACTCAAAATATAATTAAAAAAAAACAGACTTAAAATTTGTCAACGATTTTATAAAATCAAGAGATTTATTTTCTATTTATTTTTTTATTGCATTCTTTGGCTACCTTGAAACTGAGTTTCGTCGTGAGTAGTATACCTATAAGAAATGAGATAAACAAATGAGTTCATGCGAATCCATTGCATCAACAATTTCATGCGCAACGTAACTACGTCTCTTGAATTCGAACTTGCTTTGAATGTGGAATCGCCATATTATCTGCAATGATCTTAGGCTATTACGTCACTGATTTCACGAATAGGTCTCTAAACTACTGTTTACTGGAATCTCACATATCTTGGAAGACTTTGATGACTAAATTTAGATACTGTTAAGGAGGATCTCTAGACGTAATAATGTAGAATTATTATTGGATATTACCTTTATATTTAACATACTTATTACTGAAATGCTATTGTTTTTTTTGTATATTATTACGGACGTTCATGACGGTAAACGGTTATTGAAATTCATGACATTTGGGACCGATAAGAAATCAAAATGATAATGCGTGGTCATTACCAGGACACTAAGATTTAAGTAAATGACTAACTAAGATATAATGCCTCAATAACTAAAGAGGGCTACAGTTTTTTTTTCAATTATTAGACGAAACACATCGACTCTAGTATTACTCGCCTTCCCCTGCTCACGAGTCTGTTTCGGTGAAGCTGTGGAGGGCAAACAGGCTCTCTTTTCGATAGCGTTACGAGCCGAGGATCGAACCTCCTTATGAGGGAGGGGCCTTGCACCCCTCTGTTGTCGTCGACGTTCTACGTCCAAAGGGTTCGGAGAGCGGCGGTGGTGCTGAAACATTCCTCATGCCAGCATCGTCGTTATCTTCCTACTTAGCGGACCTCCCGCTTGCGCGTCTGTTTCGATAAAGCTATAGACGTCATTAGACCAACACATATATAAAAAAAAAACCAACAGAAATACTCCCATACACAAAAACAACTCTAGTAATCAAATTAAATATAATAAAGCAAATCTAATTTCAAAGATAAAATAAGTCTACACACAGATCTTATTTCTTGACCTTTTTTTTATTATTATTATTATTACACTGTTAAACAGTGGAACAGGCTAGTAGTTAGAAGCTGACTATTGAGACAGCGGTCTTTAGTGTAAACCCAAATTGGTTAAACCGTAAAAACCGTCTTTCAAATTCATACGCTAACGTTGTGCTCGACGAATAGGACTTAATTAGCTCGAACAAATAGGACAAGCAATATTGTCTCTTTCTAAACTGAGTGATATTTTTTTTACATATGTATAATTATGTAAATATGTAAAAAAATGTAACAGTTTATTACGTGAGTAATAATAATATCGATTTAAATTAGCTTAATAATAGATTTATTACTAAACATATTGTAGCTGAACTTATATATGTTATGTCTTACGAAACATATATTCATAATTACTCAACAGTCACCTTATAAGAACGTAAGATGGTAAGATCACTTAAGGAATCGAACCCATTACGGAGTCGCAAGGGCGTGCGCAGGCGCATTACGTTTGTCTTACTCAATCTTAAAACCTACACTGTGGATTTAAGATTTGCAAATAGTCCTTGTTATTATTTCTAATCTTTAAAGGCTTATAAACGTAATATTAACACCGAACTTTAAGACCAAAAATTTAAATTTTATTGTTATATTATAATAAAAATTAAATAATATATAATAAACTGGATGAAATGAATATTATAAATTATTTGATTTAATAATTTAATGTTTCATTTATACATAGTCATGGTCACCGTATTATTCAAAAATACTGAATAAATATTTTCAATTACAATGGCAAGCTTAATACGACATATAATAAAGAAAATAAAAAAGTATTATACAGTCGATTAGCTGTTTTAAATACAAACTTGTTAACGCTTTTAAACATGGTCGGAATGTTCTGAAAATGTCTCAAAGTAAATTCGAAGTCGAAACACGTCTTTTTGTTGAAAGGTGAAAAGTAATTAAATTAGCGTATTAGTACCTTAAAGCTAACCTAAATATTCTCCTTTGTAAAAAATATAAGCTTTTTGATTACGTTATCGAATAGAAGGACTTCTTGAAGATATTTTAAACTTTTGCACGATAAATTATTTAATATTTCTTTGACGTCTGTAGGTGTGTACAAAAATTATTCAATGAGTGAATAATACAGCATCTCCTTTGCACTCTTCTATAATTCTCGTACACTGCTTACCGTCATGCAATGAACTTAAAAACTGTTTTGTATTTTAAACATCACAAAATAAAATCTCTTTATCTCCATCATGCAGCACCCCAAATACATGTGAAATCTCGTACGGATGAAATAATAACATTATAACTGGATGTAACGATGTAGCGTTGGAAATATTCGCAAGGTTGCTTAAATTTATTCGCTTGGCCGGATCTGCGGCCATTTCAAAATGTCTTTAGTTATTAGTCAAATATATCACACAAAAGGTCGAGATCAAGAGAGGCCACAAATCATTTTATATCTTTTATAATTTAACTTTGAAAACAATCACTGATTTAGTCTTGGCCTAGATACCTAGTATCACTTCCGAGTTAATTCTTATATTGTCTTTTGATACAACGATAGTTCGGTTACTTTTAATTCTAAGATACGTGTGCAATTGTGTCACTCCCGATGTAGAGAATAATGAAATGAGTAAATTGTAATTTGAAATGCTGATTCAACGTGTGTTCAGAAAGGTTAAAAACACGTAGAAAAAAAGTATATATAAAAAATAAGAGAGAGAGAAACAGAGATAAGATTTATGACTAGCCTAACAACAATTAGTTCCAGAAAGGACGTGAGCTTTTAATAACACGTCAATCTAAAAAGGAACGTAGTATTTTGTCAGTAATCAGTATTTTGTAAAAAGGATCAAAGCTAAATCATATTATATATATTGTCTTAATGAAAAATGATTATAGCATGACTAATAACATTTTAAAGTAATACTTATTAATACATTTGTTATTGTTTCCGTACCAGATTTCAATCAGGTATCCTTGAACAATAAACTGCATAAGTCGAGCAAACCATTTAATATTTTTCTTTCGTCCACGCTCTCAATACGTATCGTTTTACAATTCATCAACACATTGCAACATTGAGGAGACGGGCAGCCTCCAAAGCCAGTTTTATAAAGGTGACAACATTTTTCCCAAACACCAATAAAGACTTTGTGGGCGTAGAATGCCCACCCACCCAAGCGTTAACTTTTATGCCTTCGCCTAATTAACAATATCCTGCACCACTATTTGTTATACGCGAATTATTTGCGTATTGTTCGGTTCATTTTAAGCTTTTTTATCCTGAAATTTCGAGTGCTTTAAAACACTAATTGTCACGGGTAGAGCTGAGGTATTTGAGGTCTTGATGTCGTTAATTATCCGAACTTTATTTAACCGAGCTTTAATATAAGTATTAAGTTTTTATTCATCAATACTTAAAAGTTCATAATAGCAAGAGACTTAAAATGCATTTATAATTGTCAAGTAATGGCATTTTATACAATAATGGGTAAACTATAGGTTGGCATTATACAATTTAATTCCTTTACCCTCATCCCACGTATCACGACAACAGTCGAATCTTGAATTTAAACTAACTAATTATATATATATATATATATATATATATATATATATATTTAAATAGTTAAACAAAACGTAATACAAGTAAAAAAACGTATATGTATGTAATGAAAAATATATATCTAATAAATATATAGCTCTCAAGGATATGTATAAAATTTCAATTACTGCTTTTTTTAATATGTAGATTAAAAATAATTGACTCATACAAGATAAAAATTCGAATGATCTCACTATAACTTAAGATTGCATTTCAATTGGTGAACCGGAAATGTTCAATCTCATATATTAACATTAAAAATGTTGTCCGCCTTTTTTTCTATCTTTCTTTTAATGTTCTGCTGCCAAATGTAAAAAAAACGACTGATTGCAACACAAATATGGATGTATTCGCTATTAATTAACAGTTTTCCAAAATTGAATATTTTAAATTGAAAATAACGGATCACGGAATGTAAAAGGAATGATAATTAATGTTTGGCAAATACAAAAATCATTGACCTAAGTTGTTGGTTATAACGCTTTTAGAAACACCATTTTCGGTATATTTAAATATATTTTTTATGTTCTTTATATATCCTTTAATCTACAATAAACTAACCTACCTGGCTTCAAATTATTAATTTGATGTTTGATATCCTCCTGATCGTTTACGGCGATATCTTTAGGTTATTAACAGATGACAGACACTGCGCAAAATATATTAGTGACATAAACATTTGCTCAAACATTTGGAGCATTAAGATGGTGGAAAATTCACAAACAGGTTCAAAGACAACAAAGGACAGTCTTGTCCTGCACAACACACCCAAACCCAAAAACCAACGATTTGTCACACACTAATATTGTTCCTCGGCTAGGATTTAAACCCGTGACGAAATAAATCTAACCAAAAACCTACTCGCCCACGAAACACTATAACTTGTATAACGAATGAATATATTTCTATCTTGAAGCGCTTGATTTATTCACAATTCACAATAAATCTAAATTCTTATACGTGTATATACAACATATGTATAAATTGAAACAGTGCTTCAAGTGGTGCAGACAACTGCAGACTCAACTTGTTACAGATCTTGAATGTTCTAGAGGTATGTAGGTGAATGTAACCCACAGTTATCACTTTTCGGCGGATGAATATTTTTATCGTTTATCACCCTTAATTTCATAACATTTATATAAAAAAAACTATTGGCTTTCGACAGAATCGGGCATGACAAATTTTATAAAATCTTCAAGAGCAAAAAGCAATGCAGTGATTTATTTTTAATATTCAACCTGTTAACAAACAGACAGCTAAACACGTTTAGCAAATCATTAATACATAATTTGTGTGAAAAATATCGAGGCACGCAAATGAGCACACAAAGGAAATTCATCTTTAGCTGGTGTCTTCTAAAGATCAAATTACTGAACCCTTCTATACAAATATCTATTTAGTGTACAAACTTAGTAAGGACTTTTTGTTAAGGAAAATTCGCCCCTTAGTATATAATCGTCAGGCTTTAAAACTGACATTTATAATGTGGCATCGGCAGCAGGCGTCCTCGTGGCGAGGTCACGCATAATCACCTGCCGCTTCTGCTATCGTAAAGCTCTGGCCACACAGGTAAAGCATGGACAATCGTTAAAGCAATAAATACTATTTATTTCATTTCCACCATTTTCATGGCCGAATTTCTCATTTTACACACAACCTATTTCAATACAGATACTCGCTGATCTTCTCGCCTTATCTGCATGACATACATATGTCTTAAAGTTCAAAAATATTTCAAATCATTTGAAACAATAACTTAAAAAGATAATTTAGAATAAATTCTTTGAATTGTAATTACTTTGCATTTCGACAACTTTATAAATTTTAATCGCTTAAGGTGTAATATATTTATAAGCTTTTATTATATATTTCGTTCTCCTTTAATACACATCAGCTGCCACTACGAATAAGAAGAAAAGCACTATTGTCTATAATTGAGTCGACGGATCTCTACACACACCAAATAAAACCCAAAAGCTTTAGGCTGGTACTCTGTGAGGTCGCGGTACTTCGGCGGTCGTCATTGTTTAAGTTTGGCCAATAAAAATAGTTTTATCAACATTGACTTTAGGATACTAAAATTAGTTAAATGCTACTTTTTTACAATTTTAAAACGAGGACATAGTTCACCTTATGGTAACTGGTTCCCTGTAGCCCATGACATCAACATTCATGATTGACAAGGAATCATAATACAGATGCTTTTCACCCTTGAGGACTGAGATGGAT
The DNA here is from genome assembly GCA_029286865.1 of Teinopalpus imperialis. Classification (NCBI taxonomy): domain Eukaryota; kingdom Metazoa; phylum Arthropoda; class Insecta; order Lepidoptera; family Papilionidae; genus Teinopalpus; species Teinopalpus imperialis. The sequence continues at coordinate 12,126,704 of JAGSMU010000004.1, forward strand.
GCCACGTCTAATAAAGGTCTCGGGATCCCTACACTCACATGACGAAATACATCAGGGCCAAACGTTTGGGCGTGGTCCTTACCCTGGTCGAGCTGTCCCATTCATCGCGCAGCTACAAAAACAGGATACTTAATTAAATATTGCTATGAAATAATTTTAATTTTGTGATCCTTTTTGTAAAACATACAAATGACAATTTTAAATGTACTTACTATATAAAACAATAACAAAAAACCACTTTGCTCTTAATAAGTTTTCACATAAAATATTTCTAAATGTAGTACTTGATCACATTTTAGAAAAAAAGAGAATGACAGATTATTTTTTACATTACTAACATTCCCAGCTTAACCAATTTGCACGACAGTAGTCGAATGGCGGATTCGAACCGACGATGTTAAGTTTCACAGACCACATAGACTACGCTAGTTTTTATGCTTTTGACCATAGGCGGCAGGAATCATTTAGCACTATGTGAACTATGAGCTCGTTCGTCACCTCCTAATATTATAAAAAAATTGAAAATTTTAAGACGACCTTTATGAAGGCGCCTTTACAATATGATGTCATCCGTGCGGTCATGCTCTCCAGTGGGCAGAATCGATCAGTTGGCTAGAGAAACTGTATAGAAAATAAATTGAATATTAATATGTTATTATGATATAAATTGTATGTAATTAGATCTATACTAATATTATAAAACTGAAGAGTTTGTTTGGTTGAACACGCTAATCTCAGATACTAATAGTTCTAATTGGACAATTATATTTGTGTTGGATAGTCCATTTATCGAAGAAGGCTATAGACTATATAACATCACGCTACGACTAATAGTAGCAGAGCATCGATGAAATATGTTGCTGAAAAGGCAAAAATTATTCCTTTTTTATTTTTTTATTCATCTGTTAGAGTTACGCAAAAATCATGTACGACAGAATTGTTCCCCTTTAAAAAAGCATTCCTTTACATGAGACACGCCAAGCATTCTGTAGTCTACGCGAACGAAGTCGCGTGTAATAAATAATATTGATAGTTAGAGTAATGGTAGCTTCGTTTCTAAGCGATCGCTTTTCTGACTTTGATCCTTCGGAGCCGACGCCAACGAACTTGTTAATTGCAATTAAGTACTGATTTATAAAGAGCTCCATGGTAGCTCAGTATATAAGCCCTCGCTTTTAATTCACGGTACGAGAACAGACCGAATTCAATCCCCGGTTCCGGCACCGATAAAACTGTTAATTGCACTTTTAAATATTGACTAATCACGTGCTCAGCGATGAATGAAAATCATGCACGTTGCATTTCTAAGAAATAAATAAAAAAAGTATTTTGAAGATGTCTGAAGTCCGCCATGCCGTAGTGGTGCCACGTAGCGATATATGAACCCTCTAGGATATTTGAGTACAATTTTGAGATTTACATATATGTATGTATATAGGTTGTTATTTTTAGGTCGCAATTTTATCATTACTCATTTATTTCATTAAATCATTACTTAGGCAGAAAGAGTGCTCCGTAATCACCATCAGTTACATGAATGCCTGGAATCACACGTCACATCTGTTTTTAAATGTATGGAATACTATCGTTATTACAGCGAATTTAATTCGATGTCAATTCAACAGCGAATGGATCGACCGTTAATTAATAAAAGTGTGTTTTCTTAATCCTAGTAGCATGAATAAGTCGGTTCATAACGTGTTTCGTGTGATTAGTGTAGGGACCAATCCATTATCCTCGGGTGTGACACTTGCGTCTCTTGAATCTTTGTTGAGGATCTCTTGGGCCATAGTTACAAATCATCAGATAAACCCCTAATATTACCCTTCCTAAAATTATAAAGAATGAATGCCACAAAAATCTCACATCAACTGCTTAACGGTATACTGGTTTGTCTTCTTTAATATCATAAAAATACAATGTATCTCGTATCTTGCACCTGCCGTCCAGTTATATTAACATAAGAAGGTTTTCTGTGCAAACATTCGTCTAATTAAAAAAGATTTTCATTATAATAATCAATATGTTTAACACTTCTGATGGAAAGATATAAGATTCTCTTTAGCTGGGAAGATTTCCTATATTGGCTAACAGATTGGCAAAAGAACCCACAATACAACCACGGCAACGGTGCCACCGGTGGTAGTTTTGATCTTGGATACTCGAAATCGTTATAGAATAACAACAGGATACTTTATTATCGGTGACGTGCATTATTTAATAATTTAATAAAAGTAAATCGTAGTTTGTTTTTAACTATTTTAAATCAGGGGATGGTAATTAGGTGGTAGGTAGGTTAATTATTGTAATTATGTTAATGCTGTATATAAGGCATTCCATAAAACCCTCAACGTTACATGCGCTAAATCTCTGTTTTTCGATGACATTAGCAATTAATGTTTCCGATACAAATAAAACATTCTTAAAAGAAACACATTGAGAGCATAAAGAATAACTGTCATATCTTAGATATTTATTATTTTTTAAATCATTAACTGAGGAGTATTAAAATAATTTCCCTTATTCTCGAGAATTCAAGTTATAGCATAATTCGTATTTACTGGCAAATTTTGAGAAACAAGAAAACTTATAGCCGATAATAAGTTCCAAAGCTTCCTTCTTTCACAAGACGAAACTACTATTTTACGTTACTATTCCGGAGAGAGTGGTCTTCTTCGACCATATCGAATGTGCAGCTAGTTAATAACTATGGCGGGGCTACCACGTAAATTTACTCGTTATCACAACTAGAAAAATTCAACAACTTCTGATCTATTGTCCCAATGACATTGATATAGGTCGATTGGAACTTGAATGACCATATCTTATAATATTTTGTGTACAATTGTTAAACATTACATAAGCAGCTGTCTACTTAGGTAACAATTGACACATGAGGTGAGGTCGCACCACGCCTGTGAATCACTCGAGGTCTTTTTCGATATTCAAACTCAGCCGCCATTTTTATGTGGACTCTGGCATAATATCAATTTATTTGTTGATGTATTTCTTCTGATGGATAATCATCAAGTATTAAACATTGTTATTCGAATATAACAATGATATAATTTCTCTCGTTATTGATCTGTGCGTTGTCGTGAGAAAACCACGTGATGTAACGTAAAATAAATATAAAAATAAATTAATAAATAATAAGGGCAATATTTTTTTATATTATTTATATATTTTATCATGCTGGTGCCGTCCTCGTTGGGGTCGATATCTCCTATAGGGATTATTTGTCAATGACGTTATGTAGAAAAAACCGGCCATTGATGAGATTTATATTTAGAATAACTAAACAATCAAAGACGTTAAGATACAGTTCCTCGTTCCAGTATTTATTCATTTAATCAAGTTTATATTTATATTAAATTTATTCAATTAACGTCACATTTAAGGGACTGAGTTTGTTAACACCCTTTTATTAACTTGACCTGTATGTATGAAGAAAGAATGTATGAGTGTATATAATGAAATCTTACTCGGCTGAGGGCCACCTTTCAACCCGGTGAAACTGTAAAAGCCCTCGGGTTAACAGCGGCCATCAGCCCGAAAATAAAAAAATAACGAAATCTTTTCGTAATTCCAATTTTCACCCACTTCCTAACTTGTAGACAATACAATAATTTGCGAGTTTTAATATTTTAGAACTCTAAAAATTATCACTTTCTTTTGTTGTTTTTATCAAAAAAGAAAAAATTTAAAATACGCGGTCTCAAATTGGTTTCCCACCGAGAAGATATGTGGTAATTAGTATTGCCACACGTTCGACTTTCCCATTTTTATGCAATACACTGGAAGCGTCAGAATTTGTCGAAATGTATGACGTACATATGATGTTTCACAGACTAAATAATTACTAAAATTAAAAAAAAAACAATGTGAAAGAAAAGAATTCTTTATTTGGCCCAACGCCACTAACCTACATACATCAACATATACAATATCTTATATATAATTAAATATAAAGTATATATAAGTAATTGAAAGTATTCTTTTTTTAATAACACTTAAAAAAAAATCCAAAACAAGTTTTTCATTTTAAAGTTTGACTTAACGGAATTATTTTTTTTACTACGCCATTAGAGTTATAACTCGTATTAATAATTTTTAATATTAATAACGATGATGTTATCTGCGCGACCTCTGTCTTTCTCACGATAATTTTTGTTATTACCAAGAGAACTGATTAAGATCGTAAATATCGCTCTGCCAAGACGACGCTCAGTACTTTATTTATGTCAATAACTAAATGTTATTAAATTTATTTTAACAGTAGTAAAACTATGCTGCAGTTTGTTTGTAGCTGTAGAATGAATGGGTCAGCTCATAAATACCACCGTAAATAGCATCATAACGCTACTGTGTCTTTCGTCTGGTAAGTGTTACTGATGACGAGATATTCCATCGCAGTCCTTAAGGGGACAACGCATCTACATTATGATTCCTTGTCAGTGATTAATGTAGATGTCATGGGCCGCAGGAATCACTTACCATCAGGTGAACTGTGTGCTCGTTTTTTACTCTTAATGTAATAAAAAAAATACTCGCAGCTTGCGAAACTGAACATGTTTGATTCTTCTTAAGAATCATAGAGATCAATATAAACTGGTCTAAGAAAAGGACAGTAATGCCGTGCGCGACGGACGGAACCTTGACGTTTATTAGCCATATTCTTCCTTGTAGGCGGATTTGCATTTGAATTTCTTGGCATTCAGTGGTAAATTAAGTTATGGATATTCAATATTATCAACATTCGCTTTATTGTAACGTAATTATATGTCCTCCTGATCGATTTGTAACGTGGGGATATATTCTGGTTATTACCAGATGACATCAACTGCGTAGGATTTATTTTAGAGATGCAAACATTTGCGCAAAATCAGCAGCACTCACCTTCCCCAGTCCGATGTAATGCACGTAAGATACGAGAAGAGTAATAGTTGCCTACGCTAGTACCATAATTAAATTTGGACCCTGTCGAAATCTGAAGATTAGCATTTTAGTACTACACGCCCCGAAAATCAAGGTGGTGACCATATATTAGCCCGTTTTAAATACAAGTTACCGTCAATTTTAGATTACTTTTTCACTAATTCAAAACGGATAATTGTTACTTTTTTATTATCCTAACCTAGTCTTTGTTACAAGGAAACTTCGCGATGTTAAAAATGTAACATCGTACATTGTAACTAATACATTGACTTGAAACCCACACTATATTAAAGTTATTTATGCTATTCGATAACAAATACAATTACGTTCGAAGTATATAGTCGTCACGTCACGTTCCGTTCTACCTTTACCTTTTTGCGTCCAAGGTCGTATCACACAACCACGAAATTGACACACAAATTTCAGACATATGCCAAATTACAAACAGACCTTATTACTGTTAAAAATTCCTAATTGAACTATATTAATATTGTAAATAAGATGCAAATTGAATTGTTTGTATAGAAACAGGGGAAAATAATAAATTTGCGCAATATTTAACCGTTTCACACTGGCTGGCGAGTACCATTGTTTGTATGGGAAGCTTGTGAAACTACTTACGTGTATTTTGTAATGGGATTAGCAATGTGTTAGACAGACTGATAAAGTCAATTTCATTCTCTGGAATTACGTGACAATTGCATAATAAGATAGATCAATCTTAGTTCCGTGAAAGTACACAGCTACGTTATCCGCAGGATGGATGCATGTAATTATTAAAGGACTTGGGTGTAATTAATTTTATGTTATTTTAAAAGGACTATTAATACTTCATAATTGAGTTTAACTGTACATCGACCTCACAGAGACCGTAATGTTGGTGCGTCGTATTAGTGTAAAATAATGAAATGCTTCAGCTATTACAGGAGGAGGATCACGAGATCTGTGTCACAGATAATACAGATGGTATTTGTGTACATTTGTTTTACGTACATTTATAATTTGATATCATTATCTAAATAACTTTTTTATTTTATACCTGCATACAACTGGGCATTAAGTCCGCTCTTGTAAATTTTTATATGGAACAAAAAAAATAAATAAATAATAACCTACTTCTCTAGTCTCGACTCTAGTGTCCCACAAAGTTATACTACCGCTTCATTTATTATTATTATTAGTAATGATTTAAGTATATAAATAGAAATTGTGATAAATTATACCATTTAATATCTTCTAATTTATAAAACTAACCCTAGACTGATAGGCAAAAAACTCACAGCTAAACCAGTGGATCTAGAGCCATGAAAATTTTCACCAGAGTTCTTAATAAAACGCGTTATTAATAGAGCGCCAAGAAAACTTAAGAAAATTCGTTCCTTGGGGATTAAATAGGGGATGAAAATTTGTACGGAATTTCATCATTTGCAAAGTTAAAAATATAGTTGTATAATGTAATTGTCTAATATTTGTAAAGTGTCGTATAGTTCTTGTAATGTTTCCGATGGAGTATCTCATCGAGTACGCGGTTAGTAAGTAATAAAAGTCATTATATTTTAAGAGATCCAAGTGAGAAATGGGCGCACAATTCATTTGACGGTAAGCGATGCCTGACAGATACAGATGCGTTGTCACTTTTGTGGACTAAAGTGCAATCCTTCATCACCGGTAATCGGGTCATTCGTTTTTTCATTTAGAACTCGCCTTCCGCCTTCCACCGTCTTGCGATGACTCTCACCGTCGGGTGTTGGTCGGTACGATATGTATACACATACAGGCAATGAAATAAACATAGGGTGCAAACTGTTCTATTTTACATAGATACATACATTTTTTATTACATTGAGAGTAACGTAGGCGTTTCATTCACTTATGGCAAGTGATTCCTGCGGCTCATGACATATATATATCACCTTGACAAGGAATCATAATTAGGATGCGTTGTTACCCTTTAGGAATGCGATGGAATGTCTCCTTACCAGTATTAAAGGTCTCCGGATCAAATAAATCAATCCTATACTCACCAGACAAAACACAGCAGCATTATTCTGCTATATTAGGGTGGTATTATGTAAGGGCGTGGTCCTAACCCGGTCGAGCTGCCCTGTTCATTCTGTAGCTAGAAACAGAATGCGGTGTAACTCTATCACTGTAAAAAATTTATAAATTGATTGAGTATATACATTAGCTATCGTATGCTAATCCTTTTTAAAAACGATAACATTCTACGCCAATTTTTATATAACCAAACATAAGTCATAATAATAATATAAACTATACAACTGTACTTTCCACAGAGCAAAAAACAAGCGAACACACTACCAAGGAGACGTGGAAACGAGTTTTAAAAACTACATACTGGCAAGTTGGCCTTACTTAACGTTGCTTGCATTATTACTGATGTGCATCACTATTGACCTTGCCGGGCCTCACGGCTACGTAATATCAACATAACATAGCGATTAGACAAGACACTTTATAGAAAACTAGGAATGCAGCTTTAGAATGCAAATGATGGTCGATATCGTGGCAATAACCCTCTGAACGTTTTATGTTAACTTATGATAATTGCCTTTCCTATAGGAATATAACATCGCACACATTTATAAGTTTATGATACTGTTAGTTTATATTATATAGTAATATTGTAAAATTGCATATTTGAAATGATTACCTAGAATGGTAGTTCAAAAATGTATACTTGAACGTATGTAATATATGTAATGTATAAAAAATTATTATAATTATAATTTATCAGATTAGTCACTCTCAAGACAAAGAACTTGATTTAATTGCTAAATATGACATTATGAGGATATATATCTACCTTGTGGTCCTAACTCTGTCATCAAGTTGATGAACAGTGGATTTATGAAAATGCTTTTTTGTTTATGGAGCCGTTTGTGGGAGGTCTATGTACAAGGATGGATTAGTGATGAGCCGAGATGAAGATGATAATCATAGAGTTGATAGCTCAGTGGTTAAGCGCTCGCTTTTAATTCAAGCAAACCGAGTTCGACGGTGATAATAAAATGGACTTTAAAAAAGCGCCTTTCCACTACTACGACCAAAACTATTATTATAGAAGTAACCAAATTATTAAATGTGATAAAAAAGTTTATTTAAAACTAATTTATTCGAATCAAAGCAGCGCTAGTTATAACATAAAAAATATGTAAATACCTACCTCTTAAAAGTTCTGAAATGATGGTTCTGAGAAGATGGGAAAAAAAATCACAATAAACATCTCAACAATTCTTCTCTTCCTTTTCACGTTGAACTCGGTGACACAATATGAAATCAATAATTTCAGAGACCCTAAAGATATTAACAATATCTATTTCATCATTATTATTTAAATCTAATTCCAATCGGTCCTAAGAATTCTATTTCAAAAAAGATTATGAAGTACCACCTTGAGACTGCCTTAACCTAGACATACTCACAAGTTGTGGTTTCTGTAACATCTAGATTTCATGTTACAAAGACGAGGAATCGAAGCTTGTTTATCTTTGTATCACGCATAAAATTTTGTGATAAACAAGTGAATAGAAGTATAGTTTTTAATGAATTTTGAGAGTGATAGAGTCACATTGCAACTAGTGTCTGCAGCAAGATGGGTCGGCATACGAAGGAAGTACCACGTCATCACAGGACACTAGAGTAATATAGGGGCATAACGCTGTTGAGTTTCGTCTGATGATTGAACGGTTCCGAAAACCCTTAGTACTGGTACGGGGCATTTTATCTTATGCGTATTTATTATCACTTTGATATTTAACAAAAATAGCGTAACATTGATCTACTTATTCAAAATCAAAGCATAAATTAAACTATAAAACGCTATATAATATTATAATACTTCCATGAATACTAAGCAATAAGCTTTATTCTTTTATTTAACTATCGTAAGAAAACGTGCAACATCGTAATGATAAATGCAATCTATGCGTTCACTTCCTCTGTACTAAAACAAACATTACGTAACGATATACTTGACCACAACACGAATTCTTTTATAACCGCACTATACAACGACTGCTGCAAAGCATAATGTTTTAGTAAGTTACATTATAACTTTTCTATGACATTCACATTGCCGATATAGCCGTAGTGATCGCTGTAGGAGACATGCGGTAACGGGTCTGGAGTTTTTAAAGGCATGGTCCGTTAGTTGGGTCACGGCAGGTTTAAATGGATATATTTAGACTCTGTCTGGTATGGCGGACATCGCTTGCAACATTTCAGATGAACAATAGTCGCAGGTATTTAGAATGACGCAAGGAATATATAAAATATTTATCTATTATTTCATGAATAATCGCGACGACTTGGCAGCATGTTTAGATTGCTAATATTTAAAGGTTCTATCTAGCATGTAATTAAAAACGGTATGGAGTCCAAATTTTAGATTTATATATTACTCTGTATAGTTGGTTTCTTACTGCAGAATGAATGGGTCAGCTCGACGGGGGGTGGAACTACGACCTCATAAAATACTAGCGTAAAATAGCAGCATAACACTGCTTTGTTTCGACTGGTGAGTGTAGGAATCCGAACACCTTTATTACTGGTGACGCGAGGCATTGCATCTCAATCCTCAAGGGTGACAACGCATCTGCATTATGATTCCTTGTCAATCCCAATCCAAATGTCCCGTAGGAATTTCTTACAATCAGGTGTACTCGTTTGTTCCTCTCAATATATATATATATATATATATATATATATATATATATATATATATATATATATATATATATATATATATATATATATATATACTGGGTAAAACCAGCAAAGGAGTGGTTTGTTTTGATTGTTTATTATGTTTGTATTTTTAGTTTTGAGACAGTTCGCCCGTGTGTTCGTTGATTCGAGCATCAGCTGTTTTGATTTTGTGTTTCATTGCTGGTTTTTTTTTAGTAAAGTAATGTATTTTATGAAACTCGTTTCACTTAGCTGTACTAACATGATGGAGCGTAAATAATGCTAATAAAGCGTTTTACAATATGTTTTTTTAATCAAGATCAATTATTTTTCCGTCCCATCATCAAGTGTCTACTATCGTCTGTCTTCATTTTCGGAAGCGGTCTCTAATATATATATATATATATATATATATATATATATATATATATATATATATACTGGGTAAAACCAGCAAAGGAGTGGTTTGTTTTGATTGTTTATTATGTTTGTATTTTTAGTTTTGAGACAGTTCGCCCGTGTGTTCGTTGATTCGAGCATCAGCTGTTTTTGATTTTGTGTTTCATTGCTGGTTTTTTTTTAGTAAAGTAATGTATTTTATGAAACTCGTTTCACTTAGCTGTACTAACATGATGGAGCGTAAATAATGCTAATAAAGCGTTTTACAATATGTTTTTTTTTTAATCAAGATCAATTATTTTTCCGTCCCATCATCAAGTGTCTACTATCGTCTGTCTTCATTTTCGGAAGCGGTCTCCTAATACCCTGTATATATATATATATATATATATATATATATATATATATATATATATATATATATATATATATATATATATATATATATATATATATATATATATATATATATATATATATACTTCCATGAATACTAAGCAATAAGCTTTATTCTTTTATTTAACTATCGTAAGAAAACGTGCAACATCGTAATGATAAATGCAATCTATGCGTTCACTTCCTCTGTACTAAAACAAACATTACGTAACGATATACTTGACCACAACACGAATTCTTTTATAACCGCACTATACAACGACTGCTGCAAAGCATAATGTTTTAGTAAGTTACATTATAACTTTTCTATGACATTCACATTGCCGATATAGCCGTAGTGATCGCTGTAGGAGACATGCGGTAACGGGTCTGGAGTTTTTAAAGGCATGGTCCGTTAGTTGGGTCACGGCAGGTTTAAATGGATATATTTAGACTCTGTCTGGTATGGCGGACATCGCTTGCAACATTTCAGATGAACAATAGTCGCAGGTATTTAGAATGACGCAAGGAATATATAAAATATTTATCTATTATTTCATGAATAATCGCGACGACTTGGCAGCATGTTTAGATTGCTAATATTTAAAGGTTCTATCTAGCATGTAATTAAAAACGGTATGGAGTCCAAATTTTAGATTTATATATTACTCTATATAGTTGGTTTCTTACTGCAGAATGAATGGGTCAGCTCGACGGGGGGTGGAACTACGACCTCATAAAATACTAGCGTAAAATAGCAGCATAACACTGCTTTGTTTCGACTGGTGAGTGTAGGAATCCGAACACCTTTATTACTGGTGACGCGAGGCATTGCATCTCAATCCTCAAGGGTGACAACGCATCTGCATTATGATTCCTTGTCAATCCCAATCCAAATGTCCCGTAGGAATTTCTTACAATCAGGTGTACTCGTTTGTTCCTCTCAATATATATATATATATATATATATACTGGGTAAAAAAACCAGCAAAGGAGTGGTTTGTTTTGATTGTTTATTATGTTTGTATTTTTAGTTTTTGAGACAGTTCGCCCGTGTGTTCGTTGATTCGAGCATCAGCTGTTTTTGATTTTGTGTTTCATTGCTGGTTTTTTTTTTAGTAAAGTAATGTATTTTATGAAACTCGTTTCACTTAGCTGTACTAACATGATGGAGCGTAAATAATGCTAATAAAGCGTTTTAAAATATGTTTTTTTTTTAATCAAGATCGATTATTTTTCCGTCCCATCATCAAGTGTCATTAGTACTATCGTCTGTCTTCATTTTCGGAAGCAGTCTCCTAATACCCTGTATATATACATTAACTGTTAATATGCCTATAAAGAATTAAAATATGGTTAAAAAAAATTAAGTTGAAATAAATGACAATAATAATTATAATATTCTTCCAAAGCGATGATAATGATGATGTCCTTTTTGTCTATTTTCGAACTGGGCGATATTTCCTCGTCATATGTCTAAACGACATCAGCTGCGCAGATTATATTACAGTGCCGTCAGCATTCGCGGTCAACACAAAGGCTCTTAATTTTCGTTCCATTTCCAAAAACGGTTCAAATGAAGAATATTCAAATAAAGATTAGATTTCCTTGATTTCTAAATCGGGTTCTCACAAAATGTTACCGTGAAATAGTATAAAAAGCCTGCTATTTTTCTTATGGTGAGTATGAAGTTATGACGACCCACTTTGTAGCGGGGCACTCCGCAGTCCTCGCGAATGACACCATGCTGGGCATAGGATAAGGTAAACTGTATGTTATAATCATACTCGTAAATCTATCCAAGAGTGTGCATAAATTTATCCAATGTATTCTAAATTTAAAAATATTCAGAGTATACTTTGTATTATGAAAGCTTCGCTAAAGTTCAAAAGCATCAGAGACAGATTAAGATACAGTATGCCATAGTCGGAGGCCGGTCTCCGAAAATGGCCGCGGGTTGACGTAACCAGCAACCTTGTGCAACAGACATGCTGGGCGGGTACAAGCGGGTAACAAAGTAAATGTGATAAAATAATAATATTTCTTAGCTTCTATTGTGGACATGATTTTCATTAACTTTATCAATATATACATAAATAAATGTTATGTTACCGAAACCGTTTAGATTTTGTGCTGTACTGAATTCACTGAAATTCAGTTATTTTTTTTTTAATCAAAAAATTAAATAAACATCATTTTAATTAAAATAAATTATTTATAACAAGAATAATTTACTCAAACAATTTATTTAAAACTAGTTTAATAATAAAATTGTAATATCAAATAAAATATGCTTGATAATATAAAATATATTATAACGCTTTTTCTCCTTGACAGTACATCACTGACAACTCGCCAGGCCCGTAGTCTGCGCTGTACTGTGCCTGTCAACTGTAACCAAGCCTTTTTAATGACATTGATTCGCTCACGTTGCATTAACTTAGTTTACTCTCTTGTCGAATTACGAAATGTTGAATAAAAAGTTTTAAAAATAATTGTTAAATATAACCAAATACAATTATTAAATATTAGTAAATATTTAATGTCCATTGTATACAAACGTACCTATATATACGCCTCGTATATTAATATTTAGTGTATACAAACTATTCTGCAATCTAACTGCGTATGCCTTACATCAAGCTCATCGAGCTCACAGTTCACCTGTTAGTTTCTGTAGCCCATAACACCCTAATTCATCTCTAATAAGATATCATCGTGCAGATGCGTTGTGTCTCCTTAGTACTGAGATGTAAAGCTTAGTTACCAGAAATATGTCTTCGGATCCCTTCACTCATCAGACGAATCACAACAGCATTATGCTGTAATTTTACGCTGGTATTCTGTGAGGGCCTATCCCGGTCAAGCTGACCCATTCATTCTGCAGCTAGAAACAGACTGTAGACGTAGCTCTACCACGTTTACCCCATATAAATCTACACCAACCTTTGTTTCAAAATGCACATGCGTTATCACAAAAATAAATATAGAATGTTCTCAGGATTACTTCTTTAAAATTAGCATCTGTATTGCCCTTAAATCGTTTATTATTATGATATTTTCTCAAGAAAGTATACCAATGGAATTCTGTCATATCTTTACGTAAGATACTATAGGATATGTTAATCGATGACTCGTTTGAGACGGTCAGTATTACCCTGTTTTACCTTTTATTGCGTAAGTTATAAGGGCAGTAGAATGATCTTTATTTAATAGTTATTACGTAAATCGTTATACAACATTGAGCTGAGGTAAGGTAACATTAACTTATCACTGGTGACGAGGCATTCCATAATAGTAAGCACGGATGATGACGCGTTAGCTCTATGATTCCAAATTGAGTTTTCGTGTCCATTATTTCCAACCATTATATAAAATTTAGTAAATACAATCGAGAATCAAAATGAAAAGCGAAATTATTTATATTATTTTTATATTAAGGCCTTGACATAACACACTTCAGCAGGTCAATTATTAAATGAATTTAGCGCCATGATCCAAAAAGTAAAGCCAGAGAGAAAAACCTGCCACTCTTTTTAAATGTTTGTTTTGAAGATTTGGTGCAAATATATTAAATGGCTATTCGTTGGTACATGCAATGAACTTCATACAAAAACAGTAAGTAATGGCGTTATGGGCCTCTGATACTCAGCTTATTATAAGCAATTGATAATGGTAGAGCCGCACTAGGTTCACGCTAGATCGGGAGACGCAATAATAGGTAAAGAGGCAACCCATCTCAGTCATCAGAAATGACACCAGACATGCATCTTTAATCTTTGTTAACCATGGGTATAGATGTTAAGGCTCGAAGTCATCACTTGCCATCAGCTCAACTGTGTGCTCGTAAAAAACAAGAAGGCATATATTTGGGCAAATATTTCTCACTTAACTTTTTTTTTCTAGTAGTATTTTAAGTCAAGGATTTTATTCTTCGAGATAGTTATATTTCTCCTTGTTGGATGCTAAGATTTTTTAGGTCTTTAAATTTACTTTTTCTAACTGTACCATACAAATCACACGTAGGCTGTAACAACATAATATGTTAAGAATAAATGCATTCTTTTTTAAATTTAGACACGTTGTAAAACAAAGATGGGTTTTCGATTGACCAGCAGCATTGACCGACAGCGAAATATTGGCGCCGATACGACATTGCCACGCTGCCATTCAAACGTGCGGAAAATAAATATAAGTCCTGCCCTTAAAAAAACCAACGTGAAGTAGCAGTACAGATCTGCTATGTTAAAGCTCGTTGGATTAAATTATTAGAAGGAATATCCAGATTTCTGTATCTTTGGAGACTTAGTCACAAAAATCTTTCATATTATATCGGCGTTGCAATCTCGCAAAAAGATTGCTGCCCTGTAAAATTAATTACAATTTAGTTTTAAGCGCATCTTATAATCAAGTCACTTAATATTATCAGGAAAACTACACAAAGGTTGTTTTTGTTACTTAGAACAAATTTACTAAACTGAATCATCACCAATTACAAATTTTTGTTACAAAAACTGACAACAAAAAGCACTTAAAGCACATTTTCAAAATGGCTCCTTCAGATAGTTAACACATCAAATTGCTGTTTACCCGCGTTTGTCTCTACCCGGAAGTCAAGTCAAGGTCCGCCAAGCATGACATCAAGGTAAAGAAGCACCAGTTCTGTGTAATATTATAATTAGTGCGTGTGTGTTCTTAATTATAGTATCAAACTGTTCAATTTTGAAGTCAACAAAATTTTCGTATTCGTGTAAGATTTTTTATGCAGAGCTACACTGCAGTTTGTTTCTAGCTGCAGAATGAATGGGTCAGCTCAACCGGGGTAGGACCACGCCCTCACAGAATACCAGCGTAAAATAGCAGCTTAACGCTGCTGTGTTTCGTCTGGTGAGTGCAGGGATCCGGAGACCTTTATTACTGGAGACGAGGCATTCCATCTCAGTCCTCAAGGGTGACAACGCATCTGCATTATGATTTCTTATCAAGTATGAATGTAGATGTCATGGGCCGCAGGAATCACTTACCATCAGGTGAACTGTGTGCTCGTTTGTTACTCTTAATGCTATAAAAAAAAAAATTATGAATAGTATTTTGGTTGAATTTTAATTGACTGTCGGCACACACTAAATAGTTATTTAGTGTGTGCCCTCTTTAGTGTCCCCTATAGCAAGAGATAGAAGTCTTTCCATAACAAACTTAAAATGTACCATTGTATAATTAATCAATAATTTAAATAAAAATTAGATTTCCGACAATCAGTGACTTAAAAATGACGTTAAAATATAACCTATCCATTTTCAGTAGACATGCAACGAAAACAAGGTTGCTTATTTTTTTTTATATGATACACAGATATACACAGTTCACCTGATGGTAAGTGATATCCTATAAACACATCCATCCATCATTCAACATGTTGTCACACTATTGGCATGCTATCACAGCATACGATACATATTAGTGACTTCCTCGGTTTCAGTGTGTAATAAAAATTAGAGAGAATGCGAAAGAGAGAAATACTATATTATCATTATAAACTTTTATTAAAATAATGCAGAGCCTTTATACGAAAGTCGAAAATGTCAATGTAGCCATACTCAGCGACAATTTCAAGCGCAGTGTCAGAAATAAAAGAGCATTAACGTATCACTACCCTGTTGCCATATTTTGCTTCAGTTTGTTAGTATGCATTTTTCGCCATCAACTGCTGACCAGGATGAGCTCGTGAAATAAAAAGTGCAGTGCATAAAACAGCAGATTAAGTTCTCATTTAATAATACAAGTTAATAAAATTCACCTTACACAAAAGTAAATTCGAATTTAAAATTTAATCCATTAGAAGCCTGACTGAGCCGAGGTTCAGCCCTCACGGTGACCCTCGTGGTAGTTGCTTTCACGCACAGAGTAACGGTCCTGGTCGACGTTTAGGTTACACTCAAATAAAGGTCTCGGTTGTCCTAAGCGCTCGGCCATCTTTCAACCCGATGAAGCTGTAAAAGCGTTGTTACAGGAGCGCAGCAGCTTCAACACCTTAAAACCATCGTTATATTATATATATAGGCTTCAAGCATAAAAAAAATTCCAGTACGCCTTGAACAGAAGTATTAGAACTTGCTTCATACATCTCGGAAACCTGCGTACTTACATCGCAACTGTATTGCCAACGCTCTACGCTCTCTGTCCATATCGTCAAACATATCTTCGGTCGGTGCTACGATATTATAAGTTCTAAGAGCCCGTTGATATCAGCATATCTCTCACATATATTGAGCAGTCCTCTCCTGGTCCTATCAGATTGAATGACTCAGCAAGCATCTACCGATCTTACTGCACATTCACTAAGACGGACAGAGAAGATGACATTATAATATAAAGTGATGTCATCTCATATCATCATTTACATCATCAATTTAGAAAATCATCTTAATACCAAATAATCATCTTAATACCAAATAATCCACAATATAAGCCATATTTTTATATTGTCTATAAACACGTTCAATTGGATAAACGTTTACACGGTCGTTACACAAGATATATAAAAAACCTAACAGAGTATTCTTTGTTTGTTTAACGAAGTGAAAGATAAAGTTACCTTCACACCTAACTTAGCCGCGGTCCGCCTAGATTAAGCACAGGTATTAAGTGAATGGCATACAATGTTGCGCAATCGCCCAGCAAAAACTGATAAAGAGCTTTCTCTATCTGAGTATTCTGTCAGTCATTCAAAGTTAGTAAACTATTCATTCTTACTTACACTAGCTTCCTTTTTCTGCAGCAGTTAGGGGGAAAGAAGAAGGACATAATTCCCCTTCTAAGTGAACGCGGCCTTGATAAGAATCACCTCTGAAGAATTAAATGGAATATCTAATTTTTTTACATGTGACAAACGTGCACCCATTGCTTGCTATTTCACGCTGGTATTCTGTGAAGGCATGGTTCTATCCCGGTCGAGGTGACCTACCCCCATTGAATATCAAATTAAAACGTAAAATAGCAGCATAACGCTCATATGTTTCGTCTGGTGGCAGGGACTCCGTCTTAATCCTCGGGGGGATGACGCATCTGTATTGCATTATGATACCTTAACGAGAATAAATGTGGGTGTCACGAGCCGCAGTTATTATTTACCATAAGCTGAACTGCTGTGCTCGTTCCTTACCTTCAATATAAACTCATAAATACGATATACTCGTTAAATTATATTTTTATAAAATCCGTTAAATTATTATTATTCAAGTTTCATGTATACAGATGCTTTTTAAATCTTTATTTACATTACTTACAGTAGTAATGGAAGTGGGGCGCACTTGTTGCATACTCAATGTAAACATTGCATCATTAAACTAAGTTTGGTTCCACATATCGCAACCAGAATCCGATCCGTGTCTCTATACAACACTTGTTCATATACTGGTAAGCTACAGTTTCGTAGGTTATATATATTGACTTTAATTATATGTACTCCAGATTTTACTCAGAGTTTTTTTTTATATGAACAATAATTCCAACTTAATACGATCAAAGAATCTTTAGAATAATGTTAAATATATTCCAGTAAAAGCAATAGCTATACAATTTTGTCAGCTTTCATAATTTATAATGCGTCTGTTTATTGGTAAGTGCACAACTTGAGTACATCTGATTTGGTTATTTTTCTAAATATCCCGAATATATATAAATATAGTCCGAATAATATATATAATATAGTCCGAATTAGGTTTTAACGGAAAGAAAAAAGTCCCAATAATTGGCAAATTAGGGAAAAACTGAATGTTTATCTATGGGTTTTTGTATGAACTATGAAAATATAGATAATTTTCACAAATTCATTAAACGTCTTTGGGGTCAGCTAGTTAAAGGCAGGTGACATATTAATAGCGCCCCTGATGCTGCAGATGTTCATGGGCTGAGTTCATAACCTAGGCATACCAACCTAACATAGGCATTTACTCGCACGCTGATTCTTTTTTATATTACATTGAGAGTAACAAACGGGCACACTGTGAACCCGATGGTAAGTGATTCCTGCGACCCATGACATCTTCATTCATCCTTGACAAGGAATCATAATGTAGATGTGCTGTCACCCTTGAGGACTGAAATGCTTGTATGCATTCCAGTCCAATAATAAAGTTCTCCGAATCCCCTACGTTTACCAGACGAAACAGAGCAGCATTATACTGCTATTTCTCGCTGGTATTCTTTGAGGGCGTGGTCCTACCCTGATCGAGTTGACCCATTCATTCTACAGCCAAAAACTGCAGCGTAGCTCTACCACTATAGATATGATATTGGATAACATATTGGAAGTCACTAGATGGTCTATATTTACTACTTGTATGTACTGTAAACAACTATATATGTACATCCTCGGTGAGCATTATCTTTGCCTTTCAGGTCTATAATAGCTAATAATTAGGTTTGCAATATACTAAGATATCGCAAATAATTTTATTACAAATAATATTTGTGGAAAAGTTGTATATTATTACAATCGTTAAAAACATAACAGTACCACGTTGAGGCTAATTTCTAGCAGAAGTATAGGTTGGTTTAACCGGGAAAAGACCATGCCCTCAAAGTATATTAGTGTAAATTAGCAGCATAACGCAGCTATATTTCGTATGGTGATTGTGGGCATCCGGAGAATTAATTACAGGCATTCCATCTTAGTTCTTAAGGATGACAACGTACGTATGTGCATCTTTAATCTTTGTTCAGAATGGATGAAGGTATTCATGGACCGAAGTTACTTTACACTTACGATCAGGAGAACTGAGTGACCGATTGTCACAGTAACTAAAGACAAATAATTCAAATGAATAGCGTTACTTGTATAATGGTATTTCTCAATCTGTTTCCGATTTTAAAAAACGAGTAGACTTGGCTGTCTGTGTACTAGTTATAGAATGCGACTTGTCGATATTACCGTGGTTATAAAGAGAAGGCCAAACGCACGTTGTGTGGGACGTAGATCTCGTATTACGTATCGTTATTGCAATCAACGTTAGGTCACGCTTGATAGGGCACGGGGCTACCGTTCTAGGAAAGAGATGAAATAGAATAACAATAAAATAAATTCAATTATCGATAAATATATTGATGAATTATATCACGAGTTACGTGATAGAGTACGACTCTACCATTGATGCACGAAAAGACAGCCTTGAACAGGGTAGAGCCAGGCTTTTCGAAATACTGGTGCAAAATAGTAGTTTAATGCTACTGTGTTTCATCTGATGGAAGAAAGAAACCGGAGACCTTATTACTAATATGGGGAATTCTATTTAGAACTCTAAATTCCTTAGCGCTGATGAACATGGGACCCGGGAATCTCTTAAGATAAAGATTTATTTTTTTAATTTATTTATATATTTAGTATATATATATTTATAATTTATATAGTAAATAAGTATCTTATATATACTTATTTACTATATAAATGCAATTATAAATAACTGTATTTATTTCCATACTATTTATGTTGTTTGTATTTGTACTGCTGAATAAATATATAATTAGATAGTCATGATTATTTAATTATTTAAAAAATTATGTTCGTAAATTATGGTCATAATATAAAAATTAATATATAAAAATGCGTCATTTACATTTGGTGAGATTCTTTTTTTTAATATATGTGTAAGGCTGTTGGCCTTAAAGGCTTCTTCTTAACGAAACAGACTCGCGAGCAGGGCGCCCGGGAGTTCCATCCGATTTTCTCTTCGTCCTTATCACATAATATCATATATTAAGGATATGGTTTAGACCTGAATGAGTTATGTAACATAATGCCTCGTTGTGCGTCAGATAAAAATAATTATAATTAGTATTCTTGGAGTAATTTTATATTTTTTATATAACCTTCATACTAATTACTTTGCTCTCTTAAAATGGTCGTTGCAATAGGTACGACTATATAGATAATCTATGATTTTATTAATTGATATTTATTTGTATACGACAGAAGTTGCACAGAGTTGTATTTAAATCTAAAAAGACTACCTAAGGCGTAAGCAGAAAAGTGATCAGATATTTTTTGATCAAAAAATAGTATGTTTAATAAATATGCACTAGTACACATAATCAAAGTACATTAACATATATACTTGTATAATTGCAGACATTTTCTATTATATGTACATTTTTTTACAAAAAAATACAAAAAAATTGTCCCAGAACTCATAAATCTATAACTATATTGAATTGTAATGAATGCTCTATCTGAATATTTAATTGTAATGAATCTATACCTCTACCTATACGTTATTTCCAAATTATTTAGGAAATATCAAATTAGGCACTATCTTATAATTAAATTTCTTTATACACTGTAGGGCCCAGCCATAATAACTATTAGCTGGCTAACACCGGGGTTAATAAGAAAAGGGGGACCACACCTTTTGACTTAAAATCACACAATATTACTGTTATATTATAAACATATATGTTGACTGTTGTGATGTTTATTATTGAGGACACATGTAACTTATTCCAGTGATTCACCAGAAGTGGATCTGGTAGTGCTGTGTGCTGGAAGCATGAGTAACTCTAGTCTAGGGTTACTGCTACTTCCTGAAATTAATGAACGTAAAAATAGACTCAATGGCTTTATTATTAAGTCCGCGCGTTTATGAACTTTTAAATTTGTTAAGCTTAATGCAATAAAGACTAAATAAATCATGTAATGTACATACACGATCCAACAGGACATTCTGTCCCAAACCCAGTTATTAATAGACCAAGTAAGGCTAATAATGATACATTGGCCTTTAGACACAAACTTCCTTAAAATACCTGTAGACCGAGATATACATAAATAGTATGTGTGTTGCAAATATTTATTTATATTATCTACAAACAAGGACTGAGTGCTATTTTACTTAGTATAATTTTTTTTTATAGAATAATTAATATTTTAATTACATTTTGTTTTCATTGTTTCAGACTGAACTATGTGGGGTTTTCTATTGGTAGTGGCGCTGACGTCAACCGCGCGTTCCAAGCAAATTCCGGCCACTACCGGTAAGCAAGTTCATCTATTCAACTTAAAAGTTTTTGTCTCGCCCCATACATAAGACTCAAATTTTAGCAATTTGAAATAACGAGCTCTTCCTGCAGAGAAAGAGAATTTAGAGCCACGGTACCTAAGTGTCGGAAGTGCTAGCTTTTACTCGGGTTATGCGAGACAACTGAGTTCGATTCCAGACATAAATATTTTTTTTACTTGCAATTCCACCACTAACACACTCGGCTCAACCGCGGAATTTATATATATATATATATACATATAAGCTGTAACTTTACTTTACATTTCCAGAGATTTCCATGGTAGCTTATCGATTAAAAATCTGCAATGAGCGTACAGAAGATAAAATTGATTAGTTTATATAGTTAGTATACGGGACCTGGCTAACAAGCCCTACAAGATTAGGGTCTACCACCGCATTTACGTTTTACGTCCAATTTTTAATATTAATTCAACTTAAAGCAACAACTTTTGGGATAACCATCACATTATTTAAACACACACCTCATTTACGTTATACATTTCACGTTATACAACTCAGTAATTGCAACTCTGGAACGAGACGAGGTAAAAGGATTATGAATATAAAGTAACTTTAAAATTTTCTTAACAGTTCTACCTCTTGCGCAAATAACCCATGGTGTTCTCACCTCGTAGCTGGAGTTTTAGCTGTGAAGATTGTGATCTGAACCTAAGCTTACATTGCCCTGGCCGAGGATAGACCCTGACCATGCGTTAACAATTTTAAAAAAGTGCATCCGCTGACTGCGGTAAAGTAGCAGTGGTCCGCCTATCTATTCTGCGCTAGTTTATTTTGACACGTAACAAAGTATACGCAATGCTAGTTATCGTGTCTACTAACGTCAATAAGCAAACATAAAGGATTTATAGACCGGACTTTTTATGTCGTGTTTTTGCGTTACCGGTACTTCTTAAAGTACTGCTACAGTGTAGCAATATTCCAATAGCCGATTTAGTGGCCAGTGGAAGCGTGGACAGCCAGGGTCGTTGACCTCGCCCCCTCCTTTCCTCCAACGTCCCGCGCGACTCTGCGCGCGCATCCTTTAAGCAAGACTGGCTTAAGTTTCTGCTTACAAATCGTCGGTATAATGCGACGTTATTTTATACTTCTGTACCTTGACATTCCAGCGAACATAATGCAGGTTCGGAACAAAAAAAAATTAATACGCTCCTTTGCTATATCAAATTAAAATAATTTTGACCCTCCATATTTCATTCTACTCTTTTAAAATTGTTAAAATCATGGGCTATTTGTTAATTATATTAAAGCAACTCAAAAAATATTTTTATTTCATTTTTAAATTTATTTTTGTTTTGAAAGGGCTACAGCCACATTTAAAATTTTTGCCATAATTCAAACATAATTAAGATTGGGGTTATAATATCCTAGATTAAGGATTATTTTTAATTAAGATTCTAGGTACATATATACAAGTACTTCAAATTATTTATTACATTAGATTGATTATTTATTATATTAGAGGCCTGTTTGTTTTATACTATGAAAATTTGTACAAAAAGAAATAAATAATGCAATTATTTTAATTTAGGATAAACATAATATAACTATTTCCAGATAATTTTAACCCAACACAAAACACTAAGAAAACTCCTATCTTATCAGAACTAATGATGTACCCAGGAAAATCTCTACACTCACCTAACGATATATGTACAGATTTATATTGCTATTTCGTACTAGTATTTTGTAAGATTTTAATTTCTTTTATTATAGATAGGTTGGTCAATGGTAGGAAAAGATCTATTACATAAACTCGCTTGTTCATGTGGGCTTAAAAGATTCCCACAATGTCACTTCAACATATTTTCCTTGTATACACAAATAGTGGATTGCTAATAATAAAAACCCCAGTATATATTATTTCTTGTTACGGTTAGATCATCGAAGTTCCGTTTATAATCGTTATATAGTATTAGTCTTTTCTCTTCACCTACTTGCGATTTCTAAAGCATTAATTACCAGCTACACATTACCACAGCAATTATACACTGGTTAAATAGTTTCTTTTCAACCCACAATTAATGTTTTACAGTTAAATATAGGTAATTGCACTTCCGTCGTTTGTATGTCTGTTATATCAGGTAAATCAATCAAATTTACGGTAACCATTCATTACACGGATACGGAACCGCGACCATCTTAACCGCTAAGTTAATTATAGTCACGTATAATGTTCTTTTGCAATTGTTATCACGCTGTGAAACAATAGCAGTCACTAATCGTACGTGATAAAGGTTTATAAATTTTGGTCTAATCTTTTAATTAAATCTTTAAACAAATTTTACCAACAATTATTATTGTTTAATTATAATTTATAATGTTACTAGAGACACAATGGGGTAATACCTCATAGAACCGATAACTGACAATCATAGCTTAACGGTAAAGAAAGAAAAGTTCTTGACGATACGACCACAAGAAGGAAGGATGATCTACGCAAATTTGTGGGGAATCGCTGGTTGTGGTTCTTAGCAATTTATGGGGAAAGACCTATACTTAATTGTGAACTAGTGATGGACAGTGGTGATGGATGATTACATAAAAAATGGAGACGGGATCTTTTTTGTAGTAAAAGGTTTTTTTATTATTTAAAAAGAATTTTTTGTAATTTAAAAAGAAAAAGAAGAGTTAAGTACAGTACCTATTACGTCTTAGGTCCTGAGTCGAATCCCAGTCGAGGACTATATTTTTGTAACGTGAAGTTTTTGTAACTGAAATTTTAATTTTGATATTCATAGATAGTGTCCTTGACACTACATTTGTAATCTTCCGATCATATTGCACTTGGAAGAAACGATGAGTGAGTGCCGCCTCTACAAGATGTAGTGATAATAGAAATCTTCGAGATGACAATAACAACCTCACCTATACCCATACCAATAACATCTCAAAGGAATCAATACAAAAGACTTCAACGACTGGTTTGAATGATCATGGAGAACAACATGATCATAGAAAATTATGGACAAATACAATTCACATTAAAGGATTATTATTACATTACTAAGATAGTATGTCACCAAACTGCATAAATCATAGTAATATTAGATTTAAAATAAAGAATATATAACCAAAATTTTACAGCTTATGCCATACGGAACTAGTATTCTGTGGCCATGGATCAGCTTTCAGAAATACTAAAAATGACAAAAGCAGTACGCCTGAGTGGTCATAGAAAATTCTATGTTAGACTGAGTGACCACTCGTACAATGTTGCGAGAAGTTAAAAGAGAACAAAGGGAATTCAAGGGACCGTCCTACCATATCCATATATGTGTGGAAATTTATGAAAGCTATATATTTAAAAATAATAATACTTATTATTAATTTAATCGAAATCTTACATATTAACAAGTAAAATAAACTCGTCTGTCACAGTAACTAGTGAAACAAAATCAAGGTAGCAAACAAAGGTATTAACTACCATATTTCTAATTTATTACATAGCAGCCGACATTTTTAAATCCTTTACTCTAAATTTAAAATAAAATAAATGTTTTGTTATAGTATTAAAGTCTGGATAAGAATATCTAAAAGTATCCATGTTAATTCTTAGTGTCAGATTGTTTTTTTTTATTACGAAAATAGTTTTTTTTTAAGATTATAAACAGACCATAAGGATTAAGCTAGTGATATTAAATAAATTTTCATTCTGGATCTTCATATCGTCTAATAAAACGATAGATCGTGATTACTTTTTGCATCAAATAAAATTCTTATAAGAACTTCAACCATCTTGATATTGGTGTAAAAATTAAAGATGTAACACATCTATATAAATTATTCACATGTGACTTCGTTTAGAACTTTGTTATCGTCGTCGAAATTTAAATTTCGTTTTAAATCAACATAATTGTAATGTTTTCTTTAAAAGTCTATGGAATGAAGAAATAAAGTTTTCAACTTCTACCCTATTTTTTGTCAATTTCTTACCCCGAAATAATATACATTTTTTCATATGATTCAAAGCTAGATGTAGCAAAGATTTAAACCTTAAATTACCAATATTCATTTAAATTCTCCTGTCAACAGAACTGGTAACGACGTCAGTAGCGACGGCCACAGACCTGGCCACGACTCCATGGCCCGGGGCCCTGGCGCCTCTCGACACGCTCACCGTCGCGTGCGAGCGGGACAACATGCATGTCACCATCTCCCTCGCGAACACGCAGCCTTACGATAACAGGTATTCGGCGCTTTTATTCCTTTTTTGTCTGGATAGCTGGAAAAGTTAAGTTCGTGAAATATATTTTTATATGGATCTTTATATCATCTATATAATTTTTATGCAGTGAAACACTAGTCCTTGGCTTAATACGCAATAAAATTTATATTATTTTTACAATCAACGATAATTATAACAATTACAATACAAGAGGTTCCCTTATTAGAGAGATGATGCTCTAAGTTAAAGTCTTGAATAACAATATAATAATATAAAATTACTGGAATGATAGACCAATTAACATATTACTATATACACACCTAATAAGTATACTCCAAAATTCAATATCAGCGTACACAATTTGTATAAATTTCTTCACTACTTTTCCCAGAATTCGGTCATCTTTAGAGTCATAAGTCATCAGACACAGAACAGATAGATATATAACGCCTACAATGTTTTTAGTATCAAATTTGATAAAGAAAACGAATAAACTCACTGAGAATATTAAGCCTTTATAAGTTATAACCAAAACAGAATCAAAGTGATTTTATTAATTATTCTATTCAGTCGGATTTATGTGTTTATTTTGTACGTTCTTAAGCTATTATCTGCTTATACAGTTTGTTAAAAAATAATAGAATACAATAATTTGTATTATTGAAACTAAAGGTGGACAAACAATTGCATAATTCAAGTAATGGTAAGCGATTACTGCGTCCCTTAAGCACCATTCATCTTCAATAAGGATTCAACAAGCACATGCGTTTACTTCCCTGAGGAGTATGATTTAATGCCACATTTGTAGAATGATTAAATAATATTAAATATTTTCCTTTACGAAACACAGCAGTACTATGATGCTATTGCTGGCCACATGGAATAATGGTTTGAGTCCTGAGCCCGTCTTTTTTGTTCTTTTATTACATTGAGATTAACAAACGAGAACACAACTCACCTGATGACAAGTGATTCCTGCGGCCCACGACATCTACATTCATCCTTGATAAGGAGTCATAATGCAGATGCGTTGTCACCCTTGAGGACTGAGATGGAATGCCTCGTCACCAGTAATAGAGTTTACCGGATCCTACATTCGCCAGACGAAATACAGCAGCATTATCTTGCTATTTTACGCTGGTATTCTGTGAGGGTGTGGTCCTATCTGGTGGCTCAAGATGGCCAATTCCTTGTGCAGCTAGAAACAAACTGCAATATAGCTCTACCACTTAGTTTCATAAAATAAAATCGTTTAAAATTTTCCACATTCCTTATATTCTCGTTTCCCCTACACAGCATCTACGACACATTCAACGGGATCGTTTACCCGGCCGGACTGGGCAGCAACTCCTCGTGCTTAAGGGAGTACGTGTCCGCACGGGGTGACCTGCAATACACGCTG
The DNA here is from genome assembly GCA_029286865.1 of Teinopalpus imperialis. NCBI lineage: Eukaryota > Metazoa > Arthropoda > Insecta > Lepidoptera > Papilionidae > Teinopalpus > Teinopalpus imperialis. The sequence continues at coordinate 12,153,768 of JAGSMU010000004.1, forward strand.
CCACTCAAAGGATGCAACACCATGTCAACGGATGACGTGAGTTTTCATTTTCCATTGGGTTAGGAGACATCACTAGTTATTATTTTCGTTATAATTACTTAAAATATTTTGAGGAACTTTTATATATATATATATACATATATATATAAAAGTTAGTAAAATATATATGTAAAAGTATATATATATATATATATACATATTTGATTTACCTTAGTTATTCATAATTTATTTAACATAATCATATCACCCTGGCGGAATTTCTTTACTGAATTATATTACTCAACCTTTGAGTGAGAAAAGGTCCAGCCATCAGTGGCAAGGAGGAGTCGCGTCTTTAGTTCTAAACATAGACGACCTCATGGTCTCTATCGACTCGACCGCAAATTTAGCCTTTACTTAGACTCATATTTGCGCCTTTATTTTGACTGCTTTATTATTATTATAATTTTCAATAAATTCAAATAATCTATACACAATCTTCATTTCGCATGGTGGTATTACAAAAAAATTGTTTATCTCGACAATACGCTTTATGTGTTTTACTTTAATTAATTATTTATGTGCTATGTTGTATACGACAGTAGTATTATGTCACATAAATAAATTATTCATTCTTTCTATCATTCTTTAAGAATTGATGATTTTCATGATTTTTTAACGCTAATAACATACTCGCAATACACAACGTAATGATATACATCTAAATATTATTCCTTCAAAATAAATTTTCATCATCCACCTAACACTAAATGTATCCAACATTTTATTGTTTCCCAAGCCGATTGCCATATAGCAATACACATAGCACATAGTCTACCTGATGTTAAGTAATCCCATGACATCGACATTCATCCTCGATAAGGAATCATAATATAGAGGCGTTATCATACCCGATACAAAGATAGTATGGATTTTCACCAGTAATAAAGGTGTCTCTACCCTCAACATTCGAATACTAAATGCAGCTAGAAGCAAACTGTAACCTAAGCTTACTACTGCTGCTAAACTATAAGGGGCTACATTCAGATATAAAAGTAACAAATAAAATGAAAAAGAAGCTTGGCAATTTTCCAATACAAACAATAAAATAAACATTTGTACAGTCACACACATCAGTGTTTATTCTACTAAAATAATCATATGAAATTGAAATGATTAAATAAATAAATTGTAGTGCTGTTCCATATGTTTAACGATCATTATTGGTTTTATTTGAATTTTAACTTTTTGCATTACTATGTCACTAAAGGCATACTACCGGAAGAAGACTTGTTCACTGGTATGTTTATCTTGTATGTAATGCCTTAAACCTTAAAAACTTATTCATTAGACGTATAAACATATTTATTTACACGTTGATAGCATATATGATCCTCCTATCGATTTGGGTCGCAGCGATATGTTCTGATTATTATAATATGATATCAACTACGCAGGATATTGTTAAAGAAAAAAGGATTGCAGTGATCGCTTTGCACAAAGTGGGTATGGAGCCGTCGGTCATATTCCAGACACTTCAAAAGCTTGGTATCAGCCGTATGTTCGTTTATCGAACTATCAACAGATACAACAACACTTCCTCCGTCGAAGGTCAGAAAAGATCGGGGCGGCCGCGTGCTGTTAGATCTACAAAGGCTGCTAATGCTGTTAAAGCCGGAATTCGTCGAAACCCCATTAGGAAACAAAAACTCTTATCGCGAGAAATAAAGATTCCCGCTAGGACTCTGTCGCGTATTATAAAACAAGACCTGTAGCTCGGTGCTTATCGTCGATATGCCATACATGCCCTAATTCAATCTTTTAAATTAAAGAGAGAGGATCGATCGAAACGCCTTCTGTCGCGATACGCACGTGAATGGCACAGAAATATCCTCATTACCGATGAAAACATTTTCACGATTGAAGAACACTACAATAAGCAAAATGATAAAGTGTACGCTCACAGTTCTAAAGAACCAGCTCAAGTGGTCGGAAACGTGGTTATCATCCTGCGTCAGTGATGGTTTGATGGAGCGTGTCTTATCAAGGAGTCACAAAACTACATTTTTGTGAAAAAGGAGTGAAAACTTCAGCCAAAGTGTATCAAGATACAGTCTTTGATCATGTTGTGAAACCACTCAGCAAAACACTTTAAAAATATACCGTGGACTTTCCAGCAGGATTCTGCACCTGGTCACAAGGCACGAACTACCCAAGCCTGGCTTGAAACCAACGTTCCGGTCTTTATAAAAGCTGAAGACTGGCCCTTATTTAGCCCAGACCTCAACCCTTTAGACTTCAAATTATGGTCAGTTTTAGAGAACATGACCTGCTCTTAACGACACGGCGACATTGAGTCTCTTAAAAAATCTTTGGAGCAAGCAGTGACGAAATTTCCCTTGGAAATAGTGCGTAAATTCATAGATTCGTGGCCAAACAGATTAAAAGCCCTTATTAAAAGCCAAAGGTGGCCATTTTGAATAGAATATTTTTTTAATTTTATGCTGAGACTAATAAATATGTAGGTATAAATTTTAATAATATTACATTATTTCATTTGTAACAGACCTTATGGCCGGACTAGGTATATCATATTAGCATTAGCACGCGTCTGTACTCGTAGTGACGTCATCACCATGGTATGCTCCCATGGTACAAGTGAAATATAGCCTGAGAATGCTTTTGTATGGCCCTTAATATTTACACGTCCTTTACTTCACTGTGCGCTGGTAGAATACACGTATTATAAAGAAATATATTGGATAATGTTTGTGATCTGATAAAATGTAGTCTATTGTTGTACTAAACTATTCTTAATATATTATAAATACTAACAACTTATTTAAGGAATCAAATCTGTATAAAGAATCGTCAATAAACTAATGGTTTAGGTTTTTAAACCAAATTTCTTACATTAGCTAAGAAGAAATCAGACAATTCTGCAAGTTACCGCTTTATTTATTAATTATTATTGTTAAATTATTGAATACATATATAATAGGAAATAACGTTAAAAGCAGGTTAAGTAACAACAGCACTGTACAAATGATTCGGATGGACTTATCGATGTTCGTGAGTTTATGCAAGCGCATGCAATCAGGAAGCGCGTGGTTTGAATCAATAGACGATCCGTCTTATGCGCTCCGCGAGCCTGTCCGTCCGTCCGTATCGACCGGAACTCGCGTGTCGTTTATCAAATTGACGAGTATATTTTGTTTAATACGTCTTCTTCTAAGTCGTTGATCCAGCTTTTTAATAAAAAGCTACTTTTAATACATTCCCGTTAACACGGGCGCCACGAGAATTTATTAAAGAAATCCTCGTCAGGCCAAGCGCGCTGCTTAGTTTTGGGATATATGAATGGGAACGCATTACTAACAGATTGAAATCAATTCGTTACAGATGTGTAAACATATTAGGGCCATTGTATTTTAACGCAGTAACAGATATTTAACCTTTGTTGTTAAATGCTTTAAGACAATATATCAACACGTTATACATATAGTGTGTTTGTCTTGTTTGGGTCACTAGATACGAAACAGGGATAGAAGCATTTTAGAAATGCTTTATTGGAGGTCTATCAATAATTGGGGAGATGCAAACCTGATCATATTACCTGATTTTGTCTTAAATAAAAATTGAATAAATGTACACAAATTTGAGTGATTACTCAAGATATTATAATTCCTTATAGTTTCGAAACCTATTTACACTATCAGCCACCGGTGTGGTTGACGCGGCCTAAACGAGTTAATCATTAGTTAACAATAACCGGATATAACATCAGTGATATAATTTATAAAGTAATAGCGTATGCTAACACAGTGGTAATGTCGCGTTCTCTCTTATTAGCTGCAGCAACTATAGCTTAGCTTGACCGGGAAAGACCAGGACCATAAAGAATATCAGCGTGAAGTAATAGTTTAATACACTAACAGTTTAGTGTAGATTCGGGAGAACCTGTGTCTTCGAGGCTCTTAATACGTCGAATTTTCAGATAATTCAGACGTCTGGAAGTACTTGACAGTCGCTTTGAGAGACTCCAATATATATATGATTATATATATATATACATACATACACACATATATCAATAATAATGTGTTAAAAAGTTTACTCGCTTTTGGGATGCACCCACACTTTTTCATTACAAGTTTTAACTTTACTTCTCGCAATTTAAAACTTACATAGACGTTTATACAGAGTTAATAAAATAGATTCAAAGTCTTTAATATTTATTTATTTATTAAACCCTATCATAAATAAAAAATATTTATTTTTTATATTAAATGTTTGTTAATACAAATATAATATATTTGTATTAACAAACATTATGCAACAACTTTATCCGTTTGAATTCGCCTAAATTGTTGCGAACTCCTGTCGTGATAAACTAAAGAGAAGAAATAGTTGAATGCGAGCGTTAAATTTGCAAGGAGTCGCTAAAAACGAACAAAAAAAATACATCAGACAGTGAACAAGTTATTAGCGATACCAATCAACCAAACGGTACAGTGTGTTAGCAGATGCCATTTACGATAGCTTACTCGTCCAAACATATCTTACATAACGGTTGGTTACATTGTGTTTGGCTCTGAAATTATATATATGATGAAGACCTCCTGGTCGATTGCGACAACGACTATAACATATGATATTTATCAGATTAAATTATCGAAGCTGGATATATTATAGTGCCGTTAGCAATGTAGTCCCATGTATTATGTAAGAAATAATTAAATAATAGTAAAGTAAATAATAATATTTAAATATTATTTCTTAGCCATGCAGGTTACCGCATTTAAATTAAAATCAAGCGCTAAGACTGAGCTACCTACCACGAATCTTTTGGTGTAAATGTATGAATGTTAAATCTGAAAAGTATATTTATTTATTAGGAAGCCAACATTATATACAATGTTTTCAAAGTACATTAACTACATTAAACTAATCATGTAATATTGTATATCCCACTTAAAGGCTAACTCAGCATGCATTAAACTAGACGCAATGTTATAAACTAATATAAAAAAAGCAATAATGAAGAATAATAAAAAAGAAAGGACAACAAAAACGTAATATATATATATATATATATATATGTATATATATATATATATATGTATGTAACAAACGAGCACACAGTTCACCTGTTGTGGAGATTCCTGCGACAAAACACAGCAGCATTATGCTGCTATTTTACGCTGGTATTCTGCGTGGGTGTGGTCCTAACCCAGTCAAGCTGACCCATTCATTCTGCAGTTAGAAACAAACTACAGCGTAGCTCTACCACTGTATAAAAATATATTATTTAAGACATGTAAAGTCCGCCAATTCGCAGTGGAGTCGGACTAATCTCTAACATCCTCTATAGGGCGGAGACCTATTCCCAGTAGTGGGATTTATATATAAATGCTGTTACTTTCCTTTACTAATTTACATTTACGAAATTCTTCTCAACTTCAGATTTGTTCCTTAAATGAGAGATCAAAACACATATCATGTATAGAACCATTAAACACAACCAGTACTTCTTTACGAGTGTAACCCCAGGTCCGTTACGCGGTAGTAATAATGCGCAGTTATTTACCGTACTGTACAATGATATATGAACGTAACGTTTTTGCAATAACTCTCATACATTCGTTTAGAGGAAAAAGTTGCATCTAAAGTAATTTTTCTGTGAAATTAAAGCTAAGCTCAACGTTTATGGTTAGTATTGATTACCACCTTTTTATAATACTCTATAATACTTGTATTGCCGTCCTCCCAGGGTTCACAAGCCTGGTACAATAGAACTAAGCCCATAATCATCATAAAATAAAGATGTACATCATCTATCTTCAACAAAGATGCGAATCTTAGTTGGTTATGGATGTATGAATATCCGTCTTCTGCCTCAGGACTGAGATAGAATGTGCCTCCCTAATAACAGGGTCTCCAGTTCATAAGAATCACCAATCAAGACATAACATCGTTATGATAGTATTTCAGACTGATGTTCGAAGTGTTTTCTATCCTTTCTTTATCGAAACTATCACAATCGATCGAAAATTTTATATTTAGGAGCTTACTGTGTTATATTTGAGCTTTTTGCTTTTTTTTATATATGAGACATATATTAAATAGCAATTATAATCCAAAAAGGTATAATTCATGATTCGTAACCGATGACGGATTAAGTATCCCAGAGTCAACATTTTCAATTGACATCCGGTGTCCTTGTTTGCCACTGTTACAATAAAAAAGCTTGTAAAAAAAGTGACAAAAGTTATAAGATATATATTAATTTAAATATATAGAATAAATATAATTTTTCTAAAATTGTTTTCGCGACATTAATTAGCATATGTCTACATTGAGTCACGTTGGAAGACATGTCTTCCAAGATACCAACAGAAAAAAATAAGTGCGGGCCAATCACGCATCCACGACATCCTTTGTTCGATGAAAGGAATCGATCGGTATCAAAGAATACATAAAGTATACATGAATGCAAATTAAATTTTCCTTTAGAATTGATGATTGTTGGTTGTAATCTTTTGTTTTGAACATCGTGGCGTTAATCATTTAATAACTTGGCACATTAAAGATTTAATAAATATTCAGGTATAATTTTGTCTGTATATGATATTATTTCTATCTATTTTTTCTATAAATAATGCTAGTTATGAAGATATTCTGTTGTATTTGTTTTTACCTGGCCAAGTTTAATTTATTATTTAATGTGGCAACTTACTGAAGAATGCTGTATGTCTCTGTGAATTTTCGTTCTAATATAGCTTTCACTCGATTATAGTTCCCAATTTGTATTTATTTAATTATCACGTTACATTCCTACAAGAATATGGACATAACCGGATCTGTCACTGTAGATATAGAGCACTGGTACTGCCGATAGTTCACTATTATGGTGATGAGATAATGGATAGACATCTAACTAATATTTCCGTTAACCACTCCAACTAAGTTTCTATGCTTATGTTGGAAGATTCGATTCGAACCCACGACATTAAGTTTCGCACACCGTACCCATTAAGCTTTGCCACATAAAGGAAACTGCACCTAGAGCAGATTTTTATTAGAATATTGCATTTAACGTTTTCGTCCTTTTTGGGGCGTTATATGGAGATCGGTGAATACTGTACTCGTATATGTAAAAGAAAAATTGACATTATTGATAACTAGTATACTAATGCTACTGATCTTATGTAGATATTTGAGGACAAGACTCTCGGTTATATTGTATCTTTATACTGTGGACGCACCATGTACGGCTACAAAATTTTTCTTTCCCTCATTTCTAGTACGTTCAGTTAATGATTGTAATTTTTAGCTAACGCCTTTATTTTTACTTCTATGATTTATTAAACAATAAGTGTATTAAAATTTCACAAACATTCCGCAGCAATTACAATCAATTTGTCACCAAAAATCAATCGTCAGTGGATCGATACAAAGAGACACTTTCTTCATGTCAACCAAAATACTGAGATAGTGGCCTCTTAGTTCAACTGAAAAGTATGCAATTTTTCGATAACGATTGTTGATTTTTTGTGATAATATCAAGAAGCAAAATTTTATATTTAATCCTAAAATATAATCTACATACACACGCAATCAACCAACTGCACAGAATATTCTACAGTTTTGTAAGCATTTGTGCACACAGAGACCCTCGACGTCACTCGACGTCAAACAGAAAACCAACAAATTCTGATACACAAATATTATTCCTCCGCTGGTGATCGAGCCCAGGACTTGCATAACATGCAATCCTATAAGGGTTTGATCACCCTACGATCCTACCAAACCTACTAACCCTATTTAATTTTCCAAACAAATGTTTCAATAATATATTTTTTAGGTTAATAATAATTTAACAGTTCACCATGTTTGATGATTCCATAAACATCTACATTCACTCTGAAATAAGATCTCAGGTTTCTTTCCAACACTAAACTAAATGTAGTAGTGCTAAACTACTACTTACAGAAATTTTCCACGGTAGAGCTACGCTGCAGTTTGTTTCTAGCTGTAGAATGAATGGGTCAGCTCGACCGTGGTAGGACTACGCCCTCACAGTATACCAGCGTAAAATAGCAGCATAATGCTGCTGCTTTTCGTATGGATGAGTGCAGGGATCCGGAAACCTTAATTACTGTTGTCGAGGCATTCCGTCTCAGTCCTCAAGAGTGGCAACGCATCTAAATTATGATTCCTTGTCAAGGATGATTGTAGATTTCATGGGCCACGCTCATTTGTTACTCTCAATAAAATAAAAAAAAAGTCTGTTTCTACCCTGAGCAAGCCGACCTATTCATGCTACTGCTATTCCATATCTGCGTCGTGACTCTCCCAAGTAAAAAAGTGACAGGCAATAACATCCAAAGTGAGAGGCGCCATATCGATAATAGCATACGATTGCCAATCAGTCTGCCAAGGTGGCGCCACGGCTAATTTAAACCCTTTACCAAAGTAATAAAAAATCATCTCAGATAATAATTAGACTTCAACTGGTAATCGGCTCATCCTCAAATTGCCACGAAGACAGATTCAGAACTATAAAAACGTTATATAATATAAAATTCATTTTTTTTATATGCCATCCGAATATCCTGATGGTCATTGCTTTAACATTCATGGTAACATATCACGATGTGTTCAACCCTGGGGAGTAAAACAGAATACCTCAATTCCAGTGATCCAGTTCCCTTCAGTTTTATCACCGACGACACGAAGCTGCAATTTTCGTTCCTATTTTACGTTAGTATTTATTGTTTTACGTTAGTATACGTTGGCTCAGTATTTTCCGAATTTACTCGAAACAAGCGGTTGCTTCGTATAACGTTGCTCTTTTTTCATAAATAAGGGAATTATTACTTCAACATTACAATCTAAGGCCAGAGCAAACTTACTAACCGGTAAAATACTCTTTAACTATAATAACAATGACAGATGCTCGTTGCAGGTAATTTCAAACATGTATGTATCAGCTCGACCGGGGAAGGGTTACGCCCTTATAGAATAGCACCATAACGTTGCTGTGTTTTTTCTACTAAATATACGAATTCGAGGAACTCTTATCACTGGTGACGAGGCCTTCCATCTCAGACATCAGGGATGCATTTTTTTTTAGAGTGACGTGAGTTTACCTTTCGCTAAGTGATTCCTGCGACTCATGACACCCAATTCATCATCGATAAAGAATTGTAATTCATTTGCTGAGAACTAAGATGGAATGTCTCGACACCATTGATAAGATCCTTGTTACCAGTGAACGCGATACTTACCAGACGAAACAAAGCAGCGTTATGCTACTGCGAGCATTTTACGTTCATATTCTGTGAAGACGAGGTCATTCTCCGGTCGAAGCGACCCACTCATGCCGGAGCTAGAAGCAAGCTGTGGCTTGGCTCCACCACTATTCATATGTGCATCCACGATCTATACTGAAGATGGGTGTAGAAGTCATGGGCCACAGTCGTCACTATCACGCCACGTCAAAACTAATATTCTAAACCATACACCTGTCTATAACCTTCCTCTTTATGTATCCATACGTTGGGTCAATATTGAACCGTCCAGTTTAAATATTCATAAGCGTTGACCGACACCTCACGTTCTAGCGTCACGATGTGTGACGCAATACTGACCTATCGAGTTCAATTATACAAGTTTGATGTATTTACATTGAATAAACTTTAAAAGAAAAAATATTCATTTTCATGGATGCCTCAAACAAAGAAGATATTAATAACAGATTTGTCATCATAGAAAAAACAAACATTAAATTTATAGATTAGTTACATAATAATGTAAAAATATACTTTTGTGTATAGATCGGGGTAAAAATTAATAATTAAAGGTTGACGGTAGCCCGGGTTAACTACGATAATCCCATGTCATAGGTTTTATTCTAGACTAAACCACACTAATCTATACACGTCATAAGATTGTAAGCAGGCTTTTTGGAGGTCGTCGACCCAGGGCGATCATATATACAATCAGGTAACGAGGCATTACATCTGAAGGTGACAACATATGTATGTGAGTCTTGAATCTTTGTTGAGGATGGATCGATGTCAAGGGCCGCAGTCACGTCAGTTAACTGAGTGCTGGTTTGCCATCCCTATTAAATATTTAAAAAAAAACGAAACGGGTGAAATTCTCCTCGTTTACGCTGCGAAATTGCGTTCACAGTTTGTTATTAATATAGATATTTCAAATGTTTCCCATCTCTTCACAATATTTAAATTGGTAGCAATAGCCGTTTAGATACGTTCACGAATTTATGTACACGTTATTTATTTGAAATTATCAAGTCATTATCAATCATATCCCATAAGATAAATAAAAGAAATGCACATCTGCATATATTGTTAGTATCGAATATTAAAAGTCATTCTTTTGTTTACTTTTATGTTATTGGACAATAAACATCTATTGTATTCAAACACTGACAATCGCTGTGCTGGAGCCAGGTGGTAGAGTCGTAATAATATTTTTATAATGTCCTCATTACTAATTACTTTGCTTTTGTTACGTATTGGTAAATAATTAGGATCATTTAGCTCTTATTTAGCACGTGTTTCTGACTTATTACTACCCGAATTTGGCAAATACGAACGTGAGATTGCTTCACAACTGAAGTTATCGAAGACTTGTATTCATGGCACAATAACTCGATACAGGGAGACAGGCAGTTTTCACAATCGGCCACGCTCGGGAAGGCGGAGAGCTACCACGTCTAGTGAAGATAATTTCATTTTCATTACCAGCAAGCGAAATAGACGCTTAACAGCACTAGAAATCCGCGTTAAAGTAAACGAAACCCGAGTTACCTTTATCATTGACTACAGTAAAACGGCGACTGAGAGATGCGAAGTTGTATGGTTGCTTTGCCGTTCGAAAACATCTGCTAAGGCCGCACAACAAGAAAAAAACAGATGCAGTGGGCTCTTGCCCATCGAGATAGGAGTGAAGAAGATTTTAAAAAAGTGCTTTAGACCGATGAATCCAAGTTTGAACTATGTCAGAACATCATCTTTTCTTGGGCACGGCGTCTAACGTAAATTCTACGTTTTGAACCGAATAGTTCAAACTGTTGTGTAGTCTCAACAATCAAGCATGATGGTAGCTCAATTATGGTCTGGGGTAGCTTCTCTTGCCAAGGAACTAGCGATTTGAATAAAATTAAAGGAATTTTGAAAACGAACAGTTTTAAAACATTTTAGAACAAAATGCCATTACTTCCGGGTTGCGATTAATTGGAAATGGATTCATTTTCCAACAAGATAATGATCCAAAGCATAGCTCAAAATTGCTTAGAAGAGAAAGAGGCACGAGGGGTGATAAAAAACATGGTTTGGCCTCCTTAGAGCCCGGATCTCAATCCCATTGAACTTTTGTGGGAAGAGCTTGATAGGAACCACCGTAATCGTGGCCCATCCTCGCGAGAAGAAATGCGAAATGTTTTATGCGAAATTTGGAACAATAAATCACAAGACACCATTAACAAATTGATAGCCCGTATGCCGAGACTTGTGAAAAAAGTCATAAAATGTAAAAGAGGATTTTTTGATGAAAAATCAGTTTAGCTAACTCTAGCCTATTTTTTCATAGACTGTTAATATTTCTTTACGCTTTTAAAGTATATTGTTTGTCAATCAATGTTCTATTAGATGATTAAACAGGTTAGTTAAACATTTAATATTTTATTGGAATTTTACTTTATTTTCCTACTTTAATTAAGGTGGTCTTAAACTTTTGGCCTGCTATTACTATTATTGTTATTATACATATTACTTATTTATTATATTTTATACTTATTTATTAGTAGTATTATATTACTTACTTATTAGTAGTTCATTTGTAGGTGTTTTTAAATGGAGTCACACTGCATTATGAATTACCATCTAGCACGAATAGGGCAGCTCGACCGGGGCAAGAACCGCAATTTCCTCAATAGCATCGTGATATATTAGTTCTAGCACTATTGTGTTTCGTCTGGTGATAGAACTGGTGACATGGCATTCCATAATAGTCACTAAGGGTGATAAGGGATCTGCATTATAATTGTTTATGGAGAATAATTATGGTCGTCACGGGCTGCGGAAATCACCACCGGGAGAAAAGGGTCCTCATTTTTCACAAATTTATTTTATTATTTATTTATTTATTTTTCACCACAACTAAAATACATAGAATAAAAATTTTACATAATAGAAACATGTTCTCCTTAATAAAAAAAATGATAACATATAAAACAGAAGTTACCTAGTGAAGGTCTTAGATTACAATTTTTCATTGTATTACACGGCAAGTATTATCACATCGTATCCTGTTGAATAGTATTAAATATTTATTTTATATTCAGCAAATATTAATACGAGTAGACAACACAATCCTATACAAATATAAATATCTCTAAGGTTTGCCTAAGGTCTCGTAAATAACAATGTCTTATCGCATCGTTCAATATTAACTTCACATTGAAAGTATGTTTGGAACAAATATTCTTTGTTCTTTTTTTAAAATCACTTTGTTAAAATAACGAAATAGGAATATATTGCTGTACAAAAATATATAAAATTAAATTAAAATATTAATATTCTGGTGATAATATACATACGTAGGCTGGGTAAATACATAAATAATATTAAACAAAAACTAAAAGGAATCGTTTTTATAATATTAGGTATGACAACGAGCCCCACTTCACCTGATGATCAGTGATGAATCCAGCCCATGACATCTACATCCATCCTCAAAAGATACAAGATGAGCCGGCCCATAAATAGTGTATATATAGCTGGAAATCACCTGCAGCGTGGGGCTACCACTGGAGAACTCGATCTAAACTTACTATAAATCTACCGTTTGTCTCTACACAACAACATTGATGAAAATGCTTGGATTCTCTTTTCTGATACATTCTGATTATGATGTGATGTATTTAATTTATAACAAAAGACTATGAAAGTCTTAAAAAGGTTTTTACTGTGTATACTTATAAATAGATTAAATGTTATATTACCTGCTTTTATAACAAGAACTTATTTGGATTTTATTTTGCAGGCGATTATAGTAATAAGCTGCGCATATTTGATTTCAATATATCCATTTTGTTGATATAAAATATCACAACCAACACAAAGAACTGTGCTGCTTTATGTCGTATATAAATTTCTTTATATGGTTCTTTAAGCTTCCGTAAGTTGCACTTATGGTCATAAAGAGCTTTAGTATATAATGTAGAGATAAAAAACTACATAAAATTATAAATTGTTCAACTTTTCTATCAGTTGAATGAATGTACGATGTAATGGGCCTTTTCATATCACCGAGGCCGAATTAAAACTTAATGTAAGACAAATTAAGTTTTGTTTTTGCATTTATAACTTGCCAGCCGTTACTTATAGATCCTTGCTCTATCGGGTCAGGGGGCATGGCAGACAATGTTTGCTTAATTGCGGTAATTAATTTAAAACTTGATACCAGAAATCAAAGTTCTTATGCTTGGTTAGGATTAGTCTTTTTATGAAATACGATGACGACAAACTATGGTGTTTGTTTTATAGTTGGAAAATTACAATGCACTATACGGAAAAGCAACGAGCTTTTTTTCGGGCTGATGTCCACTGTTAGCCTGAGGGCTTTTACAGTTTCACCGGTTGAAGGGTGACCGAACGCTTATGGCGCTCAGTCGAGACCTATATTTGTGGTTTACTCAGCACGAGGGCTCTGCTTAGACCGTTAGCTTGTTAAGCAACTACAATATAGATGAGAATCTAGGGACGGCTCAGTAGCCAATCGCTCTGAACAATAAGCTATGCGGTCGATATTCGCAATAAATTCTAGTTCAAATAAAACAATTTGTCTTATACGCTGTTCTAAACATCTGTTCTATTACGAAAATTGGCTACGACGACTTCTTAAAACAACATTAGGTCGACGATTGGAAAAAGATACTGGCAGTAGATAATTGTCATTGGATTATTATCATTTCTCTCGGAGCTCAACCAGGGGCATACAGCGTGAAATAGCATCACGACGATCCTGTATTTATATCGTTTAGTGAATGCAAGTATTCGGAGACCCAGTTACCGCTAGCTAGGTATTCCATCTCAGTCCTCCACGGGCGACAACGCATGCATCTTAAATCTGGTGACGATGGATGTACATAGCTTATGGCTTTTAGTGATTACTTACCATCAGGTGAACTTACGTAACGTACGTATAACGATTGCCATTATATTTATATCAGTAAATCTCATTTTAAGCCTGCATAACGTTTTGAATATTACTTTTAGTAATATTTAATATTAAGTATATTCAAACATTATGTATAAATTATTGTTAAATATATTTTTTTTAAACAGGACTTTTTCAGGACTTGAAATTGAATATCGTCTCAACAAATAAGCCGTGGGTAGTACTCCAACAAATCGAGATCGAACCCCGTCGGCGACATCAATTAAATTGTTGTATGCACTTTTAAGTGTTGATTTACCACGTGCACTTCATTGAATGAAAGGATCGTGAGGAAATCTGCCTTTTCAAGAAATAATAAAACAAATTGACTTGTGAAGTCCGCCAATCCGCATGTCCCATGGTCACTACATAGGATATACAGCCATCACTGGTTGTTTACTTTTCCTTTCTTAAAGGCCGGCAACGCATCTGCAGTTTATTTATTAAAACTTTTGGCACAAAAAAAATGTATACAGGCGGACTTAAGTCAAACCTTTGGGTGGTGCAGAAAGATTGAGTAGGTACATTTATACATTTTTAAATAAAACAGCAAGAACTACACTTATCCTAAGTATATATAAATATAATACGATACATAAATACATATTTATATACACAACAAATATATACTTATACATATACTATACATATAATGTTATATATACATACATATATACATATATATTAATGACGAACTTAATTTGCTGATGATTTTTTAAACAGGTATTCGCGAGCTTTCTTTTTAAATACAAAACGACTATTGCCATCCTAATTTCGGTAGGTAGCGCATTCCATAAAGAACGGACTGAATAAAGAACGAAGAATGCATAGATAAAAAAATAATGCAGTTCCTCTGGTGTTGCGGTTGTCCATGGGCACCGATCGATGAGCCCCTCGGTGTTCCCGCCGCTCGTTTGCTCCCATTTTTCTTTAAGAAAAAAATTCACTATTCTTTAATCTGTTCTTAAAATTATCTCACTATATTTATAAAGGTGATCGTATAACGCGGCCTTGAAAATAAATATTGAAAATATCAATATTTGACATATTCAAATATTTATATTTTCGAACTTTATGGTTGTTATGTTAATAATTCAGCATTCAAATAAGCGTTATTGAATAATATTAATACATAATGAACAGATATTATTTTGCAACCATTCAAAAGATACAATGTACTTCTAAGTAAATAATTGAATTTATAATAAAATATCTTGACAAGCAAAAAATAACATACATAAGGAAAAATTATATTAATTTATTATTTAAGTACTTTTTAATGATAGTTCACTGATAGGATAGGCCATGTTTGCTTTCAATTAACAAATAGTAGTTTTAATAAATTCTTATGTGCAATAAATCTTTACCGTTTGCGCATTACGATATATGTATGTTGCCCATGGGTTGGGGTATCGCCTTGTGTAAACCATCAACAATAGTTGCCAGTTGATGTTAAGAGTGGCAAATATTGCACCTATTCTTATCTACGGAGAAGATCAAGGTTCAATCATTGACTTTAATGTAATGTAATAAATGATTTTATTTATAATAGTTTTGTATAATGCGATTTCAATGATTTTTTTATTAGAATACCGTTCAGTAGTTTTTGGCAGATAATGGGTATTTAATTATTCTCATCGTGTTTATCGAAAATTATAAATCTATTTTTTTATCTCACTGTGAGATGAATCAGAAATAAATAAATATAACAAATACTTGTAAAGTGTTTATTTACATTTATATTAACAAATTAATTGCTAAAACTTTCACAAATTCTCACTAAGGTTGGTCTGTATGACATTTTTTTTCTTTTGTAAATTTAGAATGACAAAGCTCTCATAATCCACAAAATAGTAAATAGATGATGGATATGTATTATATCTATTTCCATTGTTTACATTATCTTAGAAAATAGATGCATTATCACCCCTCAGAACTAATATGAAATACAGGAGATATACTTATAGGGTCTCCAGTAAACCTGCAGCATTTACCTTTTTTCTTTTTCCGCCCTTGTATTGTTCCACGTGTTTCCCTCGTTGAACTTGTTTTGAACCTGAATAGAAACTTTTAAATATAATTCATGTGATGGTAAGTGAAGAAACGGCCCATGACATCTACACACGACCTCTGCAAAATTTGACTGAAAATGCTTTATCGTCCCTGATAATTGAATTACAATGACTCTTTGATAATTGGGTCCCTGCATGTCTACGCTGACAATACGAAACACAGCAGCGTTATACCGTTAATTCACACTGGTATTATGTGAGGACCCCGATAGTGCCGACCCATTCATGCTGAAGCTAGACTATTAAAATTAAGACCTGGAAGTATTATTTTGATGGCAGTTTCTTGGAAAGATTTAGGACTGAAACTGTTACAGATAAAGATACTGTTAGATTATGACACTGTCCCGATTGAAGAAACGTAGTCGTACCACCGTATCGTGAAACTGCTGTTGCCAGTTTGCAGCGTGACCATGACGAATATAAAATGAAGTGTCTCATATAGTTTAGAGCGTGGCTAGTTGTAGCCTGAGGACAAATCGAGAGGCGCGGTTGCAGCACGTCGTCGCTGACCTCGATACACAAACAGTTTTATGTAACGCTCATGAAAGGCAGATATGAGAAACATTCAACGCTCTCGTTCTGCGCAATGGCGGCTTTATTCAACCAATTTGATTTTTAAAGAGGAATGCCAACGATGCTATTAAAATTACTATAACTCCCATTCTGCTAGGAGATTATTCAAAGACAATAGTCGAACGGCGGAAACGAACCTACTTAATTAGTACATGATGTTTCCCCACCACATATGAATAAGCGACCATCTTAGCAAATAAAGAACACATCACTCTTATCAACCACACTGAATGTCTAGGGGCCACAGGGGGCACAGAATACAATTATTAAGAACAGTGTAAGAAGAAAAATAAGCGGTTTGATAATCTAAGAAAGTACTGGACATTTGGTGGTTGCAAGTAGTTAGAGCGTGGCCTAAGTTTTGATCTGCCCAAGGCCTTAAATTATGATTGTAATTACAGTAAAGCCGCGTTGCACTGAACGTCAATAGATTAAAGGCTTAGGTACGAACTGTGAAATCTAAGTTCGTAGGTTCGAATCCACTGTTTGACTATTGTCGAGAAATAGCTACCATAGTAGCACAGGTACATAATTTTTTCTATAACTCTCAGCCAAGTATTAAGATTAGTGACTTATTTATCTAATAAATTTATTTCGATTCGAGATTATATTTCGTGTTATGAAATACTTCACTAACCAGACTTATTATATGAACTAATCATACAGATTTTTCTTAAGTAACTAGAAGTTATTATACTCAGAAACATATCCAAAATACCTCATGAGAATTGATGAATTAAGATAACCTTTGGATGTTATTTGGACCGTGAAATTTAAAATTATAGGAGAATATCTGCCACAATAATCTATGTTGCAATATGGTCATTCCATTTGTAAAAATAAACGTTATTTTTTCTTAATAAATATAGATAACAACTAAACGTTTTTCTGCCAACAGGTGTAGAGGTACCAAATGCCATCTATATTTTATCTGTAGTTCTTTTTTTTTTATTGTTTATCCCTCCCTTATATCGGACAAAATTTTGATGAGTCCTGTTTATCTTTTTATCTATACATTTCATATAATAAAAAGTAACCGAAAATAAAAAAAATAATGACTTAGCGCTGCAGTGTTTCGACTAGTGACGTGGCATTCCCTGTTGGTCTTCAGTAATGATAATACATGGGCAGTATGATTTGTTATTGAGGATGTACGTGGGTGTCATGGCGGGATTCACTTACTATCAGGTGAACTGTGTACTCATTTGTCACTTAATTAAAAGCATCAGTTACCAATTGATCCTACTTTGATTTTGGGATGAGAGGAGGCGGGTGTGTGAATATGTAAAATTCCTTTTAAAAACTAAACCTAAACACCCCTGTGGACAACCTCAGTGTATAGGGAGGCACTTCGGGATCATACGGAAATGGTGGCTCTGTAGCCCCCACCACATCCAAGGGGAGGCGACGGCTACCTCACTACCTTCGCTGTTCAACGGCCTCCCCGGGTCCACTCTGTTTAACGACCAGGACCTACCCTGATCGCCCATGAAACTGAAGTCCCCTTTTAGTTACCTTAAACGACAGACAGGGTAAACTTTAGTCCTATTCTATAAGACTAGAACTACAGGGATAAAATAATTGAAAGACCCGCGACCTATTATTCAACTAGATTATTAAAATAACTAAAATATACCAAACTCAAATAATATGAGCGGAACATATTGCAACATTATAAATAAAGAACTAAACAAACTAGATCAATATTGAAAAGGCTTGAAAGTCTTTGTGTGTGTGTGAAAGAAACAAGTGACCTTTATCTCCGCTACGGCCTTGGCGTAGAGTGCGTGGTCGGCGTAAGTGGGCACATCTACTTATGGGCCTACCCATGTTGGTCTGATGCTCTAAAAGTTTAGACATTTTGTTACTTAAATGATATAATAATGTAATATCTATACCAATAAATGTTTAGGCCTTATATGTTATGTAAATAGTTACGATAATTTTACGCAACCAAATTGCTCCAACAGCCTTTTATGCTGCTCAACGGGCGCATGGTTTAGTGGTTAATAAGGCTGCTGCGTCGTGGCTTCGGGGATAAATTACCAGCCAAGTAACAATATCTGTGTATCACAAATTATTGATCTTTGGACCACATCTGAACTGTATGCCTTATGCTTTTACACGTATATAACATCGATCAATAGATAAAGGGACTACGAGTGAGTAACTCTCTAAAATATAACCTGTGCATCATTCCTCGATCAGATCTCAATTCCAACTGTGTTTAGGAATAGAAAAAAGACGCATCGAACTTTAATACTAATATTTAGGCCGTAATATCCACGTAGGCCTGTTCAGTATGGACCAGAAGATATTGCTGTATTTGAAATCGATTAGGAGATTAAAGCGTGACGCTTTGAATTCTATTCTTTTTTTATACTATACTTTTTTAATAAGTGATTTTTCATTTTGGCAATTTTTGATTATAGTATAAAATCGTGTCGATGGCGACATCTATGGACATCAAAAACACTTTGCACTTTAAATATGTGGTAGATAAGTAATAAGATAATGTATTAGTAACAATTTAATATAGCTCTTGTACGATTCCATTGAAAAATGTTCCAAAACGTGCGCAGGCGACGTAACAATGAGGGGAGGTGACGTCATATCCCGCCCGCGGAACACCCCACTAACACGTCAAATCGGAAAGGAAACGATCCGGAATGAGTTGAATTCTAAATTGTGTGACCGGTGCATCATAAATAAATTCAGGATATAAATACAAACCCAGTTCTATTTTATTAATTTTAAAATAAAAAGGCCACTTCTATCGATTACACGCGTCGAATAGATCTAATAGATTTCCTTACATAATACAAATTTATTACATGACTTTATGTCATCAAGATTATAAGGGAGTTCACAGTTCCCCACAAGGTAAATAATCCTTGCCCCAATCATCAAAATTCAATCATCTTCCGCTCCTTTTGTCAGTAAAAGTAAGAAATAAACCTCTCCCCCCCCAACCCCTAAGCCTGCTTACGTAATACTTGAACGCCTACATTTTACAATATCTTGTAATTGTTTAAAACGTACACTATTTTGTACAAGAAGCTCATTGATTGTACCGATCCTTTGCATGTAACTAGGTATGCAGAACCATACGTGTATTATGGGACAGATATTGTGTAACAGTGAAATAAATAATTATTATTGTTTGAATTAGTGTAGAAGACGTGAGGGCTTATATATTTATTACTATATTGAGCCTTATTTAATCAGTTTAAGCTTTGAAATTCAATTAAAATTACTCATTAAAATTCCTTTAAAAGGTTATGCATCGACCACCATATGCATTCAACTATTGTCGACTACTAACGTATACATTTTTACGCATCAGGAGGATGGCACAGTGGAGTACTACAATAACATAATAGTGCAGCCCCACCTTCGCCTAGTGACGGGTCAGGGTCGGGGGTACCACGTCCGCTGCCGCTACCGCCGCCGTGATCTCACCATGTTCAACCTGCACCGACCGCACGCCGATCGACTAACGCAGTCCAGAGATGGATACAACAGGTATACTCCTAAACTCAGATTTTAAGTATCATAACGCCCTCATGTCACCTCATAAATGTGTTGAAGAACATAAGGCTCGAAATAATAGCGTTAAATCAAGGTTAGTGACGCTGAGTTTTGTCTGATGAATTATGAAAACCAAAAACATTGTTACTGTATAAAAGCAAGACATCTATTTGACATTTCAGAGGTGACAACGCTTATGCATTATGGGTTCTTATCGAGAATGGATATTTTTCTTTTTTATCAGCACTCAGTTCACCTAGTGGTAAGTGATTCCTGCAGCCTATGGCATCTAGATTCATCTTGATAAGGAATCATAATGTAGATGCCTTGTCACCCTTGAGGACTGAGATGGAATGCCTCGTCACCAGTAATAAAGGTCTCCGGATCCCTACTCTCACCAGCATTATGCTTCACGCTGGTATTCTGTGATGTACGTGGTCCTACCCCGGTCGAGCTGACCCATTTATTCTGCAGCTAGAAAAAAAAAGTGTAGTGTACCTCTAATACGTTCATGGGCCGCAGGAAACTTTCCGCTAGAGCATACTTGTTGGTCACCCCCTAATCTACAAATAAAAACGTATTACATATATGTATGTCCCACAACTTTTCCAAAACCGCTGGACTGATAACGAAGCTAAATACGTGGTTTATTCAGACCTGTTTACTCATTCCCTGTAGACAAACACTAATATATATATATATATATATATATATATATATATATATATATATATATATATATATATTATATATTTTCTTGTAAATGACAATATTTAAGATAAATAGTAACTTATCGCCTTTTTAAAGAAATTCTTCTCATTCCTTGCGTTCTAAATCAATAGGTAGATTGTTTAATATTAACACTTTTTAAATCAATTTATATCAAAGATCTGTTATCAAATGTTATTAAAAGTAAGTCATGTATACATACAAAAAATAACAATAAAGCTGTACTTCTTATATGTAAGTTTGTTTTTTCTTTATTTAATACAATTAAGACTTAAATTAACATAAAAATAATAATTACAGTGATGAATTCGATGAGGATTCAGGGCTGCTACCGTCGGTTACCATGAAGATCTACAAGGGAGACCCTAAGGATAAACAGGTATGAAATACTACGTAATTGTAATCGCAATAACATAAATAAAAGAAGTAAGATATTCTTATATTCTTCTTTATTTATTTCTTATATAATACAAAAAGGTTATAGTGTTCAATTTTCGTTTTAGAGATATGCGTTAAAATGTTTACCATTTATAAAATATTATATAATTTACAATTAGACTCAGTTTGTATTTTTTGTATTTATTATAGTGGTAAAGCCATGTTGCAATGTGGTTCTTGCTATGGCATGAATGTTTCGACTGGTTCAAGGATCCGAATGACCTTATGACTGCTGACGAGATTATCATATTAGTCGTGAAGGGTAATGCATCTACATTGTGATTTCTTATCGAGAATGAATGTGGGTGTCATGAGCCGCAGGAATCACTTACAATCAGTCGAATTGTGTGCTATTTTGTCACCCTGGATACAATTGAACAAACTCAACCAAAGAAATGTAAAATTTAATATAAAGATAAAGGTATGCAGACAACAAACAGATTGTGTTCCATTCGCCACATTTGTTTCATTATGTAAATAATTCTTATGTTACGCTCAGTCATAGTAATATGTGTATATTTAGTGCATAACATGACTTAAATAGCACTGTAATGTAACGTGTAAAGTAGCTATAATTTATTTATATTAAATAATATATATTTCAAAATTTTACGCTCATTAAAATATATACAATTTACCATTCTTTTGATTTTTATGTACCAGATTAGTAATGCGTAAATTTGCAAAAATTATTTTATTACATTTATCAAAAGTCCAAATCTTTACATCTGCATCTCTATCCTATACAGGTGGCATCAAACGTACGCATCGGTGACACCCTAACTTTGCTGGTGTCTCTGGAACGGCAACGTCGCTTCGGGCTACTGGTGTCCGAGTGCGCCGTCCGCGATGGGCTGGGTTGGGCGGAGCAGAGCCTCATCGCCGACGACGGGTGAGATTCTCTATTATGAGATCATTGTCAAATTAAGTATATTGAGTCCCCGTGCGTTTGACACATGGCATCTGAATCCTCCTCCTTATTATCTGTTATCATATTGTATCATTGTCAGGTGTCCGCTAGATGGGGAGATAATGGGCCAGTTCCAGTATTCGCGCGAACGCCAGGAAGCGCGTGTCTCATTCCCCGCCCACAAGTTCCCCTACACAGCCAGCGTATATTACACCTGCGAGGTCAAACTTTGCGACCTCAACCACCCTACCGACTGTGTGAGTTTAATTTTACTATGAACGTCAATAGAATAATGGTTTAGGGTACGGTCTACGAATCTTAAAGTTTATTCGCTGCAACTATTGTCATGAATTATTCTTCTGGCACAAGCATTTACAGCTTAGTTGGAGTGGTTAACCGGAATATTAGTTACGTTAGTAGTTATGTTTTTTTTTTAAAAAAATACTATCAGAGTTCTGTTATGAAATCAAGGAATGTCAAACGAATCCATATTACTCCTTAAGGGATCATTATATAAGAACCCTTAAAGACTTACCTAAGAACTTAAAGCTGCGTTTTTTTGCGATCAATGCTAACCCCAATAGCGTATTCAGTGGCAGAGACATAAAATCTTGTTCTTATCTATTGCAGGAACCGTGTGCCCACAAGAAAGGAAAACGTCTGCGTCGTCAGTCTGAAGAAGGCGCACCTGCCACCGTCGAGGTGTTCTCAGGACTTTATGTCAACGAAGCGGATTCACCTGAAAACGATGAAGTGACCAGCGAGAAGGTACATAACTTTCCATTACCGCATTAAAAATACACTACAGTTATCCTTATAGCACTTGAGGAAGCGTTTTTCACACAATTCACCTCATGGGAATGATAGTTGGACATTATCTATTATTCGACGGCCGCGTTATGTGGCGGTAAGAGTGATTGACTACTTTGTAGGCCCTGGGTTCGATCGACCAGGAGGATAACTTCATCAAAACGTTGCTGAACATAAGTTTCTATTGCGGATTTTCACATCAGTTATCTGAAAACAGATGGATCAGGAAGCTACGGGATACATTTTGGAGAGTGCGCAGAGGAGTTACATAACATGATCCTCTCATCCCCTTTTCATCATCTGACATGCACTGCGGGTTTCCCTACATTCATTGTGGATATTACTCGCATTCGGACGAAGCGATATGCTTCGTCTTTTTTCATGCGAACAGCGAAGGATTAGAATAATATGCCTGCTGCAGTCTTTCCGTCCGATTATAATGTGGGTGTCTACAAGAGAAGACTGAATAATCATTTGCTAATATAGTACGCTCCACCGTCTACTTTTTCATCACCACTTAAGGCGGGATTTTAGGCAATCACTGGCCTGTACACATTTAAATAAAAAACAATTAATAATTAACATTTAAAATTAATAGAAAGAAGACGAAATTTGCATATCGCAACGCAACTTTGCAATTGGCATCTGCATCGCCGGCGTGATCCTCATGATCTGCGTCATCGCAGCAATTGCCTTCATCCTCGCTCGCAGACGGAACCCGAAGACCTACTCGCGCACCGGCAGCTCTCTCTACAGTGGGCCCTACACCAACACCGGGTACTCCCACACGAGTTAATTTAAGCCATTTTAATTCGCTACTCCATCAAATAAGATATTTCGTGTGATATTATTAGTGACAAGCTTTCAAATTACTTCGCAGAGATTGTTTTCTCAAAATTTTACTCTAAATCCTCTATGTTAAGAGGAAAAATGAAACGCGTTTTGATACTGAAGTTAGTTTTGAAAATTTTATTTTAATATGCTTATAATTGATATTGGCTGTATGTCAAATATGCTTGTCTAAATGGAAAAAGTATATACATTTGAGGGAGTAGGAACTTATATAGGTATGTACTTATGTGGTTTGGATAAGAGTGGTTAGTGAGTTTTCCTGTATGTGCTACGAAAATATAATCTGAGAATTACAATTTTAAGTGCATAAAATTGTTGTGTTCAAAAACAACAACGATTCAGTCATATTATTTTAAGTTCTCTAGTAATTTACCAATAGTTTATGTTAAGGCTTAATACCATGTTAAATACCTAAAAATATAATATTTATGATTTTTTTTTTGTGATAATCTCGAATCGCGCATGTATATCCTCATCCGAATATTTTAAATAATTAATTTAAAATAATATTAAAAGGTTGCCTTGCATTACGTATTAATTGATAAAATATCGACAATTGGTAATTTAACAAAAAACTTTGTCGAACCAAAAGCGTCTTTCTTTTTATTTTACTAAGATTAATAATTTTAAAGGCCCAGTCAGGTTAATTAAGTAATTATAATACTTACACTAATATATTTATGTAATATAATTTTGTAAGTATTACAATTATCGAAGTGCCTTGTATAAATATTCTTAGCTCAAGATGGTATATTTATATTAGAAGTCTGTCTACAGTTGTAATAGTTTTTTTTAATTAATAATACTTATAATATCGGTAAAATTGTGGTAAACAAATGTCCCATAGTCAGTTTCTTCGCACGGTGGCGGGAACTAGTTTCTTTTAAACGGTTTACGGTCACTTCACTGTTCATAGAGTAATAATAAAATAATTATACGGCACTCAACAGCATGACGATACTTATCGGCGGTCAGAGCAGATGAAATAACCTTTTTCTTTTTGTTTTAATATGTTTATTGTAATTTTTTTTTTATTCTATACCACAATTTTAATTAGTACGTATTACTTTGTGGACATGTTCACATTATTTTCTCGCAATAAAGGTAAATTTTAATTATGGATGCCATATTTTTAAGCTATATTTCTTTATAGGATAAATTTTGGTGTACTGCCAGTCATCCGTCCGATATCGGTGCTATAATATATCTGGGCTTATTTTAAGTAACTTTTGTTTTGCTTACATTCCTGTAATATGTAACAACGAATCTCGATATTTGTTTCATAATTACCCCATTGTTATTTTTCTTTAGTTCGACTAACTTCAATTTTTACTAGGTTTTTAATACAATGGGGTTCTGGAACGATATCGAATGTTTATGATAAACAGTGTACGAATTTTTTTTTAACAAATATACTGACTTCGAAAATCATTTGTTTTATTTTTTTATTTCTTAAGAAATTTTCTAAATACTCAATCGGACAACATGGTCAGATCACACATATTTGGACACACATCAATTAAAATTGACAAACGGGCAGTCAGTATTTCCAGTAATCTAATCTTTTTTTTTCGGGCCGATGGCCGCTGTCAGCCCGAGGGCTTTTACAGTTTTACCGGGTAGAGAAGTGACCGAGCGCTTATGGCGCTCAGTCGAGACCTCTGTTTATGGGTGACCAGCACAAGGGCTCCCGAGAGGGATCCTCGCCTTGGACCGTTGACCTGTTTCGCGAGAGCGTCTGACCCGAGGCGAAAGCGTTTTGATCGATCCACTCTCTTTAATTGTAAAGATTGATTTAGGGCATGTCCTGTATATCAACGATAAGCACCGAGCTTCTTATTTTATAATACGCGACAGAGTCCTAGCGGGAATCTTCTTTTCTCGCGTTTTGATTTTTTGCTTCCTAATGGGGTTTCGACGAATTCTGGCTTTAACAGCATTAACAGTCTTTGTAGTTCTAACAGCACGCGGCCGCCCCGATATTTTCTGGTCTTCGACAGAGGAAGTGTTGTTGTATCTGTTGATAGTACAATATACGAACATACGGCTGATACCAAGCTTTTGAAGTGTCTGGAATATGACCGACGGCTCCATACCCACTTTGTGCAAGGCGATCACTGCAATCCTATTTTCTTTAACGCCCCATTCCATATTGTAATTAAATAATGAACACGAAAAAATAAGTGAAATAGTGCAATATCGAAAGAATTTTTTAAAAAAATATACGTGTTTCAAATTGAAAATAATTAAAAATTAAAAAAAATGATGTAACAGTATTTATGGCCAGACTAGTTATATATAGTATATATATATATATATGTTTATATATATGTTATATATATATATGTATATATATATATATATATATATATATATATATATATATATATATATATATATATACATATATATATATATATATATATATATATATACATATATTATTGGATGACCAACGATCAAGACATACTTATTATCTCACGATGTATTTCTTCACAGCTGGGCACGTAAATGTGCACATTAAATTGCAATTAATATTAGCATGAACATGTGCCAAGACCCGAGGTTCGAACGCAGTTTGCTCGCGTGCAGTAAAAAAAGACCAATAGCTTACTAAGTTAGCATTGCTATCTATTTTTATAATCTGTGTTTAAATATTTAATAAATTAAAAAAAAAATCTTAGAATTTGAAATTGTCGTTTGCGGTAAACAGCAAGCGACATCTTTCAAGGCGAACTTTTCTTGTCTTTTGTCTTCGTATAAGCAAATGGGCTTTTCTGAATTTATTGCGTTTAATTGTAGGTTATATTTCACTATCTAGTTCCTATGTAGTGAAACGACTAATTAACAAGTCTCGAGACTTTTTTTCCCTTTGGTCTAACTAATCTACTCTTTGTTTGATGTATCGATTCCCAGAAGTTTTAAGTCCTCTCACGTGCTCTCCCAGGACGGTACCCGATGCCGACCATTGTAGCATCTCTCAAAGAAAATAAGTACCAGCTACCACCAAGATAGTTCGCTATCTCACACTACTTTTTTCTACGCGTATGCAATAAATTCCACCTTGCGTAGCGAATTTTTTTTAACCCTTTATCCAACAAAAATGTTGAAATAACACCAACAAATGCGAAAACAAACATTTTAAACAAAACAGAACAAAGAAAAGTCCCGTTTCTGTCACCTAAACTTTTTAATTTTGTCAACTTTATTTTGAGATATGGTGTAATAAAATTGATATCATCTAGTTCTAATCAGGAGATATTGCTGTAGTCGAAATTTAAATGAGATGTTAACAGATGATAGAGATAACCAAACGGGTTAATTAAAACAAATACATATTTCATAACTGCTATAATTTTATTTGCTGTAATTATAATAGTATAGCATATTTTACCATTTAACCAATAAACACTGAGAAGGTTACAATAAAAAAAATGAACTATTTCAATCAATATCATTTACCGTTATAAAATAGTCAAGAAAATTAACAAGTAACCATAATTAAATCGTCTTATATCAAAGGCCACGATATCCACTATAGATTTTGAAACATGTATCAAATAATTTTGAATTGTAAGAACTACAAATATCTGAATTGAGTCATGTCCGCAAAACAGTTTTAATAAATAAATGGCCAAATCAATCAGATGTTCGCAATAACCGTTGAAATTGTCAAAATGGGATGAGACAACAGGAGGATTTTTGCTAATGATTTTTATTTTTATTGTATAAAGGATTACAAACAAGCACACAATTTACCAGGTCATTAGCCTTAACCTTTCATTTATCATCGCTAAGAAATTATAACGCTGATGCGTTGTCACCCTTAAGGAGTAAGGATTTATTAAATTGTTGTATTATTTGACTGTAAAAATTAATACAATTGGCTGAAAAAGGAATTAGCACAATAAACCGAATTCATACATTACATTCTACTCATATTTTTTTTGAAACTTCAAACTCGTTTATCTATATAAAATGTATGCAAATAAATAAATTTAAAAAAAAGTAAATCTTAATATACATTTAAGTTATACGTGACTATTAATTTAAATTTATCAATGTAGCATTTAGATGTTCATAATACGAGTATCCGAATTAGATATAGTTCTTTTAAACTTTGGAAATAAACATTACAATCATTTTAATTGAGGGTAATAACTAAAAAAGAACATAGACAACGACAAAGAATAAACAAATAAACACATTTAAAAAAAAAACATCAAAATGATTTTACGATCGATGTACGCAAAGCTAAGGGATCAATTGAAGAGCTCATTAGCCCCTTTTCTATATGTAAAATATATGCAAAAAAAAATAGAGTAAAGTAAAATATCAGTACGAGTTCCACGTAAATGTGTAATAAATAACACCATATACGTGTTAAAGTCACACCACACAGTCAACTAGACCTTGAGAGGGCGACGACTTCAGACACAGTGACAGTGCTGTAATAACAGCTTGGTGCCCAATGTGTGTGGGTTTTATACTGCAGAAATAATTTACGATCAGGTGGTTTGATTCTAATCACGGAAAAAGATATAACTAAATGAACGAAAAGTTGACAGAAGTCATTAAAGATGTCCACATAGGACAAGTTCACACTACAGAGTATAAGTTAAACACATTAATATATTACATGCACTAATTATTAAATAAACGAAATTTAAAATTTCAAAACATAGTTGTAATGATTATATAGATATATTTAAAATAACACAATACATTACACAATAATATTTTAATGATTTATTTAAATTAAACAATTTTTCATTGCACTTCCTTATCTGGAAACTGTTGTAATCAAGACCATTATTATATATTGCTGTCTTAATATGTTTAAATTATTCACATGACACAAGCGTTAAGCGTCAGACAAAATACTTAAACCAACTTCACCATTATACATATACAGACTTGTGCTAATTCTTAATTAATATTCCATAGACACCTACTTAATCAATATTCCATAGACACCTACTTAAAAATTTGTGATGTATATTGAGTATATATAGTCTACTAAGGAACTATTCGTTAAATATGTTTAAATAAATATATCAACAGTTATTCCAAACACTAACCTACAGTCAAGTCTCCCATAACGCGCTTAATGCGTACCGCGTTATATGGAAACCGTGTTATAAGAAACTCAGAATTAATTGAAAATAGTTAATACGTACTATGGAAACTGCGTTATAATAACGTCGCGTTATAGGAGACTTGTCTGTATCAAGAAAATCACTTGTTCATAAGTTATATTCAGTATAAAAACATTGCACTTAAGCTCTACACTCTCAGTCTTAATCTAACAAATTGCATGGAAGCAAAAATATTTGCAAGTTGACACAAACTGTTTCCCCATCTACATGCAATATATTACTCATTATTTTAAAATTATTTAAAGTTGTGACGCAATACTTAATTATGGAAAAAATTACAGCATACAAAATAACTAGTTTAAGAGTGGAAAAATATTTTAGTTGGCCAAATAAGCATCACTTTCGAGTCATTGGGTACTTGTCACACGCAGAAAATCGAAAAAAATCTTATCAATGTACACACAAATAAACTTCTACTCTATATAATATGTCCTATCAAGGCAATATAAGTCACAAGGTCTTTAATAAATTTTACATTCAGTCATTATCAGGTGTTTCTCTTTTGTCTTCAAACAGCAAAAAAACTTGGCCACATACTCTATACTTCACCTTCTTCGTATTAGGCGGCATTATAGTGGCTCTTAGTTACGCCAGTCACTATTATAGTGGCTCTTAGTTACGCCAGTCACTATTATAGTGGCTCTTAGTTACGCCAGTCACTATTGTAGTGGCTCTTAGTTACGCCAGTCACTATTATAGAGGCTCTTAGTTACGCCAGTCACTATTATAGTGGCTCGTAGTTACGCCAGTCACTATTGTAGTTAGTGGCTCTTAGTTACGCCAGTCACTATTATAGTGGCTCTTAGTTACGCCAGTCACTATTATAGTAGTTCTTAGTTACGCCAGTCACTATTTGGCGTACATCTGAAAATATTTTATATTTTATGAAAATTTATATTAATATAAAAAGTTAATAATATATACATAGGTATTTTTGCTAATTTATATAAAAACCTTAACCTTGTATAAATGATAATATAGTACCATCAAGTTATCTGATAACAAAATGAGAATTTCTTATATTGTAATACCTGCCCTTTGAGATCTGAAGGACTGAGATGGAATGCCTCGTCACCAGTAATAAAGGTCTATCTACGCTCTTTACAATATCACTTCAACAACTCTTTTAAAAAAAATCTGCATAAAATAGGTAAATATGGTATTCTGAATAATAGAACCGCTTATTGCTTTAGCGCTTCCTAATATGATTAAAAAATTTACCTCTCAAAGAAAGTATATCATCTTCTTCTACAATGTCTATGGCATGTCAGTAAGGCAATGAGTCATCCATATGCACTGTCATCAGTGAATCCTCGGGGTGTATTTCCAGTAAGGCTTGGGTGCCATCATTAAATGGGAAGGACACGCTGCCGTCAATAACCAAGCCTGTAGAACAAAATGTCTCGTGTAAAGATGTGATACTTGGTACAGAAGATTTAGTTAACTACATTTGTAATGTGATTTTAATCATGTGCGCTATTATCATTTAGTAGTATATACTAACAGTAACAAAATTAACCAGACAACTCATATAGTCCACACTAATTAAAACTATTATCTTATACATGTGTAAAAATCCAATTAATTCTTTTGTAGTTTATTTGAATCCATTCAGGAAAATGTGTAAATGTATATAACAAAGATCTTACGAAGGAGGGCGGGGGGAGGGGGGGGTGAAAATATCTGTTATATTTTACATCCTATACGTCCGTATACCTTCCCATCTCGCCTTCTGGCGACTTCCCAAATCCCTAAAAGGGGGCACCGCCCAAACAATGCCTCCCTTAGCGCGTCCTAATAAACCACCCGCCTTCTTAGACGAAGAGAAAGCCGAATGTCTGGCCGACAATCTGGAGCTCAATGCTCACCGAGCACCCTACCGATCGACGCCGCTCACCTTGCAATGGTTGACAGCGAGGTCGACCGGAGGAGTAAGGAACCACCTCGCGATTCCGTTACCCAAGTCACATGCACCGAAGTTGAGTCCATAATTAAAAACCTGCGACCACGCAAGGCTCCCGGCCCCGACGGCATCACCAACAAGGTGATGAAACTCCTACCCCATGTCCATTTTACACCTACTGCTGATAATCTACAACGCGGCCATATCCAAAGGCACCTTCCCGAACACCTGGAAGGAAGCCGACGTCATAGGGATTCTAAAGCCCTCAAAACATCCAACCGATCCATCAGCCTATCGACCCATAAGCCTACTCAAAGTCTTGGGCAAGGTATATGAAAGGCTCATCCTCGCCCGCCTCAAGGACTTCATGCTGTCCCGAGGGCTACCAATCAATGAGCAGTTCGAGTTTCGCACCCAACACTCATGCACACATCAAGTGCACCGCATCACGGAGCACATCCTCAGTAAATTTCTTGAGGGCTACCAAACTGGGGCACTTTTCCTCGACGTGGCAAAAGCTGTCGACAAGGTCTGGCACAACGGGCTCATATACAAACTATATGAGCTCGGTGTGCCAGATCGACTCGTACTTATCATACGAGACTTTCTCCGAAATCGAACCTTTCGTTACCGCGTCGAGGGAACACGCTCCGAGGTTCACCCCATTTGTGCCGGAGTACCACAAGGCTCCGTCCTAGGTCCTATTTTATACACACTCTACACCAACGACATACCGC
Organism: Teinopalpus imperialis; assembly: GCA_029286865.1. Taxonomy (NCBI): domain Eukaryota; kingdom Metazoa; phylum Arthropoda; class Insecta; order Lepidoptera; family Papilionidae; genus Teinopalpus; species Teinopalpus imperialis. The sequence continues at coordinate 12,185,717 of JAGSMU010000004.1, forward strand.
GCACTCGCAGTGTAGAGCTAGCCCTTTTCACCGATGACACCGGCCTCTATGTGTCTGGGTTCAAACCAGACGCTATTTGTAGACGCCTCCAATCTGCAGCCAACACCTTAGGGAAATGGTTTCGGAAATGGAGGATCGAGGTTAACCCCACCAAAAGTGTGCTATGTACTTCTCTCGGCGCATCAAAACGCCGCATCTCCCAACTATAGTTTTTTGATCGTCCAATCCCCTGGGAATAGACAGTCAAATACTTAGGCGTCACATTAGATGAAAGACACCTTCGGTCCGCATGTCAACCGCGTACGGAATCGAGCAGTGTTCGTCCTAGGTCGTTTGCACCCGTTACTCAATAAAAATAGCAAAATGTCCCTGCGTAATAAAATTACACTACACAAAGCGTGCATCCGACCCATAATGACATACGCAAGCCCCGTCTTTGCGCATGCTTTCCCGCGTCAGATTCACCGTCTTCAGGTAATACAAAATCGTTTCATGCGCAAGGCCACCGGTGCACAGTGGTTCTTGCGTAATGAAAATCTACACATAGATCTTGAGATTCACCCGCGTCCGAAGGAGACCGAGGCACGCCCTCGATGACCCCGACGATGTGACCACCAGGGCCCAAGCCCTTCATAAAACACAACACACGTACATTGCACCCTCGCATCGCCCCCGCCGAGGGCGAGGGCGTCGCAAACAAGGATATTCGCGATTCCGCCATGACACTGGTCGGTTCTTTCCAGTCCATATAGATAGAAGCGTCGCTGGAGTTTCTTGCGCCACTTCTTCTCCAGCGCCCACGCATTCCGAAGTGGTGGTAGAGATAGCTAATAATCATAGCGAATTTAAAGAATCCTCTGTCAGAAGCAACTGACCGAGCCGAGGTTCAGCCCTCTCGGGCACCCTCGAGTCAGACGCTCTCGCGAAACAAGGTAACGGTCCAAGCCGAGGCTTGGACCGTATGTGCATGGGCAATATACAACTAGGTGGCTGTTTCCACAACCAAACGATAGCGGACGGCGCTGCTGAAAAGGAGGTCCTGGGTCGCAAATCACCCCCCCCCCCCTATTCTCGTCAACATTAATCTTATTTATATATATTATATTTCTCGTCGATATTCAGCGCAGCGGTGTTGTGCCAATCCCCGAGCCGGCGTCACCGTTGTCTTCCTACTCAGCGGGCCTTCTGTCACAAGACCAACAGAACCGAACAAATATAAAAAAAAACCTGCGTCAGTGCAATGCGAGCGCACGCGCACGGCGGCGGCGCGGTCGCGTACGCGCAGCCCGCGCGGCGCCGGCCACTCCTCGAACGTTATGTACTCGCGCACGGAATATGCCAGCTGATCGGAGTCTGCAATCGACAAAAATAAATATATTATCATTGAGTCTAATAATTCAACAAGCAAATGCAGGCCGTGTTATTGTTCAACCTTACCACGAGGGATATAAGGAGACTATATTATGTGGTAGTTGCACCCTTCTATTTTGCTGACACACGCACACAAAATACCAGAGTGAGATAGAAGTATAACGCTGCTGTGTTTCATATGACGATTTTAGGGGATTAAGAGACCCAATGAAAAGTAACGAGGGTTAATTCCACCTCAGGGGTGACAACGAAAATCTTGAATATTTATTGATTATGTAGATGTCATGGGCCTTCGCTTACAGGACAATCTATTTGCTTGTTTGTCACATTTAATATTATTAAAAAAGTCTCATGTAATACTGGGTTCTGTAGATTATAATTGGTGAAATATATACCGTATAACCGACTCACCCGGTGCAAACATCAACTTCTGATTGTACCTCTCAGCCACTTCCCTGGCGCGTTCAATGTTGCTATCCAATTTCACATCGAACTCCTCGCCCAGAATCTTCATTAGCTCCATAACTGAATGCGTTCTTAGGCAGTTTATACTGTAAAGAACTTACATATATAATTTTTAAATTAGCTAAACCGGGATGGGACGTCATTCATAGGATGACCTTCGTAAATTGATATATTAATATCTTGGTGCTGCATGTTTCATCTGGTAAGCGAAAGGAACCATACTGGAGAATATTACTGGTTACCAGATATTCCATCTTAGTCCTTACGGGTGGATAACTGTTTCATCTGTCATCTGCATTATGATAATATTTACATTCATATCGGGAATTAAAATAAGTAGTGCTATAGCCCGCAAGAATTATTTATCATCATGTGACCTGTGGACCAGGGGAATTGGACAAACTACCATAGGTTCTTAGGTTCTATCTGCATTTTGCATCTGAATTTAACGCAAACGAGCTCAAAGAAATAGAAAAATAATCGAATAAATTAGTCTGGTTTCGTTATTACTGCTGACGCTGCATTCCATCAATGCTCCCATTGGTGACTTTTCTGGATTATGAACCAATATGAATGGAATAGGGTGTCAAGGGTTCAAGGTTTTTTTTTCTTCTTTTATTAATTAGTTTATTGCTACACCTATCATACACATATCTCACCACACCTTGGGTTGACTGGTAGAGAATGCCTTTGGCTTTAAGTCCGCCCTTTCTGAACTTTTAACTTTGTTAAGGTTAATGCAATAATGAGTAAATAAAAATAAATAAAAAATGTCCTGCTATCAGTTTAGCTGAATGCTCGTTTATCACTTGACAGTGTCACAGAAAAAAGATAGTCTTCGATATTTTTCTTTCTTCCTTTTCAGCCAATTAACCAACCTAACCACTACAGGACAAAGTGTAAGGCCTTTAAGGCTGAAGCTTATGCAAAAACTGGCACTCTGCAGATTCGTATATTTCTAAGGGTGAAAGGGTCAATAATTTCCCTGGGCCGCCTCCATGCAGGATTCATTCTCAATTGTAATTGTAGCTCTTGCAATTCACGAGTGCCCATGATCTTGACGTATGATAAAGCCGCATCTGTATACGTGACAATGTGTGCGTTGGTGTCCCCACTGACCGGTTCATTGGACACGCCCACTGCCACAACGTGCACGTACACGTCTATCCACAAGTAATGTTTAAGTGCACTCGTGAATTGCAAAACTATACCTAGGTATAGTATATACTTAGTCCTTTAGTCCCGGGCGTTTAAATAGGGCTATGGTACCCTGCCTGTCGTATAAGGCGACTAAAAGGGGATAACGGTTTCACGAGCGATCAGGGTGGGGGCTCAGGGGAATTAGGTGGCGGGAACATGGAGTGGTCCCGGGTTACCGTAGCCACGGTAAGAGTGCCGAGACCCGATTTGGCTCAGTGCAGAGTTTTAATGGGCACAAATCTCACATAACCCCATCTTCGCCCCAGGAGACTGGGTATCTTTTGATGATTCCCGTCTCCCCCCCCCCTCCCTCCGACGCCGTAAGGTATATAGAATTAATTATAAGCTGCCCGTCGCCAGTTCCCTACTCAGAGGGCCCCCCACTCGCGAGTCTAATTAGATAAAGCCGTAAAGGTCTCAATACACATACACACAAAAAATCTCCGTCGCCAGTGTTTGGAAATACGCCACTGAGAGTTTGGAAGACATGCCAACACTACCCACGTTGGCCAGGCGTGTTGATTATAAACAGACTATCCCTGGCCATGCAGCTGTTCCTCATAAGCATTTAGTGTGGCAGATACAACGTTACCTGAAATGCCAAGAAGTACTTCCAGTGCCTGTAGTGACACACAGACCGGAACTCTTTGTGTGCGTCCATTTCCCGTTATCAATTTGTAGCCGCAATAGCGAAACTCTGGACGTCACGCTCTCGCCTATGAAAACCTGTATTGAACAAAGAGAGATGAATTACATTGTAACAAATATACTCATATTCAATCACTACAATTAAAACTAAATGGGAAAAAAATATTATTATTGTTTATGATATATTATAATTCTTTCGGGGAGTCAAATTGTGATTTACAAAAACCATAAAAATCTAATTATAGACTCCCAAATTAGACATATAAAGTACATAGATCTGATCTATAGACTAACTTAGATTATATTAACTTGAGCGTTACGAAACAAATTACCTTCACAACATTTACTTCATTGAGTGCAAGGAACGGCAACACTTTAGTGGCCAAAGTGGCACTCGCTTAGATTATTATAACTTGAGCGTTACGAAACAAATTAACTTCTCAACATTTACCTCATTGAGTGCAAGGAACGCCAACAATTTAGTGGACAAAGTGGTACTCGCTTAGATTATTATAACTTGAGCGTTACGAAACAAATTAACTTCACAACATTTACCTCATTGAGTGCAAGGAACGCCAACACTTTAGTGGACAAAGTGGTACTCGCTTAGATTATTATAACTTGAGCGTTACGAAACAAATTTCTCAACATTTACCTCATTGAGTGCTAGGAACGGCAACACTTTAGTGGACAAAGTGGCACTCGTGGCGGCATTCAACTGTTCCTGCTCCTTCGTTTGAGAATCTTGTGTATCGTGCGCGTTTGACATCGGGGGGTACCTAAGGAATCGAATAAAAAAAAATGTAACAATTTTTTTATTGTATTAAGGGTCACTAATTGTTCACTTGATGTCAAGTGATTCCTGTGATCCCTGATGCCCACAATCATCGGTGATAAGGAATCACAATGCAAGTCCTTGTCACCCTCGAGGACTGAAATGGAATACCTCGTCACCACCTTAGAAGAGTTTCTTAGGTAGATTTTTTAATAGAATATCATTCATTCTTGACTTTTTTTAATTTTTTTTTCAATACAATTTGTAACTAATAAAGTAAATTCTCTGGAACGAGGATCAGCGCCGAACGGTGAAATACGGGTTTTTAACCTAGTTCGACAACGGATGCTTACTTTCTTGGGCATATGGTGATGTTCGAAGCAAATTGTACATTTATAGGAAAATAAAGTTATTCTAAAGTATTCTAAACGCAACATTGCGCTGCTGGTATTCTTTTATTGTCTTAGATCCGATATTCAATGGAGAAGAAAGGTTCTCATATTGGCCGTCGCTGCGTAGGACAACCTACCACTAAATAGAGAGCAGATGGCTCAGGGCCGTACTCAGGGGGGCAGTCTGTGGGCTTGGCCTATATTTAGCTGTGGACTAGTGATGGACTGCAATGATAATGCTATATGCAGACAATTCAGCAACAGATTCTTATGCATTTCCCAGATAATAAATATTGGATTAAAATATTGTATTTTTATCGTAATTTAAGGATAAATTCCGTACATCAATCATTTTTATTATTTAATATTATCATAAGCCTTGTTATCCGTTCCTCTATAATAATGACAAGAATACGGATTTCAAAAGTTTATCGATACACCTAGTGCAGTGATCACCCTCCATAGATATCGCATGTCGATAATTATGCTCGGTTTAGAGTTAACCAGAATTTGTTGCAAGCACGGGTCACATAACTAAGCATGGGCGTGTGATTGACTGTTTCAAAAGCATTGTGCATTGGTTGACACTAAACATATCACAGTGCACACAGACATACATAAAAGTTAACTACTAAACTTATATATTTCCAACTGCATGGATATAAGCCTCTTCTCTTAACCGAGCAGTAAGCACTGCGGATTATTGGACTTCAAATCATCACTAGGCCATTATGGAACATAGGACCTTCCTTCATAGATTGCCACAAACCACAATCCTAACCCATCTGCTTTCATCGACTCCCTATAGGTATGATAATGTACATAGGTCGTCACTCCATCTTTTGGGTCGTCCTTCGCAGCATTTGTTTATACGAGGTTGCCATTTGTAAACCTTTATTCCCCATCGGTTATCGATTTTATCGCTTACGTGTCTGTTGCTACTTAACTTACTATTTCCCTGTGCAGATAGCATAGGATATAATTTCTAAATTTCATATGATAGATAATTTATTTATTTATTTAAAAACAAAATGTACACTATTATTATGATCGGAAAAACATGATATATCTGCAATTTGCATCAATGAAATCTATGCCCACACCAATGATACAAGTCAAGTTGTTCTTTGCTATAAAATCAGAAGGGAGCTAGCTGCTGCCTGAAGGACACTGCTGTTACGCTCACCGTTGTTTTGTGGTGTACGTAAATTGCCCTATTTGGAGTATGAGCAGCTTGATGTGAAGTGATCGGTGATGCTAATGTGTATCGATAAATCTGAAACCGAAATATATTTGGAAAAGAAATATCGATATATTTAAGCTTATTTGAATACCAACCTGCAGAAATGGAGAGTATGCAAGTCGACGGGCGTGATGGTGTCCAAGAGCTTTGCCTCACAGTTTATGGTGGTGCGTATCCTGGAGCGACGCATCCATCTGAACCTGCCCTGAACACACATGTGGCTGTATATTATTTGTATATGTCGACTTTGTAATAAAATAAAACTGCAGCTGAAAATGGACTAAGGGGTAGCTCATAGAACAGTAAGATACAGGCAATCATATTATATATTGCAGTTACCAAAATTTTTACAAGATACCGAACCATAAACGATTTTACCTGATAATAAGTGATTTCTGCGATCCATGAAATCCATACTCGACAAAATGTGTTTGCATTTCATCCTTTGGGAATGAGATGGAATGCCGTGACAAAACGCAGCGGCGTTGTGCTGCTATTTCACGCTAGTAACTGAGTCTCCTGAGCCCTACACTCAACATAAGAAACAGCAGCTTAATGCTATTTCACGCTGGTATTCTGTAAACTCCCTTCCACGATCGATCTAGTTTCTGGCTGCAACACGAATGGCTCAACGTGGGAAATCATATATATAAGGCGTAATCAATAAACACATTATGTCTAGTTAGCATATGATTTTAAATACCTCTTTTAAAGCCTGCAGCGCACCCTTCACGTCATTGGAGCACCAAGTAGGCAGGCAGAGACGTCCAACTGACTTGTGGGGGCGCTGTTAAATCCAATCACCGGTTTGCTGAAAATTAAATGCATTTATCAAACAAAGATTCCCAAAGTGTTATATATATCGACACTACACACCAAGTTAACAGTAAGCATCAGTGGTAGAGCTATACTGCAGTTTGTTTTTAGCTGCTGAATGAATGGGTCAGCTCGACAGGGGTAAGACCACGCTCTCACAGAATACCAGCGTAAAATAGCAGCTTAACGCTGCTCTGTTTCGTTTAGTGAGTGCAGGGATCCAGAGACCTTTATTACTGGTGACGTGTACGACGAAATGATAGGATCCACGAGAGAGCACCTCGTTTCCGTATCCCATATCTAATATTATACTTAAATGAATGTGTTACAAAACTCACTTGGCATCCCTGACCCTGGAAGCAGCCAGCAGAAAGGTTCCATCACCTCCACAAGGCACCACCACATCACACCAGTTAATCAATTCATCTTTGTATGTCAACCTGTTTAATAAGATAGAATTCAACAAATTTTTATCATCCTAAGTCCATAAGAGTGAAAACGCAACAAACGAATATTTGTGTATCGTTGCGGGTCCATGTGGACGGGTCGAAGTCACTTACCATCAAGTGAACTCGTTTGTGCCTTCCTGATTTCATTTATATGATAAAAATAATAATGTTGATTAGTGAAATAAAGTATGACCATTGCTATCTATGCTTCCCTACTCAGCGGGCCCCCCGCTTGCTACTGCTAACTATCTATGTTATTAATATTAATTTTTAAAACTTGTTTGTATTAAACTGGTTAAGAAAAAAAACAATAACCTTATAGCATGAGGTTATTGATAAATAACAATTTCATTGCATTTCGAGACAGTATACTATTCAATACCTTTATTATTATGGATTAGACCACGGTGAATCTGGTGTTAAACGACAGTGCACGGCGCATATTATAGTGCCGTAAACATTTGCACAGATACTGGGGGCACTCTGTCGCCGTTCCCTTCCCTAGTGCGTTCAATGTCGTGTCAAATACACGATCCGGATATCCCAAAACCGATAATTTTTAATACATAACTAGTATCCCGCGCCCTGAGAGTCGTAAGTCAAAGAAAGTATTTTAATGAATAATAATTAGTAAATTAAATGAACATAAAGACAAATAGCAATTTCTAATTGAAAAATAACATTATCTAATCGATATGAATTGTGTGCGAAATACAAATATAAAATTAATCAGGGACTGGAGTATGGAGTTAACCTTCAACGAACGTAACTTGAGATAACCTTGAGGCGTTATTTTTATCAAAATCATTCTAAGTATTTATTAATGAAGTTTGTCAACAAGTCTTATCTTATTTTCACTGACGGTGAAATTCTTGTGAGATACATAAGACCACATATGATGTACGCCTTAAGTGATATAGGCGTACGGTAAAGTTGTAAACTAAATGAAAGATTTTTTAAACGCTGTAAATGTATTTCATAATAGATGTCAATTTGAAATTTATAATTTTATTCGTTTTTAAATCAAAAGATAACAAAGGTTAAAAAAATTCATAAACTTTTATTTTACAAAAATGACGCATGATTCCACTGGTCGTCACAAAAAAACACAGCCGTACGCCTTATGTACTACCTTATGTACTATAAAATTTACAAATATACAAGAAAAACAAGAGAGTTTAAAAAGACGATCAATTGTTGTCTTAACGGAATAATCATAAGGTCAAGACGTAGGGCCTTCCGAGAGTCCATAAATTGCGGAATCAAGGTTGGTACACTCACAACGATCTTGCTTGGTCGCTATTTGACTGTTAATAGTTAGGTAGTGTTAGTATGTACTTATTTGCTCTGGAACCTGAGTTGTGGTTTTCAGTCGTTGTAATATAATAAAAAAATAAATATAATAATAAAATGCATTCACAAGAAACGTTGTACAAATATAGCATAATTTAACAGTGGTAGAGTTACACTGCAGTTTGTTTCTAGCTGCACAATGAATGGGTCAGCTCGGCCGGGGTAGGACATCGCCCTCAACAGAATACCATCTTAAAATAGCAGCATAATGTTGCCGTATTTCGTCTGGTGAGCTTTTTTTTTGACCGGAGGCTTTTATTACTGGGGACGAGGCATACCATCTCAGTCCTCAAGGGCAACAACGCGTCTGCATTGTGATTCCTTATTAAGGAGGAATGTAGATTTAATGGGCCGCAGAAATCACTTGTCATCATCAGGTGAACTGTGTGCTCGTTTGTTACTCTCAATGTAATAAGAGGAAAAAAAAAGATTCCAGTTTCACACATTTCACCATATAATTAAATTATACAATTGCAAATAATCATGCATTGATATTTAAATTTATAAAAGATTAAAATTATATAATAATGTTATTTCAATAAATAAGCTCATCAGTCAATATACTTTCTTTGAATGTAACATCTCATTAACGAACATTTAGGGGGGTGAAGTTGCTTGCGTCCGTAGGAAATACTTGAATTATGATACCCTACACGTGCCCCCTGGGTAGTGCTAAACAAGCGACAAATCCCGGTGGTAGGCTTCGGCTGCAGGCTTTCGGTTACCACCCATCGGACAAAACCATCCCGCCAAGTGACTAATGTCGCGTTCCGGTATGAGCCTATGGAGGATGGGTCTGAACAGTAGCGTTGCGATTAATAACCGAGTACGACATGTTTGATGGAGACGTACTGGGAGCTAGGTCATGGAGGGTAGCGGGATCCGAAGCACGGTTCTCCGCTGGACGACCGCAGATAGTTGGGGGCCCAAGTAGCGAGAAATCCACTCGCGAAAGGCTGCCCCGCCAGCTGCGAAAAATCCCAGGGTGGCTCCATCGTGCGGGTTGGCGACCGGATGAGAGGACCCGATGGCAATCCCTAAGGGGGTTTGGGCGTCCCTGCAGCCTCCAGATTAAGCCCCTACTTGTACAGATTCTACAATCGCGTCGTTGGGTCGCAATGCCTCGGTCAACTACCATCGTTCATTCTATCCAGTCTCTCACTACATGAAACGTTCCAACAACAAAAAAAAAGTAAGGTTCAACAGCGGGTGCACTTCCTCTCACTCAAAGTGCACCTCACCAACCTCCGAGGTTTGCACTGTAATCTCAATGCAGTCCACCACCACCTCGAGACTGAAAAGCCGCACATACTTTTCCTGACGGAGACACAGATTCGTTGTCCTCTTGATACGGCGTACCTCACCTATCCTGGATACTCATTGGACCATACCTTTCGCTCTCGAGCCGGAGTCTGTGTGTATGTCCGTAATGACATATGCTGCCTGCGTCTTCGTCATCTTGAAGACCCCACCTTTTCTACATTATGGGTAATGGTAGACACAGGCACCGATAAGATCCTTTACTCTTGTGTCTACCGTTCGCACACCAGTGATCCAGAGACTACTTGATTGTTTGAACATGTAAATGAGGCCGCTGATGCGGCTCAGCTTCAGTATCCTTCTGCCCAGCTATTCCTTCTAGGGGACTTCAATGTCTGCCATCAGGATTGGTTATTCCCATGCCAGAAGACCGATCATGCTGAGAGGCGTGGAACTTGTCCCTAACGCATAACCTCTCTCAGCTGGTAATGCAAACCACTAGGGTGCCGGTTGTGGATGGCAACACAGCCAATTGCCTGGACCTTCCGTTAACCTATGATCCAGATAGATATTTTAATTGTGCCTAAGTCCTGGAAGCTTGCGAATGTGCAACCCGTGCCCAATACTGTCAATTATCGACCAATTCCGATTACCTCCATTATTTGTAAGATAATGGAGCGTATATTGAATGCACGCCTTGTGGCATACCTAGAAAATAATGATATTTTTAGCGACCGACAGTACGGGTTTCGTCGAAACCGGTCAACTGGCGATCTTCTACAGTTGTAGAAAGTTACCAATTAGGTGCTAATGCCACTAAGGATCAAGTACAGCCCCAAAGAAGAGCCATGGTAGAGCGAATGAGTCTCACATTACAGGAGGTTTCCAGTTGGCAATCTTGTTAGTAGATTCAATGCCACCAAACCACAGGCGTGTCTTTTTTCAGCCAAAAGGAGCCAGTGCACTTTGGCTCTTACCTTCCAAGATCTATCTGTGGAACTTACTGATCGCCTTCAGTTATTGGGAATCGGAATTTCATCGAACCTCGACTATGGACGATTCATGAAGTTCAAGGCGACGATAGCTGCAAACAAACTTGGGAACCTGGTAAAAGCGCAGCGCTATTTCTCTGCGGGGCAGCTTTTAAAGCTCTATAAAGCTCAAGTCCGGTCGTGTGTAGAATACTGTTGTCACATTTGGGCAGGCGCCGCTAAATGCCATCTCGCAGCTTTGGACTCGGTGGAAAGGCGGGCTGAGAGGCTAATTGGTAACGCAGCTGAAACCAATCTGCTCAGTCTTGAACACAGGCGTAAGGTGGCTAGCCTTTGTGTTTTACAGATTGCATTTTGGAGAGTGTGCTCAGGAATTACATGGTCTTATTCCCTCTTCCCGTTCCACCATCGTACTTCACGACACACTGCTGGATTTCATCCTTTTGTTGTGAACATCCCTCAAACCCGAACGAAGCTCTTTGCTTCGTCTTTCATTATTCGTACAGCAAAGGACTGGAATAGTTTTCCCGCGTCTGTCTTTCCCTCCGATTACAATGTGGGTGTTTTAAGAGTAGAGTGAATAGGCATTTACTGAGCTAGTGCGCCATCTAGGACTGCATTTCCGCTTAAAATCAGGTGGGATCATGGTTAAGCACTTGCTTTGAAAGAATAAAAAAAAAACGAGCAAAGTTGTTTTTTCAAGAGCCACTGCTTTAAGTGACATCTGAATTCGAAATTATTTTACATTTAAGGGGATTTTATGAGGTTCAGCCCTCTGGGGCACCCTCGAGTCAGTTGTTTACGTGCCCAGGGTAACGGTCCTAACCGTGACTCTAACGTAACCTTTAACAAAGGTTTCAGCTGAGTGCCCTAAGCACTGCGCAAACCTTTCTTAACAAACTTCGATAACAGGAGCAATTCGGTTGAAGTCGTAATTCAAATGGAGAATGGGCACTAAGTGAGACTACGTCTTAAGCAATGTCTGGTTTGAAGCAATGGGTCTTTCTTGTCTGCTTACTTCCAATATCTACAATATAATCTTCGTATTGAAGTATGGGTCTACTTTGTGTTTCCCGTCTCTCAGTGTTAAAAATGCTGGAAATTGGGACATACCCAAGCGAGATGTCCATCGGATAAAATTATATGTCCGAAATGCTGTGACAAACATACCTATTGTGACACACAGACATAAATGTGTAAACTGTGAAGGTAACCAAATGGCGTTGAGGAAACTTCTATGTCAAGCATTTTTAAAAGAAAAGAGCTCGGTAAAAGCCTTCGGGTTAACAGTGTAAATAAAGCAGCCATAAAAAAGGGGGATTTAATTGTGTATTTGAATGACCGTCCGATATCATGTTTTAAGACAACGGTCGCAAAATCACGACAAGCCTCAGGCCTATACGATACGATCAATATTAAAGTCTTTACCACAGTCCATTAGTGTGACTGCATCTCAGCTTTTCTCTGATCTTATGACTACTACCTATACTAGGAAAAGAGACGACGAGTGCGCGCCTTTGTTTGCGCAATAGCTTACGGCACTATAGAATATCTTGCGCAGATTACGTCAAATGTTATCGCCGTGGTCGAAATCGAAAAAAAAAAGACAATCTGTTTAAAAATTAAAAAAAAGGAACTTTATTAATATTTCGGTGAACCACTCCAACTAAGCTGAAAATGCTTGTGCTAGATGTTTCATCACAATAGATTTTGGACCTACGACCTTAAGATTCAAAGATCGTACCCCAAACGATTAGGCTATTGACGCATCATCCGTAAGTCATTAGTATATTGTGACATCTTGATAATATGTTAGATTTAAATAAAATAAAATAATTACCTGCTGGCCATTTCCACTTTATGTCCCATCTCCCGCAATTTCTTGGCAACGTTCTCTTCAAATGCCTTTTGTTGCTTGTGATTTGTTAGCATGGCATCGAAATCGGAGCCACGCTTCCGAAGGACCGTCTCCAACTCGGTATCGGATATGTAGTCGTGGGAATGCCTGGAAGAAAATTAATGCTATAATATAGTCAGCGCATGGCGTAATGGCAACTATATCGCTGGACCTGGGTTCAAATCCCAATATTTGTGTATCGCAATTTGTTCTTTTTTTTATTACATTGAGCGTAACAAACGTGCACACAGTTCACCTGATGGTAAATGATTCCTGCGGCCCATGACATCTACATTCATCCTTAATAAGGAATCATAATGCAGATGTGTTGTCACCCTTGGGGACTGAGATGGAATGCCATGTCACCAGTAATAATAGTCTCCGGATCCCTGCACACAAGACGTAACACTGCAACATTATGCTACAATATTTTACGCTAGTATTCTGTGAGGGCGTGGTCCTAGCCCGGTCGAGGTTACCCATTCATTCTGCAGCTAGAAACAAACTGTATTGAAGCTCTGCCACTGTTTTCGGCTCTCCGTGTTGTTGTTGGTCTATGTTGTATGTCCTGTGTTTTTGACACTGCAGTTGATACTACACTCCATCTTATAACAAATGCATTACATTGGAGTACGGAATAGGCCGACCGTTCGCCTCTGTGTGTGTATATCATCTAAAAATACCTACGTTACGTACCATTTTATTAGAGCCATCAGGTTTGAAGAGGATCATCTACATTATGATTTCATATCGAGAATAATTATGAGTGTCATTGGGTGATCTGTGATTCGTTAAGTCATCACAAGAAAGCCTTTGAAGAAGGCATAAATGATTTTCATATAAGATGGCAGAAATGTCTCGAAAACATAGGTTTAATAAACCTATTGAATATATACCTGTTTAATAAACCTATTGACTATATACCTGTTTAATAAACATAAAGAAGGCATAAATTATTTTCATACTAGATGGCAGAAATGTCTAGAAAACATAGGTTTAATAAACCTATTGAATATATACCTGTTTAATAAACCTATTGACTATATACCTGTTTAATAAACCTATTGAACATATACCTGTTTAATAAACATAAAGAAGGCATAAATGATTTTCATATAAGATGGCAGAAATGTCTAGAAAACATAGGTTTAATAAACCTATTGACTATATACCTGTTTAATAAACCTATTGACTATATACCTGTTTAATAAACATAAAGAAGGCATAAATGATTTTCATATAAGATGGCAGAAATGTCTAGAAAACATAGGTTTAATAAATCTTTTAAATATATAACTGTTTAATAAACATAAAGAAGGCATAAATGATTTTCATATAAGATGGCAGAAATGTCTAGAAAACATAGGTTTAATAAACCTATTGAATATATACCTGTTTAATAAACCTATTGACTATATACCTGTTTAATAAACATAAAGAGGCATAAATTATTTTCATACTAGATGGCAGAAATGTCTCGAAAACATAGGTTTAATAAACCTATTGACTATATACCTGTTTAATAAACCTATTGAATATATACCTGTTTAATAAACCTAAAGAAGGCATAAATTATTTTCATACTAGATGGCAGAAATGTCTCGAAAACATAGGTTTAATAAATCTTTTAAATATATACCTGTTTAATAAACCTATTGACTATATACCTGTTTAATAAACCTAAAGAAGGCATAAATGATTTTCATATAAGATGGCAGAAATGTCTCGAAAACATAGGTTTAATAAACCTATTGAACATATACCTGTTTAATAAACCTATTGAATATATACTTGTTTAATAAACATAAAGAAGGCATAAATGATTTTCATATAAGATGGCAGAAATGTCTCGAAAACATAGGTTTAATAAACCTATTGACTATATACCTGTTTAATAAACATAAAGAAGGCATAAATTATTTTCATACTAGATGGCAGAAATGTCTCGAAAACATAGGTTTAATAAACCTATTGACTATATACCTGTTTAATAAACCTATTGAATATATACCTGTTTAATAAACCTAAAGAAGGCATAAATGATTTTCATATAAGATGGCAGAAATGTCTCGAAAACATAGGTTTAATAAACCTATTGACTATATACCTGTTTAATAAACATAAAGACATAAATGTGTAAACTGTGAAGGGAACCAAATGGCGTTGAGGAAACTTCTATGTCAAGCATTTTAAAGAAAGAGCTCGGTAAAGCCTTCGGGTTAACAGTGTAAATAAAGCAGCCATAAAAAAGGGGGATTTAAGTGTATATTTGAATGACCGTCCGATATCATGTTTTAAGACAACGGTCGCAAAATCACGACAAGCCTCAGGCCTATACGATACGATCAATATTAAGATCTTTACCACAGTCCATTAGTGTGACTGCATCTCAGCTTTTCTCTGATCTTATGACTACTACCTATACTAGGGAAAGAGACGACGAGTGCGCGCCTTTGTTTGCGCAATAGCTTACGGCACTATAGAATATCTTGCGCAGATTACGTCAAATGTTATCGCCGTGGTCGAAATCGAAAAAAAAAGACAATCTGTTTAAAAATTAAAAAAAAGGAACTTTATTAATATTTCGGTGAACCACTCCAACTAAGCTGAAAATGCTTGTGCTAGATGTTTCATCACAATAGATTTTGGACCTACGACCTTAAGATTCAAAGATCGTACCCCAAACGATTAGGCTATTGACGCATCATCCGTAAGTCATAAGTATATTGTGACATCTTGATAATATGTTAGATTTAAATAAAATAAAATAATTACCTGCTGGCCATTTCCACTTTATGTCCCATCTCCCGCAATTTCTTGGCAACGTTCTCTTCAAATGCCTTTTGTTGCTTGTGATTTGTTAGCATGGCATCGAAATCGGAGCCACGCTTCCGAAGGACTGTCTCCAACTCGGTATCGGATATGTAGTCGTGGGAATGCCTGGAAGAAAATTAATGCTATAATATAGTCAGCGCATGGCGTAATGGCAACTATATCGCTGTGTACCAATATTTGTGTATCGCAATTTGTTCTTTTTTTTATTACATTGAGTGTAACAAACGTGCACACAGTTCACCTGATGGTAAATGATTCCTGCGGCCCATGACATCTACATTCATCCTTAATAAGGAATCATAATGCAGATGTGTTGTCACCCTTGGAGACTGAGATGGAATGCCATGTCACCAGTAATAATAGTCTCCGGATCCCTGCACACAAGACGTAACACTGCAACATTATGCTACAATATTTTACGCTAGTATTCTGTGAGGGCGTGGTCCTAGCCCGGTCGAGGTTACCCATTCATTCTGCAGCTAGGAACATACTGTATTGAAGCTCTGCCACTGTTTTCGGCTCTCCGTGTTGTTGTTGGTCTATGTTGTATGTCCTGTGTTTTTGACACTGCAGTTGATACTACACTCCATCTTATAACAAATGCATTACATTGGAGTACGGAATAGGCCGACCGTTCGCCTCTGTGTGTGTATATCATCTAAAAATACCTACGTTTACGTACCATTTTATTAGAGCCATCAGGTTTGAAGAGGATCATCTACATTATGATTTCATATCGAGAATAATTATGAGTGCCATTGGGTGATCTGTGATTCGTTAAGTCATCACAAGAAAGCCTTTGAAGAAGGCATAAATGATTTTCATATAAGATGGCAGAAATGTCTAGAAAACATAGGTTTAATAAATCTTTTAAATATATAACTGTTTAATAAACCTAAAGAAGGCATAAGTGATTTTCATACAAGATGGCATAAATGTATAGAAAATATGGGTTTAATAAATCTTTTAAATATATACCTGTTTAATAAACCTAAAGAAGGCATAAATTATTTTCATACTAGATGGCAGAAATGTCTCGAAAACATAGGTTTAATAAACCTATTGACTATATACCTGTTTAATAAACATAAAGAAGGCATAAATTATTTTCATACTAGATGGCAGAAATGTCTCGAAAACATAGGTTTAATAAACCTATTGAACATATACCTGTTTAATAAACATAAAGAAGGCATAAATTATTTTCATACTAGATGGCAGAAATGTCTCGAAAACATAGGTTTAATAAACCTATTGAATATATACTTGTTTAATAAACATAAAGAAGGCATAAATTATTTTCATACTAGATGGCAGAAATGTCTAGAAAACATAGGTTTCATAAACCTATTAAATATATAACTGTTTAATAAACCGAAATGTATAAACAACATGCGTTTTAAAAACCCATGCTTTCGATATATATATTTTTGAATAAGTAATAGATTCTTTCCTTAAAAATAAAACAATATTTATATACCACAACAATTTCAAACAAGTGTTAGAATCTTTTGTTTGTATATAAATATGTGGTCATATAAAATAAAATAAATAAATATACTGTTTAATATGACCACTCGTGATAAATGGTTTAATACAGTTGCTGTTGTTGTAAAGTGCGCAAAAACATGCAACATTTTATCTTGTGACTATATTGGATAAGGTTTGGATTCCTTCTAGAACATTACTACCAAAGTAATTGAGCCGATTAAATGCGCCACTCATCAAATTGGTATAAATTGTCAAATTGTTGAACAATGGATATTTATTTCGTTCATCATAAAAATAGCTTCGCGGTCATAAATCACGCAAAATAATATAATAATACAGTAGGTAAGAAGTATCTTAATAATACAGCAATTTTTTTTATTTTTTTTTTATGGGGTCACAAATGAGCACACAAGTTTACCTGATAGTAAGTAATATCTGTCACCCATGACATACATTCACCTTTCGGTAACTAATAATGCAAATGCGTTTTCATCCCTTAGGACAAACATGGAATGCCTCGTTATTACTAGTAATAAAAACACCGATTTCTGTTTCATACCACACGAAACACATCGGCACTAAACTATTATTTTACGCTAGTATTGTGTAAAAACCTTTCCTGGTTGAATTTACCTATTTTTGCCGCGGCAAGACCAGTTAAGGCATGCAATGCATCTTTAATGTAACCAATTCAGAAATATAGTAGGTATACCGCCTCTATAATTCCTTAACCACGAAACACAGTAGCTTTATGCTGTTATTTTGAGTTACGTGTTCTGTGAGTGCGTGGCCGTATCCTGGTCGAGCTGACCCATTCGCACCCAGCCGAGCACACCTGACGAGGGTTTGCTAGT
Organism: Teinopalpus imperialis; assembly: GCA_029286865.1. Classification (NCBI taxonomy): domain Eukaryota; kingdom Metazoa; phylum Arthropoda; class Insecta; order Lepidoptera; family Papilionidae; genus Teinopalpus; species Teinopalpus imperialis. The sequence goes on from JAGSMU010000004.1 coordinate 12,203,758, forward strand.
ATAACGGTCATTAAGCCTCAATTCACCAATATCGATCCGGTGAGTCGATCCTAAAATATATCTGGACTTCTGATAGGAGCTACGATGACTCGAATAGCAAGATATTGCCATCATACTATAGAGGACCACCCAAGAGTATAAAGTCAAAGGATGTAAACTGTATTCTGAAATATACAGGGTGTTGTCCCAGAACTCAACGTCAAGCCAGTTTTTATAACTGACCTGTCTGATTTTATCGGGCAAGGGATTCCAGAGTAGTGTAGCTCGAACAGCAAATGAATTTGCAAGGAAACCGGTAAAGTGAGCTGGAATACAGTGGTGGACAGTACAGAATATACAGTCACCACATTGAAGCCCACTCCAGCAAACACTTCTGTTAAAGCTATTTGCTACTGCTAGAAAGGCTCTCGAGGTCCGTCTCTGGCCTGAGTTGAACCTAATGTTTGTTTGATAAATTAATAGTTTTCGAGTATGGCTGCGTCTCTTTGGACAAAGAAGCGATCAATCGTCTCTATTTATTACAATCTTCTCTATTTCTGTTACTACTCTTCCGGGGAAATTCGTTTTTTATTCCGTTGCAGGGATAACTAAGCTAAATCCTCTAAAGCTTGTTAGTAAGAAATCACTTTTACCGCTGATATCGCTATATCATAATTTAATATTATTTTTGTTAATTTATTATATATATATATATATATTAAAAAGAGATATATAATAATAATAATAGAGATTTATTACCAACAAAAAAAAACAATATACTAAATCCATTAAAAAAATAAAGATCTCGTGTCTTACGCAAATATTAATCACACAAGGAGATTCAACAAATGAAGATAGCAAAAGGTAGTACAATCAGCGTATACTATATGATGGTCACACAGTGTTGATTTTCAATCTCATCTCAGATCAGACGGAGCGTGAAGATGACATTAAAAAAAATGAGTGAATATAAAACTAAGAACTGTGTACGGAACTGTATAATTATTAATAGTTAGGAATAAAAATAATATAAAATTTATATATTCTATTATTCTCCGTTCGTTATATTGTAGGCGATATACTCGGCCTCTCATATCTCTGCCATTACCTTTGTGTAGTGCAACTCTTATTCTTCGAACAATTCAAGAGCATTAAGTAGACTTATAAGACCTTGCTGCTCTATCTGGCTCGTAAATAATATGAGTGTTTGTTTTTATATTATAAACAGTTTTTAATTTTCACTAGATCGTAAGTATTTACGCACAAATGGCATCATTAAATAAATATATACAAGTTATTTTCCATTAATAATTATATTATTATCGTCTTTAGGGGCGTGTTTAGATCATCGATAATTACGCGATTGCCGCGTGCACATCCATACCACGTTTGAATTGTCAGTGATTAATGATAATTATAAAATTCTTTAGAAAACTTAGAAAAATAAGTTTATTTGAACATTTGAAATTATATTTATGTAGCTTTTATATTTTCACCACTACATAGTGATTAGATTTTTGTAAAATGAAATAATAATTAAATAAATTAAATTCTTACCTATTTGTTGATACAGGAGATAGGTGCATAAGCTAAGCTTCCTTTTGCTATGGATTTTATGTCTACGTTAAGTTAGAACTTAATATTCCTTATTCTCAGTTACATTAACAATTCGAAAAGTGGCAAAATTTAAAAGATAACATTTTCTCATTCAGGGAAGTTTTATTTATTTGATTACGGCAGATTTATCGACTTATATAATTTTTTTTTATTACATTTGAGATATTTCTTTGTGCAAAAGTATAGATTTATATTGGGCATATAAATTAGCGCTGAATAATAAATGAAAAATAGCTAGTTAGAATCTTTGCTTTCTATATTTTCTCCTTTCTTCTGTTTGTTTTTTGGAGCCCATACAATTATTAATAATTATCAATGAATTCGATTAGGACATACTACTCCTGCCATCATCGTCATTTTACGTTATGCGCTTATGTGTTCGAAAACATAAACACTGATAAATCATATTTACAACATGGTTAATAACATATGGACATTTCTATATTTATCATAATTAACCTTATATTTGTTTTGATTACTCTAATTAAATCACATCGTATGGGTTATAAGACAAAGGTTATATTTTCGCAGTTTCGACCGTTTTAATAATAGAAAATATTAGTTTAATCATATATAGGGTGTCCCAGAACTCAACGTCAAGCCGAAACGGGGTGAAAGGATTGATCGTAACCATCATGAGAAAAATCAGAAAAAAAATCTATCCCATGCAGTTTGAAAATGATGGGCATTTTAAGAAAAACCTAGAAATTTGGTCAAACTGTAACCATTTTTCGGTTATTTTTATTATTTTTGTTCATTTAAACTTTGAAACCATAACCCTAAATAACATATCTGAATGACAGTCGTAAAGTTATATTATTTTTATTCCTAACTATTAATAATTATACAGTTCCGTACACAGTTCTTAGTTTTATATTCACTCATTTTTTTTTAATGTCATCTTCACGCTCCGTCTGATCTGAGATGAGATTGAAAATCTAGACTGTGTGACCATCATACAGTATACGCTGATTGTACTACCTTTTGCTATCTTCATTTGTTGAATCTCCTTGTGTGATTAATATTTGCGTAAGACACGAGATCTTTATTTTTTTAATGGATTTAGTATATTGTTTTTTTTTATTGGTAATAAATCTCTATTATTATTATTATATATCTCTTTTTAATATATATATATAATAAATTAACAAAAATAATATTAAATTATGATATAGCGATATCAGCGGTAAAAGTGATTTCTTACTAACAAGCTTTAGAGGATTTAGTTTAGTTATCCCTGCAACGGAATAAAAAACGAATTTCCCCGGAAGAGTAGTAACAGAAATAGAGAAGATAAATCGAGAAGATTGTAATAAATAGAGACGATTGATCGCTTCTTTGTCCAAAGAGACGCAGCCATACTCGAAAACTATTAATTGAACATATAAAATGCAATAAAGAGTAAATAAATAAAAACAAATCATTACATTTACCTTTCGTACTCGTATCTGGTGACCTTCGATACAATGAGACATTTGTCCATCTTGAGTCGTGAGTTTCCATCTTTGGAGCCGTGTTGCCGAGTCGTGGAGCTCGGCAGTAGCCGTTCACTTAATTCTTTATTCTGCCGTAGACCTGCAATAAGCGGTTTACATCAGACATTTTTGATAATTATTTAGGTTCTTGGTCTATTAAAAAACATTTCACATCGTAAAATCTAGTTGCTGCATCACTTCGCCTTACCTTGAATCGATCAAGGAAGGTCACTCTTTTATAGTATAGTAACAAAATACTGCTACATTTGGTAAATAAAAACCTGTAGCTATCACCATTGGAATTTATACGTAGCTACCCGTATTCTATTGTATTCTATATATATACTATGTATTATATATGTCATATTTATCTATATATGTATTATTGTTATTTGTTTATTTTAAATAAGCTATTCTTAGTCTAGTTATTTATGCAGTAGATTATTACTACATGCCTATCACAAAATCTCATCGCACGTTGGGTTGACTAGTAGACGATGCTTTTGGCATAATGTCCGCTCCTTGTGTAATTTTAGTTAGGTTAATGATAATAAAGAGTAAATAAATAAATATTTAACTAAATAAAAGAAACAATTGAATAATTTTAGTTAGGTTAATGATAATAAAGAGTAAATAAATAAATATTTAACTAAATAAAAGAAACATTTGAATATATTTAAGTTAGATTAATGATAATAAAGAGTAAAGAAATAAATATTTAACTAAATAAAAGAAACCGTTGAATAATTTTAGTTAGGTTAATGATAATAAAGAGTAAATAAATAAATATTTAACTAAATAAAAGAAACAATTGAATATATTTAAGTTAGATTAATGATAATAAAGAGTAAATAAATAAATATTTAACTAAATAAAAGAAACAATTGAATATATTTAAGTTAGATTAATGATAATAAAGAGTAAAGAAATAAATATGTAACTAAATAAAAGAAACCGTTGAATAATTTTAGTTAGGTTAATGATAATAAAGAGTAAATAAATAAATATTTAACTAAATAAAAGAAACAATTGAATATATTTAAGTTAGATTAATGATAATAAAGAGTAAATATATAAACATTTAACTAAATAAAAGAACCGTTGAATAAATAATTGAAATTGCTAGGAATACATTTCACTTCATAACTCAGGGGTTACGCGTAAACACCTAGCAGTACGTAAACGGGTACATCATGTTTATGCTTTGTTTCGTTACGATAAAATAGCGATACTAAATCATGAATTGTATTCTTGAGTATAACATAATACGTTAAGACGCGATGACGTCACTACCAGGTCTCGTGAAGTCTCCTAGAATGGAATTTACATCTTTATGCTTAATCAAGAACAGAGGACGCATGTGCATCTTGGAGAAATGTTTATTCGTTACGACATAAATAGTAATATATGTCATATACAGAATTCACAAAGTTTTCTCGTTTGAAATAACATTTAGGAGCTTATATGTAAAGAAACATTGTCGACGTCATAATTTGATAAGAATTAAAATTATATAAGAAATGGGTCAATTTCGACTGATTACATATTCTAGATTAATCGCTAGCTAGATAAATTATTAGAATTTTATCGCATTCGCAATTTATACGGTGTAATAATAGTGAAACGATATTGAAGATTTAGCAACCTTTAAATCTATTTATCTATTAAAAAATTACGAGTAGGCCATCGATTATTTGGAGGTTATCTAAGCCACATATACAGGTTTTATTATTACGTGATACTATATTTGCATGACACTGAACGAATTTACATTTTGTTTTACTCGCATGTTTTTGTTTTGATGTCGTTTAACTAAGACTCCGAATAAGATCCGATGGATACGTGTCATTGTCCGTCACATAAGTTATATTTTAATGGCATACTAGTAGAAAACAAACTTCTAAAGTATATTACTATTTAGTTAATAGAATCTTTTGACAGTGATAGACTAACGCTGCTGTTTTTCATTAGCCGTAAAATGGGCCGACTGGATAATGACCAGGCCCTCACTAAGAGAACACTAAAGTAAAATAGCAACACGTCGCTTTGTCGTTTGGTGAGGGTATTCGATGACATTCATGAGGACATGAATGCCTCTACCTCATCTTAGTTCTATCTTCGTCTTAACGTCGAAGAAATCTTGATGGAAAATCAAATAATAATTTTTCTAAAAAAATCACAAAAATGGTAACTAACTTGATCGTACCTTTTTTGATTCAGAATGGTTTTATTAAACGTTAAATATTGATATTTTGCCAGAATTTTACATACTTAACATTTTACATACTAAACATTTTACATACTTAACATTTTACACACTTAACATTTTACATACTTAACATTTTACATACTTAACATTGTACATACTTAACATTTTACATACTTAACATTTTACACACTTAACATTTTACATATAACATTTTACATATAACATTTTACATATAACATTTTACATACTAAACATTTTACACATAACATTTTACATACTAAACATTTTACACACTTAACATTTTACACTTAACATTTTACACTTAACATTTTACACTTAACATTTTACACATAACATTTTACATACTTAACATTTTACACTTAACATTTTACATACTAAACATTTTACACACTTAACATTTTACACATAACATTTTACATACTTAACATTTTACACTTAACATTTTACACACTTAACATTTTACATACTAAACATTTTACACACTTAACATTTTACACTTAACATTTTACACTTAACATTTTACACATAACATTTTACATATAACATTTTACATACTTAACATTTTACACTTAACATTTTACATACTTAACATTTTACATACTTAACATTTTACATATAACATTTTACATATAACATTTTACATATAACATTTTACATACTAAACATTTTACACACTTAACATTTTACACTTAACATTTTACATACTTAACATTTTACACATAACATTTTACATACTTAACATTTTACATACTTAACATTTTACACATAACATTTTACATACTTAACATTTTACATACTAAACATTTTACATACTTAACATTTTACATATAACATTTTACATACTTAACATTTTACATACTTAACATTGTACATACTTAACATTTTACATACTTAACATTTTACACACTTAACATTTTACACACTTAACATTTTACATACTTAACATTTTACATACTAAACATTTTACACACTTAACATTTTACATACTTAACATTTTACATACTTAACATTTTACATACTTAACATTTTACACTTAACATTTTACATACTTAACATTTTACATACTTAACATTTTACACACTTAACATTTTACATACTTAACATTTTACATACTTAAAATTTTACATACTTAACATTTTACTCTCACAGCCTAACAACTTTCACTACAAAAAACGTTTATTATCTTCGTTACACACGTAATAGTTACATTCTTCAAAATCATTATTAAGTGCTCCTCAAAGCGGATTGCTCAATTTCCTCCCCAGCATTTAATGCTACGCGTAACTTTTAATAATAATTCGAGGTTCGGCCCTCTCGGGCACCCTCGAGTCAGACGCTCTCGCGAAACAGGGTATCGGTCCAAGTCGAGGTGCCCTCTCGGAAGCCCTTGTGCTGGTTACCCATATATCGAGGTCTCGAGTGAGTGCCATAAGCGCTCGGTCACCTCTCAACCCGGTGAACTGTAAAAGCCCTCGGGCTAACAGCGGCCAACAGCCCGAAAAAAAAAAGCGTAACTTTTAAGCACAAAGTTCAGGCTGTCGTTCATGGGTAGAGCAGAGGGTTAGACCGGTGGCGTTACCCCCAACCAATGCTTTCTTGGGCCTTCCTGGGATGTCATAGAGTGAGCAAAGATAAAAATAATAAAATAGGAATGATGTGCAAAAATATTTAGTATAATGAAGTATTATTATGTAAGTGCCGGTAATTAACTTAAAGTTCTAAAATAATTAAGAAATTTTGTCAACTAGACGAAGTTCAATTGAATTTCTCTTCACTACTAATTAGATCCATGGGGGACACTCAATCAAAATATAGAGCCATAAGCTAGCACTCTCACTGCGATTCTAGGAAAATATAGAAATCGCTTTCATCATGGCGTTTGCTCTGTGCTTTTAACATTTTATATGACGTAACAAAAAAGATCTCCAGGGTTTAATATAAGCAGCTGCTTCAAACTTTGGCGTCAACAAGCCATCAGAGAATTTACAAACTCACGCTCGTGACGTTCAGTAATCATGCGATTATCACGCAAGGGTTAAAACGCGTACGAAACTTATCAGAGCAATTTTAATTGTCCATGAACATATAATTTTCGCAATTATATAATTAGCTGATGATTGTTCGATAATATAATTATTATATTTATATTATTATATTATATATATATATATATTATATTATTATAATTTCGCAAATGTTTTATTATTACGAATGTGAAAAGGGATCGATATGACGATCGATTTCGACCACTGCGATATCTTCTGGTAGATCGGCGACTACAACTGCGCAAGATATATTATAGATTTTTTATTTTTTATTATTACATTGCGAGTACCAAACGAGCACACAGGTCACCTGATGGGAAGTGATTCCTGCGACCCATGACATTTACATTCATCTTTGACAAGGACTCATAACGCAGATGCCTTTACACCCTTGAGTACTGAGATGGAATGCCTCGTCACCAATAATAAAGGTCTCCGAATCCCTACACTATACGAAACAGAGCAACATTATGTTGCTATCTTTCGCTGTTACCCCGTTCCAGCTGACCCATTCATTCTGCAGCTAGAAACAAACTGCAGTGTAGCTCTACCACTGTAAGCTCTCACTCATAAGGTTAACGATATTGTTTTATTTTTAAATTATAATCATTTGATGTCCACGTAAATATACTACGTTAGATTAACTAATACCTAGTAATTAATATTAATTATAGATAGATTACATTAGTTGACAGTAACGTTTATAAATCATATCAAGCAGGGGAAATTAGGTTAAATTATATACATATATATATATATAAACATATATTTATATACACATACATTATGTATATACTTATATTGTACAAAGTAATTATATTATACATTTTGTATATACTTATTAAGTATATACGAAATAAGATTTGGCCCATATTAGCAATAATTCGCAAATCTTAGATAAAAAAAAAACTACGCAATACGAGTATTTGGATAAAAATATTGATATAACTGTTATAACCCAATTACGTTTGAATAATCGACAAGCAAATAATATACAATGAGATAGTGGTAGTAGCGGAAATTTTTCCACCGATTATAAAGGAATCTAAATATAGCTTGTTCCGGTAAAAAGTAGTTCTCTCTGAGAACCCGCAAAGAGCAGAGTGTATCATATCGGGAAAATAATGTAGAACTGTGCTTCAAACGAATGGAATTTTATTAACAAATGTTGACTGTTAATAAATATTATGTGTAATATTTCCCTTTAGATAATCAACACATATTAACTCGCTAAGTAATTAAACAAATTAATGTTAACGATTCATTATTTCTATCAAAACAGGTTAAGGGGCAGATCTACTCATCAAAAACCCAACTAAACTGGTTTGCACACACGACACGTGTCTAGATATTTGATTTAAAATTTCTTTAGAAATAATTAGTTTGAACTGATAACAGTACTGTTTAGAACACGATTTATGACACGCGATAGTATATAAGAAAAATAAAGTTCCAAAAACCGGAACCGGCGGAAAGCTGTCCCGCACTGAAGACGAAGCCGCACGGTAGCCACATTTCATTATAAATGTTGATGCTTATAAATATTTTTTCTTGATTTCTTATATATGCTTGGAAACCAACCGATTGTAACGGTCTGTATGCCCAAAAAAATTGAGATATAGTAAGGAGTGTCATATAAATATAAAAAAGGTACAATAGTTATATATGTAACTAGGCATCCAGCCTCTTTTTGTAGTTACCATAAACCCACATCTGTTTTCTTTATCTAATGAATGTATGAAGTAGTAACCAAAATCTAAATGCCTAAATATAAGTTTCACAGGAGCTCATAAAATTGAGTTTAAGATTCCGAAGCTGATCTGTATTTACTCCTGTGAGGGTACCTAAATATTTCTTGACATTTCGTGTATGTTATGTATGTACGTTCGATGCAGTGCCCAAGAAAACATGATGTCAGATTGTGTAGTCCCAATAATCAAGCATGGTGATCGCTCAATTAAGGTCTGGGGTTGCTTCTCTAGCCAAGGAACTGGCGATTTGATTAAAATTTAAGGAATTTTGAAATAGGAACGGTACAAAAACATTTTAGAACAAAATGCCGTTTCTTCCGGATTGCGATTCATTAGAGATGGATTCATTTTCCAACAAGATAATGATGCACAGCATAGCTCAAAATTGTTTAGAAGAGAAAAAGGCACAAGGGGTGTTAAAAAACATGGCCTCCTCAGAGGCCGCATCTAAATCCCATTGAACTTTTGTGGGAAAAGCTTGATAGGAACGTCCGTAATCGTGGCCCATCTTCGCGAGAAGAAATGTGGAATGCTTTATGCGAAATTTGGAACAATATATCACAAGACACCATTAACAAATTGATAGCCCGTATGCCGAGACTTGTGAAAAAAGTCATAAAATGTAAAGAGGATTTTTTGATGAAAAATCAGTTTAGCTAACTATAGCCTTTTTTTCATAGACTGTTAATATTTCTTTACGCTTTTAATGTATATTGTTTGTCAATCAATGTTCTATTAGATGATTAAACAGGTTAATTATTTTTTACAACAACAAACAGGTTATTAATTAAACATTTAATATTTTATTGCATTTTTTCCTTATTTTCCTACTTTAATTAAGGTGCTCTTAAACTTTTGGCCTGCAGTGTACATGGCCACACCATGTTTATCCATCTTTAATATTCAACATACTTTGTCGCCTTTAAGGACTGAGGGTAATGCCCATAAGAAAACACAGGAGTGTTATACTATTATATGTTGATATTCTGTGAGGGCATGGTTCTATCCTGTTGAGGTGATCCATTCTTGTTGCAGCTAGCTGCAGAGCGGCTCTGCCTCTGCCTATGTATTTAGAATAACACACTTTTTTAAATGTTTATACTTTATATGTCCATCTTTACTCCAAGTGAGGTTGTGCAGAGTAGTAATTGTCATGAATGGCCTTAATGTAGCTTAATCTAGCAGGTGGTAAAAATAGCAAAGTCAACTGCAAACCCTTAATAATTGTATTTTTTTGGATTGAAAGTAAAAACGAGCACACAGCTCACTTGATGGTAAGCGACTCTTACGGCACATGACATGAACATTCATCCTTGACAAGCAATCATAATGCAGATGCATTGTCATCCTTGAGGACTGAGTTGGAATGCCTCGTCACCAGTAATAAAGGATCCGGACCCCTACACTCAACAGACAAAACACTAGCTGCTATTTAAGACTGGTATTCTATGAGTGAGTGGTCCTCCTACCCTGGTCCTATCCATTCATTACAACAACAAATTGCAGAGTAGCTCTGTTCACTTTATACAATTATAATATACTTTTGTAAACACCTTATGCCAGTTATTTGCATGGAGAATTAGATAAACATGCAAAGCATGCCCTCAAAATTGGACAAGTAAACAATGTGTACTGTAATATATACTATAAGTGCTAATCTGATAAACACATGAGGGCAATATCATTGAAAATGTTATTTGTTATGTTCATATATTTGTTTTGCTTTTATAAATATCATACAATAATAATATTATCCTCGGCCTTACTTAGCACACAGCATAAAGTAACTATATTTAGATTGAGAGCTAGCAAGATAATAGATGTGTGCAATTAAATTATATGATTTTTTTACAATATGGGTTAATATTATGTTTATTAGTACACTAACAATGTACATGAGTGCACTAATAGTATATAATAATTATATAAAAATTGTCATTTACAATAAACACTTAATGAACAAAAAATTAAAAATGTAATGGCTTTTATATATCATACCATGATCTTTTGATATTAATACAATAATGTAAGAAAAGTTACAAAACACAATAAACAATAACTGCCGGGTTTTGTTATATCTTTTCTATTCAAAAAACCTCATTGCAAAATAATTCAAACAAATATTTAATACTCTTTAGGATCTATATGAACATGTTCTATGTTCTCCCTCAATGCACACAGTTGATATTTAGCTTTACCCACCCAGTTGTATTTATAATATAAAAATTAATTGATGCTTGCCCATCATTCATCTGAATGAGTCGAAACTTTGCACTGTTGTTGTTGGCACCTGCATGAAAATTTTTGCATGATTTTCCAGATTACAATACTACTGCCTAAAAACAAAGACGGACAGTACATACAGTACAGAATGAAAGCATCTCCATTTGTACATTGTACATTCCTCAATGCATGCCACAAAAATGTTCAAGTCAATGTTTCACTCTGTTAAACTAACAGTTTCTTTAGATGGCATCCATGCTGTTTTAGTGTCACAAATTTATATCCTTTTCCTTTGACATCTCTGTCTGACAGTTCAGCATTTTCAGTAGTGATTCATTAAGAAATACTTCTCATTCTCATAAATTAAGTTATAGTCAGTCTATCTCTGCAAACTCTTTTTAAGGGCAACACATCACAATATTGACACCGATGACTCATGGATTGACCTTATAATTACAGTATCTACATCCGTGTGATTGAACATGGTTAACTGTTGGCTCGAAGTTGCTCCTCCCATGATCTCTTTTATTAATCTCAATATTATCAATCTTAACTTAATTCTCTTAAAAATAGTCCTATTATTCTGAACTTTAAAAACTGATAAGCTTTGTTATGTCGTAAATCTTATTGATTTTGCCTCTTTAGTTGCAGCTTTTACAATAGAAGATAGTTTTGATGTGCCGCAAAGCAGTATACTTCCTCCTATTATATTTTCTTTGTTTATAAACATTATTATAAAACACTACTTAGTTATTTTTGTCATTGATTGTTCACCATCTGATATCATGAACATCTTCAGTTCTCAGCTTTAATAACAACCTTAATGCATTAATGATAATCTTGAAGGTTAATCCTGCCAAACATTAAGGTATGGTTTGCTCTTGAACAGAAAAAATCCGGTTGCGGAAACTAGCCAATAAGTTATTGCCACCCTGCACTACCCTCCTCACTGCTTGCTCAAGCCCTTATTCTACCTGAGTGTTACCCAGATCTGTCTCAACAACTTTTTAATAAATTGAAGAGAAAACTGTATTTGATTTATTTTGGCATATATACATAAGACCATATCTCCTTTTGCCACTATAAGCTGAAATGGCTTCCTAAATGTCAAAGGTGTTGGTCCAGAATTCTTCAAGCCTTAAACTCGAGTTAAAGAAATTCTAGTTCACTATCTGATCTGAATTATTCTATTCTATAAATATATTCTACTGTTAACAGAGTACAATGTGAGTAAAATTTAATGGAAATTAATTCAAAATCGATATGCCTTAGCATGGCACTGACTTCTTTAATTCTCCTTTTATTGTTCAGAGTATACAGCTCCGGAACACCCTGCCTGATGACATTAAAAAAGCTTTCACTAAAAATACTAAACTTGACTTTGCATTTACTTATTTTTTATTATATATTTAATATATTTAACATTTATTATGTAACTTATGATATTTATTGTTTAATATATTTTAAGTATGTTATTGTCATTTTAAATTTAGCATTATTTTATTGTTGTCTACCTGTGTCTTTATCTTAAGAGAATTTTTCCATTCTTCTCAACATATAAGGTATTTACAATTAAAAGTTAAGTAAACAAAATAACTGCCTGTCAACAACTGCATAGCAATTTCCTATAAACAATCTCTTTGTTTTATAGTGAAATATACATAGTGTTTTTATCAGATATTAAATAAGGAAATGCCATTAAAATAATTACAATGCTGATATGAACTTGTTATTGACATTAGATATGAGGATCACAAACATTAATTTTATTGCTTAATAATACTGCGAAAATATTTATTTCAATGAAAGTGCCCACGAAACTTATGTTTATTAATTTATAAAAGATGCATTTTTTTTATTTAACTACTTTATTGGATGTTTATTACTGTCTAAAGGTTTCTGTGAAAGAAAAATTGATTTGATTGATTTATAAATACTATATTGCATAACAATATTTATATAGCTTATTCCTTAAGCTAACATTTTGTAGTTATTAAAAGACTACTAGCCTGAAATCCATAAACTATCTATTTTTTACCTTATTTTTCATAAGATGCTACCAGAAATTATTCCAGGAACAAAACATTGCATGCAACTAAGAAACACATTGCAAAGAAATGTTCTCATAGCTGACCCTACACGAATATAGTCCTAGAAGGCTCCCAACCCAATCTTGGCATGGGTGATGTAAATATTTAGTTTTTTATTTGTAATAGTATGTCAATATATTTAAAGATAATATTATATTTATATAAAATTGATTACTACTAAATTGCTAAAAAAAAGTTAAAAAATAGAATGATATTAATCGAAACAAGATTTTTAACAGTTATTCCGGTCTCGTTCTGATTCTGATCTTCAATTTATAAAATATTTATAATATGTGAATGTATCTAAAACCTGTTGCAAACATTATACTTACGTCGTAATCCTTTCGCTATTGATACAGAAAAATTATTTAACACTGACATTGCACACAGTATTGCCCCGTTATCAGTATATTCACAGAAATTTCTCCTATTATTGTAGCACTAATGACCATACGTGTTCAATGAACCACGATTTAGAGCGAACTAACATTTAACAATCACAGAAGCGTGGTTATTTGGAATAAGTTTCTTGTCTTCAATGAGTAATTAAAAATGATAACGTATCTTTACAAAATATATTCTGTATATATTGTGCATTCAATCGCGGATTTTAACTTCTTTTAATATAACAAGCAAGATTAAGTGTTCAACGTCATTTTTTTTTTTTTTTTTTTTGGGATTTTATGACCTGGTGTTTACAACCTTTAGGTCAACTCTTATTTTCCATAGCACATTCATAGACGTAGTATTACGTCTAAGAGCACATTCCGTTAAATTGTTTTAATTGTATTCTTTATGTATTTGTAGATGTGCTTGTAAGTAAGTTTGTCTTGTAACAATTGTTTTAATAGCGGCGGGCGGGACAATAAATCACACTTATTTTCCACATCACTAAGTTCACTGGCCAACACTAGTCTGTCGATCAAAAATTTTTGACAATCGAAGATAATGTGCTCCACAGTTCCATCACTTGAATTACAATGTGAACAGGTTTTATTCGCAATAATGCCGAGTCGAGCAAGGTGTGACGGTGCAGTATTATGACCAAAACGCAGTCTATTTATGATAGTAATAAAGTCTCGAGTAGCATCTTGCATACAATGATACCAAGGTCTTGCAGGTAAGCTTTCTTGTATGTTTCCATACCATTTTCCTTTCGTATCTTGATCTTTCTTCCACATTTCTAACCACAACTTTTGAGTATTCTGGTCAATACATTGCAAGTAATCGGACATAGGAACATTCATTGTATGTCTAACGTCAACAGCATTAACTCCTTCATATGCAGTTTTATCAGCCATTTCATTGCCAGAGATACCTTTGTGGGAAGGTACCCATAGAAAGGAAATTTGGATATTTTTAATGTGATATTGGTGAATTATTTGTTTAATGAAGTAAAGGATATAATTAGACTTGAATTTAACTGTGAGGGTAGTTAAAGCTGTTATCAAACTTGAGGAATCAGAAATTATTAAAAATATTTAATGTTATTGATTTCGCGAATACTCATTAATGCCTGATACACTGCATATGCCTCTGCCGTAAATATAGAGCAGGGTTTGTGCCGAATAAAGCTTGAAGAAAATTTAGCCTGTGGATCATATAGAGCAGCATGTACATAATCACTTGCTTTGCTCCCATCAGTGTAGATAACATAGTACTTTGTATTTTCCTCCAAAAATTTAAGCATTTCTGAATTATTGTTAATTGTCTGTTGAACTACATTAATTGGATGTGAAATACACTGATAAGAGAAAGAGTAACATGGCCATGGATACTGTTTTCTAATTTTAGATAAACTATTGTCTATTTCCAGAAATATATCGGACAGTGTTGGAGAATTACATAGTAGACCTTGTGCTGTTGTTAATGGTCTTCTTGGGGATCTATCTATATAAGGTACTATTTTGTTTATTACTTGAGTGTTATTTGATGCTATTAATTTGAGACAGTATCTTTCAGCAAGTAAGATTCTTCTCAAAATCAAAGGCATCACTTTTGTCTCAACTTCCATGGCCCTTATGGGAGTTGAGGACATAGCACCAGATATTATTCTTAAAACCTTATTCTGCAATATGTCTAATTTATTTACATGAGAACTATTCATATAAGCGAGTGAGCTATAATCTAAGTGACTTCTAACAATACTTTTATACAATATTGACAATATTTCAGGGTCTGCACCCCATGTTACACCACAAAGTGATCTAATAACATTTAGTCCTGTGTGAGCGTTTTTGGATACATATTTAATATGTTCATCAAAAGTTAGTTTTTGGTCCAGTATTATTCCTAAAAATTTCTTTGAATTGACTCTATTTATAGTTTCATTATTGTAAATAATATTTGAATTTGAGGCTTCATTGCCAAAAAACATAACACTACTTTTAGAGGGGTTAATTTTCAAATGTAAATGATCATTATAATATTGTAATAGTTGAAATAAGGATTTATTCATATTATCTATTGCAATCTCTAAGTTGTAATTACTGCTGTATAATACAATGTCATCAGCAAATTGTAAAATATTTATATTCCTATTATTTACATATTTACAAATCTCACTTGTGTATATATTGTACAGTAATGGAGATAATGTGGCGCCCTGCATTGTACCTCTTGAGGCACATTTGGGTCCATATAAAATATTGTTATGCCTAGCATAGATTGTCCTGTTGTTCAAAAGTTATAAATCCACTTACATAAATGCCGGGCACACCTAACCTAGACATGATTTGAACTAGTATGCCAGGATCAACACTGTCAAAAGCACTTTGAATGTCTAGGAATACGCAAACAGTGTTTAATTTTCTATGTTTTGCATTTTCAGATCAGAGATTAAAGAGGTGAAACTGTCTGCACTACTACACCCTCTCACGGAAGCCATATTGTATATGTGGAATTAAACACTTGGATTCAACATACCAATCAAGACGGACTTTCACCATATTTTCAAATATTTTACCAAGACAGGATGACAAGGAAATTGGTCTATAAGAACTAGCAAACTCAGCAGATTTGTCGGGCTTAAGTATTGGCACAACACACTGTGTTTTCCATGACTGTGGAATAGATTTATTGAGCCAAAGCAAATTGAGAATTTTAAAAAACAACTTTTGGGCAGATACATCTAAGTTTTTAATTATAATGTAAGGATAATCATCTAAGCCCGGAGTTGTATTTCGTCTAGACTGCAAACTTGTTAAAAATTCAGACCATGAAAATGGATCCAGTAAAAATTTAGAATTTGGGTTATCATTGTTAATTTCAAAAAGAATGTTTAATTGATCTACTTTAATTAAATTGCTATTATCTGATAATTTATCCAAGAGTGGAGATATAAACTCATCTGTATATGATTTATTCTTAGGTCTTATGCCTTTAAACATTTTTAATAAATTCCAAATTTTACTTATGTGAGTATTTCTATTAAAAGTGTTACATAAGTTGTTCCATCCAATTTTTTTCTGTTCTGAAATTGTTCTCTTTTTCTGAGCATCTTTTCTTTTGTAATTAATATAATTTTCGATAGTAGGCTCTTTTCTATATAGTTTTAGTGCATTATATGAGGCAATAACACTTTGTTCACATATACTATTCCACCAAGGAGATGGTGGTCTGCTTATAAAAGTGTTTGTTTTAGTGAGCTTTGGAATTGACATTTCTTTAAGAGTATCTAAATGAGAACAGAAATTATTATAGGTTGAAATAGGATCATGTGATTGAAGTACTAAATCATTAAACATTGTTTTTGAAAGAGCTGTGTATGTTGCCCAGTCAGCTTTTTTATATATGAACCTATCTACAGGGGAATTGAGATGATATTTATCTATATGTAATGAAATCTCTGTTATTGTTGGATAATGGTAACTTCCCATTGTGTCATCATGTACATATTGGTTTTCACACATCATTCACATAGTGGTGCGAGGCTGCCACTGATGAAGCTTACATCAATGGCAGAAGGAGTTTGTCTAGGGCGATTTATAGTTGTAGGTCTACCATCATTTAAAATACATAAATCTAAGTTATCAATTAAATTAAATAACTCCTGACCTCTACCTTTGGTTGACTGACAACCGAATGCAATATGATGAGCATTAAAATCACCACTCATAAATATGGGCTTTGGCAGATCATTAATAATGTAACGTAGTCTATTAATTCGTATTCGCCCACTTGAAGGTGGACAGTATATACAGAGAATTGTTAAACTACTATGTCCAGTTGATACAGACACAGCAACTGTTTGAATGTCTTCATAAAATCTGGTATTTAATATGTTAGACTTAATGTATGGTTTAATCAGTATTGCAACTCCATTATGTGTATTGTTTGAATTTTTGTTGTAAATATTATATCCTGGTATTTTAAAATTATTATCTTTGAACTATGTCTCATTAAGAAGGCAAATATCAATATTTTGTTGTTTTAAAAAATGAACTAATAAAGATTTCTTACTATTTGCACTTTGAATGTTATACTGAGCGATTCGTAGCTTGGATTGTGTAGGACTAGGCCCTACACAAACCATTATGTTAAGTTTTTTAATAATGCATCTTTAATAGTTTTAATATTAGTGGGCGTACTGTCATCTTTATTGGCTAATTCCACCAACGTCTGCACTAGGGCCATAAGTACATCGTTGTTGGAAATTATTTGAGTTTTAAGGTCTTCTTTAGAATGGACTATTTTAACTTTATTTACATCTCGTACAGACTTATTTGCAGAGATATTTACAGACTTATTTACAATAACATTACTATTTACAGGTTGCGGTTTTGGTGGTGGGAGTGTAGGGAAATCTGTTCCATTGATGGCGACTTGTTTTGTTGAGGCGACACTTGCATAAGATATGTTGTTTTTCTTTTCTATAATCTTCTTAGTTTTAATAGGGCATAATCTAGATATCGCGAGATGAGGCCCACTGCAATTTATACAGCTGATTTCTGTTGGTTTATCACATTCCTTATACAAGTGCTCACCTCCACAAATACTACATCTTTGTTTACCATTACAAATCTTTGCTGAATGATTAAATTTAAAACACCTATAGCACTGCAGTAATGGTGGAATGTATTCGAAAACTCTGTACGAGAATAGATCGTATTGTACATTATTAGGCAGTACATTAGATAAGAAAGTGATGCTTACAGTCTGTAATTGAATGCGCTCTTGTCCTACTTTCTTTGAAAATCTTCTTATTGCCACTATTTCATATATTGAAGAAAGTCTTGTGTAAAGTTCTTTGTTAGATATGTTCGCTGGAACAAATCTAATGATGCCGGTTTTTTCAATTTGCGCTGCCGGTATGAACGCCTTCATCTCATATTTTGTGAGGAAAGTGGTGTTATTAATAAAGTTATTGGCCGTATTATATTGCTTAAAAATAACTGCTATTTTATTGGCATTCACCCTCTGAATACCCGTCACACCTTTTATGTCCATTGCGAAAATATGGTTTAAGTAAATAGGGCTCTTGTTGCCCAATCTATCGTCGTTTGTGGATTCCACATACACTTTAAAGTCTGTGTTGGTTGAGTTTTCCGGATAAAGTCTCTTATAATTCGGTTTGTAATAAGGCAGATACGCATCACGCTCATCGCCGCAGTCCGATTGTCCAGAGCCTACGCCTCCTCCTTCATCCGTAAGCCGTGGCCGTTTTATTGAGGCGGGCGGGTGAGACCCGCCCCCCTCGTTTACCTCCATTGCTATTGTGCTTTGCAGCAGCTAATAGTAATATTTAGATTCACATTAACTATAAAAAAATCACTATTTATAAGAAAAATTTAAAATTAAAGTTTAAAATCAACCGCGCTTTTTCAAGGTTCCCGCCAGCGTCCTGTTCAACGTCAATTTAGCAATCACAGATTATACAACGATGTCCCATAGCGAAAACTTCAAATGTTTCAAAACAAAAATTGTTTCAGAAAACGTGTTATATATATATATATATATACATGTATATATATATATACATATATATATATTGGTAGCACATAAAAAATGAATACCTAATTTAGCCTAAAAATAATATTACATTTAAACACAAAACTACACATACCCACAAAATTTATCATTTAATTTCAAACAATATTAAGATCCACCACCAATCGGTTAAAGAATCAAGTTGATCCAGTGGAGGATTTCCAACTTCTGCGTCTCGGGTACATAATTCTAATAGAATAATTTAATAAATCCAGCAAGTGCCCATAAGTTGGTTCCAAGTTACGGACACTGCACTTGCCCTATCTACGATTCTCCAAAATTTGTAGTTTCAACTAGCATACCAAATTCTATTTCCTTTGCTAGCCTTTATTTTTTATTAACTAATAAAATTGTGAATCGCAAGTTAATGTTATTTACTATGTGCTCAGTGCATTCAAGAAACGGCAATATGCATAGAGGCCGCTGGTTCACGATGGAAGCAACTTCCCATCGCATCCACTAAAACATTCATTATATAACCATTATAGGCCAAAAGTCAGCAGTGGCATGTGTTAACTTCACATTTAAATAAAGATTATTAAAGGCAATTTAGAACGTAAAAAGTCTAATCGCTTTTAAAAATAAAAGACTGATAAACTGGGTACTTATAATATTCATATTAGAAAATAGCTAAACAACGGTACAAGCAATATTAAATAACAATTTAACAACACTGTTCATTCCCTTTTAAATATTTACAATTTTTGAGAGTTATTTAAAATAAATATTTTCCCAATCTGCTGACAAGAACCGTCGCTAAATGCAGATCAAATCACATCGTGGATAACTCAATACTTTTATGTTATATATAATTAACTAACCGAAAATAAATTGATGTAAATTACTTTCTATTTATTCAAAAATCTTTATGAACAACCTGCAAACTTATTATTAAAAATGGAAAGAATTTAACTATAGGAAACAGTGGCTAGCACTCAGGGAATTTGAAGAGTGTATTAAATAATAATTGACATTTGAATACAACAATTTGGCCATAAATCTTATAATATTAATCGACTTTTTGTGAAAATGTGGTTTAGTAAACACGTAGTTTCAAAAACTTATCCAGTGATAAAACAATTTTAAAAATAGCTTAGTCATGTTAATATGTATTTGTTAGAATCAGTACTAAACAGAATAGTGACTAATAATCTCTCTCCATATCTCTGCTACAGCAGATACTTGACGTCTACTGCATCAATTGTCTTCTGACTTGCTGTTTGTTGCATTATATCTTCCATTCATCATATCTTCTTGACCGCAAACTAATTTTCTAAACTTCATACTGTCAAAACACTTTTGCCCTTGATAAAGAAAAGATATCAAAACTACCAATGAGAATGACTTTACTTTTTAACAATGATAACATAAAATTATTTAGATATTTTTATTTTTACATACGTTATTTCTTATAACTTTACCTTTACCCAAAATCCATAAAACCTACTAAAAATATTTAAACACAGGCGTTAGATTGTCCAATGAATAAATCACCGAAATGACTAGATAAAGCATTTGAGTATAAGCGTTTAGTCTCTACTTTAATGAAGTGTTTACGTTACTACCAATTATATTTTTATATTTATTTGTAACCCTAAAATCAAAAATATTCTGATATTCCAAAGAGTAAACTCAAATTTTGCTCAGTCATACTTACATTTTGATAAATTATTGTAAACAGCGGATTTAATCATTTAAAAATATTCATAAATAGAATGTGAAGTTTACAGATTTGCTTTTCTCAATTAAGTTACCGAAAAGCAAAAGCTAGACATGTTCAATTACCATACTGTTGAGACTATTAGCCATAGAGCATTTGTGTATTCAGAGAAAAAAAAAAACTAAACTGAGACATTGAAGTAATTTAAAATTAAAATCAGTCATTTATTTTTAGATTGTTTAGACAAAAAATGAAAATGATTTGTTCCAAATAAGTAATAATTTGTTAACAATTAAGTATCGTGCCAGTGCACATAAAATGGACATTACATCATTGTTATTAACTTAATACAATCTAAACTAAATCTAAATTAAGAAGATTCAAATCAATAACTTAAAAAAGTTTACAATTTAAATATTTATAAATATATTTATGCACACAATTTAAAATATATATATATTACGATATTATATTAATGTACACCATTTTGTTATTCTTTTAACAAATAACTAAAATGTGTGGACAGAGAAAAAAATATTTAGTGGCGTTAAAATAATAAATCAAATAAACATTCATGTTAATATTTTACTTTTTTTCACATAAAATATAACAGATTATATCGTTGTTTTAATGGAAATTTAATAGTCCTCAGAAACATCTCTACTTCACTCTTTTCTCTTAGATTTTCTTTCTTGATTGGTGTTATAAATTACATTAGAAGTACCCATTCGTCATCATCAAATCAATCAAATCAAAGCTAAATTGTAAAACATGAAAGACTGTCAATAAATCTGTAAGATAGCGCAGGTCATCACAATTATTGACATAGAAGAATCGCAAGGCACATTCTTTTTTAATTGCAAACGTAAAAAAAATGTATACTGTATGTAAATATTAAATGCACAAAAATGCTAACATGAAATCGCACCTTCATGGAAATGTATTGTGTAATTGTTGAACACTAAATTTGTAAATTTATAACAAAAATGAACATTTCCCTTCACGTAGGTCTGACCATATTAAACTTTTATTCATAGAGCTCGACATCAAAAAATTAATTTGTCCCAGAAAATGTTTTGTTTGATTTCGCGGTAAAATAAAACATTAAGCAAATTGCAATTCTATTCAAAAATATATTGGGCTTAACGTTCATTTTTTTGTATAAACAGTTATTTTTAATGGTTTTCGAAATATTTCAGCACACCTTACAAAAATATAACGTCTCATATTTAATAGTTTCAATTGTATTGTCTATGTTTTTTTTTTTGTATAAAAGTGTTTTTCATTCATAATACAACCATAAATGGAGGGCAATTATATTTCTCTTTTATTTTCTCAAATTAGTCAGTAGATAAACAAATTTTAAGCAGTTACGCAAACTTCTACAAAATTTTTGAAATGAGATTGATATACGAATTATGTAATATCGTCAAAAAAAATTCACGAAGCTCAAAGTTTTATAATTGTTAGAATTACTACAAAATCATGAATTCGATTGACTAATAAATATGGGTTTATCATAAATTAATAATATTAAAACAATTCAAATATTTGTACGTAGGGCGAAGTTACAAGTCTTTCGTGAAGTTTCATTATGTTTCTTTGTTAGGAAGATTCCCTTCACCGCTCGGATGGCCGAGTGGTGTGGAACGCGGTACACAGGAAATGAAACAATTGACAATAGTCATTCAGTCTTCTTTCTTCTCAGTAGGAGATTTCGGTTCCTCCTCCGATGGAGAGGGGGGCCGATCGCCTTCGCCCTCCGACACTGAAATAAAACTTTGTATAAATATTTTCATGCCACGCTAGGTCGAAAGACAAACAAAAAATATCATTTGCTTTTTTTTTATTATTACATTGAGAAAGACAAACACACAGTTCACCTGATGGTAAGGGAAAACCTGTTGCCTATGAAATCTACATTCATCCTTGACAAGGAATCATAATGAAGATGCCCTGGACTGAACTGAGATGGAATGCCTGAACACCAGTGAGTAAAGGTCTCGGATCCCTACACTCACCAGACGAAACATAGCAGCATTATGCTGCTATTTTATACTGGTATTCTGTGACGGCGTGGTCCTATCCCGGTCGAGCTGATCGATATATATATATCTGTATCGATAGAGTAACAATTTGTACATAAGTACACATGGAGATGGTCAGCTCTATCCAACCAGAAGCTTTAATAATATTATCTTGAAATCCTGCCTATCCCGTAAGGGGGGACTGTTGGCGTGTCACGTAAATATGTGCATCTATCATATGACTCAAGGAGCCATGAAAATCCCTACATCCCACATGAATTTATTGCTTGGTTCCATGGTTGCAAGTAAACCTTTTGTTACATCTCAATAACAAAGAAACAGAAAATGTCTTGAATAAGTACGAAATGTGTTGACGTATTTTATGTAAGAATGTAACTGAATTTAGTGCATATTTAATTTTTTATTTATATGTGTATTATGGTTAGTCAGACACAATGTGCATGGAACAATAAATATATATATAAATATACATATATATACATAAGTACTCTTTCCACCCACGCGCTTGCGTGCGTATACACACATAAAGCATTATACGTTAACAAACATACGACACAAACGATTATGCATACATCAATTAGTTTATGAAGCAATTATCTCCACACCTGGTGTACTAAAATACAGGCTTCGTCTCAAT